>CM049320.1:32044713-33367213 GCA_026874595.1 Sipunculus nudus
AGTAATACTTTTATATCAGAAATACGTTTGAGCAGTAAAAAACCGGGAAAATATAGAAGATGAGGTCCTATATACCAGAAAGTATTAAAAGTTTTAGACCATTTTTATAGGAAAATATAGGAAATGTAAAGTAGTCCATGTATCAATGGATTGAGCACAAGCTACTTAAAGTTTACAAAGCTCGCTCCTGATTTCCAAGATGATAATTTTGTTATGAAAGGAGGGTTGCGATTTAATCATGTTGATGTATTTGAATATAGAAAGGTGTGGACAACATAATGACTATGTTTAATAGGATTTGAGTGATTAGTTGATTGTAAGGTGGAGGAAAAGAGAGAGTTTTGGTGGATGTTGGATGAGTTTGTGATAAATGTCATTTTCCTTTAAGTTAAAATCAAACTCAAATATTTCCTTGTTTGATTTTTCATCTGTTTTTGAGTCACCAAAGAGCAGAACTTGTAATGATATATCATTTGGTAAGTTTATTTTTCTAGCAGAGATATAGAGGTGGCATTGCAGTGGGTAGTGGCAGGGATCTTCTGATGGTTGGCCACAATGAGATTTGAGGTATATCATAATCTGATGATTGATCATGAAATGATAACTGATTCCTGCTACTTCTCAAAAGCAACTAATAATCTGTAATCGGTTGCTGAAGAATATCAATTATGATAAAGAACGCCACTCCCATCACTAACGAAAACAAAGTGTTACTCAGTAACACCATGAACACCATAACTCCAGCCCATCGGTAGGAAGCAGATGTCTGGTGGTCAGACCATGTTTAGTAAGTCTTCCATACCGTAACTCCTGCCCATCCTACCCTGCCTCTAGATGTCTGGTGGTATACGTCCTGGAGTTTCTCCTGCTGTTTGGTCAGCCCTTCCTGTATGGCCTGCAGGGACTGCTGTACGGTTGTTGGGTTTTAGCCATGCTCTCCTGAAGGTCCAGGATCCCCTTTCAGTAAAACGATAGTACATAAATGACACGAGCTACCTCTGTAAATTATTTTAAGTACTTGTAAGTACATACGTTACATAGTGTACTTTTGTAATAGTCCAGCGGTTAAGCTCCCATATATGGAGGAATTGTGCAAAAAATGAAAGAAGCATGAAAGTTGGCAAAAGTATTCTTTGGAGCTTATTGATGAATTTCAGATATAGGGCCAAGCTGAAAATAAATTATTTTGTCCTATATCCAAGATGGCGGCCAAGATGGCCGCCAAATTAGAAAATGTCAATAACTTGAGTTAAAATGTCCCGAGAAAACATTGCAAGTACTCTAATATTATGGTTTTTTTGGACTGAGAAATTCAATTTTAAAGGTTCCAACCCTCTCCAAGTACTCATTAGTTGGTTTTTATCACGAATTTGGTAATATTCCCATTAATCCAACAGTTCAGCTGCATATTGAGAAGAATTGAAATGAAAACCTGGAAAGAAGAATGAAGCTTGGCATAATAATTTTCCAAACCATACTCTATATGTTCAGATATGGGGCCTTTCGGAATTCATAATATCTTGCTAAAACTTCAAGATTGCGGCCAAGATGGCCATCGAAACATAAAATACCAATATAGTCGGTTATATTTGTCCTGGAATGCATTGCAAGTGCACTGTTTCTATGTAATTAGGATCGAAACATTTATTTATAAGGGTTCCAGGTATGTATCATGCATGTGTGAATGAAGTCTGATTTTGTTGGTATTGAAATTGTGCTGAAATTACCATTTTTTACCAGCACATCTAACAGTAAAACGTATTTGTTGATTACCCTGCCGAAATTTAATATATTTGTTAATTTAAAGTATTTGAACACTATGTCTCTTTCAATGTAATGAAAAGGACAGTCGATTGGTAAAACGCTCGGCTCTCTTCACTGGCGACCACGTCTCTGTCCCCGATTTTGCTATGAGAGTGGATTGTTGTGGTCCATACAGAGTCGGTTGTTTCTTCGTGTCCTCTGATTCCATCCACCACTTCGCCATCCGAGCCACGGAAAGGGCCTTGTAGTAGTTATTATAACCAGCAGTACAATCAATGTAAAAGAAATGTTATTTGTTTATAAGCTGTGGCTCTTTTGCCTTGAGGTGACGGTGCAGCTTTAAGACTCTTTGCTTGCATGAAGAAAGAATCAGTACATATTTAGCGGCTCACCACATTATGCTGTATGCTACGCTTTCTTTTAAAGTGATAGATTAAGGCCTGTTGGTACCACTTTCTACTGAATGAGAATGAATTTATCCGTATGTTAAAGATGGTATGTTGTTAGAAAGAAGTCATAACCTATCGTTAAGACATTAGAGAAAATATCATGGTTTGTGGCGAGATTTCACCATTATGCCAATGCGACATTGACGGGGTTTGAACTGGGGACCTACAAACACGTCCGTAACCACGAGGCATTGTTCTCACCCCGTATATGCTATCCTTGTACTGTGGTGATGGTGCATGACAGAATCTGGACACTTGAAGACACTTGTGCAGTTTGGTTTATGATCCTTACCAATAAGCTAACTTTGCATTTCCAAGTGATGTCCTAAAATACTTCGTTTGCTTACATAATGCACACTTTTAATAAATATGATGATAATTAAAAATAATAAATATTTGCTTCATTTATTGAAATAATTTATCTTCATGTGCACAGAATGCAAGATTGTAGGTTGGACTGAACTTTGCACATAAGATAAAAAGAACCGATAGTAAGTTGGAATTGTGGGCGTTTTACGAGAAGAAAAACGCTCTTGTCCTGCAAAATATAAAAGAAAATATTACAAATATATTAATATATTAATTAAATATTACAAAAAAATAATGTAATAAACTGTTCTGTTCAGTAATAATATTCAGAAGTAGTCTATCCTCATTAATATATGTTCACTTGATGAAGCGAATTGTATGAAATACAAGTTGCCCAAGCATTCTGCATATGGGCATAACACTGACAGAAAGGGAAAGTACAAAGGTTGCCAGAGCTCAGAAGCTGAAAGCACAGCAAAGTTACAATCACCAATCAAGTCGATAAAAAGTCAAACCAAACTTTATACTGAATTTTAGGTAAACAAATTAATGAAGAAAGAATGCATGTCTGGAACCTGAGGGTGCATTATATTTTTCAACCTTGATTTGTGAATTAGACTTTCTATCTTCCGTCTTGCTGTACCATTTTCTTAGCATCCATCCATGAAAGATCAGCTAGCTTGAACCTGGCAGCACCGACTCATACATGTGGTGATATATCTAACAATATATGCATGTACTACATGAATCTACAAATGTGCATAATGTCAGCAAATGAAAGTATTTTGTTAACCCCAACGCATTATGCAAAGTGAATTTTAATGGCAACTTGTTGGGAAGGAACAAGTTTTATATCATAAAAATTGCATCACAGCAAATGGCAGTGATACTTTACTGACACATGTGTCGGTTCTTTCCTACGATCATGCAGTCTAATGACGTCTGCATCGTCACCATATCACAAATAAGTAATCTGCATGAGTGTTATTTCATGCATTCATCACCATAGTACAAAGGCAGCATACAGCAACATGTTGCGCAACTCTAATGTGTGTGGATTCTGTTTTCTTGCCAACATACACTCTGAAAGCCATCACTTCATGGCAAAAGAAGCTTAAAATCCATACAGCACAAAGATGTGAGCTTCTACATAAGCGCGTATCTAGTCACGCACGCATGTACTCTAAATTCATTATTAATAAAAGTCTTTCCTTTTAAACAGACATGTTGTTCAAATACTTTTAACTAGAACATGTAAATTAAATTTCAGTAGAACTATTTGATTTTTTATTGCACTAATCAAGATTTACACTAATGTTAAGTTGATGGTAAAATTAAATATCATGTTTGTAGATTTTCGAAAACCCTACCTATTCTTCACCGATATATGAAGCTCCCACTGGTACCAGACAGGATACCTAAGTTTCTTTCATCCCTTACCTCGGCAAAGCAGTTAGTACATTCTTTAGCATGCAAATAAAGGGATTTCAAACAGAGGAAGTCAGATATTATATATTAATATAATAAAACCTACCCCAGCAAATGACACTTTCATTTAAAAGTGCAGTATTCAGCATATTTAATCAAATTTATCGTTCGGTGGACTAATGAAAAAGGGACTTTTTAGTAGGTACACACAAGGCGGAATCTATACAGCTGACAGGTTTGAGCTTGTATCCTGCCACTCACGCATCCAGTCTGATATAAAAGTTATAAGCAGGATAAACTTTATATTATATGGATTGTCTAATTTATTTTATTATAATATATATTTAATATGGATTATACAGTTAATTGTAATTACTATTACAAGGACAAAGAGGAATTAACCCACCTTGGATGGGCCATTATACCCTAATAGGAATAGGAACGATGTTGTTTAAACCTGGGGCGCCAGTGGAGATAGCCGAGCGTTTTACCACTCAATTGTCCATTCCATTACATTGAAACAGACATTGGGCTTATATAAGTAAAATTATATATATATGTTAAATGTCAGCACAGTTGGATTTATGCGTTTGATATTTTCCAATTGCACTAAAAAGGTTTACATGAATGCTGATCATTAAACCTATGTACATGTATGTAGGTTTCAAATATTCTAATAGAAAGAGTTTACGGACATATCAAGTTCAATCCTAATTGCATTGCAGATTTCGACAGATAAGTTTTTTGCACCCTTTACCTCTTCAAAGGAATTATATTTGTTAGCATGCAAATGAAGGGGAAGAAAAAGGGAGAAAGGAAGAAACATTGCAATATAATTGTTCTACTATTAAAGAATCCAAATTCAAAGCAGACAAAGCTAAGCCAGCAAATGACACTTTCATTTGACCACGATCACAATGTAAGCGACTACTGTGCAGAACTAAACAAATAATTTTTGCTATCCATTGTGCTAGTAAACAAGGGAAAATGTAGGACAATTTCAATATAAACAAAACCAGGATTCTTTCACAGAGTCATTTTACAGACTTTAAACCCTTATAAATGAATTTATCGACCCCAAAAACATAGAAATAGTGCACTTGGAAAGCATTCTAGGACAAATATAACCGAATGTATTGATATTTGATAATCCGGCGGCCATCTTGGCCGCCATCTTGGATTTTGACCAAGATCGGATGAATTCCGCTAGGCCCTATATCTGAAAATGTTAAGTATGGTCTGGCCAACTGTTATGCCAAGTTTCATGCTTCTTTCACTTTTTGCACAATTCTTCTCTTAACAGCTGGACTATCATTTTAAGGACAAGTACATAAATGACATGATGTTCTGATGTAAATCATTTTAAGGACAAGTACATATATGACATGATGTACTTCTCTAAAACATTTAAGTGCAAGTAGACAAATGGCATTATGTACATTTGTGAAACATTTTAAACAGTGAGGTAGCTGAGGTCACATTGCCGGAGAATGAGTGCAAGTCTAAGTAGAAGCTGCTTGAGCCCAAGTAAAATTTCTTCCAGCCTAGAGTCTTTGAGAAACCAAGTCCTAATCCGATTTCAATCAAAATATACCTATAAAAAATAATTATTTCTGATGAACATGTAAACTTATGTAAGATTTTAGTTATTTCTACTTCAATGCAAGTTCACATATAGCTTAGATTTCTGTCTTCTTGTGAAATTCTGAAGTGAATTCTTTATGGACTAATATAAAAAAAATTCAAGACTGTCCGATAATTTATATATAATTGTGTTTGTAATATTCTGTCAAACGTTTAAACTTGGTGGTTCTTGTGGTATGCTTTCCAATCGTAATGTCATCCCTCTTGTGACAAAGTGTATCTCCCAGTGGGCTTGAAATAGACAGGACCTGTTTTCTCAAGCCATGACCACAGAGTCTGAGTACAAGTCCAAGCCAAGGACCATTGGGCCCAAGTCTGAGTCCCTGTAAAAGTACACTTGTCTGAACTTTAGTCCAAGTCCGAACCAGAGTCTGACTTGACTGGTTTTAAGTACAATTATATAGGAGACATGATGTACTTGATATACTTAAAGTACAAGCCCATTAATTTCTTGTTGTCAAACATTTAAATGTAAGTAAATGCATGGCACAATGTACTAAGTAAAACATATCATACAAATGGCAAAATATAAAGTGTTCAATAAGGGTGCATCTTTTGGTATGCCTTCAAGCACAAGTTGTTGTTTCCTCTCATTTCATATATCCTGGTGTTAACCAGGCCCAGTGACAACTGCACCTGCAGGCCCTGGGTGTGTAATCATTCCCATTGCTGGGTCATTAGACCGAGGAATCTGAAAAAGGTGCACATGTTTGTGAGTTACAGCTTGCAGAGCACTCACCCTGGGAAGGATCAAACCATTAAAATATGAACCCCCTTAATATCTCCCTGCTTTGAGTCCTGTGCTCTACCCTTGAATGACAGGAGGTGGCGTTCAACAGAACCGCCAGTAGTTTTTTTTTCAAAACCCAGCTTGTGTCAATGTTACTTACATGATAGAACCTGTAGGCCAGGTACGGCAGCCCTCCTGTTACCATGGCTGAGGATGCAAAGTCTCTGTCCTTTACCCAGGCTGACACTGTATAACAGAAAATAATATATCTGGATAATAAAACAGCAAGATATCTGGCCTTGACCGGGGCATACACTATATAACAGTACAAAAAAATATACATGGGTCATAAAACAGCAAAATAAAGAAATAACATATTTGTAGATTCAGAAGGTGTAGATTCAGATTCCTGGTAAAATATTTCAGTGAGGGGGGGGGGGGTATATGGAACAGCTTGAAGATGAACCAATCCTATATAAATAAAGTATTAAAACTATATTTAACCATTAATTTCAGCCTTAGCAGACAATTTTACTTGCTCTATAATAGATTATGTTCATCTTATCCTACTTAGAACTTTTTTTGTGAAACCAATGAAACACAGTTTCTCTAACTAAAATTACTCAATTTGTCATATAAAATAAGTCATTTAGTTCACTTTCATAGTGTAAATTCATTACACAGTGTAATTTTCAAAGGATGCAATTATATCATAATTGAAGGTAAAGCAATTTTTTTTATTTGGAGAACATGTGTTGAATGTCACCATTCTAGGGTCATATCTTCTCAAAATAAACCTCTTCCATTTAGGCAGTGTGGGACTACCTACTCCAACTGTCATACTTTAATATCAAAATTTGTTACATTTCAAGGAAACACCTGTTTACATTTCGCATGTGCATTCCACAAAATATTACTTATTCTGTGAAGTCCTTACCATAAAAACACCCATGTTAGTGTAAACTGCCTTTAATTAATTCTTGTCGAACATGTTTGAAAGGACTACATTACCCTCTCCACTACATTCAACCTACGCCGCGGGTGTAGTCTCAGGGCATTGTAGGCCATAGATTTTAAAGCAGGCGTGAAGCCCACAAACCCTAACCAGCAGAGTCGTATTCTTGTGAGTCCAAGTCTGTGCAATGAGGTTAAAGGTAAGCTTGTTACCTGAATGGTGGTGGTAGCGCCACCTGCTGATGAACAGGGACAACGGCATTGGAGGCTTGTGGGGGCAGATCTTCAGCTGTGCCTGATCTCTCTGTAGCCACTTTTATCTCTTGATCTATTAGACCTGTTATAATATAATGACAACATTAAAATGACCAGCTGATGAGAAGAAAAGCTATTCTAACATATTTTGGGATACTGTGGTTGACTTTATAATTGTGGGGTTAAATTTTCACAATTTTCAATTTTACAGTGCTTCTCAAAGGTTACATTTTAGTAGGCAACCCCCAGTCATGGAAGACTACTGAATTGCACCCTTGATGGATGTTCTTGTATGGCTGGTCAGTTTGACTTCTTGCTTTCCTCTTCTGTCTTGCTTTGGATTGCTGAGCTAGGGTCTCTTTGCACTTGGTGAGGCCCTTCTGTACTGTCTGCCTCCAGGTTGTTCGCTCTGAGGCGGAGCTTCCCTGTTGTTCAGTTCGATGCCCATGGCCTTCAGGTCTCTCTTGCAGACATCTCTGTAGCAGAGTTGGGGTCTTCCTGAGGGCGTGATCCCTGTATCAGTTCACCGTAAAGGAGGTCCCTGTTTCTCAAAGGTTCCGTTTTGTTATCTCACCTGAATCCAATACAGTCATCTACACAAAGTAGATATGCATTATTTCATGAACTATTTAAAATCTCAGCAATTTAAAGAGGAAAGGTCCAAGGCCGCATGGAACGAGTACAAACTCTTGTTCATTATTAAATAAATTGTAAGATCTGAAATTACTTACAATTTCAATCTACATATCTTTGAATTACGGCTAACAAAAGAAGATGTGTTTTTTTAATGAAATCTATGAATCATTCGGTTTTTGATCATTGGCAGGACAGGCATTAATACTGTACATGAGATTCCAATTAACCTACAATATAAATGACTGTTCATCTGCATATATAAGGCGTCTTACCTGGCTTTCTGTTTTGGGATAACTATCCGTTAATAACATCACAAAATTGAAACCCTTCCAAACAAGAATCCAACTAGAGTGTTTCACTAAAATTGTACATTTACTCAACATTAGGTAGGGGCCTGGACAGTTGGGTTGAGTGGTAAAACCCTCGGCACTTGGGTCCACCAGTTTCCTCCACCTGTACATACCATGGAGAGTGCCTCATATTAGTTATTATAACTAGTTGTTCAATGATGTAAAATAAATCAATTAGTTTATACTTTAATCAATAAAAGACATTGAATGAGGATTTACAGGCATTTTATGAGATGAAAAAAATCATGATTAAAGTTACACATGAAAACCTGTGAATTTAAGCCAGCATATACACCTGAAAGGTAACAACATTTAATTATAATTAACACCTACTGGGTTACATATGTAGCTTTTATTAACAATTCTGGTACATGTATCATTTTAAATGATAATATATCCTAATACAGGGACTGCTTCTAAAAACTTCATTTTACTCTTTCTCATTTATTTTCGTCATGTCACGGGCATGCCTTTCTTATTATCAACACATAGAAAGCATGGTTAATAGCAAACTTCTATGGCATTTTTGTCTGTTTGTAATCCGGTAGAGGACATAGTTGTTAAAAATGATCGCTCGGGGAATGGTGACATGTGACATCATGGTGGTTTCTACACTTGTGGCGACAGGTATAATCCAAGTAAGAAGGTCAAAGGTCAAATCTGTTAAATTTACCTGAGCTAAAGGCAGAAAATAGTCATTGCAATCTGTTACATTACTTTATTACCAAATATCATTGATACATCTGAAACGTATTTGGAAATATATTTAACTAACAAGTAAATGTGTAAGGGTGGATACAAGAAAAAACACACAAAAGAAAAATCGGCATATTTACAATAAGGTGGTTTCCCCCCTCCCCCCCCCCCCCAAGTCAAAATATGTGTTTGTACCTTTGTGTCCATGTTTGCATGTCAGATGTGAATGTAAGCCTAACATAGGCCTATGTTGAACTGAACATGAATATGCTTCAGTGCACAGAAAGTTTTGAAAAGATAAATTAATCTGTTATTGATACAATTGACGGAAATGGCAAAACTAGTAGTTCATATAAATGTTGCTGTTTTCGTTATTCCTGCAGAAAAATAAAATATAACGTTTAATTAGTAATAAACAATTTTACATTGCATTTAGTAGAATGGGTCTAAGTAGATTTGTGTCTGAACTGGCGATCTGCACTTATGAGAGAGAATTTTTGCAACATTTTGTGTCTTTTAAACAGGAAATATTTCCCAAAGAACAGAGTGGTTATATTAATAGATAAACTGCAGAATCACAAATGGGAGAACTGCATGACCATTGACAGCATGTTTTGGGGTTATCGCCGAAACTTGCCCCTGTCAGGTTATCTCAGTATCGACGACCTGATAAAAATACTGGTGGAAACAGTCAGGTAATCAGCACAGGCTTCCTCCAATGTTATATCCTAGTGTTAACCAGGCCCAGTGACTACTGCACCTTAGTGCTCTGGGTGTGTACTCGTCCTTATTGATGGCTAATACGACCGAGGAACTCCCGAAAGGCGCACTCATTTGTGATTCAAACACGGTCGTAGGGCACAGTCTTCCCGTTGAGCGCGCAGAGCGCTTATCCAGGGCGTGAGCCGACCGTGTAAAATCTCACCGGCTCGGCTTATATTCGAATTCAAGATCTGCCGGCTTTGAGTCCTGTGCTCTACCCTGCATCACAGAAGCCGGTCTGCATCTTTGCTTTTATTTCCACTTTAAGCTCAAATGATGCTCATATATAACTTGTTCACATATACATAATAAATTCTTCAGAGTGGCGTTAAAAGAGAATCTGAAAAGATGACCATAAAAGGATATCTTAAAAGGTATGACCTAGAGAACATTGATATGAACGGAGAATAAGCCAGAAGTCACACAAGTTCTGTAGAAAAAGATAGAGGATCATCTGCTTATAATATATGTCAGATATCGTAATAGGCCCCTCCCTTGGCTTTACCGTGTTCCTTTTCTTGCCAGCTGTGGAGGTTATCTTCTGATGAACATTGTACCTACTAACGATGGGAGATTAATGCCGGTCTTTGAGGAACGTCTAAGTGGTATGGGGTCATGGCTAAAGGTCAACGGGGAGGCCATTTACTCATCAAAACCGTGGGTTCATCAAAATGAAACCATCACTCCTGGGGTGTGGTAAGTAAAGGTGTCTCTGTGTTACATAATCATAACAAAAAAATAAAAACTGAATATCGTAAAGATTTTGTGCATGGTTTCAGCACTGGTTAAACAGGGTAGATCTGTATAGGACTGTATTACTTCATAAAGCATTTAGTTAAAAAGGAATACTTGTTTATAACTATAGTACCTTATATATATCAATCACAACTCTTAAAGAAACAAGGCCTACAGGCCTAATGCGAACCTGTGCAAAGTTTAGGAGTATGAATGGAGGTTTACTTATAAAATTTAATATTGATCCTCTTAAGTCCTGCATATCTACCTTAGTCATTATGATTTCAGCAAAATGGACGTTTCCGACCTGCAAGTTTCAGACTAGGACATTTTAAAACCAGAATATGGGTGGTCGACGAGCGACTATGAGTATCCGCTGAAATCAGAGTTGGACGGGTGAAGTGAGGCATGGATTAAGTGGCAAAAGGAATAGAGTGAGGTGTGTTGCATCTTAGCATGGATGTCTGCAGCTTAAACTTGAATGTAGGTGGTGCCACCTGTCATAAAATAGAGAAAATTGTTCAGGATGTATAAACCTGCAAAATTTCAGGTGGACAAGTCAAACCACTGCTGAGATATGAGTGATATCATCCCAAGGCAGATGAACAGATGGACGCTGTGCAAAAATGGTTGCAGGTGGCTCCACAATTTTAGTGTCTGTTATAAAGCTATCAAAGGGCTACATTGGTGCAAAATTTTTAGGGTTTATGTGTGGAAACAGACGCACAAATGGACGCTGGGCAGCGAGGAAAGGTCAGAGGTCAACCAAAAATGAGGGCGCAGCAGTTCACATGTGACCTGATGATAAACCTGATTCGCTAAAAATGCAAATCAAGTTTTTTCAAACAGTTGAAAGATATAGTTCCAATAATCTGGGAATTCTGCATCTTGACATATTGTTTAGACACCCGCCAGAGCCAGGGCAGTTGCCATGGTGATGTCTGAGCTGTTTGTACTGAGTGACCTCTTGACTTGGCTGCTGAAACCCAGCATTTTGTCAAATCTGTTTTCAGACACAGAAAGCCTTTTTAAATTGGCTACAATGCATTTTTAAGGACTATATTTAAGCAATCTATTCTTATAAAACTGGCAGAACCCTACCATAGAATAATTCTTGTAAATTTTAAACCAATCAGCTTAACAGTTTCGTCATAAATCAGTGTATAAGCTGGAAGAGTTTAAAATTACATTTTCGCTTGTAAAAAACACATCAATGTAGGAGGCGCCATTAATACCTCAATTTCAGATATGACATATGTGACAAACATTGGTAAAAAATATGGTGATTATAGCTCTAGCCGTTTCTGAGATTTTAATTTTAGTGTGCTTTTTTGGTTAGATGACTAAGTTCAACCTACTGTAACTCACCCAAAAATCTCCGAAATGGTACCATTCAAACAAACTTGAGAGAGATTGTTCCAGGGATCATTTCTTAAAATATTGGACAATTTGCCTGGACAGTTTCAAAGAAGAAGATTTTTAAAGCTTTTTTAGATTTTTCCCTATAAAATCTAAGAATATGCAGTAAGAAAAAAAAATAAACAAATCCGATAGAGTTTTTCAGATGACTGACTATTTGCAAAAAAAAATTGATGATGCTAGCTTCTGCCGTTTTCAGATAGCTATGGTCAACGTACAGACGACGCACGACGCACGACAGACGACGCACGACGGACGACGCCGCTTCATCGCATAAGCTCACAGGTTCGCTAAAAAATGGTGATCACCCGAGTCTCAAGAGACATTACCATATCTGTATCTATGAGATATTGTGTGTGATTTTAATCATTCATTAATTAATAATTGATTTTATTATATGAATTCTGTGGAAATAAAGTCAAAAGTGGGATCTTGTTTTTTAAATACTAAAATCAAGCCATATGACCTTTCCTTGAATGTTTTAAGTAGATCAAACTAAGCTGTGGTTACATGAAGCCTCTGGTATTATTTTTAGGTACACCTCTAAAAAAGATGCAAGTGGCACTAACGTCTGCGCTATCGACCTGGATTGGCCAAAGACTGAAACCTTAACCCTTGGAGCGGCAACCCCTTCCCCACAGACACAGGTCACGCTGATGGGCTACCAGGGTTGGGCGTTCAATTGGGCACGCCATCCCACTGAACCATATGCCTTGTGAATGGGCCTGGGTGTTAAAAATACAAAACTTGGGATAAAAACTAGTTATGTTCAAAATTTTTTTGTAACTGTCTCAACTTGGACAAGTTATGTATGACCTTTAATTCATTGTTAAAGTGAAAAAAATAAAAGCCAGCTTTACAATAAGGCGAAATTTAATCACTGACAAAGTAACAGGGTTTTCAGATCAATTTGACTGATGCCGAATATGTGACCTTTTAACAATGATATAAGGGTATAACGGTATACCAATAGCGCTATGGTGCAGCTTACGACACCCGGCGCTTCGATTTAGTTCGATGTTGTTTTTGTTTAGATAAAATTGTGCAAATATACTAAACTTGGTGGTGCAGGGTAAAATATTATCTCATACCATAAAGACTTGCAAACGTTTCCTGTAAGGATCTCTATATGTAAGCATGGCAGCAAAGACTACCTATACAGTAATATACAATGCTATAAAAATAAAAAAGGACCTAAGGCCAAAAGAAAAAAACTTTTCAAAGTGTTGTACATGATCATCGATGACCCCGCTTCCGTTTTACCTTGACATCGAACTATTCAAAGATTAAAAGGCTGGTCCTTGTTGTTCGTTAGGTCCTTCAAGTGAAGAATTGATCCCTCAAAAGTGCCGGTCACAGCACGGACTGATTAGTCGGCAGTGTAAATTATCAGAAATAAGACCTGTTTGTTGCTAAAGGGTCTTCTAGTGTGTGCCAGTTAATCGATTTTATCGATGATTGGTCCTTTTCTTTCATAATCGATTAAATCGATTACATTTTCGCATATTCGATCATAAAAATTATATATGCTCATCTAAGAAGTCCTATTATCCCGATAAAATAGTCTTATTCTGTCAGAGATATTGGAAAGATTTGACACAAAAGATTAAACAGCATTAACACTTAACCTTGCGCCAGTTATTCAAAAAAGAAGGGTGAACAACCCGGCCATTGCCTTGATCTTTCAACGTGCCGTACAAGATAGACTGTATTTATTTCGTCAATATATTTGGTACAATTCTGTACACTTCATTTCTGAGTACTCACATGGACCAATTAATTTTTTAATCTTGGGTCATCACTGCGCTCACTAATGAGTGATATTACCTTTCAATTTACTTTGTTAAACAACAGTGTCTCCTTCATCATGTTTATTTTATATTTATACTTAGTTATGAGCCAGAACCGAAACGGTATAACGTGAATGGAAATGCATTAATTTAAATAAATTGATTATTATATACCCGAGTTGATGATATACGTGCTTCGATTAAATACATCGATTGTTTGATCCATTGTTACAGTCTTCTATATAGAATCAGTCGAACAGTACATAAAGTTAATCCATATATCGTACGGTAAAGGTTCCTGTTGGTAGAGAAAAGGTTTTCCAAACAAAATAGCAAGGAAATCATTGTCATCCATGCTATTTAAATATGAGCTCAACTCAACTGGAAAATCATCAGTAATCTTGTTCCAAAGTTCCTCATGATTGTCCTGTGTTCTGTAACATACTGCTATTAAGTGGAACACTGGGTTTATAACACTATACCCACACAAATGACAGAGATAATTTCATCTTAATGACTATAATTCGCAAGGATCTTGACCATGAGCGCAAATTTCATTAGAGACCCTGGTATCGATCTAGCAGCATACCAGCATATTGAAGGAATGAAAGGGTTATCCATAATGTCTCTATAGAATGTTAAGCTTGTGTCAGTATTCACCCGATTCCATATTTCGTTTTCCTCATAAATCCATATTTTTGTCACCACTAGCGATTCCACTCAGCCATAGTTGGAAATATTCCACTTGTTAAATAAGTGTAAACAATGTCTTTCAACCCATATAATTCAACAATCTTCAAAATATCATAGATAAATCCAGGTTTACTTTTCTGATCTAAATATGCACCTAAAAGTCGACTATCAAATATTAGCCTACAAACATTATCCTCCCTTAAACTGCATATCCTCCCTATGAAAAGCAATTTCGCTTTGTTAACAAAAGACATCAAAGGAGGTATACCAAAACAAGATGATACAACGTCTGTTCTGGCTCTTAAATTGAGAAACTGACAGAGTTTAACACAAAAGCGATGCATTCTCTCGAGTGCAATTTTATCTGTCGCCTGAAGTGTGTTCCACAATTCACATCCATAGAGAGCCCCCGGTAAGACTATTGTTTTATACAGGTTGTTAGCTGTTAAAGGATTAAATCCCTGTGGCCTTACACCTATTCCTGCTAGAGCTAGCAACGACCCTCTCCCCTTACGACACGCATTAATTACCCTGTCCTTAGATTTCATGTCTGAACTTAAAATAATCCCAAGATGCTTATGACTTCGCACTTGTCCTATGTTATCTTTTCCTAGTCTCCATACGCGCATGGTATTTAATCTTTTAAACTGTGTCTGGGTTTCACCAAAACCATCACTCTGGTTTTCTTTGGATTTAAGTTGAATCGCCATTTCTGACTATATGTATAACAGATATCGATCATCCTCTGCAATCCACGAACACTAAGGGATAATAACGTTACATCATCTGCCTGTGTAGGAGACCCCGCAATGATATCTCCTATTCTGGCACCACACTTTCTATCTCTAAGCTTAACCAGAAGCTCGTTTATAAAAATAATATATAACCACGGAGACAATACCCCTCCCTGTCTTACAGATCGTTGAAGGTTGAAATAAGGACTTTGTATACCATCATATAATACACAGCTAGTTATTCCCGTATAAGCCTTCCGTAAGATTCTCCAATATTTACCTTCCACGCCAAGTTCAAATAATTTTACAAAAAGGCCATTCTGCCATACCACATCGAAAGCCTTCGATGAAACGAGATAACCGCAATATACCTTTGATTTAGCTTCCACATTATACATTACACATTCTTGTAAAACGTAAGATGCATTCAAAGATGATAGTTTTGGCTGATATGCAAACTGCATGTTATTTGGTATTTTCAAATTTTTCACTTTATTAAACTTTAAAAGTCTGCAAAGCAGATTTTTTTTCAAATAATTTATAAATAACCGGTAACAATGTAATACCTCTATAATTCTCAGGTGAAACTATTTTCTTTGAGCTTGACTCCAGGATTGGAATAACAATGCCCCTTTTCATTTGTTCAGGAAAACACTCAACATCGTGCATATCGGATAATAAACAATGTAAGCATTCCAGCAAACGAGGCCGCCGTATTAAAGGTGCTCGTGCTCGCTCGTTATCCCTCGTGCCCGCCTGCTTTTCCAAGAGTTAATGAACTAACAGCACTTTTAACCTCTGATAATAAAATGTTGTCATCTAATATCTCGTTACATTTTTTCTTAGAAATTGACTCATATATACAAACTTTATTTTCAATTTTCCTCTGAAATTCACTGTCATACTCATATGTATCACCTCCGCTGTACAGACTCTCATAGTAAGATGCCCACTTATTTGTAATTGTTAGTGGATCCCTCTCTATTACTTCATCAAAGATAACTGGACTTTGTGTATTACTAGTTTTTCTCATTTTTTTTTCTTTTAACGGCGGCCCAGAATTTGTTAGGATCAACCGTGGCAGAGGAGTCAGCTTCCTCGTGCACCTTTCTTTCTAATTAAGCATAATACTGTCTAAACTGGCGCCTGAAAATACACTTAGATTCTTTGAATTCGCTAAAGCTTAACTTGTCTCTACCTCTCGGCCTTCCTTCCTTAATCCACGCTAGACGTTTCTCTTTCATATAGCATCATGGCTTGTCTTTAGGTTTTCTTTCCACCCTGGTTTATAAAACTTACAAAATTTCCGTTTTGGGATGTTTCTTTCTGATATAGTTTTTATTTTTTCTATTAAATTCTGGTAAAATTAACCATGTATTGATCTTCAGAATTACCCTAAGTAAAATCTGGTAATGAGAGGTTTAACAATTCATTTTGCAATGGTTGTGTATAGAGTGTTGAAATCTCTCTTCTTGAAAACTTTCTCTAGTTTAACAACTTAGACTCATAAAAGTCCGCTCTACTAACAACCACTGGTAGGCTTAAAGAGCACAAACTGGTAAATGGTCAGAGACATTGAGGGTTTCACAAAGAATTGCACAATCTTTGACACAGTCACAAAAATTTCTAGTTAAAATAATATGATCTATAAGAAAACAGGTTGAACCATCCCTGTAAGGATCAAACGTATAGCGTGGTCCACGACAGGCAGAGGTAACCACAGGTGAGTACATATCGTTAGCATTCACGAAATCCTGTAATAGTTGACTTCTAGCATTACATTTACCCTGATACACTGGCCCTGTCAATTCACAGTTAAAATCTCCCATGATAATTAAATTACCGATCGAAGAAAACTGATTGACTATGTCATATAACGTTTCAATACATTCTTTATAAATTTGAATAGAACTATTGGTGCTAGGCATATAAACATTGAAGATAAATAACTCCGTTTCTCGTAAACAGGAACAAGTGACCCATGGGTCATGACGCTCAGCTGACTGGGAAGAGATTTGCAAAAGGAAATTTTATCATCAGAATGGTAGTATATACCCATTCAACTGAAGCATCAAACCAACAGGCTCAGATTGTGTCTGTATTAATATATCTAAGAAAATAGAAAAAATGCGTAAACTTTAAATAAAAATACAGGTGGCTCCACCAGTCAGCAGAAACTAATAAAAACACTTAATGGT
Source organism: Sipunculus nudus (assembly GCA_026874595.1). Lineage (NCBI taxonomy): Eukaryota > Metazoa > Annelida > Sipuncula > Golfingiida > Sipunculidae > Sipunculus > Sipunculus nudus. The sequence continues at coordinate 32,062,260 of CM049320.1, forward strand.
CAATATCCATGCAAAGAAGCATGGTGGTCTCTGGAGACCTAATTTCAGGTTTCCATGGAGACTTTTCATGGGTCTCCCTGAGTGTCAAGAATGAAGATTCTAGGTCCAATCGTTACAATTTGAACCCTGTTGACAGATAACTACATCCTTAAGGTTTCAAAAATAGAGAAAAAAAAATTGTAAAAATTTGAAAAATACAGGAGGCACCACCAGTCTGCAGAAACTGATTAAACATCTCATGATCAATATGTATGCCAAAAATCATGACAATCAGTGATGTAGTTAATGAGATATTGAAGTTTTTTTATGAAAATTTTGACTATTCTGGGGGGTACTTTGGGGCCCCATAGCTCGAAGGATATGGGTAACAGAGACCTAATTTCTGGTTTCCATGGAGACTTTTCATAGGTCTCTCAGAATGTCAAGAATGAAGATTCCAGGTCCAGTCTATACGATTTGTGCCCTGTTAACAGATGGCCACATTTTAAAGGTCTCAAAATAGAGAAAAAAATTCGTAAAAAATAAAAAAAATAGAGGTGGCGCACCCAGGCTGCAGAAACTGATGAAACACTCCATGATCAATATCCACGCAAACAATTATGGTGATCTTTGCATTAGTTGTTCAGATACTTCAGCTTTTGTATCAAATTTTCCATTATTCTGAGCTGTGCTTTGGAGTGCCATAGCTCAAAGGATATGGGTAACAGAGACCTAATTCCAGGTTTCCATGGAGACTTTTCATATGTGTCAAGAATGAAGATTCTAGGTCCAGTTGTTACAATTTGAACCCTGTTGACAGATAATTACATCCTTAAAGGTCTCAAAAATAGAGAAAAAAAATCGTAAAAATTTGAAAAATACAGGTGGCGCCACATGTCTGCAGAAACTGATGAAACATCTCATGATCAATTAGTATGCCAAAAATCATGACCATCAGTGATGTAGTTAATGAGATATTGAAGTTTTTTTTATGAAATTTTTCACTATTCTGGGGGTACTTTGGGGCCCCATAGCTCAAAGGATATGGGTAACAGAGACCTAATTTCTGGTTTCCATGGAGACTTTTCATAGGTCTCTCAGAATGTTAAGAATGTAGATTCTAGGTCCAGTCCTTACGATTTGTGCCCTGTTAACAAATGTTCACATTTTTAAAGGTCTCAAAAATAGAGAAAACAGTTAAAAAAAATTTAAAAAATACAGGTGGCACCACCAGTCTGCAGAAACTGATGAGACATCTCAAGATCAATATGTATGCCAAAAATCATGACCATCAGTGATGTAGTTAATGAAATATTGTTTTTTTTTAAATGAAATTTTTAACGATTCTGGGGGGTACTTTGGGGCCCCGTAGCTCGAAGGATATGGGTAAAAGAGACCTTATTTCTGGTTTCCATGGAGACTTTTCATAGGTCTCTCAGAATGTCAAGAATGAAGATTCTAGGTCCAGTCTTTACGATTTGTGCCCTGTTAACAGATGTTCACATTTTTAATGGTCTGAAAAATAGAGAAATCAATTTGTAAAAAATAAAAAAAATACAGGTGGCGCCACCAGTCTGCAGAAACTAATGAAACATCTCATGATCAATATGAATGCCAAAAATCATGACCATCAGTGATGTATTTAATGAGATATTGAAGTTTTTGTATGAAATTTTTCACTATTCTGGGGGGTACTTTGGGGCCCATAGCTTGAAGAATATGGGTAACAGAGACCTAATTTCTGGTTTCCATGGAGACTTTTCATAGGTCTCTCAGAATTTAAAGAATGAAGATTCTAGGTACAGTCTTTACGATTTGTGCCCTGTTAACAGATGTTCACATTTTAGAGGTCTCAAAATAGAGAAAAAAATTCATAAAAAATCAAAAAATACAGGTGGTGCCACCAGTCTGCAGGAACTGATGGAAAATCTCATGATCAATATGTATGCCAAAAATCATGACCATCAGTGATGTAGTTAATGAGATATTGAAGTATTTGTATGAAATTTTTCACTATTCTGGGGGGTACTTTGGGGCTCCATAGCTCGAAGAATATAGGTAACAGAGACCTAATTTCTAGTTTCCATGGAGACTTTTCATAGGTCTCTCAGAATGTAAAGAATGAAGATTCTAGGTCCAGTCTTTACGATTTGTGCCCTGTTTACAGATGTTCACATTTTTAAAGGTCTCAAAAATAGAGAAAAAATTCGTTAAAAAAATACAGGTGGCGCCACCAGTCTCCAGGAACTGATGGAATATCTCATGATCAATAGTAGCCAAAAATCATGACCATCAGTGATGTAGTTAATGAGATATTGAAGTTTTTGTATGAAATTTTTGACTATTCTGGGGGGTACTTTGGGGCCCCATAGCTCGAAGGATATGGGTAACAGAGACCTAATTCCAGGTTTCCAAGGAGATTTTTCATGGAACTCTCTGATAGTAAATAAAGAAGATTCCAGGTCCAGTGGTTACGATTTGTGCCTTGTTAACGGACAGACGGCCAGATTGCCGGATGGCCGGACGGCCGGACGGATGACGGACAAAGAGTGATCGCTATAGCTCAGATGACTTACAGTCAGCTGAGCTAAAAACGCACACCAACAATACGATCAGATGCGATAGAGTCTGCTGTAGAGACCCTGTATCTTAGATTTTTCTTCCAAAGTAAGGCGACACCACCTTTGCCCCTGCGACAATTATCATACGGGTCTAGAGTAGCATCAGCTCGTCCACTTGACATATAATTTTGATGAATTGAATCTAAAAATGAAAGGGAATCTGGATATAGCCAGTGTTCTGATATTCCGATAATGTCCGGGGAGTGTTTATTACACAAGTCATGTAAATATATTGACGCAGGCATGACCCCACGTGTATTATAACAAACAAGTTTAAGTGAAGACATTTAAGAGTGATAAAACAAGAATTTAGAGTGATGTTAGTTATATCTGGACGTTGATGTAAACACCCGTGTGCGACGACCTACATTTTCTCTCTATGGAGGTCGCCATGGACGGATATATACTCCGCGAGGCCAGAACTCAAGGATTTATTTGATTTACGGCTGTCTCTGTGTATATATTAATGATCTAAGTATAATTATAAATGTGAAATGTTCTTATAGGTCTTCATGAAGGATGTGTGAACTTGTTTATCCACAACATGTTTGTAAACACAGCAGTGTTGACAAACGTGAAAAACATATTGTAATCTAAGGTAGGTTGCATATACATAAGCGGAGGTAGAAAAATCACTTGTTGCAAAATGCCATTTGCAAAGCTCTGGATACGTTGAACCGGGTGTTAATTATTTCATGTTTATAGCACTATTGTATTGTATTTGTGCAAGGCTTAGGAAAGGATAATGCCTCATATATATACTGTTGGGTATACATATACTGTTGGTTCCGCCAAATTTACATGTTATGTTAAGTCCGAATGTTTTATTATACAATCACGGATAACTGATGGATAACATATAATACCATGTACATTGATTATTTATTAAACTTCTCGCCAATATTTCATTATTCAAATTAAAATGCCAAATGTACAAGAATATTGAAACACTGAGATAATGGTTTTTGTTTTACTTAAACCGTGATGATAAAACGGATTTTCCTCTTTTTTCCGAATCGACTTGTGGCCTACCGATCTATATACATGGGGCATATGTTTGTCCTTTTTGCATTGTCCCATAAACATGTATTTACTTTGGTAAGTAGATGAGACTGTATACAATACAGATTTTACAATATACAGTCGAACCTCTATAATGTGGGCACCCTTGGGACTGGAATAAAGTGCCCACTTTATAGAGGTGCCCACTATATATAGAGGAATTGGCCAGCACATAGACTGCTGCCCCCTTGTATGATATATTGCTATAATAACTCATGTTTTGAGATTATTAAATTAAATTATTGCATGTTTAATCTGTCTTTATTTAATGAAGTTTTTCTGTGACAATTTATCTTTAATGATCAAGACATTTGTTAAAAAATATGTATCTTATTACATAAAATTATGGACAAAAAATAAGCACAAAATAATAAAAAAAATGGCAACGCAGCATGTGGTATTTAGCAAAGACAGTACTTCACCAGTTTAAAAACTATCATTTTAAGAAAACATTCTTAATGAGATCAACTGTTTGAGCTAATGTCAAATCTTTTCTCTTTGAAATTGGGGTTGACATGTTCACAAGTGAACAGTAGGCCTAACTGTAATTATGATACAGAATGGCATGTATGAATGTACAATTATATACAGTATGAATCGTTATGTAACAACTGTTAAATAAACATTGTCCTGGTCTAGTGGGAATGTACCTGTGATGGGCCAGAGGGGCATTCAGCTGTGTCACCTCATCACAGAGTATTAATTGGGTGAATGAATAGGGCTTCCTTCAACTCTTGGTAGCCTAACAAACATTAATTAATTAGCACGGGGGCATCTTGTCATGGGTGATCTCTGACTTGAGCCCGTGCAGGCATATTAATCTCATTAGAATGCATGCATCCTAAGCTTAACCTTGAGTCAAGTTGATCATAATCACTATTATGCAATGTTCACTTGTACACCTCTAAATTTGGTTCATTTGTTTTGATTGTTATTATAAAAATTTATGAATATTTTTATTCATAAGATTTAATATTATCTTAAAAACTTGAAAAGCGCTATAAAGAAGGCTTACAAAATTCCTATAAGGAGATAGTTCAACCTTGAAAATCCGTGAAGTGCCCACATTAGCTTTGGAAAACTGCCCACTTTACAGAATGTAGAAGGGCCCACCTTAGCTAAACATAATGAAGAGAAGAAAAAACGGGACTGCCCATAAAATGCCCACTTTATAGAGGTGCCCACTAGGAGAGGTTCCGCTGTATAGCATTACACTCAAATGTGCAGAGTTATCTTTAGTAATTGATCCAAAGACAAAGGGCTGTGTGGAGCGAGGGAACACTGTATCATGTGATCAAAACGATGATCATGTGACCTGCTCTACCACAAGACCAACGCATGAGGATGTAAACATGGGATCGCCCGTAGGATTTGCAGTATTTTTGTTGGTGTTGTTTACGGCATCGTGTGGTTTACTTGGCGCCACATCAACACGTTACGAACCTACCTGGGCCTCTATAGACTCACGCCCTCTGCCGTCGTGGTACGATGAGGCTAAGTTCGGCATTTTCATCGTGTGGGGCGTCTATTCTGTACCCAGCTACGGATCTGAATGGTTCTGGTGGTATTGGAAGGGAGCGAAAATCCCAAAATATGTCAACTTCATGTTGGAGAACTACCCCCCGAACTTCAAATATACAGACTTTGGCCCCATGTTCAAAGCGGAATTATTCGATCCCAACCAGTGGACTGATATAATAGAAGCGTCGGGTGCACAGTAAGTTGTAATGAATGAATTATTCATCAACCTTCGACAAAAAAAATTGAACTTAAACCTTGGGCCACAGAAATATTAATATTTATTTTTAATAAAAAAAAATAAAAATTGGATATTAGGGTAGACTGGGACAAGACGCCCACAGGGGGCAAAAGGCCCACCCCTTGTATTTGTTCTGTGATGTGTTTTAGTTCATGAAATATTCACAAGCACCTCCCATATTAAAAGCTGAGTACAATTTCGCCAGGCTTAATGGCCTATGGAGACGCTATTCAGCTCACGACATTAAAACAAAGGTAAAAATTAACTCATGTACCTCATTTATTGAACTCTGTCAGTTGTAGTATGGGTAAGAAATTAAAAAACAACACATCACACATTTAATTAAGCTTGCATTGTCTGAATGTATAACGTTACAAGCCTTGAACTATTCCGAGGAATGTGCCCTGTGCAACGAAACACAGCCACGTGGTTCGGGGTAAAACGCCCAGCGTATGTCGGGGGCAAAATGCCCGTTTTGCCCCCATCACATATATAAAGCCTTACGATGGAGTTATTATGATATATTATAACGTCGTTGCCCTGCATATAGGCCTATAAACATGATTTATATAAAAAATTTCAAAAGTATACCCTGTAAATATATTATATACACTTAGACTGACCAAGAACTTAAAATATTTAGTAATCAATAGATCTACAAGGCTACATTATTATACCTCCGTTAGGTTGAGGGAGGAATTATGTTGTACCCTATGTTATATGGTTTATCTGTCAGCAATAGTTTCCTAAGCCTTAATTTTGAAAAAAAAATGATATTAATTATGGTCAAGATCGAGCCATTGTTATAAATGTAACTATAGTGAATAGAATATTCTTTATTCTTGTTTTATGTTGTCAATGTTTCCGAGCCTACGTTCCCAGTCATTTACGGATAGGATCTGCAAGCCCACATGTAATATATATATATTATAGAATTACTATATTGATAGAATGTATGGATAATGCAAAAAGTGTAATACCGTGTAATACATAGTGGATTTAATATGTGGTTCACCTAATTCCAAGAACAGCCAAAGTAGTTCGTATCTTTTAGCCAGCAGACAAAAACCAATGTATTCTGTCTCGACAGGTAAAAAAAAATTACCTGCTCCATATATTTGGCTCTATGGTGTCCGTTGAACAATTTATTAATTTATTTTCTTTGTCGTGGCTTAACAAACGAGACCATGTCCGATACGGGAATATAACAATATGGTGTCTCACATTTCCTTTACAAATATGCCCCATTTGATAATATAGACCTAACATTGGCTGAGCGGGTCTGTGTTATAGTTTTCCGGGAAAAAAATCAGGTTTTGTTCTTCCAGGGTATGACAGGTGGCACTTCTTTAAACTCTCCCTAATAGACGCAAACCTACCTGACTGAAGGCACGTTTCAGTCATAAAGCTGCCATTGAAGCTTTATTCCATGCATAATTATAAATGGATTTGCAACGCGAAGGATAAAAAATGCAGCATAAATTGAGTATACATAAAAATAAACTATACAATATATATAGAGAATCAATATAGTGTGAACTTGTGTCAGGAAAAAATGCATATAATTAATTAATAAATGGCACAGTTATTAACAGTTGTGGAGTCGACATTTAAGCCATGTGGACCTCCACGAAGCACTGATCAATATAAAAAAAATGGCTATCATCAGGGGCGTCGCTATATTTACGGAAGGCGGGGGGGGGGGGGGGGGGGGGAGGCTCGGGCGGGGGAGCCTCGGGGGAGGGAAGGGGGTACATCATATATCCGCTGGCCAAGGGGTGCATATATATATATATATATATATATATATATATATATATATATATATATATATATATATATATATATATACATAATAGAATCAATCTACTTCAGTATCTTCGTACCATTAATTTTAAGACTGAAAACAAGAGGAAAATGTTTCTTTTATAGATCTGCACAGTAAATTTTACACTTCAAGTCGATGTAAACATGACTGATATTTCCAGATGTTTTATAATAACAATCATACTTTAATTTTCGTAGTAGATGTCACTGTCTTGAATGTTTTCCCACAGTATAACATGCAAAGTCCCTCTGCATCTGGATACGCCCCTGAACATAAAATACAGTGAACCGGTCACGCGCATACACGTGACTGTGTGTAGCCTAAAATACAAACAAAGCACATTGGCGCTAGATATCTGTGTGTAGGCCTATAGTGTCAGTGACCTGTAAAAATGGTAGCGATCACCCGGTTTGCCCCAGGAATTCCTGTTCTGCTGTGCCTGTGGCCGGCTTTAGCGATCAAATACCAACCAGACTGGAAATCTATAGATTCTAGACCACTGCCAAATTGGTATGATGAGGCTAAAATCGGGATTTTCATACATTGGGGTGTATTTTCGGTGCCGAGTTGGTCACCTGAAGGCAGTGTTGCATGGTTTTGGTGGCGCTGGAAAGGAGAGCACCAACCTGGCTATGACGGGTTCGTCCGTAATAATTACGGACCTGAGACAACCTATGCGGACTTCGGACCCAAGTTCCACGCTGAACTCTTTGACCCGAACGAATGGGCGGATATCTTCAAGGCCTCCGGGGCCAGGTGGGTCTCATGTTAAAAAAACACGTACATTTATTTGCCCGAACCCCAGTGAATGCTCATTCGTGTTGAACACGGAAACGGTTGAAAAATGGGGTTGTATGTAAACATGCAGTGAGCAAACAAGGAAATAATGATCATGTGATAGAGATGAAAGGTTATATATACGCTACCCTAATCGGCTCGCTTTAGTCTGCAGGCCTCTATAGATGACATAAACCGAGTTTATGTTATATTCAGAATAAGCATCGTAAATAGGCCTAATTTAACCAGTGGCGCCAATTTTTCTTCCAGGGTGGGGGGGGGGAAGACTTTGTATGTGTATATATATATATATATATATACATTTATATATATATATATATATATACACATACACAAACATATATATATACCTTTTTCAGCGTCTATGAATGGAATATACAACTATATATATATATATATATATATATATATATATATATAAATATATATATATAGGCCTATATATAATTATTATATATATATATACTTAATCATATTTCAAATAATTATAATGTTTTAGAAAATTAGTTGTTTTGTGAATTCTAAGCAAGGTTTAGATATAACATTTTTAGTAAATAGATCCAAATTCTTTTATTCTATTTATTAATATATTTCGTTTTCAATATCATAATAGTATTCTCTGAAAAGTGGCCATCCCCCCTTGCCAAAAAGTTGGGGGTATTTATACCCCCATCCCCCCTATATTGACGCCCCTGAATATAACTCCCTATATTGATCCACTACGTCGGCCCGCACAATTCATGTTTGTTATAATAAAAAGAAAATATTCGAGACTCATTTCGAATATATTGATCATATAAAATTTTTAGGAGATAAATCATATGAAATGCTTACTTTTGTGTAGGACTTTTGAGTTAATCATATAGGCCTAGGCTACAATGTTGGATACATAATGCATTCCATATATCAGTAATGGATTCAGACACCCCCCCCCGGAGCAAAAACAACCTTTAGTAAGGTTTCAAACCAAATTTTGCGACCTTGACCCCCTCCTTCCAGGACCAGGGAACCTTTTTTAGGGTTTCTTTCAGTCGTCTTGGGCATGACCCTGCCCTTTCCAAAATCCTGGGCTTAAGTATAGGCCGTTTAAGGGTGTTTCAGGACTAGCCAAGAACGGGAGTTTCTCATTGACCAGTGAACTAGAGGAGCTCTATAAATCACATGATAGGAGTTCAAATTTTAAGAGGGTGAATTAAGGCTCAAAAAAGGTTTGGTTCTCAGGCATTTTTTTCAGAAAACAGTGCGCGAGGGCGATTTTTTATATTACCTTTCATGTATATATATTTATAAGTTTCGATAAAAATGTGATCAGAGAAAAGCATGAAAATAATAGAGTTATTTGGCTAATCTGGTAAAAGCACTACATAAAAAAAGGAAATCTGATCAAAATTGTATTATTTTATTTTCTTGAAAGAAATGTCCGAGCGGCTGGAGCTCAAAATTGGTAAGTTTCTGTTGAAAATCAAATCAAAATTTAAAATTGACGCGGGCGATGCCTGAGAACCATGTACCTGAAGAAAGAAGAAAAAAGAGAATTAGTTTGAAATCGATGGTTTGTACTCTGCGGGACCATCTACAAACATTTTTCTAGTTCTACAAACATTTTTCTACCTGCCAGTTGCAGTTTAAGAGTTTTCTCACTGCAGTTGCTGCAGCTGGCAATTAGCTTCGTGTGCATTGAAGCAACAGCCTCAGCAACAGCTTGGCCAGCCCAGGGCACCTGACTCAAGAGAAGTTTGATGTATCGGCCTGAAATTTTGGCCTACCATGCATCTTTGATGGCATTTTCATACACAAGACTACAATGATTTTTAGCTCAGCTGACTTTCAGTCATGCGTGGCTATAGCGATGGGTCTTTGTCGGTCGTCCTTCCGTCTGTCCGTCCGGCCGGCCGTCCGTCCGTTAGCAGGGCACAAATCGTAACCGTAGGGGCTAGGGCCATGAACCCTATGCAGTCTTAGAGGTTATAAAAAGATCTCCTTGCAAACCGGAAATTAGGTCACTGCGACCCATATTCTCGAAGTTATGGGGTGTGTTTGCACCCCCCAGAAATAACTCTTTGAGACAAAATTTTCATCCCAAACCTTCCATCTTTCACATACAGCTCACCTACCAACAGGGGAAGAACCATAATATTTTTAGGTCAAAAGGTCAAAGGTCAAGGTCACAGGAGCCTCTTCTTTGAAAAGCCTGTGGATGCATTTTAAGCCAACCCTTTCATCCCATTTCTTTGATCTTTCACATATAGCTCACCTACTAAGTTGGAGAAGAATCCTATAGATTTTGAGGTCACACGGTCAAAGGTCAGGGTCACAGGATCCACTTCTTTGAAAAGGTTGTTGACACATTTCAAGCTAGACTTTTCATTCCAAACCTTCCAGCACTGATTTCGCTTCTCTGCCAACAGGGGAAAAGACCTGTTGATTTTGAGGTCAAAGGTCAAGTTCACAGCACCCACTTCTTGCGTGGAGTCATTTTCAGGCAAACTTTTCAATCTGTACCTTCCATCTGTCATATATGGCTTACCTACCAATAAGGGAAGAAGCCTATTGATGTTGAGGTCAAAAAGTCAAAGGTCAAGGTCACAATATTTAATTGTTCTAAATGCTTGTGAGCATATTTCAAGTGTAACTGTTCAACCCAAACCTTCAGTCTTTCACATATGCCACATCTATGCATCACTCAGTTTGACTCAAACTTCATATTTATGGGTCTTTTTGCTTGAATAAATAACTTATTGATTTGGGGTCAGCTGGTCAGCAGGTTAAAGGTTGCAGGTCAAAGTTATTCACCCATTGGTTGCCAAGTAATTACACCAGATTTAAGTGGTTAGTAGTTACCAATAATTTAGAAAGAATCCAGTTGATATATGGGCAAAAGGCCAAGGTCATAGGTCAGGGATGTTCACAATTACTTATTTTATAGACCATCTCTATTTTTTCTTGTATATATAACCATCCCACTCCAGCTGGTACATCTCCCTGTGTGGCTGTAATTGTGAGTGACACTGGTGACATATGACTCCCTTTTGTATCAGCCTATTAAGTGATAAGGCTCAGTGATCAGTACCTCGTTACTTCATAACAAAAACACTGTTGTCAGAATGCTTCAGCCAGGCATTAAGACTATGAGAGTATAGTATTAAGGTTTAGCTACTGATTTATAAGATGATGGGAACATTTTGCAGTTTATTTTATGGAATCCTAGCAATAAACTTAGTTTCCTAGATATCTGATTATTTTAATATATATCACCACATATAAAAGCAAGTGTTTGTTCTCATTATATGTGGATGTGTACCTTGATTTAGGATGGCTTTTTGTTTTATTTCAAGACTCTTAGTCATGCTTTCTGCATTTCTTTTCTTTCAGGTTTGGCAGTTTACCTACCCTGCTGACCCCATTGAAAAGCAGAGTGATAATAAAAAATATTGGACTTACACTTATTACAATTGCATATCTATAAATCTGATATGAGGGCCTGGACATGCCTTTTGAATTATTTTGGGCATTCATTACTGGATAATTTGCCCCAAGTTTGGTCTCTTATTGGAGAATGTGGGATATCAAATGTCATACTTGTCAGAAATCCATTATGTCTGCCAGTTATCCACCTTAGAAATTCTTTCTTCAGTGCAGTTTCAGTAATTTTTCTTTAATGTTTGGTCCGATTTAGAGAATGTTTGTTGTCTGATTTCAGACTTGTCAGAAGTCCAATATGGCCACCAGGCAACCATCTTTTAATTCCTTTTGATCATATTATCTCAAGAACAGTTAAACTGAATGCAGTTGGATGTATATTTATGTAATCTTGTAAAGGATTGGGTCAAATATTTCTGAATAAATATTACCATTATTTATAAAAGTGCAGTATAGTTGGCTTGTATTGAATAAAAATTCATACAGAAGCACCTGTTTCTCAATAATTCTTGCATGTATTTCCTTGATTTTTGCTATATATTTTGATCTTATATTTTGCACTTTGTGGTGTTCCTTTTGAGACTGACAGGTTTCAAGCAAGCTGTTGGAATAGTTCCTGATAGCTTAACAATCATGCATTTTCCTCAGACCATCAATTCACTGTGTTTTAACCAGACATAGGTGATATATATTTCTGTTGTCATAGAAAATTTTCAACAAATTGGCAAATTGCTTCTTCAAAATTTGACTGGAAGTTGTGAATCTCAGTCCATGATGTCACAGGTCATGCTTGGCAGCTGAGCGTCATGACCCATGGGTCACTTGTTGTATTTCCCTGCTTATTTCTCAGAAGGGATTTGATATATAACCCTGAAATTGGGCATGTGTATACATACATAGATAGCTTCATTTTATAGTTTCGACTGTTGACCCCATCTACAATAATGTTTGCACAGTGTATGTCCCTGCTTCTATCTCAGGAGCGATTTGACATCTCAGCCTGAAATTATGCATGTCCATACACCTCGGATAGTTTTGTTATATACAAGACTTGTGGCGCCACCTATATTGTTTATGGGTTTCATGCATCTGTGCACATAGCCCAAGAGTTGTTTGAAGTATCTGCCTGAAATGTTGCATGTCCATACATCTTCGATGGCTTTCTCATACACCAGACTGTCGGCGCAGTCTACAATCATTTTGTGTTGTGTACATACATGCTAGTATTTCAGAATTGACGTTGTGTAATGGGTGCTAATACTCGGGTTCAAATTATTTAGTACATACATTGTACATATATTTGTTCACACATGTACTTGAAAAGAAATGGTCTAGTATGGAAGCATTATACCTGATGTATATCCCATTGGACAGATTCGCATAAGGCCTGTAGGCCTTGTATAAGGATATCAACTATATAGATAGTTAAGTCTTTTTGAAAATATAGATTTAAGTTTAAAAATGTAAAGAAACTTACAGCTATATACACATGTATATTATTTCACGCTTTTAGTTCAGTTAAGCGGAATACAAAAGATTCCCTTCAAAACCATCCCAGGCCACGGACTTGCTATCCTCTTGCTATGCGCGACAACCCCAAAACAAAGAGAATAAACACGAAGAAGAAACAGCGGATTGGAGCATAAAACCTGTGAAGTTGCATAGTACGGCCTCAAAGTGGCTTGCATTTATGTTTTGTCCCAGTGTTCGCGCCCGATGCAAGCTTATATACCACTTGTGTATCACAGTGAGCTTTAGAGCCGAATGTTGTCAGAAATCATAATGTTACAAAGGAAAACTATATATTTCATGTATATTTAACATACATGTTATTACACTCCCGAGGCAGCGGAAATCTTGCGCTTCCAAAGAAGCAACTGATTTTCACGCTGCCTGCTTTGACCGTTTATGATACATTTAGACACCAGATGACGGTTCGTTGTCCGCTGAAAAAAACGTGCGTATGATGTGACAAGCACCAACCAGATGCCAATAAACAAACACTCGACAGGCATCCTGGCTCCGCCAGTAGCTGCGCTTCAAGCGCCGCTTGATGACAGTTTATGGTCGAATTTTAATTGCTCCCTCTACATTCTCGCATCATCGACCGATTCGATTATGACATTATGACTGTGTTAGCGAAGCCATGTATCTTTTGTCTGCAGATCTGAAACCAGTCAGCGAGGTGTGCACGCAGCCTTTGTTGTTACGTTTCGTTTGAATTACAGCTCACCGGCCGGGCATCCTATGTGCCCAAGGCCCTAAGCAAACCACGTCTAGGGCCATTCTCTCTGAGCCTTTGGCCTGTTCAGACGGTTACCGGGGCGATGAGCTCTCACTCAAAACGAAATGAACAGCATTGGTTCCGTGTTTTCCTCGCTTGGCTGTGTCTTGCAGCACAAGGTTTCATCTGTTTGGACAAAATACAGTGCTCCCCTCTGGTGTAGCAATTCAGGATACGAGGTCATAACAAACAGCGCTTACGCTATAGGTAGTAAGCCTTATAGGTAAAGCGCTGTGTAGAGAGCGTAATTTTGTACCGCAGTGAGCTTTAGAACCGAATGTTGTCAGATATCATAATGTTACAAAAGAAAACAATATATTTTTATGTATATTTAACATACCTGTTATATGAATAGGTCCCTTTAAGTATTATTTTTAATATATATATATATATATTTATATATAATGTCGATTTTTTTTAATTGACGAAAAACGTTCAAAGTTACAAACTGGCCGTTAGTGGTGTTGCAGACATGATTAAATAATTTAGTTTCAAGCAGACGATCGGCCAGGCCTCTTTTAAAAATGATGTCACAGTTGACATGAATTGCTCTATGCTTACATACAATGGTTTATATTAATAAAACATAGTTTTATTCAACACCATGCCTGCTATAGTACCATTTAGCAATCTTCACCGACTGAACATTAGTTAAATAAAAATACATATAAACCATGTGGGGTTCTGTCAGACACAAATATCATGCAATTTCGATTTATTTATTTATTTATCATGCTTAAAAGCCCAGCTCGGCAAATGCGTTGAAATAAATATTTACATTACATTTGCTTTATAATTACATGTATAATAAAACAAAATTACTGATAACTATATATTTATATATATATATATATATATATATATATATATATATATATATATATATATATATATATATATATATATATACTCTATATACGTACTATATTACCGCTGTTACTTGGTAACACCACTAATTCAAGGATGAAGTAAATTATATAGGCTATTATGATATTATTTATATTATGAATGACAGAAAGTGCTCCGTGTAAGCCTGATATATTTTAAAGGAATAACATGCAGGTCCTAATACACAGACAGGTGCGGATCCAGGATTTTGGAAAGGAGAGCGTCCAACTCCAAACCAGAAAGACTAAAATGAAACCCGAGAAAAGTTGGTTCAGGCCATCAAAATAGTTGACCATTCACCTACATTTGAAATTTATGTGATTTCCTATGTGATTTCTGGCTTCCTCTATGTATATATATATATATATATATATATATATATATATATATATATATATATATATATATATATATATATATATATGATCTAAGGGTAATTTTGCTTGTGAAAAGTTCTTGTAACGCCTTGGTGAAGGATGTATGAACTTGTTTATTAAGATACTCCTTCACCGACCGTTTGAAAAAAAGAATTCATGTGATTTCTGGCTTCCTCTGCGTATATTTTAATGATCTAAGGGTACATTTGGTTGTTAAAAGTTCGTATAACGCCTTCGTGAAGGTTGTATGAACTTGTTTATCAACAACATGTTTGTAAACACAGCAATGTTGACAAACGGGAAGAACACGTAACCTATGGAGGTAGGTTACATATATGTTGAGGGTGAAAGGTCATTTGGTGCAAAACGCCATTTGCAAAGCTCTGGCTTATCTGATAAGCTGCCAGATGCCCTTGTTGAATTTGTTTTGATTATTTTGGGGGCCTGACATATTATAAACACGTTGATAAAAACAAAACAAGCAGCCTGTGTGTGGTGATATCCACATTTCCTGGCATATTTTTTATAAAAGCTGCAAGGTATTGCCATAAGTTTATAAAGGCCAGAAAGGTAATTGGGCCCCTTTAACAACATGTTTGTAAACACAGCAATGTTGACAAACGGGAAAAACATGTAACCTTAGATGGTAGGCTGTATATATGCGGAGGTAGAAATGTTACTTGTTGCAAAACGCCATTTGCAAAGCTCTGGCTTATCTGAATTTGCTGCCATATGCCCATGTTGAATTTGTTTTGATTATTTCAGCGGGCCCCCACATATTATAAACATGTTGATATAAACAAAACAAGCAGCCTGTGTGCGGTGATATCCAAGTTTTCTGGCCTATTTTTGTAAAAGCCCCAAGGTATTACCTTTAGCTTATAAAGGTCAGATAGGTGATTAGGCCCCTTTAAAATCCCCCTCCCCCCCCCCCCCCAAAAAAAATTGCGGAACCCCCCCCCCCCCCCTTTCACATACGCTCACTTCAGATCTGCATGGATCCGCCACTGATTTAGCTAGGCTAAATAAAAAGCCGGCATTAATGAACTTAGAATGAACAGCTTTGATCGTACCGAAGATGATGTATATATATTAAAATAAAATAAAATTATTAGCACTAACTACTGAAAATGATTAAACACGCACATTGTTAACTGAAATTACTTCCATAAAGTATGCCTAAGTAAATTAATTTAGTAGGCCTACACTGGTACAGCGATATCATACCTGCTGATGCTTATAATTCAGAAGATTATAATTGGATGAGACCAATTATGTGCATGATCCGCAGTAACATAAAAGTGAACGTGTATTTCAGAATGAACCATTAAATTTACCTATTTTTAATATACATCAGACAGACCGATATCCAACGTGACATGATGTTCTGAAGATATATTTTACATGCAGTTATGAATGGTGTATAGTCTAAATCATGGTATGCAGCCGCATGCCGGTGGGTATCATTGATGCCAACTGGATCGTCATTTAAGTTGGCTTTTTGGTTCACTTGTCGAAAAAAAAGTGGTAAACAACTGCATATTATCTGGTTATGGCCTCTCTGGCTAAATATGTACGGACGTCTTCGAGTGCAATACGTTGTTTGTCGGATCATGAACGACCAGGTTTGGCGAGAACGAAGGTCACATGACTCCCCTTCTCACATGATCTGCCCACATCATATGACTTTTTGTATGATCACATGACTGGTTTGTCAGTAAACATGGCATCGCGGTGCGGGAGCGGTGTTTCTTTCCTGGTTCTGTTTTTGACATTTTGTAACATTTCACCCTCTTTAACGGCACGTTACGAGCCAAACTGGGCCTCAATAGATTCCCGGCCGCTGCCATCATGGTATGATGAGTCAAAATTCGGCATCTTTATTCACTGGGGCGTGTTCTCTGTGCCGAGCTATGGTTCAGAGTGGTTTTGGTGGAACTGGAAGGGTGCGAAAGACCAAAGTGTTGTCAAGTTCATGCAGCAAAACTACCCGCCCAACTTCCAGTATCCAGAATTTGGTCCCATGTTCAAAGCAGAATTCTTTGATCCAAACCAGTGGGCTGATATATTTAAGGCTTCGGGAGCACAGTGAGTAAATATTGATTACAAACTGTATCTCTGTAAAACGTACAGTGTTACCAGGTAACACTATAACACCTCCGTTTCGGTACTACTATAGAACGCGGGCTTCAGCCCAACAACGTTAGGATACGTATGAAGTGGTACTGCTACTTGATTTTTTCCACTCATTTTTTATCTGCTACTTACACTCTACTCCATTACATTAATCCTAAACATCATTACGACCGTCTGTATACACTCATAACCTCGTCGAGACAGTGCTTGAGTGATCCTACAGTCACTCTGAAGCCCGTGTTCTATAGTGGCTCCTAAGTTTCTTGTTGCTCAGGACGGGCTTCGCTAAAGGGGGTGTGGCTAAGACTGATGAGGGATGAGAACTGCGGGGGGTTATCATCAGACAATAGCCACGCCCCCTTTTCTTAATCCAACGAATAGCAAAGCTTAACTTAAAGGGGACTATTCGGTCAAATAGCTAAAGGTTTGACCATGAACCTTTTATACAATTAGGCAACAACACATCGATTCCACCACATACCGACATAGACCCAGTTGTGGCTCTATTGTAAACACAGAGCCACAGGTCTCTGTCTTCATTTATATGCACTGTTAGACGATGGTGAGCTGGGGTGATTGTTTCAGCCAGCAGTGTGCAGTGCACGTTATACATCAGCACTGCTAACTTCCTGACACACCCAAGTGAGATGTGACATATGCACCTGGCACCTGAAACAATCCAGTGTGTAACCCTGGTAACAGCCTGTGTAGCCAGTGGTCATGTGTGGCCAGTAATCAAGTAACAAGAACACTCACAGTAGTGATGATGTAACACGTCTACTGCACACCGCTGGCGGAAACAATCGCCCCGGTTCACAAAAGTTAAGATAGGCCTAAACTGGTGCTTAAACTGGGTGCATCCTCAGAAGATGCATGGGTTACTGTCTGCTAGATAAATGAAGGCAGGGCCCTGTGGCTCTGTGTTTACAACAGAGCCACAACTGGGTCAAATACCCACTGTTTGCAATGTTTTTAATCTGATACCATGGCATCAGGCCCCCCCCCCCCCCCCCCCCAAAAAAAAAAACACATTCAACAAGGAGGTCTTACAGCAAGTCCAGATTTTTGCAAAGGGTGTTTTGCAATCAGTCACCCTTCAACTTCCACACATGTGCCACAACCACTTTAGGTTAATTTTTTTCTGTTTGTCAACATTGCGGTGTTTACTGACAGCTGATATTCAAACAAGCCCATTCATTACAGAGGCATTACAGGAACTTTCATAATAGTAATTACCTAAAGGTCGTTAATGTGTAATTAGGGATAGTAAGTCAGAAATCACATTAATTATGTAGGTGAACAGCTGGCTTTAGCGTCTAATTGAATTGGAGTACCTTTTCCTTGCTTTGTGACAACACATTTGTTACAAAAGTGGCCTAGCAGCCACAAGCCAAATTGATTGTTAATGCAGGTGTGCAACCTTGTTAAGATGAAGACTGAGTTGACTGATGTATGCTTGTATGTAATTCAGCGTCAGTTGTCATGACAATCTGCAACCAAAGTTCAAAAGTTCTTCACATATTCATAATATTGTAGTTTTATGTTTTTTGTGATTTCCTATGGTATGCCATGATGTGTTTACAAGTTTTTTAACTTGTTCAAAACTAAAATTTCTGGCAGTTTCCAGATTTAGGACCTCCATGAATTTCAACAACTGAGACCTGTCATTAGTTGTGATTTTCTTTGATTTCCTATGATGTCATGGGGAATAGCACACTTTGAACCTTAGCTTTGGCTATGAATCAGTGTCCCCAAGTACTTTTTTTTTGGATAAATTCTGCATATGGGGATTTTGACAGTTTTTTCTTGTTTCACATTAAGTCAGTCTATTAGAATTTCTTCCCAGATAAAATAAAACAAGTTTCAACACAGCAGTTCAAGTTTTAAATCACCAAATATCTTAAAGATCTGTCCAAATTTGGAATGGTTGTTATTACTAAGCCAAAACGTATACTGACAGTCTATTAGTTCAACCTGATGGACAAAGAGCTATACATTCAAGACAGGTACTATTAAACGATGTCCTCTCACATCAAATAACATTAATCCCCTCAGCATGTCATAGTGACTTGGCCAAGTGCCATTCCAGACAGTGGCTCCTGTGCCATTCAGGTGCTTGAGGATAAGTAAGGTTTTCCACCAAGCCGCAGGGTAACCTAATTTACCCAAGGGGGATCCTATTAATGCAATGGGCCAGTCCACTTATGGTTAGGAGGGGTGGTAAATAGGTCAGATGTGTTACAGTATCATTAGTTCCAATTTCTCAAGAATTTACTGTATAATACAGGACCCTCAAGCTTTATATATATAGATAAAATAACGACTTTGCTGTAATGAACATATTTCTTTTACAGATACGTGGTTCTGACCAGCAAGCACCATGAAGGTTTCACTAACTGGCCGTCCAAGGTGTCATGGAACTGGAACTCCATGGACGTGGGTCCACACAGGGACCTAGTGGGTCAGTGATCCTTGAAAATAAAATAAAAATACATGATACCAGGGTTTGAAAGTTGTTTGAAAAGTTACAAGACCTGTCACAAGCCCACAAGGATATTTAAAGGCTCATCTATTTTTAGCACCAGGAAGAGCAAATTTACAGTAAAGGATAGAAACCTATCATCACAGATACTCAAATTGCTATAAATATAAACATTTCTTTTATTTGTTATTATCTGGGTTAATTGACATAACCACCACAGCCCATGTTTCAGTATGGGATTTAAAGCAAATATCATGATTATATTGGGCCTGTATGCTGTATCCCTTAACAGTAGCAGATTAATGCTTGGGAGAGAACTTCTGTGCTTCTGTTTATCCATAACCATCCTCAAAGACGGGATAGGTCAAGGAAGTTTAGTTGGCTTAAACCTGTACTGTACAGTGAAGTACTCTTCTGTAATTACCACCAATGGTTATCATTTACATAAATAACGGCTGGCCCAGGTTTGCCCTGACAGTAGGTACATCCAGGGCAGTCACTGAACCAGAACAGAGTCAGTACAACATTATCTGCTTACATGCTTTGTGACCAGGTAGGAAGCTGAATTAATAGGAAGTAAAATGTATAACAACTGATGCAATTACTTTGAAAACCTGGAATTTTTTATTTTAAGCTAACAGAGATATTCCTTACCTATTACCCCCATGCTGCCTGTCTCTGGCCTCCTGTGTTTAAATAGTTTGGACCATGCACAGAAACTGCCCCCTGCTGTGGATGGGTAAGGGAAGCACTCCAGTCTTCCATAAGTTGGCCTCATGACACTACAGAGGAAATTACTCCTACATTGATGCACTAGGATTCAGGGACTGTCTGACTCCAAACACCACAAACAGAATTGTCAACTAAGAAACACATTCCTTTAATATACAATTGACCTCAAGTAACTTCCAATAGAATTTTGAATCCTGGTATTATAGGAAAATTACACAAGCACTCCCCTCCATAAATATTTATTTTTATCTTCAACAATACTAGAAATACAACCTAAAAAGGAAGAATCTAGTAATTAATGAATGTGTAAGTATAATTAAGACCTGGTGTGAAAAAAATTCAAATTACCAGTATTCAGTGTTCATAAGCAAATGCCAGTATTTCCCAGCAAGAGGTGGCATTTCCTGGCAAAAGTGGCATTATACCCCCAAATGAACTTAATGAATATTTGCCGGCAATTTGCCAAACCTGATGCCAGGTGATTGACTGTTTATATTGCCTGTGGTTACTTGATTGGTTGTTCTGGTCATGATTATTCATTGAATCAATATGGAGTTAAGGTCACAGAGAGTTCATGGCTAGGTCAATTGGTTGTAACTGTTTCAGGTCTGCTGTTGCTGTAGAGCTTTTCACTTCATATGCTCCCTCTGTTATCAGATATATATTTTGGATTAGCAGGCAAGCCAGCCCTTTGCTAAGTTTGACAGCCATGGCACAGTAAGAGTTCAGCCAAAGTACATACAATTCAAAGTGTCTGTTAGCAACAAACAAAAGGTTATTGACAGATTTTGATAACATTTTCAGGATAGCTGGGCAGTGCAGGAAAAAGTGATTAAATTTTGATACAGATAACAATCTTGATCCAGGAATATTTTAAAGGAAAATGCTGCTTTTCACACATTTCCATATTGGTGTAATGAGCTGACTTGGCAGAGGTCTGAGCTCTCTAGGTGCTTTTCAAGTTAGAGATGTTTAATGACATATTGTCATGAGACCATTGAAATAAGAAAATGTATCTAGTCCATATCTTAAACTTAACCAACCTGGGCCAAAAAAAATGCAGGCCTCTCAGTGGGCCTATTGTTTTATTATTAATCTTGGTATTAAAGTTTCCATTTTTATTATACATTAATTCACTGTAAAAACATTTTAATCTCATCATTTAATTATATAAAGGGTATTTTCTTCATTATACAATACAACATGCAAGTCAGATGTATTAATCCTGTGCATTAGTTTCCAATCCAGAATACCCAATTTTAATCCATGGAATCCTAGCCAAACCTCAATCCATAAAATCTTTGTCACTAAGCCATGGCCCACAATGTTCAGGAATAATTAGTAATGCATATGATACTGCCATATTTGTTGGTTAACCATGCAACATTAAAAAGTAAGCTAGTTTGAAGCCAATCAACAGGTATATGACAGTATAAGGTTACCTTAAATGGTTTTTTAGAAACATGAAATTAAATGTTAAATATGATCAGTGTATCAGTACAAGGACGTCTGATGATACCAAAAAAACTTTTTTTGTGACGTATCCTGTTGCACCCATGGATAAAGGATTAACTTTTGCACAAAGTAGTTCATCATGGAGTGTCCTTCATCAAAAATTATCAATTCTTATCATATTAGGTGTCATATGATCTCTAGATAAAATTATCTATATTGATTTGGATAACATTTTCAAGCCTTATAGCTCAGTGAACTGTAAGTCAACTGAGGTATAGGAATAGGGCTTTGTCCATCATCTGTCCAGTTGTCTGGCTATCTGGTTGTCCATTAGCAGCGCACAAATCGTAACTGCTGGTCCTAGAAACTTTTGAGTGAACATCCAAGGAGGTCAAAGAAAAATCTCCTTGGTAACCTGAAATTAGGTCACTGCGACCTATATCCTTTGAGCTATTAGACTTTTAAGTAACCCCCAGAATAATAAAAAATTTGATACAAATCCTCAAATATCTTGACAATAAATGCATGGATAATGTTATGAATTTTGCCTTGATATTGACCATGACTAGTTTTGTCAGTTCCAAAAAAGTGGTGGCGCCACCTGTTTTTTTCATATTTTTAATGAATATGTTCTATTTTTTTACTATAAAATGACAACAATCACGTTAGTTTCTCAGCTGTGGTTCCATCTAGTGTCCCAAAACCTGGTGTGTTTATTGATCGCCAGTGGATGCCCTATTGTAATCACCCTGTCTGTCTGTCTGTCTGTCTGTCTGTCCATCCATTTATCCACACAAATTTGTTTCAAGATGATAACTGCAGATCTGATTCAGACATATGGATTTCAAACAAGACTTACAAATGGCCCACCACTAAAGAAAGAACCTGTATGATTTTTGGGTCATAAGGTCAAAGGTCAAGGTCACAGACTCACTTATTTAAAAAGATTATGGCTGCATTTAAGCCAAACCTTTCAACCCAAACTTTCCATCCTACACATTTAGCTGACTGGCCATTATAGGGAGAGCATAAATAAATTTGGGGTCACAAGGTCAAAGGTCAAGGTCACAGGGGGCCATCTGTTCACAAATTAGTTTCCAGATGATAACTCCAGTTTAGTTTGACATATTGGCTTAAAATTTAACTTATATATTGCTCACAACTAAAGTATGAAACCCTGTTGATTTTGGTGACCAAAATTTTTGGGTCAAAGGTCAAGGTCACAGGAACTATTTCTTTAAAAGGAATGTGTGTGCATTTCAAACTTTTCATCTTAAACTTTCCAACTTCAAGATACTACTGACCTGCCAATAGGAGAAGATTCTTTTTGATTTGGAGTCATAGGGTTAAAGGTCAAGGTCACAGAGCCCTTCCATTCACAAATTAGTTTATGGATGATAATTCTGCTTTGGCCAGACAGATTGGCTTCAAACTTGAACAACTAAATGTTTGCAACGTCTGAGCGATCTCTGGAAGCCTGACCAGCCCCTCCCCAATTAGTCAGACTAAAAACCGAAAAGAACCCAAAAGCACTGAATAAGACCAAGGAGCTCCAAAAATGCTTCAATATTCTCACCTAATTCTACATATTAATGGTCTTAAAGTAGATATTGGGTCAAATTTGGTACAGATATTAACATAATTGTCAAAATAATCTGTCACCACCATTAACAGCTGTCACTGGCATTAACTAGTGCCTGTATGCATTGCTGACACCTGGTTGCCACTTCACATACAAAATCACCATGAGCCGATCACAGTTGTCAGTATTTTGGCTAAATTGACAATCTCAGTTTACACATTTTTGCAAGCTGACTTGTAGCATATTTAATCAAACATGCTATTCAAGACCCCTTGAAAAGTGGTGCTTTTTGGTCCTTTTTGGTGCTTTTTGGATCTTTTGGTTCCCTCTCCAACTCCTCTACTAAGCAATAATAGAGAATAGTCCATATCATGTACAGCATTACTCTTAAACCAAAATAGTCAAATGGATTTGTTGAATGTGAAATTGTTAAAGTATTCTGGAACACATGACAAAGCATACCTGTTTGTTGCTTTTATGTAGAGAAGAAATATATAATATTTTATAAGGCCTGTTTTATGTTGATAGTATTATAAAGGCATTCAATTGTTCTGTCATATAAGAATAGAGAATTATATGCTGTGAGCTACACAGGGAAGTAGCTATTCTTATTATATTTGGCCTGTTTTATGTAGATAGTATCATAAAAGTTTAGATTGTTCTCTCATATTAGAAAAGAGAATTATATGCTGTGAGGGAAGAAGCTGTTCTTCTTTAATTATCTGGGTCCTTAAATATTCTGTAGAAACTGACATATCAAATAAATCTTTAAAATAAAGATAAATATTAAGAATATGTTTATGTATTTGAATATATAATGCAATTATTTTTCAATGGTTTAAGGTTATAATTAATATAAAAAAATGAATAGTAAAGAATTTAAGAGAAAAACATTTGGATTTTGCATTTAAAGGTGCCCATTCACCTACCTTTTGAAAAAGAATTTATATGATTTCTGGCTTCCTCTGTGTATATATAAATGATCTTAGGGTAAATTTGGTTGTGAAAAGTTCTTATGATGCCATTGTGAAGGATGTCGAAAGTTGTTTATCACAACATGTTTGTAAACACAGAAATGTTGACAAACAGGGAAAAACATGTAACCTAAGGTATTAGGTTGCAGATATGCAGAAAGGTAGAAAGGTCACTTGTTTTGAAAACCATTAGTAGAGCTCTGGCTGATCCAACTTACTCCTAGATGCCTTTGTTGAATTTGTGTTGATTATTTTGGTGGGCCCTAACATATAATAAACATGTTGATATAAACATAACAAAGAGCATGTGTGCATTAATAACCATCTTTTCTGGCCTATTTTTCTAAAAGCTCCAAGGGATTACCTTTAGTCAGATAGGTGATTGGGCACATTTAATAAAATGTTTATTAAAAAAACAATGTCATCATATGATAATAATAATTTGCCATTTCAGGTGACTTGGCCAATGCTATACGTAACAGGACGTCAATCCACTTTGGGCTGTATCACTCCCTGTTTGAATGGTTCCATCCACTGTGGCTACAGGACAAAGCAAACAAATTCAAGACCCAAACATTTGTGAAGGTACATTCTTAAGATTATTACATATGTATGGTACTAGGACATTACCAATTTATGCATCAGGAAAGGTTAGAAGCATTTGGGTAGGGAGCTAGAAACTCTTGCTTTCTACTGAATGACTTTGTAAGACTGAACAGACTGACCTGATTGATATTGGCCCAGGAATTGTCACATGACCATCTTCAGATTATTTATCAGGGCACCAGTCATCAGAATTTCATTAGCAAGAAATCTCTTTGATTAAATTTATAAAAAAAGGGATTGTTCACCATAAATTTAAGAATATAGTGACTAGTTTCTCATACTTGAAATCATTTATCAACTAAATGAGGTCATCTGAGCTACAGTCGTGGTCCATTTTCTGTCGTCAGTCCATCTATCCGTCTGTCTGTCCTTAGATGTGCCACGCTTTGAATCCATAAGACCTAGGAATCCAAAATTCGGTATAATGTTAGATGTCCCTGGGCAGTAACAACAGAGACCCCTCCCCCACCCACCCCTTCAATACACAGGACTAATAAACTAGACAAATCTTACAATTTTAATGTGAAATAAATTCTTTTTTTAGACTTGGACAATTCTAATATTTTTTAACGAAAAAAAATGTTTAGGAATTTAATCCTAATATTCAAATGTGATAAAATAGTAGGACCTAATGTAAGTGCTAACTGACAAGATTTAAGAAGATATAAATACTTGGTAGCATTTCATTCATATCTCTTAAAGTTGGCCAGGCCTAGGTGTGAAATAGTTTTAAAATTAGTAATATTGGTCAAACTTTGTGGAATTAATTTTTAACTCATATGGCCATATATTTCACTTTTCAAAACTTAATTACCTTCACACATTATTTGTTTATCAAATGGAACTTTTATATGACACTTACCATAGGCCCATTGTTTTCCTTGGTGCATCACTAAATGGTTTCAGGCCAAAGGTTTCATTTATTACACAGTCCATATGCTTTAGATCATGTCCATTATTCTATAATTTACAAAGTTTCATTTTAGCTGGGCCATTTTCTCTTAGCTTTTCAAATGGTAATATACATGAAAAACCATAAGAAATAAAAATATTTTGCAGTTACTAATATTTTCTAAAATTCAGCTGAGCGATGTGACCCATGGGTCCCTTGTTATGAAAAGGGAGAAAGTAACATTTATTTTAAAAAATCTGCAACATGGTAGCAACATGGACTTTGTAGAGAAATATTAAAGTTTTTTTTCTGGCAATGAAGAAAACTTGTCAAAAAGACTTAAATGAATGTTCTACCTGATTAAATTTGCTTTGAAATACATGTATATCTATTTGTAGATTCAGTGTGCCTTATGCAATACAGATTGAAAATAATCTTAAAACTTATGCCATTGATACATTTTATGAGTTCTGTTTTTTTTGTATATTATTTAAAAAGAATCATACTGGTAAATAATTTTATCAGTTCTTTTAATATCAATCAGTTATTGTATCAGATTTTTTCAAATGTCCCAGTATTAAAGTCATATTGGTGCTGTGTGTTCTGTCTATAATATATCAATATGACACAAGCCCGAAAGGTTAGTGTGCGACAAACCTAACAGTTTTGCTTTCATGCCCAGGATATCATCTTAGGCATTCTGACCTCTGACAGCCATGTCCAAACTTGTCAATAAAGTATGGTTGCCCTTTTAACTGTAATACACCTGATTAATAAAAAAAAATTGTATACTTTTTAATTTACTCTGTTTATTCATAATCTGACCTATATCATTGAATAAATATTGCATCACTGGAATCATGTTTTATATACTACAAGATTTAAACAAATAGGGCCTCACAAAGGTGTTATAGGAACTTTTCAAAACAGGAACTACCTACAAGTTCATTAAAATGTATGCATAGTAAAAAGAAATCACATAAATCCTACAGAAAAGGCAAGTGAATAGTTGGCTTTAAGCTAAAAGCTCATATTCAGTAACACCTTACAACAGTTGTGTAACTTGGCAGTGATTTGCATAATTTATCACCACTTTTTTTTAAAACAAAATTTATACTTTTTAGCTCAGCTGACTGTAAGTCAACTTTGCTGTAGTGATTTGTCAGCATCCATTGTCTGTTAAACTGGCATGTTTTGACATCGTTGGACTTAGAAACCTGTTAATTAATACACTGGGTGGTCAATTGAAAATCTCCTTGGAAACCTTAAATTAGGTCTCTGTGACCTATATTTTAAACACAAATTGGCAGCACTGTACTTTAGGGTATGATTAATTACAGGACAAGGCCATGCCAGAATTGATTGAGATCATTAATGCCTACAAACCAGAAGTGTTGTGGTCTGATGGTGACTGGGAAGCTCCTGATACCTACTGGAACAGCACAGGGTTCCTGGCTTGGCTGTATAATGACAGGTAAAAGCACTGTGAAAAATCTCAGCTGACTGCTTTTCTTTAAACTGAATATCAGTTGTACCAAGCAAGCAGGACAAGAATTTGTGTATAATTTTTCTCCCACCCCCCTGCTTCAGTGGTTGATTGTGTATGTAATCATCAGGGATTAATAATAAAATTCAGGGTTCTTCACTAGCCAATATAGCCTGGTGCACTGCCATTTCTCACCTCCAGCCTTTAATGTTACCTGCCATTCTTTCATCTGTCTCCCCCCCCCCCCCCTGTATATTGCTTTAGGCCTTTGTACTATTATGTTCATATTTTCACCCCCTTGCTCAAAAATAGTGCTGAGAATGGAACAGTAATTTTTTTTCATTGGTCAAATACACAATACACATAGATGTACTGAACATTAATCAATGGATATATATTAAATCTCACAGTTTTGTATGTAGCGTTATAATCACAGTTAACTGCAGGGGCAATCTATGGACACCACATTGCGTCAGTCACTAAAAGGAAGCAATTGAGGAGTTCTTTCTAATAGGCTATACACAGACCAGTGTATGAGCGTGATATTCTACTACCAGTATATCAACCGTTGTGCTAATTATGTCACTCTATGTACACATTGATTTCTGGAACACTTGAGCTATGTGTGATAACATTGTTATTGCATCACAGTGAGAGGCTCGCCCACTGGATAATGTCAGCTGTAAACATGTCCTGGATATGAATAATTAACCTTAGGATATTCTTTTTTTTAACAGTGATGGTTGCTGCCATCTGGCTATATTGTGTGTAACTAAAATTTTTACCAACTAAACTGAGTTTAAACTAAAAACTATTTTATTTTTCAGTTTCTTTTTTGATAAATATGGTTTCATTCATGAAGAGTAATGTCACATATATGATAGTATTAACTTTTGATGTTGTATTAATGTGATATATGCAAGAAAAATACTTTTTCCAACTAAACATTAAAATCAAACTAAAAACTATTTTTTGTTCAGTTTGTATTTTAATAAATATTATTTCATACATGAACTTCATGTCACATATATGACAGTACTAACTCATGAAATCGTAATAATGCAATATTGTATAAATGAAAAATACTTACCAACTAAACTTTAAATTAAAACTAAAACTACATTTTGATCAGTTTGTATTTTAATAAATATTATTCACTACACAAAAGTAAATTGCACATATATGACAGTAATTATTAATGTGATATTGTACTAATGTTACATTGTATGAACTAAAAATTTGTTTTGTTTATAATTTCCTATATTTTTATCTTTTTATAGTCCTGTTAAAGATATTGTGGTCACCAATGATAGATGGGGGAGCGGCACTCCATGTCACCATGGTGGTTACTATACGTGTCAAGATAAATATAACCCAGGTAAACAAATACACTCATGCATGACAAAGTCTCTAGCTGCTCTCTCTCTCTCGCTTCTATTTTCAGTCCGGTTAAGGACACTGTTGTTACGAACGATCGCTGGGGATCTGGTGTTGCATGTCATCATGGTGGATACTACACATGTTCTGACAGATACAACCCTGGTAAGAAGGTCAAAGGTCATTCAATCCCCTTGTGTCTCGTCTGTATCACACCTTTCTTTGTATTTGTGTTGCACATAAAAAAGGCCATCTTATGTTAATTAATTAAACCACCCCCACGCTATCACTGAGTAAGGTCACAAGGTCATGGTCACCTGCTCAACTCTTCAACCCAGCCAATGCACCTCTTTAGTGCAGATGACACCTACTTTGTTCATTGCCATCAATCCCCTTTTAACAGATGGCGCCTGATTATCTCATTTCAGTTCATTTCCATAGTGTAAAAGGCGCTTGCTTGCCTTCTTGTGTCCGTTCAGTCCAACCCTTCTGTGTACTGGTAAATGTTGTCTGCATGGCTCTTTGTGTAGATGCCACCTGCTTGTCTCCTTTTACTCCAACCCTTCTGTGTTGATAATGTCTGCATGGCTCTTTGTGTAGATGGCACCTGCTTGGCTCCTTTTACTCCAATCCTTCTGTGTTGATATTATCTGCATGGCTCTTTGTGTAGATGGCACCTGCTTGGCTCCTTTTACTCCAACCCTTCTGTGTTGATATTATCTGCATGGCTCTTTGTGTAGATGGCACCTGCTTGGCTCCTATTACTCCAACCCTTCTGTGTTGATATTATCTGCATGGCTCTTTGTGTATATGGCATCTGCTTGGCTCCTATTACTCCAACCCTTCTGTGTTGATATTGTCTGCTTGGCTCTTTGTGTATTTGGCATCTGCTTGGCTCCTATTACTCCAACCCTTCTGTGTTGATATTGTCTGCCTGGCTCTCTGTGTAGATGGCACCTGCTTGTCTCCTTTTACTCCAACCCTTCTGTGTTGATATTATCTGCATGGCTCTTTGTGTAGATGCCACCTGCTTGTCTCCTTTTACTCCAACCCTTCTGTGTTGATAATGTCTGCATGGCTCTTTGTGTATATGGCACCTGCTTGGCTCCTTTTACTCCAACCCTTCTGTGTTGATATTATCTGCATGGCTCTTTGTGTAGATGCCACCTGCTTGTCTCCTTTTACTCCAACCCTTCTGTGTTGATATTATCTGCATGGCTCTTTGTGTAGATGCCACCTGCTTGTCTCCTTTTACTCCAACCCTTCTGTGTTGATAATGTCTGCATGGCTCTTTGTGTATATGGCATCTGCTTGGCTCCTATTACTCCAACCCTTCTGTGTTGATATTGTCTGCATGGCTCTTTGTGTAGATGCCACCTGCTTGTCTCCTTTTACTCCAACCCTTCTGTGTTGATAATGTCTGCATGGCTCTTTGTGTATATGGCATCTGCTTGGCTCCTATTACTCCATCCCTTCTGTGTTGATATTGTCTGCTTGGCTCTTTGTGTATATGGCATCTGCTTGGCTCCTATTACTCCAACCCTTCTGTGTTGATATTGTCTGCCTGGCTCTCTGTGTAGATGGCACCTGCTTGTCTCCTTTTACTCCAACCCTTCTGTGTTGATATTATCTGCATGGCTCTTTGTGTAGATGCCACCTGCTTGTCTCCTTTTACTCCAACCCTTCTGTGTTGATAATGTCTGCATGGCTCTTTGTGTATATGGCACCTGCTTGGCTCCTTTTACTCCAACCCTTCTGTGTTGATATTATCTGCATGGCTCTTTGTGTAGATGCCACCTGCTTGTCTCCTTTTACTCCAACCCTTCTGTGTTGATATTATCTGCATGGCTCTTTGTGTAGATGCCACCTGCTTGTCTCCTTTTACTCCAACCCTTCTGTGTTGATAATGTCTGCATGGCTCTTTGTGTATATGGCATCTGCTTGGCTCCTATTACTCCAACCCTTCTGTGTTGATATTGTCTGCATGGCTCTTTGTGTAGATGCCACCTGCTTGTCTCCTTTTACTCCAACCCTTCTGTGTTGATAATGTCTGCATGGCTCTTTGTGTATATGGCATCTGCTTGGCTCCTATTACTCCAACCCTTCTGTGTTGATATTGTCTGCATGGCTCTTTGTGTAGATGGCACCTACTTGGCTCCTTTCAGTTCCAACTCACTATGGAGATATTGTCTACCTGGCTCCGTTCAGGTTATCTCTATATTCACTCTTTTGCATACATGACACCTTTCAATTATCTTTATGTGGAGATGTCTTTTGAAAAGGTCTTCTTGGCATTATATACCTGTGCTAATAATTTATATTATGATAATATTTAAACCTCCTAAGACAACTTACAATGGTAAATGATAATACATTATATAAATGTTTCAATCAACAATGGAAAGGTTTTTTTTGTAAAATAAATAAATGTTCAATCTTAGATATTTTCTTCATAGTTATATCAGTTTCAAACAGTTATATACTTAAAGAGTAATAAACTCAATAACCTAGAACTTGCTGTATATACAGTTAGGTAAGTCTGGATATGGATACAGCTATGTCTTTGAAACTGCATGAGGACAGTTACTTTCTAACGAGGGTCGTGTTTCAGCACAGGCAACACCTGTCCTCTTTGTATGTCCTTCTATATGTCTAGTCATTAACCTTTGTGGTTACAAAGACAAGAAGATTGTGATTGATTCTTCTGTAAAACAACATGAATATTTGCCAGTAAAGTTTCTCACATGAGATTTGTTCTTGGCATAATCTTCTCATATTTAATGAGGTCAGAGGTCACATGAGTTAAAACAGGCATATTTTATGTACTCTGTTGCAGTGCTCTTTTGGTGAATAGTAGATTTCTTACTCTGTTAGTCAGCATTATTGCTGTCCTACTGCTCTCTGTGCATATTATTAAACTGAAGGTGATGCTTAGGTTATACATACAAATGCGTTCATACTGACCTCAAGAGTGAAGCTTGCTTTATTTGCAAAGTAAGGAGATCATCTGACTTGTGTGACACAGTTTATCCATTCAAATCCACATCCAGCCCTGTTTCTATGTTCCCCAGTAACACTTATAAATTATGAGATAAATGACAGTATACTTTTGGCGCTAATACTTATTTTTATTGTTTAAGAAATATCACCTACAAAATCCATTTTTACAACCTTTACAGTGGTGGCAGCAGTGCAATTGGTGTCCTGGCACAATGCCCCACCCAGTTCACTTGTGTGAACCCTGTGATAGTTTCTCACATTTTGGACTTGTAGAACATCTGTGTGTGTCACAAGTTAGTGGTTCCAATCCACATTCGGCATTATTTCTATTTTCCCCCTTTACTCTTATAAATTATGAGGTAAATGACAGTTTACTTATGGTACTAAAACTTATTGTACTGTTTAAGAAATGTCACCTGCAAAACCTATTTTTACTAGAAATTCAAGCACCTTTGATATAACTCCATTAGTTGATGTTACAACATTTCTTTTACAAAGACAAGGAACTCCCTAATTCCAGGTACACTACAGAAACACAAGTGGGAGAACTGTATGACCATTGACCGTTACTCCTGGGGCTACAGACGAAATTCTAAGTTGTCAGATTACCTCAGCATGGATGAGCTGCTGAAGACACTGGCAGAGACAGTCAGGTAAGGAGTGGCAGCCTAGTGTGGGACAATATCATATGCAACAAGACAGAGACTGCAGACCCTCATCCCTGCTGCCATCTGCAGAGGATTGGTGAACTAAAATTTGTTCTTTTACCCCATGAATTCAAGGTTGCAGTGATATGGATGTATTTATAATAAGGTCTCCTGCTATAGTGACATAGATTATTCTAGAAACTAGGAACTACCAGTACATTGTGCTTTCCTCCATCACCCATCATTCCTCTTTTTTTGGGCAGGCCTTGCTTGCATATGGATGGCTTTACAGGTCATAGGGTGGAATTGCTGACCCTATGGTTTTCATTGTAATTTCTTAAAAGTGTCCAATCACCTATTTTATAAAAAAAGAATTTACGTGATTTTTGGCTTCCTCTGTGTATAGTTGTGCAAAGTTCTTATAAGGCCTTCATGAAGGATGTGTGAACTTGTTTATCAACATGTTTGTAAACACAGCAATGTAGACAAATGGGGAAAAACATGTAACCCAAGGTGATAGTTTCCATATATGCAGAGGTAGAGGGGTCACTTGTCGCAAAATGCCTTTTACAAAGCTCTGGCTTATCTGACTTCCTGCCAGATGCCCTTGTTGAATTTGCTTTGATTATTTTGGCAGGCCCCCACTTATCATAAATATGTTGTTTGTGGTGATATCCACGTTTTCTGGCCTATCTTTTATAAAAGCACCAAGGGATTACCTTAATTTATATGAAGGTCAGGTAGATGTCAGATAAGGCCCTGTAGGGGGGTTCTCGTTCCTGTCCACTACTAGATAGCTTGTCCTCCATTTATTCTGCCTCAAAACAGATTCACAAACACACACGTTCCTCGAAACGACTTCAACTGCTCTCAGACATTTCCGGAAGTGATTTATTAGGTGTAAGGTTCGGGCAATAAAAAATATAGCGTAACAAAAACAAAAACTTGCATTTGAACATGGATATATTAATGGTGCACATTGACATGATAAGAATTGACGCTTATTAATTATTAATAAACCTGTTTCACATCATACTCCACAACAGTCCTTATTAAGTAACTAGTCTATTCAAGGGATCTGGGCAGCCAGCAATCTAAGAACAACACTTCCCTCCATGTCACAGATTAGCCATTCCTTAAATTTATCTTTGGTCAGTCAGTCAGAGCCTGTACTAGACACTTTACATCTTTAAAATTATTAGTTTTTCACACAGAAAATCGCCAAACATTCTTAATGATTTTCATGGATCTTTTATGGAAGGATGGAGTGTAGGGATTGGTTCCAAATTGTATTACTGTAAATCCTGTCTTTATAGCCTCGGCTTTAAAAACAAACTAAAAATCAAAAGTCTCCACTTTTTTTCTGAACTCAGGATGTGGCCTTAAACAGATGGTTTATCAGAAATGAACTGTGAGAAGAACTCTCTCCCAGACATGGCGCTCCTCTGGGCCATAATAGGAGATCAAGCACACCACAGAGAAAATACTCTTTTAAGTCACAGAATTATTGTATAATTTGTATAGTCTAAATATTCATATAAAATAAAATAATTATGTGCAATCAAATTGTCACTTTGAAATGTTAAATATTGAACAATAACAACACTTTTAACAAGACTAAAATGGATGAGATTTTTCATGGTGAGGACTAGCAGTGACATCTGTTGGAAAAATCGGTATTACCATTCAACCATTCTTAATTTTGACAGAGCCAGGTTGCCTTGGAATCTATGTAAATTGTTTATAAAAAGTATTCAGAAAATCAGAATATTTAATTTAGAATACTTTAAGTGGGAGCTCCTTTAAGAGACCTTGCAAGCTCAGGGTGCGGCTATAAATAGACGTGCTACCATAAAAACAGGATTTACGGCAATAGTCAATATCACCTAAGTTTTTGTCCATCAGTTCAGTGAATAAATGATGAATATTTTGATATAGGTTGAGCAAATTAAGAGGCATGCATGCAAATACAGGTGATCTCAGAGATACGCACTCGGTGATTGCTTTCTAGTTCAGTATTAGATTTCCACTTTTTGGGAATGGCTGTTATTTCTAGTTCAGTATTACATTTCCACTTTTGGGAATGGCTGTTATTTGTGTCTTTTAGTTACATAATCTTCTGACATTTTCATTTTCCTCAAAAACATTTTCAGATATTCTTTATATTTGGGCAAAAAATAAGTTATAAGACTTCTTAAAATATAACTCTTTTAAAGAGATATAAATTTTTTCTACCTTCCCAGCTGTGGTGGAAATTTGCTGATGAATATAGGACCAACTCATGATGGGCGAGTGGTGCCAATCTTTGAAGAACGTCTGAGGGGGATGGGGTCATGGCTTAAGGTCAACGGGGAGGCCATTTACTCATCAAAACCGTGGGTTCATCAAAATGATACCATCACTCCTGGAGTCTGGTAAGTACCCCTGCAAATGGGTCAGACTGATAACCGAAAAGGACAGATAGGCACTGAAAAAGACCAAAAAGCACCAAGGTTATCACTTACTTCTTCTTTCAAGTGGTCTTAAAAAGTACGTTTGATTGAATATGATACAAATCAGCTTGCAAAAATGTGTAAACTGAGATTGTCAGCATAACGGAAATACTGACATCTTTGATCAGGCTTGTGGTGATTTTGTATGTGAAGTGGCCACCAGGTGGCAGCTGTGCATTCAGGTAGTTGGCAGATTATTTTGATAATTACGTAAATATTTGTACCAAATTCTACAAAATATATACTTTAAGACCATAAATAAGTAGAAATAGGTGAGAATATTGGAGCATTATCAGTGCTTTTTAGGTCGTTTTCGGTGCTATTTGAACTATAAAAGTTGATGTACATATTTTGTTGCATGGATCAGACGGTTTATCATATCTGTGACAT
The DNA here is from genome assembly GCA_026874595.1 of Sipunculus nudus. NCBI lineage: Eukaryota > Metazoa > Annelida > Sipuncula > Golfingiida > Sipunculidae > Sipunculus > Sipunculus nudus. Next base: position 32,097,527 of record CM049320.1, read on the forward strand.
TTAATGATTTCCACAGATTAGAAGTGAAGCTTGAGCTTTTCATAACTATATATCGAGATTAACTGCATTTAAACACACAATCTGTGTCATCTTTGGAGAAGTATTGAAATGGCACTTTTGCCATTTGCATGCTATATATATATATATATATATATATATATATATATATATATATATATATATATATATATATATATATATATATATATATATATATATATATATTTATATTATAATTTAACCAAGGTGGACTTGAGGCATTCACATTGGCATGCTTTGTTGAGAGGAGATTGAAACCAGGTCCAGTTTTAATTAAATATTCCTGCAACATTTACATAAATGTTTGTTTGAAATGGTTGATATGATTCATTAGATAAGCACAATGTCCAGAGAATCATGGAATATTGAGTAAAATAGATCCTAGACTTGTTATAGGCCTAAGCCCATTGTATAATGCATCATGTTTTGTTCCATTTACGTCTTTTTTTTGGGACACACTTACCTTGAAACATAATATTTAGCAAATTTCTTTTTCAAAATAACTGTAGGATCATCAGTCTATCAAAGCATTAGAGTTAGCAATGCAACATAAAATTCATGTTTTTTTTCTGCATAACACCTCCAACATAATTCACTTAAATACAGGTAAAAATAGGTTAAACAGGACTTATTATATAGGTTACCAAAAGGACCCCTCCATTTTGTCAAATTTCAGTTCTTTTTATTTATATAAACATTTGAAGGGTGACAATAAAAAATCATTCACAAAACATGTTAAACACTGATATGTTTAAAGAGTCATTTAAGATGGTGTCTTTAAAGGTGGTAGAGTGTTAGAAAGTAACAAGTACTTTATTTGCATGTTTAATATTAAGAATTAATTATTGAAAAATTGAACTTGGTATATTTACAGGTACACATCCAAGAAGGACGTTGGTGGCACCAATGTCTACGCCATTGTCCTGGATTGGCCTAAGGGCGACACCTTGACCTTGGGAGCAGCAACCCCTACCCCGCAGACACAGGTCACACTGATGGGGTACCAGGGTGGCGCATTCAAGTGGGCAAGCCACCCCTCAGGGGGTATTGACATCATGATCCCGCCCATCCCAGCAAACATGATGCCTTGTGAATGGGCCTGGGTGTTTAAGATGCAAAATCTTGGATACTGACCAAGTCCTGTTAAAGAACCTAAGCAAAAAGTGTGTATATATTAATGATTCACACACACATATAGACAGATACATATACGGAATTGCAAATCTTTTTCCAGGTAATGAGTAGCACCACCTTGTGTCAGCATGGAAGAAATTAACTTTGCTTATCAAACCCCAAGGATTTTAAATAATTTTTTAGGCAACAGAAAGAAAATATTGTTTTTTGGACTCTGAAAACAAAAATTATGGTGCAAGCAGACGATTCCCCTCTTTTTTCAAAACCTAGTCACAATGTGTTTTGCAAGCTTGCTTAGAAAATAAAAAACATTGTGTAGAAATGGGGTATATGATCAACTCAAAATTTAGTCCCATTTTCCATACCTCGAAAAAATTCTTCTCAGAAATTGTGCCATAGCACAAATTAGCAACATTACCAAGGACTGGGTCTTTATTTGCAAAAACAAAAGTATAAATATTTGATTCATGAAAAAATATAAAGGTTATAATCATTACATGGTGACTATATCACTGAACTACAAGACATCAGTTGTGCCACTCATTGCCTGGGGAAGGTTTTTGGTGTATTATAGGTGCAAAGGTTTACTGTTGTATGCATATATTATAATAATAATATGCTCCAATTCATTCTGGGCACTTAGGGCTTCATGCTGTCATGGGGGCTAGATTTTACCTGTCTCACATAAACAGCACTGCTCATTATGTGTACACAACCCGGTGATTCAATAGACTGTAAAATGATGTAGATTTTATTCATGATTTAAGGTGTATAGAAGTTGTAAGTATGTATCACAGTATTTAAAAATTGGCCCAGGAACCATATTTTGTTCCTTTGCAATGCATGTATATCTAGTAATTATGATAAAACTAATTGTAAAGTCATATACGGATTGTATTTTATATAATCAGTATAATACATTGATTGTATATTTTGATAGAAAGTTACCAAAGTCCCTTCAACGCAAATCTCCGTAACTATTATGAATTATCTAAGTAATTGATATTTGTAACTAGGAGTGGGAGGCCAGGTTCTATTCACTAGTATTCAGTATGAGTAAGTGCAGTACTTCGCATGATATCCATGATTTACAGAAATCAGCAGTAACCAAGCTTGGTTTGGCTTATTTTCCCAAAAGAAACTGTTTCGCTTTACCGGTGTTCCATATTCACTGACAATTTTCCTACGTGTATAATTCTGGTATGGCATACTGCTCTGGTACAAGGGTTCCCACAAAATAGTTAAACAAACTTACATATAGGTGACAAGAGGCTAGGCATGCAAACAATGCCATATCTCAGTGTTTAATTATGGATGATCAGTTGTATTTGTTTTTTCTAATGATAGTCATTAGATCCTAGTGCTTCAACACAGAGAAAATTTGAGTGCCTTAATATGTCATGTGTAACCTGGCAAGGATTCACCGGAGCATTGTTTAAACGTTAGCATTGTGTATTATTCTGTGCTGATTTCTATACACAGCATACAGCAGGAGACATATTACCAAGTGCATTATATATTACATATCACAGTTCTCTATTGAAAAGTCCTTGTTCAGCCGATGGGCAAAATTTCCACCCACGTTTTGTTGGCGTAGGAATTGGATGGACATGTTCCCCCACCTTTTCCACAGGGGCAAACCATAATACTTTGTTACCAAAACGATGCAATTTTTTCAGTTAACCTAAATCTCTGATTCCAGTCAGTAAATATTGCATTAACTCTCATTAAGTTCTGCGTATAATGGAGAGTATACACTGTCATTGAAAAGGGTGATCATATCCGTCATCATTAATTAAGACATGACTGAAGGAAATGCTAAGTCAGCAGATAATGGAGAATTTTGAGCAAGGAAAACGAATGTGTTCAGATGTCTTAGATTGTTCCTGTAAAATTGTGAACAATGGCATTTAAAGGATTTTGCAACATTGGGAGCACATATTTGCCAACTCATGTTTCTTACAGATTCAGAATCTGTTTAAATAAAAGGACGAAACCAGTCCATTGCCCAAACCCCGTAAAACAAGCAACTGATTGTTACCGTTTATATTGCCGTCTATTTAATCAGGTTGAACTTCACGGATGGACGAAATCAGATGTAATATTCCAAAAGCCGAATTTTCTGATTATTGTGTGTTATTCATTAGACAGTAATTTCCTTCGCGCTTGAAAAACTTTGTGGTGTAATTTTCATAGTGTTGTTTTGCTTTTGTTCATCATATGCATGTGTAAAAGGTTATAGGGAACTAAGCACACAGAAACGGAAAACTTTTTGTACATTTTATGTTTACACTTGAATATTTCAGCAAAAACACATTCCGTCTTATGTTATTGTGTTGTTACGCTCCTCGGAGCTTGTGTGCACCTGTGCCATACTCTAGAATTAATAAAGCTTTGTTATGTAAATACACAATCCGAGTTGACTTACCTATAAATGTGGTGAAGTTCATTGTCATTAAGGTCTCCGCGAATCAAGAGATGCCAAATAGACGATTCTAGTATATTGTGCAGTAATTTAAAAACAAGCGAACCACTTTGTTCACAGGCAAAAAACGTGTTTAAATGAATACAAAGCATCACAAATCAGCACAAAATAGGCCTGTTTGGTCCACAAAACGTGATTTGCATTATACTTTATTATTATGTACAATGGTATATGCATCCTTTATGCCAAGTTCGATAAAATGGGTAAATGTGTATGTGCTGGTGAGGACGTCCTTAAAATACGGCTCTGAAGAATATTTATATGTCGATTATCGATTGAACAGGCGTTTTGAATGAATATTCCGTGTTAAATCTGGATTTGAAGTACGGCATGTATTAGTCAACACACAAATCTAGATCAGTAAAATGATATCTCCTAACTATTCAGTCATTCATATTTTATATTGCCTTTTCCGTTTTAGGTCTACAGTTAAACACGCACTTGTGGTTCGAACCTTTTTCGTTTCTAAAGAAGCACTTAAGCCGGGATCCTTAACAAGAGATGGTATTAAAATTTAGACTGGTTTATGGTCTGGATGTAATATGCCATTAAGTTATTAATAAAATCTCCATGTGTACAGGCATATACATTGTCTTCTTTGTAAATCTCGTCATCAAATATATATATATATATATATATATATATATATATATATATATATATATATATATATATATATATGAAATGATCTGTAGGAATGCAGTCTTTCCCCGCGGTCACACAACACTATGTTAAGCAACAAAGCATGATATGCTGAGGTATGTGATGGATCAGAACCACCTACCGCCGGTTAAGTGAACTTACTGAAAAAAATTTCCGAAATTGTATCCATTACCTGTCGCCATGAACTAAGGACACCCAGCCGTGCGAAAAAAAAAAGAAATGATAAAAATCAATTTAGCAATTGTTGAACTTCATTTACCTGATGAGGAGTAACCGGCGGCAGTGAATCAAAATCAGACCTTCTTATATGTATGTATGTATGTATGTATGTATGTATGTATGTGTAAGTGTGTATGTATGTATGTATACACATAGCACCTGTGTAGTTAGCTCTTCTGTACTCGTGATCAGTCAGACAAATGACAGCAACGTGATCTGGATTGGCATTGTATTCAACTGGTATTCTATAGCGGCTATGCAAACCTTGTAATTTAAAATTTAATGCTTGCTTTTAAGCTAAGCACTCATGAATGGGCGGAGAATAGGCGCGGGTATCAATTGCAGACCTGTGTGTATAGGAAATGGAAAGTGTCAGTTATATTCGAAAAGGTTTTACACCTCACCGCGATTCATGGCTTGTGCTTCCAATTCCGTTCAATCAGTGAAGAAATGGTACTATTACCTTTTTTTCCAATTCAAATTATCGTTCTTGACGCTCTAATGTATGTCACCGCTCTCTCTTTCTCTCTCTCTCTCTCTCTCTCTCTCTCTCTCTCTCTCTCATATCATTTGTCATGTTACAGAACAAAACTGTACTCAACTGAAAACAAAACACAAATACGTAATCCCTATTATAAACAGAATAAATGCTAGAAAAATTGTTGAAAAGTCTCGTTGAAGGTTCTCTCGAAACCCAAACTATTTTACTTTGACCTGAATTCTCGGTTTACGGAGCAAACCCTCTGGTATGTGCACCTAAAATTAATAAAAAATTAAAAATGTTGGTAAACTGTATCGTCAGAGGCCAGATATCTTAGGAGGGAAGGGCTTAATTCTTATGAAACACAAAGAATTTAGACAAAAACACATTCGGACACATCATCAGAACTTAACAGAAAAATTTATACATACCATCCAGTCGTTATTAAAGATGGGCATTCCGTCTGCTGTCCTCCTTAATCTTTCAGGAATTAAATGCCACAAATCTACTTCATTAATATTTACGACCCCCCCCCCCCCTGGATTCATATAATAACTGGTAACACATTTATATAATTTTAATGGGATGGCCTGATATAATATGTCAATATATATTCAGCTGAGCGTCATGTCCATTGGGTCACTAGTATTATACTGAATCGTACATATTTTATTATTTGTTCCTTCATGCCCATTATTCATTTAGAAATGCAAAACAAACACCGTATACCTTTGGTAATTTTTTAATAAATAAATACAATTCATGTTACATGGTTCTTTAAACCTTTATGGGTATTCATATTACGGAATTCAGGGTTTCCGTACCACGGACCCCTTTGCTTGCTTGAATAATATAAGTAAAAAAAAAAATTAATACCACGGACCTAATCCCTCAAGTAACTGGACATATGATTATATTCACTCTTTTCCTTAAATTTTTTTATTTAAAATTCTTTCCAATGCATGCGATAAATTAAATGACATGTTCGAAAATTAATCCTGAATGATGCTTCCTTGAGTAATAAAATATAAATTTGTTTACGTTGAGAATCACGGTATGGGTCAGCGATTTGATATAAATGTATTTGCGGGCGATATCCATTTGCATTTGCATGTCCTTATTTTATTGCATGTGTTTGCAACTAATTTATTTTAAACATTCACGTTTCTAAATCATCTGCATCTAGATGCCCCGATTGGCGTTTGAACCCAGATCTGTCGTATTCTTCTTTCTTCAAGACTTGTCCCCGTCTCCTTCTTTCTTCAGAGAACGACACGTCAAAGGGAGCAGCCAACCAGCCTACCTTTAATCAATCTTCGAGAGTGACGTGTGCAGTTGGGTGAAAGGTCACGGCTCATGATTCATGGCGTTTCTGTTTCATTCATTTTGAATAGATTGATGAGCGCACAGGAAGCTTCCTGTCACATGTTGTAACAGAAATACTTCAGTTCATATAATTTAAACCCTCAATACTAGTATTTTTTTGCATTTGTGTGTACGAGTGTATGTGAAAAGACAAACAACTTTATCGAAAATTTCTTTAGGGGAATGCTATAAAAAATTATAACTTGTTCGATTAACGAATGAATGAAATGCATTTTCCCCAGAAAAGGTATTTTCAACAGGTCTACCTCGTCTAAAGTATAAAAGGATAGCAAAATTAATATAAAAATCTATATATTCATTAAAATTCCGCCAAACACTTCCGTTGTTTGATCTTCATGATACGCACGTGACCGAAGCAATGTGTGTCTTACATGCGGGATGTTCCATAAAATTGCATGAATGAGGAAACATGTCTTCAGTTAGGAACATTTCACCGGTCAGCCTAATCCGCCATCTATCTGATGTGTCCCAGTGTGTTTTGCAGTCAGCTGGCGCATCATAACATATCTCTTTCGTGAACGAATATTTAGATTAAGTCCAGATCATTCATTATAAATCACTCCCTTCATAAGGCGAACTTCATTCTCAGCCGATAGACATTCCTACGACTTGGGCCACTATATTTCAGCTTGTAAAAGAAGGATATTTTCTTGGTTTATACATCAAGAAATATGTTCTTTTTTTACCAAGGCCTGAGTTGTAGATTACGACAGGAAAGTGAGAACATGATTTTTTCCAGATAGATCCGAAAATATGTCCGATGCAAGTTTCTAGCAGAATTTCAAACTATACGTTTTCGGTGCATCTTTCCTTCGGACGAGAATTGGTCTGTCACTGTAGAGATATTTAGACTTATCATAGTCATAATTATTAGCAAGTAAAATTCCGAGAACTGATTGGTCGTATTCATGGCACCCTGTGTAATGTTTGTATTTATATTCAGTCGGGGACTGTTTTAGAAGTTGAATTGTGCAAACAGGTCCGATAGGTTTCGGCGAGATGCATTTGGCAACGAGGCTACAGGCCAAGTACCATTTGAAAATGTTATTATAGATTGTTTCGGTTTTGAATATAAGAAATCCTCCTGACGACGTCATTTGTAAGTCTTTAAGTTTCTCCTGATTGGCCGGCAAGTAGTTATAAACGCCAGGTCGCGTGACACCATAGACTGAATGACTGGCAGACAAAAAATAGGCCACGCCCCCTGAAGCTGACAGCGTCTTCGCCACTGGTAGCAAGCCCTCTTCGCCAATTAGAGGTCGTACACTGCTGTCAATCCAGAAAACGCCCGAATGATCTCTCAGAGCATCCTGGGAAAAGTTAAATATTCAAATATAAATATATTAAAGGATGAAAAAGCTGGAGACATAGTTGCTGCTTACCGGTCCAGCAGGATAACTGTGCACACGGGGATAATGTAAATTTATTTCAAGCCGATTTTATTTATTTTGTCTAATTAATTTCATAAGTACAATCTGTAACTAGACGATACAATATAAGAAAATTGTGGCCACTTTAATTCTTCCGAACATCAGGGCATCGAAAATTGGTTAACTGCCATTTGAACAAACTAGTGGCCAATTAACCATGACTCTTAGCTGACTTTGACACTTTACTGAGGTTCCAAACACAAAGGTCACGGTCTTTTACAGTTTTCCGAAAGAAGTAAACAGAACCTTTCTGCATCTGAAATTGAATTTTGCCCTAACGAATAACCAACCATAATACTAAAGGGTATTGTTTTCTGACTTGCCTGGGAAAAGGGAGAAAATCTGTTATATCTGACAGAATATTGTTAAGCTAAAAGCTTACTTTTTCTTTTTAGTCACATCCTCATTATGTCTACAAAATTTCTTTATGGTTGCTTTAGCATGAAGTGAATTTATAATGGACATTGAAATACATGTGCTGGACCATAAGGCTTACTATCGCAATTGAGGCCTTAGATGACGTAGTGTAAACCCCAATGGTAACGTAATGAAAACTTATATTTAACAAAAAAATTACACAGGAAGTCATTCAGATACTTAATGGTGAAGTCTTATTCGCAGGAGTAACGGAATAGCAATCAGTATCAAACATGGTCAATATTTATACCCTGTGATGACGTCATAATATAGTTCAAGATCACTCCTCACAGTTCTAGAAAACGCCTTCACAGGAAACCCTATATTGTTTTGACAGCTGGCGGCCATGTACAGGTGCAGCGTCCAGAATGTAATCGTGTTTACAAAAGTACCAAACACCTACCAACATTTAACCAGTTCTTGCAATCACATTGAAGAAACACAAACCTGTATGACAACTGCTTTGTAGGCACTGACAGTGGTTTTCTTCACATGTGCAGGAAACTTTCCAAAATGTAAATCCCTAAACTCAACTTGGCATACGGCTTTAATCTGTAACATAATTAAACCAGATGGAGATGTGTTGCAATAGAGGATACACACGAGTATTATATTATAAATCTGTTTGACAAATGTTTCCAAAAATACGGAATGTATAAAAAAAAACAAATTATCATTTCAATATTATTTTTTTTAAATATATTAAACATAAACATTATGTTTGTTATTAAAGAGAAAGAGCGACCAGTATAATACAAACTACGTGAGTCCATACATAGGAGAAGAAGCCCATGAAAACAAAGAAGTATATTTGAGTCAAATCTGCCAAACCGCGTAAAAATTTACATCTTAGGATATATGGTCCTTTTTCTCTTCCTATGATATATATATATTTATTATATATATATATATATATATATATATATATATATATATATTAGTCGTCTGCCAATTTGCTTTCAAAATCGATTAAGTCGATTAAGTCGATTGCATTTTTGCAAAATCGAATAACATGATTATGTATGCACATCCAAGGATGTTATATTACCTAGAGATATTTATGTTATCAAAGCTTGTTTTGGAAAAACAAAATAAATAATTTTCTCATAAAAAAAACACCAGACCCCAGTTCAGCAATTTTTACCTTCATTTCCTGTTTTAACTTCAGTTTCATTTTGTAAACCAGTAACTTCCTCTTGGGGAAATGGTGCTGGATAGCTCCGATCAATCCGAGGCACTCCGCGAAGTTGAACCGACCAATCACAGTAGCGAACACAAAGTCTGACCACGTTTCCGGTGCAGGTGAGACATAGGATTTGATTGGATATCCCATAAGGCGGAGATACTTTGTAGACACTTCCATTGGCTGGCCTTGTTTATCGTCATCGCCTAACGAGGTCTTGTATGTAAATTTTATAAGTCTGTCCTGAGGCGGCGGAACCTGCAGTGAAATAAAGATGTAGGGTCTGGTGCAATAACATTTTACTGGACCTTTAAAAAGCCTAGTAGCAGGCCTTAATACTATTGTTAAAAATGTGACGTCATAATGGTAACTACAGTGACGCACAGTTGTCACTGGGCTCAACTTACCCTCAGTTAGATAAGACACAAGAGAAAGAGAAAATAGTGATCCATGACCAGTTAATGACCATGATAACCTAGGACTATATTATTATATGATATTTGAAAAATATCTTTACCCGTGTATGATAAGCATATAATGTACAACATATTCTTGTCAGTTTAAACTGTATCACAATATTCTATTTTCATGAAACAGTAATTTTAACATAAGACGAAGTGTTTAAGCAAATGGCGAAAATCATGTCTTGAAATGCTGAATTAAACACCTAAGTTTTTAGGAATGCACGTCCGTATTTTCATATCACAACTGATTCTGTGAGTGGTGTTGATCAAATCCTTATTGTAATGCAGTTGCTTCTCTTATGTTCAGGTTGCTATTAATTAGACATTATTAAACTTGTCATGTTGAGTCAGATGTTAAGTCAGGTACACGCCCCCACAGGAAACAAGCGGTTTATAGTAGATTTTTTTAATTCCTCATTTCAATTACATAAATAATTCCTTTCTACGTCGACAGTGATGTAGTCGATCCCATATTATCCGAGACCGAGTGTTAGTCCGAGTACTAGCACCTCGAGTTTAAGCTCAAGTAGGAGTCCGTGAAGTCCAAGTCCACCTCCTTTGATTCCGAGTTATTTGGAACCCGGGTCCAAGTTCGATTCCGAGTCCAATGCTAATCTCTTGGCTAAAAGAAATTTAAATTTTAAGGTCATATTTTAATGTCAGTTTTTAACATGCTTTTCACTTGCATGTTTGATCGCACTAGCTCTCGATGCAGGGCTAAAGCTTGGAATATATGTTTATATAATAACTATTCTGTTGGTAGTTCAGACATGCATATACGTCTATGTAGTATGTCACAGAGTTTCTCTCTCCTGTTGTTATCGATATGGTCTGAAGCTGATTGCTTGAGTCGTTCTTTGCTTTGAGTCTAAGACTTAGCCTGAATCCCTGAAAACAGGGGCGTAGCCACGGGGGTGCAGCAAGGGACCATGTCAACCCCCCTCCCCGGCCATCCAATATTTAATGTTATTTTGACGAAAAACTTTTGAGGCACTAAATATCTGCTAAGTACATGAAGTATGAAGGTAATTTTTAAGACATGAAAATATCAGTCATTTTTTCACCCCAGTTTCATTACTGGGCACTGATATCTGCCGGTAACAATTTATACATATAAAGAGATCCATCTCGGGGACGGTGTTTCTCAAATTGACATGGAAACTGAAAAAAATGAATCATGCCTTTCAAACAAATGATTAATAGATAATTTTTTTCTCTGGTTTTGAGTCTTAAAATGTTACAAGGATATTGACGTTCTAGATTTCTTCTTATATATATATATATATATATATATATTTATTTATTTATTTATTTATATATTTATATTAATATATATATATATATATATATATATATATATATATATATATATATATATATATATATATGGCTACGCCCCTGGGAAAAGTGAACTCAAGTCGGAACTCCAGTTCTACATGACTGTTTATCGATATGCCGGACCCGTACACTCAATACCGGTCGTCGCTAACAGATGTCGCTGATGTGGTGGGAAAGAACTATTCAGAAAGATTACACACACTTGTTTGATGTAATTACCTATGGTAGTTATTCATATTTACTTACCGCCGGCTTTACACTTTTTCCTGCCAGCTTGGCTGAAGCGGCATCGGTCACATACCTTCCCCGGTATTGTACGGACCTGTGTGTCTTGGTTATAATGATCACAAATATCGTTAATACCAGGAAAGAACCAGCAATCAGCGCTTTCCGTATCTGAACTACAGGAATCATCTCTTCAGAATATCTGGTGAAAAAAACGCATCATTGAGTTTTATTGCATTACATTGCACACACCCACCCACACACACATATATATATATATATATATGTATATATATATATATATATATTAATTATTCATTTCTTATTGGTGAACTGAAACTAGGACTCGTTTAATTTATGTCATTCACTGCTAATTGTCATATTTGATTAAAAGGAAGGAATTATAGGTGTCGCTACCCCTGAGGAAACAAATAGGGGAAACGATATCTAAAATCAAAACTAAAGAACTTCAAAGGAAGCCAAAGGTTTAATGGTTAAGATACAATATCCAACAATATGGTCATGTGTGTCTATTTTTGACGGATCTTTTAATGGACCGTTTGTATTGAAGAATTGGTTAACTAACATTAAATTTACATTTGTTTTTCAGGAATATATTTACCAATTAGCCATATTATATTTATTTGGTATGGACTAACGCTTGATAGTTTAAAACATTGGATATAAAGAAACATCTGACATTCAAGGTTCTTTAAATCATATATTTTTTCTCTAGCACAGAGAATATAGGTCACTACGACTCCCAGGTCGTGTTTCATTGATTATTATCTGTCAGGGTGTTCTAACAGATGTTATTTGTCTTCTGCTAACTTAAGTAAGCTTTTTAAAATGCTCATCATACAAATGATACCAAAATCAAAATTGGTTTGATGTACATCTAAGTTCAGAGTTTTGAACATGCATCACACCACCTGCAACTGGTCCTTTCATTCATGGTAAGAAATACCAATCTTCAGATGCAGCTGTGAGACTTGCAAACAAGAGCATTTTAGACCAACTATCTTCTTTTCTATACCTGTAGTATGGTGTTCCTATCGCCAATAAGTCAACCACAGTACTACATTGTCTATGAGAAAATATAGGGAACATATATTCCTGAAAAATATGAATCGATCATTGCAGAAGTCGCACATTCGAGAGGCTACTTGTCATAAGACACGCCTCTTTAAGATTTAAAAGACTTACCGTTGGTCTATATGGATAACTTGCGCCACTGTATTGAGTGCTACCTTAGATATCTAAAGGCAGTACTGTAATAAACATGTTTGAACAGACACGGCGGGGAAGGTGTGTATATTCCATGTCCGGTGTACCGGTCACGCATCGTTGAACCCCGGTCTCGCTCGAGTGACGACACTACCGGGATCAATCATTCGGAACCATCCAAGCACCATGTGTACCTTATACTCATCTTCTCTAAGGTCAAGAAAATAAAAGGTATGGTTCTCAGGCACCGCCCGCGTCAATAAGCCCCGCAACCTCCCCCCCCCCCCCCCCCCCATAAAAAAATTACTTAGATTTTCATCTTTCAAGAAGATAAAATTATTCAATTTCGATAAGATATCCTATGTTATGTAATTCTTTTACCTGTTAAAAAATAGTTCTGTTATTTTCATGCTTTTTCCCTGATAATATGACATATTTATCGAAACATACATAAAAAGGTAAAAATAAAATATCGCCCGCCCGCACTGATTTCTGAAAAGTGCCTGAGAACCATATTTTTTTTTTTTGCCTTAGGTCTGAGAATTTATCTGATGTTCGACCAGGCCAGCGCGACGTGACGCTGACTTCGTACCAAGGTTCCACAGTTCAGTATACGCCCTATTATGATTTATTTAAAGAAAGAATGATTAAGATCATGAAAATCTTTAATTAAAACTTCAGAAAAAAAAAACAAATGAAAATACATCCACGTTTATAAACATATGTATTGTCAGAGCTAAACTGTACACACACACACACACACACACATGTATATATATACATATATAAGTATATATATATTATATATAATAGGAGGACCGTTTTGTTTTTATTAACTTTAATAACTAGCATATACTCGCATATATGAGCGTATGTGTGTGTTACTACACTGCATAAGCGATTCCTGTAAATAAGATGTTTGATATATGATTGTGTACGGAAATACCTAGGCATGCGTTTGACACAGGTTATGACCTATGGGCGCTTCACCGAGATAGGTATAATTTCCGCCTTTGCCTTAATTACCAGCGTACACAGGGAAGTGTGACATGACGTCTGCCGAATCATAAATGTAAATGAATAAGTACAGCCTGGACTAAATGCAGGGATAAAAACGTACTCGAATAGTGAAATCCACGTAATTCTACCGCCCATTATTCCACTCTATGCCTATACATATGTATGTTACCGAACATGTAGAAAGGGGTTATCGATTAAGCCTCGTCGACCGATCATTTAATTACCAATTAACATAAGGTGTGCTCTCTCGCATGCTGAGGAATATATCTTTGTCAAACCATCTCTCAGAAGTATTTTTTTCAACGTATTGGGGATATTAAAAGAAAGTCACCTTCCCCATCTGTCTATATTTCATCCCTTAGAGGTATCCACTCCACTCGCTATTCATTTTGCAAAAAAAAAAAAAAAAACTGAATGTGAGCGAAAAATATCGTTTAAAAATAGGTGATCGCTTTGCGATTGCATAAATCTAGTTGAATACTGATTATGGCAATAATTATAAGATGAAGAGCGATACCGCCTTAAGAGTCGGTCGTGTTGTGCAATCAATGACCTTCGTTCACTCAAAAAAAGCGTCCTTCGTCTAAATATTCACATTTACATGCATAAATCTGTGCTCGCTTGTTATGATAATTAAATGTGATATTTGAACATCCAAGTTTTTCATTTGCTCTTATCTTTTACTTAATACGACCTCTCTTTCTTTTGTTGATATAAATCATGACCCAACATCCTTGGCTCGGTTTCATTTTGATTGTCACAAATAAAGATGTTCATCTGGATTCACGTTTTCGACAAGAATTATACTACGTCCTGTGTATAAAGCTTTGTGATCCTGCCCGGCACGGACGTTACCTAAGGAATATTGTCATGTATTCATGCCCAAGCTGCATGTGCTTAACTGAGAAATTTATTTTAAAATATAGCTACATATCGCGTTCCACAAAGTTCGTATGTTGGTCAAAAAGGAAAGGTTATATGTTGTCAAGTGTCGAGGTGTCATCTGTGAAACAAATAAATGAATCAAAATTACTTGTATGATTTTTCGTCTGGCTAGAATGACACGGAGTTAAAAAAAGAGACCTAAACACTTCTTAATGCCTGACACTTTCGGAAAAGAGAATGAAAAGTAAACTTATTATTCAACCTTCAGAGAGCAAGGCTGGTTTGTCTGTTTAAAATTTTATTCAAAATGTTCTGGACAAATTAGGATAAAATGCTGTATAGGGGTTTAGGATTAGGATTACACCTATGGAACAATACTCAACCCCCCCCCCCCTCCCCCCCAATTAAGGCATGTTTGGACATCAGGGGCGTTTGTTCCAGGCCACCTCTGACCCGCTCTGACTATTGGTCAAGCATGACCAGTATCAATCAGTTAGATCTGGTTACGCTTACACAATCTAGTTTAACGTTTAACTGCTGTCACTTGCAAGTAGTCAGCAAAATAACTGTCTTTGATATTCAAGATTTCTACGGTTTTTTTATTTTCTCGTAAAAGAAATTCTGTGTCGCCATGGCCATACGTTCCTTGTTATATGAAACCGTGACAGTGTACGGTTTTCTGAAATATTGTGTCATTTAATTCTATCAAATTAACTTGAAGGGAGTGATTATCTAGTTTTCGTATAATCTAGTTGTGTTAATAGCACTGCCTTATGTGAATGTAATACAAGAAATGGATCAAAGAGCACTTTAATGTGTTCTTAAGAAACAGTGCTAAAAAGCATACATGTATTATGAAAATTAGGGGAGCTTTTGTTATCTAATTCAAAGGTAAATATAACAGAACAGAACATAAGTTTATTCAGTGAAAAAGCCTCAGGCCCAAAGTTCCAAACCTGATTACATAGATGTTATCTACAATATCAGTTTGATATTAATTTATAATGCCTTTGACACATATTACATAACTGCGTACCTAACTACACAATCTTGCTCTATTGCAATCATCAGTGTGTATAAAACATAATTTAACCATCTATTGTTCTTCGTCTCCTCAAAAAGAATTTATATACATTTGTAGCAAAATGTACAATGATTGTCTGAATTTATTGATTCCATAAAATTTTTTTCTCACTTTGATAGTACAAGTTTTGTCTGAAGTATTTTAACCTCAAATAACTCTTTAATTTTCATTCTTGCAAATGAAAGATCCCCTAGATGGATGAATAAGTTACATTTCACCAAATAAAGATGCCTATAAAGGTGTATACACTCGTAATACATCACACCAACACAATCGCATACGGCACCTGATTTCGATTATCCATACAAATAGATATCTCCGTCACAAACGTCAAAAGCTCTTATCTTATCCAGATATTCCCGTCTTGTATTAGCAAGATAACAAATGCCTTCTATAAAATGTTGTCTTTCACTCAGTAGGAAGTTTTAAAGGTGTGCACGTCTTTCATTCAGTAAATATAATTCAGGCAATGCCGACGCGAGATAATTGTTAAATGGGCTTATCTAAACATTAGGTGTGACCGACAAAATGTGTTTAACCCATGGGCGTTGAGTATCGCTTAATGTTGAAAGTAGCTGTTCAAGGGATTTAAATATCATTGAAAATGCAAGTGGTCTTATCAAATTAAATGTAAATTTAAAACATATTTATTGAGATCTGCGTGACGTTTGAATTAAGAAATGACCCTTGTTAAGTGTGGCTCATTATTTAGAGACGTGACATCGTTTTAAATGAAGGAATACTGATTCAGAAGGGTACAGAAAGACGTGTACCTAAAGTGACTACCAATTTATATTAGATTGAAAATTACTTAACTATAAAACGGAGGGGACATGGCGAGTGAGGTAATCCTGAAAAATAAATAACAGAATATAAATATTAATTGTCCAAGTACAATAGCCTCCAATTGACTTGTACTATAATTACATTTTATGAAACGTTATAAGGTATAACATGGCATTTCATATCCGAATGTCATGCTTATGTGAAACCATCCGATACAAGCACGTTGGAGCTAATTATTGACATGGTGTAATTTATTTGATAACATGAAGAAGAATCCCAGGTTGTGTCCAAACGGACATCCTTCGATGGTCAATTGGTATAAATTTGTGAGAAAAGGCATCGTTGGGGATTGGAAACCAATGTTTACGGAAGAGCAAAGACACAAAATAGACGATACTGGTTGTGATCTTTATTCGGAGTGATATTATATCAAATGATTTCGTTCAATTCGGACGTCAATTATGCTGTGAAATGGACGTGAATGCCACGTAATAATTTCCAATGTAGATAATGTAGATTGCTGGCCGGTTTACGTTTTAGCTAGACTGAATAATGCCAAAAATGCTGGTTGTATGGTTTGAAGCAAATAGTCCTCTTAATTTCAAATCATTCCGATTTGCATTATACATAGATTAAAATGAAATTAACCGAAATTTAAAAAAATATATTGCTCCGTCGTATATACTGCTTTTTTCAGTAACCGGTAATGCAAAATAGTTTTGGTAACCTCTCGCATCTCTATATCTGAAGTGAACTCCACTTTAGGGTATAATACTAAAAATGATATACGTTTGATGAATAAACATACATGTGTTGTGTCAGGAGAAAAGAAGAAATGTAATGATTCCATGGAGGTCAAAATGGTATGTAGCGTATAATTAACATTTATGTACGATAGGATTTTTATGACATCCTGTATATTAAACATTTGGACGAAGGATTTTTGAGTTATTAAAAACTATCACAAGTTCTTTTTTGGCACCTATTGTGGATAATGGAATCTTTTCTCACCCAAAGCATATCATGTCTCGAAAACCTTTTTTCCAGATTTTACCAAGATCTTTATTTAACACACTGATATTTACATTTATTGATATTATAAAATATCGACATGAAACATTTTAAATAATAACGGACATTATGATATAAATTAATGATGACAGCTTTGTGATTTATACGGCATGTTCCTCTAATGCCGGGTCTGTGGAATTTCAGATATGTTGAAGAGCATCCTTTGTAGGTTAAAGAAGTGAAATCCAATCATATAATTATTTATCATATACGTATTGCCAGATTCCAAGGTATATTCAATCCCAAACGTTTTCAAACATTGAATAGAAATGTCAGTGTATTTTATCATTGTCCTATGTCCTTTTGCTTTCCGGTTTATCACTGGTTCGGTTGCATACAATCAAAGCTGAAAGCCCATTGAGTTTTCTTTTTTTAATATGAATCAATTTTACAGTGGACAGAAAAGTGAAAGGTTAAATTTGTTTTTTGATCCTATTTTACTTGGCATGAACCCATGAGGGCCGAACATGGAGTACCTTGTTCTGTTACTGCCAGGGAAGACGGACAATTTCTAAAGACCCTTAATATTTTATACCTCACAATCGAGGATGATTCATCCTTATGTCATTATGAATAATAAAGAATGGCCAAAACGATTTCGTCTTGAGGTCGCTGTAGCATTCTCCTTTATAATTAAATCCATGGCTGTTACACTTAAATTCTGAACCATTTTAAAAACTTATTCTGGTTTTGATGGAACAACAAAACGGCCTACATGGACACCCAACGATTCTGTTGAAACTCTTTCCTTTCTATTGCGGTTCTGGGGTCTTAAACCATGGTGTTAGGGTTAGGGTTAACCCTAACCATGGATAGGAATAACTCTGTTGGAAGATCCGCACGCACATGCCGCTTTATTGGAGGCGTAAGTAGTTGGTTTGATTATTCTGGTTCACGGATTAAAGTCAGACTTCCTGTATCACACAATAATGGAGGTTCATGAAAAATTCATGGACAAATATTTGTTGGGCTGCTTCATATTTTATCACTCCAACATTGAAGAGGGCACACTTTCGCCGATAAAAAGCTCATTGCACAAATCCCTTTATAGATGCACTTTGTTGATATGATTACGCTCTACAGGAAATAAAGCATAGACAAAAGGTTAAAGGTGTCACAGAAAAATAGTTGCCCACGAATTTTGTTAGTAATACATAGATTATTCAAATATTGGCTAAAAACGATTAGTTCTTCCTCACTTTATAAATAATAATGAGTCTCTCAGGCAAAGTATTTCCTTTTGAATAATTGAATAAAACCCTTGTATCTGATATGTAATTCACACTTGTGATCTAGCTTTCGAAGTCGCCAGACGTACGGAGCGCCCCTCCACGAGTACTAGCCGTGATATACATAACGTATATTTCCAAGCCGTTGAGACATGGAGACAGGATACCTCGTTCGCGGAGTACCAGTTTCTCTTCTGTCAAACCGTATCAGCATTTCCTGATATCAGATTCGATACTGGTGCTAAGACAAGGGACATACTCTACATTCACCCGACTACACCGGACCAAGGACCAAGACTACAGAATCTACAGGAATGGACCAAGATACCGGAATTCAGCCAAGTTATGGAAGTGACACCCACAAAGCACCGACCTAAAAGAAGACTGCCAAAACTACAGATGCAAGAATTCCCTATCGTCAAGAAAAGGGTTCCGATAGATGTTACTGATGCAGAACTACTAGACCAACTCAAGAACAACGACCAACATCCACTAGCCGCCATTCGCCTCAAGTCTAAAGAGGGAAAACCAACCAAGCGTGTCAAGGTGATTTACAAGACCCAAGCTGCAGCTTTGATCGCCCTGGACCGAGGTGTGATCATCGGACCAGAACGATTCACCACAGGGGCCTACAGAGCTATAGAAATCCCCTTTTGTGGACGTTGTTTGGCCTGGGACCATCCAAGCCGGAGCTGTACAAACAATAGACGCTGCTACAGGTGCGGCCGGGAAAGTCGCGCTACAAACCAATATCAAGCCACGACACAAACGTGCGGGAATTGTCAACAATCCCACTCAACAGCATACAGAGGATGCAAAGCCGACCAACAATACAAGCGCTTAGCTACTACTACCCAGCTCATGTACACTGAGGACAACACCATGGAAATTGAGACAAAAGTCGAGACCCCAGTTACGACCACCCATCCAGTGCGACCACCAACTCAAGACAGGCATGTTCAAACTGATGGAACAACTACCAAGATGTCCCAGACAAGTTTAAGTACATCAATGATTTCAACACAAACTGAGCCAAATAATTCAACATAAATTACCCAGACTTTAAAACGAAAATTTCAAGACTCAACAACCAACACCACAGAGAAAGGACGCAAGAAAACAGTTGATCGTGCTACATCAACAACAACCATGGAGACCGGAATACCGACACTCTCCATTATGTCTTTAATGGAGACAATAAACATTATGGATGAAAAACAAATTTTTGAGATTTTTGAGACAATACTGAGAACTCTAAAAGACCAACTTCAAGATCAACTTCAAAACCAAGTTCAAGAACAAATGCAAGCAGAAGAAGAAGAAGAAGAACAACAACAACAACAAGAAGCTCAAGAACCCACTCAAGAAAACCAAGCCCCGAGAGCAGTGAAACCAAGAAAAGTACCACTTCTACCAACCCCAAGCTCAGCTCCAGAACAAAGGAAGCCACAACCAAGAACAAAACCCCAATCAAGTTCAGGACCGAGATCAGGATCATCGGCCACAGATGAGGAGAATCCCTTCCAGCTAGCCATGTCAAAGAATAGAAAAACAAAATTCAAAGCGTTTAACCCAAGCGATTATCAACCAAAAAACCTACTGAGTCTCCTGAGAAAAGATTGTAAAACACAACAGAGTACCCAAGGCAGTCTTCGTCTATCGGCTCCGGCTGGCAGAGAACTTTAAGAATCATCATCATCTCATTACCATAGGCTTACGGAGCCCCTAACAAGAAGTCAAGACTTCTTTTTAGTTAGAGGTGCTCGAGGAGCTGAAACTGAAGTGTACCCAGCCTTCCTAGATTTAAATATATCTTAATTTTTACCATTAAGGTTGCAATAGAAGACTATAAACAAATAAAAATAAAATAATGGAAATTTATGTATTACATATACTAACAAAGCCATTAATTCATACAGCATATCATCTGATCAAGATAAGTATTTGTAACAGTTACAGATAACCTATAAGAGTAATAGTAATAATCATAGATGATAAACTGTTGCAATAATAGAAGCAATGGACCAACTGTTATATACCAAATGCGATAGACCCATGAGGGGTGAATATAACCAACCAGGGATTCATTATCCAATTACCTAAATTCATTGCCGTCTAAGTATAAGCTGTTCGTACTAAAGTTACCTTTTTACGGGTAACACCAACAATGTTGGTGAAATTATCAGATATATGGCAGATCACACCCCAAACAAAATGAACAACGATCATAAAACTGACATGCTTACAATCCATGTATAGTGATATCAGACTAGGTGGTCAGCTGCAAACCATGCTTGAGTCAAGAATTCTACCAATATCATTTGGACGGATTAGCACTGCTCATTGAACATAGAATCCCCCGGTTATTGACCAGCAGTGATTATTATACCCATACAATTAGTGGAAGTCATTGGGTTGATGGCATTCTGTACTTTGCTGCAACAAATCCGGAACATTGAAAGAAAATTAGAAACTTTGAAGTTTGCCATGGCTATTACCCAAATCTGGTAATAAAGCTCTGTTCACAGATAATCATAATTATACATTATTTCCTTGTTAATAATTTATCAGTACATTATATGATAAACTGTTTACCTATCAAATAGTCTAATAGTATTTTAATATGAATACTTTGTAAATCTTGATAAAGATGTAATACGTAATTAAAAGGAAAAAACACCATAAGTATTACAGGGATGTATAATTATCATCTATGCTGTTATCATAATTTATTAGACTTACCTCTATTCTAGATTTTACTGATGTTATACAAGACAAACTGACAGAAAAACAAAATAGGTTATAACATAACCTTATTGAATATGTAAATGAGCTTTATTACAGAGTTTTAACCCGGTGAGTGTAACCTGCATGAACAAATCAGGTATATTTTAAATTGGAATTAATAAGGACCTCTATTGCGAGAACATGGCAGCTTACATAATTTTTTTTACTCTTCCGACTGTGTGTTGGAAGATTAATATCAATCTGTACAGACACTTGTGATATCATTAGCGTTTCACCTTTACTGTTATAAATCTAAAATGGAGATTTGTGATTGCTGATACCCTTAAGCAGCAGGGTGAAATATAAACTCGCGATCACATTTATGGCGCAACGGAGTTTTATATCGGTTATAAAGTCGTCATTCGTAAACATAAATATCGTCAGTTAACAACGTTAAATTCTATATATGTCTGTACAATCACTCTCGTGGGAAGTCCAGTATCAGTGTCAACCCACTTTGTTTCTCTTTTGTTTTGAGATCTATACACAAATAAATTTCAGCACTAATAATTAATTTATACGGTTTTTCTATTAGATAAACATAAGAAATGCTGTTCATAATACTGGTGGTTTTGATTGGTCACGTCTTGTTTCAACCGATGGTGTCAGAAACTTCCTGCTGGCTTTCAACATAAACAAGATTCACATATTTAATCATCAGATATATGGCAGATCACACCCTCAACAAAGTGCACAACTGTAATAAACGTGATATGAATAGACGTCGCGTATATTAGTGACAGCCTGAGTGTTAGGTGCAAATTATCCTGGAGTCAAGAATACTGCCATTATAGTTTGAACAGATTAGCACTGCTGTGTCTTGTGATCCATAGTGTTCGAAGATGGAATCCCCCGGAGATAGCAGTGACTATTCGACCTATACAATTTGTGGCAGCCATTTGGTTGATGGCGTTCTCTACCCTGCTGCGACAAAACCGGAACACCTGAAGAAAATTAGAAACTTTGATGTTTGCGATGGCGACGTGTATTTGTGTGGATATCCCAAATCAGGTAATAATAATTGCACAGATTATCATATTTTGCGCTTTTACATTGTTTCTTTAAGAATAAGTTATTATTACAATATCTGATAAACATTTAAATCATGAAGCATTTTAATACAATTTTAATATGAATAATGTGTAAACCTTGATAAAGATAAAATATTTAAATAATAGAAAAAAAACAATGGAGAGAATGTATCATTTTCATCTTATTATTATATCTTATTATTAAAGTCTTTTAGACAACACAAAAACAGTTCAAAGGAATCGCGCTTCCATTCTCCGTGTATCATTTGTTTGTAATGTTGGAAATATTTCTAATGTATGCTGAGCACGGTTTCTCTAAAAGAATCCTTAAGGGTATGGGGAATTATCTGTTTCCACTATTTTGAGATAGTTTGATATTATTTTAGGCAAGCTGGCAAAATTCCGCGTAGAACAATAATGTTTGTGTGTGTGGTCTTATACATATTTGTAGGTAATATTTGGGTGTCAACCATTATCAGAGCAATTATGAGAGGAAGGGAAACCATGGCCTTTAAAAATCCGGAAATAGTCCATGGAAAAAGCATGCTGGATTATAATTTTCCGATCGCCAGCGAACAGCCTCGCCCTGGATTGTTCCTCAGCCACCTGCAATTCCAATGCCTTCCAAAAGGAGTTTCGAGAAAGCAAGTCAAAATAATATACATTGCCCGGAATCCCAAAGACGTTGCTGTATCCTATTATCATTTTCATTACAATGATCGTGCCTACGGTCCATGGAAAGGAGAGTGGGATATATTCCTTGAAGCATTTCTCTCAGGCAATACAATCAGCGGGAGTTGGTTTGAACACTTTAAATCATATTGGATCCACCGTAAAGCAGCCAATATCTTTTTCATAAAGTACGAAGACTTGAAGACGAATTGCAGAAGTTGGATAGAACAACTGGCAATTTTTTTGGAGAAAACACTCAATTCATGTACGTTGATGCGAATTGTCGACATGGTACAATTTGATAACATGAAAAAGAATCCGAGGTTGTGCCCAGACGGACACCCTTCGATGGTCCCTGGGTCAACATTTATGAGAAAAGGCATCGTAGGGGATTGGAAATCAATGTTTACAGAAGAACAAAGACACAAAATAGACGAGAGGGAAAAAGCTGTGTTCAAAGAAATTGGTTGTAATATGTATACTGAATGAAACGATATAAAATGGCTTTCTATGATGTGGATGTCAATGACGTGGTGGTAGTATAAAATGACCATTAATGACATTGAAATTTATTTGAATTTACAAAATGTAGATTGTTAACCATTTGCATATCGACTACACTGAATAATGCCACAGTTAAGAATATTGGTGGTATGATTTGAAGCGCATTATCCTCTTAATTCCATACCATTCCGATTTCCACTAATAGGTCGCTTAAACTTGACTTCTGCAACACTTAAAACCACTCAATTTAATTCAAGTGATTTAAGTTGCTTTTGATAATCCCTCCCAATCTGAAGTGGATTCAGCCAGACATTTTTATTGAACTGCTGATAAAATACAATATATGATTGATGAATAAATAAACGTGTTTCTGTGTCAGAAGAAAATATAAACTTTTATGATTTTCTGAGAGTAAAAATGGTTAATGTCTTATGAATGGACAGGTTTTGCGTTTCAGTGCAACCATAACATTTAAATAAGAAAGGATTTCTATGACACCCTTTATATTTTCACATAAAAAGAATTTATGGATAATTAAACGATACATCATTCCTTTATGTGCTTTTCTTGGAAAAATAATAAATTCATGCTCATCCAGAGCTCATGAGCTCTCAAAAGCCCCTCCCAAGATTTTATTAAAATTTCTTGTTTATATACTAATATGATGCATTTATTGATATTAGTATTTAACAACTTGATGCAGATCTTTTATTGATAATGGGAAGTTATGAAGAAAATTGATTATGAATAGCTTTATGTTTTTATACGACATTCCCCCATGGTGAGTCTGTGAAATCTGAGATATTTCATGGAGGCAGTCACAAGAACTCAGCAGGTGCCGATCCAGCCTAGCATCAATATTTCACGCTGAATATTTTGGCTCTGATTTATCCTTGAATTGATCCTAATTACATTTGTATTAACACTTTCTTTTAATAAAATACCATTTTTGAGAAAAGAAAAACATGGAAACATTTTTTCATGTGTTGAATGGTGTATTTAAGGATCTACACATATTGATTTAGTGGATTGCTTGGTTTATGTATTTGTTCTTGAACCTATTATTGTGTCCATATTGTCATGTTTGGAATTCGTCTGACAAAAGTAACTTTTCAGACTAAAAGAATACTTTCACACCTTAGCATACACAAGCTGCTCGGGAAAAAAACAGATGATAGCGCAGGTAAATACAGTTACATTTAGTCGAACTTTTTTAATCTCCTCAGCGCGCGATGATTGACACAAGTATCGGGTTTCTTTATTTTAACACAGGAGGATCGTACTTTAATATCAAATGGTAAAGATAAAATCCTGCCTTGTCATTAAAGACAAATTTCCTGTCTAATGTGCATGTTGGTAAGTGGTTTGCAAACAGGACCTGACAACAACCATTTATCACAGTGAGCCTGCTTTTCATGTAATAAGTAAATAATCCGGTATCTTTTAAAATGCCGAATATATACTGAGTTTGGCAAAGTTGAATACAAGTAAAGAAGAACTGGTTTCCTTCATCAACTACAAATACAACATTAACTGATCATAGGAAGCTCTTTAGAAAGTTATTGGTCATAACATAACTTGACTAATATGGCAAGGTCCATCACACTGACAAAACTGATGTAAGGAGCATCTTTTCTTTAAAAGAGATCTTTAGAGGATCAAAAAACATTTTTAGAATAAAAGTAAAAATTTAAATAATAAAGTAAAATGAATTAAATCTTTAAATAATAAATGGCCATTGTCATAAATTGTATTATATGACAATGCTTTTTAAATTTTTATTCGTTTGTAATTCGTATGGGGTCTCTCTATATATGACATCCCTTCTTGGTGTCAAGTATTTGTTCGGTCTCATAACTCCTTGTTTCTGTTTTTGCCTGGGTTCTCTAGAGTTCCATGAATGCTACTCTTGGCGATAATGTGTGTTCACATTTGGTGTCTACATCTTAACCCTTCACCAATCAGCGTCTGCACAAGGAATAGCAAAAAGTAAACCAAAGTAAACAGAGGGCTATATGTTCACTTGTATTAAAAAATCTTTGAATTATCTTGAAAGATTCTCGCAATTTTTTTCGCGTTTTTTCCCGCTTTTGGCGCTCTTTTCTCTACTATACAGATTGTAATTAAGTAAAACCCATATGTTGCTTTATACGTGTAGTCTTATAAAACTTGTACTTATTTTCATTAGGATCTCGTAAGAGTTATCATGTTAGTATCCAGCCTTATCAAAACAATTGATGAACGTGTTGATTCACGTCCGAGCCTCTAGGAATTTTATTTTTTTTCTTGCATCGACCAATGAACAGATATATGAATCAAGCTCTTCTTTTTTGTCGTAAAAAAATGTTCTCTTAATGTTAAATAAAGTTGCAGCGTTACAATTGCTGTCAGAGCTAGGGCACAGTAAAAAGAAACACTTCTTTTTTATTAACATCTGTAACGAGTAAAATTATAAATATAAAATTGAAATATGATGCTAATTAAGATCACGTTCTAATAACATAGTTATTGGATGAGGGGGAAGTTTGATACATTAATATAATCGGTTACTTTATTTAAAATAAATAAAGAACAAACAGTAAAGAGGTCATTAAGATGACTGATGAATAGCCAGGTAATTAGTTCGTGATACTTGTGTGGACTAATGCGGCAATATTGCTAATATATAACGCAACTATAAATCTCCATGTAACTGCATTTTAAAAATATAATTGTATTATTTACTTGATTTATTCAAATGTGTCATACAGGGACATCAATTGTAAGAACATGTGAGTTCGAGAGGTAGTTTGCTCGGGTTAAGTTATATATGTATTGCTTGTGATATTATAATTTTTCCTAGAGGGAAGAAATTCTCGAGAACGATACAACTGATAACCTCAATAAAATTTGTAATCCTAACCATGCGGCAGCGTTTAATGTAACTTTAAAGACAGACTTTTTCTAACACATTTTATGCATTTTATAACATGAGAACTTTGATAGATAAAAAATTAAATTTGATGAATTTTAAAGGTTTTAGATTACAATTTGGAATAAAGAAGAAGCCAAGGTATCGTATCGTGAACCTAACTTTGTTTTCCCCGAGCAACCTCACAATCAGCAAACTGTGGTTGGTTTTTCTGTTATCGCGAAGGTTTCAATTTTGCAATATTTGAGAAAGGAGAATTGTCGCGAAAGTAAAACTTTCGTGAAAAAGAGGCTCCATTATGGAAGGCAAGCCAAACGTTAGAGCCTTGGTGTTTCACATTAATAATAGATCTTGTACGTCCGAACATTGCTATATATAATATATCACATCTTTCAAATTAAATGCCATTGATGAATAATTTCGTTCCATGTTGCCTTGGGATCCCGTCCAGTTATTACGGTTTTGCGCACAGATTATTTCATATAATAAAATCATATAATGATATAAAACTAAGTGTAGATCTTAAATGTATTGCAAGATCGCGAGAATGGGACCCTTACGAAACACTAAAAAGTGGAAATCGCAAAATCCTAACCCCGAATATATGAAGCCAACCACAGTTTTCTGGATCTAGATGAGATGGTAACGATAGGTTAATTTATTTGAAATGTGTGGGCAATTATACCGACATCAAAAGATATTTAGACAAAGTTTGGGCTTAACTCTTGCCTCGTGCCGGGTAATGTTAAAATGATATTTTTCGGTGGGTGTACGGCTATGTTCATGCAGGGAAGGACACTTTCTGAGTTGTTTCTATAAGAGATGAACAAAAGGGTTTATTTTGGTGCTAAGAACACTTGAATGAGTTTTAACTGAGACTATCAATAGTCAACAGTGAATTTAAAATCTGTTTGCTAAAAGAATGCACTGAAGGTC
This sequence comes from Sipunculus nudus, assembly GCA_026874595.1. Taxonomy (NCBI): domain Eukaryota; kingdom Metazoa; phylum Annelida; class Sipuncula; order Golfingiida; family Sipunculidae; genus Sipunculus; species Sipunculus nudus. The sequence continues at coordinate 32,125,134 of CM049320.1, forward strand.
GAAAAGCATATGGCCACATATTATATTTCAACGTACAGTCGACCCTTAATTTTGCAGCTGAAAAGGTAAAATTTGGAGGTGTTTTTGAGTTTATAGTTTTGCTTCCATCAGAGACTGAAAACGAACTTTCATACCAAAGAGTGAATGATTAAAATTCCTGAATTATTTATATCAAGGCTATATACAGGATAATTTGTTCCAGTATGAGTTAACAAACATTCCGTCGTGTTTCGGTAACACTTATATATATAGTCATAATACGTTCATAATTCAGTGCTTTATTCATATGATATAAATACGCTGTACACACAAACTTGAGATCAGCCAGTAATGATTCAACCACAGAATTATAAGGTATATGTTTTTGGTATCCGTGGTGCCTCGGCTTCCGGCTGCTACATAGGTTTGCCCAGTAGGCCTCATTTTAAGGTCCTTGATTTCACGTTTGTGCAGTTCTACAATTTACCTAACATAAACCCTGTGCGCTTTAAAAAGATTGTTCCGAGTTAGCGATTGATGTTGTCCGAGAGTATAATACCAAGTACTATGCATGGATGATTTGCTGAAAACAAGGGAAGGAGAAAAAATCAAAGATTCAACGGCTTATACATGTATTTGGTTGAAAGGGCAATGTGACACCTCCCAAATCTGGTAACTTGAACCGTAAAATCAACATTTCCATCGTATATTTGCCAAGAATATTCCATGTACTATTGTCCACTTGAAAGGTAATCATTCGGTTTTAAGATAACCATTTCCCAGTGTTCTCAGGCAAATTTGTGTTCGGTCAGATTTTGAAACCTCTGACCGAATCCTTCTTGGCAAAATAACACGTTGCAGCACAATAAATTGGCATACGAAGGAAGTTCAGACAGCAAAATCATGTTGTATTAAATAAACCGATGTTGGCTTTTGGTGAGCAAAATACATAGGGGCAAAATCCTTATTATTTTCAGACTGAGGTAAACGATTTTAGTTTATCATAATCAGTGCGGATAAGGCCTACTAGACAGCAAGTCCTGTCCTGGTGCTGCATGAAAATAGGGAGCGGCGGAAACCCGTGATTGGACCTTTTTGGTTAATAACAGCGAACCAGTGTGAACAGTTAAAAAAGTATATTTTCACTTAAATAAATAACAGAAACTGCTTGAAGTACGCACCGATAACCAGTATTTGAAATAACTGCTCGATATATCGTTGCCAGATATCACGTCTGAATATATTTTATTTTTGTAGGATTGCCTTCTTCATTAATGTACAAGGTATGATGTCATCTCAGAGTTATTTTCTTATAACCAACATTGACATTCACACGGATATGATGTGTGACAGGATAGAGTTCAGAGAGAACTTGAGTTACCTATCATATTACGAATGAATGCATATTTATATACTGGGTACTAGTTAACATTTTAGTTTAATTGACCAGACTTCAAAACTAAACAATCTTACCTGAACCGTCATGTCATTTTTGTACAGGAATGGCCGATTCAATGTGCGTTGAAAAGTCTACAAATAATATTGAAAACCAAATAATAATCATATTACAATCATACGTATTAAACGAATGGAGAAGAAAACTAAGAATAAAATATATTTATTGTTCAGAAACTAGATGGATGCCATTTAACTACTGGCTTTTACTTTCATATGTAAGACTTTTGCGAGCACATTTCTGTTTAATGATTTGGCAACTCTTCCGACTGTTTCTTTTATGAGAAATATCAGTCTATACAAACATCGGTGACACCCTAAGTGTTTCATTTTTATTGTAATAAAGTTAAAGTGGAGATTTTAAATTAATAAATATCTTTCAGCAGCAGGGGAAAGTATTAACATACTGACATTCATGGCGTCACGGTGTGATTATCGGCGATATAATCTTTTTTGGCAATTATAAGTATTAATATATACAACGTTTGGTTCTATATATGTCTGAACAATCCCTCTCGGGGGAAGTCCAGTATCAGTGTCAAACTACTTTATTTCTGTTTTGATTTGAGATCAATATTCAAATAAATTTCAGCACGAATCATAAACGTGTACTTTTTTTCTAGAATAATGTTAGATGATGTTCATCATACTGGTGGTTTTGATTCGTCACGTCAACCGGTGGTGACAGAAATCCTCCTGGCTGTCAACACCCGCAATAGCCACGTGAACATGTTAATTCATGCGACCGAAGGTCTTGTTAACACTGACGATACCGTGTACGCTGCCGTGTACAATGCTACTTTATCCGACACAACTTTCCTGCAGAAAGCAAAACGTATTGCTTTTAGTCTTGCCTAGCGTCATATTGACCCTCTGGCTTTACGACCAGATTACTGGCGCTAGAGTGTCATGACATCTACGTCTGAGGATCACATTATAAGGCCTTATAAAATTGCAAATATTTGCGTCATTTCTAACAACGCTTCATGGGCTACAGGTACACTGTCATTCAACATAAACCAGACCACCCGTTAGCATTTTTTGTGTACTTTCTAATAATACCAAATATGAGCGAGAAAAATTCCTGTTTAACCCAGCACATTGGTTAACCCCTCGATATGTTTGTTAAATTTATGACCGCATGAACACAAGCATGACTCGCACAGGTTACAGGATGCAGGCAGCTATGAGGCGACACAGGAAATGACCCGTGTCCATGGAGACGGTGTTTCAGTCTGGATTGCGAGCTCACATATATACTATTGTGTTTATTCACCATTCTAAGCATAATATTGAGATTATGTGCCGTTTACCACAATATAAATTCAACCAGATGCAAGACCACTGCGACACATTCCTCCATATTACTAGTATCACGACTCGAGTTGGCTTACCAGCCTAATTATCCAATTGCCTACTGAGTCGGGTTGTCACGGCTAAGTCCTGCCAGGATCATTGGCTATTATACATCCCGTTTCATTGGACTCCTACCGTTCATACTAGACATTACTTTACTGAAGGCCAAAGGACTCTTCAGGTTCATGGACTTAAGGCAGATTCCTTAGTATAAGAGAATATCAGAAGTTCTTCATGACGACACATGCAGGAATAACGTTCACAGGACGTCAAAGACCATGAGAACGTCTATCAGCAGATGGTGTGCTTGGTAGAACATTTATTGAAATTTTGGGGACAGTCACTTTCGGTCAGCAGGTGCTCGACTTAGCCGTGACAGCCCCAGTCATTCTAGGCATTTATACTGAGAAGCGAAACTTGAGTCGTCACACAAGCCATATCGAGGAATTCATCACAGTGGTCTACCATAATGTTGCATTCATATCGTGGTAAACAGGCCATAATCTTAATATAGGACTACTAATGAATTAACACAAAAGAATACACGTGAACTCACAACCCAAACTGAAATTCCCTGTATCGCATACAAGTTTGCTGCGTCCAGTAACCCGTGGGAGCCATGTGTGTATTCATGAGGTCAGAAATTCGACAAACATGTGGAGGGATTTACCAATATCTTGAGTTAAAACGGAACTTTCCTCGCTCATGATTGGTGTTGTTAGAAAGTATACTAAAAAAAGCTAACGATTGGTCTGGTTTATGTTAAGTAACTGTGTTCCTGTAGGCCTATGGAGTTGTCATAAAGACAAAAATATTTACATCATCATAGAGCCTTAAAGTGCGTTCCTCACTTAAGGCTGTAACGGCTCACTGACGGCCAGTACGCTGGCCGTAGACTCTCTAATGCCAGCGGGCTGAAATGGCGCTACATATAGTGCTCGACTTCGCTGGTATCAATATTTTATACTAGATATTGTGGCTACGTTTATTCTTATGTGTGTTCTTGTTGTTCTATCAACACTCCGTGTCGTCCATGCAATATCGAGGTTTATAGATGGATCGAAACGAGAAAAAACATAGATAACATCTATGTAATCAGGTTTGGAACTTTGGGCCTGAGGCTTTTTCACTGAATAAACTTATGTTCTGTTCTGTTATATTTACCTTTGAATTAGATAACAAAAGCTCCCCTAATTTTCATAATACATGTATGCTTTTTAGCACTGTTTCTTAAGAACACATTAAAGTGCTCTTTGATCCATTTCTTTGAGTCGACAAGCATAAAAGATAATAATTATCAGAGTAAAAATCAGATTTTATATATATATATATATGTATATATATATATATATATATATATATGCTGGTTTTTTTGTGGATAATGAGATGAACTCTTTGGATGACAGTTTACCCGCTGGACCTGCACTAATTGCTCTGACCCATCGACAAGTATATCTGGTTATTATGGCCACTGTGTAATCAGATCATGACACCTCACTTTCAGATAACTTGCACTCCCCTCCTGAACTTGTGGGGCATGCCTGCTGCAGCCTGGTGGCCCCTGACAGTGGGATATATTCTGTTTGGCAGTGAATGTGTTAGAGTGTTCTTTACCTTATTTCTTTACGTCGACAAGCATACACATTCTTTTTGATCAGAGAAAAAATATGTTTATGTCCGGATGTAACTCAAAATTATATGATAAGTCAGATCCTTTTCAATTCCAAATTTCACTTTTATTCAAATCACCTTGTAGGGAAAACAATTTTTTAAGTTATAATTACATCCTGCTCTGTTCTTTAAGTCTAGACATTTAACAAATAGTAAGGAAAATATGCTATGTGCATATAATGGGTTATATTCTACTCGCAGTGGTCATTACAATGAGTATCCTTGTCATTGTTTGTAAATCTGAACACTTTTCTTCAAGTTAAATTTTCGCCATCTCTGAGCTCGCGTGTGTTTTTCTTATATCATTAGCATTTCATGTAGCTTTTAAAATGTTTTCTTTTCTTGTTTTCACTTACAAGTCCCCATCACTTAATAACTGGCTGTGACACTCACCGATTTCTTTTGACACGTTTTAATCAATTTCTTAAAGTTTTTTTTTTTTGCAATCTCTGTGCTCGTGTGTGGATTTCTTATATCATAAGGACTTTAGGTAGATTACATATTATCTTTCTTTTTTTTTTTTTGTTATCATTTACAAGTCCCCATCACTAAATAGCTTGCAGTGACACTCATCGATTTTTAACAAATCTCAATAGATTTTTCAGCTATTTTTCTGTCTTAAAAGTATTACGCAAAATACTCTTGCCCTTTTTTGCACGAAACACTGTGCAGCCTCTCTCATGACCTATAACATTTGGACGCGGACAAAGATATAGGAGCAGATGAAAACAAGGATTCTCATTCTTCCCTCGACATATATATATATATATATATATATCATCAGCATTGTTTTAGAAGTCTCAAGAATTGCTCTACGTATTATTGAAAAGTATATTTCTGTCATTTTTAGTCCAAACAACATTGATTATTAATAATTAACAGTCTCTTTATAAGGGATTGTTGCCATGATCAAAGATAGTTTTCCTGCCATTTACAGCTGATAAACTGGCCTACACGATGATATATAGATCGATGTAATAGGACTTACACTGTTGCTCATATCGCCAGCGCTGACAAGAATTGGAACAACTTTATACATTTATGAAATAATCATTTAACATTTATTTCCACCATGTATCATTATTATGCTCTGTTACTTCTTCCTCATTCATGCATCAGTCTCAGTCATTATATTAAATTCTAAACGTCAAATGCAGTGTCTCGTTGCTGGAGTCCCACGGATGGTCTACCAGAAATTAAATCTGCGGCTCGTCAATGAACATGTGGGTGACCGCTGGTGGATTCCTGAATGTGTTAATTATCTCACCGATTCCATATTTCAATAGTTTTTACTATAATTTTAATAATGATACATTTGATATAAAAGTTCCTCTAAAGTTACCTTTTCGACTAAACCATTAAACAACACTCGACACCGAGGGAAAATATCTTTGCCCACCAGGTCAAAAGCTAATTAATCCCATCGTTTTCTCCTGGCAAATCTTGCTGCTTCTTGTTTAACGAAATTTAGAAATTGCTGCCACTATGTGAAAGGTATACGTTATCATTCTGCTACCAAAGCGGAGTATCTGTAAAAAAATATGAGCTTTCGAAGTTCAAGATGGAAACATCCATCAGTGAGGATCCCGAAATCACGTATTAATTGCAATCAAGTAATAAATCTGTGTCACCAATGTAATACATACAACAATCTCAAGAACAGTTCTGACAGTTTAATGAAAAATTATAAATGAATATATAAATGTGCTTTAGATATTAATACCCTATAAAATCAGGAAAAATTCATGCAACCTGTATGTTTAGAGGTAGGTTTTAATACACGATAAATAAATTGTTGATTGGTCATTCATCAAGTAAAAGAACCCATAATTTATGGTACTTCAGGGAATTTTTGTATTTAAACTATATCAGAGCAATGTTACAGCAGGAAAACCTAGATGCTTTTGAGAGAACAAAACTCATTAAGTCAGAACGCAACTTAATTACTACTTTCCAAGCGCAAGCAGGACATTATAGTATAAATATCTGGTGACGTGTACGTAAATATACAAAATATTTAACACTCGAAGTGTAGAGAAAATGTAGATTTACAGAGTGTTTAATTTGTATAAGCAATATTTCAAAATGTTGAAACCCACAATAGCGCCCATTCCAAGTCCCAGTGTTTTACTTTATTTCAGGTAATCATTGGTTGTCAACCATCATCAGGGCGATATTGCAGCTAAATACCTCGATAATTTTGAGAGTACAAAAATTCTACATGCAGAAGACATGCTTCATTTCAACTTTCCAATCGCCAGAAAGAAAACTTATCCGGGTCTTTATTTGTGTCATCTACAATACCAATACCTTCCGCAGGTCCTATCTAAAAAGACAGCAAAGATTGTGGACATAGCGCGGAACGCATAGGACTTTCCTGTCTCTTACTACCACATTCATACAGTAAATACACGCTTTCGTCACCGGAATGGAAGTTGGGACGGGTATTTTAGTGCATTCCCGTCAGGCGACGTCGTTTTCGACTCATAATACTCATTGTAATACAGCGTAGCTTACTTGCATGGTCGACATTACACTATGTGTTGTTTTTAAATAAGAGACAGTTTTCTAAAAAAATTAGAATCATCAGTATTGTTAAAGAAGATAAAAGTATGGGTTTACGTAGCATTTGAGGAAGTGTTTGTCTTGATTCAACGCCCAAACATTCTAAACTATTTGGAGGACCACAGAATAAGCGCTGATAAAATTCCTGGTAGACATATCGTTGGGCTGAGTTCCAATAAAACGTCACCTTTTGTGTATGACATTTCAACTTGAGTTTTGGAACTTTCTTTCAAGTGGGAGCTGAACACTACAGTATGCTCATTCTGTTTCGCATACAATGACTCACAATCTATTCAATATAGGATTCAATATAGATCCTTGTTCTGCATGTACATTTTCTATGAATCTTCATCCCTAACCTTCAACACTTTTTGTATAAATTTTAATATATCATTCCTAAGTCTTTGTTGAAATTTTACGTATCTTGGCGGCTTCCAAAAATACTCAAGTTTTAGCAATTTTTATTATAGCAATTATAAACCAATGTTACATTTGTCTCAAAAAAATTCTATGTTTATCCTTCCAACATATTCTCTCCTGATGCATATATATGGCTAGGACAAAACTTCTACCATCTGCATTCTGATATATCGTTTCTAGATCAGGTCAACGTCTGGTTGTTTTGACTGCTACAAGCATGACGTGTTTGAGGACTTCCTTAGCTTGATTGGGGTGACCGTCTGTCATATTTTCCTGTTCCACAGCAGCCATTATATCGTTAAGTAAATTTTCTCTCATTTCCTTAGGCACAAGATCTTATGCAGGATGAACACCTTTCCATAAAGCTGCATTGGAAACGTTTTTCGTGAACAGTCAATTTATACTTCATCAAAGATTATAAATAAATCAAACTGTTTCATAAATATTTGTAGAATGGTCAGAAGTTGAGACAGAAATACAGCTGCTTGAGCACATATACCATGTTCTAATTTATACTAAATGGAAAGAATGCGTATTTGTTTAAGACGATATTGTAGTTTATGAATACCCGTCTGTTTATATAAATTTTACAAAATATACATCTCCAAAACATTTACATGAAAAAAGGCAAGAGTTGAGTATACCTCTGGTTATTGGCAACTCCTGAATGAGTGTTTCTTAATGGATGACGTCAAACCCATGCCTCAGGACCAGTTCCTTAAAGACATTATGTTTCGTCAGCCAGGGCACTCCTTTCGCTTCCGACGGCTCCATGGCCGCTATAACCAATGGTTCTAATGTCTGAAAGTTCAAGCAAAATCTGTACAGGATATGGTTCATTGAGTGACACTGGATGAGAGTGATAATCGATCGAATAGTATATTCATCTGCTAGTGCGACGTAAGTTTTATTTAATATTTCTAATAAAAGTTTAGGGCTGTCATTTCGTTACCTCAAAGTTTATCCAATCCTTCCAACGAGGGCATCCAGTAATCGTTTTCATCATAGCAGTTATGTAACGGTAGGGATGATAAAATATAGGGAACAGTAACATCACCCTTCCACCTGGTTTAAGGAGCCAGTTGATGTTATCAAGAGCACATTCCATGTCACGAACCCAATGAAGCGCGAAAACGGACGTTGCATAGGAAAAATAAGATGTGTACGTGGAGCTGTCTTGTAGGTTACGATCCTGAAATATATCGATATATATAGCGAGAGAGAAAGAGAAGAAAGAGAGAGAGAGCCGGGGGAGGGAGGAACGTCTTTGGAACGTACCAATCGAATCTCAGGGCATATGCTTTTATCCTTACGCCCCCTACGCAACATCATTTACATTTACTTGACACTTACAATTACTTGTTACACAGTTATGTGTAATACTCATGTCAATTCAATCATACATAGACTTTAATTACAATTTGTGTATTCTCTTTGGTTGAGATGATTTTTTTAGATTTTTTAGCGTCACAGACTCCAAAGCATCCTCAGACAAGATATACCCTCTGGTTCTGAAGCAATAATGACATGTTACAAGAGATCATAAGAGTCAAGTTCAACAATATTTTTACTCGCCCAGAAATTATTAATTACCTGTTCATTAAGAGATTCTTGAGAAAATTTTGATTCGTGGATTTATAAAAAAAATGAACCAATTCACAGTCACTATCGTAGTGAAGGCAATGACTCCATATTAAATCGGAAACCTCCTCTCACCCAATCTATGCACTTAGTTTAATATATATCCGTATGATTTTTTATATCTCGCTCACAAGAAACTGTGCTAAAACTATAGTATCTCCGGCTTCCTGTCTGGGAAAAGAATTCATCACCAAACTCGATATCCATTCGTCCAGCCAAAATACGATCGGTCACGTACTTCTGCTTGACATATTTTATCACGGGTTCGCTCACTTCTACTGCGGTGAGATGGCAGCTAAACTTCTGCCGCAGGTCAGAGCTTTTCTCTCCTGTCCCACAGCCGATATCAATCACGTGATCAGCCGGGCTTATGTTTGTGACATACCTGTCTATGACGGATCTTCCGTTTTCCTTCTGAGGCGTGTTTCCCGCAAGGTAGTCCGTTGGAGGGCGCTGTATCGCTTTTGAACTATATGGACACCACACAGTTAAGACACATTTCATTTTTATTGGAATTCCTTGTTATTTATATATATAAAATAATCATAGTAAGGGAGACATCATTCAAATATGTGACATAATGTATGGTTAAAATTTTATTGTATAAAATGGTAACTGCTTGCCTATAGATCATAAATCAAGGAGATGCCACCTTCTCACCAATCGGCAAATTAAACAATGTTAAATAAAAGGACAGATTTTATTAGAAGCATTTACTTTTGATTCTTTTGAAAGTTTATTGAATGTTGAAAAACTCCTACCATGTACACATACACTTGAACATGTGCCTCCCAGCCATTGCGATGAAAAACCGTTTACAGGCGAACATGAAACTATTGTCGGACCCCGCGGCATTGATAAAACTTACCGGTTACCCAAAAACGAGGTATATTTAAAAAGAGGGCCACAATACCTGTCTTATGTATCCACCAGAACTGACATTTCTGCCTCATGAACGGATCTCTAAGTCTTACAGCATATGTAAATTGTCCTAATACGTAAATCCCTGCTTCGAAAAAACGAATAAATGGCCACATCATATATATATATATATATATATATATATATATATATATATATCATCTTGAAAAAAGAGGTAAACGAAACACAGTTGTGCAGTGAGGTTTGGCTAGACTAGCATAATCTGTTATTCTCATGCGCATTCGCGTGTATATGAAGGCAAACATAACTCGGTAAAATCCGTTCACATTGGAGGATGAATCAGTGCCTGTTCGTATTCAGTGAATGAGGTATTGCTGAAACTCATCATATATGCATGAAATGTGACAACAACACATATGGTGTATTAATGTTTCTACTTCAAAAGAATTTTGATTTATAATAGGGTCTCAAACTGCTCCCAAAAATTACCAAACCTTACCTTACCTGTCGCTCTTGTACTACTTCACATGTACAATTTATTTAAACTTATATATATTCTGCAATTTGAAGAATTAATACACTTTGGTATTTCTTAAATGTGTTCGCTCATTTTTTTTATAGAAAAAAGAAAAAGGATTTTCAGTAAGATACTGTCTCAATAAGATATGTACAAATGTATTTTCATTTCATTTGTGGCGCTGTGCTCGTGGCAAGAAATTCATACCTCGGTATGTTAACCTTGAAGTCCTGGTTTGTGATGATGATTACATTTTCGAACCGCAATGGGACGCGGGGGCATTCAGGTTTTCGATGAGCTTTGACTGGTTACTATTGTTGGACGTTCAAAGGATCGGTTGATGTGAGGAAGACATGAAAGATAAATTAAATGTTCGTTTTAAGGCCGATGGCAAGAAATTCATACCTCGGCATGTTAACCTTGAAGTCCTGGTTTGTGATGATGATTACATATGCGAACCTGAATGGGACGCGAGGGCATTCAGATTTTCGATGAGCTTTGACTGGTTACTATTGTTGGACGTTCAAAGAATCGGTTGATGTGAGGAAGACATGAAAGATAAATGAAATGTTCGTTTTAAGGCCGGGAAACTGTCCCTGTAAAAAATCGAAATATGCGTTACTTTTTGGTAGCAGAAGAGGACAAACGGGAGACCGGGAGGCCCGTACCCCCTTTTTCAGCCGCCGTAACCTTTCTTACCGTATCAGACGAATTAAGAGGTCTGAAACCCGCGCCCCATCCCGGCCCCTTTTCCGAAAATAGGTATCTTGTATTAGGCTTTGTCATGAATCCTCCTTGGTTGAACCCCTCCCTTTCATAAAGCAAGAGTCACGTGTCGGAGCCTGGATCAAATGTCAGGCCAAACATGCATAAATCCGCCACTGAAGGCAAGGGTTATTCAAATGCACAATAGTCTTAATCCTGCGCTGCAGGCGACCTCACAGGCAATACGGTCTTTGCCGTAGGCAGTTCGGCCGTTTTCGGTGGGTTTTATCACGTTATTTAATAAACACGCAAAAATCACTCAAAATTGTGTGTACAATAAACCTTATTTATTCTCATTTCGACGTGAACACTGCGGGAACAATAATCTTAATAATGAGGTGTGGCACAGTGTCATACGCAACGCACTTTCAGAGACCATTGAGAACAAAGGTCCAGAATAGAGAGCTGGAATCCCCCGAGTATTAGCTCAGGTTAGCGAAGTTTGGGGTCGCGTCACGTCAGCAAGCAGCGGAGGAGGCTGCATGGGTTTAGTTTTCAGCAGTAATGTTGCCTTCTTTTGAATAGAAGATCAATTGGATCGATGCATATCTCTTGATATTCAACTGGCTGTTAGCTAAGTGTATCTGCGAGATAGTTTTTTTTCTTATACCAAAAGAACCGTTCTATCATGTGGCCGCAGACATGATCGGACTGATATACCCGGAATCGGACTCGGGAATCATTATATCCTCACCGTTATAGACGGGGCTACTCGTTGGCCTCAGGCCGTGCCACTGCAGACCATAGAGACGGTCACGGTAGCACTGGTACTAGTAGATATATACTATTATATATATATACGCAGGTAGGTATACCGGCCGACATTCTCACTGACATGGGGAGTCAATTTACAACTGAACTCCTGCGTGAGGTTAGCTGACTGCTTTCTGTCAAAGCAGTTGGCAACAACGCCTTACCAGCCCATTTACAAGGAGATTATGGAGCGGTTTAATGTAATGCTGAAGCTTATGCTGAAGCGGATGTCCCAAAACCGCGGCCCAATGTGTCAATTTCCGGTCTTGGAAAGGTCAGTGACCTTGATAACCGAGCTAAGTTCAATAGGAAAGTAAAAACCTTCCATATTAATCTGCTCTAGCAGTTGCATACTAAGCTAGAGCCGCAACACATTATCCCTACGGTGAATGAATTAACATGGAAAGAGGATAATTTTTCTATTGAGCCATCGAGAAAAGAAGATCACTGGGTTAAAGCAAGGCGAGGCCATTGTCCCCAAACTCAGTTCAGATAACGCAAGAGCTTATGTCTCGTACAGATTTAGAACAGGCGACTCTAAGGAATGTGAGGTATAAGTCAGACCAACATTGTGTGTAGAAAACACATTTATTTGTAATATGTTTATTTCATGGGGAAGTGTGTAATAAAGTGGATCCTGTCGTGAAGGCATGTCTCCCCTATTTTGTTTAATTATAGGTCTTGTTATTTGGGTTCGGCCTGTTGATGAATATGATCAAAACTGGTCCCAGGCATTGTATGAGACTTATGAATATAGATAAGCCTTCAGGGAAGTAGAGTAATTAGGAGGGTTGCATACACACTGGGGATTGAGTGTCCAGACGCCAGACAGCAGCCAGTCGGGGACCAGCGCCACCAGTCGGAGCCCAGTGCCACTAATTTGGATCAAGTGCTGCAAGCCGGGGGGGGGGGGGGGGGGGGGGAGGAGTGCCACAATTCTCAGTTATATTCGGTGCTTCGAGTCAGCTTTCAGTGCCTCCAGTCAGGAACCAGTATTGCCAGTTCAGGACGTCTAGAGACTGTTTAATTGGACTCTGTATATAACTGGAGTTGTTATTTTATGTTTGTTTATCCAGTTTATTTAATGTGATGTGAGGAGTAATAGGCTGTGATCCCTGTCTGGTAGTTGGTTTTGAATTCCATAATAATCCGTCAATATATTCTTTATTGCCTTGTGTTTTGTTGTATACCTGAGTGCTTATACGATGAGTGCGCCTTAAAAGACCACACCATCTCTACCTTACCACGTTAAGGCAAAGGCAACCTGAACCGTCACTTATTAAGAGCAGAGTTTTTCCTAGGGCACCGCTGTGGGGCAACGATTACCGGGTGAAAAGTAATGTTTTGTTATTCACTAGCTATATTTGCATTGAGCGTGACCAGCCCAAGTAGAGAGGTACTTTTAAATAGGAAATGAACGGCACGTAACACTCATTCTGTTTAGCGGGCAGTCACTAACATTCTATTCAATATAGGATATCCCGTGTTCTGCATGTGCATTTTCTAAGAATCTTTATCCCCTCAACCTGTTCATATAAGACATATGTTTATGGTCAACGAAATCATTTCTGTGTTTATCTGGGCTTTCTAAAATATTCAGTGTAGCATAAGACATTTATTTAACATGGTATAAAATGATTTCTAAAATTGATTCCTTGTCACTTACCCCGAGAAACTGCCAGAGTACCCACTAACAAATAAAAAAATCTTGGTTATTCTACATCACACAGGCATTACGATAAGTGACGTTATTAAGCATTTGTACTGCCTGCGATGCTTTGGCAAGTGATTTACTTTTTCTTACACAAACCCACCTTTCACAATAAATAGCATTACCTGGTCTTCTATACCTGCAATAACAAGTAATGAAAAAGTTCCAAGGGTATAACCCCTTCAAGAAACACTTCCAGCAAATAATGGTATATCAGATTAGACTTGTAGACTGGCCATAGACGAGTTGCTTGGAAAAGTCGAGTGGCTACACTATTAAATATCATAGGGTGAAACATTTTGCGCCCTGCGTCAAGGCAGTACTTTTATATTTTGTTATTTTTATACCAGACGGCACGTATTCTGAATTAAATCATCAATTTTTATTGTATTTCTTTTAATGCAATTTTAAACGGGGTGGCTGTGTTTGTTAGCTTTGTGCCTGTATGTTTCGTTCCATAATTCTGTAAGAAATACCATGTTTCTTTTCCTAGTCAGTTATAAGGGTATTTGCAACAGAGACAACACTAGTAAGCAGTAGATTATTACCAAATAAGTATTGATAAAAGGAACTTGAACTTATGCTAAGTGTAATGTTAAACAAATATAATTCGAGTAAATGGGTCACGACTATACACTTTTGGGGCTAAATACCAATACTATGACGCACTTGCTCAAATAGACTGCTCACTTACTACTTTATTTCGCAATGGCTGAATATTTCCGGTCATTTAAATATCCACTGGAAATGAATTAAAGTATCTTACATAAAGCGCTTATGTTGGGGTGACATTTTTCGGCACCACTGAGACAAAGTTTTTAACATAATAAAATTGTTAATCGACAGTGGAGGAGATAAACGTCACTAAGCCTGCACATCACCAGCAGAGAACGGAAAGTTATTAATAAAACTATGGCAATCGCCAAAGGATTACTGGAAGCCAACTCATCCCACCCCCTCCTTACCCAGATCCGGAACTTGGCAGTGAGTGGATATAGGCTACGGGAGTGCGACTTTGGGAAAAAAGTCAAGGTCAAAAATAAATATCCAGTACAAATTTGTAATCTTGGACTATTGCTGAGCTCATATTCCTTTTTTTCTTTAATTTGCCATAATGGAGATCTAACAGACAGAAAATGGCATAGGAAAGAAAAGGGTAAAATATTCGGAATCATTTGCAACATGGTGACCTAAGTAGGTCCACCTACAAAAATAAATAACCCCTTCCAACTATACAATCTCATTAAATCTCATTAAATCAAGGAACAGAACCAGTTTTTTTATCCTGTATATTACCATCCGTATCGATACAACCCTGCTACAATGAACATTCCGGCGGATTTATATTAATGTTTATACAGGATAACCCTTTCAGTCAAATATAATTGATCTGCAACACAGCCCAATTGGACAAAGCAGTTTTTAAAATCTTGTAAAATACAATACCAATATCATAAAAATTCCATATTCACATGTAATTATGACATACAAGTTGGTGCACAGTGCGCTCACGATAAGTACATGATTAACGGGAAAATAAAATGAAAGATTAACGGGAAAATAAAATGTAACATAAGACATACAAAATAGCATTAAGGGGGGTCCTGGTGATTGTTTGATCATTTTAGAACGACACGTAATGAGTAGAAATTTCTCTTAGAGCCACACAATGTGTTTCACAATATTGGGTGTGGACATACCAAAACATGATTAACAACTAAAATTGGTTACATTATATTTTCCTGTACTTTTGGATAATAGCAATTATAGATCAATGTAATATTTTTCGCAAATACAATGTGTTAATCCTTGCAAAATAATCTCCCTTGATGCATATAAAGAGCACAGAACAAAACTTCCACCATTTGCATTCAGGTATCTCGTCTCTGGACCAGGTCAGTGACTGGTTGTTTTAACGGCGACAAGCATGACACATCTGAGAACTTCCTTAGCTTGACATGGTAAACCGTCAGTCATACTTTCTTGTTCCACATCAGCCATCATATCATCAAGTAAATCTTCTCTCATTTCCTCAGGTACCAGATCCAGTGCAGGATGGAAACCTTTCACTACAGCTGCAGTGGAAACATTTTTCATGAACATTCAATTTATACATTATCAAATATTATCAATGTTAAGTCAGACTGCTTCATAAATATTTGAAAAGTGGTCAGAAGTTGAGACAAGAAATATAGCTGCTTGGGCACGTTTAGCATGTTATGATTAATAGATAGATTAATAAATAAAAAAAAAATGCGTATTTATTTAAAACAATATTCTATTTTATGAAAACCAATCTGTTTATGTAAATTTAACAAAATTTTACATGAAAAAATAAAACAGTCTAGCATACCTCTGGTCATTGGGAACTCATAAAAGAGCACTTCGTATTGTATGACGTCAAATCCATGCCTTAAGACCATTTCCTTGAATACATTATGTTCTGTCAGCCAGGGGACCCCTTTCGCCTTTGACGGCTCAATACTCGCTAAAACCCATGGCGGTAATACATGTTCTAATTCCTGAAATTTTAAGCATAATCTATACAGAATATGGTTCATTTAGTTACACTGGATGAAAGTGATATTCAAACGAATATCATATTAATCTGCTAGTGAGACGTAAGTTTTATTAGATGTCGCTCATAATAGTTGAGGACTGTAATTACGTTACCTCGAAGCTTATCCAGTTCTTCCAACGAGGGCTTCCAATAACCGTTTTCATAATAGCTGGATAGTAACGGTAGGGTTGATGATATAAAGGAAACAGTAACATCGCCCTTCCACCTGGTTTAAGGAGCCAGTTGATGTTATCAAGCGCACATTCCATGTCACGAACCCATTGAAGTGTGTAAAAGGATGTGGCATAGGAAAAGTAAGATTTGTACGTGGAGCTGTCTTGAAGGTTACGATCCTGAAATTATATATATATAGCGAGAGAGAGAGAGAGAGAGAGAGAGAGAGAGAGAAGAAAAGAGAGAGAGAAAGAGAAATGTCTTTGGACGTTCCAATAATAATAAAAATAATAATAATATACAGGAAGGGAAAGAGAGAGAGCGCAGAAGAGAGGGATGTGGTAGGAACGCACCCATCGAATCTCACAGCCAATGCTTTTCTTGATAAGCTTCAAGATAAGTCCTCTTTCCTTTTCATTATTCCACCTACGGAACATCATATACATTTTCTAGACACTAACATCTGCTTGTTTCACAGTATTGTCAAATACTCAACCAGAGCATTCATACCTGGAATTGATTAACAACATATATAAACTCTTGGGTTAAGAGTATTTTTAAAATTAGAATTTGTGGCATCGGAGACACCACAGTGTCCTCGGCCAAGACATATCTCATTGTTTTGAAGCATATATTGACATTTTACCAGGTCAGGATCACAAGAGTCAAGTTCAACAGCTTTTTTTAACTTGTCCTAACTAATTATATTATTAGGCTTAAATGACTTTGAGACCAATGTCAAGGTCACTAGTTTTCAAACCTGTTCATAATTATGGTAAAAATATTGGTGGGTTTAATTTGATTCGCACTACTTCAACACAAATTTTGGTTACCCAAAAATTGTACATTTTCTCACATTAGGCCTTGAATACCAAGGTCAAGTTCAGAAGTTTTCAAGCATATTCGAGATCTAAGTGAAATGATTTGCGTGTGTATTTATTAGAAGAACATGCATTACATCGAAATAATGAGCTTCACCATTATCCTAGATATCATCAGATTTTAC
Source organism: Sipunculus nudus (assembly GCA_026874595.1). Classification (NCBI taxonomy): domain Eukaryota; kingdom Metazoa; phylum Annelida; class Sipuncula; order Golfingiida; family Sipunculidae; genus Sipunculus; species Sipunculus nudus. The sequence continues at coordinate 32,142,589 of CM049320.1, forward strand.
CTTGAAGATCAAAGTCATTTTAGTTTATTTTTCACTAAATATGGGGATATTCAAAGTCAAGACCACTCTCATAACGTCATGGCCCAAATCTAAACAGACTTTCCGTTTTCTGGCACATATCTGTACATTTGTAGAATAAAGTTCCGCAATCCAACTCATGCGCAAGACAAACCTGTCAAAGGTCATCATTCAACCGGGTTATCGAACCTATTCATTCAAAGGTTCTCGTGAAAATTACGATTTGTGGGTGTCAAGGTCACTATGGTATTGAAGGCCATGACCCCATTTCAAATAATCCTCTCATCCACATCTAAGCGCACGTCAAGTTTGTTATAGATCCGTGAGATCTTTTTTGTTATCTCGTTCACAAAAAAAACTGTGCTTAAACCATAGTATCTCAGGCTTCCTGTCAGGAAAAAAAGAACTAATTACCTACCTGGATATCCATTCGTTCAGCCAAAATACGATCGGTCTCGTACTTCTGCTTGACGTATTTAATCATTGGTTCGCTCACATCTACTGCCGTGAGATGGCAGTTAAACTTCTGCTGCAGGTAAAAGCTTGTCTCTCCTGTCCCACAGCCGATATCAATCACGTGATCATCCGGGCTTATATTTGTGACAAACCTGTCAATGGTGGATCTTCCGTGTTCCTTCTGAGGCGTGTTTCCGGCAAGGTAAGCTGTTGGAGGACGCTGCATAGCTCTGGAGCTACATGGACACAACAGGGTTTAGACACGTTTCACCAATGCTGGAATTTCTTGTCTTTTATGTATATTATAATCATAGTCAGGTGGACATTAGTCATATTTATGACATTGTATATGGTCACAGTTTTATCGCATAAAATGGTAAATGATTGTCATAAATCATAAGGCAAGGTGATGCCACCTTCTCACCTATGAGCAATTTAAACATTGGTTAATAAAACGAGTGATTTTCAAGAGAAGTTTTTTTTTATTATTATTTCGAGAGTTTATTGAACATGGAGGGCCATTGAACAAAATTTCCCACTTTCAAAAAGAACACAAGACAACTTTTTGCAAAATGAGATGTCAACTTGAAGAATAAATGTTTTCTCTTCTTTTTAAGAAATGGCAAAATTAATTTGATATAATATTTTTTATTTTACTTAAGTTTTATAATATTTGTATAACTTTATGGAATAAATCTTCTTAAAACATATATTTTCAAAATGTTCTCAGTCAGTAAAAAATACAGAATAAAGAAAATTCATTACCATCCATTATTGAGATAACTCCTCTATCCTTAACCTAAAAGTGACTTCCGGTAGAGCATGGCTGACTAGTGCCTCGCACATTGGTAAGCCCGGACAAAAAAATCCGTGAAAATCCTTCAAAGTATGGATGAGAGGCCACACGTGAAAACTTGATCAATGAGAAATAACCGATATTCCTGGAGGTGTCATAGCCAGCTTGGAGAAATACTTACAGAAAGCTATAACTAGCAAAAAATGCCAAGTTTATCTGACAAGGGCTCACAGAGTAAATCAACACAAAGTGAATCATCATATACACAGGCAAGTGACACCTTGACTTCTATGGTAGATGCAAAGTGTTTAAAGCTGGAAGGTGCTTTCTAAGGCGGCCTTACTAGATTTCAAGGACACACTACTGAATGATTTAGAGAATATTAAAAAAGAGCTGGAGAGGATAGATAACAAGAAAACAGACCTTGAGGAAAAAGTGAACGGTGTAATACAGAGTTTGGAATTCACAAATCAAACATTGAGACAAGAACAAACACTCTTGAGACTGAAAACAAACTCCTTAAGGAAGAAATTACTCAACTTAAAGCAGAAAAGCATGTAACAGAGCAAGAACTTTGAAAGGCTAAAACAAAACTCATGGATAAGGAGCGTTACAGCCGAGAATATAATCTCAAATTACTTGGTGTTCCAGAACATAGGGGAGAGAGTTGTAAACGAGTGGAAGCGAAGGCTATATGTGACCACAAACTGGCCGGTGACGCAGACATGGGCAATGTACTTTACTCAATATAGAAAGCCCACCAAACAGGGAACAGAAAGACTGGAGTAAACAAGCACATAAAAGTGAAATTCTAAAGCCGACCAATCAGGAACATTCTGCTCAGAACGCAGAGAGAGATTAACAATCAACGAAGTAGGGACAACACTTTCTTCGTCGAGGATCTCATAAAGGAGGATTACGTCCTGAAGAAGAAAGCTCTGAAACAGATGCAGCAGGCCCATATAGATAAACAGAAAGTCGGGTTCTACCGCGGGCAACTAATAATTGACGGTCAGCTGACTCCAGTTCATGACGACACAGCTGCTTCTGTTGCACAGACTTAATTGTGGCCATCGTGACGCAACAGAATTGTTCACACTGTGTTTCCACGTGTCCTTCCCGCCAGTGCAAGAGACTTTAATGCTCGATTACTGGTTATGTCGTCAGATGGCGCAATTTGAAGGCACTCCTAAGGAGACTAGTAGTCTCACTACATCGTACCTTGTGACTGAGGTTTTATGCTTCTTGGTTATTCAAGACTCATGGGATGCAGAGACCTTTTGATAAGCTGCAGTTGCCGCCTTATCGCCCACCGTGTTTGGTGACATTGTTCATAAAAAGGAATGCTGGACTCTGATGATGCTAATAAGACCTCAAGAAGCGGAATAATTTAGCATATACATCTGGTTTGTGTTCCTGCTGTCCATACCTACTGTCCGCCTGCCTGACTGCTTCCGCTCCTGTTTGCACTTAGTAACCGTCTCTTATACTTTATTTCAATCCCCCCCCCCCCCCAACAACAGATGTTGGTACATGTATGTGTTGGAAGTTGTAATGCTCAGAAATCATATACATTTTAATCAGCTGAATAAAAGGGGTGGTACAACTTGTATTTATCTATCACTTCGTTTACTTGACGTGAATTTGCAATTCGGTGTGGGTAGACTCGGTATATTTATATTAGCTTATTATCAAGAAATTGTAATATTGCCTTTTTTCTTCTTCTTTTCTCCGATATAAGTCCGTGTATCACTTTGGAATGTTGTTTACATACACACACTCAATTATTTCATGATTGGTATTCAAGTATCTTTCAGTTTGGTACTGGAATTGTGAACACATATTCGGTCAATGTAGGAGTTGGTATGTTAATTATGAGACCGACAAACAGCTCTCACGGAAGTGTGTAAGTGAAATGATCATAAATATATCAACCCCTCCCCCCCCCCCCAAAAAAAAAAATGAATCCTATCTTCTAACTAGTAAAATATATATACATGTTATGCTGTAGACATTTTTACAGGATTAAACGTTTTTAGGTCATTAAAATATGACCAGCATTCTTAAGTTTAAGAGAGCAATCACATAATCCTGCAAAATCATCCACTAACCCTATGATTGATATTATCTCCTACACTGATTGTCATTAATTTGTTATGCATGCCTTCCATTAAGTACTATATACAGTATTATCTTAATTAATTCTACACTCATTGTCATGATGTTTCTAGGTATTTTGAGACTGACAAGTATCTTTAATGTCATTTTTTTACTTGTTTATCTTTGACAAACAAGTAACTGAGATCATGAGTCTTGAACTGAGATTTATTTCTGCCAGCATTTAATTTTAGAACGAAACTGATTAGCGGGTCTTTGTTATATGTGGTTGAAGGTGATCATGCATGTCAGCTCACATACATGCAAAGCGCATGCTTGTCAGTCTAGCTTCATGACTCATAGTACACTTGTGTATATATTTTGTGATGTTGGGCTGTATTTATGTATTTTTTTTTCAGATAATCTTTTCAACAATTAATTTATTGTTACTTTGTTTTTGTTGCACAGATTTGATGAAACCAACCCTTGATCACTTTTACTGTTTTTTGTATTGGTTAGGAGATTATAGGTGAGCTGTATCCATCTTTCAAACCGAGTCTTCAATTTTTTATTTAATTTTTTTTGTCCTATTGTTCAGTTGAACATATTAAATATCTAATTTCAAATCAAACATCCTTTTTGGTATAAGTCAGAGAATGATGGTTAGAGGTAGGGGTCATGAATTATGTTTCTGGTTTCAAATTAGATGGCTATTTGAAGTTAATGATTTCCAAGTAAGCAGTATTTAAGGGAGACACCTGTAAGATTGCTTCTGTAAATGTGAGAGGTTTGAGTAGCCATAGAAAGAGAAGGGAATTATTTTATTGGCTAAACGGGAAATCGTTTGATATTTATTTTAGTCATCGTAGCAATAAAGCTAGTGGAGTCTGTATATTAGTGAAAAAAAACTGGAATTCAAATCAAAGACAGTGTAAAAGATGAATATGGGAGATTTCGTATTGTCAATACAGTGATTAGATTACATACTATTACATTAGTCAATATTTATGGGCCAAATAAGGATGAACCAGAATTTGTACAAGTCTCATTAATGTATTAGCAGAAATAGAAGTAGACGAACTTATTATTGCCGGAGATTTTAATGTTGTTATAGGCTCACCACTTGATAAAGATGGAAGGAATGAACATACACATGATAAAGTGAGACAGATACTGAGACAGTGGATGGAATTAGCCCAGTTATCAGACATTTGGAGAGAACAACATCTATACACCTTTAAATACACCTTGCATAAATATAACACCAAACCTGTGTTTTTTTTCGACTGGATTATTGCTTCAACAGTTACAGCTCTCCCTCAGATATCAAGCATGGTTACAAGACTGATCATTCGTTGATATCCATTAGTTTAAGTGACCAAAAAGGGGACCTGGATATTGGAAGCTTAACTGTTCTTTATAAAAAGATTAAAATTATATTAAAATTATAAAAGAATGTATTAAATCAACAGTTCAGATTAATAAAGAAGCTGATCCAGGTCTTTTGTGGAATAAACTCAAATGTCAGATTAGAGGTAAAATCATAGCATATGCATCTAGGAAAAAGAAATCGAATAAAAATAAATTATTGAACCTAGAAGGAGAATTGCAGGAAACACATTATCATTATAATATAACTTAAAGCCATTAGGATAAACTATAATGGGAAACTCTACGAAACAATTATTGGATATTTATTGAATAAAAAACTAAGGGTGCTGTTGTAAGATGAACAAAATGGTATGCAGAAGGTAATAAACAAAAAAAATACTTTCTACAATTGGAAAAAAGGTACTATGATCAGAAATATATTCTTAAAATGAAAGACCAGAGTGGTAAAATACTTTCAAATACAAGAGACATTTTAAATTAACAATTTAGATTTTATAAAGTATTATATTCATCAGCAGGCCCTGATGAAAATTATAGATCAGAATTTTATACCCAGCCTCATTTAAACTCACCTGCAGAAGAAGAAAAACACTTATCTGATACAGATTTTACCTCATCTGAATTTGTTACTAAACTTTAAACTTTACAGAATAACAAAACACCTGGGCCAGATGGATTCCCTGCTGAATCTTATGAAACGTTTTGGGAAGATCTAAAAAAATATTACATTAATGCTGTTGTTTACTCTTTTAATATTGGTTCTTTACCTCTGATTATGCGGCAGGGCTTTCTTTGTTTGATACCTAAGAAAGGACAAAGATTCAATACTTCTAAAATATTGGTGCCCTCTTTCATTGTTGAATACAGACTATACAATATTCGCAAAAACCCTGGCTAGTAGACTTAAATATATCCTACCTCGTACCATAAATTCGGACCAAACAGGTTTCATCAAAAATAGATATATTTGGGAAAATAAAATAAAAATCACAGATATATTTGCTTATGCCAGAAAACAAAAAAAATAAACAACTACTTCATATAAATTGATTTTGAAAAAGCTTTCGACTTTTTAGTATGGTTTCATATTCAGAATACTTTAAATCTTTTTCAATTTGGATTATTCTTTTAAAAAATGGGTTAAAATTATTAATACTTATATAAGCAGTTGTGTTATAAATAGAGGATGGGCAACTGAGTATTTCACAATTTCTCGTTGTGTAAGACAAGGTGGCCCCTTATCACATTCTGAAATATTAGCATGTAAATCAGGAATAATTAAACTATTCAGGAAGTATATATTGTTGATAAAGAATATAAATTAATACAAAATGCAGATGGTACCGCTTTAACGCTGACAAGGGGATTCCAATTTGTTAAAAAAGCCATTAAAACATTTGCACATTTTGAGAAAATATCAGGACTTAAGGGAAATATAACCGTAGTTATGCCAATACATGATATAATTTATGAAGAAGGAAATATAGCGGAAAAAAAATATGACTCCAGTGGTGTTTAGAACCGGTCAAAGTACTTGGCATATACATCCATCCAGACTGGAGGATAATGAAGGACATAAAATACAAAGAGGTCCTAAGTAAAATAAAAACAGCTGTTAATACATGGTCCAAGAAGACCATGTCTGTGTCTGAATGGATCGCTATCATAAAAGCTCATATTTTGTCAGTATTAACTTATGCCCTTCAGGTTTCACCTAATCCATCAGCAGAGTATATCAAAGAAATTGAATCATTACTTTACAGATTCATTTAAGGTAAAAAAGACAGAATTAACAGAACAACGCTAGTCGCTCCAACAGAAAGAGGAGGGCTTGGTATGATACATATAAAATAAAAAATGGAAGCCACAAAAATTAATTGGGTTAAACGATTTTTATCAGGACACATAGGAGAAGGATGGAAAAATTTATTTAACCAGCAGTTCAAGAGAAAAGGTCAGTTAATATTTAAATGTAATTTAGAAAGCACACACACAAAATACTCTAACAAAACATGTCACCCTTTTAGGAAAGAAGTGTAAAAAAATATGGTGTAAATATAATTTTGATTAAGTAAATATGTGTCATGATATTTTATCACAAATATTATTCTTCAACTCATGTGTTACAATAGATAGAGATATAGTATATGATAAACTTTTATATAAAGCTTGTATAAAAAAGATCAGTGTTTTAATTAAAACAATTAATCATAAATATGTATTTCTATCATACAATGAGTTTATAAATAAAACTAAAGCTAAAATTAAGAAAATGCATTTTATGAGTTTAGTAGAAAAATTTCCCACTATTTGGGAAAAAAAGAAATAAAAATATGTGAACCTAGTACTATATTATGTAAAACAAAATTAAATAAAGTGATGGAAATGAAGAAAGTTACAATTATTATATATAATGAACTTCTACTCAACATTTATACAAAACCTACAAAGATGATTGAAAAATGAAACAAAGACATGGAATGTGAATGTGAAGAAACAATATTTGAGGCTTTTAATAATATAAAGAAAACAGCCATATCAGAAACACTAAGAATTCAAACTTATGCATAGATGTATAGCCCTTAACTCATTTATTTACAATTGGAAAGAAAGATCGTATTCTTTTTTTTTCTCTTTTTCTAAAAATGAGAAGGAATCCTTATTGCATCTCTTCTTTCAGTGCAGGGTAACCCAGAAAATAATGTTAGAGATGAAAAGCTGGCTTTCTTTCTAAAAACTGTGTTGTATTCAACAAAACGAATTGCTCCTCACTTGATATATTACTTCTATTATTCAAAAGTTTACATAAATATGTAAATGTAGAGACATATTGCCATACCTTGACAGTTTACAGGCTTATATTAGGCAGATACATAATATTGAGATAAACATAACTAAACAAAATGGTTATATTATTGTTCACCATATCATATGGAAACTATTAATCAATTACTTAGAATAGTTCTTTTTTAATCATCATCTCTGAAACATTCCACTGAACATTGATTATATATTCTTGACCCTCTGGATTACCTGTACAAAGTTCATAATGGTTTTGTATTTCTATGTTTGTATGCGAGTAATTGTTTGTTGATGTGATGTATTTTTTAATGTCCAGTGAATGTACTTTGTAGTAGCCGTAGTTTGCTTTTCAGGTTTGCTATACATTGTGTGTGTATTTTGTTTGTTTATAATAATAAAAAAAATAAAAGCGACTACTTATAACACGGCGTCAAGAAGTCTCTTCATCTTTAGTATATATAACGATGGAAATTGGTGTTGATATAAAGCCTTTTTATATTTAAAGTTATTATTTAAAGCCATAAGAACCCCCAAGGACTTCTACTTTAAGTGATCCGAATGTGCTTCCATAAAGAAGCCACTTTCATTATGACCTCCGTATCACCATTAAAACACACGATTCACTTTTGCCCCAGTGTAATTTGCTTTACATTTTCCAAAATCGGTTTTTCAACACAACGTTGGTTTACTGTGTGGCAACGTGTTATTTTGCCAGGAAGGATACGATCAAAGAGTAGCGAATCTTGCCTATTGAAAATATGTCTAAAAGCATCTGGAATCAGTTTACTTTAAACCGGACCCAAAAAAAATCCGAATATCAGGTTTCAAGTTGGTTACAGTACACGGCAGCTTCTTTGCAAATATATCTGGAAATATGGAGCCTTCAAAAATTCAATGAACAGCAGATAACCTCTCCTATATTGCCCTTCAAACAAAATACAATATTGGACGTTGAATCTCTTATTTTGGGCCTTCATTGTTTTACTCAAATTCTCCACATAAATGGTTAAGATACACATGTAATTTAAGTTCCCCAATTTTGTGCACACACTTAGTGTGAAGTATATCTGTGAAGTCAATGCACACACTTTAAATCAAGCACCTCAGAACGAGGCCCACAGGGCTCACCTATATAGTAAGTAAAATCCAAAGAACCATGTTCTCAGAAACAAAAGCCTTATACGTTTATGCTTTGATCGTTACCAGTTAATCTCGAGTTTGCGTGTATAGCTTATTATATCTGAATTAGGAATGCATATATGACGATAAAAGAGTATTACCGAAATATAACGGTTTTTTTTTAATTCATACTAGAGCCACCTTTATTTTGTATAGCCTAGTTATTCATGTAATATAATCATATACCTCTCGGTACGACTGCACGACTTCTGAATTCCATTTGCACAAATAGTGGTCAGCTGAAGGTTGAAATATGATCTAAAATACTAATACTCAAATATGATATGAGTAATCTCGTACCTGATCCTGATGCCTGTACTGGTAAAATTAAATTCCCCAAGTGGTTCAGCTTCTTAAAAATGAAAACCTATAAGTTGTCATGATATATGATATGGCACGCTCCTCCAGTGGGTTGTCCAGGACAACATTTATGAAAACTTTAGCCTGGTTTCATGCTCTGTGATAATAAAGATATTGGTATTCATACTCATTCGCTAATTTAATTATACCTGACAAGCTGAATTACAAAAACGGTCTAAACAGGAGTTTATATTGATTAAACTACCTATTTAAGAAATAAAATTTCATTAAGTGAGTATAGCATTATCCCCTCTCAGATAACATTACCCCTCTCGTGTTTACAACAGAACAATTTACTGACTAATATATGTAAACCTGTACTGGGTTACTTTAATTGCGGCTAAAATAAGAAAACCTTAGGTATACAAATATGTGTAATAACTTTTCATGATCCATCTGGAACTTTATTTCATACCGAAAGAACATTTTTGTCATGAAAAGAAGAGCCTGATTGATATATCTTTTTATTGATTGATGCAAGAAATCCGATAAAATTACTAAAGGCTCGGACGTAAAACAACACGATTATCGCTGTCTTTGATAAGACTGGATACTTTTTATGACACTTACGAGATATTTATAAAGATAGGTACCAGTTTTACAGGACCACGCGTATAAAGCAACATTTTGATTTTACATTATGCCCAACTGTATAGTAAAGAAAAGAGCGACAAAAACGATTTTTGTCCCCATTCCTTTTAAATAAATTTCTTTCTCTCTAGAGAACCAAGAAGAAAACAGAAAGTAATAGGTCCGAGATTGAACAAACACTTAACACCAAGAAGGGATGTTATATGTTGAGAGATCCTTTACGAATTAGAAACGAATAAAACATAAATAAAACATGGTAATACATTGCAATTTATGACCATGACTATTTCTTATAAAAAGATTTTTTTTACGTTTGAGCACCGAATATTCTGAAAATGTTTTAATCCTCTGAAGATCCCTAACACTCGCCTCTAATAACTAAACCACAAGATTTGTTATATATTTCATATATTTAGAACAAAATATTCTGTCCTAGGGAATTCCCAAATAAAGAAAATGTACGAATCCTCTAAAGGTATTTAACTATTGCTTAATATTAACTGAATCACAAGATATGTTATACCCATATATTTACTGAGGGGTTTCGTATAACGCCTCAAGGCCTCGTATGATATGCTACCTTTTCTTAGATCTATATGAAAAAAAGATGCTCCGTACATCAGTTTACTGAGTGTGATGGACTTTTCCATATTAGCTAAGTTATGTAATGACCAATAACTTTCTAAAGCGCTTTCTGTGATCAGTTAATGTTGTACTTGTAGTTGATGAAGGAAGCCAGTTCCTTTTATTTGTATTATTATGCCAAACTTAAAATATATTCGGGATTATAATAGATACTGGATACATTTACCATTTGATAGTAAAATGCAATCCTCCTCTGTTAAAATAACGATTCCTGATACTCGTGTCGATCATCGCGTGCGCTGACGAGATTAAAAACTTCGACAAAATGTAAATGTATTTACCTACACTATTAAATGTTCTCTGCACCTTCTATATACAAACGGTGAACGTATCGAATTTGACATCGCCGTTATGAAATACTCTATTTATTAACTGCCATTGTAAAAAAAATAAAAAAAAATAAACGCTCACCACATGTTGACGCTGAATTTGCGTTAAACCTTTTGTAAATTGACTGTCAAGCGTTCATTTAATCGTTCGTTTTCACTCCTGCCAGCGGCCGAGGGCTGCTTCAGGTGACAAAACAAATATGGGGACATATGTACCCAAAGTAGTAACCACGCTTACAGTGACGACACTCCTTGTCATTGGTTCATTTCAACTCATTTGCATAGCCCGGACGGTACTTTTCCAAATATTGCCGACTAGTTACTGTGTATACAGGCGGACTACTAATGAGGGCCTACAGAAAATGCACATTGTCGGGATGTAGGATAATTTCGAACGATCCCAAATCAATTCTTTAAACGGTTGCGGCTTGAGGCCACGTTTATAGCCAGAAAGGAGCTGCTTATTTCTCTGGTGAAGACGCCTTAGTGTTGACTTACTGTTTAATTCAACCACGAGCTTTCGAAGCTTATGGCTTTTTCATCAGGTGTCAAGTGGAAAGGTATTGAAATCGGCTGTATATATATGTTAGATAAACAATTTCTAATGACCATAATGCATGGTATAGTGTAATGGATCTGTGATTGGCTACTCTGAATTTGTATAATGTTGACCCAGGTTCCGAGTGTGTTATTGTTATTTACCCATAATGTTAGGTTATGAGTGTCCGGGTTATTGGACCTAAGTATCTCTAACCTCGATCCGAATGCAAATGCACATACAGCCTTATAATAAATGAACATTAAAAATGCCATATACTTGCATCTGGATAACTTAAGTGTTACATGTTACAATCACAAACTTTAGCTGATTTATTTTTTACAGGAGGGGCTGTTTTCGCAAATTGTGTTACTTTGCATTTCATATGAAGTTGCAGGGTCGTGTGTTAAGCCTATTTCAATTGTTACTCATGACATAACACATTACACGTCGCGGACGTGTTGTTACTTGTAAAACAAACCTTTTATGTGGATATTATTTTACATGATATCAGTTTTTTTTGTCATTCATATTTATTCGTGCACAATTTGCATTAAGCGTGACCAAGCGTGACTGACGAAGCAATTTCAGATAGGAACTGGCGCTATATTACACTCACTCTCTTCAATGGGCATTTTTTTTTGGCAACATTATCTGGGTATTTGAAATAACCTTTTGTTCGGCCTACGTACAAGTTCCAACTTTTGCATGTATCGTTATCCCCTTATCCTTTTACTAACAAAGATAAGTTGATTATTATTTCCTATGAATTCGACTGGGTGCCTCATGTGTGGAACTAAGTCAGTATTAACCAGGACGGACAAACGGCCATGAATAAAGATAATCCATTCCCCAACTAAAATATATGCAACTCTTGGTGACCTTCACTAGTTATACTTCTGACAATAAGCAAATGGCCGACCAATGTCTGATTTGTGATACTTTGGATTTTAATAGAGACAGTCTGGGTTTTATATAAACCCTAAATGGGACGGCAAATCAATTATAAATTATATTTTTTGTGAAGGGTGATATATAATGTTGACAACCTGCTTTAATGATAAGATGGATAAAACAATGCCCTGTTTGATTGATGTGTTTTAAATAATGTACATATTATTTGAAATGATCGCAAGGCCGTTACCATAAGTAACATTAAATCTTTAATTATTCTGTTCACTGAAAAAATAGATGGCTGCGATAGTGTTGAGTAAAGCCAGTGTTTACCCGGTTAATCTAGGGCCTTAGGGTCAGGAATCATATACATTCACATTTGAAAACAAAAGTGAACCTGAATGTTCTATTTTGTATGTCCAGGTAAAAGATGAATCAGTGTATGATTGGTTTGATAGTTTTCCCTTATTAGGATGCTCCGTAACATATCTCAGATTACACAGACTCACCATAGAGGAAGGGGTGGAGGCGGTGGGGGTGTTGTATAACCATAAAGCTATTCGTTATCAATTTTCTTCTAAACTTTTCGTTATCAATAAAAGACCTGCAACCAGTTGATAAATAATAATACCAACTAATGTTTTATATTTAAATATAAACTGGTAATTTTGATAAAATCTAGAGAGAGGTTTTTGAGACCTCATTAGCTCTGGATTAAACAAGATTCTATTACCTTCTCTTTTTCAAGAAGTGTACATAAAGGATTTATTACTGTTTGATCTATACATTCTTTCATCCACGCATATAAAAATATAAAGGGTGTAATTGAAATCCTTTTTATGTAAATGTTAATTTCACGCTACAAAGCAACGCTTGTCCATCTATAAGACATTTACCATTTAAATTTTCAGAAAATATAAATATTTCCTATTTTCTACTGACACAGACACACTGTGTTCATCCATCAAACGTATATTGTATTATATTAGCCGTCCAATTAAATTGTCTGCGGTGTCCACTTCAGATTGGGAGAGATTATCCAAAACAACTTGAATCACGTGAATACAAATGAGTAATTGGTAATCGGTGTAGGTAAGCCCATTTTAACCAACTTTTTAGAGCAAATCGGAATTGTCTGGAATTAAGAGGATTCTATGCTTCAAATCATACCACAAGAATTCTCTGCTGTGGCATTGTTTAGTGAGTTAACCAGTAAGCGGTCATGAATCTACATTGAAAGTGAATTGAAGTGACATTTATGGTCATTTTATACCGTTAGCATATCATTGACATCCTCATTATAGAAAGCCATCTTTTCATTCAGTATACATATAATAACCAATTTCTTTGAACGCATTTTTTGCCTTCTCGTCCACTTGTGTCTTTTTTTCTGTAAACATTGATTTCGAATCCGCTACGATGCCTCAAAAATTTTTACTCAGGGACCGTCGAAGGATTTCCGTAAGGGCACAACCTCGGATTCTTCTTCATGTTATCAAATTGCACCATGTCGACCATTTGCTCCAAAGATCTTGTATCGAGTGGTTTCTCTAAGAAAGCTGCCACTTGTTCTATCCAACTTCTGCAATTCGTCTCCAAGTCTTCGTACCTTATGAAGAATATATTGGCTGCTTTACGGTGGGTCCAATAGGATTTAAAGTGTTCAAACCAACTCCCGCAAATTGTTTAGCCTTAGAGAATATATATCCTACTAAAATTTAATGGGCCGTGGGCATGATCATTGTGATGAAAATGATAATAGGATACAGCAAGGTCTTTGGGATTCAGGACAATGTATATTATTTTGACTTGCTTTCTCAAAACTTCTTCAGGAAGGTGTGATGGAGTTGCAGGTGGCTAAGGAACAATGCAGGGCGAGGCTGTTTACTGGCAATCGGTAAATTAAAATCAAGCATGCTTTTCATGGACCAGTTCCGGGTTCTCGAAGGCCATGGTTTCTCATATTATCATAATTGCTCTGATAATTGTTGACACCCAAATATTACCTATTACTATATTTATTTCAGATAGCGCAATTTTTACACGTGTGTTTCAAATGCGCTTTACAACTAAATTATCATATTTATAAATAGAACCACATATTTACTAAATTATCAATGACACTAAAAAGTTAAAATAGTTATATTGGTAAAAATATTATAAAAATATTTATGTTAAGTATTTTATTAAAAAGGTAAGGTTAAATGTCCTTTTAAATTGTTTAAAACGTGATATTGCTTTCAGTTCATCTGGAATGCTATTCCGTAGCTCTGGACCACAAACACTGAAAGATCGCGAAGCAAATGCTTTCCGTTTCGTAGAGGGTACTTACACCCCTGTCAGATCTAAGCTTAATCTGCCCGGTTTCTGTACCTCTATCAGGTTCATTAGGTAATCTGGTGTAGTTTCTTCTAAGCATTTGAAAAAAAAACAGTCAATACTTTATGTTCAATGCGAACACTAATAGGTAACCAGTGTAACCAGTGCAAATACTTTCGTATTTTCCCTTGTTTAATTCTAATTTTGCTGCAATGTTTTGCACACGTTGTAGCCTTTTAACTGATCTTTCTGGTAGACCAAATAACATTCCAATGCAATAGTCAAGGTGAGACAGGACTATTCCACTAAATATTGTGTGAGTTGCTCCCATCGTGAGTATTGATCTGATCTGCTTAATTGTATGAATATTACGCATTGCAGTTCTACATTTCAATGAAATGTGATGTTTGAAATTTAGCTGCTTGTCCAGCCAAGCTCCCAAGTATTTAAAAGTATCTGAAAGTTCAACATGTTCTTCGTTTACATTTAACTGAGATTATATGCATTTTGAGAACTGTGCATTGTTACCAAACATAATGAACTGTTTGAGTCAATCCACGTTTTAATGTCTTTCGCACAAGTTTCTAGTTTTCGGATGTTGGCGTTCTCTGCTTGACGATTGTTAGCACTGAATGAACACTTAATTGCATGGTCATCTGCATGTCCATGAAGTTGGATGTCTTCTGGAATAACTTGCCCAACTTCCTTCAGGAACCGAAAAAAGTAAGGTCCATATTCCTTGAAAACTGCCCAACTATTTTCACCCTACACGATCTGGGTCTTAGGTAATTGCCAAACGATTCCATAACTTCTCCATTTATACCGAATTTATTTTATAGCCCTTCTAATAAAATTGAGTTATCCACCCTGTCAAAAGCGGCAGACAGATCTATTGCCATCATAGGGGAAATTTCCTGACGTTACATCTCCCATAATATATCGTTAGTTTGATTAGTGCAGTTTCACACGAGTGTTTTGCCATGTATGCTGATTGATAATCTGGCATTAACTCTTTGCTCTATGTATGTCGATTGAATTCAGACAAGGCTGCTTTCTCGAGTACCTTTTGTAAAAATGGTAAATTTCCCCTACCTTTAAGAAATCTTTAAGAAAACGTGTGCCACAGCACAAATAAGTAACATTACCTACATAACAACAGGAAAATGATTAGTGGAAAATGGGAGCGCAAATCAGTGGAACAATTTTCATCTGTGGTCTAAAATACTATAAAATTAAGGTAGATGATAAAGAAACATTATCTCAATACTTATGGTATTTAATTATTCAAGTATTACATCATTGTCAAATTTTACAAATTATTTATATTAAATTTTATTAGAATGCCTCATGGGTTAATCAAATAACACATAATGTAATGATATATTATTCACAAGGAAATAGTGTATAAGCGCAAAACATGATAATCTGTGAACAGGTCATTATTACCTGATTTGGGATTTCCACACAGATACACGCCGCCATTGCAAACTTCAAAGTTTCTAAATTTCTTTTTGGGTTCAGGTTTTGTTACAGACAAGTATGGAATGCCATCAACCAAATGACTGTCATTAATTGTATAGGTCAAATGGTCACTGCTTTCATCGATGGATTCCATGTTCCAAGACCAATGGATCACAAGTCACAGTAGTGCTCATCCGTTCAAATTATATTGGTGGTATTCTTGACTCAAGCAGGGAGTGAAGCTGAACACCAAGTCCGTCAGCAATATAATGGCTGGAATGCATGTCACGTTTTTAATCGTTGTTTGCTTTCTTGAGGGTATGATCTGCACATATATCTGATTATTTAACCAGCCTTGTTACCTGTAAAAAAAGGGTAATTTATTTAGGAGAGCCTTATAAACTGAGAGGCAACTGAATTTAGTTATATGAAATATCAGAATCCCTGGTTGGTGATATTTACCCCTCACAGGTCTAATGCATTTGGTTTATTACAGTCGGTCTATTGCTTCTACTATTGAAACAGTTTACCATCTATTATTATTACTATTACTTATGTTGATGGCATGATATGCTGTATGAATTAATGGTTTTATTGGTATATTTATTACAGATATGTTTCAGTATTTTATTTTATAGAGTGTTTTATTGCAACTATCTAGTAAATATTTTAGTAATATTGAAGTCTAGGAAGGATAGGAACACTACAGAAATCATACTTGATATCACGTACATTTCCCAACATGTATAAAAATTATAAAAATAATAAATATAATTATATGTAAGATGCAGGGGGTTTTATTTGATAATTGACAAGGAATGTATTGCTTGCGATTCATAAAATATTTACAAAGTGATGAAGAACTACTCGTTCTGAGTCCATAATATCTTTATAATCTTTGACTTACTGATAGAAATTATTAAAGTATGGGCTCAGAACGTGTAGTTCTTCCTCACTTTGTAAATAGGAGCGTTTAAATTACTAATAGAAATCGTTTCGCAAATGTTTTCTTGTGATATTTTCAACCTTTTGTTTCTGCTTAATTTCCTGCAGAGCCTAAATATAACAACAAAGTGTATCTATAAACGGTTGGGTGCAATAAGATAAGTGTGCACTTTACGATGTAGGAGTGATACAAGAAGAAGCCCAACAGATTTTAGTCCTATCTTAATAGAATTGTACTCTCCCTGTGCGTAATATTTCTTCAAATGCAGTTATCTTTAATGAACACTAACCGCCATCAAGAAAATGCATATGCACCCTGGCTAAGAAATAATTGTTTCAAACTCAATGACATCGTAATATCTAACATATTAGAGTTGTAACACGTGACATTACACATTACACAACGTGGCATGTATATACCTTTAACTAAATGAGACGTGTTAGTTATCTATTTTTTGTCTTTATTTGCATTAATCGTGACCATCGTTACTGACACACATTTCTAAGTGGAACATGGACGATGTATTTCACTCAATAACGTTACCATTTTTGAACTACAGTGTACAATGACAAATGATATCTATGTTCCTTTCAATTCAAAGTTTCATGTCTGTCTAAAGTTCCCTTGTGAATGAACATTCCCATTGTGCATAATATCAGACTGTACTGTATGTGTTCTCTCAGACAAGTAACTTTACAACTATTGATAAAACTATGAATAAAAGCTTTGTTTAAATCAAACCTCATGCAAATATATAGAATTCAGTCACTTTATCAGTTATATTATTGTACAGATTTTAATTCGACGCACAGTGTATACTTGCAGGTCCTGACCTTGTCAAACTTGATGTAATGTTACAGATGGAAGTCCTGTTACATGAAAACAAGTGTTTAATTATTCGTGTTTACTCCTTTTTACATTATGTGTGACAACCCTTAATTAAGCATTTTCAAATGCAACATGGACGATATATTATACTCATTCTACACAACCAGACATTTTAGGGGCTCTTATCACATGAAAGGACAAGCAGTATTTATGTTGCCAGGTTACCTGAGTTTAATCAAAATAAACGCCACCCAAATTGAAAGATTTACAAACCAGAATGACAATATCAAGCCTGGTGTCCATCAATATGTGGCTCCATGATTACATAGACTACAAGGAGCTTGTAGTTGATCAATTTTTTTTTATAAATGATACATATCATAATTGGCGGGAGTTAATAAAATTAATATCATTAAGGTTAACATCAACATTTTTTATTTGATAGGATGGAGACATATTTTCATGGTTAACAAATATTGGCTTTTTGTTGTGTTGTTAGTGTGTCTCTTGTCTACTTATATATCCATAGTATCTACATTTGCATGGGTTATTCGTTAGCCTTATATATGTTTCTACTTTTTGTTCTAATTATATTTCGCAGAGCATCCATAGTTGTCGCTTATGTTAACGCAAAATGCGTGTTGCAATATTCATATTTGTTTTAAATATGAAAACAAAACTAAAACATTTTCTTATTAAGATCTCACGCGTAACACAGAGAAATCAACATTTAAGCAAGTATATGTAACCACGTGTATGTCAGTCCACAGCTCATTGCATTTTTTTCTCTTTTCAATTCACTCGAAACAATCCAGATTGTATAAGGAACAGAGAGTTAATATGACAATAAGAAGGACCAATCGCAGGTTAAAGGCAACCAAAATATCAAGCATAAAATGTTGATACCAAACACCTGCAGACATCAAGTGGCTGTGTCTCAAGTACAATAAATGTTCTATCCAGTATACCAGCTGCAGAGAAGCGATCAGCAGACGACGTCTTTGGCGCTTTGTGATCGGTGTGTCTGTATGTGTCGTCATGAGGAACCTCCGTTATCGTGTGATACATGAAGTCCGACAAACATCATAAAACCTAAAGAGTCCTGTCCAACTCTTTGGCCTCCAGCGGCATGTGTGTGCGGATCCTCAAACAGAAGTATTCTTATCATTGGCATGCCATGTTACAAGGCCTAATTAATTTCATTTGAACCGCGATGTGAAGCAAAGATTTTCAAAGATTATATTTGGGTGTCCATGTAGGTCGTTATGTTCCATCAAGAGCAGAACGGGTATATTAAAATAGTGTAGAATTTAAGTGTAACAGATATCGATTTATTTATAAAGGTCAATGCTGCAGCGACCTCAAGACGAAATCGTTTGGTCCATTCTTTGATAAGAGTTCATAATGACATGAGGATGAATCATCCTCGATCGAGAGATATAAAATATTCCAGGTCTTAAAAATGTCCTTCTCCCTGACAGTAACAGACCAAGGTACTTCATATTCGGCCTCGTAGGTTCATGCCAAAGTAAAATAGGATAAATAGTAATGAAAAACGGGGAAGCGCGAGTAGGCCAGATCATCCAATGTTATTCCTACGTCACCAGATACTTGTTTTCGGAGTGAATTGAAGTTTACCTATAATGTGAACTCTATTTTTTACAAGATAAAACAATGACCTATGGGTTAATAACGTTTCTTTAACAATAAACATATTATTACTCCAGGTAATTTAAAAGGTTATTATTAAACGGCTTAATTTAACAATTAACTGTTCTGTTCACTGAAAAATTATTTATAAAAAAAAACTAGATGGCCTCTGAGGTTTGATAGTGTGTAACTGAACCAGTGTTAAACCGGACAATCAAAGAATTTTTGACCATGAATAAAATACGTAGACATTTCTTAAATGTGCTGAAACTGGATTCGATTGGATGCACCTTGGAATCTCGCAATAATGTATTTGGTTTAGCCAGGTAAAGAATAAATCATTATATGATTATATTTCACTTCTTTAACCTACAAAGCATGCAAATCTCAAAATATCTTAAATTATATAGACTCAACATGAGAGGAAAATGACGTTTTAGACACAAAGCTAATCTTTATTATTTATTTTTCAACTTTCTATGGTCATAAATATATGTGCCCTGTTGATAAATGATAATAACGATAAATGGATAAAATCAGTGTGATAAATAGTTATCTTGGTAAAATCTGGGAACAGGTTTTTGAGACATGATGTGCTTCCGGTGAAACGAGATTCCATTATCCATGAAATGTGCACAAAAAGAACTTGTGTAAATGTTTAAAAACTCAAAATTCTTTGGTCCATATATGTAAAATATACAAGTAGTCATAAAAATCCTATCGTACATAAAAGTTAGTTAAACGCTGCATACATGGAATCATAATATTTCTTCTGTTATCCTGACATAACATATGTATGTTCATTCATCAAACGTATATTATTTTTTAAGCAACTGTTCTATAAGAAAATATTTAGTGCAGTTCACTTTAGATAAAGAGTTTTAACATTAGAGCAATGGTTTAATTTAAGTGTTGATTAATTTCATTTTAATCAACATTAAGTCCAAATCGATAGGATTTGAAATTTGAAGGACTATTTGCTTCAAATCACACAACCAGCATTCTTGACACTGGCATTATTTAGTCTAGATTAAACACAAAACGTCCAGCAATCTACCTTGAAAATTATGATCTTTTCATTCACGTCAATTCCACAGCATAATTAACTTTCGAGATAAACGAAATCATCAGATATAGTATCACTCCATACAACGATCACAAATATGTTCTTTAAAACGACTTTTGCCCTATCGTCAATTTATTGTCTTTGCTCTTTTGTAAACATTTATTTCAAATTCCATACGATGCCTTTTCTAATTCATATTGAATCAGGGACAATCGAAGATGTCTGTCAGGGCTCAACCTCGGTTTCTTCTTCATGTTAGCAAATTTGCATGTCGACAATTAGCTCCAAAGATTTTGTATCGAGTGGCTTCTCCTAGAAAACTACCAATTGTTCTACCCAACTTCTGCAATTCGTCGTCTTTATGAAAGGGGATTTGGCTGCTTAACGGTGGATCCAATAGGAGTTAAAATGTTCAAATAGCTCCTGCACATTTTATGTCCTGAGAGAAATGCTTAAAAAAATACGTCCCGCTTTCCTTTTAATGGGCTGTAGGCACGATCCTTCTGACGAAAGGTATATAAGGACATTGCATCGTCTTTGAGGTTCCGACAGATATATATATATATATATATATATATATATATATATATATATATATATATATATATATATTGTTTTAAGCTGCTTGCTCTACACTCCTTTAGGAATGCATCAGAGCTGGAGTTGGCTGAAGAGTATCAAGGGCGAGCCTATCCCAAGCGAAAATTTAAATTCTGCTTGGATAAGTTTCGGATAACATACTCTGTAATATTCTTGCATTATTACTTCATTAAAGCTCATATATTAGCCAAGATTGTGTATGTTGCACGCAAGGCTAAGGATATTGGCGTCCCCTACTACTACTTTCGTTCATTCAATACACCGTTTTGTCCATGGATTCGGAGTTGGGAACCGTTTTTCTTTATGCATTTTCTCAGGCGATGTCGTTTTCGGCAGCTGGTTTGAACACCTGCGCTCTTTCTGGATTCATCGTCATGAGGCAGATATAATATTTGTAAAGTATGAGAAGTTAGCAGCATTTTTAGAACGGCCTCGTGATCCCAACAATTTGGATCGAAATCACCATGATGATATCTTTCAAATTGATAATATGAAAATGAATGATAACTTCAATCCATGTGTCACCACCTTGTTGCTTCCAGGCTAAGAGTTTCTGAAAAAGATGTTATGGGGGAGTGGAAGACACTGTTAGCAGAGGAACAAAGGATTCAAGTGAAGAAAAATTATTGATCTATGTTAAAACATTGCTTGTAATCATTATGGGGAGTAAACAGATTGGACAATCCAAGAGCAGGCACGTGCCTTTATTTTCTTTAAGCATTAAGGAATTCCCACAGAATGTATGCCATTTTCTTGTGATTTTTTGTGCTGCATGCTGAACGATTGCATTGTATATATACGTGTTTAACCGATCATGCATATATACACATAGGAATGAGACTCTGAATTTAAATTAAGAATGCAATGATACCAAAGGAATGAACTAACAAGCATGATATATGACCACGTCCAGCAACAGATGATGTGTCATGTGGTGACCACTGACATGACCTCTATCAATACACCTGCTCTGCTGCTATGAGTGTCATATTTTTTAACACTCCATACCATTTATTTCTCTCATAAACCCACTTGCAACCATAAGGTTAAGGCAGCCGCACCGGAAATCGGAAGATCGGGGTTTGAATCCCATCGGCAGTGAACCGATTTTCTGTGTATACCTTTTCCATCTATAAACAAAGAACAATCATGGCTATCCTTACATCTATTTACATCTCTATCTATACATATATATATATATATATATATATATATATATATAAGCTGTTTTTTGTGGATAATGAGATGAACTCTTTGGATGATAGTCTACCCGCTGGGCCTGCACTAATTGCTCTGACCCATTGACAAGTATATTTGGTTTAAATATATTTTGCCACTGTGTTATCAGATCAGGACACCTCTTTTTCGCTAACTAGCACCATACGAGTCCGCTTCTGGACCTCTTGGGCATGCTTGCTGTAGCCTGGTGGCCCCTGGCAGTGGGAAATATTCTGGTTGGCATTGAATGTGATAAAGTGTTCTTTGCTTCATTTCCTTACGTCGACAAGCATACACTTTCTTTCTCTTGTCAGAGTAAAAATATGTTTATATACGGATTAAACTCGAACTTATATGATGATTCAGGTTCTTTTCAATCCCAAATTTCACCAATGTTAATATCACCTTGTAAGAAAAAACACATTCAGTTTAATATTGAATCCTGATCTTTTCGTTAGGACTAGGAATTCGACAAATATTTAAAAAAAACATGCTATGTGCCATTTATTGGTGACATTCCATTCGCTATGAAATGAAATTCCTTGCCGTTGTATGTTTCTTCAAGTTATATTTTCGCATTCTCTGTGCTCGTGTGTGGGTTTCTTTTACCATTAGAACTAAAAGTAGCTAATGAAAGGTTTTCCTTTTCTTGTTCTCATTCAAAGTCCCAGTCACAAAATAACTTTCAGTGGCATTCACCAATTTCATTTTACACTTATCAATAAACGTGTCAGTTTTTTTTTTATTTTTCTTTCTTAAAAATAATAAGCAAAATACTCCAGGAACTAATTGCAACACAAATTTTTAGGCCTGTCACATAGCCCATTATATTTTTTATGCGGATACAGATATAGGAGGAGATCCAATACTGTTGCTTGTCCTTTACGGATGTGTAAGCTCTTTAGAGTGTTACCATAGTATTGACAAAACTTTAAGCAAACCAATAAACTTTCATCTATTGCATAATCAAAGATAACCTGCTAAAGAAACACACATTGAACACGATGCTGTGGAAATATCTTACAAAATGGCTGAATGGAATTGTCACAGTTTAAGACGATTATTATTCTTGAGGTTCTCTGTTTTTCCTAAAAGTTGTTACTTATACATTTCATATGAAGTAGCAGGGTTGTTTACATATGTAAAGCAGGAAAAAAAAAACAAATTACAAAGAGGGGCACGTGTTGTCCTTGGCTAACTTGATGTACAGTTTTAAGTTAATTTTGATTTATATGATATGTTCTATTCACTAGCTGATTTGCATGGTGGACCAAACCTTCTTACATTTTGTGTATTCTTTAAACATATCATAATGTAAATTGATACAGTTTTCTCGAATATATGTATATCACCATCATTTTTTTAGAGTCTCAAGAATTTCACTGCATAGTATTCAAAAGTGTTTTCCTTTCATTTTTAGTCAAATTAACATTGTTATTAAAAATTTATAGACTCTTTATTAAGAAATGTTGCAATAATTAAAGGTAGATACCCCGCCATTTACAGCTAATAAACTGGTCCTGGATGATGACATATAGAACAATGTAAGAGGACCTATTAACAGCGCTGAGAATAATTGGAACAACTATATACAATTATGAATTCATCAATCTATAATGATTCGTACATCATGCCTCATTATAATCCTCTGTTACTTCTTCCTCAAACAAGCATTAGTCTCAGTCATGATATTGAATTCAAAAAGTCAAATGTAAGAGAGTTATACGTAAAAAGTAGATAAGTTTCTGAGTGCTCTAGTCACACGGAAGGTCTACCAGGAATTAGTCAATCAACATGTGGCCGATCAATGGTCGATTCCTTATTGTGTTTATTAACTTAGGTTATAGATTCGGCTTTGTATATATGCTACATCGGATGAACAAGTCGATAAAATCGTAATATTAGGGCTCGTTTCGCAGAGTTCTGGAGTAAGCGTGAAAAGGTGCCTACGTGCCACTTGTATTTAATGGAAAAAATTCCATATTCTTCTAATTTCCAATGAACCATGAGCAAAAACCATCGAATGTCTTTTCACTTGATGCGTCTGAACTTCTACCCTACGGCTGTTTGGGTATTGCTTATTTTAACACGAATTCCGAAAAACGGTATCGATGACCAGCGAGAGATAAAAGAAGACTAAAGGCGTCATAATAGCCCAGGATCCCATCTGTTATTGCAGGGAATGCCGAAGATGCATTTGTTATAGCTAGACTTGGCTGTGGCTATAATGAATAAAGGATACAAATTACAAGATTAGCAGTAATTGTGTCGGTTTTTGTTCTGTAGAATTTTCTGATATAAAAGCCATGATGCGGGTGCACCACCATTAATTTCTAGAAAATATATATTGTCAATGTCTTCTGAAATGCCTACGAAGCCTGATTAATTAGTACAATATAATTCATCTTAAAGGGTATGTGACTATATAGCCGATCTGAAATTAATACATATATATATATATATGTATGATATGGAATATGCAAAGATTTTGCTTACTCAGAAATGTATTTACTTAGTGGGCAAGAAATACTGGAACGGATTCCACATTTGAATAGTTTTCGCTATATTTTTAAGATTTACTTACATCGTGTAAAAACGTTATCTGCAATAGTTTAACTTTTCATCTCTGCTACATTTAGTAGAGAATATAAAATATTCACTAGGTTCATTACATAAAACTTTGAAGATTGCACTTTTTTCATTAATTTTTTTTATTGTAAATGGGAGCTCGGCGCCTAAAAACAATGCAAATAAGTTGGTAAATATTATTCTAATTCTTATGTCTTGTCTATTTTTCAAGACGTTACATCAATTTGCATGGTGATGCCCACCTGTGGTGTGCAATAAAGTGAAGGCAAGTCGGCATTTCACATAATGCTGGCTTACGATATGAGCAGATATTGATGTTTTAATATACATTTCCTTTTTCAGAAGTTTACTCTGTTGCTTTTCATCCTTTGTTCCAAAATTATTAATTTCTTTTCAAACTAGCTTATTCGTCATTTACGTATAAAATGCCATGTCATATCTCATACCGTATAAGGCATTAGTAGCATCAGTATGCTGGTGCCTTATTAGTAACGAATTTGGACTAGGACAATAAAAACATTTTTTATTTGTAATGTTTAAGGACGTACCTTACCCTCCATTCTGTCCTCTGTTAATATATTCTCATTATTTACCTGATTTAATTGGTAGTAACCGCAGAAGCACTTCTTTCTGTATTAGTATTCAGTAATTTGCTTTGATGTCACATCTTTGAATGATAACTCTTCATTTCCTATCATTATCAACACATCATGCAGATATCCTTACCATTAGAATAAATGTTTATATTTATATTTAGTTTAGTTAAACCCTTCTCTTTATATATACTACTTGCATATTTAATAGGAGTCAGGCAATGAAAATAAATGTTTTAAGTCACTGTAGAGTTAGTTTTCCGACTTGACGATTAAACAACACTAGACACCAAAGGGAAAATATCTTTGCCCACCACGTCAAAAGCAAATAAATCCCATTATGTTGTTTCCTGTCAAACCTTGTTGCTACTTGTTTCACTGAATGTAGATATAAGGCAGCATTCCTAATTAAATGATATTGTCTCTCTCGTCTGCATACACAGAAAGTTGTTTACAAAATGACAGACGAGTGCACTTGTGAAATTCCTATGAGGTAAACGACAGCCACTCTGTGGATGGTATACGTTATCATTATGTTACCACAGCGGTGTATCTGGAAAAAGTATGAGCTTTTGAAGTTTTCGATGGAGACATTTATCAGCGGAGATAGGCCAAATAAGGTGCACTATACCTTGCAATAAAGTAATACACATATGTATACTAATGCACTTAAGCTACATATAAAGTTATCTCACAAAACCTTCTCGCTGACAGTTAAATGTAAAAATATAAACGCATGTACGCATGTGCTATAAATATACTTACCGTATAAAAACATGAAACAAAAAGTCACATCTTTTTGGTCTAGAAGCAGTTTTGGTATTGATAGACTGTAAGTGAAGGAACGGTTATGTCAAAAGGTATCAAATAAAGGAAATACTATGTTCTGATTAAAAATTATCCATCATTTTTATGTTGTTTTTTTTCATTTTTTTATTTTTAGGCAATACGTAGACGTCAACCATCATCATGGCAATATTACACGAAGTCGATGCGTTTTAGGAAACGAAACTCGTCCATTCAGAAAGAAAACTGGATTACGACTTCCCAAAGGCAATCTCACCCTGATCTGGTTAATTCTTACCTACAATTTCAGTCTCTGCCGAAGCACCATTGTAAGAGAGAAAAGGCAGATTGCATATGTAATAAGGAACGCCAAAGGCATTGCCTGCTCCTTTTTCTGCTTTCACAGAATTAACTTTATCCTTGGTTTTGATGTATTCTTCAATGCGTTTCTCCCAGGTTATACTGTAAACGGTGATCCCACTGGACTCGTCGTCATGATGTCAAGTATGAAGACATGATTCAAAGTTGTCATCATTAGATAGAGGATTAGATTGCAATATTTTTAGGCAGAGCGCTTGATCCCGCTAATTTAAAACGGATTCTTCGAATTGTTCAGTTTGACATTATGAAAAGAAATGATAAGTTAATTCATGATACAGATGATAAAATCACATATCAATGCGTGCTTGATCCAAAAGAATGGTTAAGTGACACGTGATTGAGGACTTAGAAAAGGCTGAATTTCGAGATAAGCATCTTTATGATAGATACATGCGGTTGTGCGATATTAAAATTGTTGATCCAGTATTTGTGTTGTTGCTAACTGACAGCAACAAACTATTCGTGCAATGTAAGGGGCCATATCCGGTCACGAGGAAATTCAGTGACTTGGAAAACCGAGTTAAGGTCAATCGAAAGGTGAAAACCTTCCATATTAATCTACTCAAGCAATATGATACTAAGGTTGAGCCGAAACACATTCTCGCTGCGGTGAATGAATTAACACGGGAAGATGGTAATTTCACTATTGGGCCGTCGTGGGACGAAGATGACTGGGTTTAAGCTAACATAGACGAGGCTATTGTCCCCAAGCTCAGTTCAGTACAACGCAAGAGCATTTGGTCTCTACAGATTTAGAGCCGGTGACTCAAAGGTATGTAAGGTATGAGTCAGACCAACATTGTGTGTAGAAAACACATTAGATTATAATTAAAGGTTTCATTTTTTGGGTCGGCGTGTTCATGAATATGAGTAAAACAGGGCCAAGGCATTAAATCAGACATGAATATAGATAAGCCTTCAGAGTTGTAGGGTATTTAGTAAAATTGCATACACACAGGTGTTCGAGACTTAGGTGTCCAGAAGGCAGACGGCCGCTAGTCGCGGAATGTGCTCAGGGTCCAGTGCCGCCAGTCGGGGGTGGGGGGGGGGGGGGCACCATTCGGGGTACAGTACTGCCAGTCAGGAAGCGATATTGCTAGTTTAGGAGGTCTAGAGACTGTGCAACCGGACTCTGTATATAACTGTTTAATATTTATTTCATGTTTGTGTAACCAGATTATTTAATGTAGACTGAGGCGTAAAAGGCTGACAACCCTGTCTGGAAGTTGGTTCTTAATTCCATAATATTCCGCCAATAACTTCTCTTTGCTTATCCACTGCTTTGTGTTTTGTTGTGTACCTGAGTGCCAATACGATGAGTGCGCCTTAAAAGACCACATCATCTCTACTTTACCAAGTTTAACAAAAGGCAACCCCACCTGTCACTTGTTAAGGGCAGCGTTTTTCCTAGGGAAGCCGCTGTGAGGCAACCAGACATGAGGTGATTACATTATAAATGTAATCTATTTCGATTACGAATACATAGGTAAAGTAATTGATTACGATTACTCCAAAGATAAGTCATGATTATAATCATGATTACAAATCTGAATTTTGTCAATAGAGTGAATTGTCAACACAAGATTTACTCACTGTAAACTATACACACACACACACATATATATATATATATATATATATATATATAACGTCCTGTACACTCACATTTGCGCTTTCATATATATATATATATATATATATATATATATATATATATATATATATACTAGTATATAAATGCATACTGTGTATGTATTAGAAGGAAAATCCTTTGATAAAATCACAAGTTATAAAACACATAATTGTCAAAGACATCCACCATGGATATAAAGAATAGCAACTTCTCAAGATGCTAACATCTCCAGTTAATAAAAGTAAAAACAGCTGTTTACTCATATGCTATGCATATTTTATTCCTTTACTTCAAACAACTACTGGCCAAATCGGTCTTATATGACAAATATATTCTGTTTTTATACATGCCACATAACTTAGTCAAATATATAATAAACTTAGAGTTATTCTTAACCAAGCTTTTGTAAACATATGTGGTTGTGTATTGTAAGTTATCATCAGCTGGTTGGGGACAATACCTGTGCAACACTGACCAATAACCCTTAGCAAGTTCAGGCCGATGTACGGTCAACTACCCCACATCTGCCATAAAACTGTACGATCAAAAAGATCTACCGAAAGGCCTGCTTAAGTCTGCCTTTGATGAGCAGGCATTCACTTAGCTTTCAGGCTTCACAAACATATAGGGAACTGTGAATACCAGGCTCCAGAGCAAATTTGTGACTTATCAACTTTATTATGCTTATGCTGTTTGCATTACATAATCCTTAGCCCATCACCAAAGGCCAAATTGCTTTAACTGTCAGCCGTGAATGATTCCCATGGGCATAGATAAGATTTAGAAGGAGTCACCCCTGCCCACACAGGGCACACACACCTTGATATATGACAAATTTGGCCGGGGTGTGTGTGTGGAGGGGGGGGGGGGCGCTATATACATAGTCAGGGAGACACCAGTCATATACGTGGCATTATGTATAATTATAAATTTATTGCAGAAAATGGTAACTGGTTGCAAAAAGATCACAAATCAAGGTGCGGATGCCACCTTCTCACCCATGGACAATTTAAGCAATGGTTAATAAAACAAGTGATTTTCAAGCTTTTACTTTTGATTCTTTCGGGAGATTATTGAATATGGAGGGTTATCATACAAAACTTCTGACTAAAAAAAAGGAAAACAAAGACTGAAAATTGTTTTGCAATAGATAATACCAACTAATGCTATGTATTTTTCTTATTTTAATGAATTGCCTAAATAATGTGTTACAATAATTTCTTTTATTTTAATTTAGAGCTATGAAATTTTTATAACATTTACTAAATATGAATTAAGAAAATCTGCTTCAAGTCATTAAATAGTGTTCATTTATGTTTTTATATACACTAAATTGATAAGTTTTGAAATTCATTAAATAAAAATTATTTAATAAATGTTTATGCTCAGTCAGTAAAAAAGTACAGAAAAAAAATTAATTTCCATGCATTATTGAGATATATTATTCGTATAAACAAGACAAGCTTCAAATGACCCTGGAATAAATACAAATTTATGATAAGGCATACAACTTTTTATCTTAAAATACTTACAAAGATAATTTTCAAATTTGAGTTCAACCATTGTGATTATTTCGTGATTTTATTATATATATCAAGTATAAAACCAAACGTATTTTCCCATGTTGTAATCCAAAAAGTAATCAATCAAAACCTTCTTGATATCGTAATAATGAAGATGGTGCAAAACATTCCCCAAGTTTACCAGGTTATGCAGTGATTCATATCAATGTAGAAGTTCAAAGTAATAGTTCAGGCCATTAGTTAATATGTTTGTGACAGTTCTGGAAAAAATTCAGGCATAATTGCAAAATTTTCTACGATTTGACAATAAAAGCAGTGATATGTGTGATGATGACGCATTTTATTGAGGTCTCTAATGGCTCACCAAAATTGTAAAATATTTTCCGTTTTACCTTAATATTACCTTAACTTTTTGATCTTGGTTTACTTCACATGTACAATTTATGCAAGCCTAATATTCAAAACAATGTAAAGAATAAATACAATTTGCGATTTCTCTATCCTGGTTGAAATGTTACATGCAATTATGAGCTTTAGTATTTATATAGTTGACAATATATTTTTTGTCGGCCATTAACGTTAAAAAATATTCCATCGTAAACCTAAATTCTGAAACGATTTTTTTTTTTTCATTTTTTTTAAATCTGTAATAGATAGCTTTTATGTGAGCATTTTGTGCAAATTACACCTTATCTTCGCGTATAAACATTTCAAATTTGAATATTTAAACAATTCATAAATTTGAAACTTACCACCAAAAAAAGTCCTATCGATTTTAACTTGATGAAGTCATTCATTTCTTTACTTGGCCGTTTTACAAATCATCTATATTTACACTGTCACTAAATTTTTATTTAATCTGTTTTAATTTTTTTTTATTATTAATTCTCGGGTTAGCTTTATATTTGTATGTGTCGAAAGGAGGTCAATGTCTCCGATCAGGGTCATTTAACATTAGACAAGAGGACACGGCTTTTAGGTATGCCGTTGAAGTAGGGGCATTGTTTCCAGTCTTCTTAGTATTCAGCGCGCTTATGCATAGGATGAACCTAACTAGCAAAGCAATCCCAGGCTTTTTGTTAGATTTATTAATATAGAAGAGACTCCTTGGTAGAAGTGTATTTAAGGGGGGCGTTTATTCGAGTCAGTCTTCGGTGTCGAGAAGTCTGCCATCGAACCAGTTGGGGTTCCGTGCCGCCAGTCGGGGAACAAATGCCGCCAGCTGGCTATCTAGAGCCACCAGTCAGGGGCCAGTATTGTCTTACCTGTGCACGTTAGTATAACTAGAGTTCGGTTCAGAACACATCTGCCGTTCAACCTGTCCAACTTTGTAAAGGACAGGGCTAGGATGCATTAGTTAATTTTCTTTCCTTAGTTTGTAACAAGAGAATATTGAAATGCCCAGAGCTTCTTTTTAGAAGCTTTAGTTTTCGACTTGGGTATTTATTAATAT
Source organism: Sipunculus nudus (assembly GCA_026874595.1). Taxonomy (NCBI): domain Eukaryota; kingdom Metazoa; phylum Annelida; class Sipuncula; order Golfingiida; family Sipunculidae; genus Sipunculus; species Sipunculus nudus. Next base: position 32,173,732 of record CM049320.1, read on the forward strand.
ATTTATATATATTATTTATTAATGACAGTATATTTCAAAAGGATAACTCGGAGAAAATTGCCTCTCGGACAGCTTCCCCAAACGGTCAGACAGTATTCAATGTGACCCTGTATTAAAGGAATGTATCAAGAACGTGAAGTAGGTTGTGGTAACCACTTACTAAGGCGATATAGAAGTCCCATCCTCGGCGTTAGTCTTCTCTACAAATTATTAACATGTTAATTTCATTTAAGGTAGGTCTTGAGCTTTCGTAACACAAAGTATTACGATTGTATCCTGGTATTGGATGATATGGTCATTTAGTCTTAAGAGGAACTTGACTTAAGATCGTGACCTTTTATTATTTAAGAAAACGGCTTTACAGAACAAAGGAGGCCAGCAAAAGCGAACCTGTGTTGGTTTAAGCGGCGGGTCAGTCATCAACCGTTGTAATATAACTTTAGTCCGGATTAATTTCATATAAACAGGCATACACACACACTTGAGCCACAGGGAAAACACGTTTATGCAACGAAAACTTCTTAAATGAATATTTCTACGCGGAGAGTGACCGGAAGCGTTGTCATAGTTTTCTTGTGAACAGGAAACGTTAAGCAACTTTTGTCTATTTTCTCTTTTTGTTCCATTCGCGTGATTGGGATATCACATCTGGCGATGAGCGGGTACAGATGGCCCACATAGGGATCTGACGAGAGTTTGTCGAGTATGAGTGTTGAGTCGTGTCAGCCTATGTGGAGCGGTTTGAGTGTTATTGCACTGCAAATGAGATACATTCCTGGCAATAATGGGCACGGCAGTGTATGCGATTGCCACCTATATGGAAGTTTGTCGGCACAAAAATGCCAAAAGACTTGACTTATAGAAAGCTTAAGGACATGCTTGAAAAGTACTTCTGGCCAATGGCTCTTGTTATTGCAGAAAGATTCTAATTCTACCAGAGGAGGGTTAAAAGGGGAGAAGATGGCTCCATACATCGTTTCACTAAAGGAATTAGCGGCAACATGTGACTCTGGAAGTTTTCTTGAACAAGCTTTGTGTGATAGCTTAGTTTGTGGTTTAGTGACCAAAGTCATACAAAGGAGTCCTCTATCTGAAATTAATTTAAAGTTGATTTCCGCCCAGGACACTGCACAGGCTACGGAAATGGCGGACATTGATACTAAAAGTTTTGGACCAGATCACATTCAAAAGACACTAAAGTCCCGCGGGCCCGAAAATAGTTCACAGGATTTCGCACCGTCCACAGCGCCACCTGAAGGTGGGTAAGGGAACTGTTAGTTGTAATCTCCTATATTGTGGCATTTCCATAAGCTTTTTTCTTTAGAATTTATGTAATTTTGGCCTAATCATTTTACTTATGAACTGATATGAAATAATCCTGTTAGGAAATATCTTAAAATGCCTCCTGTTTATCAAAAGGACGTAGTACACGCATCAATGTACAGAAATTCATGTAAACTGAGATGGTTGCTTATATATATGGAAGTTGAAAGTATATATGTAAATATTTTATTTGTTAATGGGTTATAATTGGTTATTTTGTCATTCCGATAAGGTCCACAGGGTAAAACTTTCTGTGAAACATTTAATTCATACTGTCATATTTCTCGTATTAATTATATCCATCATTCGGTTTGGAAAGTTGGAAAATATCTGTGATATGTTTAAATGCAGTTTAAATGAACAGATTTCTAATCAAATTTAAATAATTACGTTAAAGTACTGCTTTGTAGGTTATTCTTTGTATTAGCTTAGCACGTTTTGTATATATAGGCTATAACCTATTTTATATTTTTATATTTCTATTTTAATGCTGAGCCTTATATTTTTTGAGGATGTAACAAAGAATTTCACACTGCCAGGCGTACATAGGCTAGTCATGAAAACAACGGGAACGTTTGTCTTAACTAAGGAGTTTCAAGTGTTTTGAAGCAGACCTTAGGACCGAGTGTCGATGGACCCGGTAGCTAAAAGGCCGAGGGTCTGTTGGGCCAAGTGTCTCTGGGGCCGAGAGTTCAAGTTACCTTCGCGAATACGCAAAATATTTCTGGACCGATTTGCATGAAACAATGTTGACCCGTGGCACACATTCCTTTTAATTCTGATGCGGAGAGAACGGTTCTAGTAGGTGGATATGTGTGCTCTTTGGAGTGAAAATCTAGCACTGACAATAAATTGGGCAATCCGAAAGAATACAATCTTTGCCATATTAAACGATAATCACAGAAAAAAATACATATCTTGTACTTATAGCAGAACACTCTTAATGTGGGTTGTGTTACGGGGAAAAATAAAAGCGGACCGAACTGTCTTGCTAATGAAGCATGCTTTTCTAGCAAAGCTGTTGGAACATGTGGGCCACTATCATGGGTTCGATTCCCAGATCGGCCCAATATTTACCCCTGGGCAATTTGTCTTCGTAAGAATATACAATCTTAAAAAAAAATAATCGTTCCCAAAATAATGCTTTGGTAATATCTTACAAAATAGTTGAATTGCACTGTCACAACTGAAGAAGATTTAATATTTACTAGGATATCTGTTTCATAGCATTTGTTACTTTACATTTAAAAAAGTTGCAGGCTCATCTTCTTGGCTTTATACAATTGAAAACCATGACAAGATACACTACGAACCGGGGCACGTGTTGTCCATGGCATACTTGATGTAAAGTTTCAGGTTAATTTAAGTTTACATGATCAGGAATGTTTTGATATTCATTCGCTTAATTTGCATTAAGCGTGAACAAAACCCTCCCTCATGTGGGATCTGAGCGATGCATAACACTCATTCTGTACGGACGGCAATAACAAACAATCTATTCAATGTAGGAATTTCCTTTTTTTTTGCAAGTATATTGTCTCTCAATGTTCATTCCCTCCATCTGTTAATACATAAACATATTTTTATGGTCAATGTTTTCATTCCTGTAACATGCAACACATTTTTGGTATAAATATTTTACCGTTAAACCTTATTTTTTGTTGAAACTGTATATACCTGGGCTTGCCAAAATTCTCAGTCTATTACAGGGAGCTGTATTGCATGGTCGGCCAAACCTTACATTTCCTGTATACTTTATATTTGATAATATAAATAGAGGCTGTTTTATAGAACACATTTGAAACATAAGTATTGATGAAGAAGTCTGAAGAATGGTTGTACGTGGTATATATTATTTCAGGTAGTGTTTCCTTGATTGAAAGCCCCAAAACACAAACTGTTAAGATGAACACAGAATAGCTAAATAAATTCCTGGTGAAGTTTGGTCGGACTAACGCTCTAAGAAACTTCATCCTTATTTGCTTTTGACTCTTACACTTGATGTTTGGAATTTAATACCATGACTGAGGCTAGTGCACGAATGATTAAAAAAATTATAATAATGATGGATGTACGAACTAGTATAGAATGATGAGTGTTTACATGTATTAAATTGTTTCCTTGTCACTAAACCCAGAGAATCGATAGAATTCTCAATTACCAATAAAAAATCTTGATATTTGCCTACATTACACTGGCTTAACGATTGGTAACGTTCTTAAGAATTTGCACTGTCTGCGTCGTTTCGGCAAGTATTTGATCATTTCTCAAACAAACTTATTTTTAAGAATAGATAGCACATTACCTGTTTTATAGTCCCAGTAACCACTGCGGGAGTAAATGCAAAAGTGTTCAGCTTATGAGGAATAATGTCGGGTAAGATCACGTCATGAAACACATCTAGCAAAAAGTGTATACACGAGACTTGGCCACAGACGAGTTACTTGGAGAGTCGAATGGTTACACTATCAATTATCATCGGGTAAAACATTTTTGCGTCGAAGTATTTTTTTTTATATTTTGATATATGTTTATTTTGATACTAGAGAGCACGTATTCTAAATGAAGCAATGAACTTTCCCTTGAACACATTTCTTTAACTGCAATTGTAATCGTGGTGGCTGTGTTTGTTGGCTATGTGCCTTAATGTTTTGTTCCATAATTCTATATGAAATGCCATCTTTCCTTCCTACTCAGTTATAAGGAAATGTGCAGCAGAAACAACAATAGTAAGCAGTAGAACTTGACAGAATTAGTATTGAACTAGAACTAGAACTAGTGCTAGTTCTAATACTAATGCTATCCTTTTACAATTCGAGTAAATGGGCACGATTGTACAAATTTTTGGGCTAAATAATATTGCTATGCACATCCACTCATATAGACTGCTGACTACTACTTTATTTCGCAATTGCTGAATATTTACGGTCATTTAAATATCCACTAGACCCAAATTGAAAAGCGCTCATGAAGTATGTTGATTGGCACCAGTGATAAGAGAGTAACACAATGAAGTTAATAAAGTCTTGTAAAGTACAATAACAATATGATAAAAGTTGAATATGCACATAATTATGCCACGCAAGGCAGAGCACAGTGCGTTCATGAGAAGTACAGGATTAAAGGGATTACGATTAACTAAAATGAAACATAAGGGATACAAAATAGCAATCAGACATGTTCGAGGGGTGGGGAGATTCAAGTGATTTTTGGTCATTTTCGAAAGACCTCTGAGAATCAGACAATGTGTTTCACGTTATAGAATAAAAAAATTATCAATTGTAATATACTTTGTCCGAGGTTTGATTTTATATAGTTAATAGACATGGGCATTGCAAGTGCGATTTTGTTGGTGAAACATTTCAAATCCTGCATATTCAAATACCAGATGATGCCAGCTCTCTAGACCTAGATTAAATTGAAATACTAAAACATGATTTACAACTAAAATTGATTACATAATATTTTCGTGTCCATGAATTTTTCTGTTTTTCTCTGTAGCTAGAATTGAAGTAACTTAATCCTAATTATTTACTTTTTGATTAAAACAATAACAGATCAATGTTATATTTGACGCAAATATAATGAGTGTTCAGCTTCCCAATATATTCTCCTCTGATGCATATACAGGGAGCACCGAAGAAAACTTGCACCATTTGCAATCCGGTATCTCGTTTCTGGGTCATGTCATCGGCTGAGTGGTTTCACTGCGAGAGGCATGACACATTTGAGGATTTCCTTAGTTTGACATCGGTGACCGTCAGTCATACTACTTGTGAAATAGCAGCCATCATATCGTCAAGTAAATCTTCTCTAATTTCCTCAAGCACCAGATCCAGTGCAGGATGAATACCTTTCGTCTAAGCTGCAGTGGACACATATCTCGTGAACATTCAATTTATACTTAATCAAAGACTTATCAATATTAAATCAGACAGGTTTATATATACAGTGGAACGCCTGTATTACGGTCACCATCGGGACTGGATGAAAGTGGCCTTAATACAGGAGTGACTGTTATACAGGACTTGTCCAGGATTTGGAGGGTGGGGTAAATGTAACACGAAACCAAGTTCAAATCTTTATTACAATCAACAAAATAAACGTATATACAGAGTATTAGTATGACTACTGTTATCAATGAAAAAATAAAATATTTATAATCACGTTAACCCTATGTATATCAATTGCCAACAATATATACAAATACAGTTTTTGTGAAGCGTGTGTTGAAGTTAAGAGAAGAAATAGAGCTCCTTGGTCGCATTTAGCATGTTGTAAATTATACTAAATGGAAAAATGCGTAATTATTTTAAACAATATTGTATTTTTAAAGAAATCAGTCTGTTCATGTTTATTTGAAAAAGTCATCGGTCATACTTTTACATGAAAAAAAGAGGAAAGTATAGTATACCCCTTGTCATTGGTAATTCATTAATGGGTATTTCGTAATGGATGACATCAAACCCATGCCTCAGGAGCAGTTCCTTGAAGACATTTTCTTTTCAGCCAGGGCACATCTCCCGCCTTAGACGGTTCGATAGACGCTTAAACCCATTGTTCTAATGCCTGAAATTTCAAGCATAAACTATACAGAATATGACTCATAAAGTTACACTGGATGAGAGTGATAATCAAATGAATAGTATATTCATCTGCTAGCGAGACGTAAGTTAATATTGCTAATAATTGTTGAGAATAATCATTTCGTGACCTCAGCGCTTATCCACCGCTTCCAACGAGGGCTTCCAATTATCTTTTTTGTAATAGCACCCATATAATGCTAGGATTGATCATATTAAGGAAACAGTAACATGACCCTTCCACCTGTTTTAAGGAGCCAGTTGATGTTATCAAGAGCACATTTCATGTTACGAACCCATGGGAACGCAAAAAAGGACGTGGTATACGAAAAGTAAGATTTGTACCTGGTGCTGTCTTGTAGGTAACGATCCTGAATTGATAAAAATATTAATATTGATAATAATAATAATAATAATATAATAATAATAATAACAATAATAAAGGAAGAGAGAGAGAAAGAGAGAGGGATGTGATTGGAACGCATCCATCGTGTCTCAGAGTCTGTGGTTATCTTGCGAGGCTGCATTATAAGTCCTCTATCATTTTCATTATTCCACCTATGGAACATCATATACAGTTTCTAGACACTAACAGCTGCTTGTTTTACAGTTATGTCCAATACTCATACCACATCATTCACAACTAGAATTTAATAACAATATACAATGGAACCCCGCCTTCCGACCATCTCACAATTTCGACCACCCCACAATTACGACCAATTTGCTTGACTCCATTTTTTAATTTATTTATGTTTATATGACTATAAATGACCACAGAATAACAAACAGAATTCCTGTCCCCGGCGCATTTGCGACCCCGCTAATGCGACCACAGCCGAAACGTACTGATACAACATTGTTCACGAGTCAATGGCTGCGCCTTGGCACAGGTGCCTTAACGAAAGATTAAAGAGGTAAACAAAGATTCCCAACCCGAGTGTAAATCTGGTCCCGCATATCTTCCTCACTCGATGTCCGCGCTGAGACTCGTTGAGGCGTAAGTTATAGATAAAAGAGGGTAACAATCATTCTGATTACCTAATGAGCCGGTCTGCCTGTCTTGTGGTCTTTTGCTAGCGATGCTTATTGCCCCTCAGTTAACACCTGTATTACAGCTACCCCAAGTGCGTGGGTGAGAGCTTAATATTTCTACTCATCCAATATTTGTTCGATCTTCATTGGTCATATAACCGACCTTGTTAATCCTAAATGTGCTCATACCTTACACACACTGAGTATTGATCAGTCATTAAAATGTATAAATAAAGCTTGCATGGGGTCAAATCTCACACATTGTTTTGCCTTATCAGATAGATTGCTGTCAGTTTATTTCTCTACTGGTTCAGTTTACGTTTAAATTGCTTGCTTTTGCACGACCATGCCTCAGAAAGAGCTCTCCTTGAAGAAGAAAGGGGCATTAATCAAGGCGGCAACACCAGGACGCAGTCAACGCCAAATAGCTCAGCTAAAATGCTAGCGTCGGTAAAACTACAGTTCACACAATATATACTCAAGTTGAATGCTAAATATATGACAGCCACGTATTATGTTCAATATGTATTCAGAAGGTTGTCCTCGTATTGCCTCTAGTGTAATTATGTGTAAATCTTTAGTCACTACGTATATGTCCATATATGTATATTAATTATTATCATGAATAAATATATATAACTTTTTTTTCTGTTCGGCTACACATATAAATAAGTAAAATATTTTGTTATACTTCACATTTAACATATGCAATAGATACAAACTGATTCACATTTAACATTGGCGTGTTAATGGAACCAAGGTAAGGGTTTGACAAATACGACCAATAGGTGGCAGTAGCATACATCTTGTTTTAGCAACACACAAGAAAATCATAATAAGGGTCCTCCGTTAAGTAAAATATATTTTATAATATACATTAAACATATGCAACAGATACACACTGATACACATTAAACATCTACGTGTTAAATGGGACTTAGGTAGGAGTTTTACCACTTCGAAATTACGACCACGTTCCTCAGTCCCGAAGGTTTAACTTTTTGTCTCTGCTACATTTAGCGGAGATCATGAAATATTCCCTATTTGTATGACATAATACTTTGATGATTGTACCTTTTCCCTTATTTTTTTTTTATTTTTCTTGAAGGTTGAGAGCTCTTCACCTCAAAATAATGCAAGTAAGTAGGTAAATTTTATACTTATGTCTTATGTCAAACCTCTAACTACTTTTTCTAGATTTTATGGATAGTTTGTATGACATGGATCATGAGACTATAGCACCATTTTATATATTATTAAACATTCTTAGCGGTTATGCTTTATGTTTGTACAGCCATCAATCGCGATTTGTAACGTTACATAAATTTGTATCGTGACGCCACTTGTTGTGTGCCCTAGGGTGAAGACAATTCAGCATTTCACATTTTAGCGGGTTTTTGTTTACATATAATCCAGAGCATTACTAGTAGTTTTTTTTATGTTTAAAGATGAATTTTCTTTTTCAGAAGTTAACTTTGTTGTTATTCATCCTTTGTTCCAAAGTTCATTTTTTAAACTAGGTTATTCGTTTTTTGTGTATAAAATGTACCCTACAAGGTATTAGTAGCATTATTATGTTGGTGCCTAATTAGCAACGAATTAGGACTAAGACAATAAATAATTATTTTATTAGTAATGTTTAAGGACGTACCTCACCCTCTTTTCTGTATCAATTCTTTAATATATTTTAATTATTCACACGATATAAATTGATAGTCACGTTAGTAATACTTCTATCTGTATTTGTATTTGGTCAATTGATTTGATATCACGTTTTCGACCACTCATTTTCTCTCATTATCAAAACATCACGTTTTCAAATTATGACCACTCATTTTCTCTCATTATCAAAACATCATGCAGACCTTCTTACCACCTAATAAACGTTTGTATTTAAACCTCTCTCTTTATTTATACCACTTGCATACTTAATAGGAGTAAGGCAATGACATTTTATGTTAAGGTTCGTGTAGAGTTACCATCCCCACTTCACCATTAAACAACACTCGCCAGCAAAGGGAAATATCTTTGCCCAAAACGTCCAAAGCAAATTCATCCCGTGATGATTTTTCATGGCAATCCATGTTGCTTCTTGCTTTACCGAATGTAGATATAAGCCAGCATTTATTAATGTATTGACATTGTCTTTCTCTCCCTCCCTCTATATATATATATATATATATAGAGGAAGATATTTACAAAATTACAGACGTAAGCAATTGTGAAACTATCTGTGAAGTAATCGGCAGCCCTTATGCGGAGTACCTAGGGAATAAATTGAGCTTTTGAAGTTCATGATAGAGACATTTCTTAGTGAGGATTCCCGAAACCAGGCAATAATAGCAATCAAGGTAATAAATATGTGTTTTCTAATGTCAACAAAGTAATACATAAATCAAACTCAAGAACAGTTCTGGCAGTAAAATGGAAAAAATAAATGATTATATGAATGTGCTAAAGATATTAAGTTCCTATAAAGAGAGAATGATCTATTTGCTAGCAATTCGCGACCGCGGCGACCAGAAGGGAGGGGCCTGGCTGTCAAAGTAGCAATTTGCGGATTTACCCGAAAAAAAATTGACCTGGGGGTACCCGGAAATTGCAAACAATTTGAAACTGGGCGACGAGGAGAGAGTAGCCTGGTTGTCAAAGTAGCAATTTGCTAGCAATTTACGGATTTACCTCCCCCCAAAAAAATGTACCGGTGGTGTCCGCAAATTGCTAGCAATGAGCGACCGGAGCGACCAGAAGGGGAGGGGGCCAGCAATTTGCGAATTTACCCGAAAAACCCTGTATTTATCTGGGCTTGCCAAAATACTAAGTGTAATACTGAGCAGCTATTTTGCATGATTGACCAAACCTTAAATTTCTTGTTTGCTTTAAACATTTGATAGTATAAATAGAGATCATTTCAGGTAGTGTTTGCCTCGATTGAACACCCCGACATTATCACCTATTAAGTGGAACACAGAAAAGCGTATTTAATTCATGATAGACCTATCTCCGAGAGACTCTTTCTTCTTTCGCCTCTGGCTCTCACTCTTGATCCTTGGAATATAATAATTATCGTGACTGAGACTGGTTCACGTATGAGGAAATCATGATAATGATGCATGTTGTACGAAACATTATTGAATTATGAATGTACAAACATATAAAATCGAATTCTTTTATCTAAAGCTCAGGAATCGGCAGAGTGCCAACGTACCTATAAAAAATAATTGTATTTTCTACATCACACAGGCATAAACGATATGTGACGTGATGAAACATTTGTACTGCCTGCTATGCTTTAGAAAATGATATAATTTTTCTTACACAAACCCATCTATTAGAATAAAAAGCATATTACCTAAGCTTCTATCGTTCCACAGCAGTCATTATATCGTCAAATAAATCTTCGTTCATTCCCCAGGCACCAGATCCAGTGCATGATGATAAGCTTTCATTTGAGCTGCTCAGCGGACTTATTTTTGTGAACATTCAATTTATACTTCATCAAAGATTGTCAATTTAAAATCAGACTTCTTTATAAATATTTTCATTTATTTTTTTATTTCATAGATGTTTTACAAGGATGGCCTATTCAGCACCATATCTTGATTTTCAATAGGGTCCTGGTTCCTGTTAAGATACACATAAGAGGCAAAATTATATAACATTGTAAAATACTGAACATATAGCATGCAGATAAATGCGTGAATAGTACGCTAATACCTACAAAGAAGTCTAGGATAACTGTGCACTCTAGGATTTTAACTAAAACATATACAACAATATGCAAACGAGAATATGACAATGGCAAAAAAGGTAAGTATATAAAAATCATAAAATCTTCTACAACATTAAACTCTGTATAAGGGCATACATATTCTTGGTAAAAGTCAGAAATCCGTCTAAGTTGCAACTGCTCCCTTAGACAAGGACAACCAAAATATATAGCAGAAATATGTATAAGTATGTATCTAATTATAAAATGTTAGGTGGCGTCAATAAAGTGTTCACTATCCGAGGCTGACTTGAAAATAAGCTGATACAAGGCAGGGATCGGAATAATAAAAACTAGACATTAGCACATAAACGAAAATACAAACCATGATAACCTTGAACTCATTGGCTCTAAACTAAAACAGTACAGCACATATTTCAATTACGAGAGGTCTAATACTATGGCTAATATCAGGTATAAAAATACATATATTATAAAATGTTATGTATCGAACTTTTTGTACAAGTACTTAAAACGGTCGCTATCTGAGAATGCCACTAAATGGCAGGTGATTCCAAAAACAGGGGCCAGCGTAACAAAAACTAGATTTTAAACATTTTCTTCTGGGCATAGGTAAAGTTAAATTGAGGTGAGCAGAAAATCTTCTTTTGTATGGAATATCTTGATTTTTAAGACCATTTTTAAAATATTCAGGTACGTCTTCAGACAAATATTTAAATACAAGTGCACACATAAAGTAGCGATACCTTTGCTACATAGCCATCCAACCTATCGCAGACGATATGTTGCTATCAATTTTTTTTGTTACGATGTGTGCAGCAATATAATTTGAAGTGTGTTTAGAAGTTAAGAGAAGAAATATAGCTCTGAGGGCACATTTAGGATGTTGTAAAATTTACTTATTCAGAAAAATGCGAATTTATTTAAAACTATACTATTTTATAGAAACAATTTTGTTTATGTTAATTTAATAAAATATACTTCTTTCATACTTTTACATAAAAAAGAGGACAATTAAATCTACCCCTTGTCATGTGGAACTCATGAATGAGTATTTCGTAATACATGAAGTCAAACCCATGTCTCAGGACCAGTTCCTTGAAGACATTAATCTTTGTCAGCAAAGGCACACCTTTTGCCCTAGACAGTTCAATACCCGCAAAAACATATTGTGCTGGAAAAGTCCTTTTAAAATTAACACTTCCAGCCATTCAAGGGCACCGTCCTTGACCCTTGTTAACAAGCGACTCTTTGAGAAACGGTTGCAAAGTTTGTAGACTGATCTCACATTTCAGAAAAAAAATCGATTGTGAACACAACATGCGAGGTACAATTTTATATGTATGATGGAAAATTAGGCGGATGTTTCTTCTATCCCATTTTGTAAGATTTGTTATGATATCTAACATTTTTTCTCTCTCAAAAAACGGTTGGACCATGGGTCGTGGAACGGAGTATAGTCTATCTAAAGGGCGTCACTTTTTTTCTAAACCTTCACTATATATATATATATATATATATATATATATATATATATTATTTCAGCATCATAATCTCCATGACAACTCCACGTACAACTCTAACTATGCCACGTCCTTTCTCGCTTGAACGGGTTCGTGCTCTTGATAGTATCAACTGGCCCCTTAAACTAATTCGAAGGGCCATTTTAATGTATCCTTTATTTTACAATCCTACCGTAACTTGGCTTCTATAACGAAAACGATTTTTGGATGCCCTCGTTGGAAGAACTGGATAGCTTTGAGGTAACGAAATGAGAGATCCCAACCATTAATAACATTAGTGACTTACGTTTCGATAGATGATAAAAATACTATTCGTTTGATTATCACGCCCATCCATTTGAACTATATGAACCATATTTTGTTTAGTGTTTGTTTGAAATTTTTGGCATTAGAACAATGGCTGACAAAGATTAATGTCTTCAAGGTACTGGTCCTGAGGCATGGGTTTGATGTCATGTATTACGAAATACTCATTCATGAGTTCCACATGACAAGGGGTAGACTTAACTGTCCTCTTTTTTTATGTAAAAGTATGACAGAAGTATATTTTTGTCAAATTAACATAAACAAATTTGTTTCTATTAAATAGTATAGTTTTTAATAAATACGCATTTTTTTGAATACGTAAATTTTACAACATCCTAAATGTGCCCTCAGAGCTATATTTCTTCTCTTAACTTCAAAACACACTTCAAATAACATGGCTGCAACATATCGTCTGCGTCTTTAATTAACAAACTAGGTTGGACGGCTATGTAGCAAAGGTATCGCTACTTTATGTGTGCACTTGTATTTAAATATTTGTCTGAAGACGTACCTGAATATTTTAAAAGTGGTCTTAAATATCAAGATATTCCATACAGAAGAAGATTTTCTGCTAACCTCAATTTAACTTTACCTATGCCCAGAAGAGAATGTTTTAAGTCCAGTTTTTGTTACGCTAGATCCTGTTTTTGGAATCACCTGCCATTTAGTTTAAAGGCCGTCTTAGATAGCAATCATTTTAAGTACTTGTACAAAAGGTTCGATACATAACATTTTATAATTATATGTATTTTAAGCCATTGTATTAGACCTCTCGTAAGTTAAATATGTGCTGTATTGTTTTAGTTAGAGCCAATGAGTTCTCCGTTATCATGGTTTGTATTTTCGTTTATGTGCTAATGTCTACTTTTTATTATTCCGATAACTGCCTTGCATCAGCTTATTTTCAAGTCAGCCTCGGATAGTGAACACTTTATTGACGCCACTAAACATTTTATAATTAGATATATACTTATACATATGTCTGCTATATATTTTAGATGTTCTTGTCTAAGGGAGCAGTTGCAACTTAGTTGGATTTCTGACTTTTACCAAGAATATATATGCCTTTATACAGAGTTTAATGTTGTAGAAGATTTTATGATTTATATATACTTATCTTTTTTTTGCCAATCTCATATTCACGTTTTTATATTGTTGTATATGTTTTATTAAATATTAATATTCACATATTAAATAGCTAAACAAAAAAAAAACCAGACAAATTCATGGACACGAAAATATAATGTAATAAATTTTAGTTGTTAACCTTGTTTGCTATTTCAATTTAATCTATGTCTAGAGAGTAAGGATTATCTAGTATTTGATTATGCAGGATTTTAAACGATTTACCATAGTCCAACAGAATGGCACTGTCAATTACCATTTCAATTAACTACACGTATATATACTCGGACAAACAATTCAAAGAATTTATAAATAATTATCCCTATACTGTGGAACACATTTTCTAACTCACAGAGAAATGTTCCTCATTTAATTATGTTCTATAATAATTAAATAATCACCGGAACCCCCCTCACCTATGTCTTAATGGTAATTTGTATTTCTGATGTTACATTTAATGTTTCTTAATCCCTTTTTGCCTGTACTTCTCATGAACATACTGTACGCTATCTTGCATATCATAATTAAATGTGCTCTTGTTAATGCCTGAATTGCTCTATCAATTTTTCTTATGGAACTTTCATTGTTATTTACGTAATAAGATTTTATCATTGTCCAATCGGGCAGAGTGGCAGATCAGTTGTTCTTCACTGACAGGGTTATCCTGTATAAAGATTAAGATGAATAAATTTGGAAATCCGCCAGCATTCGAATGAATCATACAGAACTTACCCGTACCTTAGCTGTGAGCTCAAATTCTTTACCTCAATCTCTTTGTTTTAGCAAGGAAACACTTTTCACGCCAGATCGCTTTATAAGCGCGAACGGCCAGGGAGCAGACACATTTTCATTCATCTGGAAAAAAATTCAATGAACATGTCTAATAATTATCATTTTATTTTTTTGTTGTGGATTCCAGTGACCTTTTGGCGATTGCATACATATAGCTGTACCGACTTCCTTCCGTTCTCTTCTCGTTATTTGTTTTGTCCAAACTGCGTGATGTTAATCTCTTCTGTTGTGAACTTAAAACTTTATCACTTTAATTTTAACACTTTGTTTTACTTAGAGTGATGCTGATATTTCCTGTTGTCGACTAACAACTTCATTATTTTTAACACTTTTTTCACTGGTGCCGAAAAATTCAACCCCTTATTTATCGCTTTATGGAAGCTACTTCAATTTAATTTTAGTGGATATAAATCTAATCGAGGGTTGAGATAACTAAAGCTGAAAACCTCCATAAACTTGGAATGACTTATGAAGCAAAAACATGCCTATAGTATCGGGCATAGACATGTCAAATATCACTCCAGTCTTCGTGTTGGTAGATTGAGGATGTAGCTTATGTGGCTTCAGATCTGATTTGGCAATAGAAGAACAGAAAACAAATTTAGTTCAGTCAATTATGCTAATTGATGGCACGATAAAAGAATTTCCTGTTGTCAATATTCAGGTAGATTCACCATATTTGTCTAGACAGGTGCAGGCATTAAGTATTCCATATTCACTGTTTGAGGTGGTAATAGCGAATAAAGAGAGAGCAAGGGATACTCACGATCCTAATAATAATTGGCAACCTGTACAGAGAATGTTGGAGACACTTTCCACATAATCTATTAAAGAACCAAAAGCCTTAGAACCACTTAATGATGAGATGCAAGAAGTGATGGTAGTGCAAACTAGGTCCCAGACGAAAAAGGGCAAGAAAACTAAAACCTTTGAAGGTTTTACCGTCGATACCTTCAATAGAACCAAACGAGTTATTAGTGGCACAGAAATATGAGAGTAGTTTAAAGCATTCATGGGGAAAAGCTGAATCAGAAGATGTAGGTGCCAAATACATATTTCTTGGTTGAGCAAGGTTAGAGGCTAAGAACACTCAGAGATTTTGGAAATCCTGGGATAGGAAAAGGGCAAAAGGTCTTAGTAGTTCCAAGGAAATACAGGCAACATATCATGAAGATAGCACATGAATCATGGTTTCAGGGAGATCAAGGAATTAATAATATCTTAGCTAAGATTCAAACCCAATTTTATTGGCCAATCCTTTACCAATGATGTCTCAAGATTTTGCAGATCTTATGAGATATGTCAGAAAACCGTAGACAAGGGCAGGGTGCCTAAGGCTCCATTGGGTAGAATGGCACTGATAGGAGTACCTTTTCAACGAAAACCTTCCTGTATCCTGCAGCACATTTTAGGATCTTTATTTATATTGGCTTCCCGCAATATTCAGTGCCACATGGAAAAGTTATATTGCTTGGTATAATTTGCATGTATGAAAATGTTTCCTTATATACTCTGCGCTAATATTTGCATTGAGCGTGACCAGCCCAATCAGCAAGGTTCTTTCAAATGTGAACTGAACGGCATGTAACACTCATTCTGTTTAGCGGGCACTCACTGACAATTTATTCACTATTGGATGGTCCGTGTTCTGCATGTGCATTTTCTATGAATCTTCACACCCTCCATCTGTACATATAAAACATATGTTCAAGGTCAAGGAAATAATTCAAGGATAATATAACACATTTAAGGACCTGTATTTATCTTGGTTTCCCAAAATATTCATTGTAACTTGGAACAGTTATTTTGCATGTTATAAACTGCATTTATGAAATTGATTCCTTGTCACTTAGGCCAAGAAACAGACAGAGCGCCCACACGCGTTAATAAAAAAGTCTTGGTTATTCCACATCACACAATCATTAAGATTCATTTTCCATACTCAAACCAACCTATTAGAATATAAAGCATTAACATATAGCTGCCATAACCGCGAGGAAATGTAAAAGTTCCCAGAACACTAGGAATGTTATGGGATATGACCATGAAACATTTCCAGCAAATAATGGTATACCGGCGAATTGGCCATGGACGAGTTGTTCGGAAAAGTCGAGTGGTTACACTGTCAATTACGATAACATTTTGGGTCCTGCGTCAAACCAGTATTTTTATAGTTTGATCAGTTTATTTTTTTATACCAGAGGGCACGTATTCTGAATGCAGTCAACTATCATTTAAACGCATTTCTAATGCAATTGTAAACGTAGTGGCTGTGTTTGTTAGCTCAATTTTTTGTTCCATAATTGGATAAGAAATACAATGTTTCTTTCTCAGTCGGTTATAAGGGTATTTGCATCAGAGACAACAATATTTACAAGTAGAATATGATAGAAGTAGTAACTTGAACTAATGTTGAGTGTAATGTAAAACAAATATTGTCCGGGTAAATGGGTCACTACTGTGCAATTTTGGGGCTAAATACAAATATATTCAGATTTATTTTATTTCGTATTGGCTGAATATTTCTGGTCATTTAAATATCCAATAGAAATTAAATGAAGTAGTTTACATAAAGCGCTAATAATGGGGTGACATTTTTCGGCACCAGTAAAAGAAAGTGTTAAAGGTGTTGTATGTTGTATGTTGTATGAAAGTTGTGTCCTCAGGAGAAGAGATAAACGTCACTTAGCCTGCACATAACATGAAGGGAACAGAAAGATACTAGAACAACTTTATGTATGCTATCGCTTAAAGATTCCTGGAAGCCAACCCGTCCCCACTGTACCACCCCCTCATCCGGAAATGGGCAATAAGACGGTAGCGGTTACGGCGTGTTCGACATTAGGAATAAAGTCGAGGTCAAAATCAACATCAAGTACCAATTTGTGATCTAGGAAAATTGATGTGCTTATATTCCATTTTTCTTTAATATCCTATAATGAAGATTTAGAAAACAGAAAGTTGGCATACAAAAGTAAAGAAAAAGAGCGAAAAATTTGAAATCGATTGTATCATGGTCACCTAAGTATGTCCACCTTAAAAATAACAAAATCCGACTAAATAATCAAAAATCTCATCGAGTCAGGGAGACTGAACCATTATTTTTATCCTATATATAACCGTACGTACTGATACAACGCTGCTACAATGAATAATGCTTGAGGGTAACCAAATTTATTTATCTTTATTTTATCATTTTATATACAGGATAACCTTTTCAGTAAAGAATAAATAATGTGCCACACAGCCTAATTGGACAATGCAGTTCATAAAATCTTGCAAAACACAATACCAATATCATTAATATTGCATTTTCATTTATAATGAAACGCAAGGTAGTGCATAGTGCTTATATACAACAGGGCATACAAAACAGCACTAGGCCAATGGGGTTGGGGTGGGGGTTCAGGTTATTATTTGATCATTTTAGAACGACACTTAAGGAGGAGAAATTTCTCTTAGAGTCGCATAATTTGTTTCACAATATAGGAATAACAATTTATAAATCCTTAAAATAGTCGGTTCGATGTTTAAGTAAATTAGTAAATTCACATGGTCATTGCCGGTGCCATTTTGTTGAACTCCAGTAATACGTTAAATTCTGCATATTCAAATACTACATAATGCCAGCTCTCAGGATCTAGAATATATTGAAAAACCAAAACATGATTTACAGCTAAAATCGATTTCATTATTTTTTTCCTGTCCATGAATTTGTCTTTTTCTCTGTTTAGTTAAAAACTGAAGTGACTTTATCCATAGGATATACCTGTACTTTTGGATTACAGCAATTAAAGATCAATGTTAATCCTTGCAATATATTCCCCCGTGATGTATATATAAAGCACAGAACAAAACTTCCACCATTTGCAATCAGGTATCTCGTCTCTGGATTAGGTCAGCGACTGGTTGTTTTGACGGCGACAAGCATAACACATCTGAGGACTTCCTTAGCTTGACGTGGTTGACCGTCAGTCATACTCTCTTGTTCCACAACAGCCATCATATCATCAAGCAATTCTTCTCTCATTTCCGCAGGCACCAGATCAAGTGCAGGATGAAAACCTTTCACTACAGCTGCAGTGGAAACATTTTTCATGAACATTCAATTTAGACTTCATCACATATTATCATATTAAATCAGACTGCTTTATAAATATATAAATGTGTCTGAAAAAGTAAGAAAAGAAATATATCTGCTTGGACACATTTATCATTAATGTAATTGATACTAAATGGGGAAAATGCGTATTTATTGAAAACAATATTGTATTTTATTAAAACCCATCGGTTTATGTAAATTAAACAAAACTTTTACATGAAAAAATACAACAGTTATTAGACCTCTGGTGACTTGGAACTCATGAAAGAGCAA
The DNA here is from genome assembly GCA_026874595.1 of Sipunculus nudus. Lineage (NCBI taxonomy): Eukaryota > Metazoa > Annelida > Sipuncula > Golfingiida > Sipunculidae > Sipunculus > Sipunculus nudus. Next base: position 32,192,524 of record CM049320.1, read on the forward strand.
TTCGTAATGTATGACGTCAAATCCATGCATCATGACCAATTCCTTGAATACATTTTTTTTTGTCAGCCAAGGCACCTCTTTCGCCTTTGACGGCTCCACGTCCAACAAAACAAATGCTGGTAATACATGTTCTAATTCCTGAAATTTCAAGCATAGTCTATACAGAATATGGTGTTATATATATAATTTTATAACACTGGATGAAAGTCATAATAAAACGAAAAGTATATTCTTCTGCATGGGAGACGTAAGTTAATATTGATAATAATTGTTTAGTGCTGTCATTCCGTTACCTCAACGTTCATCCATTTCTTCCAACGAGGGCATCCAATTATCGTTTTCATAATAGCACCCGTGTAACGGTAGGGTTGACAATATAAAGGGAACAGAAACATAGCCCTTTCACCTGGTTTAAGGAGCCAGTTGATGTTATCAAGAGCACGTCCCATGTCACGAACCCAATGAAGCGCGAAAAAGGACGTAGCATAGGAAAAATAAGATTTGTACGTGGAGCTGTCTTGTAGTTTACGACCCTGAAAGAATAATAAAAATAATAATATACAGGAAGGGAGAGAGAGAAAAAGAGAGAGGGGGTGTGTTTGGAACCCACCATCGAATATCAGAGCCTTTGCTTTTTTGAGAGGCTGCACGATTAATCATCTATCCTTTTCATTATTCCTCCTACGGAACATCATTAACATTTTCTAGACACTGACATCTGTTTTTTTTAGTAACGTCTAATGCTAATACCACAGCATTCATACCTAGATTTTGATAACAATATAAATAATCTCTTGGGATGATTTTTCATTTATGAAATTAGATTTTTTTGGCGTCGGAGACGCCACAGTGTCCTCGGACAAGACATAGCCCCTTGTTCTGAAGCATATATTTACATTTTGCAAGGTAATGATCTCAAAGATAAGTACAACAGCTTTTTCAACTCGTCGAATAATATATTTGAAACAAAATGTGTATCCTTATTGATTAAATATTATGAAACATTTCATTTGTAGGTTTCATAAAAATCGTATAATTCAGCTAATTTGACCTTGGAGACCAGTGTCAAGGTCTAGTTTTTAAACCTGTTCATATTTTTTTCTAATTGGATTCGCACTACTCCTACAGTAATTTGGTTCACCGAAACTTGTACATTTTGTCACATTAGGCCATGGATACTAAAGTCAAGTTCAGAAGTTTTCAAGCATATACGAGATCTTAGTTGAAATATTTTGTGTGTGTATTTTTTTAGAAGAACAAGCAGTACATCGAAATACTGAGCTTCACATTTATCCTAGATTTCGGCAGATTTGACCTCGAAGATCAAAGTAAGTTGTCAGATGATTTTGTAAAGCACTTACCTTGACTTTGATCTCCAAGGTTAACTTTCGTTTTGCCGTCTTTCAATATAAATTAAAAAAAAACACCCAGTCCTTGAGAAATATTGTTTGTTTTCTACTAAATATAGAAATATTCAAAGTCAAGGCCACTCTCATGATAAGGTCATGGCCTAAATCTAAACATACTTCATTTTCTGACATATAATTGTACATTTGAAGAATAAAGTTGCGCCACCAAACTCATGCGCAAGACAAACCTATTCAAGGTCATCAGTCAAACATGTTATAGAACATATATTGAGAATTTCTTGAGAACATTTTGATTTGGGGGATAATAAAAAAATGAACCAAATTAGAGACACTATCGTGGTGAACCATAACACCAATAAAATAGGCTTCTTCTTGTTTGATATAGACCCGTAAGATATTTTTGTTATCTCGCTCGCACGAAAACGTGCTAAAACTATAGTATCTAAGGCTTCCTGTCAGGGAATAGAACTATTTACCAACCTGGATATCCATTCGTTCAGCCGAAATACGATCTGACTCGTACTTCTGCTTGACGTATTTTATCATGGGTTCGCTCACATCCGCTGCGGTGAGATGGCAATTAAACTTCTGCTGTAGATAATAGCTTGTCTCTCCTGTCCCACAGCCGATATCAATCACGTGCTCATCCGGGCTTATATCTGCGACATAGTTGTCTATGGCCAATCGCCCATAGTCCTTAGCATGGCTGTTTCCGGCAAGGTAAGCCGTTGGACGCTGCATGGCTTCGGAACTACTTCATCACAAAAATAAACTAGAATACGGGTAGTCGACAAGCGACTACGTGTATCCCCCTAAATCAGAGTGGAACGGGACAAGTTAACCATGGATTAGGTGGCAAGGGGAAATAGAGTGAAGTGTTGAATATTAGCATGGATGTCTGCAGCCAAATTGTGTATGAAGGTTGCCCCCCCCCCCCCACTACAAAATCAAGAAAGCCGTCCAAGTTGTATACATATGCAAAACTTAAGGCAGATAAGTCAAACCATTACATGTATATGACTGATTTTAGCCTGTGGCAGACAATCAGATGGACGATGAGCAAAAATGGTTGCAGTTGACGCGTATGATAAAGAGCTATGTGAGAACTATACACATGCAAAACTTTGGCCTAATCGGTCAAACGGTTCCCAAGATATGAGCTTGGATGTCTGCTGCATAAACTAGAATGCAGGTGGTGCCACCTGTCATAAAATCAAGAGAGCTGTCGGGGATGTATAAACCTGCAAAATTTTAGCCAGATATGTCATACCACTGCCGAGATATGAGTGATTTTAACCCCAGGCAGACAAACAGATGGACACTGTGCAAACATGGTTGCAGGTGGCGCCACCATTTTTTGTGTATGTTATAAAGCTCTTCAAGGGCTACATTTGTGCAAAAATATTTTCCTGATCGGTCAAACGGTTCACGAGATATGAGCTTGGATGTCTGCAGCGTAAACGTGAATGTAGGTGGCGCCACCTGTCATCAAATCAGAAAAGCTATCCAGGATGTATACGCATGCCAAATTTCAGGTGAATTAGTCAAGTCACTGCAGAGATATGAGTGATTTTAACCCAAGGCAGACGAACAGATGGACACTGTGCAAACATGGTTGCAGGTGGCGCCACCATTTTTGTGTATGTTATAAAGCTCTCCAAGGGCTACATTTGTGCAAAAAAATTTTCCTGATCCGTCAAACGGTTCCCGAGATATGTGGGTTTATGTGTGGAAACAGACACACAAACGGACGCAGAGCGCAGAGGAAAGGTCAGAGGTCAAAACAAAATCGGGGCGCAGCAGTTCACATGTGACCCGAACATAATCCCGGGTTTCGTAAAATTCCGCCCAGCGGTTACGGTGGAGTTCTCCGGACACCTACGCGGCGGCGGCGGTGGCGTGCACCTGAAAACATAGTATCCGCAAAACTCTGTTTTGGCGGATACAATTAGGCTCGATATACTAAGCTGGAATTCATCGTTTTTTATGTATATTATAATCATAATTAGGGAAACTCAAATATATATGTGACAATATTTATGATTTCAATTTAATTGCATAAAATGGTAAATGGTTGTCCATCAATTACGAAACAAGGTGATGCCATCTACTCAACCATGAGCAGTTTAAACAATGGTAAATAAAACGAGTGATTTTCAAGAGAAGATTTTTTTATTAGTTCTCAAGTTTGTTGTATATTCAAGACCATCAAAAAAACTTTTTGAATATATAATTAAAAAAGAATAAAAAGACTGATGATTGTTTAGCCAAAAGAAATGCCAACTTGTACTTTTTATGTTTATGTGATAAAAAATATGATTTAATCATTTCATTTTACCTTAGAGCTAAACATTTGTACAGCATTTGCTAAATATCAATAGATTAAATCTGCGTTACGTCATTAAATACCATTCATTAAATTTTGTTGAAGGAACATTTTACATATACATGCATACACAAAATCTGTGAGTTTTGAACTTTATGGATTAAATGTTCTTTCAGAAATATATATTCAAATGTCCTCCGCCAATTAAAACAATAACAAAAAAAAATAAAAAATAATCATTACGGTACCATACATTATTGGGATAACTCATCTTCCCTGAACCTGAAAGTCACAGTCTGTAGCACGGCTCAGAAATGTTTTTTTTATAATTCATAACGATGGATATTGGTGTTAATATAAAGCCGGTTTATATTTATAGTTTTTATTTAAAGCCATAAGATCCCCCGATGATTGATACTTTCATAAATAAGCCACTTCTATTAGGATTCTCCCTATCACCATAAAAACCACACGAATCCAATCAGAAATATTGATACATTCGCCTTGTTCTTACGGGTCAATGATAGAGAGAAAACTGCACAAAAATAAAAAATGACGAACAGCAGATAAAATGTTATTAAATCTATTAAAAATGTTATGAAATAAAAATCTTTAAATGCTAAAAATTGTATATCGCCATTTGTATATACAATGAAACCTCGTCGTGTCGAAGTCGAAGGGACCATCATTAAACTTTGACATATCCGATGTTCGACACGAGCGGTTTTATTTGGTTATAATTAAACCAGAGTTGTCCGGAATATCGAGTCTGTAAAGTCGACATAAAGAGGATATTCGACTTAAGCGGGTACGACACAACGAGGTTTTCCTGTATTATAACCATTGGTGTATGTAACCGCCTAGTAGTGTGGAATAGCCGCTTTGATAATAATGGAAGTGAAATATATATCGTGAAAACAAAAGTAATGCTCACCTGAAGAACAATAACAAGAAGATGTTTACGGCGTGTTGCCGTTACGAAGTTCGGTGGCGGAGTAGCGCGATAATGAAATAAATGCCAGTCGTTTAAGCGCTACGTGGCCAGTGAAAGGTTCAGTGACGACAGTGACAGTGCATATTTGGGCACTGTTGGATAACAATTACACTACTTAAGTAACTGTTAACTGTTTTTTTTCAGTTCGCGTCACGAAATTTTAATACACAGCTGTTGGCACACTGTATGGCAATTGTGCATACACATATATATGAAAGATTGAAAAACAAAGTTTAACTATCGTTGTATGATAAAAGGATTTTCCTTGTTCTTCGTTTATGTTTCTATGAATCTTCTTCCTCCATCTGTTCAATCATAAACATAGGTTTAAGGTCAACGAAATAATTCCTGAACCTGCAAAATTTATTATGTTAAACCCAAGTTTTCGTTTAAACTGTATTTATCTGGGCTTGCCAAAGTACTAAGTGTAATGCTGAGCTGCCATTTTGTATGGTCGACCAAACATTAAATTTCTTGTATGCTGTAAACATTTGATAGTATAAATAGAGATCATTTCAGGTAGTGTTTGCCTCGATTAACACTCCAACATTATAAGCTATTAAGTGGAACACAGAAAAGCGTATTTAATTCATGATAGACCTATCTCCAAGAAACTCTGGCTCTCACATTTGATCCTTGGAATATAATAATTATCATTACTGGGACTGGTGCCCGAATGAGGAAAAAATCATGATAATGATGCATGTTGTACCAAACAATATTGAATGATGAATGTACAAATATATAAAATCAAATTATTTTATCTAAAGCAGAGAAATTGGCTGAGTGGCTACCCACCATCAAAAAATGATTGCATTTTCTACATCACACAGGCATAAACGATCGGTGACGTGATGAAGCATTTGAACTGCCTACGATGCTTTAGCATAATGTTTGTGACATAATGTTTCTTACACAATTTTATATATCTATTAGAATAAAAAGTATAGTATCAATGCTTCTATCGTTCTAATGACCTCTTTGCCAGAAAATGCAATTTTTTCAGCACTTTTTCAGTAATAATAATGGTGTATGACCCTTCATGAAACACTTGCTGAAGGAAAAAAGGGTATACCCGAGACTTGGCCATAGACGAGATCTTTGGAAAGTCGAGTGTTACACTGTCAATTACCATTGAAACATTTTGGGTCCTGCGTCAAAGAATTTTTTGTTAATTTTGATAACAGAGTGTACGTATTCTGAATAAAGCCATCAATTTTCATTGGAAAGCATTTCATATACAGCAATTGTCAACGGAATGGCTGTGTTTGTTGACTTTGTGACTTAATGTTTTGCTCAATTATTCTGTATGAATAATTGTATTAATAGTAGTATTAATAACAGGAACTAATGCTAAGTGTTATGTTATACTAATATAGTCTGAGTAAATATGTCATGACTGTATGCTTTAGGGGCTAAATATCAAAGTTATACCGCTACCATTCAGATAGACTGCTGACTTACTATTTACTTCGTAATGGCTGAATATTTCCTGCCATTTTTATATCCACTAGAATTAAATTGAAGTAGCTTACATAAAGCGATAATTAATGGGTTGGATTTTTCTGCACCAGTGAAAAAAGTGTTAAAATTAATGAAGTTGTTAGTCCACAACAGGAAAGATCAGCGTCACTCAAAGTAAAACAAAGTGTTAAACATGATAAAGTTTTAAGTCCACAACAGAAGAGATTTACGTCACGCAGTTTGTACAATGCAAATAACGAAAAGAGAACGGAAGGAAATCAGTTCAACTATATGTATGCAATCGCCAAAAGGTCACTGGAAGCCACAACAAAAAGATACAAATGATAATTATTAAACATGTTCATTGAATATTTTTCCCCAGATGAATGAAACTGTGTTTGCTCCCTGGCCGTTCGCGCTTATAGAGCCATCTGGCGTGAAAGGTGTTTCCTTGCTAAAACAAAGAGATTGAGATAAAGAATTTGAGCTAACAGCTAAGCTAAGGGGTTAGTTCTGTATGATTCTTTCCAATGCTGCCGGATATCAATTTTATTCACCTTAATCTTTATACAAGATAACCCTGTCAGTGAAGAACAACTGATCTGCCACTCAGCCCGACAAGCCCGGACAAAGACAAAATCTTATTAAGTAAATAACAATGAAAATTCCATAAGAAAAATTGATCGAACAATTCTGGCATTAACAAGAGCACATTTAATTATGACATGTAAATGTAACATCAGAAATACAAAATACCATTAAGGCATTGGGGAGGGGGGTTCCGGTGATTATTAAGTTATCATACAACATAATTGAATGAGGAGCATTTTTCTGAGAGTCAGACAATGTGTTCCACAGTATATGGATAAAACATATTCCACACCTCTCGCAATTTAAATAAGTGCTCTTTTGTTTTAGTTTATAGCTAATGAGTCCACCATTATCATGGTTTGTATTTCGTTTATGTGTTAATGTCTAGTTTTTTATTATTCCGATCCCTGCCTTGTGTCAGCTTATTTTCAAGTCATTCTCGGATAGTGAACACTTTTTTGACGCCACCTAACATTTCATACTTAGATGTATACTTATACATATATCTGCTATATATTATGCTTGTCCTTGTCTAAGGGATCAGTTGCAACTTAGTCGGATTTCTGACTTTTACCAAGAATATGTATGCCCTTACACAGAGTTTAATGCTGTAGAAGATTTTATGATTTATATATACTTACTTTTTGTTTGCCATTGTCATATTATCGTTTGCATATTGTTGTATATGTTTTAGTTAAAATCCTAGAGTGCACAGTTATTCTAGACTTCTATGTAGGTATTAGCGTACAGATTGAGATATTTTGATTTTTTTATTCCAGCTGCTTAAGTTGCATTAATTGTAGGTGCAAGATTTTTACATGAACTAAATTTATGAATTTTTCAGAGTTGAGAGAAGTGCATGAGCTTTACCTATTGTAATATATCAACCACACCATACAGTGACTTTGAGAGGTAGAACCTACTGTGCACTGAAAGCAGGAAGCGTTTCCAGATATGTTTTTTTTTCATCTCTTAAGTGTAGTGTCCTTGTACGTACCCTTATTGTTTTGTATACATGTCATACTTTGCTGGTATGTTCTTTATTTCAAATGAATGTTTTTTATGTAATGTTGACATATTGTTTCTATGACAGAATGAGAAGATTGTGTTCAATTGTTCTATTCAGTTTAATGTAGGGGTCATGAATTATGCTTCAGGTTTCAAATTAGATGGCCATTTGAAGTTAATAACTTCCAAGTAAGCAGTTTTTATGGGAGACACCTGTAAGATTGCTTCTGTAAATGTGAGAGGTTTGGGTAGCCATAGAAAGAGAAGGGAATTATTTTATTGGCTAAACGGGAAACCGTTTGATTTTATATTTCTGCAGAAAACTCACATGGACCCAGAATGTGAAAGCAGATGGAAGGCTGAACGGGGTCATCATATTTATTTTAGTCATGGTAGCAATAAAGCTAGAGGAGTCTGTATATTAGTGAAAAACAAAACTTGAATTCAGATCAAACACAGTATAAAAGATGAATATGGGAGATTTTTAATTCTTATATTCTTATTTCTTAATGTATTAGCAGAAATAGAAGATGACAAACTCATATTGCCGGAGATTTTAATGTAGTTATAGACTCACAACTTGATAAAGATGGAGGGAATGAACATACACATGATAAAGTGAGACAGATTCTGAGACAGTAGATGGAATTAGCCCAGTTAACAGACATTTGGAGTGAACAACATCCATACACTTTTAAATACACCTGGCATAGATATAACCCCAAACCTGTGTATTGTCGCCTGGATTATTTTTAATTAGCAATTGCCTTAACAGTTACATCTCTCGCTCAGATATCAAGCATGGTTACAAGACTGATCATTCGTTGATATCCATAAGTTTAAGTGACCAAAAAAAGGGGACCTGGATATTAGAAGCTTAACTGTTTTTTATAAGAAGATAAATATTATGTTAAAATTATAAAAGAATGTATTAAATCAACAGTTCAGATTAATAAAGAAGCTGATCCAGGTCTTTTGTGGAATACACTCAAATATAAGATTAGAGGTGAAAGTATAGCATATGCATCTAGGAAAAAGGATCGTATAATAATAAATTATTAAATCTAGAAAGAGAATTGCAGGAAACACATTCTCATTATAATATATTTAAAAGTCATGAAGATAAATCAAATAGGAAAAAAACTAAGGGTGCTGTTGTATGATGTCGAACAAAATGGTATGCAGAAGGTAATTAACAAAAAAAAATACTTTCTACGATTAGAAAAAAAGGAACTATGATCAGAAATATATTCTTAAATTGAAAGACCAGAGTGGTAAAATACTTTCAAATACAAGAGACATTTTAAATATACAATTTAGATTTTATAAAGTATTATATTCATCAGCAGGCCCTGATGAAAATTATAGATCAGAATTTAATACCCAGCCTGATTTAAACTCACTTACAGTTGAAGAAAAACACTTATCTGATAAAGATTTTACCTCACCTGAATTTGTTACTGCACCTAAATCTTTAAAGAATAAGAAAACACCTGGGCCAGATGGATTCCCAGCTGAATTTTCTTAAATGTTTTTGGAAGATCTAAAAAAAATATCACATTAATGCTGTTGCTTACTCTTTTAATACTGGTTCTTTACCTTTGACTATGCGGCAGGGCATTCTTTGTTTGACACCTAAGAAAGGAAAGCTTGAACTCTTCTAAAAAATTGGCGCCCTCTTCATTGTTGAATACAGACTATACCATAATTGCAAAAACCATAGCTAGTAGACTTAAATCTATCCTACCTCGTACCATAAATTCGGACCAAACAAGTTTCATTAAAAATAGATATATTGGGGAAAATATAATAAAAATCACAGATATATTTGCCTATGCCAGAAAACATAAACATAAACAGCTGCTTCATATAAATTTATTTTGAAAAAGCTTTCGACATTTTAGAATGGTCTCATATTCAGAATACTTTAAATCTTTTTCCATTAGGATTATTCTTTTAAAAAATGGGTTAATATTAATAATACTAATATAAGCAGTTGTGTTATAAAAAGAGGATGGGCAACTGAGTATTTCACAATTTCTCGTGGTGTAAGACAATGTAATATTTAAATGTAATTTAGAAAGCACAGACGTAAAATACTCTAACAAAACATGTCACCCTTTTTGGAAAGAAGTGTAAATAATATAGTGTTAATATAACTTTGATAAAGTAAATATGTGTCATGATATTTTATCACAAATATGATTCTTCAACTCTTGTGTTAAAATAGATAGAGATATAGTATATGATAAACTTTTTTATAAAAAGATGGTATAAAAAAATCAGTGATATTATTAAAACAATTAATCATAAATATGTATTTCTATCTAACGATGAGTTTATAATAAAACTAAAGCTAAAATTAAGAAAATGCAGTATATGAGTTTAATAGATGCAATTCCTACTATTTGGAAAAAAGTAATAAAAATATGTGAACCTAGTACTATTACGTAAAACGAAATTAGATAAAGTAATGGAAATGAATAATTTACAATCATTATATATTATGAACTTCTACTCAATATTGATAAAAAACCTACAAATATGATTGAAAAATGAAACAAAGACATGGAACGTGAATGTGAAGAAACAATATTTGAGGCTTTTAATAATATCAAGAAAACAACCATATCAGAAAGCCCTTAACCCATTCTTATTTACAATCGAAAATAAAGATAGTATACTTTGCTCTCTTTCTAAAAATGAGAAGAAATCCTTATTGCATCTCTTCTTTCAGTGCAGGGTTACCCAGAAAATAATATCAGAGATGAAAAGCTGGCTTTTGAGTTTACATTTTGTGATAGATGATGCTAATCTTTCTAAAAAATGTGTTATATTCATCAAAACGAATTTCTCCACACTTTATATATTACTTCTATCATTCAAAAGTTTACATTTATATGTAAATGTAAAGACATATTGCCATACCTTGACAGTTTAAAGGCTTAAATTAGGCAGATTTATAATATTGAGATAAACATAGCTAAATAAACTGGTTATATTGCTGTTCACCATATAAAATGGAAACCAATAATCATTTACTTAGAATAGTTCTTTTTTTAAATCATCAACTCTGTAAATATTCCACTAAACATTGATTTTATATTCTTGACCCTCTGGATTAACTGTACAAAGTTCATAATGATTTTGTATTTCTATGTTTGTATGCGAGTAATTGTTTGTTGATGTGATGTATTTTTTAATGTCCAGTGAATGTACCATGTAGTAGCCGTAGTTTGCTTATCATGTTTGCTATACATTGTATGTGTATTTTGGTTGTTTATAATAACAAAAGAAAGCTACTTTTGACACTGCGTCAAGACGTCTCTTCATCTTTGGTATATATAACGATGGATATTGGTATTGATATAAAGCCTTTTTATATTTATAGCTATTATTTAAAGCCATAAGAACCCCCCAGGACTTTTACTTTAAGTGATTCGAATGTGATTCCATAAAGAAGCCAATTTCATTATGACCTCCGTTTCACCATTAAAACACACGATTCACTTTTGCCGCAGTGTAATTTGCTTTACATTTTCCAAAATCGGTTTTTCAACACAACGTGAGTTTACTTTGTGGCAACGTGTTATTTTGCCAGGAAGGATTGGATCTAAGAGTAGCGAATTTGGCCTATCGAAAATATGTCTAAAAGCATCTGGAATCAGTTTACTTTAAACCGGACTAAAACAAATCGGAATATCAGGTTTCAAGTTGGCTACAGTACACGGAAGCTTCTATGCAAATATATCATGGAAATATGGAGTCTTCAAAAGTGTTCAATGAACAACAGATATACTGTCCTGTATTGCCCTTCCAACAAAATACACTATTGGACGTTGAATCTCAAATTTTGGGCCTTCATTGTTTTACTCAAATTCTCCACACAAATGGTTAATTAATTATAGTATAGCTTATTATATCTGAATTAGGAATGCATATATGACGATATAAGAGTATTACCGAAATATAACGGATTTTTTTTTAATTCATACTAGAGCCAACTATATTGTGTATAGCCTAGATATTCATGAAATATAATCATATACCTTTCGGGATATAAAATTGGTTTTCATTTTGTAACGGGAACAAAACTTTAAAAATTTAAAATGCACGACTTCTGAATTCCATTTGCACATTTGCCCTTAAGACGCACAAATAGTGGCCAGCTGTAGGTTGAAATATGTTATAAAATCTTAATACTCATATATGATATCTCGTACCTGATCTTGATGCCTGTACTGGTAAAATTAAATTCCCCAGGTAGTTCAGCTTCTTAAAAATGACAGCCTATATTTCGTTCAAAGCTAAAGATTCGTCTGTTTGAATTGTATAAGTTGTCATGATGTATGACATGGCACGCTCCTCAAGGGGGTTGTCCGAGACAAAATTTATGAAAACTTTAGCCTGGTTTCATGCTCTATGATAATAAAGATATTGGTATTCATACTCATTCGCTATTTTAATTATACCTGGCAAGCTGAATTACAAAAACGGTCTAAATAGGAGTTCACGCATTATATTCATTAAACAACCTATTTAAGAAATAAAATTGAGTGAGACGTTTCCTCTTCCTCTAAATAATTCCGGATAGCATAATCCCCTCTCGTGTTACAACATAAACATTTACTGACTGATAAATGTAAACCTGTATTGGGTTACTTTATTGTGTCCAAAAATTAGAAAACCTGAGGTATCGCAATATGTGTAATAACTTATCATGATCCGTCTAGAATTTTATTTAATACCGAAAGAACATTTTTGTCAAAAGAAGAGCTGGATTGATATATCTTATTATTGGTCGATGCAAGATATCCGATAAAATTACTAAAGGCTCGGACGTAAAACAACACGATCATCGATGACTTTGATCAGACTGGATACTTTTTTATGACTCTTACGAGATCTTTATAAAGATAGGTACCAGTTTTACAGGACTACGCCTGACTAATCCACAAAATTTGTTATATATTTCATATATATTAATACAAAATATTCTGTCCTAGGGAATTCCCATATAAAGAAAATGTACGAATCCTGTGAAGGTATTTAATAATTGCTTAATATTAACTGAATCACAAGATATGTTATACCCATACATTTACTGAGGGGATTCGTATAACGCCACAAGGCCTCGTATGATATGATATGATCCCTTAGATTTATATAAAAAAAAAGATAATCCCTACATCAGTTTACTTAGTGTGATGGCCTTTGCTATATAAGCCAAATTATGTAATAACCAATAACCAAGAGCTTTCGGTGATAAGTTAAAGTTGTACTTGTAGTCCATGAAGGAAGCCAGTTCCTCTTTATTTGTATTGAATTATGCCAAACTTAAAATATATTCGGGATTATAATAGGTACTGGATAAAGTTACTTATTGCATGAAAAGGAAGCTCACTGTAGGTAATGGTTGTTGTCATGTCCAGTTTGCCCATATTGCTGGGTATCATGACGTAAAACTAGCCACACGCCAGCACATTAGACAGGAAACATGTCTTTAATGACAAGGCAGGTTTTTAATCTTTACAGATTGATATTATAATTCGATCCTCCTCTGTTAAAATAACGATTCCTGATACTTGTGTCGATCATCGCGTGCGCTGACGAGATTAAAACGATCGACTAAATGTAAATGTGTTTACCTACACAACCAAATGTTATATCTGTGCACCTTCTATATGCAAAGATGTGAAAGTATCGAATTTGACATCGCCGTTATGAATATGCTCTATTTATTAACTGCCATTGTAAAAAAGGAAAAAAATGAACGAACACCACACGCTAAATTTGCGTTAAACCTTTCGTAAATTGACTGCCAAGCGTTCATTTAATCGTTCGTTTTTACTCCTGCCAGCGGCCGAGGGCTGCTTCAGGTGACGGAACAAATATGGGTACCTAAGTACCCAAAGTAGTAACCACGAATACAATGACGACACTCCATGTCATTTGTTCATTTCAACTCATTTGCATAGCCAGGACGGTACTTTTCCAAACATTGCCGACTAGTTACCTCGTATACAGGCGGGCAATTAATGAGGTCCTACACAAAATGCAAATGCACGTTCATAGCCAGAAAGGAGCTGCCTATTTCTCTGGTGGAACATTTTTTTTAAATTCATGTGCTTATTATAGAGTATAAATCCCGCGTAATAAAATGTTGCACACAACTGCGTTATCAGCGTTCTTGTGTTAGCTGTAATGAAACGAAACTAACCGAGATATATATATATATGTATATATATATATATATATATATATATATATATATATATATATATATATATGCATTCCTTTGTTGGTAAATTGCTTTTCGAGAGGACTCACTGAGGTTGTATATTATGGTTTGCCTATTTTATAAATATCTATATTTAAACATCAACATTCGCATGCGGCTTTACTGGACCTAAAAATAGCAGAACTTTTTAAAAACAACAAATACATAAGGAAAAAGTGATAGGACTTAATTCAGATTCCCTGTTTAAGAGAATAGTTTTTTTACTGACTCTGTGGCCTATTAGATACATTATTTAAAGGGAGACCAATTTGTAAGGTATTAGCGCTAAACAAAAGGCTATATAAAAGCAAAGCTAACATCAAGGCGTTTAGCATTCTGTATGAATCTCTTGTTGGAAAAAGCAGCCAGAGTAAGCATAATATTCTGTTGAAATATTTTATTTTTGATCTCTCTTAATATGCTGTCTTTACTACGTAGAACAGCGGAAGCGCAGAACAAATCACCTGACACTAAACAGCTCTTTATTATTTACTCCTCTACTGTAAGGGCTGGTGACAACAATATATGTGTTCCATATCTATTGCCATCTGCAATAGAAAGTTATCAAATCGACCTAAAGAGCCTGGGAAGGCAGCGTTCACTCTGTGGTCTGTGTGCGCTAGGATCTCTGCTTCACAAATGTTCGTATGACCACAAAGCGAACAGAATGTTATTTGTGGCAAATCAGAAGGGGCAATGAACTTCATTTTGTATATATCTTGGGGAAAATGTATTCCCATGTTTAAAGCAAGGTTCCTCAATAAAAAAAAAATATAGTGAGAGAACGTTAAATATCTCTACCCTCGATCCAAATGCAAATGAACTTATAGCCTTATAATAAATGAACATTACAAATGACATATATATGAATATAGATAACTGTAGCGTTTTATGTTACATTCTCAAACATAAGGTGTTTTTTTAAAAAGAGGGTCTGTTTACGCCTATTCTGTTACTTTGCATTTCATATGAAGTTGCAGGGTCGCTTGTTAAGCCTATTGTTACTCATGACTTAATACATTACACTCCGCGGGACGTATTGTTCCTTTTGAAACCTTTAACATGGATTTCTTTTAAGGCTATTACTCATCAACTGCATAAAGCGTGAACAGCCCTACTAAGGAAGGATTTCAAATGGGCCTTACCTTAGACGCTATATTACACTCATTCTGTTCAATGGGCAACTTTTGGCAATAATAACAGCGTATTTAAAATAAACTTTTGTGCGGCCTACACACAACTTGCAACTCTCGTAAGTTTCTTTATCCCCTTACCCTGTAAATAACAAAGATAAGTTTATTATTATTTCCTATGTGTTTCACTGAGTGCATGATGTGTGGAACTAAGCCAGTGTTAACTCGGACAATCCACCCTATATCAAGATAAACTGTACCCTAACTTAAATATATGCAACTCAGGGTACCTTCACTAGCCTAATGTTGCTGTCAGTCAATAAATGGCCGACCAATCACTGACTGGTGATAGTGTTCATTCCTATAGGAACAGTTGTGGTGTATATATACCTTAAATGAAACGGCATATTAATTAAAATCCTTTCCTTTTAAAGGGTGACTGACTGGTGATAGCGTTGATTACTATAGGGATAGCTGTCGTGTGTATATATACCTTAAATGAAACGGCAAATAAAATAAAAATCCTTTCCTTTTGAAGGGTGACTGACTGGTGATAGCGTTGATTACTATAGGCATAGCTGTCGTGTGTATATACCTTAAATAAAATGGCAAATTAATTAAAAATCCTTTCCTTGTGAAGGGTGATTTTTAATGTGGACAACATGTTTTAAAGGTCCAAATCACATATATAACTTGTTTAAATTGCACGAAAAATAGCTTTTTCCATTTAAAATATTTTTGTACGCCATAATATTGCCTTATATGCGTTCGCACACTCCTGTAGAAGAATGTTAAAAAAGTGGATCGGGCGCGATCACAGGTGCCAACATAAACACACCCCGTAGGGCCGTGTGTGTCGCCGAGCCATAAAACGTGTCAATCAGGATATGCCTTGACTGACTTGGCCAAACAAATGTAATACATAGTCCCTATTGCTGAAAGATCACGTGTTGCGGCTCATATTCGGAACTCTGGTCACGTTGCTTTTTTATGGTAAACAGCACGCAGAGTCATAAAAATGTGTTAAACAGCCGTATGCGAGGTTCTGAGACTTTGTGACGGGATGGTTGTGCTGGGAAACATTTGTATAAAGCAAAACTGAACTGATAGTGTGAAAGAAACAGGCATAGTATTGCTCCTGATTATGTCCTTTCAATGACAAGGAGGATTAAACCATGAGCTCGTTGATCAATGTTTCATAAATAATGTACATATTATTTGAAGGCTCTTATCAAACAGTAAATAAATCTTTAATTATTATGTTTACTGAAAAAAATAGATTGCTGCGATAGTGTGGAGTTAAACCAGTGTTAACCCGTTCAATCGAAGACCTAAGGGCCAAGAATTGTATTTATGGCATTAAGAAACAAATGTGAATCTAAATGTTTTATATGGTATGTCCAGGTATAGGATGAATCATTGTAAGATTGGTTTGATTTTTTTTTACCTAAACCGGATGCTCCTTTCACTATCTCAAATAACACAGACTCACCATGGGGCGAAAAGTGGTATTAACCATAGAGCTATTGATAATAAATTTTCTTTATAACTTTTCAATGAAAGACCTGCACCAGTTGATAAATAATAGTATCAATAAAAAAGTATCATATAAGTGTATAAACTGGAAATTTTAATAAAAATCTTTGAAGAGACTTTAGAGACCATATTAGCTCTGGATGAACACGATTCCATTAACATTTCTTTTCAAAGAAGTGAGCATAAAGGAATGATTTTTGTTTGTTTAAATAACCA
The DNA here is from genome assembly GCA_026874595.1 of Sipunculus nudus. NCBI lineage: Eukaryota > Metazoa > Annelida > Sipuncula > Golfingiida > Sipunculidae > Sipunculus > Sipunculus nudus. Next base: position 32,209,442 of record CM049320.1, read on the forward strand.
TATGTTCTTTGTTCCGTCCATGTAAAAAATATAAAGGATGTCATAGAAATCCTTTCTGATGAAACTATGTCACGCTACAACGCAAAACCTGTCCGTCCATGCAATATTTACCATTTGTACCAACAGAATTTTTTTTTTTAAATCTTATTTCCCTTGAAACAGACACACGTATGTTTATTCATCAAACGTGTATTGTTCTGTATTAGCCGTTCAATGAAACATGTCTGTCGGAGTCCACTTCAGACTGGAAGAGATTGTCAAAAACAACTTGAATCATGTGAATACTATAGAGTAATTTTAAGTTTTGGTTAGCCCATATTAACCAACTTTATAGTAGAAATCGAAATGGTATGAGATTAAGATTATTATTTGCTTCGAGTCATACCACCAGTATTCTCGACTGTGGCATTATTCAGTGTAATTAACCAGTAAGCGGCCAACGATCTACATTATCCACATTAAAGTGAATTTTATTGACATTCATAGTCATTTTATACCAAAAGCACCTCATTGACATCCACATTGTAGATAAAGCTTTTTGATATGGTTTCATTCAATATACATATTACAGCCAATTTATTTGATTGTGTGTCTTTGTTCTTCTGTTAACATTGATATCCAATCCCCTACGATGCCTTTTCTTATAAATTTAGACCCAGTGACCATCAAAGGATGCCCGTTTGGACACAACCTCGGATTCTCGGTTATCAATATAACCCCATCATGTCGACAATTAGCTCCAATCAGCTTGTATCGAATGATTTCACATAAGTATGATATTCGTTTCATAAAATGTATTTGTAGTCAGGTCAGTTGGAGGCTATTGTACTTGAACAATGAAAATTTATATTTTGTGTTACAGATGTCCCTTTTATTGTGTGAAGCAGTCTTACATGTGTCTGTGTGGTGCTAGCATTGTCCACTGCCGTGAGAGACGCGCGAGCTGGCCCGGCCCACGCAGGGGGTCTGACGTGTAAACACAGCGCTCATACCAATCTGGAACTTTTTTAGGCGGGTCGCGCTGGATTTTTTTACACACTGATAATGGCAATAGAGCAAGAGTGTGTACTTACATACGCAGTAATGGAATATGTGTCAAAGACATTTCAAATTAATATTAACTAATATTGTAGGTTATTTCTATGCAATTAGATTCGGAACTTTCGGCCCGAGGTTTTTAACTAAATAAACTTATGTTCTGCTCTGTTCTATTTACCTTTTATTAGAAAACAAACGTTCCCCTTATTTTCATAATATACTTTTTAACATTGATTCTTAAGAACACATTAAAATTAAAGTGCTCTTTGATTCATTTCTTTAAGTCGACACGCATATGCATTTATTCTTATCAGTCTAAAAATTAGACTTATTTTACATATATATTTATACTTTTGTTAAAATCACCTTGTAGGAAAATTACAGTTTCAGGATATCATTGAATCCTGCTTTATTTTTTATGACTAGACGTTTTACAAATAATAAGAAAAATATGCCAAGTGCTATTAACAAGTTAAATTTTCACTCGCTGGGTCATTACAATGAGTTTCCTTGCCATTGTATGTTATTTAAGATCACTTTTTTTATTTTTCGCAGTCTCTGAGCTCGTGTGTTGCTTTATATCATTAGGATTTCATGTAGCTTATAAAATGTTTTTCTTTTCTTGTTATATTTTGAAAGTCCCTCTCACTAAATAACTAGCAGTGACAATCACCGATTTCTTTTAACACGTCTTAATAAATTTCTTCAAGTTACGTTTTTGCTGTATTTGCTCGTGTGTGGGTTTTCATATATCATTAGAACTTTAGGTAGCTGATAAGCTAATTTTTTTTGTTGTCATTTACAGTTCCCCATCACTAAATAAATGCCAGTGACACTCACCGAATTCTTCAAACCCGTCTCAATAAATTTGTAAGTTTTTATTTTCTTTCTTAAAAGTATTAGGCAAAATACTCTTGACCCTATTTGAACGAAACATTGTACAGGCGTGTCTTATGACCCATTAAATTTAATGCGGATGCAAAAAAGGGAGCAGGTCTAGTAGGATTCCTTGTCTTTACCTGATGTGTAAGCTCTTCAGAGCAGAGTTGGTTCCAAAAGTACTCGTACTAATAGTACTCGTACTTATGAGTTCTTTTTTGAGTACTCAGTTCTCGTACTCGAGTACTTTAAAAAGCGCCAAAGTACTCGTACTTTTACTCAAGTACTTTAAAAGTACTCGGTACTCATATGAGTAAATCACAAGTACTTTGGGTATTTCATATATCATTAAAATTTCTAAATACCTTTAATCTCAATTTATAATATTAATAATAGTATTATAGTATATTATAGTAATCCATATCTGTTACTATAACTGAAACTATTATAGCATTTTCGCATCGATAACTACTTCTATTACTATAACATGGCTTCTATTACTTATACTATTATATCTATTTAATCAAAAAAAATATAAATAAATTGAACTATTTTATCATTAATACATTCATACAATTCATGTTACATGTGTACAGTATTATATATTTCCAGCAAGGTAAGAACAACCTGTTCATCATAACATAAACTCACCAGTGCCCCGGGGCCTCGACTAACCATGCATGAATTGATTTATATATGAAACTAAATGTGATTGTAGGTTTAGCAGATTTTCAGTGGGAATTGTAGTCTTCGATGAGCTCAATACACAGTCTGTGGCACAACTAAGACTCAACTGTTGACTGTCAACTAATTAACCCAGAGAAAGCTGTGATTATCAGACCAAACACCCCTTAGCTACTACAAGATAGGCTGTGGCATCACATTCTACTATCGGCTGACAATAACTTGTCCAACATACTGTGTAAGCACACAAAGGACTTCTCCAATGTTCAATGACCAAGCCTACTTAGTGAATGAACAAAGAGAACCAGGAGTTAACCTTAAGCCAAAGTCTTCTGTCCAGTGCCCAATGAACCATGAAACCACCCAGCATTATCTAATTCCACTACACTGGGCCCATTACTGTGATCTATCAACCTAATCAAAATAACACTCTATTCATCAGATGTGTAAGCCAAGGATAGAAATATCTTTTCTATCAGTAGTAATAATACTTTTACTAACTTTGAAAACCTGTAATACTCTATTAATATTATGTATTACTATCGCCTCATTCCTTGTTGCTGTGCCACTGAGGTAACATGTTAATACTCATAAATTATTACACATGATGAATGACATAGTCGGTCTGTCAGATATGTTGTTTTAATCTATTTGCACATATACCGGTTGCCATTAAATATCTTTATTAGGCTACAGCCACATATTATTCATAAATCGTTATTATATAAATAACAACATATGTTTATTATTATTACTGTTATCATTATTGTTATCATTGTTATTGTTATATGATCACATTTGGTTATCACATGGATATATGCTTTTTACAATGTCAGTGAGATGTCATTTAACAATATAACTTTTATATATTATTTTTATATTTTTAATTTGCATAATACAACATTAAGTAAATTGCATATCCTGTCCGGGCTTAGAAATATATTTTTGAGAAACCAGGAGACCAGATGTTTCTTCAATGCAAACCGACTGTTATAATAAGTTTGATATATTTAAAATGTATATGACCAGTTTACATGCCCTAGAGTTTGCATTTCATCTCAGTATTATGATTAAGCATAAGACAACATTGTATATATTTTTATTTTGTCCTGGGTTTTCATTAATAAAAATATATTTAACTTTGTGAGTATATATTAAATTTGATAACCTGATTAAACAAGTTTTGTTACAAAAAGTACTCATTAAGTACATTTCGAGTACTCGGAACTCGTACTCGAGTATTTTTGTAAAAAGTGCAAAAGTACTTTTAAAAGACCCGATAAACTTTCATCTATATCATATTTAGAGATAACCTAAACAAGAAACACGCGTTTTGAACACGATGGTGAGGATATAACTCACAAAATGGCTGAATTGAATTGTCACAACGATTTATTATTCATGAGGTTGTCTGTTTTGCTAAAGGTTGTTACTGATACATTCATATGAGGTTGAAGGGTTGTTTACATAGGTAAACCATGACAAAACAAATTACAAAGAGAGGAAGGTGTTTTCTGTGGCTTACGTGCACCGTTTCAGGTTAATTTAAATTTACATGATAAAAAGTACCAACTTGAGAGGTACTTTCAAAATGGTAGTGTACGGTAGATTACACTCATTCTCTTAGGCGGTCAATATTGAGCATTACTAACAATAATTTCAAGGAAGAATTTTGTTCGTCGCGATTTGGTTCTGATTTGGTTCTGATCGGCAAAATGGTTCAAGTAAGTCTGCCACATAGTTTGCATAAACATTTAAGTTGATTAAACTTATTTATGGAACAAACTATAATTCTCAAGGCGTGCCAAAACACTTTACGGCCTAGGTTATTTGCCCGGTGGACCAAACATTCTTACATTTCGTGTTTAAAAATTTTGTTATGATGACAAATTGTTCAGGGGTAAACACTGGGCCGATCCCGGAATCGAACCCATGTCTGTGGCGCACAAGTCCAGCGTACCCACCGCTTCGCTAGCAAAGCATCTTTTACTAGCGAGACAGTTCGGTCCACTTTTATGTCGCCCCGTAACACACCCCCTCTTGAGAGCGTTCTGCTATCAGAACAAGACTAATTATCCCAGGTGTCAAACTTTGGTGAGATTATTCCCTAGGCCACAAATGTTACCGTCTAGTCGGACGAGCCCCAATTGAGTACGATGACAAATTTTCAGGGGAAAACACTGGGCCGATCCCGGATTCAACCACGTCAGTGGCGCACAAGTCCAGTGTACCAACTGCTTTGCTAGCAAAGCAAGCTTTACCAGCGAGACAGTTCGGTCCGCTTTCCTGTCGCCCCATAACAATGTAAGAGGTCCTACACCATTACCAATATGGTCAGTGCTTACAAGAACTGGAACCACTTAATACATTTATGAAATCACCATTCTACATTTATTCTTTAACATAGATAATTATTATCGTCTATTACTTCTTCTTCACTAATGCACAAGTCTCAGTCATAATATAAAATTCCTAACATCAAGTGTGAAAGAGTCAAACGCAAAATGAGAGAAAGTTTCTTGGTGCTCTAGGAATGTCTACCAGAAATTTAGTCAGCGGCTGGTCAATGAACATGTGGCAGACCCCTTGTCGATTCCTGATTGTGTTAATTAACTTAGGCTATAGATGCAGCTTTGTATATACCTTACATCGGATGAGCAGGTCGATTAAAATCGTTATATAAGGACTCGTTTCGCAGGAGGTTCTGGGTAAAGCGTGAAAAATATGCCTACGTGCCACTTGAGTTTAATGGCAACAATTCCATATCCTTCCGATTTCCAAAGGACCATAACCCAAGACCATCAAATGTCTTTTTACTTGATGCGTCTACCCTCCAGCTGCATGGATCTTGCTTATATTAACACGAATTCCGAAATACGGTATAAATACCAGCTTGAGATAAAAGCACTCGCTGTCGGGGAAGAATAAAGGCGTCATAATATCCCAGGATCCAATCTGTTATTGCAGAGAATGCCGGCCATGCATTTGGTTTAGCTAGACATGGCAAAATTCAGATTTGAGTTCAATCTTTATATATAAGTATACAACCTTTTATACTCTCCGATGTCGGCCATGACATGGTAAATACAGGTTGTACAGTCTTAACAGTCTTAACACATACACATACACGGGTACAAGAGTCTGCCAAGGCATTGCAGTGAAAACTTTTTTACAGGCGAACATGAGACTGTGGACAAACACCGCACCAAGGACAAAACTGACCGGTCAGCTACAAACGAAGCATAATACAAATAACATCATAATACCTGTATTATCTTATATATATACACCCGAACCGATATTACTGGTTAATGAACGGATCTCTAAAGGAAGTCTCACAGCATATATAAAGTGTCATATATAAGCATATATAAAGTATATAGATATATATATATATATGTAGCCACATAATATATATATATATATATATATATGTATATATACAGTGAAACCTGTCTAAAGCGGACAGTCAAGGGACTTAATAGTGAGGTGTCCTTGTTAGGCAGGTTGACCTTGGTTGATAACTCAGGAATTATAAATAAAGACAACGAACAGCTGCAAGAAAGTGTTAATTGTATTATATCAGGTTTCATGTAGATGTACAGCATATTCATGCACACATCATGCATTCAATAGTCATGTACAAACTGTGATTATTTTACTTATATCAAGTAGTAAACAATATGAGGAGAAAGGTCTCCGTAAAAACAACGTTCATAAATTCTTCTGCAAGTGCGCGTACGCTCTTTTTCGTAGATTCACTCAGTCAAATAAGCTCGACTTTTTCAGATAGCGTAAGCTCCCGCCTGAAGTACGCGTGGTGCTACCTTGCGGTATTGTCTAAACTATCCTGTTCAGCTGCCCCAATGCGATAATCTCAAAGATAATGACGACATCGATAATGTGAAGATTGTAAATGCTACGAACCTTGGAACATTCGTTTTTTATAGGTGAATGTAGTTTTAGTCTTAAATAAACTTTCTTTAATGATGGTTGTTTGGTTTGATTTGCTTTGATGTTGATGACGCCCGAGATTAAACGAACCCCGAGGAGCATGTGCATTGCGGCACGATACGCGTAACTACGGAGCGACACATGGTTGACACTCAGCAGATCACGTGTGAGATGTATTGAGCAAAACTAATTATTTATATCAAACAGCCTGCTACAAAAAAGTGGCTGGTTTACAGTTAGATATTGCGTGAGTAAATCAGGGACGCACGGGTAATCGGCAGCCGTTTAATCATTTTAATGACCCCGCGGTCGGGCGAATAATATGCAGCCTTCCAACGTGTGAATGATCAACCATGAAAAAAAGACTGGAAGATTACCGCTTTACCCTTGCTGTGTTTATCTTATGAGCACATCACACCGTGACATGAACACCTACACGCATTTAGGTAACAAATGGGCATTGCTCAATCCTTTGTGTTCAAGTCCCGCGAACAACAGTAACGGTGGCCTGATGTTGTTTCGTTCACACAGAAATAAAAGGTTTACGCAACATAAATGTGCAGTGAGGTGTAGCTAGACTTGCAAAATCTATTTCACTTATGTGGCTGCATGTGTATATGGTTGCAAACATTAATCAATTAAAGCACTAAATTAGGTCCGTTCACATTTGCTGGGAGGATTAATCTGTGCCCGTTTGTACTCGTTCAATGTGGAATTGCTGAGACATATTATATATGCAAGAGATGTGCCTATAATACAAATGATGTTCCAATGTTTCTACTTCAGAAGATTTTTAATATATATTAAGGTCTCAAACTGCTCCGAAAGATTGTTAAACGTTGTTCCGTTTTCCGCAATATAACCTAAATTATGCTCTTGTACTACTTTACATGTACAATTTATGCAAGCTAATATATTCCCAACAACGTGAAGAATAAACACACATTTCTCAAACCTGATTCAAATTTTAAAGACATATGAATTATTGTATTTATAAACTTCACTATATTTTATATTTCACAGCCATTTATGGTTCAAAATAGTCCATTTTTTACGTATGAATTTGTAAACCTATTTTCTTAATTTTTTTTTCAATTTTTGCATATTTGTAATGGAGAGCCATCTATCTGTGAAAATTAATTGTACAGTAACTTTACAATTTTCAAACTGGAATATTCAACAAACTCATTAATTTGAAAATTACTCCTGAAATTAAATTAAGTCTTGTAAATATTTTACTAGGCCGTTTGACAACTCCGTCATATTCACACTGTCACGAAATTTTTTATTAATCTTTTTTTTTATTTCTCGTGTTAGCTATATCTTTGTATGTGTTGAAAGTAGGCCAAGGTCGCCAATCAAGTTTTTTTAACATGAGACAAGAGAGGAATGTATTGCAGTCACAGAGGACACCACTTGGTGGTTTGCCGTTGTAGCAGGGGAATATAGATGAGCCTAAGTAGCAAAGCAATCCAAGGCTTTGTATAAGATATATAGATATAGATGAGACTCTTTGGTAGAAAGTTATTTTAGGGGCCGCCTACTAAATTCCCTCTTCAGTTTCCAGAAGTCTGCGTTCCGCCAGTTAGGATTCGGTGCCGCCAGGTGGCTATCAAGTGCCGCTAGTCGGGGAGCCCATTCCGCCAGTCAGGGGCTAGAATTGGCTAACCTGTGCATGTTGGTATACCCTACGTTAAGGTGTAGAACACAACTGCCGTTCGACCTGTACACGTTGGTAAAGCAAGCGCTAGTGTGCGTTTAATGACATTTTAAGCAATTAAGAGTCCATCCTTAGTTTGTAACAAGAGAACTTTGAAAGGCCCAGAGCTTCTCTTTAAGTTGCATTGGTACACGGCTTGGGTATTGGTACTCTGAAGTGGTGGCTCTGGCAACTGAATTTTAAATTGTCAGGTGAGGCTTAACACCACCATTCATTGTTTTATCTCCCAGATTTAGAAGACATTCGGCAACGTGTCGTCGAGTTGTGCCGTTTCGAACGGATTTCCTAGGTTTTGATGTTCTGTAAACTCAGTCGGGTCAGGTATCGTGTCCGTCAGTTAGTCCGTGTTCTTTCACGGTAGGTTTAAGGGTAGCATAAGGTGCAGTCGCGTTATCACTCGGGTCGAGACGGGTCTTTTGTCGTATATAACGTAGTTATAACTTAGGATCGTGCGTCCCCGCTACGCCACCTCTTATCACTATGTACCTGTTGAAAGAGGTCATAGACGGTGGTAAGGCGATGGGCTATACAGGAAAAGATTTACAGAAGTTTTTTTTTTTCAGAGCCAGGTTGCTTAGGTTAGACAGTAAGCCGCGAAGGAACGAAATGAGCTTGTGAGCACGAGTTAGATTTACGCAATAGAGTGCGGGAGAAGCATGCCTGGGCTCGTAAGCACGAGTTAGAGATACAGAATTGAGAGCGGGGGGCTCGCAGGCATGAGATAGAATTAGCGAGGTGTGGGGTCGCGTCGCGTAAGCAAGTAATATACTAGGCTGCACATGTTCATTCTCCGGCAGTACAGATCCTTTGAGATGGGCACTCGCAAGAGGCAAATCCCAAAGTTGCCTCAGCAGAAGAATCCCAGGTAATGAAACGTAAGCTAGGCAGGGGACGCGTGAACTATCCGTGCCACAACATGGATGCAGATTGTTACCCGTTTCACGTAAGAATGGCGACTCCGTGCGCGATACGTTTACGAAAAGTATAGGCATATCTTCTAGGGAGTGGTGGTACCGACTGCTCTGTGAGACCACGTGATGACGTTAGGCCATAAGACCATGCATTCAGGTCATAAGGGTATTTAACATAAGTATGAAAGAATACGTAGCCAGGTTTTCTTTAAGGTAATGTATCGGGAGTCGTACAATTATTGTAAGACGTGTGACATGTGTCAGCGTACGATACCAAATGGTAGGGTTAGGACCGTTCCCATAGGTAAACTTTAAAAACGTAAATCCAAGAACCGTTCTATCGCATGGCCGCAGAACTGATCGGACTAATATAGCCTGCATCGGATTATTCACGGTTATGCACTACCCATTCGTTGGCCTGAGGCTGTGACAAAGCAGAACGTAGAGACGGTTACGGAAGCACTGGTACTAGCACACACACACACACACACATATATATATATATACTTATAAATGCAACCATGGGGGGACCACGACTATCAGGGGACCGGATCAATTTCATTATTTCCAGTTCAAAGTAATTGCAAATTGCTCCATTATCAATTAATTATACATAAAAGTATTATTATTTTTTTAATTTTTCTCAATTTCTTATTTACGTAAGTGACGTATATTTTTTCGGTCCCCCGATAGTCATCGTGCTTTTTCACATAAAATTGCAACTTCAGGAGACCGATTCCGGTCCCCATATAGTCGTTTTTCATATTACGTCCCAGAGTTTATTTTAGTTTTCATATGGACAATTAATCGAATCCAGGATGTAACCCTTAGTTTGTGTTCTTGGTAAAATTATCTAAACTAATAATATACAACACATTTACCATCGGGAGACCAAAAGAACTATCGGGGGACCATATATCATATACGATTAACTATCAGGGGACCACCACACTACCAGTAGACCATATATCATAAAAGATTAACGATCAGGGGACCACCATACTCCTAGGAGACTATATCACATAAACGGTGAACAATTAGGGGACAAATACGCCATCGGATAAACCATTTATACTATACAAGGTGAACTATCCGGGAACCAACATAATACCATATTTATCATATTAAATAAAAGGTGAACTATTGTTTTGAGGACTGTTGTGTCATTCCCTGATCGCTCGGCCCCTATCGCTTAATGTTGGGTCTGGAGATCGTCCGCTAGTCGATTTATATAACAAAAAAAAAACAACAAGAAACGAATGTGTCATTTCCCATTTCTTATTATTAGGCATAAATGCTATTTTTCTTCATATAACAATAATTTTGTAGTTACTGTCATGTTTGTCATTATAGATGCTATTTTGCTTACGTTTGTTTCGGTTGAAAAAGAAGGGAAGTGGCTTTGAGCCAGAGAGCCATGTGTTTATTTGCGTCCTTGGGTTAATTATCTATCTTTATATCTGATACGATGATTACACTGTTCATAACATGACTATTTTTTGTTCCCCATCACTTATCACTGCTCATTACATAAATTATTTTTTGTTACCCATCACTAATCCCTGTTTATTACATGAATTAATAATTTTATTACCCATCACTTATTTATGTTCATTATACTTACCTGATTAATTTTAGCTACCCAACACATATAACTGTTTATTACATGAATTATTTTTTGTTACCCATCAATTATCACTGCTCATTACACTGCTCATAACATGAATATATTTTTGTTATCCATCACTTATCAATGTTCATTACACTGTTCTGAATAATTTTTGTTAACCATCATTTATCAATGTTCATTACACTGTTAATTACATGAATAATTTTGTTAACCATCACTTATTAATATTCATTTCACTGCCCATTACATGAATATTTTTTTGGTTCGATCGCTTATCACTGTTCATTACCCGATGTTTTTGTTACCCCTCACTTATCACTGTGCATTAAATTAATAATTTTATTTGTTACCCTTCATTTATCATTACTAGTATTAATGAAAATGCAGAGGATAAAAAGCTCAAATTGCAGATAATAATATTGGCTCAGGGACCCTTTTATTACGTATGCTACAGGTCCCTCACCACAGTCATCCGACACTGAGGGTTTAATATACTAGTATATGCCTATTTTTTATTAGGTAAAGCTATAACTGACACGACCCCTTTCAGTGATCCCGAAAATGGTCTGATCGTCAGTCCGGGATTTTACTGTTAATTGTCAATGGTGTGTTTGTCTGGAGTCAGGTCGGCTTAATCCAGCTAGTGGACAGGACTGTATATGTTTATTACGACAATTAATGTAAGCGAAATGTTGAAATCTTTACTCAAAATTATAAATATTATCAACAACATACGGGAAAATTTCTGCTTACTTTGTAAACATGTGTAGTACTTCTATGGAAAAAAAGTTATGACTAATGACCTTTTCTTGTTTAAATCCACATAATTATAGGTTAAACGACTACTGTGTCTTGTTAAACACCGCATTCCCACTGCAGTGTACAGCAATGTAGTGTTATTGTCTGTAGTGAATCAGGCTGTCAACAAGGATGCTTGGTTTGGTGACCGGCAACCTGTGAGGTCAGCTGCTAGCCAGCAGAAAGCAAGCCAGTGACACTTGGCCCCAGGGCAGCTTGTCAAGTGGCTTGCTGGGTACCGGTATTCGGGTAGGGTCTGTCTAGATAATATTTCAGTCCGTCAGTGTGTACGTGTACAACTAGCAACATTAAAAACTACTGCAAACTAATGAAATATAAACACTCATAAACATTTCAAATGTCATGCATTTTTCATGAATATTTGAACATTTCTATAATTTTATAACTTATCAGTAAATAAATCTGTATAATTGATTCTTCACAATTCCTGAGAATTTTACAAACCATTTTCTAAACCAAAATGTTTGCCATATTATAATTTCTGCATATTTATTCCATTATGCTGATAAAATATGTTAAACGACAATTACTAAAGGGAAACTTTTTAAGTTAGTCTCTGAAAATTTAATTACACGTTCAGCATATGGTACAACAACAGATCAATTGGATATTGAGTCATGGTGTCATTTTAATGAGCGTCATATTTGTAAGTGAGACCTTCCATCCACTGGAAAAGTACGTTTGAATTATACAGGAACGGAATATAAATAAATAATGAAGAAACAAATAAAGGGAGCAGCAGGAAAATTGGCTTGTGGTCCAACACAATTCCACAGAATATCTAAAAATTCAATTAGAACTTTGAGAGATGTCGGGAGGATATAAAAACAGAATGGGTTTTTATATACCATTAGCAGCTGCGAGTAAGTTTATTATGGTTAAGCATGTCATGTATTACAAAAGCACTGGCATCACCGCAATGACGTCATAATGATAGAAGTATAAAAGAAATGCGTTGACCTGGCGCCTTTTTCCTTTTTTTTTTTTTTTTTGGTATATACAAAACAGGGTATCTGTCCGCGAGTGAGATCCTGAAAATAACGGAATATTCTTGAGACGATACATGTTGTATGAAATCGATAGGCGGTCCAATATGCATCCCACTTTTCTTCTAAAATGTATTTGTTGTAAATATCTCCATAGGTTTTCTGTAATTTTCACTGAAATGTTGTTGAAGGGTGTGCAATGGGTCAAGGAACAATATCTTATTTTCTATGGTTCATCTGTTAAGATTAAGTTTGTAAGAGGATACAAATCCATGCGCTGGCAGAGATATGGGCTCTATGAGTGCTCTCTAGTTTTGGTATATGCGTCTATCCTTTTGAAGTATAACTCCGTCTGGTCAAGCAATGGTGAATTACTGTACTCTACCGAGCATTTCGAGGTACTATGTTGCAAGATTTTTCTTTGAATTAAATATCTTTATACATATATTGACCCTTTTTTTTTATTATAATCACATTTGAATTAAAACGGACAAAGCTCCATGAGAAAAAATAGCCCCATCAGTTGTTGCTATTGATTGTATGAGTTGGGAGACGATATAAAAAATTGACTTGGCCTAATACAAGGATATTTACTTACCGCGATGCATGAAAAGAAATTACTCATTGTAGCGATCGGATACGTATACCGATCAGGCACGAAGTATACGCATCACGCACGATAGATATTTGTATCCATGACTATAAAGGTCATATACATAAGATATTACCCGCACACGGACCACGCATCACACTTACAATATATGTATATATGGGTTCCTGGCTTTATAGGATTGCACATTATGCGTAAAAGTCTATGAATCAAGCATACTCCGACATGTATATAGATTTAGGGTGCGTGATCCGTGTGCGTGGGGTATGGTGCGTAGAATGTCATGCGTAAGATGTACAAACCTGGGTTCCTGGTTTAATCTGCGCATTATACGTGAGCAAGTAGTTAAATATAATAGACCATCTTCCAGTACTAGGTTACATTCAGCGCAAGGTTCTAAGAAACAGTCGGAGAGGATGCAGTGTTTATTCACATTCTGACCTTTTTTTCAAGGCTAAAAATGAAATACAAGAAAACAAATATCCTGAGTTTACAATCTGCTGTAACTTTCGACATGACTAAAACTCAAAAGGTTGATTACTCATGTGTTTCAATAAAAAGGAAATATGAACTACCCAGAAAGAGTAAACATTTCGTGTCATATCTGTTCACATTGAGTGTGAAACATCCCAAACTGTGAACTTTTGTTTTACAGCAGTTTGCAAGATTGTAACCAAGTTACCATAAGTAAATGCCATGGAGGCTGGCCAGCAGCACATTTCCCCGACGTTTGATTCTGTTTTATCTTGTTCATGATAAAAATGTCCGAGGTTTATATGTGTTTGCTAAGATATAAATGTCTAACCCTGCATTTTTGTAAAATATACATACAGCTATGAATTGAAACTTTACTGCATGTATAAAGTCAATAAAAGATTATGCTCGGAAAAGATGAGGGGATTGGTTAAGAGGGGGCGGGGGGCTGAACTCGGAAGGGAATGTAGCCCTTTCGGGACAGTTACTCCAGATAATTGACTTTTTGAGTACTCAGTGGAGGATGTCATTGTCACTGAAATTTACTACACGGGTTTTTTTATATAGTATATAGTTCTCAACCATGATGAGGATCATCTGATATGACTTGATTAAACCGGACCCTGCTTAATTTCGCTTATTCCTATCAACAGTTATGTAAATCTGTGAAACATGTCTGTACAACATCTTCGAAATGAACGTGATTAAGCCCATCTGAGTCCAGAAACATACACTCGCTTAACTCTGTACAAGTCTTGACCTCCGTACCGGACACTGAAGCGGTAATTAATTGTTGACTTTATGCAGAATGGATCTTGAAACGTTGAAATCTGGTAAGTACAACTGTGTACTCTTAGCTTTAATCACACCTGTAGCTTATACCCTCTCGATAAGCTTCATTTCAACGACACATCTGATCCTTGCGTTTCAGAAAAAAAAAGTGTCAGTGACCATTTGGTGCCCTGAAAAGCAAAACAAAATTCTGCAGCAAGCATTAAGTTATCTGGTGTATAATATTTTAATAATCAGTCCATTTTGGATATCAGTCATCATACCCAAGTATTCTTACCGCTTTAAAAAGAAAATTGATCCAATGATTCCTGAGAAAATTATAAAGATCAAGCATATTCTTGTTGAGATATCAGGTGCCAAAGAAAATTGCCCATTGTGCCCTGGTGGCCATATTGGAATTCAGACAGACCTGTAATTCGATAGGGATATTATCCTTATAGGTACCAATCATCCTTGTGAATTTGGGAAAGCTGAAGTATAATGTTATTTAGTTATCGCGTGCGAAAGAAAATCAGCGATTGGGCTGGGGCGGCCATATTGGAATTCTGAGAGGTCTGTAATTTGATAGGTCTGGAGCCCCATACGTACCAATCATCCCTGTGAATTTGGGAAAGCTGAAGTATGTTATTTTTGAGTTATCGCGCACGAAAGAATATCAGTGATTGGGCTGTGGGGGCCATATTGGTATTCCGACAGGTCTGTAATTCCACAGGTCTGGTGCCGTTGTATGTACCAATCATCCTTGTGAATTTAGGAAAGCTTAAGTATGCTGTTGTTGAGTGATCGCACGGGAAAGAAAATCAGCGATTGGGCTGTGGCGACTATATTGGAATTCGACAAGTCTGTAATTCAATAGGTCTGGAGCCCTCTTATGTACCAATGATCCCTGTGATTTTTGGAAAGCTGAAGAATGTTGTTGTTGAGTTATCGCGCGCGTAAGAAAGTGTCGCTGACGGAAGGACAGAAGTACGGAAAGACGGAAGGATGGACTAACACGGTGATCACTATAGGGCACCGCTTGTCAAGCGGGGCCCAAATTATCAATACATACAAGTTAGACGTGCAAACATGCAACTGTTTAATTACATAGTTGTCGTCTTTAGTTAATTAATTTATAACCCTGAAGTTCATGATCACATATATCAAGATTCAGTCATTTATTCGGAATAATATAAAATAATGTTAAGTCAATATTATTTGCCCCTTTTTGAAAATAAGGTTGGGAGAATTTTATCGGGTTATTTGGGTGTTAACCAAAAGGCGGTGTTATAAGGAGAATTTTGTTCAATGGTGGTGGTGGTGTGTGTGTGGGGGGGGGGGGGCTGGGGGTGTTACATATCGCGAAAAACATTAACCCCATGATCGAGCTTTTTGTCAGACATGTAAACAAGACCTTTTGGGTGCATTTTGTTGCCCAAAATAGAAATTTTACAAGATTATTATGGTACATGCAAGATGGGTATGTGTCATTGTATAAACTAATCTTAACTTTCCTATATCCTCTTTGGTTTAGTACGGTTTAATCTAGATCTGATTTATTCATAAATTGAGTAAAGACTGATTGAATGACTTATCTGGCCGCTGCTCTTTGCAAAATTACCGTACCAGTAGATGTGTTTATAGGCGACAAGATGAAACAAGCACCGGGAATGTTGAATACAGGTATTAATTTACGTGACGCAGCAGGAGACTATATAGAGTGACAGGTGAGTTCACGCACTCACAGAATTCTCGACTGAAGTTCGAGGGAATGAATAATCCGTCCACGCCCTTCGAGAGACAGTTAAGACAGCTCTTCTTTCCAAATTGCTCATACCGTATTTTACGTAATAAGCCCCCCCCCCCCCTCCCCTCCGGATTTGCGAGATCACTTTAAGAAAACTAAGGGATGATCCATCCTAACCTCACTTTTCTCCCTAACCAATATAACATATGGCAACGTAATGCTTTCATTTCTCCCCGCCAAGCTTAAAAGTAACCGCCAGTTTTTATTCCATCTCCGTTAGGCTTTATCATCTAATATAATGATAATATTAGTTACACACAACAGAATCAGTGTTCAAGTGTGTCATAGATAATATTGAATGTGTCCGTGACTGTGTCCGTGATGGCCGACCCTGCAGGTGGCCATGCAGATCGGGGGACTTGAATTCAGGTACGTATGATGATGTATTTTGCAATGAAATATATATACCTACCGTATTTGCTCGTGTTCAGGACGATAAATTTTATCCTAAAATATTTGGCAAAATGGCAAAGAAGGGCGGTCGTCTTATATACGGGTACAAGTTTTTCAGCGTCCTCAGGGCCGCCAAGGATCAGCAATATTACGTCGGTCGAACTGGATGCCGTGAATATCGGTGATCATGTCCGTATGGTGGTAATATACACTCAATATAGATCATTATAATGCTTTTTTTTTTGTTTGAATTTATCGTTTATACATCAATCTACATGTGCACATTGTTGAATAATTGGTTAGAAAAGGTTTGCCTTTGCCGCATTGACACAGGGATTTTAACTGAATCAATATATGAAAGCCCTTTGGACTGTAGAGCCAGTTATTTTCCGCGATCGCGGACGGAATCGCGGAACTGACAGACCGAAACGGAATTCCCAGTCCTGAAAATATATGTTTTAATGTTTTTTTTTGCCAAAAATATCTCGGCGATTCACGTGAAACATGTATGCAGTGATATAATTGCCGATGCCGCTGACAGCGCGCTGGGGTTACCCATGTACTCAAAATCCCAGAGCCCTGGGTTTATTCGTGTGTATACAGCGCTCGCACAATGGTTGCTGGGAACTTGCCTACTTGGCTTAATGCCATCCAGTAGCACGTAATATGCATATTAAAACAAGGATGTTTTTTCATATGGTGCCGTATTTACCGCGTAAAATGTTCACGAGTCCAGTGAAGCGGACGCTGTCAGCTGGCTTGCACACTGACATACCCGGAGACTCGCACACGGCACTTCAATAACAAGACAGTAAGTAGCACGTTATAATTATAAATATGAAGCGGCCTTTCCTCAGGTGACGCGAAATTCAATGTTTGTCAAGCTTGTATTATTAGACTACGTCAAGAAATGAATGTATTATAACGGGTCAACAAAGTTCAAGAAAGGTACCGTGTTTCCGCGGGATATAAATATGACGATTTTTCTCACAATTTTAAAACAAACCCCCGGATTTGGTGCGTATACGCACTGAAGTTAATATAATACGCTTGAGTCTGAGGGCCAGTATTTCAGCTTTTTTTAAATGTTTGCATGTAATATCATGCACAATGAAGGACAAAAAGGACAATTATTGGCGATGCCATTCCATGTCATACATCGGCTCAGCTGTCAAAGGTATTTGCGCAAGGTGACTGACATAATCGGGGTACCGACGTCCCGTATTATATTTTTCATCTTTCAAATAAATACTGTTTTACATACTTTTTTATGAACATTTTATATATTCTACTTCCTTATTAGGCGGTGACTTTTATTAAAGAGTTGATTTATTACCATCCTTATTTTTCCTCTTCGAACTGCAGTCATTCATACAATTCTCTCATACAACACAAAATAAAATCGTCTGCAAATCGGTATCACTTGGATAAGTTATTATTTTTCAAAACTTCCCACAACCATCGCTAAAAGATCGTTGGTTTTTCTGAATTGTCCTGAATGTGCTGTGAAGTCAAAGACATGTACACAAGCCGCAGTGTTAAATTAGAGGATCGTAACGCACATTGGAAATTGTCAGATGTGGGGTTGGGGGTGGGGTGGGGCGCTTATTAGTACATAAAATATTTGAAAATATACATATATACATAGAATAAATATATTGATGACGAGGAGGCGGCACCTGGAGATATATCTATGTATGTGGTGCGGATATGCATAAATCTGACATAGTGAGATTCTTTTACATAGTCAGTTTCTGTTATTTAATGTTTGATATTATTAGATCAATAATATCTTCTTATCTAAGATTCTTCAGTTACTGGATACAAATTCGAAACTTTTTTTCCATGTCACCACGAATCTTACATATCATTTTATCAAATATCACGAACCAAACTTGTTTCCCGTAAAAGTGATATTTAATATTAATGATGAACTAAAATCAACATATGATGACAACTTTGAGATACTTGCAAATGAATAATCACTTTCATTGAATGTCATTACATATTTTTACTTTATTGTTGTTTAGTTATCCACAGAACCAGGATATACTTGTTTGACTGTCCTCTCCTGGACAGCTAGGCAATCGTTGTGCCAAATACCAATCTGTAGATACAATACATGTATGCATTTACGTACATATAATACATAAATATTAATGTATACATGCAAACACATAAATTTACAGATTGGTCAAAATTTTATGGCAGAGCTAGCTATGGGCATATTTTCTGACAATTTCACTTTTGTCTTTTAATTTTTAGAGGATGCATGTTGTTCTAGCTGAACGTTCGCTTAACGTAAATGGGCCCAATCCGCACATGTAGATGTATTTATAAGAAAAAAAGAATAAGAAAAAACATGTGCTCAGATAAACTTGCAATATAGTGCCACCACCACAAGCGTAATATGACTAAATCACCTGGCAACGATGAACAAACCATTCCAGAAATCAGATTAACACAGTGTCATAGGTTTATAATATCATTTTGATTAGAACCTTTTAAATGCGAAATGTTAATTTTCTGGGATTACTTTTTTTCAAATGATAGGAAACACATTCATAGGCAGCACATTGAAACGAAGTATGTTGTATCAGAGCCTTTTATTTGCTAGAGTGTGTTTTATTTAGTTGCACATGCATCACGTTTTGTCCTTGATTTATCCACCAAAAATGAACATAGGAAAAAATATATAAGGAGGGTGTTGATAATCGGCAGCCTCAACACGCGTATATGAAAATTAATGAAATATTTAATGAAATAATGATGATCTAACCCTTCTTAAAGAAGCCCTTCATTGTTGTCCGACTTTCACTCAACATGATGCCATGATTCTGTTAGAATTTTATTTGCAATTTGACATATTTTTCTTCCTTAATTTAGGCTCATATTTGCTGATGACGCTCACTTAGACGTACCAAGATCGTTGTATCTATAAGCGTGAACTGTCGAGATACGGCAAGGATTCTTTGAGTAGTAATCAGTGCATATAGACATTTTAAAAGCCAATCTGTTATTTAATAAATATCCAATTCACTCTCTCCAGACTTATCACGCAGATTTTGGACGGACAGACACTGCTGATACCGTCATACGACCCGTCTATGAGATGGGCGTATAACAGTATTAAATACATACTTTTTTTGTAAAGTAAAAACAAAAACAAACTAAATATAGTTGAATTTGCAAGCAATCTCAAGGTATCCCTGCAGAGAGTCAGGAAACAGTAATCTGCTCATAAGTTTTTAAATTGCTTAGAGACATTGGGTACGTTTAATTATATTCTTACAAAACATATGGGAAATATGGTCAGTTGTAGGTTAACCAAATGCTGCACATATGTGATTGATCCAGGCCAGCATGCAAACATTTCTGAACTCAGTTTAGTATGAATAATATTAAGAACTAACCTTGTGAAACTGAAGCTGTAGGCATAATGATAGAACTAGCAGTCTTCAGATGATGTATAATATGAGCTGAAAATGGACTGTTAAAGCTTATTGAGCAGTGGGTCCAAGTAGTTGTAATATGTCTGTAGTACACCAGTAACTGTGATTTGATGAAAAGTACTGACATATATGGTGTCCAGGAGTGTTCTGTCAATGTAGTGTTTTTTTTTAATTAAATGTGAATATTTGCATCTTTAAGGAAATGACCTAATTTACATGCACAGATTGACCCAAAAGTTAATCAACTTGTAAGAACGGTACTTTCAAGGTATTTACAGAGTTTGGTACAAATCACATATATGCTTGGTTATGTCTCAAGCATGAGCGCAAAGAAAACGGCCCGTTAAGCGAATTAGAATAATTAAGCTGTATAGAGACAACTCTTGAAATCTAATCAGGTCTTGCCTTTTACTTGGTAGGTACACGTATAAAGTTTCCGCCTGATTAGCCCCGCAGAACTTGACTTATCAAGGTGGCAAGATAATACATGTGGGAAGGTAATTAATATGCAAAATAGGTATACTTAAGCAAATAAGGCATACATACGCAAATGAGATCATTAGTTTTCATTAGAATCTGGTCCTCAATGAAAAAGTGCTGCATACATGTAATGGAAAGATTTGAGAATTTGGTAAAATTAAAAATTTACACATGGCTGTTTTACATAATTATGCAAATGCCCTACTTAATATGCACAGATTGACCCCAAAAGTTAATCAACTCAGAGGGGTACGCTCAAGGTATCTACAAAATTTTGTACACATCACAATAACGGTCATGTCGAAAGCGCGATCGCAAAGAAAACTGCTCGTTAAGCTAATTAGCATAATTAAGCTGTAGAGACAACTCTGAAAATCTAATCAGGTCTTGCCTCTTACTGATTCAGTAAACATATGAAATTACAGCCTAAACGGACCAGAAGAATTTGAAATATTGTGGTCGCAAAAAGTGTCGGGATTCTTAAAAATAAAAATCGATACAATTTATTACAGTTTCTCAGTCGGCGGTCTCCCGATTGTCGGTTATATACAAATAAAAATAGCAATTATGCAAACGGTGCTTGAACTTTAACCTTCCCAAAAATCGTATATTTACTGTTCTCAGTATTTTTAGGTAAGATACTCGACAAAAGTCACAAAATAAACCTGTCTATCAGTTTAATAATATTATAAATATGGTCACATGGATAATATCACAAAGAGAGCGGGACCAGTGGAAACAAATAAAAAATATCATAAAAAGGAGGAGACAACTGTAAGTTGTTGCAAGTTGTCTTCTGAAACTTAATTACCACGGACCTTTGCAGAATAATTAAGAGATATTGTGAATTTTGCGAAAAATACTATCGGGGACCACTGTTCGGTCCACCGATAGTATTCGGTCCCCGTAAGTCGGTTGTATGCAAATAAAATCAGCTAAAATCCTAACGGTGGCTTTAACAACGATTTTTGAAAATCTACAATTTAATATTTCTGAAATATTTTTCAGGGTTAACTTGTTAAAAGTCACAAAACAAAACCAATATATCGATTTTTCAAATAAGTTATATGGTTACAAAGAAAATATCACAAAGACAAAAAAGGACTATCATGGGACCAACGGAAAAAAAGAAAACTTTCATCATAATGGGAAGACAAATGGGACTTCTTTCATTTAATTCATATAACTGTATGTTGTCCTTGCAGGCATGATGACCAGGGAGAATTACAAAATGCATCTCAAATAATGTATAAAAGTTTAAAAAAACTATCGGGGGACCGCTGTTCGGTCTCCCGATAGTCTTTGGTCCCCCGTTAGTCGGTGTTTTATCCCCCGATGGTCGCAATAATAGAAATATATATATGTATATATATATATATATATATATATATATATATATATATATATATATACGCAGGTAGGTAAAGCGTCCGACATTCTTACTGACATTGGGAGTCGATTTACCCATGAACTCCTGCGTGAGATTAACAGCTTGCCATCTATAGAAGCACTACACAACAACACCTCACGAGCCGATGTGCAGCGAGATGGTGGAGCGGTTCAATGTAGCTTTTCCTGAAGGAGATGGTTTATAAGCGCCCCAAAGATTGGGTTCAGTGCGTCAATGCTGTATCGCGAAGTTCCACAGGAAAGCATGATGAGTTGCTTAACGGGCGGTCGGTTTGAGGTCCTTTGCGGTTATTGACAAAGGAGGGCACTGGTGCAGAGGTTAAAACCACATATTAATACGTGTTGACCTTACAGAATGGTTAAGTGACACGTGCGCCGTCGCAAGTGAAGCATCAGAAAGGCTGAATTTCTAGAGAAGCATTATCATGATAGAGGCATGCGGTTGTGCGATATCAAAACTGGTGATCATTTTTTCTTGTTGTTTCTGGCCGACTGCACAAACTATTTGTGCAATGGAAAGAGTCATATCCGGTTTTGGGAAGGTCAGTGACCAGGAAAACCGAGTTAAGGTCAATAGGAAAGTGAAAACCTCTTTATTAATCTGCTCAAGCAGTATCGTACTAAACCAGAGCCGCAACACATTCTCGCTGCCGTGAATGAATAAACACGTGAAGAGGGTAAATCCTGTATTTGGGCTATCGTGGGACAAAGATCAAAGGGTTAAAGCTAACGGTGAGGGACTTTTTTTCCCCAAGCTCAGTTCCGTACAACGTACAAAAGCATTCGATTCGGTCTCATAAAAAATTAGAGCAGGCTACTCTAACGTATACGACGTATGAGTCGGACCAACATTTTGTGTAGAAAACACATTAATTTGTAATATGTTTATTTAAGAGGGAAGTGTGTCATTAAGTGTGCCATTAAACACTGAAGGGGAGTGTTTTGTTATTCACTAGCTTAATTTGCATTGAGCGTGACCAGTTCAACTAGCAAGGTACTTTTAAATGGGAACTCAACTGCACTTAACACTAATTATGTTAAGCTGGCAATCACTAACAATCTAATCAATATAGGGGTTTCCATGTTATTTTTATGCATTTTCTATGAATCTTCATCCTCTCGATCGGTTCATATAAGCATATGTTTATGGTCAACGAAATCATTCATGTAACTTTCAACACATTTTTACAAATGTATTTATCTAGGCTTCCTGAAATATTCAGTGTCACATGGGACAGTTATTTTGCATGATATAAATTGCATGTATAAAATTGTTTCCTTGTCACTTAGGCCGAGAAACTGGCAGAGTGCCCCCTTACTAATAAAATAATGTTGGTTATTCTACATGACACAGGCATAACGATCGGCGACGTTAAATGGCATTTGTACTAATTGCCATGCTTCAGCATGTGATTTATTTTTAAAAACATAAACCCACCTATTACATTAAATTGCATAACCTGTGCTTCTGTGGCTGCGATAACTCCTTCGCGAGTAAATGTAAAAGTTCCCAGAATACAAGGAATAATATGTGGGATGACCCCGTTAATGAAAAAGTTACAGAAAATGATGGTTTACCGGCGAATTGCTTGGAGAAGTCGAGTGGTAATACTGTCAAGTATCATAGGGTGAAACATTTTGGGTCCTGCGTTTTTATATTTTTTTATGTTTATTTTGATACGATAGGGCACTTATTTTGAATGAGGTCATAAATTTTCATATAAAGGCATTTTTTGTTTGCTTTGTCCCTTAATGTTTCGTTGCAAAATACTGTAAGAAATGCCATGTTTTTTTTTCTCAATCAGTTATATGGGTATTTGCAACAGAGACAACAATAGTTAGCAGTATAATATGACAGAAGTAGTATTAATAACAGGAATTTGATCTCATGCTAAGTGTGGTGTAAAACAAATATAGTCCGAGTAAATTGGCGACGATTGTACACTTTTCGGGCTAAATACCAATGCTATGACGAAACTAATCAGATAGACTGCTGACTTCTTTATTTGGCAATGTCTGAATATTTTCGATAATTTGAATGTCCACTAGAAATAAAATGAAGTAGCTAACATAAAGCGCTATAACTGGGGTGACAACAGTAAATATTTCGGCAATAGTGTTAAAAAGATGTATGTCCACAGAACAGATAAACGTCACCCGGCCTGCACATAATGAGCAGAGAAAGGAAAGATATTAGAACAACTATATGTATGCAATCGCCAAAAAGATTTATGGAAGCCAAACAAAGCCCTACCCCCATACCCTTACCCACGTTCAGAACTGGGCAATTTGCGGGTATCGGCTACGGAGTGTGCGAACTTGGGAATAACATAAATGTCAAAAATAAATATAAAGTACCAATTTGTGATTTAGGACAATCGTTGTGCTCATATTTCTTTTCCTTCAATGTGCCATAATGGAGATCTAGCACACAGAAAATGACTTAGGAAACAAAAAAAAGCAAAACATTTGAATTCGTTTGCACCATGGTGACCTCAGAAGGTTCAATTACCAACAATAACCCCTTCCATATAAACAATTAAAAATATCATCAAATCGGGGAGAAGGAAGCTTGTTTTTATTACCCTGTATAATAATAGACCCAACGCTGCTACAATGAAGAATGCTGCCCGCTTCCCAGATTACCTTAATTTTTATACAGGATAACCCTTTCAGTCAAATATAACTGACCTGCCACACAGCTTGGTTGGACAATGCAGTTTATAGAATCTTGAAAAGTACAATAACAATATAATAAGTATTGCATATTCACATATACTTATGACATGCTAGGTAGTGCACAGTTCGTTCACGAGAAGTACAGGATTAAAGGGAAGATCAAATGTAACATGACATACAAAATAGCATTAATACAATGGGCGGGGTGTTCAGGTGATTATTTGAACATTTTAGAACGACTTTAATGAGGAGAAATTTCTCTGTGAGTCACACAATGTGTTTCACAATGTAGGGATAATAATTTATAAATTTTTCAAATAGTCGGTCCGAGGTTCGGGTGATATAATTTTTGACATGGACATTGCCAGGTCATTGAAATCATATATATTCAAAAACTGGATAATGCCAGCTCTCTCGACCTAGATTATATCGAAATACCCAAACATGATTAACAACTAAAATTGATTATATACTACTTTCCTTTCCATGAATTTGTTTGTTTCTCTGTTAAGCTAAAAATTGAAGTGACTTTGTCCATAAGATATACATGTACTTTTGGATTTTAGGAATTATAGATCAATGTAATGTGTGTTTTATAATAATGTGTTTTAATCCTAGTAATATAATCCCCCCTGATGCATTATATAGAGCACAGAATAAAATTTCCACAATTTGCATCCAGGTATCTTGTTTCTGGGTCACGTCAGCTGCTGGTTGTTTTGACTGCGACAAGCATTACATTTGTATAAACATCCTTAGCATGACATGGGTGACCGTCATTCCTACTTTCTCGTTCCACAGCAGCCAGCATATCATCAAGCAAATCTTCTCTCAAATCCTTAGGCACCAGATCCAGTGCAGGATGTATACCTTTTAATACAGCTGCAGTCCAAACATTTTTCATGAACATTCAATTTATACTTCATCGAATATTATCAATATTAAATCAGAATGTTTCATAAATATTTGAAGTCTCTTCAGATATTAAGAAAAAAAATATATAACTGCATGAGTAGATTTAGCATGTTGTTATTTATACTAAAAGGGAAAATGCGTATTTATTTTAAACAATATTGTATTTTATGAAAACCAATCTGTTTAAGTAAATTTAACAAATTTTACATGAAAAAAAAAAGTTTAGTATACCTCTGGTCATTGGCATCTCAAGAAGAAACACTTCGTAATGCATGACGTCAAATCCATGCCTCAGGACCATTTCCTTGAATACATTGTTTTTTGTAAGCCAGGGCACCCCTTTCGCCTTTGACGGGTCCATACTCGCTATAATCCATTGCGGTATAACATGTTCTAATTCCTGAAATTTCAAGCATAATCTATACAATCTATGGTTCATTTAGTAACAGTGGATGAGAGTGATAATCAAACGAATGATATATTCATCTTCAAGTGAGATGTAAGTTAATAATGCTAATAATTGTTGAGTGCTGTCATTCCGTTACCTCAACGCTTATCCACTTCTTCCATCGAGGGCATCCTATAATCGTTTTCAAAATAGCAGCCAGGTAACGGTAGGGTTGATAAAACAAAGGGAACGATAACATGACCCTTCCACCTGGTTCAATGAGCCAGTTGATGTTATCAAGAGCACATTCCATGTCACGAACCCAATGAAGCACGAAAAAGGAGGTGGCATAGGAAAATTAAGATTTGTACGTGGAGCTGTCTTTTAGGTTACGATCCTGAAATAATAATAATAATAATAATAATAATAATAATAATAATAATAATAATAATAATAATTATAGTCATTTTAAATAATAATAATAATAATAATAATAATAATATACGGGAAGAGAGAGAGAGAGAAAGAGAGAGGGATGGATGTGGTTGGAACGCATCCATCGAATCTCAGAGCCTAAGCTTTTCTTACAAGGCTGCACGATAAGTCCTCTATTATTTTCATTATTCCATCTACGGAACATCATATACATTTTCTAGACACTAACATCTGCTTGTTTCACAGAAATGTCAAATACTCCTGTCCCATCATTCATACCTAGAATGTAATAACAATATATATAATTTCTTGGGTTGAGAGTAGTTATATACTAAAATTTGTCGGAGACGCCACAGTATCCTTGGACATGACATACAACCTTGTTCTGAAGCATATATTGACATTTTAATAGGCCATGATTACAAGGGTCAAGTTCAGAGTTTTTAACTTGTCCAATAACCTATTTATAATAAAATGTGTATCTTAATTGATTAAATGTTATGGAACATTTCAAAAGTTATAGGGTTCATAAAAATTGTATAATTTTAATAATCAGCTAATTTGATCTTGAAGAAAAATGTCAAGGTCGCTAGTTTTCAAACCTGTTCATATTTTTTATATAAAAAATGGTGTGTCTTATTTGATTCGCACTACTTCAACAGTTATTTGGTTCACCAAAACTTGTACATTTTTTCACATTAGACCTTAAATACCAAGGTCAAGTTCAGAAGTTTTCAAGCATATACAAGATCTTAGTGGAATTAATTTGTGTGTGTATTGTTGAGAAGAATATCCAGTACACGAAATTATGAATTTCAGCATTATCCTATATTTCGGTAGATTTGACCTTAAAGATCAAAGTCAGTTGTCAGCTGATTTTGTAAAGAATTAACCTTGACTTTCTATTAGCCATCTTTCAATTTTTATTTCAGAAAATTACTTCCCTTAAGAAATATTGTTTGTTTTTCATTAAATATTGAAATATTCTAGGTAAAGGCCACTCTCATAATAAGGTCATGGCCCAAATCATAGCAGACTTCATTATCTGAAACATATCTGTGCATTTGTAGAATAAAGTTGCGCCACAAATACCAAGCGTAGGACAAACCTATCAAAGGTCATCAGCGAAAAGGGTTATCGAACCAATCCATTCAGACCTTCTTTGGAAAAATACCATTTGTTCGTGTCAAGGTCACTATCGTATTGAAGGCAATTACCCCATTGTAAACAGTTTTCATCCTCTCATTAACATCTATGCACATGATAAGTTTCATATAGATCAGTGAGCTTTTTTCTGTTGTCTCGTTCGCAAGAAACCGTGCTAAAACCATAGTATCTCAGGCTTCCTGTCTGGGAATAGACTAATTACCAACCTGTATATCCATTCGTTCAGCCAAAATACGATCGGCCTTGTACCTCTGTCTGACGTATTTTATCATGGGTTCGCTCACATCCACTGCGGTGACATGGCAGTTAAACTTCTGCTGCAGGTAAGAGCTTGTCTCTCCTGTCCCACAGCCGATATCAATCACGTGGTCATCCGGGCTTATATCTGTGATATACCTGTCTATGGCGAATCTTCCGAATTCCTTCTGATGCGTGTTTCCGGCAAGGTAAGCCGTTGGTGGACGCTGCATGGCTCTGGAACTACATGGACACAACAGAGTTTAGACACGTAACACCATTCCTGGAATTCTTTGTCTTTTATGTATATTATAATCATAATCAAGTAGACATCATTCATACATGTGACCTTATATATGATCACGGTTTATTACATAAAATGGGAAATGATTGCCCATAAATCTTAAATCAATGTGATGCCACCTTCTAACCTATGAGCAATTTAAAGTTTGGTGAATAAAACGAGTGATTTTCAAGAGCATTTGTTCTTTTGATTTTTTCGAGGGTTTAATGAACATGGATGGCCATCAAACAAAATTTCCGACCTGAAAAAAAAAGAACACAAGGATGACAATTGTTTTGCAACAAGAGAGGCCAACTTGGTTAATGTATGTTTTTTCCATCATAGATTAACGTAACCCTTCGGGCACAAATGCGCACATTGCGCATTGCAATTGCAGCTAAATTAGTCCATGGCACTTGCTGTACTGTGTGTTACTTTGACTATAAGTTGATACCGCGATATTTCTAATACCTGTCCTGCCTGGTTGACCTCTGGCAACAAATACATACACTACGTCAATAGCAGCTGAAATTGCAATCGCAAAATCATAGCCCCATGTGTAGCAGGTGACAGCAACTCGCTACCACAAAGGTCTGTTTGTTACTCTGCGACAGTCAAATGCTACCGCGCATATGGCTTTGAGTGATCCTGTCCGAGCGACTTCTGGCAGCAAAGACTTAGAATACGTCAATAGTTGCAGAAATTGCAATTTCATAGCCCCCATGGGTAGCAATGACAGCCACTTGCTACTGCGCAGGTCTGATTTGCTGCCGCGCATCTGCGCATTTCAGGCGGTCGGTGCCTGATGTTAGCAAGACGAGTGGATGCAGATTGCGCGTTGTGCAGGGCTATGGTCAATGGTAGCAAAGGATCCAAGGAATAAGTCTTGAAAACCGATAGTTCCTGCATCTATGCGGTCGGGGTTATTTGTCATGAGACAGGAGGGAAATCCCGAGCGGTCACCGAAGGCGCCGCTTTGAGGTATAACATTGTAGTAGGAGCATGATTTCCAGCCTATTTAGTATGAAGCGCGCTTTGAATAAAGATGAGCCTAAGTAGCAAAGCAATCCCAGGCTTTGAATTAAACTTTTAAATAAATGAAGAGCCTCCAGTATAAAAGTGTATTTAATGGAGGCGATTTAGTATTCGGTGTCCAGAAGTCAGACATAGGTTTCGGTGCAGGCAGTTGAGGTTCAGTGCTGCTAGTTGGGGTTTAGTCCATCAGTTGAAATCCAGTACTGATGTTGAGTTTCAGTGCTGCCAGTTGAGTTCTAGTGCTACCGGTTGGGGTTCAGAGCTGCCAGTTTGGGTTCAATGCCGCCAGTCGACGATCCATTGCCGCCAGTCGGGTATCCAGTTCCGCAAGTCAAGGGCAAGTATTGTCTAACCCGTGCACGAAAGTATAGCTAGCGTTGGAGTGTAGAACACAGCTGGCGTTTGCCCTGTGCACGATAGTAAAACCAGCGTTAGGATGCATTTTACGGCATCTTGAGTAATTAAAACTCTATCCTTATTATGTAATATGAGAACTTTGAAGTGCCCCTAGCCCCTCTTTAAGTAGCTTTCGCATACGGCTTGGGTATTGGTACTCTGAAGTGTCGGGTGAACCCTGGCAACTGAATTCTGCAATGTCAGGAGTAAGAGTTAGAGCGAGGTTGGGGGTAAGCAAGCAGCAGATGAGGATGCACGTGTTCAGTTACAGGCAGTAAAGTTGCCGCCTTTGATTAATCGATCGATAGGATCGATGCATATCAGGAGAGATTCGAGAGAATGGCAGTGAGTCAAGAGTATCCGCGAGATAGCTTGGCATTCCACATCAGTACATTCCACCTCAGGGCAGATCTATGAATATTTTTCGCTGCTGTCTACAGCGGATGCGTCATGATTCGAAAGTCTAAAATTATCCCCATGAAGAGTTCTATGATTATAGAGGATGGATAGCGCGGATCATGTAGGTCGAGTGTGCAGGAGTTTGTGTAATGCTTAGTCAAATTACATGTAGGCTTTTTGGGATCCCTGGACAATTGGATGGATTGTCAGGAACAGAAAAGGATTCTCTCAGGGACTTATTGCTCAGAGAGCAATTTGTTAATTGCTGCAGCATGTAGCTAGTAGTTTTCTTAAAGGAGAAAAAGTGTAGCTCTATAAGCCAAATATCCGCTTTAGCAGAACGTTTCACAGTAAAGAATTTGCGGTTAAAGTAGACTAACTTACAGTGCAAAAACGTGACCAGTCGCTGGGACCAGAGGTAAAGGAGGGTGAGGGAAGATTTGGCGTTCGAAGCCCAATGTTTTTAATGTGGCGGAGTAGGTCACAAAATAGCGGTTTGTACTAAGCTCGATGTTGGTCAGAGTTATGGCCCTGATGTATGTCAAAATTGGAAGGCTACTGCAAAGAACATGATACATACACCCAATGTAGCTCCGCTTGTAACGGGCATAGTATCGGTAAGCACAGTTAGTGATACAAGCCCATCCGATGCGATTGATGCAGATGTTAACAAATGTCGTGAGAACTCTATGTGCCATTTGATGGAAGGCTTTGCTCGGATAGTTGATGAGCTCATAATGCTCATGTTTAGTGGGTCTTATACCGATGAGCTAGTTAGCTACGTAATGATAAACGGTTCGCGTGAAGAATACTTGACTGTTGAGAGTGAATATTTGTCATCGTTTTGGCAATCCAGAAAAAATACTTTTTTTTTTCTTGCAGGCAATTCACGGTCCAGTCGGATCACAAGCAGTTTAGTTGCCCCATGAAGTTCAAATGCGAAAACAAACGGATATGCTGCAAAACTGTGGCCTGTTATATGTCACAGGCGAGAACTTGCTAGCACCTACGCTCCCGAAGCAGCGGAAATCTTGCGCTTTAAAAGAAGCCACTGATTTTTACGCTGCCAACTTTGACCGTTTATGATATATTTAGACACCAGATGGCGATTCGTTGACCGCTGAAGAAAACGTTCGTATGATGTGACAAGCAGCCTACCAGATGCCTGTTAAGGAACATTTGACATGGAGCCTGGCTACGCCCATAGCTGCGCTTCAAGCGCCGCTTGATGAAAGTTTATGGTCGAATTTAAATTGCTCCGTCTTCATTCTCGCATCATCGACCGATTCGATTATGACATTATGCCTTTGTTAGCATAGCCATGTATCTGTTTTCTGCAGTTGTTACGTTTCGTATGAATTGCAGCTCACCGGCCAGGCATCCTGTGTGCCCAAGGCCCTAAGCAAATCACGTCTGGGGCAATTCTCTCTGAGCCTGTGGCCTGTTCAGACGGTTACCTGGGCGATGTGTTGTCACTCAAAACGAAACGAACATGTTTGGCTCCGTGTATTCCTTGATTGGACAAAAATACAGTGCTCCCCTCTATATGAGCTGATATATCAATCATAATTAAGTACAGTCGTTTACTTTTTGTAATAATTAATTTTCATACAATTGTTATATTTTTTAATTGTCTTGAAGGAGGTCTGGTGGATTTGACAGAACTGTATATCTGGCAAAGCTTGCTTCCTACAGACCTGGTGGTATCTGACAAACAAGATTATGATGCCTTAGATATTCTCACAGCTGCGAATACATATATACACATTCCTCATCTCAATTGCAATGACATACAAACACATTTGTTTAATATACACATGTTCAAATGTTATATCTGATTGTATTAAGACAATTAATTAGTACCCGGCTGTATACCACACCAACTTACCGTGTGTAATTATTACATCTATTGAGTTTTTATACAACTTACTTCATTGTTTGTTTTTATATAATTTCAATTCTGACTTATATTGTACTAGCATAATGCTTATTTTACTTGTTTTTGTTTTATTGTGCTGCTTTTATGAAAGTCTCGTGATCATCTTGTGATGATATTATTCTTATTATATTATCTTCCCACATATGCAGTAGCTCTTAGCATATTTAATCTGGCTGACTGTGATCAATATTTTTAAAATGATTAAACTAATCAATTCAATGTGTTATTAAATCTCATATCTTGTTATGTAATTAATCTCATATTTTGTTATTTAAGCATATATGCAAAGTCATCCAATAATTTTTATATTCTTGTGGTTTCTGAAAATGGGAATTTTTACAAGTTTTAATAAATGAGGTATTTGATAATTGAATAACTATTTAAACAAATGCCTCACTAAGTACCTAGTTTTATAATCATAATACATAACTTTTTAATTGGTCCCTTTATACCCATTTATTCACATCCAGTGTTTATGATCATTTGTAATATTTATGCACTTGTGATTAAGTAAAAAGTTTAAATATATATCTCGAACCATGTGTTATTGTAATTATTGTGTTTAATAAAGCAACATGCACACTAATATACTGTGTTGAGTTTACCAAATTATATACCAATGATACAATATAATGCTGTGCTAGGTTCAAATGTGATTGTGTGGAACAGCCCTTAGCACTACCACCATCACAACCAGCTCTCATTGGATAAAAATCCAGCCAATTAGACACAGGCAGTACCCTAAGCCCCTGGGTTAATTAGCCCTGGCCTGCCCTCCACTTCCTATCCAGCCTACAGGTCACAAGAGATGGGGCTGATTTTGTTCACAGTTTTGGATGCTCAGAAAGGAATGTAAAAGCCCATAATTATTTTGTTTAAAATAATAATTTCAAAATTCAAACAGTTTCTGAAACCGCAAATCAAAAGCCATCAGATGATGTAATTTAATTTAATTTTTGTTTATTTTGATTTTTTTCTGGTATACCTACCTCTGGTGTAGCAATCTAGGATACGAGGTCATAACAAACAGTGCTTTCGATAGAGGTAGTAGGCCTATAGGTAAAACGCTGTGTAAAAAGCGTAGCTAGCACCTGGAATTAAGGACACCTGACAAACAGAAAGACAAACTAACAAACAGAAAAACTAAGAAAACATGTAGCAAAATCATGTCATAAAGAACACAAAAAGGAAAAAGAGGTCCAATCTTAATAAAGTAAGGAGAAATATAACATTTCGAAGTGTTTTAATGACCTTGACCATGAACATTGACCTATTAAAAATACACATAGAACTTCCAGATATCTTTCTTGTATAAGACAAGATAAGATAAGATAAGAAATCATATTTTTCCATTTAAGAATTAGGATGTCAAACAACTGATTTGTGGCACAACTAAGAAAATAATAATAATAATAATAATAATAATAATAATAATAATAATAATAATTATAATACTGTGTAAAAAGCATATGATTAACGACTAGAAAACGAATTATTGCTTTATATATACTCATTAAACAAACGCACTGCGCTTAGTATGAATGAGTCCCTGAGACGTTTTGTTTTGCACATGATGGACTGTATACGACTTTCAGTTCAACCACCTGATTGCTCCAATCAGGTGATGCCGACTTCACAACAAGGTTTTAAATTTACTCAGTACCTTTAAAAATATTTTTTTAAGTCTACACCAATTATAAGTTCTGCAGTTTTCTCGTCTTTTCCAAATTTTCTTTGTTAGCGATACTCAGATTTTTCCGTCAGCAGAAATACTGAAGGTAATCACACTTTGTACAACAGGTGTCTAACACAAAGTAAGTATTTTCTGATCAATATGAAAACGTTTAAATTTTCTGAGAAAGTACATCCTATTGAACTTACAAAGTGATTCCTGCTAAACAGTTGCCCGAAGAATGCTATATGTCAAAGGCAAGAACCAGCAAGCGGGCGAAATGGATGACAGCTGACAAACAGACAGACATACTGAAAAACTGACACAAGGTTGTAGATAAGACTTAGTTATAAAGAAGACAAGGAGGAAGAAAATGAGCTAAAGTTTATGAAGACAGAACCAACATTGACAGAGTTATGATGAAAATTAAATTTTGACTTTTTCAATGACCTTGACCTTTGAACTATATTGAACACTTAAAAGAGGCTTCTAGAACTTTCGATTGTCAGTCAACTTTGTAAGTTTGAAGGCGACTGCTGCAAAATTTTGGCCAACAGAGTCCGGAAATCACACCAAATAGACGATTACAGATCGAGCGCTTGCCGTAAAAGATGTTGAAACAGTCAAACGGCAAGCAACTAAATCATTTCATAGAGAACAGGAAGAGGAAGAAAATGGGCAATAGTTTGTAAAGATAAGCCATATATCCCAAAGTTACAATGGAAAAAAGATTTTGTTATTTTGAGGACCTTGAACTTTGACCTGTTATTAAATTACACATACGGCTTCCATAAATTCCAAAAACCGTTCCGACATACGATATATATAATTTACAAAGGGGTTTCCTACCAATTTTTGGCCGGTCGAATGCTATATGTAAGATGCACGAATCAGCAGGTATGCGAAATTAAAAGCAAAATGAAAACAGACAGACATACTGACAAAGTGACACAAAGTCTTAGTCATGTCATGAAGAAGACGAAGAGAAAATGAGCATATGTTTGTAAGGATAGGACCAATATTGACGAAGATATGACGAAAAAATTATTTTGAAGTGTTTTGTTGAACTTGACCATGAACTTTGAACTATTTAGATAATTCACAAACACCTTCTAGAAATCGTTCCAATATTTGATATGTATAAATTACATAATGATTTCTGCTATACTGTGGCCTGTAGAGTGTTTTATGTTAGAGGCAAGAACCAGCAAAGTTAGAACATCTAACAGACAGACATACTGACAAACTGACACATAGTTGTGACCAGTTGACTTAATTTCGTTATAAGGAGAACAACGAGGGGGGAAAATGAGCTAACCTTTGTAATATCGGACCAATATTTACAAAGCTATGAGGAAATTAAAATTGTTAAGTGTTTTGAAGACCTCAACCCCAACCTTGAACTATGACTATTTTTAAAAATACACAAACAGCTTCACGAAAACTTTCCGATAAACGATATGTATAAGTTAAAAAGTGATTCCAGTTAAACTGTGGCCTTTAGGATGCTATGTCAGAGGCATGAACCAGCAAGCAGACGAAATTGAGGACAACTAACAAGCAGACAGATATACTGACAAAGTGACACGAAGTTGAGACAAGTTGACTAGACTAAGTTTGGTTGAAGACGACGAGAAAGAAAATGAGCCAAATTTTGTGATGATAAAAGCAAAAACCTTCGTTGTTCATTGAAAACCTATTGATATATTTCAAGATTGTCTTACATCATACCCACTGTTGTTATTTTGTTCATATTTGACGTAAGTATTTCCTCATATGTTTCCTATGTACATAATGGAAAGTAGGTCAAAATAGCGTAATTTGCAGAAGATACTGCCCCAAACAATGTTTTCAGTCAGAACATAGTATCGTTGACAGCTACTGGTGTATTTTGTTCATATTTGGATTACGTATTTCTCTTAAAGTTTCCTATGAACATAATGGAAAGTAGGTCAATATAGTATTTGCAGAAGTTACGGACCCAAACATAATGTTCTAAGTCAGAACAACAAGAAAGATATTAAAATGCTAATTATAGAAGCTTGTTTTTTTTCAAATACATTACGAAATTCATTTAGGTTGAGTGTATACCAGGAATAAGGTCAAAATGTTGTATATGTTTTATGTTACTATCAACAACTACCTAAAAATTTACCCTACTAAGCAATTTTATTTAATGTTCATACCATGCACACATAAGGATTACAACTTCTAAATTCTAAAAATTTTAAAAAATTCGCCAAAAACTATAGCTTTTACTAAAATTGTTTTAAGACCACGTCATTCTTACACCAAAGCTTTACTGATGCCCCTCTTTTGTTACCTGTATGTCACCCTTGTTAATCTATACGGTAATTATACACGCTTGAAGTGGAACATACTGACCAGCCAGCCTGTTCTTAGCCAACAACATAACAATAAGCAATAACGAAATAAATTTATATTGGTTTATAATAACAGATTTAAAAAAAATTAATTGGAAGGAATTTGATTGTTATGTAGTAACAGGGAATTACCTTGCAATTACTGATGTTGAAAGAAAACATTTATGGAAGGCCCAAATGTATAACAAATGACACTAAGTAGTCACCTTTGGGTATTTTTTATTTAAATTATGATTATGAAAAAAAAATCAAATAAAATTATTCCTTACTATCTAGGATTATATGTAGCAAATGAATGACAGACAAGGATGCTATTAATTATT
Source organism: Sipunculus nudus (assembly GCA_026874595.1). Taxonomy (NCBI): domain Eukaryota; kingdom Metazoa; phylum Annelida; class Sipuncula; order Golfingiida; family Sipunculidae; genus Sipunculus; species Sipunculus nudus. Next base: position 32,245,712 of record CM049320.1, read on the forward strand.
TCCAATAAATCTTAATCAGACAAGTACTCATTTAAGATATCAGTATGTAGTACTAATGATATTAAGACTCGTGGCTGTATCAGCTGTCACATGATACTATGTATATAATCAAAATATTACTGATTCATTTATTTTAATCAGTTCAAGTTATATTAGCTCATGTTTGTTGAACATGATTGAAGTAGCAAGCCTTTTGATATGGGTCTGTTTGAAGGGGCATCTCTAATGCCGGAAGCTTCTAGTTTTTTTTAGGATTATTACATAAGTTCAAGATTAATTTTGAGATGTGACAACTGACATTCATGTGAAAGTAATCATTCAAATCAAATTTATTAGCTAAACTTGCCGAAGCAGTTCTTAAAACATTTGACTGACATGTGAAATTCACTGCAATCCGTCCATTAAATTTAAAAATCTCACCAGAGCTCAGTTTCTCAATAAATACTGTATGTATTGCCTTGAAATCGGCTATGCTAATACATCCTGAAAAGTATATTCTTTAGTATGACCCTAATAGTGCCATCAACATTATATAAGCAAGTTTAAAAAGTGATTTTCTGACACGAAAGTAACATGGTGACACATTGGGTTTTCTATTTTTTTTTTCGAGACTGGTAAATAGTAGTAATCATCTACATTACGTTTCTACCATCAAGTAATGTCTTTGAATCTGTTTTTTTATTCCTATTATCCTACAAAAGTTTAACAGAATTAGCAAACAGTTTCTAAAAAAATCACTATTATTGACTGTTAGGTCATAAATGTCAAAGGTCAGGCACATCAGCTGAGCCTCGTGACCCAAGGGTCTCTTGTAATGGTACACCAACATATAACATTGAAGAAATTGAAGTACATATGTATGTAGTCCCCAATTTCTTTTGACAGTCCATGATAATGAGTGTTGTGTGATTCCACACTTTCTGGACATAGTGGTTATTTCCCTGATAGTCTGTATAATCTACCTTTTCAGGTTGGAGTGGAATATAAAGGTATTTCTGGTTCTTTCATTTTGAAAATGACTAGATTTAATGGTAATTATGAATGCAGATAATATTAAAGGAATTGATGTACATGTGTATGTGGCCACATGTTATCTGTTGACAGTCTACGACAATGAGTGTTGTGTGATCTCACACATTCTGTGACCCCCTTCTTCATGAAGCATATCAGCAGATAATGCTGAGCAGACTCAGTTCTTGGCAGTGTTTGACCGGGACTGCAACATTGCTTGTGACCACTGGTGCTAATCACACAAGAGTACTGGACAGAGCAGTTCACATCCAAATAAGTTACCTGACACAATCGGATCTTTGATTACTAAACCATGGTTAAACAGAGGCATGTTTGATGTTAAGAGAAAGATAAATAGTGTATTATTATTGTGACATGTACATCTAATCTCACATTCATCAATCCAAATGCATATTCTGAAATGTACCTAGATGTGTTTTCACCAGCCAGTTTGCATTTTATTCATACATATTACAATAACACAAATTCAAGAAAAATATAATATGGAAACACATACAGTGCAGATCAAGAATGTTCATTATAAGCTTGTGGTGTTTTCCCTACCCATAAAGTATTGAAGCCTAAAATTCTAAAAACTCATACCAGTACTACAATCACTTGGATTAAGTCATACTACAGGCACATGTATTATCTAGTAAATTTATATACATATTCTTTTAAAACTTTTCTTTTAATATTTTCTGTTATTTCATAGAACCAATTTTGCTGACCTTCATTGACTATCTAATATAAGTTGATTTATATTTTGAAAATTAAATTAACCTTTTTTTTACGATATTAATTAATTTGATAATATAATATGAGAATATAAGAAATTGTTAATATTATATTACTTAATAACTGAAACTTTGATATCAAATAATTAGATCCTGTTATGTACAAAATTAAAAGTACAAGATTTTTTACTACCAAATTTATTATGAAAGTGATTTTTTGTCTCCAGTTTGGTTCTGTCCAGAATCTTGACGTAAACAGTATTTTATTGGATATATTTATAAGGATCGGAAAACAGGACACAGCCCACATAATTTCTCTCCTGATACATACATAAAGGACTGAATTGTCAGCCTAGATACTATTAAAAAATAATATGCAATAATCATAAATAATTCCACTGGAGACAATTTTAAGAAACACTAAAAAAATCTTTTTTTATTAACTAGAAGAAAAAAGATAAAATCTATATGGAAGTTGTACTATATAATAAATTTATGTGAAATATCTATAAGAAAAAATGTACAAGTATGCATATAAATATATATCAATATTTTACAAATGACATGGTCTTTACTATGGGTTGCTTTCAAATTACATGTTTTCAAGAGTTCATACAATTATCTTATAAATGCTACTTGAAACGTCCCAAAAACGATCATTGAGCTTTCAAAATATAAAATAACAGAATTAAAGAATCTGAGATAATTAAGATCTCCAGTATCATTAGGCTTTTTGTAAATGACAGACACAGTATAAGAAAATTGTGTAGGTAAATGGATGATATAGGTGCTTGTTATATTATTTAAACATGTGATTGTAGTGCTAGTTTATTGCACTCTTGGCTGCGCAAGGTCTAGAATCCTCCCATCAGTTTAAGTAATAGTAATAGTAATAGTAATATATACTCCAGTAAAAGTAATAGTAAAAGTAATAGAAGATATAATATGGTAATAGTAATTGTAATAGTAATAGTAATATAAGAAATTGAAAGTAATAGTAAAAATAATTGTAATAGAACAACTGTAATAGACCCCATGTCTGGTACATGGTGGTTTGTGGAGGAAGCCGGGTTCATCCGGAGAAAACCACTGACTAAGACGGGTTACTACAGCCAACTATCAAGACAACTCTGGGGTTTGCAACCGCGTCGCCAGTGGAGAGAGCCGAGCGTTTTACCTCTTGACTGCCAAGGCCCCGAAGTTGTTCGCCGTATCGGCCTAACATTTTGCTTGTGCTTAGTCCTTTGTACCTCAATCGTGTACACAACCCTGATGACGCCGCTTACAATCGTTTTCACGTCCATCCGAATTTGGTTTTGGTGAAATTGCACATATCTCAGGAGTGTTTGGACCTGTCAGCCTGACATTTTGCACGTTTATCCACCTCGAAAAACTTTGTCCAGCAAGGTGACGCTATCTACCGTTCTGTTTTCGTAGATTACATTGATGCCCTTTAAAAGGATGGTTTGATGGATCCGCCCAAGATGGTTTAAGGAGAAAAATAGAACACTCGAACATAAAAGATCGTTGGACAAGCGGTCCCCCGAAATTTTTTTGTCGTATCCTATTGTTTTGACACTGATCGGCTTTTCTACTGCACTCACTCGCTTATCTTGACACCTCATTAATTCCCGCTGGTCTTCCGTCGATCTGCCATACTGGCTGTGATTTTAAGAATTATTAGAACCAATAGAACTCAATATTCGGATTCTGCGCATTAAATAATTAAAAAGAAATCATGCACATAACAGCGTGTTCGAATCATAATAGCCTATACCGGTAGCCATACTGTGAAATATAGAAACCTGAATAGTCAATGAAAACGGAGACGGCATGTGTAAGTAATTTTTTCACTAGTTCAACTATTCTAGTATGGCCAATAAAACAATTATCCGGAAACATTCTTTCAAATTAATATTTTATGTCAATGGGTGTGACTTCTGTTTGAAAGAAACAAGTAGAAGCAAGAAATGGTTCTTTTAATGACAGGTGAGTGAAAACATAGGGGCGTGTCCATTGCGGCCTGTAATATCGTTCGCCGACCAGACATCAGAATCATATTGTTAGTGATAAATAAACGCTGACATTTTCTCAACTTTTATTTTAAAAAATGTCACTATAGTTTATACAGTGCACTTACGTTTGATCTTAGCACCTATTGACAGTACGTTTGCAAGGGCTAGGACATTTATTGTACATTCTATTTAAACAGTATTTATATCCTTCAGTATTTATGAACACATTTGATGCTGGATTTGTTTTTAATTCTAGGGGTGTTAATATAATAATTCAAGGAAACAAATTATAAAATGCATAAAATATCAATAATATTGAATTGTCTCTAGCAATTCTTTATACAATTTTATTTTATCCTAAATTGATGATACTGATAATGTTATATTCAAATATCCGAGAATTTTATTTTGTAGTAATATCGAGCGAAAAGTAACGTTAAGTTAAAAAATATGAGATATTCATTTATTCGTATAAAATTGTTTGTTTTTAATTGCCGTAATTTACCCGTACAAAAGAATAAGTGCGCTCAATAATGGTTTTGTACAAATAAACCTTGATCCGCCTGACACTTGCATTTCCAAAGATCTTCGCCAGCTTTTTCGACAACAAGATTGGAGACGCTACCTACCGTCACATCAGAGAGATTCCAAGCCTCACTTTTCAATGTTTGTGCACGGGTGAAGAGTAAATGAAGAACTGAAGAGAGAACATGGATCACCAATAAATTTGACAAAAGAAACTCTCCTCCATGGCCAAAATCAAACCAAATATCCCATGGAGCAGAAATAGTCCCCTTATCAAGTTCTATATCCAGTAAATTACTTTTTTATTCATGCATAATTTTCATTCATACTTCACAGTGAATTTTTTTACAGTAAGAGAGTTATTGCTAATGGGTAATAGATTCCTTATATTTAGAATGTGAATGGTAAATTATTTCTGTACTGATATTATAATTATTAAAATATCTATATTAAATATTATTATTTAAAGCCATTGTTAATTTCACAGAGCATGTCTTACATATCCATTTTTATGTCTTAGGAATATGACACCCTTCAAATAATATATTTTGCCAACATATTTTATGTTATTCAACAATCTATATAATTAACACGCAGTTGGGTGTTTTCTTGATAATGGTTTACCTGCTTCGCTCTGATATGACTCCAGTAATTCTACCAAATATCAACAACGAGAGCCCGGCAATAAAATCCCGTGTCAAAACATGTTTATTTTGTGTTCATGTGCTAAATAAAAGCTCCACATGGTACATAAAAATGTCAGCAATGGCTGTGTGCCACATCATAGATAAGGAGCAGCGTCCGTGTACTATGTCACAGGTTGAGCCGCAGTGTTCTCTGACTTCTGACCCAAGGTCCCGAGTGACTTCCGAACTAGATGCATAATTTAGTTTGGTCATGTCACATGATCGAGCATATATTAACCGCGACAACAAAGTCTAACACTTGTGAAAAATATGTCAACAAGATAAGAGAGGGGGTTTATATTATGTCGATGTACTCAATAGTTCAGAACGACATAATGATGTCAATTCTATTCATTGTCGGACCTTTCGGTTTTCTTGTCAAATTCTGAAGTACTTGTATTTCAGTACAGTACCTCTGTACATGTATTTGGACTTTAGAATACTTAAAATTCCTCAGCTATGACCTCTTATATTTTGTACTTAAATACAGACCCTCTGTATTTGGGTTTGGACCTAAGTACTTTAAAATTCCTGTATTTCGACTTGTACTAAAGTACAGACCTCTGTACTTGACCAGAGCCTGAATATGTGCGATATAAATCTTAAACCACAGACGTATGGCACCCGGTATACAAAACCGTGTCTCCTTACAACTAGTGTAAAATTGATAGAAATTTTAGGGTATAGAAATTTTCTGTGCTATATATCATTAATGAAATACATATAAAATACATCAATAGATCAATCATTCCTTTTTTAAATGTGATTGACGTAACAAACCGCACTGAGTCATAAGACTAGGATGCGTGGCACAATTGTGACAGTCACATATTAGTTAGCAAATATTTATATAAAAAAGGATATGTTTCTTCCGGTATTTAGAATGCTTCAGTCTTCTCGTTGACGTTGTATTAGGAGGGTGTGTGAGACAAGTATGGGAATTGCCTGAGGAACAGATATCAATATATTCCCGGTGATATGTCAGTTTATTTTTTTAAACAAAGTCTAAATGGCCCTGGTTCTCAACTTGTAAAACAAAGGACTCATTTAAAGATAAGGGTACAGGAAAGAACCAGGCAAGCAAAACAGCCAGTGCGAAAAATAACCCTCAGCTGAAAAGCGAAGTCAACAACAGAACGGAAAGGAGGATATAAACAAATAATTCACGTAAACTTACTCGTAATACCTTTCAGATAAGTCAGAAATAATAGCTGTACTTGTAGTTTTTGCTGCCTCGGTTCCTCTTGGAGATCTTCCAGTCCTGTGACTATAATTGTAAAGCGGGTGGCTGAGACCTTCCTGTGGGACCTGTTGTCAGATGTGAAACTCTTGCCTGAATGTCACCTTCAGGTTGTGCGCGTTATCGCTGACACTGCCAGCAAAGGGAATTTGAGACGAAATCACCTGATCTGGTGTACTTTTCTCCGACCATTAATTAACCACAATATTCAGGACTACTGGTCGGCTGGTGGTCCAGTTATCACCCTAATTTACATGGTTGTGACACTGCTTTTATTATACGTCGATCTTCACGGTCTTACCAAAAGAGCTGTCCCTTTATTGGCACAGCTGGCTGAAAGTCAACTGAGGTATAGGAATGGTGTTTTTTCTGTGGTTCGTACGTCTGTCAGGCCGACCTTACGTCTTGCCGTTCATTAGCAGGGCATAAATTACGGCTGGACCTAGAAATTTCTAAGTAATTATCCAAGGAGCTCAGCTAAAAATCGTTTTGGAAACCTGAAATTATGTGAGTGCGGCCTATATCCTTCGAGCTATGGGTCTTGTAATTACCCCTAAAGGAATAAAAAATGTGATACAAACCCTCCAGTATCTTGATCAATTATGCATGGATTGCCATAAATCTTTCCTTAGTTATTGACCATGATTAATTTGGTCAGTTCCAGAAAACTGGTGGCGCCACCTGTATTATTTTTTTTAATTTTTAAGGATTTTTTATATTTTTGAGACCGTCAAATGACAGCAATCATGTCAGTAAGGCTGAATCAATTGTTCTTGAAATCCGGTATTAGCTGCTTAAGACTTGTGGTACCACTTCCATTTTTTTTTAAATTATAACGCATTTTTTTCTATATTCAAGTTCCAGCAATAATATCTTTAACGCAGTTAGCTTATATGAAATTCCTACTTAAGTACAGAGATGGCCCTCTGTCAGTGTCCTGTCTGTATGTTCACCACTTGGAAGCTGGAACAAGGCTGATTTGTAAAGGTGCATGGTACTGCCACCAGGAGGTGTGTGCACTTTGTTTATGCTTTGTCCACCGATCAGGTCTGATACAAGCTGACTGATACAGGAGTAATGGTTTTCAGGATGATATTTATACGGAAAATACCGTAATGTTTTAGGGAGTTAGGACTGTACATCATGCATGTACCAGTATATATAATTTACCAGTTATGTGAAATGGTCCCTAAATGGTTACACATCTGAATAACTTTAAGTATTGCATACTGCTACCTATTTCATTGAACACATGATACATATACAATGATTGAACATATAGTACAAGTAGTATTACACCATCATAAGATACTTATAAAGCAAAAAAATGCATTTATGAAAACATGCATAATAGGGTTGACATATTAAGTTGATGTATATTAAGAAATAATACAGACAGGGAACATTACAAACATACTGAAAAAAAGTGTCTTTTTAGCTGATACTATTGCTTCAGCAATGGCTTTCAGTTCAATATTTATTTTTAAATTGTTACCACTTCTGGTCCTGTATTCCTCTTTTCTCCTTCACTCTAGCTATGTTTCCTCCTTTTTTTGTTTACATACATAAAGTAGGAATTCATAAATGTATATAAAATGTTTAAAGACTAATATTAGAATATCTAGAAGGTTTTCGTTAGTCGTGTTCATTATTAGTAAGGTTTCTTGGCATATGTTGCTAATGTTCACATATGGGCCTATGTCTCTCAACAATTTTAACAACAGTTAATTAATATAAAGCTGTATGTTATTTTACAGTGACAGTATATTTGATATATATATATTATATATATATATACATACATATAATTCAGGACTTAAACACACTTACTTGTGTTCGACAGCTCTGTTTCGTAAGGGCACCCACGGGTCCTCACTCGTCAGGGACTCTTATTTGTAGTTGGTCAGAGGGTAACTTTTTAACAACAAACATTGTGTACCAGGCCACCGTAACACGTCTAGACAATCTGAGACAAGAAACCTACATTGGCCTTACAGAAAACACATTCAAAACACGCTTCACGGCCCACAAATCTAGCTTCAAAAACGAAAAGAGACGAAATTCCACCACATTAAGTGAATATATTTGGAAAATAAAGGACTTAAATGTGCAAAATACCATACAATGGAAGATAATCAGCAAAGCCAGAGCGTACTCCGTATTATCTAAATCATGTAACCTTTGTTTGGAGGAAAAGTACTTTATTATTCATCGCCCCTTATTATGCACTCTTAACAAAAGAAATAAAATTACAGCGACATGCAGGCACAGGTCAAAACACCTGCTGACCAACTACAAATCCCCTGGACCAAGTATAAGGAGCCCCGATAAGACCACTCAGTGTTCCCTTAGAAAATCAATAGGTTTCCCTTATTAATACAAAATACATCATTTTAATTTTCTGACCACTTCCCCCTTATCCGCCCCACAATCATGTCCGTACGATGGCCATGGTTGTCTCTTCTACAAACATTTCGATAAATCATGGTAACAGCCCGTTGTTAACCATTAAGAATTCTGCAGGTGAAATTTAAACATTACCTTGGCTCTGACTCACGGCAGCAAGTTTTAATATGTATTTGTCATCAATATTCGTGTACTTGCACCATATATCATTGTTTATTTTCATGACACGTGATGGGGCATATATATATAATGTTACCAAAATCGCCATAAATCTCGTACCTAGCGGAGAGAGTAACCTGGACTTTCATTCACTACGCTTTGGCCTTTTGAAATCAGTTCGGCAAAGTCAAAACAAAAGGCCTAAAACACCTCCAGGGGGGTCTTCCGGGGCTTGCCTAGAACACGGAACGCGGAACAGGGGCTAAATTAAAAATTTTACAAATCGCATATGTTGAAATCCAGTTATTACTATATATTATGTCATGAAACATTCAACCATTTAAAAGTTATGACGCTTTTTATATTTTTGTTCCGTTCCGTAAATTAACCCGGTTCCGCGTTCCATGTTCTTTTCTTTTCCGTTTTTTTTTTGGTCAGCCCCGGACTGTAGGACAATTGCCCCAAAGCTGGCACGTGTGGCAGACACTGACCATGGACAACTACCTAAACTAACCAGTCAATTTTGTACACATTGTGTTGGCTACGGGCCCTTTTAATTGATTATGATCAAATAACCATATATTGACAAATCTGCTCATTATAGTGTTACGATAATAACATAAAATGAAAAGATTTAATTTAGTATAAATCTTCAAAATTTGGCACAGGTCCCCGCCCCTTAGTAGGGGCATATCCAGGGGGGGGGGGGGTGGGGGTATGGCTTTATATTCAATTTCAGTACGTTTAACTCTGTTTTAGCCATAATTTTACGTCTATGGATAAGGAGGTTCGAATACTTATGTTCTCTTCCTGGTAACGGTGTTAAACTGTTAAAGATATTATATCGTAAAAGATAAAATAAAGTGCATGTATTTATTTAATGTTTAGTTCTTTCTCCTTGTATAACAACTTGCATATTTAACCGAAATGATACATTGAACCATTATTGCGGGGCTACCTTTGCAATTTGAAATTCAACCAACAATCGCTAACACAGGCACAGGTCCTTTGAACGTTTATCGTTAAGCAAATGTACAATAACCAAGTGTCAGATAACGCATGCAGCTTCCCTTTCTGTAGATCTCGGACCTTTACAATCTGGACCACTTTCGAACTACTTCCTACAATCTCTGACCGTTGTCCCGACGATCTCGAACCGCATACCCTAGGAAGTCTGCCCAAAATCTCCGAAATCTTTAAACCTAGTCTGGACTCATCAAACCGAGAGTACTAAGCGGCAATTTGAGATTCATTGTTTGAACTAAATGTTTGAGTATCAATTTACCACATACACTAAATATATAGTGTTGAATTGAATATTTATATACATATGAATATATGCATGCACCCACACACGAGGTACGCAGAGGCTTGGTCTACCTACACGGTGACACCTGGTGGCCTCTTCATAACATGTCAACTCCGGACACATACACTTGATCAGCTACATAACCCTGAACGTCATGTTCATCTCCGCAAAGCAACATCAACAGGACCAACATCACCAGTAAGTGTATATCAAAATAGATCTGTCGCCAGGACATAATTGCTCAATTGAGCATGAGATAACTAGGCAACTTCATAAGCTAAAGCTTTTTAATCTCTTCTCATTTTGAATTTTTTTTATATATATGGTTTCCCTTGTTTGAATATTCTCAAGAATTATTAACTTCTATGCTTGTATGGGCATAATTTTTAAAATAATGTTCCGGAACTTCAGCCTGTAACACATACATATAAGTTTACATATAGATACATACATATAGATACACACCAGAAAACCAAAATATATATATATATATATATATATACAGGGATCGTAATATCTTGAAATCTGCACCTTTCCAACGAAAAGAGATTAATACAGGTTTGCCTTTTCCGCCGAAAAAGTGCTTAATGTTTCAATATTAACACTGTTATAACAGAAACACAATTGTACAGATATACATATATATATATATATATATATATATATATATATATATATACTGTCACGACAGCCTGGGGCTCGTGCATTTTGTCCAGGGGAAAATCAATACACAACCAAACCGCTGACATAAAACATACCAATCAAAACTCCTTGACCGAAAGTATCGAACACAGAAAATTTTTACTTTTATTCAAAAGTTACATGTGAATATGTTTAAAGTGATACAAATGGATACAAAAAAATATTTACTTAAATGAATAGTGCTGACGTTTCAGAGAGGGTGCTACTTAAACAGGAAACTGCATAAGACATACAAAATACACATGGCACAGTACTAAAATGAGAGGGACTTAACCCTAGCTACACTTATATTATACATGCTTATATCAAACTGTTAAGGCTGGCTCTTACAAGAATTTTCCTATCTGGATCGGAATTGAGCTCTCAATACCGGCTCCTTTTTATCTCAGGGAAATATATAAGTATACCTATGTGCACGGGATATGATGGATATGATGCTTGGAATACATGCTAATGACAAAATTTCATTATGTTGTATGCAGAATATGAGGTATAATAGGGTCTCAAACTGCTCCCAAAAATTACCAAACCTTACCTTACCTGTCGCTCTTGTACTACTTCACATGTACAATTTATTTAAACTTATATATTCTCTGCAATTTGAAGAATTAATACACTTTGGTATTTCTTAAATCTGTTCGCTCGTTTTTTTTTATAGAAAAAAGAAAAAGGGTTTTCAGTGAGATACTGTCTCAATAAGATATGTACAAATGAATTTTCATTTCATTTGTGGCGCTGTGCTCGTGGCAAGAAATTCATACCTCGGTATGTTAACCTTGAAGTCCTGGTTTGTGATGATGATTACATTTGCGAACCGCAATGGGACGCAGGGGCATTCAGGTTTTCGATGAGCTTTGACTGGTTACTATTGTTGGACGTTCGGTTGGTGTGAGGAAGACATGAAAGATGAATGAAATGTTCGTTTTAAGGCCGGGAAACTGTCCCTGTAAAAAATCGAAATATGCGTTACTTTTTGGTAGCAGAAGCGGACAAACGGGAGACCGGGAGGCCCGTACCTCCTTTTTCAGCCGCCGTAACCTTTTTTACCGTATCATACGAAGTAAGAGGTCTGAAACCCGCGCCCCATCATGGCCCCTTTTCCGAAAAAAGGTATCTTGTATTTGGCTTTGTCATGAATCCTCCTTGGTTGAACCCCTCCCTTTCATAAAGCAAGAGTCACGTGTCGGAGCCTGGATCAAATGTTAGGCCAAACATGCATAGATCCGCCACTGAAGGCAAGGGATATTCATATGCACAATAGTCTTAATTCTGCGCTGCAGGCGACCTCACAGGCAATACGGTCTTTGCCATAGGCAGTTCGGCCGTTTTCGGTGGGTTTTATCACGCAATTTATTAAACACGCAAAATTCACTCAAAATTTTGTGTACATTAAACCTTATTTATTCTCATTTCGACGTGAACACTGCGGGAACGATAATCTTAATAATGAGGTGTGGCACAGTGTCATACGCAACGCACTTTCAGAGACCATTAAGAACAAAGGTCCAGAATAGAGAGCTGGAATCCCCCGAGTATTAGCTCGGGTTAGCGAAGTTTGGGGTCGCGTCACGTAAGCAAGCAGCGGAGGAGGCTGCACGGGTTTAGTTTTCAGCAGTAATGTTGCCTTCTTTTGAATAAAAGATCAATTGGATCGATGCATATCTCTCGATTTTCGACTGGCTGTTAGCTAAGTGTATCTGCGAGATAGTTTTTTTTTTTTCTTATACCAAAAGAACCGTTCTATCATGTGGCAGCAGACATCATCTGACTGATATACCCGGAATCGGATTCGGGAATCGTTATATCCTCACCTTATAGACGAGGCCACTCGTTGGCCTCAGGCCTTGCCACTGCAGACCATAGAGACGGTCACGGTAGCACTGGAACTAGTAGATATATATACACGCAGGTAGGTATACCGGCCGACATTCTCACTGACATGGGGAGTCAACTTACAACCGAACTCCTGCGTGAGGTTATCTGACTGCTTTCTGTCAAAGCGGTTGACAACAACGCCTTACCAGCCCATTTACAAGGAGATGATGGAGCGGTTTAATGTAATGCTGAAGCTTATGCTGAAGCGGATGTTTTCATAAACCACGGCCCAATGTGTCAATCCTGTATTGCTAGGTTCCACATGAAAACACGGTGATTTCTCCCTTTGAGTTGCTGAAGAGATACTTTACCGGTTAGAGGTCTTATGAACTCCTGAACAAGCAGGGCACAGATGCAGATGTTAAAACCATATACCAATACATGCTTGATCTAAAAGAATGGTAAAGTGACACGTGCGCCTTCGCGAGTGAGGATTTAGAAAAGGCTGAATTTCGAGACAAGCGTCTTTGCGATACAGACATGATGTTGTGCGATATTGAAAACGATAATCATGTTTTGTTGTTGCTGACTGACTGCTTAAAGCTATTCATGCAATGGAAGGGGACATATCCGGTCTTGGAAAGGTCGGTGACCTTGATTGCCGAGCTAAGGTCAATAAGAAAGTAAAAACCTTCCATATTAATCTGCTCTAGCAGTTGCATTCTAAGCTAGAGCCGAAACACATTATCGCTACGGTGAATGAATTAACACGGGAAGAGGATAATTCTTCTATTGAGCCATCGAGGAAAGAAGATCACTGGGTTAAAGCAAGGTGAGGCTATTGTCCCCAAGCTCAGTTCAGATAACGCAAGAGCTTCTGTCTCGTACAGATTTAGAACAGGCGACTCTAAGGAATATGAGGTATAAGTCAGACCAACATTGTGTGTATAAAACACATTTATTTGTAATATGTTTATTTAATGGGGAAGTGTGTAATAAAGCGGATCCTGTCGTGAAGGCATGTCTCCCCTATTTTGTTTAATTATAGGTCTTGTTATTTGGGTTCGGCGTGTTGATGAATATGACCAAACTGGTCCCAGGCATTGTATGAGACTTATAAATATAGATAAACCTTCAGGGTAGTAGGGTAATTAGGAGGGTTGCATACACACTGGGGATTCAGTGCCAAGACGCCAGACAGCCGCCAGTGGGGACCAGCGCCACCAGTCGGAGCCCAGTGCTTCTAATTTTGATCAAGTGCTGTAAGTCGGGGGGGGGGGGGTGGAGTGCCACAATTCTCAGTTATATCCGGTGCTTCGAGTCAGGGTTCAGTGCCTCCAGTCAGGAACCAGTATTGCCAGTTCAGGACGTCTAGAGACTGTTTAATTGGACTCTGTATATAACTGGAGTTGTTATTTTATGTTTGTTCATCCAGTTTATTAAATGTGCACTGAGCAGTAACAGGCTGTGATCCCTGTCTGGTAGTTGGTTTTGAATTCCGTAATAATCCATCAATATATTCTTTATTGCCTTGTGTTTTGTTGTATACCTGAGTGCTTATACGATGAGTGCGCCTTAAAAGACTACACCATCTCTACCTTACCACGTTAAGGCAAAGGCAACCGGAACAGTCACTTATTAAGGGCAGAGTTTTTCCTAGGGCACCGCTGTAGGGCAACGATTACCGGGTGAAAAGTAATGTTTTGTTATTCACTAGCTTAATTTGCATAGAGCGTGACCAGCCCCAGTAGATAGGTACTTTTAAATAGGAAATGAACGGCACGTAACACTCATTCTGTTTGGCGGGCAGTCACTAACAATCCATTCAATATAGGATATTCAGTGTTCTGCATGTGCATTTTCTAAGAATCTTCATCCCCTCCACCTTTTCATATAAAACATATGTTTATGGTCAACGAAATCATTTCTGTGACCTGCAACACATTTTTGAAACTGTATTAATCTTGGCTTCCTAAAATATTCAGTGTAACATAAGACATTTTTTTAACATGGTATAAAATTATTTCTAAAATTGATTCCTTGCCACTTACCCCGAGGACCTGCCAGAGTGCCCACTAACAAATGAAAAAATCTTGGTTATTCTACATCACACAGGCAAAACGATCAGTGACGTTATTATGCATTTGTACTGTCTGCGATGCTTTGGCAAGTGATTTACTTTTTCTTACACAAACCCTCCTATCACAATAAATAGCATTACCTGTGCTTCTATACCTGCAATAACAAGTAATGAAAAAGTTCCAAGGGTATAACCCCTTCAAGAAACACTTCCAGCAAATAATGGTATATCAGATTAGACTTGTAGACTGGACATAGACGAGTTGCTTGGAAATGTCGAGTGGCTACACTGTCAAATATCATAGGGTGAAACATTTTGCGTCATGCGTCAAAGCAGTACTTTTATATTTTGTTATTTTTATACCAGACGGTACGTATTCTGAATGAAATCATCAATTATTGAAAGGTATTTCTTTTAATGCAATTGTAAACGGGGTGGCTGTGTTTGTTAGCTTTGTGCCTGTATGTTTCGTTCCATAATTCTGTAAGAATTACGATGTTTCTTTCCTAGTCAGTTATAAGGGTATTTGCAACAGATACAACACTAGTAAGCAGTAGATTATTACAAAATTAGTATCGATAACAGGAACTTGAACTTATGCTAAGTGTGATGTTAAACAAATATAATTCGAGTAAATGGGTCACGACTATACACTTTTGGGGATAAATACCAATGCTATGACGCACTTGCTCAAATAAACTTTGCAGTGAGTGGATATCGGCTACGGGAGTGCGACTTTGGGAATAAAGTCAAGGTCAAAGATAAATATCCAGTACAAATTTGTAATCTTGGACTATTGCTGTGCTCATATTCCTTTTTTTCTTTAATTTGCCATAATGGAGATCTTACAGACAGAAAATGGCATAGGAAAGAAAAGGGTAAAATATTTGGAATCATTTGCACCATGGTATCCTTAGTAGGTCTACCTAAGAAAGATAACCCCTTCCAACTATACAATTGAAAATCTCATCAAATCAAGGAACAGAACCAGTTTTTTATCCTGTATATTACCATCTGTATCGATACAACGCTGCTACAATGAACATTCCGGCGGATTTATATTAATGTTTATACAGGATAACCCTTTCAGTCAAATATATTTGATCTGCAACACAGCTCAATTGGACAAAGAAGTTTTTAAAATCTTGTAAAATACAATACCAATATCATAAAAATTGCATATTCACTTGTAATTATGGCATACATGTTAGTGCACAGTGCGTTCACGATAAGTACATGATTAACGGGAAAATAAAATGTAAAATTAACGGGAAATAAAATGTAACATAAGACATACAAAATTGCATTAAGGGGGGGAGGGGTCCTGGTGATTATTTGATCATTTTAGAACGACACTTAATGAGTAGAAATTTCTCTTATTGTGTTTCACAATATTGAGTTTGGACATACCAAAACATGATTAACAACTAAAATCGGTTAAATTATATTTTCCTGCACTTTTGGATAATAGCATTTATAGATCAATGTAATATTTTTCGCAAATACAATGTGTTAATCCTTGCAAAATAATCTCTCTTGGTGCATATAAAGAGCACAGAACAAAACTTCCACCATTTGCATTCAGGTATCTCGTCTCTGGATCAGGTCAGTGACTGGTTGTTTTAACGGCGACAAGCATGTCACATCTGAGGACTTCCTTAGCTTTACATGGTAAACCGTCAGTCATACTTTCTTGTTCCACATCGGACATCATATCATCAAGTAAATCTTCTCTCATTTCCTCAGGTACCAGATCGAGTGCAGGATGGAAACCTTTCACTACAGCTGCAGTGGAAAAAATTTTCATGAACATTCAATTTATACATTATCAAATATTATCAATGTCAGACTGCTTCATAAATATTGGAAAAGCGGTCAGAAGTTGAGAAAAGAAATATAGCTGCTTGGGCACGTTTAGCATGTTGTGATCATACTAAATATAGAAAAAAATGCGTATTTATTTAAAACAATATTCTATTTTATGAAAGCCAATCTGTTTATGTAAATTTAACACAATTTTACATGAAAAAAATAAAACAGTCTAGCATACCTCTGGTCATTGGGAACTCATGAAAGACCACTTTGTAATGCATGACGTCAAATCCATGCCTTAAGACTATTTCCTTGAATACATTATGTTCTGTCAGCCAGGGGACCCCTTTTGCCTTTGACGGCTCAATACTCGCTAAAACCCATGGCGGTAATATATGTTCTAATTTCTGAAATTTCAAGCATAATCTATACAGAATATGGTTCATTTATTTACACTGGATGAGAGTGATAATCAAACGAATATCTTATTATTCCGCCTGTGAGACGTTAGTTTTATTAGATGTCGCTAATAATACTTGAGGACTGTAATAACGTTACCTCGAAGCTTATCCATTTCTTCCAACTAGGGCAACCAATAATTGTTTTCATTATAGCTGGATAGTAACGGTAGGGCTGATGATATAAAGGGAACAGTAACATCGCCCTTCCACCTGGTTTAAGGAGCCAGTTGATGTTATCAAGAGCACATTCCATGTCACGAACCCATTGAAGCGCGTAAAATGATGTGGCATAGGAAAAGTAAGATTTGTACGTGGAGCTGTCTTGAAGGTTACGATCCGGAAATAATATAGAAATATAGCGAGAGAGAGAGAGAGAGAGAGAAAGAGAAGAAAAGAGAGAGAGAAAGAGAAATGTCTTTGGACGTACCAATAATAATAACAATAATAATAATATACAGGAAGGGAAAGAGAGAGAGCGCATGAGAGAGGGATGTGGTAGGAACGCACCCATCGAATCTCAGAGCCAATGATTTGCTTGCGATGCTGCAAGATAAGTCCTCTTTCCTTTTCATTATTCCACCTACGGAACATCATATACATTTTCTAGACACTAACATCTGCTTGTTTCACAGTATTGTCAAATACTCAAACCAGAGCATGGATTTGATTGACAACATAAATTAACTCTTGGGTTAAGAGTATTTTTTAAAAATAGAATTTGTGGCATCGGAGACGCCACAGTGTCCTCGGCCAAGACATATCTCCTTGTTCTGAAGCATATATTGACATTTTACTAGGTCAGGATCACAAGAGTCAAGTTCAACAGCTTTTTTTAACTTGTCCTAACTAATTTTTAAATTGTATTATTAGGCTTATATGACCTTGAGACCCTCTTCATAATGATGGTAGAAAATTTGGTGGGTTTAATTTGATTCGCACTACTTAAACAGAAATTTTGGTTACCCAAAAATTGTACATTTTCTCACATTAGGCCTTGAATACCAAGGTCAAGTTCAGAAGTTTTCAAGCATATTCGAGATCTAAGTGGAAATAATTTGCGTGTGTATTTTTTTAGAAGAACATGCAGTACATCGAAATAATGAGCTTCACCATTATCCTCGATATCATCAGATTTTACCTTGAAGATCAAAGTCATTTGTCAGATTCATTTTTCACTAGATAGGGTATATTCAAGGTCAAGACCACTCTCATAACGTCATGGCCCAAATATAACCAGACTTTCCTTTTTCTGGCACATATCTGTAAATTTGTAGAATAAAGTTGCACAAGCCAACTCATGCGCAAGACAAACCTATTAAAAGTCATCATTCAACCGGGTTCTCGAACCTATTCATTCAGAGTTGCTCGTGAAAATTACGATTTGTGGGTGTCAAGGTCACTATCATATTGAAGGCCATGACCCCATTTCAAATAATCCTCTCATCCACATCTAAGCGCATGTCAAGTTTGTTATAGATCCGTGAGATCGTTTTTTGTTATCTCGTTCGCAAAAAAACTGTGCTTAAACCATAGTACCTCAGGCTTCCTGTCTGGGAATAGAACTAATCACCAACCTGGATACCATTCGTTCAGCCAAAATACGATCGGTCTCGAACTTCTGCTTGACGTATTTGATCATTGGTTCGCTCACATCTACTGCCGTGAGATGGCAGTTAAACTTCTGCTGCAGGTAAAAGCTTGTCTCTCCTGTCCCACAGCCGATATCAATCACGTGATCATCCGGGCTTATATTTGTGACATACCTGTCAATGGTGGATCTTCCGAGTTCCTTCTGAGGCGTGTTTCCGGCAGGTAAGCTGGAGGACGCTGCATGGCTCTGGAGCTACATGGACACTACAGGGTTTAGACACAATACACCAATGCTGGAATTTCTTGTCTTTTATGTATATTATAATCATAGTCAGGTAGACATTATTCATATTTATTATATATGGTCACAGTTTTATCGCATAAAATGGTAAATGATTGCCCATAAATCATAAGTCAAGGTAATGCCACCTTCTCACCTATGATCAATTTAAACATTGGTTAATAAAACGAGTGATTTTTAAGAGAAGTTTTTTTTTATTATTATTTCAAGAGTTTATTGAACATGGAGGGCAATTGAACAAAATGTTCCACTTTCAAGAAGAACACAAGACTGACAATTGTTTTGCAAAAAGAGACGCAACTTGAAGAATATATGTTTTCTTTCTTTCTAAGAAGTGGCAAAATTAATGTGATATAATATTTTTTATTTTACTTAAGTGCTATGATATTTGTATAACTTTATGGAATAAATCTTCTAAAAACATGTGTATTCAAAATGTGCTCATTCAGTAAAAAATACAGAATAAAGAACATTCATTACCATGCATTATTGAGATAACTCCTCTATCCTTAACCTAAAAGTGACTTCCGGTTGAGCATGGTTGACTTGTGCCTCGCACATTGGTAAGCCCGCACAAAAAAATCCGTGAACATCCTTCAAAGTATGGATGAGGGGCCACACGTTAAAACTTCATCAATGAGCAAAACCGATACTCCTGGAGGTGTCATAACCAGCTTGGAGAAATACTTATAGAAAGCTAAAACTAGCAAACATATGCCAAGTTTACCTGACAGGGGCTCACAGAGTGAATCAACACAGAGTGAATCATTACATACACAGGCAAGTGACACCTTGACTTCTATGGTTGATGCAAAAGCTGTGTTTAAAGCTGGAAGGTATTTTTAAGGCAGCCTTACAAGATTTCAAGGACACACTACTAAATTTAGAGAATATTTAAAAAGATGTGAAAAGGATAGATAACAAGAACACAGACCTAGAAGAAAAAGTGAACGGTGTGATACAGAGTTTGGAATTCACAAATCAAACATTGCGACACTGAATATAAGAACAAACACTGTTTAGACTGAAAACAAACTCCTTAAGGAAGAAATAACTCAACTTAAAGCAGAAGAACATGTAACAGAGCAAGAACTTTCAAAGGCTAAAACAAAACTCATGGATATGGAGCGTTACAGCCGAGAATATAATCTCAGATTACTTTGTGTTGCAGAACAAAGGGGAGAGAGTTGTAAACAAGTGGAAGCGAAGGCTATATGTGACCACACACTGGCCGATGACGCAGACATGGACAATGTACTTTACTCAATAGAAAATGCCCACCGAACAGGTAACAGAAAGAAAGACTGCAGTCAACAGGTCTTTGACAAACAAGTAACTGAGATCATGAATCTTAAACTGAGATTCATTTCTGCCAGCATTTAATTTTAGAACTAAAATGATAAGCGGGACTTTGTTATATGTGGTTGAAGGTGACCATGCATGTCAGCTCACATACATGCAAAGCGCATGCTTGTCAGTCGAGCTTCACGACTCATAGTACACTTGTGTATATATTTTGTGATGTGGGGCTGTATTTATGTATTTTATCCAGATCATCTTTTCAACAATTAATTTATTGTTACATTGTTTTTGTTACACAGATTTGATGAAACTAACCCTGACCACTTTTACTGTTTTTTGTTACTGGTTAGGGGATAATAGGTGAGCTGTATCCATCTTTCAAACCGAGTCTTCAATGTTTTATTTAATTATTAATTTATTAATTTTTGGTCCTTTTGTTCAGTTGAACATATTTAATATCTAATTTCAAATCACACAGCCTTTTTGATATTAGTCAGAGAATGATGGTTAGATGGTATCGACTTTTTTACCATCTCTTAAATTAACAGGTCCCATACTTTTGTTTTTGATATTCACACAAAATGTTAAGTCACCCTTACTTCCATTAATTGGTGATTAGGACATTTGTTCAGATTGAGATATTTAGATTGTTTATTCCAGCTGCTTAAGTTACATTAATTGTAGGTGCAGGATTTTACAAGAACTAAATTTATGAATTTTTCAGAGTTGAGACAAGTGCATGAGCTTTACCTTTTGTAATATATCAGCCACACCATACACTGACTTTGAGAGGTAGAACCTACTGTGCACTGAAAGCAGGAAGCGTTTCCAGATATGTTTTTTTTCATCTCTTAAGTGTAGTGTCCTTTTACGTACCCTTATTGTTTTGTATTCATGTAATACTTTGCTGGTATGTTCCATATTTCATATGAATGTTTTTTTATGTCATGTTGACATATTGTTTCTGTGACATAATGAGAAGATTGTGTTCAATCGTTCTTTCAGTTTAATGTAGGGGTCATGAATTATGTTTCAGGTTTCAAATTAGATGGCCATTTGAAGTTAATAAATTCCAAGTAAGCAGTATTTATGGGAGACACCTGTAAGATTGCTTCTGTAAATGTGAGAGGTTTGGGTAGCCATAGAAAGAGAAGGGAATTATTTTATTGGCTAAACGGGAAACCGTTTGATTTAGATTTTCTGCAGGAAACTCACAGCAACCCAGAATGTGAAAGCAGATAAAAGGCTGAACGGGGTCATCATATTTTTTAGTAATGGTAGCAATAAAGCTAGAGGAGTCTGTATATTAGTGAAAAACAAAACTGGAATTCAAATCAAAGACAGTGTAAAAGATGAATATGGGAGATTTTTATTTCTTATATTCTAATTCCTTAATGTATAAGCAATAGAAGATGACAAACTTATTATTGCCGGAGATTTTAATGTAGTTATAGACTCACAACTTGATAAAGATTGAGGAAATGAACATACACATGATAAAGTGAAACAGATTCTGAGACAGTGGATGGAATTAGCCCAGTTAACAGAAATTAGGAGAGAACAACATCCATACACTTTTAAATACACCTGGAAAAGATAAAACCCCAAACCTGTGTATTGTCGCCTGGATTATTTTTAATTAGCGATTGCTTTAACAGTTACATCTCTCGCTCAGATGTCAAGCATGGTTACAAGACTGATCATTTGTTGATATCCATTAGTTTAAGTGACCAAAAAAGGGGACCTGGATATTGGAAGCTTAACTGTTCTTTATAAGAAGATAAAAATTATATTAAAATTATAAATGAATGTATTAAATCAACAGTTCAGATTAATAAAGAAGCTGATCCAGGTCTTTTGTGGAATACACTCAAGTGTAAGATAAGAGGTGAAAGTATAGGATGCATCTAGGAAAAAGGATCGTATAGTAATAAATTATTAAATCTAGAAAGAGAATTGCAGGAAACACATTATCATTATAATGTAAAAAAGTCATGAAGATAAATCAAATGGGAAACTGCACAAAACAATCATAGGATATTTACTGAGGAAAAAACTAAGGGTGCTGTTGTAAGATGTCGAACAAAATGGTATGCAAAAGGTAATAAACAAAAAAAAAATACTTTCTCAAATTAGAAAAAAGGAACTATGATCAGAAATATATTCTTAAATTGAAAGACCAGAGTGGTAAAATACTTTCAAATACAAGAGACATTTAATATGAACAATTTAGATTTAATGAAGTATTATATTCATCAGCAGGCCCTGATGAAAATTATAGATCAGAATTTAATACCCAGCCTCATTTAAACTCACTTACAGAAGAAGAAAAGCACTTATCTGATAAAGATTTTACCTCAACTGAATTTGTTACTACACTTAAATCTTTAAAGAATAACCAAACACCTGGGCCAGATGAATTCCCTGCTGAATTTTATGAAATGTTTTGGGAAGATCTAAAAGAATATTAAATAAATGCTGTTGCTTACTCTTTTAATACTGGTTCTTTACCTTTGACTATGCGGCAGGTCATTCTTTGTTTGATACCTAAGAAAGGAAAGCTTGAACACTTCTAAAAAATTGGCGCCCTCTTCATTGTTGAATACAGACTATACCATAATTGCAAAAACCATGGCTAGTAGACTTAAATCTATCCTACCCCGTACCATAAATTCGGACCAAACAAGTTTCATTAAAAATAGATATATTTGGGAAAATATAATAAAAATCACATATATATTTGCTTATGCCAGAAAACATTAAAATAAACAGCTACTTCATATAAATTGATTTTGAAAAAGCTTTCGACATTTTAGAATGGTCTCATATTCAGAATACTTTAAATCTTTTTCAATTTGGATTATTCTTTTAAAAAATGGGTTAATATTATTAATACTAATATAAGCAGTTGTGTTATAAAAAGAGGATGGGCAACTAAGTATTTCACAATTTCTCGTGGTGTAAGACAAGGTTGCCCCTTATCCACATCTGAAATATTAGCATGTAAATCAGGAATAATCCAGCTATTAAGGGAGCATATATTGGAGATAAAAAATATAAATTAATACAATAGGCAGATGATACTGCTTTAACGCTGACAGGGGGTTACCAATCTGTTAAAGAAGCTATTAAAACATTTGCACATTTCGAGAAAATATCAGGTCCTAAGGTATATTAAGATAAAACCGTATTAATGCCAATCCATGATATAATATATGAAGAGGAAAATATAGCAAAAAAAACAGGACTCTAGTGGTGCTTAGAACCGGTCAAAGTACTTGGCATATACATCCGTCCAGACTGGAGAATAATAAAGGACATAAATTACAAAAAGATCCTAAGATCTATCATAAAAGCTCATATTTTGTCATTATTAACTTATGCCCTACAAGTTTTATCTAATCCATCAGCAGTATATATTAAAGAAATTGAATCATTACTTTACAGATTTATTTGAGGTAAACAAGACAGAATTAAGAGAACAACGCTAGTCGCTCCAACAGAAAGAGGAGGGCTTGGTATGATACATATAAAATCAAAAATGGAAGCTTTAAAAAAATATTGGGTTAAACGATTTTTATCAGGACATTGGAGAAGGATAGAGAAATTTGGTAAATCAGCAGTTCAAGGGAATAGGTCAGTTAATATTTAAATGTAATTTAGAAAGCACAGACACAAAATACTCTGACAAAACATGTCAGCCATTTTGGAAAGAAGTGTAAAATGTATGGTGTAAATATAACTTTAATAAATTAAATATGTGTCATGATATTTTATCACGAATATTATTCTTCAACTCTTGTGTTAAAATATATAGAGATACAGTATATGATAAACTTTTATATAATGCTTGTATGAAAAAGATCAGTGATATTATCAAAACAAGTAATCATAAATAAGTATTTATATCTTACGATGAGTTTATAAATATAACAAATGCTAAAATTAAGAAAATGCAGTATATGAGTTTAGTAGATGCAATTCCCACTATTTAGAAAAAAAAATAAAAATATGTGAACCTAGTACTATATTATGTAAAACGAAATTTGATAAAGTAATGGACATGAAGAAATTTACAATCATTATATATAATGAACTTCTACTCAATATTGATACAAAACCAACAAAGATGATTGAAAAATGGAACAACGACATGGAATGTGAATGTGAAGAAACAATATTTGAGGCTTAATAATATTAAGAAAACAACCATATCAGAAACACTAAGAATCTTTCATTTCAAACTTATGCATAGATGTACAGCCCTTAACCAATTCTTATTTACAATCGGAAAGAAAGATAGTATTCTTTTTAAAGAATCTCTTAAAAAGATTCTTTTTAAGAATCTCTCTCTTTCTAAAAATGAGAAGGAATCCTTATTGCATCTCTTCTTTCAGTGCAGGGTAACCCAGAAAATAATGTCAGAGATGAAAAGCTGGCTTTAAGTTTAAATTTTGTGATAGATGATGCTAATCTTTCTAAAAACTGTGTCATATTCAACAAAACGAATTGATCCACACTTGATATATTACTTCTATTATTCAAAAGTTTACATATATATATGTAAATGTAAAGACATATTGCCATAAACAGGCTTAAATTAGGCAGACATATTGAGATAAACATAGCCATATTAAATAGAAACCATCAATCAATTACTTAGAATAGTTTTTTTTTAATCATCAACTCTGTAAATATTCCACGAAACATTGATTTTATATTCTTGACCCTCTGGATTAACTGTACAAGGTTTAAAATGGTTTTGTATTTTTATGTTTGTATGCGAGTATTTTTTTGTTCATGTGATGTATTTTTTTAATGTCCAGTGAATGTACTCTTTAGTAGCCGTAGTTTGCTTTTCATGTTTGCTATACATTGTATGTGTATTTTGTTTGTTTATAATAATAAAAGAAAACTAAAAGTGACTACTTTTAACACGGCGTCAAGACGTCTCTTCATCTTTAGTATATATAACGATGGATATTGGTATTGATATAAAACCTTTTTATATTTAAAGTAATTATTTAAAGCCATAAGAACCCCCCAGTACTTTTGCTTTAAGTGATCCGAATGTGCTTCCATAGAAAAGCCACTTTCATTATGACCCCTGTTCACCATTAAAACACACGATTCAGTTTTGCCGCAGTGTAATTTGTTTTACATTTTCCAAAATCGGTTTTTCAACACAACATGAGTTTACTCTGTTGCGACGTGTTATTTTGCCAGGAAGGATTGGATCTAAGAGTAGCAAATTTGGCCTATCGAAAATATGTCTAAAAGCATCTGGAATCAGTTTACTTTAAACCGGGCTAAAACAAATCGGAATATCAGGTTTCAAGTTGGCTACAGTACACGGAAGCTTCTTTGCAAATATATCATGGAAATATGGAGTCTTCAAAAGTGTTCAATGAACAACAGATAACCTGTCCTATATTGCCCTTCCAACAAAATAAACTATTGGACGTAGAATCTCAAATTTTGGGCCTTCATTGTTTTACTCAAATTCTCCACGCAAATGGTTAATTAATTGATCTCGAGTTTGCGTGTATGGCTTATTATATCTGAATTAGGAATGCATATATGACGATATGAGAGTATTACCGAAATATAACGGATTTTTTTAATTCATACTAGAACAAACTATATTGTGTATGGCCTAGTTATTCATGAAATATAATCGTTTACCTTTCGGGATATAAAATCGGTTTTCATTTTGTAACGGGAACAAAACTTTAAGAATTTAAAATGCACGACTTCTGAATTCCATTTGCACATTTGCCCTTAAGACGCACAAATAGTGGTCAGCTGTAGGTTGAAATATGATCTCAAATACTAATACTCAAATATGATATCTCGTACCTGATCCTGATGCCTGTACTGGTTAAATTAAATTCTCCGGGTGGTTCAGCTTCTTAAAAATGACAACCTATATTTCGTTCAAAGCTAAAGATTCGTCTGTTTAAATTGTATACGTTGTCATGATGTATGACATGGCACGCTCCTCAAGGGGGTTGTCCAGGACAAAATTTATGAAAATCTTAGCCTGGTTTCATGCTCTATGATAATAAAGATATTGGTATTCATACTCATTCGCTAATTAAATTATACCTGGCAAGCTGAATTACAAAAACGGTCTAAATAGGAGTTCACGCATTATATTCATTAAACAACCTATTTAAGAAATAAAATTAGGTGAGACTTTTCCTCTTCCTCTAATTAATTCCGGATAGCATTATCCCCTCTCGTGTTTACAACAGAAACATTTACTGACTGATATATGTAAACCTGTATTGGGTAACTTTAATTGGGGCCAAAAATTAGAAAACCTGAGGTATCGCAATATGTGTAATAACTAATCATGATCCGTCTGGAATTTTATTTAATACCGAAAGAACATTTTTGTTTTCAAAAGAAGAGCTGGATTGATATATCTTATTATTGGTCGATGCAAGATATCCGATAAAATTACTAAAGGCTCGGACGTAAAACAACACGATCATCGATGACTTTGATCAGACTGGATACTTTTTTATGACTGTTACGAGATATTTATAAAGATAGGTACCAGTTTTACAGAACTACGCCTGACTAAACCACAAAATTTGTTATAAATTTCATATATTTAGTACAAAATATTCTGTCCGAGGGAATTCCCATATAAAGAAAATGTACGAATCCTCTGAAGGTATTTAATAATTGCTTAATGTTAACTTAATCACAAGATATGATATACCCATACATTTACTGAGGGGTTTCGTATAACGCCACAAGGCCTCGTATGATATGCTATGATTCCTTAGATTTATATGAAAAAAGATAATCCCTACATCAGTTTACTTAGTGTGATGGCTTTTGCCATATTAGCCAAGTTATGTAATAACCAATAACTTTCCAAAGACCTTTCTGTGATCAGTTAAAATTGTACTTGTAGTTGATGAAGGAAGCCAGTTCCTCTTTATTTGTATTGAATTATGCCAAACTTAAAATATATTCGGGATTATAATAGGTACTGGATAAAGTTACTTATTACATGAAAAGGAAGCTCACTGTAGGTGATGGTTGTTGTCATGTCCAGTTTGCCCATATTGCTGGGTATCATGACGTAAAACCAGCCACACGCCTGCACATTAGACAGGAAACATGTCTTTAATGACAAGGCAGGTTTATAATCTTTACAGTTTGATATTCTAATTCGATCCTCCTCTGTTAAAATAACGATTCCCGATACTTGTGTCGATCATCGCGTGCGCTGACGAGATTAAAACGCTCGACTAAATGTAAATGTGTTTACCTACACAACCAAATGTTATATCGGTGCACCTTCTATATGCAAAGATGTGAAAGTATCGAATATGAC
This sequence comes from Sipunculus nudus, assembly GCA_026874595.1. NCBI lineage: Eukaryota > Metazoa > Annelida > Sipuncula > Golfingiida > Sipunculidae > Sipunculus > Sipunculus nudus. The sequence continues at coordinate 32,273,220 of CM049320.1, forward strand.
ATCGCCGTTATGAATATGCTCTATTTATTAACTGCCATTGTAAAAAAGGGGGGAAAAATAAACGATCACCACATGTTGACGCTAAATTTGCGTTAAACCTTTTGTAAATTGACTGTCAAGCGTTCATTTAATCGTTCGTTTTCACTCCTGCCAGCGGCCGAGGGCTGCTTCAGGTGACGGAACAAATATAAGTACATAAGTACCCAAAGTAGTAACCACGATCACAGTGACGACACTCCGTGTCATTGGTTCATTTCAACTCATTTGCATAGCCAGGACGGTACTTTTCCAAACATTGCCGACTAGTTACCTCGTATACAGGCGGGCAATTAATGAGGTCCTACACAAAACGCAAATTGTCGGTGTGTAAGACAATTTCGTACGATCTTCAAACAATTCTTTGAAGATTTGCGCTGGAGGCCACGTTCATAGCCAGAAAGGAGCTGCTTTTTCCTCTGGTGGAACATTTTTTTAAATTCATGTGCTTATTATAGAGTATAAATCCCGCGTAATAAAATGTTGCACACAACTGCGTTTTCAGCGTTCTTGTGTTAGCTGGAATGAAACGAAACTAACCGATATATATATATGCATTCCTTTTTTTGGTAAATTGCATTTCGAGAGGAATCACTGTTGTATATTATGGTTTGCCTATTTTATAATTAACTATATTTGAACATCAACATTCGCATGCGGCTTTACTGGACCTAAAAATAGCAGAACTCTTTTAAAACAACAAATACATAAGGAATAAGTGATAGGACTTAATTCAGATTCCCTGTTTATTATTATTTCCTATGTGTTTCACTGAGTGCATGATGTGTGGAACTAAGCCAGTGTTAACTCGGACAATCCACCCTATATCAAGATAAACTGTACCCTAACTTAAATATATGCAACTCAGGATACCTTCACTAGCCTATTGTTGCTGTCAGTCAATAAATGGCCGACCAATCACTGACTGGTGATAGTGTTCATTCCTATAGGAACAGTTGTGGTGTATATATACCTTAAATGAAGCGGCAAATTAATTAAAATCCTTTCCTTTTGTAGGGTGACTGACTGGTGATAGCGTTGATTACTATAGGGATAGCTGTCGTGTGTATATACCTTAAATGAAACGGCAAATAAATTAAAAATCCTTTCCTTTGAAGGGTGACTGACTGGTGATAGCGTTGATTACTATAGGGATAACTGTCGTGTGTATATACCTTAAATAAATTGGCAAATTAATTAAAAATCCTTTCCTTGTGAAGGGTGATTTTTAATGTGGACAACATGTTTAAAACGTCCAGATCACCTATATAGCTTGTTTAAATTGCACCAAAAATAGCTTTTTCCATTTAAAATATTTCTGTACGACATAATATTGCCTTATAACCGTTTGCACACTCCTGTAGAAGAATGTTAAAAAAGTGGATCGGGCGCGATCACAGATGCCAACATAAACACACCCCGTGGGGCCGTGTGTCGCCGAGACATAAAACGTGTCAATCAGGATATGCCTTGACTGACTTGGCCAAAAAATGTAATACCTGTTCCCTATTGCTGAAAGATCACGTGTTGCGGCTCATATTCGGACCTCTGGTCACGTTGCCTTTTTATGGTAAACAGCACGCAGAGTCATAAAAATGTGTTAAACAGCCGTGTGCGAGGTTCTGAGACTTTGTGATGGGATGGTTGTGCTGGGAAACATTTGTATAAAGCAAAACTGAACTGATAGTGTGAAAGAAACAGGCATAGTATTGCTCCTGATTATGTCCCTTTAATGACAAGGAGGATTAAACCATGAGCTCGTTGATCGATGTTTCATAAATAATGTACATATTATTTGAAGGCTCTTATCAAACAGTAAATAAATCTTTGATTATTATATTTACTGAAAAAAATAGATTGCTGCGATAGTGTGGAGTTAAGCCAGTGTTAACCCGTTCAATCGAAGACCTTAGGGCCAAGATTGTATTTATGGCATTTAGAAAGAAATGTGAATCCAAATGTTTTATATGGTATGTCCAGGTATAGGATGAATCATTCTAAGATTGGTATGATTTTTTTTACCTAAACCGGATGCTCCTTTCACTATCTCAAATAACACAGACTCACCATGGGGCGAAATGTGGTTTTAACCATAGAGCTATTGATAATAAATTTTCTTTATAACTTTTCAATGAAAGACCTGCACCAGTTGATAAACAATAATATCAATAAAAAAGTATCATATAAGTGTATAAACCTGAAATTTTAATAAAATCTTTGAAGAGACTTTTGAGACCATATAAGCTCTGGATGAACACGATTCCTTTAACATTTCTTTTAAAAATGTGAGCATAAAGGAATGATATTTTTGTTTAATTAACTATATGTTCTTTGTTCCGTCCATGTAAAAAATATAAAGGATGTCATAGAAATCCTTTCTGATGAAACTATGTCACACTACAACGCAAAACCTGTCCGTCCATGCAATATTTACCATTTGTACCAACAGAAAATTTTTTAAAAATCTTATTTCTCTTGAAACAGACACACGTATGTTTATTCATAAAACGTGTATTGTTCTGTATTAGCCGTTCAATGAAACATGTCTGTCGGAGTCCACTTCAGACTGGAAGAGATTGTCAAAAACAACTTGAATCATGTGAATACAATAGAGTAATTTTAAGTTTTGGTTAGCCCATATTAACCAACTTTATAGTAGAAATCGAAATGGTATGAGATTAGGATTATTATTTACTTCGAGTGATACCACAAGTATTCTCGACTGTGGCATTATTCAGTGTAATTAACCAGTAAGCGGCCAACGATCTACATTTTCCACATTAAAGTGAATTTTATTGACATTCATAGTCATTTTATACCATAAGCACCTCATTGACATCCACATTGTAGATAAAGCCTTTTGATATCGTTTCATTCAGTATACATATTACAGCCAATTTATTTGATTGTGTGTCTTTGTTCTTCTGTTAACATTGATATCCAATCCCCCACGATGCCTTTTCTTATAAATTTAGACCCATTGACCATCAAAGGATGCCCGTTTGGACACAACCTCGGAGTCCTAGGTTATCAATATAACCCCATCATGTCGACAATTAGCTCCAATCAGCTTGTATCGAATGGTTTCAGATAAGTAAGACATTCGTTTCATAAAATGTATTTGTAGTCAGGTCAATTGGAGGCTATTGACTTGAACAATGAAAATTTATACTCTGTGTTACAAATGTCTCTTTTATTGTGTGAAGCAGTCTTACATGTGTCTGTGTGGTGCTAGCATTGTCCACTGCCATGGGAGACGCGCGAGCTGGCCCGGCCCACGCAGAGGGTCTGACGTGTAAACACAGCGCTCATACCAATCTGGAACTTTTTTAGGCGGGTCGCGCTGGATGAGTTTTTTTTACACACTGATAATGGCAATAGAGCAAGAGTGTGTACTTACATACGCAGTAATGGAATATGTGTCAAAGACATTTCAAATTAATATTAAACTAATATTGTAGGTTATTTCTATGCAATTAGATTCGGAACTTTCGGCCCGAGGTTTTTTACTAAATAAACTTATGTTCTGTTCTGTTCTATTTACCTTTTATTAGAAAACAAACGTTCCCCTTATTTTCATAATATACTTTTTAACATTGTTTCTTAAGAACACATTAAAATTAAAGTGCTCTTTGATTCATTTCTTTAAGTCGACACGCATATGCATTTATTCTTATCAGTGTAAAAATTAGACTAATTTTATATATATATTTATACTTTTGTTAAAATCCCCTTGTAGGAAAATTACAGTTTCATGATATAATTGAATCCTGCTTTATTCTTTATGACTAGACGTTTTACAAATAATAAGAAAAATATGCCAAGTGCTATTAACAAGTTAAATTTTCACTCGCTGGGTCATTACAATGAGTTTCCTTGCCATTGTATGTTATTTAAGATCACTTTTTTATTTTTCGCAGTCTCTGAGCTCGTGTGTTGGTTTATATCATTAGGATTTCATGTAGCTTATAAAATGTTTTTCTTTTCTTGTTATATTTTAAAAGTCCCTCTCACTAAATAACTAGCAGTGACAATCACCGATTTCTTTTAACACGTCTTAATAAATTTCTTCAAGTTACGTTTTTGCTGTATTTGCTTGTGTGTGGGTTTTTATATATCATTAGAACTTTAGGTAGCTAATAAGCTCATTTTTTTTGTTGTCATTTACAGTTCCCCATCACTAAATAAATGCCAGTGACACTCACCGAGTTCTTCAAACCCGTCTCAATAAATTTGTAAGTTTTTATTTTCTTTCTTAAAAGTATTAGGCAAAATACTCTTGACCCTATTTGAACGAAACATTGTACATGCGTGTCTTATGACCCATTAAATTTAATGCGGATACAAAAAAAGGGAGCAGGTCTAGTAGGATTCCTTGTCATTACCTGATGTGTAAGCTCTTCAGAGCAGAGTTGGTTCTAAAAGTACTCGTACTAATAGTACTCGTACTTATGAGTTCTTTTTTGAATACTCAGTACTCGTACTCGAGTACTTTTAAAAAAACGCCAAAGTACTCGTACTTTTACTCAAGTACTTTGAAAGTACTCGGTACTCATATGAGTAAATCACAAGTACTTTGGGTATTTCATATATCATTAAAATTTCTAAATACCTTTAATCTCAATTTATAATATTAATAATAGTATTATAGTATATTATAGTAATCCACATCTGTTCTATAACTGAAACTATTATAGCATTTTCGCATCGATAACTACTTCTATTACTATAACATGGCTTCTATGTCTTATACTATTATATCTATTTAATAAAAAAAATATAAATAAATTGAACTATTTTATTATTAACAATTCATACAATTCATGTGTACATGTGTACAGTATTATATATTTCCAGCAAGGTAAGAACAACCTGTTCATCATAACATAAACTCACCAGTGCTCCGGGGCCTCGACTAACCATGCATGAATTGATTTATATATGAGACTAAATGTGATTGTAGGTTTAGCAGACTTTCAGTGGGAATTGCAGTCTTTGATGAGCTCAATACATAGTCTGTGGCACAACTAAGACTCAACTGTGGACTGTCAACTAATTAACCCAGAGAAAGCTGTGATTATCAGACCAAACACCCCTTAGCTACTACAAGATAGGCTGCGGCATCACATTCTACTATCAGCTGACAATAACTTGTCCAACATATGTGTAAGCACACAAAGGACTTCTCCAATGTTCAATGACCAAGCCTACTTAGTGAATGAACAAAGAGAACCAGGAGTTAACCTTAAGCCAAAGTCTTCTGTCCAGTGCACAATGAACCTTGAAAGCACCCAGCATTATCTAATTCCACTACACTGGGCCTATTACTGTGATCTATCAACCTAATCAAAATAACACTCTATTCATCAGATGTGTAAGCCAAGGATAGTAATAGAAAAGTAATAGCTATTATTCTATTACTTATGGTAAAATTACCATTACTAGTTCAAATTTCTTTTCTATCAGTAGTAATAATACTTTTACTAACTTTGAAAACCTGTAATACTCTATTAATATTATGTATTACTATCGCCTCATTCCTTGTTGCTGTGCCACTGAGGTAACATGTTAATACTCATAAATTATTACACATGATAAATGACATAGTCGGTCTGTCAGATATGTTGTTTTAATCTATTTGCACATATACCGGTTGCCATTAAATATCTTTATTAGGCTACAGCCACATATTATTCATAAGTCGTTATTATATAAATAACAACATATGTTTATTATTATTACTGTTATCATTATTGTTATCATTGTTATTGTTATATGATCACATTTGGTTAATACATGGATATATGCTTTTTACAATGTCAGTGAGATGTCATTTAACAATATAACTTTTATATGTTAACTTTATATTTTTAATTTGCATAATACAACATTAAGTAAATTGCATATCCTGTCCGGTCTTAGAAATATATTTTTGAGAAACCAGGAGACCAGATGTTTCTTCAATGCAAACCGACTGTTATAATTAGTTTGATATATTTAAAATGTATATGACCTGTTTACATGCCCTAGAGTTTGCATTTCATCTCAGTATTATGATTAAGCATAACACAACATTGTATATATTTTTATTTTGTCCTGGGTTTTCATTAATAAAAATATATTTAACTTTGTGAGTATATATTAAATTTGATAACCTGATTAAACAAGTTTTGTTACAAAAAGTACTCATTTAGTACATTTCGAGTACTCGGAACTCGTACTCGAGTATTTTTGTAAAAAGTGCAAAAGTACTTTTAAAGTACTCACTACTCTGCTCGAGGACATAAAAAGTATGCGGACCCACCTCTGCTTCAGGGTGTTACCATAGTACTGTCAATACATTAATTAAGAAGACCCGATAAACTTTCATCTATATCATATTTAAAGATAACCTAAACAAGAAACACGCGTTTTGAACACGATCGTGAGGAAATAACTCACAAAATGGCTGAATTGAATTGTCACAACGATTTATTATTCATGAGGTTGTCTGTTTTGCTAAAGGTTGTTACTGATACATTCATATGAGGTTGAAGGGTTGTTTACATAGGTAAACCATGACAAAACAAATTACAAAGAGAGGAAGGTGTTTTCTGTGGCTAACGTGCACCGTTTCAGGTAAATTTAAATTTACATGATAAAAAGTACCAACTTGAGAGGTACTTTCAAAATGGTAGTGTACGGTAAATTACACTCATTCTCTTCAGAGGTCAATATTGGGCATTACTAACAATCATTTCAAGGAATAATTTTGTTCGTGGCGCATTTGAATCTTTATCCGATTTCTCCGTTAAAACATAAGATTTGGTTCTGAACAGCAAAATGGTTCAAGTAAGTCTGCCACATAGTTTGCATAAACATTTAAAATGATTAAACTTATTGATGGAACAAACTTTAATTCTCAAGGCGTGCCAAAATACTTAAGCTTCTACGGCCTAGGTAATTTGCATGGTGGACCAAACATTCTTACATTTCGTGTATAAAAATTTTGTTATGATGACAAATTGTTCAGGGGTAAACACTGGGCCGATCCCGGATTCGAACCAAAGTCCGGCGAACCCACCGCTTTACTAGCAGAGCAACTTTTATTAGCGAGACAGTTCGGTCCGCTTTAATGTCTCCCCATAACACACCCCCTCTTGAGAGCGTTCTGCCATTAGAACAAGACTATTTATCCCAGGTGTCAAACTTTGGTGAGATTATTCCCTAGGCCACAAATGTTACCGTCTAGTTGGACGAGCCCCAATTGAGTACGATGACAAATTTTCAGGGGAAAACACTGGGCCGATCCCGGATTCAACCACGTCGGTGGCGCACAAGTCCAGTGTACCAACTGCTTTGCTAGCAAAGCAAGCTTTACCAGCGAGACAGTTCGGTCCGCTTTCCTGTCGCCCCATAACAATGTAAGAGGTCCTACACCATTACCAATATGGTCAGTGCTTACAAGAACTGGAACCACTTAATACATTTATGAAATCACCATTCTACATTTTTTCTTTAACATAGATAATTATTATCGTCTCTTACTTCTTCTTCACTCATGCACAAGTCTCAGTCATAATATAAAATTCCTAACATCAAGTGTGAAAGAGTCAAACGCAAAATGAGAGAAAGTTTCTTGGTGCTGTAGGAATGTCTACCAGAAATTAAGTCAGCGGCTGGTCAATCAACATGTGGCAGACCCCTGGCCGATTCCTGATTATGTTAATTAACTTAGTTTATAGATGCGGCTTTGTATATACCTTACATCGGATGAGCTGGTCGATTAAAATCGTTATATAAGGACTCGTTTCGCAGGAGGTTCTGGGTGAAGCGTGAAAAGATGCCTACGTGCCACTTGAGTTTAATGGCAAAAATTCCATATTCTTACGATTTCCAATGAACAATAACCCAAAATCATCGAATGTCTTTTCACTTGATGTGTCTGAACTTCTACCCTCCAGCTGCATAGATCTTGCTTATTTTAACACGAATTCCGAGATACGGTATAAATACCAGCTTGAGATAAAAGCATCTCGCTGTCGGGAAAGAATAATATCCCAGGATCCTATCTGTTATTGCAGAGAATGCCGGCGATGCGTTTGGTTTAGCTAGACGTGGCAAAATTCAGATTTGAGTTCAATCTTTTGTGAGTATGTCGTGATTTTGAGATATATAAGTATACAACCTTTTATTCTCTCCGATGTCGGCCATAACATGGTAAATACAGGTTGTACAGTCTTAACACATCCACATACACGGGTACAAGAGTCTGCCCAGTCATTGCAGAGAAAACTAGTTTACAGGCGAACATGAGACTGTGGACGAACACCGCACCAAGGACAAAACTGACCGGTGAGCTACAAAAGAAGCATAATACAAATAACATCATAATACCTGTATTATCTTATGTATCCACCAGAACCGATATTACTGGTTCATTAACAGATCTCTAATGGAAGTCTCACAGCATATATAAAGTGTCCTAAATGTATACATAGCCACATAATATATATATATGTATATATATATATATATATATATATATATATATATATATATATATACAGTGAAACTTGTCTAAAGCGGACAGTCAAGGGACTTTATAGTGAGGTGTCCTTATTAGGCAGGTTGACCTTGGTTGATAACTCAGGGATTATAATAAAGACAACGAACAGCTGCAAGAAAGTGTTTATTGTATTATATCTAGTTTCATGTGGATGTACAGCATATTCATGCAATCATCATGCATTCATAGTCATATACAAACTGTGATTATTTTTACTTGTATCAAGTAGTAAACAATATGAGGATAGTGGTCTACGAAATCATGCGTAAAAACAACGTTCATAAATTCTTCTGCAAGTGCGCGTACGCTTTTTTACGTGGATTTTCTCAGCCAAATAAGCTCCACTTTTTCAGACATCGTAAGCTCCCGCCTGAAGTAAGCGTGGTGCCACCTTGCGGTATTGTCTAAACTATCCTGTTCAGCTGCCCCAATGCGATAATCTCAAAGATAATGACGACGTTGATAATGTGAAGATAGTAAATGCAACGAAACTGGGAACATTCGTTTTATTATAGGTGAATGTAGTTTTAGTCTTAAATAAACTTTCTTTAATGATGGTTGTTTGGTTTGATTTGCTTTGATGTTGATGACGCCCGAGATTAAACGAACCCCGAGGAGCTTGTGCACGGCGGCACGATACGCGTAACTACGGAGCGAGCACATGGTTGATACTCAGCAGATCAGTGTGAGATGTATTGAGCAACACTAATTAATTTATATCAAACAGCCTGCTACAAAAAAGTGGCTTGTTTACAGTAAGATATTGCGTGGTGAAATCAGGGACGCATGAGTAATCGGCAGCCGTTTAATCATTTTAATGACCCCGCGGTCGGGCGAATAATATGCAGCTTCGCAACGTGTGAATGATCAACCGTAAAAAAATGACAGAAAGTTTACCGCTTCACCCTTGCTGTGTTTATCCTATGAGCAGATCACACCGTGACACGAATACCTACACGCATTAAGGTAACAACTGGGGATTGCTCAATCCTTTGTGTTTAAGTCCCGCGAACAACAGTAACGGTGGCCTGATGTTGTTCCGTTCACACAGAAATAAAAGGTTTACGCAACATAAATGTGCAATGAGGTGTAGCTAGACTTGCACAATCTAGTTCACTTATGTGGCTTCATGTGTATATGGTTGCAAACATTAATCGATTAAAGCACTAAATTAGGTCCGTTCACATTTACTGGGAGGATGAATCGGTGCCCCTTAGTACACGTTCAATGTGGTATTGCTGAGACATATTATATATGCATGACTTGTGCCTATAATACAAATGATGTTTTAATGATTCTACTTCAGAAGATTTTTAATATATCAAGGTCTCAAACTGCTTCGAAAGAATTGTTAAACGTTTTCCGTTTTTCCGCAATATAACCTAAATTATGCTCTTGTACTACTTTACATGTACAATTTATGCAAGCTAATATATACTCAACAACGTGAAGAATAAAAACACATTTCTCAAACCGTGTCAAATTTTAAAGACATATGAATTATTGTATATATTTACTTCACATTTTGTCGCGGACAGGGGGTAAGGCAGGTCCGCCCCATGTCACAGGAAGAACCCAAGACAAAGTGGATGGATGAACTTTATTTCTGGAAGAAGAAAGACCGTCGTCAGCTTGTTGCCAACAAGAGAACCAAGGCTGGACTCCACATTTAAATGATTTTCATAAACTGCTTTTATATATAACAGATATTAAAGGTTACAATATATTTTGCTCTTTACACATTACAATTAATTCTTATATTAATCTACAAATATTTTAGTTTTAAGTTTTGTGCCTGAATGTGTAGTGTAAGCTCCATATAACTCATACATATTAACCTTAAATCGCATAGATAGCTCATACACTCATTATACATAGATTATACATTATACATTAGACACTTATTTTACATAGATACACTTGTATTGGAATATATTCATATGGCATATAATAGCTTTACTCTTATCCATTAATGCAACCATCTCAGTATGACATGAATACACAATTAATCCTTCTACATTGCATTAATACAGACCTCACATCATAATAATCTTAACATGGTCCTATCTAAATGATCTGTTTCCCTTATCAGGTATACTATTGATATTTATGACGTAATAAACGTTCTAAATTTAAGGAGATGGGGTTTTGGTGCCTTCATAATATTTATAGCGAATATGAATGATTGCGTGGAGGTTAGATGGCGGGCCCGTCAGGGAGAATGTCTGTTAAATGCAATCGACTACGGCGTATACTATCTTCTCTCTACCACTTAGATCATGACCCTAAAGAAACGTAGGGTCTCATAATTCCTTGTGAGATTAGTCTAATGGAAAAACTCCCGGCTTAGCATGATGTAAACATCATGATATATTAATCTGGGTAGCAGGTTTTGAGGCTATGAGACACCTGTCTTTGGCGCGTAATTCGTGCAGTGAGGGGCTGAACGCGGAGGAATCGTGCTAGAAGTTAAGCTGCCCCAAAAGTAAACACATCAGGATCTGAGCGATAGGTATGGAATATGGATAAACAAATTACTAATCGATGTGAAATATCGAGGTGAAATAGAGGCGTGAATCTATACAGCTAAACCGGCATCACTTTGTACAGTGCCCTTTTAAGCGCACTACTTTGGTTGGCGGAAGGTACACAAAAATGTTTCGTATCAGTAATGTTATTGTTCTTAAATGAACGTAGAAGAATAGCAATGTAACGCTGCTGTTACTACTTAACTGATAATTCTTATATAAGATATTACTTAATTTTACCACTGATTATTCTGGTTTAAGTAAACTATATCCCGTATAGCGGATTTGAAAGTTTTAGTGATATTTCACTATGAATTCAGGTTTAACGAAGGGAGCTGGAAGACGGATTAGTACAAACCTCGGCGGTCAGATGGCAGCACCGGCAGCATCGTTTAACAGGACTGTATAATACTTCAAATGGACTCATTCGCTTGGTAAAATGTTATACTGAGGGATTCACGTGAACCGTAATTATTGATCGTTAATAATAATAAAAGAATTTGTTTGCACCTTTCGTGTTAATATTTAACATTTAAAATGAGGACTATTTTGGAAAGAATAGACATAATAAGAATGTTTTGGATGTATTTCCAATGGAAGGAATTTACATAAACCTTTCCTAATAATAATACATACATCCCGTATGCGAAACGCGGGGATGAAAGAGGCTACTGGGCTAATCAATGCATTCGGACTAAACTTATTTATATATTTATGAGACCAAAAAAATATAATTATCTATAATAATACGTGGCAGCATGGGAAAAAACTGACATATTCTATGTATTCTTAAACATACAAGAAATGCGAAACCAATATATTGGGATTAAACTGACATTCTAGGCCTTGAAACATTCACTAATAATAATTATTCCTTCACTTCAAGGTATCGGGGCAATAATATACGGTTCCTACCTGGAAGAAGAAAGACCGTCGTCAGCTTGTTGCCAACAAGAGGAGCAAGGCTGGACTGACGTGCCAGTTCCGAGACCTCGTGGACGTTCCGGAGATGTCACGCCTCATTGCCCGAACCACCCCAAAACCGGTCCGACAAAACATCGTATTCTTTATCCCAGGCTTTTCGCCGGCCACGTATGCAGGCCATAATACGCAAGGGAAACCGTTGAATGACCCTTGACCTGGAGGGACTTTACTTGAGTGTCACTCCGGAATGACAGACAAAACGATGAAAAAAAACATGGGGGTTTATTTCCCCGTGTTACACCTATATATTTTATATTTCACAGCCATTTATGGTTCAAAATAGTCCATTTTTGACGTATGAAGTTGTGAACCTGTTTTCTTATTTTTTTTTCAAATTTGGCATATTTGTAATGGAAAGCCATTGATCTGTGAAAATTATACAGTAACTTTACGTTTGCAATTTTCAAACTGGAATATTCAATAAATTCATTAATTTGAAAATAACTCCTGAAATTAAATTAAGTCTTGTAGATATTTTACTATGCCGTTTAACAACTGGCGATACGTTTACGAAAGGTATAGGCATATCTTCTAAGGAGATGTGGTACCGACTGCTCTGCGAGATCACGTGATGACATTAGGCCATAAAGCCATGTATTCAGGTCATAAGGGAATTTAAAAAAAGTATGAAAGAATAAGTAGCCAGGTTTTCTTTAAGGTAATGTATCGGGAGTCACACAATTATTGTAAGACGTGTGACATGTGTAAGCGTACGATACCAAAAGGTAAAATTCGAACCGTTTCAATAGGTAAACTTAAAAACGTAAATCCAAGAAGCGATCTATCGCATGGCCGCAGAACTGATCGGACTAATATACTTTGCACCAGATTATGGAATCGTTAAATCCTCACCTTTATGCACTACCCACTCGTTGGCCTGAGGCTGTGCCAAAGCAGAACGTAAAGACAGTCACGGTAGCATTGGTACTAGTACATATTAGGGTCCTGCGCGGGGCGGGTTTTGACCTGCACCCCGCGGGGGCCCGCAACCCCTGGGCTACTGCAGGCCCTCGCATAGGATTCTTTGCGGGGCGGGGCGGCTACATCTATTAAAGTGCACGGCGGGCCTGAATAAAGTCTGTGCGGGGCGGGGCAGGCTTCGGGATGATGATCTGGCAGTTCCGTAGAACATGAATATATAATTATTCATAAGAAAACTTTCATTCTGAGACATTGATATTTTTGTTTAAAATATTTTCAGGTGCATGCTGTAAAAATAGTAATATGAAAAGATGAATGTTTATAAATTTTAATTTATTCCCGTTAACCCCTTACACTGACTGACAGTTGTAACAACACTATGCATATGTGTCTTTCATGTCTTTTAGGTATAACTTCAGTTTGTTATACAGAAATAGATGATGCATCATTAATCTGAAATTTAGATTTTAAACAATTGTCCTTGCAGTGAAAGCTAGTCATAACTTTGTATAAAGTTACCTTTCCTGATGTTGTATATGGACTGTAAGGTCTCACATATTACATGATATGACTGGAGAGAAGCAAGGGCTTGATTACCTTTAATCTTGTAATAGACAGTGTGCGGCTACAGCTGGCTCTGTAGGTGACTCGATTGACCAAAAACTCCAAAAAGCCTAAGGTTGACTCCTTATCTAATTGTAACTCCATATGCTGTCTATTTGTAACTGACATTGACCACTGGCTGGTCAAATTCCTGTTTGGGCACTCCATAAGGTGGTGATAACTACTATAAGAAACACCGCTCATGTCATTCTCAATGAACATACTGACCCAGAGTCACAAAGTAACTGCGAAGCGGGGCGGGCTTAAATTTTTTCTTTGAATGCGGGGCGGGCTGCGGGCTGACAGTGCAAGATGCGGGGCGGGTGCGGGTTCAATTTTTTCGGCCCGCGCAGGGCCCTAGTACATATAAATATATATATATATATATATATATATATATATATATATATATATATATATATATACGCAGGTAGGTATACCGGCCGACATTCTTACTGACACGGTGAGTCAATTTACCAATGAACTCATGCATGAGGTAAGCAGACTGCTTTCTATAAAAGCAGTTCACCACAACACCTCACCAGCCTATGTGCAACATAAACATATGTTTATGGTCAACGAAATCATTCATCCTTTTTACAAATGTTTTTATCTTGGCATCCTAAAATATTCATTGTCACATAGGACAGTTATTTTGCATGATATAAACTGCATGTATAAAATTGTTTCCTTTTCACTTAGGCCGAGAAACTGGCAGATTGTCACCTTACTAATGAAAAAACCTTGGTTATTCTACATGACACAGGCATAACGATTGGCGACGTTAAATAGCATTTGTATTAACTGCCATGCTTCAGCCTGTGATTTGTTTTTTCGAACACAAACTAACCTATTACATTAAATTGCATAACATGTGCTCCTATAGCTGCGATAACTCCATCGTGAGTAAATGTAAAAGTTCCCAAAATACAAGGAATAATATGTGGGATGACCCCGTTCATGAAAAACGTATAGAATATAATGGTATACTGGCGACTTGGCCATGGGCGAGTCGGTTGGAGAAGTCGAGTGGTAACACTGTCAATTATCATAGGGTGAAACAGTTCGGGTCATGCGTCAAGCAGTATTTTTATATTTTTTATGTTTATTATGATACTAGAGTGCACGTATTCTGAATGATGTCATCAATTTTCATATAAAGGCATTTCTTTTGTAAGCTTTGTGCCTTAATGTTTCGTTGCAAAATACTGTAAGAAATGCCATGTTTTTTCCTCAGTCAGTTATAAGGGTATTTGCAACAGAGACAACAATAGTTAGCAGTTGAATATGACAGAAGTAGTATTAATAACAGGAATATGAACTCATGCTAAGCGTGATGTTAAATAAATATAGTCTGAGTAAATGGGCGACGATTGTACACTTTTCGGGGTAAATACCAATGCTACGACGAAACTAATCAGATAGACTGCTGACTTACTACTTTATTTGGCAGTGGCTGAATACTTCCGATCATTTGAATGTCCACTAGAAATAAAATGAAGTAGCTAACATGAAGCGCTATAACTGGGGTGACAACAGTAAATATTTCGGCAATAGTGTTATAAAGATGTATGTCCACAGAACAGATAAACGTCACCCGGCCTGCACATAATGAGCAGAGAATGGAAATATATTAGAACAACTATATGTATGCAATCGCCAAAAAGATTTATGGAAGCCAAACAAAGCCCTACCCCCATACCCTTACCCACGTTCAGAACTGGGCAATTAGCGGGTATCGGCTACGGAGTGTGCGAACTTGGGAATAACATAAATGTCAAAAATAAATATAAAGTACCCATTTGTGATTTAGTACTATCGTTGTGCTCATAGTTCCTTTCCTTCAATGTACCATAATGGAGATCTAGCACAGAAAATGGCTTAGGAAACAAAAAAAGCAAAACATTTGAATTCGTTTGCACCATGGTGACCTCAGAAGGTTCAAGTACCAACAATAACCCCTTCCATATAAAAAATTAAAAATATCATCAAATCGGGGAGAAGGAAGCTTGTTTTTATTACCCTGTATAATAATAGACCCAACGCTGCTACAATGAAGAATGCTGCCGGATTCCCAGATTACCGTAATTTTTATACAGGATAACCCTTTCAGTCAAATAAAACTGACCTGCCACACAGCTTGGTTGGACAATGCAGTTTATAGAATCTTGAAAAGTACAATAACAATATAATAAGAATTGCATATTCACATATACTTATGACATGCAAGGTAGTGCACAGTTCGTTCACGAGAAGTACAGGATTAAAGGGAAGATCAAATGTAACATGACATACAAAATAGCATTAATACAATGGGCGGGGTGTTCAGGTGATTATTTGAACATTTTAGAACGACTTTAATGAGGAGAAATTTCTCTGTGAGTCACACAATGTGTTTCACAATGTAGGGATAATAATTTATAAATTTTTCAAATAGGTTTCGAGGTTCGGGTGATATAATTTTTGACATGGACATTGCCAGATCATTGAAACCCTTTATATTTAAAAACTGGATAATGCCAGCTCTCTCGACCTAGATTATATCGAAATACCCAAACATGATTAACAACTAAAATTGATTAAATACTACTTTCCTTTCCATGAATTTGTTTGTTTCTCTGTTAAGCTAAAAATTGAAGTGACTTTGTCCATAAGATATACATGTACTTTTGGATTAGATCAATGTAATGTGTGTTTTATAATAATGTGTTTTAATCCTAGTAATATAATCCCCCCTGATGCATTATATAGAGCACAGAATAAAATTTCCACTATTTGCATTCAGGTATCTTGTTTCTGGGTCACGTCAGCTGCTGGTTGTTTTGACTGCGACAAGCATGACATTTGTATAAACATCCTTAGCATGACATGGGTGACCGTCATTCCTACTTTCTCGTTCCACAGCAGCCAGCATATCATCAAGTAAATCTTCTCTCAAATCCTTAGGCACCAGATCCAGTGCAGGATGTATACCTTTCAATACAGCTGCAGTCCAAACATTTTTCATGAACATTCAATTTATACTTCATCGAATATTATCAATATTAAATCAGATTGTTTCATAAATATTTGAAGTCTCTTCAGATATTAAGAAAAGAAATATAACTGCATGAGTAGATTTAGCATGTTGTTATTTATACTAAAAGGGAAAATGCGTATTTATTTTAAACAATATTGTATTTTATGAAAACCAATCTGTTTAAGTAAATTTAACAAATTTTACATGAAAAAAAAACAGTTTAGTATACCTCTGGTCATTGGCATCTCAAGAAGAAACACTTCGTAATGCATGACGTCAAATCCATGCTTCAGGACCATTTCCTTGAATACATTGTTTTTTGTAAGCCAGGGCACCCCTTTCGCCTTTGACGGGTCCATATTCGCTATAATCCATTGCGGTATAACATGTTCTAACTCCTGAAATTTCAAGCATAATCTATACAATCTATGGTTCATTTAGTAACAGTGGATGAGAGTGATAATCAAACGAATGATATATTCATCTTCAAGTGAGATGTAAGTTAATAATGCTAATAATTGTTGAGTGCTGTCATTGCGTTACCTCAACGCTTATCCACTTCTTCCATCGAGGGCATCCTATAATCGTTTTCAAAATAGCAGCCAGGTAACGGTAGGGTTGATAAAACAAAGGGAACGATAACATGACCCTTCCACCTGGTTCAAGGAGCCAGTTGATGTTATCAAGAGCACATTCCATGTCACGAACCCAATGAAGCACGAAAAAGGAGGTGGCATAGGAAAAGTAAGATTTGTACGTGGAGCTGTCTTTTAGGTTACGATCCTGAAATAATAATAATAATTACAATAATAATAATAATAATAATAATAATAATAATTATAGTCATTTTAAATAATAATAATAATAATAATAATAATAATAATAATAATAATAATAATAATATACGGGAAGAGAGAGAGAGAGAAAGAGAGAGGGATGGATGTGGTTGGAACGCATCCATCGAATCTCAGAGCCTAAGCTTTTCTTACAAGGCTGCACGATAAGTCCTCTATTATTTTCATTATTCCATCTACGGAACATCATATACATTTTCTAGATACTAACAGCTGCTTGTTCACAGAAATGTCAAATACTCCTGCCACATCATTCATACCTAGAATGTAATAACAATATATATAATTTCTTGGGTTGAGAGTAGTTATATACTAAAATTTGTCGGAGACGCCACAGTATCCTTGGACATGACATACAACCTTGTTCTGAAGCATATATTGACATTTTAATAGGCCATGATTACAAGGGTCAAGTTCAGAGTTTTTAAATTGTCCAATAACCTATTTATAATAAAATGTGTATCTTAATTGATTAAATGTTATGGAACATTTCAAAAGTTATAGGGTTCATAAAAATTGTATAATTTTAATAATCAGCCAATTTGATCTTGAAGAAAAATGTCAAGGTCGCTAGTTTTCAAACCTGTTCATATTTTTTATATAAAAAATGGTGTGTCTTATTTGATTCGCACTACTTCAACAGTTATTTGGTTCACCAAAACTTGTACATTTTTTCACATTAGACCTTAAATACCAAGGTCAAGTTCAGAAGTTTTCAAGCATATACAAGATCTTAGTGGAATTAATTTGTGTGTGTATTGTTGAGAAGAATATCCAGTACACGAAATTATGAATTTCAGCATTATCCTATATTTCGGTAGATTTGACCTTAAAGATCAAAGTCAGTTGTCAGCTGATTTTGTAAAGAATTAACCTTGACTTTCTATTAGCCATCTTTCAATTTTCATTTCAGAAAATTACTTCCCTTGAGAAATATTGTTTGTTTTTCATTAAATATTGAAATATTCTAGGTAAAGGCCACTCTCATAATAAGGTCATGGCCGAAATCATAGCAGACTTCATTATCTGAAACATATCTGTGCATTTGTAGAATTAAGTTGCGCCACAAATACCAAGCGTAGGACAAACCTATCAAAGGTCATCAGCGAAAAGGGTTATCGAACCAATCCATTCAGACTTGGAAAAATACCATTTGTTCGTGTCAAGGTCACTATCGTATTGAAGGCAATTACCCCATTGTAAACAGTTTTCATCCTCTCATTAACATCTATGCACATGTTAAGTTTCATATAGATCAGTGAGCTTTTTTCTGTTGTCTCGTTCGCAAGAAACCGTGCTAAAACCATAGTATCTCAGGCTTCCTGTCTGGGAATAGACTAATTACCAACCTGTATATCCATTCGTTCAGCCAAAATACGATCGGCCTTGTACCTCTGTCTGACGTATTTTATCATGGGTTCGCTCACATCCACTGCGGTGACATGGCACTTAAACTTCTGCTGCAGGTAAGAGCTTGTCTCTCCTGTCCCACAGCCGATATCAATCACGTGGTCATCCGGGCTTATATCTGTGATATACCTGTCTATGGCGAATCTTCCGAATTCCTTCTGATGCGTGTTTCCGGCAAGGTAAGCCGTTGGTGGACGCTGCATGGCTCTGGAACTACATGGACACAACAGAGTTTAGACACGTAACACCATTCTTGGAATTCTTTGTCTTTTATGTATATTATAATCATAATCAAGTAGACATCATTCATACATGTGACCTTATATATGATCACGGTTTATTACATAAAATGGGAAATGATTGCCCATAAATCTTAAATCAATGTGATGCCACCTTCTAACCTATGAGCAATTTAAAGTTTGGTGAATAAAACGAGTGATTTTCAAGAGCATTTGTTCTTTTGATTTTTTCGAGGGTTTAATGAACATGGATGGCCATCAAACAAAATTTCCGACCTGAAAAAAAAAGAACACAAGGATGACAATTGTTTTGCAACAAGAGAGGCCAACTTGGTTAATGTATGTTTTTTTCCATCATAGATTAACGTAACCCTTCGGGCACAAATGCGCACATTGCGCATTGCAATTGCAGCTAAATTAGTCCATGGCACTTGCAGTACTGTGTGTTACTTTGACTATAAGTTGATACCGCGATATTTCTAATACCTGTCCTGCCTGGTTAACCTCTGGCAACAAATACATACACTACGTCAATAGCAGCTGAAATTGCAATCGCAAAATCATAGCCCCATGTGTAGCAGGTGACAGCAACTCGCTACCACAAAGGTCTGTTTGTTACTCTGCGACAGTCAAATGCTACCGCGCATATGGCTTTGAGTGATCCTGTCCGAGCGACTTCTGGCAGCAAAGACTTAGAATACGTCAATAGTTGCAGAAATTGCAATTTCATAGCCCCCATGGGTAGCAATGACAACCACTTGCTACTGCGCAGGTCTGATTTGCTGCCGCGCATCTGCGCATTTCAGGCGGTCGGTGCCTGATGTTAGCAAGACGAGTGGATGCAGATTGCGCGTTGTGCAGGGCTATGCTCAATGGTAGCAAAGGATCCAAGGAATGATTTCCAGCCTATTTAGTATGAAACGCGCTTTGAATAAAGATGAGCCTAAGTAGCAAAGCAATCCCAGGCTTTGAATTAAACTTTTAAATAAATGAAGAGCCTCCAGTATAAAAGTGTATTTAATGGAGGCGATTTAGTATTCGGTGTCCAGAAGTCAGACATAGGTTTCAGTGCAGGCAGTTGAGTTTCAGTGCTGGTTGTTGGGGTTTAGTCCATCAGTTGAAATCCAGTACTGATGTTGAGTTTCAGTGCTGCCAGTTGAGTTCTAATGCTACCGGTTGGGTTTCAGGGCTGCCAGTTTGGGTTCAATGCCGCCAGTCGACGATCCATTGCCGCCAGTCGGGTATCCAGTTCCGCAAGTCAAGGGCCAGTATTGTCTAACCCGTGCACGAAAGTATAGCTAGCGTTGGAGTGTAGAACACAGCTGACGATAGTAAAACCAGCGTTAGGATGCATTTTACGGCATCTTGAGTAATTAAAACTCTATCCTTATTATGTAACATGAGAACTTTGAAGTGCCCCTAGCCCCTCTTTAAGTAGCTTTCGCATACGGCTTGGGTATTGGTACTCTGAAGTGTCGGGTGAACCCTGGCAACTGAATTCTGCAATGTCAGGAGTAAGAGTTAGAGCGAGGTTGGGGGTAAGCAAGCAGCAGATGAGGATGCACGTGTTCAGTTGCAGGCAGTAAAGTTGCCGCCTTTGATTAATCGATCGATAGGATCGTTGCATATCAGGAGAGATTCGAGAGAATGGCAGTGAGTCAAGAGTATCCGCGAGATAGCTTGGCATTCCACATCAGTACATTCAACCTCAGGGCAGATCTATGAATATTTTTCGCTGCTGTCTACAGCGGATGCGTCATGATTCGAAAGTCTAAAGTTAGCCCCATGAAGAGTTCTATGATTATAGAGGATGGATAGCGCGGATCATGTAGGTCGAGTGTGCAGGAGTTTGTGTAATGCTTAGTCAAATTACATGTAAGCTTTTTGGGATCCCTGGACAATTGGATGGATTGTCAGGAACAGAAAAGGATTCTCTCAGGGACTTATTGCTCAGAGAGCAATTTGTTAATTGCTGCAGCAAGTAGCTAGTAGTCTTCTTAAAGGAGAAATAGTGTAGCTCTATAAGCCAAATATCCGCTTTAGCAGAACGTTTCACAGTAAAGAATTTGCGGTTAAAGTAGACTAACTTACAGTGCAAAAACGTGACCAGTCGCTGGGACCAGAGGTAAAAGAGGTGAGGGAGGATTTGGCGTTCGAAGCCCAATGTTTTTAATGTGGCGGAGTAGGTCACAAAATAGCGGTTTGTACTAAGCTCGATTTTGGTCAGAGTTAAGGCCCTGATGTATGTCAAAATTGGAAGGCTACTGCAAAGAACATGATACATACACCCAATGTAGCTCCGCTTGTAACGGGCATAGTATCGGTGAGCACAGTTAGTGATACAAGCCCATGCGATGCGATTGAGGCAGATGTTAACAAATGTCGTGAGAACTCTATGTGCCATTTGATGGAAGGCTATGCTCGGATAGTTGATGAGCTCATAATGCTCATGTTTAGTGGGTGTTATACCGATGAGCGAGTTAGCTACGTAATGATAAACGGTTCGCGTGAAGAATACTTGACTGTTGAGAGTGAATATTTGTCATCGTTTTGGCAATCCAGAAAAAATACTTTTTTTTTTCTTGCAGGCAATTCACGGTCCAGTCGGATCACAAGCAGTTTAGTTGCCCCATGAAGTTCAAATGCGAAAACAAACGAATATGCTGCAAAACTGTGGCCTGTTATATGTCACAGGCGAGAACTTGCTAGCACCTACGCTCCCGAAGCAGCGGAAATCTTGCGCTTTAAAAGAAGCCACTGATTTTTACGCTGCCAACTTTGACCGTTTATGATATATTTAGACACCAGATGGCGATTCGTTGACCGCTGAAGAAAACGTTCGTATGATGTGACAAGCAGCCTACCAGATGCCTGTTAAGGAACATTTGACATGGATCCTGGCTACGCCCATAGCTGCGCTTCAAGCGCCGCTTGATGAAAGTTTATGGTCGAATTTAAATTGCTCCGTCTTCATTCTCGCATCATCGACCGATTCGATTATGACATTATGCCTTTGTTAGCATAGCCATGTATCTGTTTTCTGCAGTTGTTACGTTTCGTATGAATTGCAGCTCACCGGCCAGGCATCCTGTGTGCCCAAGGCCCTAAGCAAATCACGTCTGGGGCAATTCTCTCTGAGCCTGTGGCCTGTTCAGACGGTTACCTGGGCGATGTGTTGTCACTCAAAACGAAACGAACATGTTTGGCTCCGTGTATTCCTTGCTTGGCTTTGGGTCTCATCTGATTGGACAAAAATACAGTGCTCCCCTCTATATGAGCTGATATATCAATCATAATTAAGTACAGTCATTTACTTTTTGTAATAATTTAATTTTCATACAATTGTTATATTTTTTAATTGTCTTGAAGGAGGTCTGGTGGATTAGACAGAACTGTATATCTGGCAAAGCTTGCTTCCTACAGACCTGGTGGTATCTGACAAACAAGATTATGATGCCTTAGATATTCTCACAGCTGCGAATACATATATACACATTCCTCATCTCAATTGCAATGACATACAAACACATTTGTTTAATATACACATGTTCAAATGTTATATCTGATTGTATTAAGACAATTAATTAGTACCCGGCTGTATACCACACCAACTTACCGTGTGTAATTATTACATCTATTGAGTTTTTATACAACTTACTTCATTGTTTGTTTTTATATAATTTCAATTCTGACTTATATTGTACTAGCATAATGCTTATTTTACTTGTTTTTGTTTTATTGTGCTGCTTTTATGAAAGTCTCGTGATCATCTTGTGATGATATTATTCTTATTATATTATCTTCCCACATATGCAGTAGCTCTTAGCATATTTAATTTGGCTGACTGTGATAAATATTTTTAAAATGATTAAACTAATCAATTCAATGTGTAATTAAATCTCATATCTTGTTATGTAATTAATCTCATATTTTGTTATTTAAGCATATATGCAAAGTCATCCAATAATTTTTCTATTCTTGTGGTTTCTGAAAATGAGAATTTTTACAAGTTTTAATAAATGAGGTATTTGATAATTGAATTACTATTTAAACAAATGCCTCACTAAGTACCTAGTTTTATAATCATAATACATAACTTTTTAATTGGTCCCTTTATACCCATTTATTCACATCCAGTGTTTATGATCATTTGTAATATTTATGCACTTGTGATTAAGTAAAAAGTTTAAATATATATCTCGAACCATGTGTTATTGTAATTATTGTGTTTAATAAAGCAACATGCACACTAATATACTGTGTTGAGTTTACCAAATTATATACCAATGATACAATATCATGCTGTGCTAGGTTCAAATGTGATTGTGTGGAACAGCCCTTAGCACTACCACCATCACAACCACCTCTCATTGGATAAAAATCCATCCAATTAGACACAGGCAGTACCCTAAGCCCCTGGGTTAATTAGCCCTGGCCTGCCCTCCACTTCCTATCCAGCCTACAGGTCACAAGAGATGGGGCTGATTTTGTTCACAGTTTTGGATGCTCAGAAAGGAATGTAAAAGCCCATAATTATTTTGTTTAAAATAATAATTTCAAAATTCAAACAGTTTCTGAAACCGCAAATCAAAAGCCATCAGATGATGTAATTTAATTTAATTTTTGTTTATTTTGATTTTTTTCTGGTATACCTACCTCTGGTGTAGCAATCTAGGATACGAGGTCATAACAAACAGTGCTTTCGATAGAGGTAGTAGGCCTATAGGTAAAGCGCTGTGTAAAAAGCGTAGCTAGCACCTGGAATTAAGGACACCTGACAAACAGAAAGACAAACTAACAAACAGAAAAACTAAGAAAACATGTAGCAAAATCATGTCATAAAGAACACAAAAAGGAAAAAGAGGTCCAATCTTAATAAAGTAAGGAGAAATATAACATTTCGAAGTGTTTTAATGACCTTGACCATGAACATTGACCTATTAAAAATACACATAGAACTTCCAGATATCTTTCTTGTATAAGACAAGATAAGATAAGATAAGAAATCATATTTTTCCATTTAAGAATTTGGATGTCAAACAACTGATTTGTGGCACAACTAAGAAAATAATAATAATAATAATAATAATAATAATAATAATAATAATAATAATAATACTGTGTAAAAAGCATATGATTATCGACTAGAAAACGAATTATTGCTTTATATATACTCATTAAACAAACGCACTGCGCTTAGTTGAATGAGTCCCTGAGACGTTTTGTTTTGCACATGATGGACTGTATACGACTTTCAGTTCAACCATCTGATTGCTCCAATCAGGTGATGCCGACTTCACAACAAGGTTTTAAATTTACTCAGTACCTTTAAACATAGTTTTTTAAGTCTACACCAATTATAAGTTCTGCAGTTTTCTCGTCTTTTCCAAATTTTCTTTGTTAGCGATACTCAGATTTTTCCGTCAGCAGAAATACTGAATGTAATCACACTTTGTACAACAGGTGTCTAACACAAAGTAAGTATTTTCTGATCAATATGAAAACGTTTAAATTTTCTGAGAAAGTACATCCTATTGAACTTACAAAGTGATTCCTGCTAAACAGTTGCCCGAAGAATGCTATATGTCAAAGGCAAGAACCAGCAAGCGGGCGAAATGGATGACAGCTGACAAACAGACAGACATACTGAAAAACTGACACAAGGTTGTAGATTAGACTTAGTTATAAAGAAGACAAGGAGGAAGAAAATGAGCTAAAGTTTATGAAGACAGAACCAACATTGACAGAGTTATGATGAAAATTAATTTTTGACTTTTTCAATGACCTTGACCTTTGAACTATATTGAACACTTAAAAGAGGTTTCCAGAACTTTCGATTGTCAGTCAACTTTGTAAGTTTGAAGGCGACTGCTGCAAAATTTTGGCCAATGGAGTCCGGAAATCACTCCAAATAGACGATTACAGATCGAGCGCTTGCCGTAAAAGATGTTGAAACAGTCAAACGGCAAGCAACTGAATCATTTCATAGAGAACAGGAAGAGGAAGAAAATGGGCAATAGTTTGTAAAGATAAGCCATATATCCCAAAGTTACAATGGAAAAAAGATTTTGTTATTTTGAGGACCTTGAACTTTGACCTGTTATTAAATTACACATACGGCTTCCATAAATTCAAAAAACCGTTCCGACATACGATATATATAATTTAAAAAGGGGTTTCCTACCAATTTTTGGCCGGTCGAATGCTATATGTAAGATGCACGAATCAGCAGGTATGCGAAATTAAAAGCAAAATGAAAACAGACAGACATACTGACAAAGTGACACAAAGTCTAGGTCATGTCATGAATAAGACGAAGAGAAAATGAGCATATGTTTGTAAGGATAGGACCAATATTGACGAAGATATGACGAAAAAATTATTTTGAAGTGTTTTGTTGAACTTGACCATGAACTTTGAACTATTTAGATAATTCACAAACACCTTCTAGAAATTGTTCCAATATTTGATATGTATAAATTACATAATGATTTCTGCTATACTGTGGCCTGTAGAGTGTTTTATGTTAGAGGCAAGAACCAGCAAAGTTAGAACATCTAACAGACAGACATACTGACAAACTGACACATAGTTGTGACCAGTTGACTTAATTTCGTTATAAGGAGAACAATGAGGGGGAAAAATGAGCTAACCTTTGTAATATCGGACCAATATTTACAAAGCTATGAGGAAATTAAAATTGTTAAGTGTTTTGAAGACCTCAACCCCAACCTTGAACTATGACTATTTTTAAAAATACACAAACAGCTTCACGAAAACTTTCCCATAAACGATATGTATAAGTTAAAAAGTGATTCCAGTTAAACTGTGGCCTTTAGGATGCTATGTCAGAGGCATGAACCAGCAAGCAGACGAAATTGAGGACAACTAACAAGCAGACAGATATACTGACAAAGTGACACGAAGTTGAGACAAGTTGACTAGACTAAGTTTGGTTGAAGACGACGAGAAAGAAAATGAGCCAAATTTTGTGATGATAAAAGCAAAAACCTTCGTTGTTCATTGAAAACCTATTGATATATTTCAAGATTGTCTAACATCATACCCACTGTTGTTATTTTGTTCATATTTGACGTAAGTATTTCCTCATATGTTTCCTATGTACATAATGGAAAGTAGGTCAAAATAGCGTAATTTGCAGAAGATACTGCCCCAAACAATGTTTTCAGTCAGAACATAGTATCGTTGACAGCTACTGGTGTATTTTGTTCATATTTGGATTACGTATTTCTCTTAAAGTTTCCTATGTACATAATGGAAAATAGGTCAATATAGCATTTGCAGAAGTTACGGACCCAAACATAATGTTCTTAGTCAGAACAACAAGAAAGATATTAAAATGCTAATTATAGAAGCTTGTTTTTTTTCAAATACATTACGAAATTCATTTAGGTTGAGTGTATACCAGGAATAAGGTCAAAATGTTGTATATGTTTTATGTTACTATCAACAACTACCTAAAAATTTACCCTACTAAGCAATTTTATTTAATGTTCATACCATGCACACATAAGGATTACAACTTCTAAATTCTAAAAATTTTAAAAAATTCGCCAAAAACTATAGCTTTTACTAAAATTGTTTTAAGACCACGTCATTCTTACACCAAAGCTTTTCTGAAGCCCCTCTTTTGTTACCTGTATGTCACCCTTGTTGATCTATACGGTAATTATACACGCTTGAAGTGGAACATACTGACCAGCCAGCCTGTTCTTAGCCAACAACATAACAATAAGCAATAACGAAATAAATTTATATTGGTTTATAATAACAGATTTAAGAAAAATTAATTGGAAGGAATTTGATTGTTATGTAGTAACAGGGAATTACCTTGCAATTACTGATGTTGAAAGAAAACATTTATGGAAGGCCCAAATGTATAACAAATGACACTAAGTAGTCACCTTTGGGTATTTTTTATTTAAATTATGATTATGAAAAAAAAAATCAAATAAAATTATTCCTTACTATCTAGGATTATATGTAGCAAATGAATGACAGACAAGGATGCTATTAATTATTTCCAATAAATCTTAATCAGACAAGTACTCATTTAAGATATCAGTATGTAGTACTAATGATATTAAGACTCGTGGCTGTATCAGCTGTCACATGATACTATGTATATAATCAAAATATTACTGATTCATTTATTTTAATCAGTTCAAGTTATATTAGCTCATGTTTGTTGAACATGATTGAAGTAGCAAGCCTTTTGATATGGGTCTGTTTGAAGGGGTTTCAACCAATGTAGACGGGCATCTCTAATGCCGGAAGCTTCTAGTTTTTTTTAGGATTATTACATAAGTTCAAGATTAATTTTGAGATGTGACAACTGACATTCATGTGAAAGTAATCATTCAAATCAAATTTATTAGCTTAACCTGCCGAAGCAGTTCTTAAAACATTTGACTGACATGTGAAATTCACTGCAATCCGTCCATTAACTTTAAAAATCTCACCAGAGCTCAGTTTCTCAATAAATACTGTATGTATTGCCTTGAAATCGGCTATGCTAATACATCCTGAAAAGTATATTCTTTAGTATGACCCTAATAGTGCCATCAACATTATATAAGCAAGTTTAAAAAGTGATTTTCTGACACGAAAGTAACATGGTGACACATTGGGTTTTCTATTTTTTTTTTCGAGACTGGTAAATAGTAGTAATCATCTACATTACGTTTCTACCATCAAGTAATGTCTTTGAATCTGTTTTTTTATTCCTATTATCCTACAAAAGTTTAACAGAATTAGCAAACAGTTTCTAAAAAAATCACTTTTATTGACTGTTAGGCCATAAATGTCAAAGGTCAGGCACATCAGCTGAGCCTCGTGACCCAAGGGTCTCTTGTAATGGTACACCAACATATAACATTGAAGAAATTGAAGTACATATGTATGTAGTCCCCAGTTTCTATTGACAGTCCATGATAATGAGTGTTGTGTGATTCCACACTTTCTGGACATGGTGGTTATTCCCCTGATAGTCTGTATAATCTACCTTTTCAGGTTGGAGTGGAATATAAAGGTATTTCTGGTTCTTTCATTTTGAAAATGACTAGATTTAATGGTAATTATGAATGCAGATAATATTAAAGGAATTGATGTACATGTGTATGTGGCCACATGTTATCTGTTGACAGTCTACGACAATGAGTGTTGTGTGATCTCACACATTCTGTGACCCCCTTCTTCATGAAGCATATCAGCAGATAATGCTGAGCAGACTCAGTTCTTGTCCAGTGTTTGACCGGGACTGCAACATTGCTTGTGACCACTGGTGCTAATCACACAAGAGTACTGGACAGAGCAGTTCACATCCAAATAAGTTACCTGACACAATCGGATCTTTGATTACTAAACCATGGTTAAACAGAGGCATGTTTGATGTTAAGAGAAAGATAAATAGTGTATTATTATTGTGACATGTACATCTAATCTCACATTCATCAATCCAAATGCATATTCTGAAATGTACCTAGATGTGTTTTCACCAGCCAGTTTGTATTTTATTCATACATATTACAATAACACAAATTCAAGAAAAATATAATATGGAAACACATACAGTGCAGATCAAGAATGTTCATTATAAGCTTGTGGTGTTTTCCCTACCCATAAAGTATTGAAGCCTAAAATTCTAAAAACTCATATCAGTACTACAATCACTTGGATTAAGTCATACTACAGGCACATGTATTATCTAGTAAATTTATATACATATTCTTTTAAAACTTTTCTTTTAATATTTTCTGTTATTTCATAGAACCAATTTTGCTGACCTTCATTGACTATCTAATATAAGTTGATTTATATTTTGAAAATTAAATTAACCTTTTTTTCACGATATTAATTAATTTGATAATATAATATGAGAATATAAGAAATTTTTAATATTATATTACTTAATAACTGAAACTTTGATATCAAATAATTAGATCCTGTTATGTACAAAATTAAAAGTACAAGATTTTTTAATACCAAATTTATTATGAAAGTGATTTTTTGTCTCCAGTTTGGTTCTGTCCAGAATCTTGACGTAAACAGTATTTTATTGGATATATTTATAAGGATCGGAAAACAGGACACAGCCCACATAATTTCTCTCCTGATACATACATAAAGGACTGAATTGTCAGCCTAGATACTATTAAAAAATAATATGCAATAATCATAAATAATTCCACTGGAGACAATTTAAGAAACACTAAAAAAATCTTTATTTATTAACTAGAAGAAAAAAGATAAAATCTATATGGAAGTTGTACTATATAATAAATTTATGTGAAATATCTATAAGAAAAAATGTACAAGTATGCATATAATTATATATCAATATTTTACAAATGACATGGTCTTTACTATGGGTTGCTTTCAAATTACATGTTTTCAAGAGTTCATACAATTATCTTATAAATGCTACTTGAAACGTCCCAAAAACGATCATTGAGCTTTCAAAATATAAAATAACAGAATTAAAGAATCTGAGATAATTAAGATCTCCAGTATCATTAGGCTTTTTGTAAATGACAGACACAGTATAAGAAAATTGTGTAGGTAAATGGATGATATAGGTGCTTGTTATATTATTTAAACATGTGATTGTAGTGCTAGTTTATTGCACTCTTGGCTGCGCAAGGTCTAGAATCCTCCCATCAGTTTAAGTAATAGTAATAGTAATAGTAATATATACTCCAGTAAAAGTAATAGTAAAAGTAATAGAAGATATAATATGGTAATAGTAATTGTAATAGTAATAGTAATATAAGAAATTGAAAGTAATAGTAATAATACTTGTAATAGAACAACTGTAATAGACCCCATGTCTGGTACATGGTGGTTTGTGGAGGAAGCCGGGTTCATCCGGAGAAAACCACTGACTAAGACGAGTTACTACAGCCAACTATCAAGACAACTCCGGGGTTTGCAACCGCGTCGCCAGTGGAGAGAGCCGAGCGTTTTACCTCTTGACTGCCAAGGCCCCGAAGTTGTTCGCCGTATCGGCCTAACATTTTGCTTGTGCTTAGTCCTTTGTACCTCAATCGTGTACACAACCCTGGTGACGCCGCTTACAATCGTTTTCACGTCCATCCGAATTTGGTTTTGGTGAAATTGCACATATCTCAGGAGTGTTTGGACCTGTCAGCCTGACATTTTGCACGTTTATCCACCTCGAAAAACTTTGTCCAGCAAGGTGACGCTATCTACCGTTCTGTTTTCGTAGATTCCATTGATGCCCTTTAAAAGGATGGTTTGATGGATCCGCCCAAGATGGTTTAAGGAGAAAAAAAGAACACTCGAACATAAAAGATCGTTGGACAAGCGGTCCCCCGAACTTTTTTTGTCGTATCCTATTGTTTTGACACTGATCGGCTTTTCTACTGCACTCACTCGCTTATCTTGACACCTCATTAATTCCCGCTGGTCTTCCGTCGATCTGCCATACTGGCTGTGATTTTAAGAATTATTAGAACCAATAGAACTCAATATTCGGATTCTGCGCATTCAATAATTAAAAAGAAATCATGCACATAACAGCGTGTTCGAATCATAATAGCCTATACCGGTAGCCATACTGTGAAATATAGAAACCTGAATAGTCAATGAAAACGGAGACGGCATGTGTAAGTAATTTTTTCACTAGTTCAACTATTCTAGTATGGCCAATAAAACAATTATCCGGAAACATTCTTTCAAATTAATATTTTATGTCAATGGGTGTGACTACTGTTTGAAAGAAACAAGTAGAAGCAAGAAATGGTTCTTTTAATGACAGGTGAGTGAAAATATAGGGGCGTGTCCATTGCGGCCTGTAATATCGTTCGCCGACCAGACATCAGAATCATATTGTTAGTGATAAATAAACGCTGACATTTTCTCAATTTTTATTTTTAAAAATGTCACTATAGTTTATACAGTGCACTTACGTTTGATCTTAGCACCATTTGACAGTACGTTTGCAAGGGCTAGGACATTTATTGTACATTATATTTAAACAGTATTTATATCCTTCAGTATTTATGAACACATTTGATGCTGGATTTGTTTTTAATTCTAGGGGTGTTAATATAATAATTCAAGGAAACAAATTATAAAATGCATAAAATATAAATAATATTGAATTGTCTCTAGCAATTTTTTATCCAATTTTATTTTATCCTAAATTGATGACACTGATAATGTTATATTCAAATATCCGAGATCTTTATTTTGTAGTAATATCGAGCGAAAAGTAACGTTAAGTTAAAAAATGTGAGATATTCATTTATTCGTATAAAATTGTTTTTTTTTTAATTGCCGTAATTTCCCCGTACAAAAGAATAAGTGCGCTCAATAATGGTTTTGTACAAATAAACCTTGATCCGCCTGACACTTGCATTTCCAAAGATCTTCGCCAGCTTTTTCGACAACAAGATTGGAGACGCTACCTACCGTCACATCAGAAAGATTCCAAGCCTCACTTTTCAATGTTTGTGCACGGGGAAGAGTAAATGAAGAACTAAAGAGAGAACATGGATCACCAATAAATTTGACAAAAGAAACTCTTCTCCATGGCCAAAATAAAACCAAATATCCCATGGAGCAGAAATTGTCCCCTTATCAAGTTCTATATCCAGTAAATTACTTTTTTATTCATGCATAATTTTCATTCATACTTCACAGTGATTTTTTTTACAGTAAGAGAGTTATTGCTAATGGGTAATAGATTCCTTATATTTAGAATGTGAATGGTAAATTATTTCTGTACTGATATTATAATTATTAAAATATCTATATTAAATATTATTATTTAAAGCCATTGTTAATTTCACAGAGCATGTCTTACATATCCATTTTTTATGTCTTAGGAATATGACACCTTCAAATAATATATTTTGCCAACATATTTTATGTTATTCAACAATCTATATAATTAACACGCAGTTGGGTGTTTTCTTGATAATGGTTTACCTGCTTCGCTCTTATATGACTCCAGTAATTCTACCAAATATCAACAACGAGAGCCCGGCAATAAAATCCCGTGTCAAAACATGTTTATTTTGTGTTCATGTGCTAAATGAAAGCTCCACATGGTACATAAAAATGTCAGCAATGGCTGTGTGCCACATCATAGATAAGGAGCAGCGTCCGTGTACTATGTCACAGGTTGAGCCGCAGTGTTCTCTGACTTCTGACCCAAGGTCCCGAGTGACTTCCGAACTAGATGCATAATTTAGTTTGGTCATGTCACATGATCGAGCATATATTAACCGCGACAACAAAGTCTAACACTTGTGAAAAATATGTCA
Source organism: Sipunculus nudus (assembly GCA_026874595.1). Classification (NCBI taxonomy): domain Eukaryota; kingdom Metazoa; phylum Annelida; class Sipuncula; order Golfingiida; family Sipunculidae; genus Sipunculus; species Sipunculus nudus. The sequence continues at coordinate 32,305,675 of CM049320.1, forward strand.
ACAAGATAAGAGAGGGGGTTTATATTATGTCGATGTACTCAATAGTTCAGAACGACATAATGATGTCAATTCTATTCATTGTCGGACCTTTCGGTTTTCTTGTAGAACCATGCGACAGGTGCGCGGACTCGCTTAATATCTAGGCCGATGAGGCCGCATGAGTGATAATCGACCGGTGGATCAAAAGACGGCCAGCTTTCAATAAAATTGAAACAGGTATTAACATTCCAGTGTTACAATAATGAATATACATTTACAATTATTATTACCGATATATAATATATTAAACTCAAATTTTTGGTAGGCCTGCAGGCGACTCTCGGATTCTGATGAAATAATCGCACTTCGATTGGACATTATACATTTATTAGTTACCTGATTCTTCAGAAATCGGTTACTTTGATAATCGCAGTGGAAAACATGTGACGATTCCATTTTGTTATTTAAGTTTTAATAAAACGTCCTTTAATGAGGCAAAAAAAATGAATAACAGGCCTTCCAGTTTGAATAGTCAAGTCTGGTGAGTGACCGGCGTGACCCGGATCAAGTAATAACTGTCAAATGTGATTGTCGATTCTATGGTAATTTTTGTCACATTTTAAGGTTAAATATTCAGGTTTTACAATTTGGTGGGCTAACAATTACGTAACATATTACTTAAGTTTTAAATGTCTTCAATGAGGAGGACACAATTAAAACTGTCTCCGGGGACATTGCCAAATAGATTCAAATACATAGGAAACTTTGTTTTGTTCAGTATTTATATATAAAATTCCTTTCTAATTGGTTGCAAGTGCTGGTGCAGTTTGAAATAGGTTTCATGGTTAATGAGTGTATGTCTTGCGGGATTACACAATCAGTTTAGGCGAAGTCTAGATGCTGTTATAAATTGAGGAACAATTAAAAAAAGGAAGGGATACGACAATTTAAGAATTTGCACTGCATACCATTAAAGTCTTGGACGAGAAATGCTTTTTCACCTAGATACACGCTATGGCATGCTGTGACATCACATTCTGTAATTACATGTGCCTTATCTTGAATTAGTGAACTTTGTGAACATTTTTTTATATTTAGTCTCATATCAGAATCTTCTCTTGATACTTGAATGTATTAGTGTAAAATCCTCTTTATGACATTTGCACCTGATTATATTTAATTGCATTTGCATTTGAATGATTTAAAGATTTGCACTTAAATGCACTCAGTTGAATATGAAACCAACCTTGTTCAGGATATATGCTTAAAACTTAACAAAATTGAAGAAGATCAACTTTTCCAGATAAAATTTTGCAATTGTTTTAAACTAGTTATTGGAATAAATTAAATAAAAAAGTAATTTTACTTATACTGCAGTACATTCTCCGGATATTGTACTCGAACTTAAGTACATTTAAACTTCCTTTATTGGGCTTGTCAAATTCTGAAGTACTTGTATTTCAGTACAGTACCTCTGTACATGTATTTGGACTTTAGAATACTTAAAATTCCTCAGCTATGACCTCTTATATTTTGTACTTAAATACAGACCTTCTGTATTTGGGTTTGGACCTAAGTGCTTTAAAATTCCTGTATTTCGACTTGTACTAAAGTACAGACCTCTGTACTTGACCAGAGCCTGAATATGTGCGATATAAATCTTAAACCACAGGCGTATGGCACCCAGTATACAAAACCGTGTCTCCTTACAACTAGTGTAAAATTGATAGAAATTTTAGGGTATAGAAATTTTCTGTGCTATATATCATTAATGAAATACATATAAAATACATCAATAGATCAATCATTCCTTTTTTAAATGTGATTGACGTAACAAACCGCACTGAGTCATAAGACTAGGATGCGTGGCACAATTGTGACAGTCACATATTAGTTAGCAAATATTTATATAAAAAAGGATATGTTTCTTCCGGTATTTAGAATGCTTCAGTCTTCTCGTTGACGTTGTATTAGGAGGGTGTGTGAGACAAGTATGGGAATTGCCTGAGGAACAGATATCAATATATTCCTGGTGATATGTCAGTTTATTTTTTTAAACAAAGTCTAAATGGCCCAGGTTCTCAACTTGTAAAACAAAGGACTCATTTAAAGATAAGGGTACAGGAAAGAACCAGGCAAGCAAAACAGCCAGTGCGAAAAATAACCCTCAGCGGAAAAGCGAAGTCAACAACAGAACGGAAAGGAGGATATAAACAAATAATTCACGTAAACTTACTCGTAATACCTTTCAGATAAGTCAGAAATAATAGCTGTACTTGTAGTTTTTGCTGCCTCGGTTCCTCTTGGAGATCTTCCAGTCCTGTGACTATAATTGTAAAGCGGGTGGCTGAGACCTTCCTGTGGGACCTGTTGTCAGATGTGAAACTCTTGCCTGAATGTCACCTTCAGGTTGTGCGCGTTATCGCTGACACTGCCAGCAAAGGGAATTTGAGACGAAATCACCTGATCTGGTGTACTTTTTTCCGACCATTAATTAACCACAATATTCAGGACTACATCGGCTGGTGGTCCAGTTATCACCCTAATTTACATGGTTGTGACACTGCTTTTATTATACGTCGATCTTCACGGTCTTACCAAAAGAGCTGTCCCTTTATTGGCACAGCTGGCTGAAAGTCAACTGAGGTATAGGAATGGTGTTTTTTCTGTGGTTCGTACGTCTGTCAGGCCGACCTTACGTCTTGCCGTTCATTAGCAGGGCATAAATTACGGCTGGACCTAGAAATTTCTAAGTAATTATCCAAGGAGCTCAACTAAAAATCGTTTTGGAAACCTGAAATTATGTGAGTGCGGCCTATATCCTTCGAGCTATGGGTCTTGTAATTACCCCTAAAGGAATAAAAAATGTGATACAAACCCTCCAGTATCTTGATCAATTATGCATGGATTGCCATAAATCTTTCCTTAGTTATTGACCATGATTAATTTGGTAAGTTCGAGAAAACTGGTGGCGCCACCTGTATTATTTTTTTTAATTTTTAAGGATTTTTTATATTTTTGAGACCGTCAAATGACAGCAATCATGTCAGTAAGGCTGAATCAATTGTTCTTGAAATCCGGTATTAGCTGCTTAAGACTTGTGGTACCAATTCCATTTTTTTTAATATTATAACGCATTTTTTTCTATATTCAAGTTCCAGCAATAATATCTTTAACGCAGTTAGCTTATATGAAATTCCTACTTAAGTACAGAGAGGCCCTCTGTCAGTGTCCTGTCTGTATGTTCACCACTTGGAAGCTGGAACAAGGCTGATTTGTAAAGGTGCATGGTACTGCCACCAGGAGGTGTGTGCACTTTGTTTATGCTTTGTCCACCGATCAGGTCTGATACAAGCTGACTGATACAGGAGTAATGGTTTTCAGGATGATATTTATACGGAAAATACCGTAATGTTTTAGGGAGTTAGGACTGTACATCATGCATGTACCAGTATATATTATTTACCAGTTATGTGAAATGGTCCCTAAATGGTTACACATCTGAATAACTTTAAGTATTGCATACTGCTACCTATTTCATTGAACACATGATACATATACAATGATTGAACATATAATACAAGTAGTATTACACCATCATAAGATACTTATAAAGCAAAAAATGCATTTATGAAAACATGCATAATAGGGTTGACATATTAAGTTGATGTATATTAAGAAATAATACAGACAGGGAACATTACAAACATACTGAAAAAAGTGTCTTTTTAGCTGATACTATGTACTTCAGCAATGGTTTTCAGTTCAATATTTATTTTTAAATTGTTTCCACTTCTGGTCCTGTATTCCTCTTTTCACCTTCACTCTAGCTATGTTTCCTCCTTTTTTTGTTTACATACATAAAGTAGGAATTCATAAATGTATATAAAATGTTTAAAGACTAATATTAGAATATCTAGAAGGTTTTCGTTAGTCGTGTTCATTATAAGTAAGGTTTCTTGGCATATGTTGCTAATGTTCACATATGGGCCTATGTCTCTCAACAATTTTAACAACAGTTAATTAATATAAAGCTGTATGTTATTTTACAGTGACAGTATATTTGATATATATATATTATATATATATATATATATATATATACATACATATAATTCAGGACTTAAACACACTTACTTGTGTTCGACAGCTCTGTTTCGTAAGGGCACCCACGGGTCCTCACTCGTCAGGGACTCTTATTTGTAGTTGGTCAGAGGGTAACTTTTTAACAACAAACATTGTGTTCCAGGCCACCGTAACACGTCTAGACAATCTGAGACAAGAAACCTACATTGGCCTTACAGAAAACACATTCAAAACACGCTTCACGGCCCACAAATCTAGCTTCAAAAACGAAAAGAGACGAAATTCCACCACATTAAGTGAATATATTTGGAAAATAAAGGACTTAAATGTGCAAAATACCATACAATGGAAGATAATCAGCAAAGCCAGAGCGTACTCCACATTATCTAAATCATGTAACCTTTGTTTGGAGGAAAAGTAATTTATTATTCATCGCCCCTTATTATGCACTCTTAACAAAAGAAATAAAATCACAGCGACATGCAGGCACAGGTCAAAACACCTGCTGACCAACTACAAATCCCCTGGACCAAGTATAAGGAGCCCCGATAAGACCACTCAGTGTTCCCTTAGAAAATCAATAGGTTTCCCTTATTAATACAAAATACATCATTTTAATTTTCTGACCACTTCCCCCTAATCCGCCCCACAATCATGTCCGTACGATGGCCATGGTTGTCTCTTCTACAAACATTTCGATAAATCATGGTAACAGCCCGTTGTTAACCATTAAGAATTCTGCAGGTGAAATTTAAACATTACCTTGGCTCTGACTCACGGCAGCAAGTTTTAATATGTATTTGTCATCAATATTCGTGTACTTGCACCATATATCATTGTTTATTTTCATGACACGTGATGGGGCATATATATATAATGTTACCAAAATCGCCATAAATCTCGTACCTAGCGGAGAGAGTAACCTGGACTTTCATTCACTACGCTTTGGCCTTTTGAAATCAGTTCGGCAAAGTCAAACAAAAGGCCTAAAACACCTCCAGGGGGGTCTTCCGGGGCTTGCCTAGAACACGGAACGCGGAACAGGGGCTAAATTAAAAATTTTACAAATCGCATATGTTGAAATCCAGTTATTACTATATATTATGTCATGAAACATTCAACCATTTAAAAGTTATGACGCTTTTTATATTTTTGTTCCGTTCCGTAAATTAACCCGGTTCCGCGTTCCATGTTCTTTTCTTTTCCGTTTTTTTTTCGGTCAGCCCCGGACTGTAGGACAATTGCCCCAAAGCTGGCACGTGTGGCAGACACTGACCATGGACAACTACCTAAACTAACCAGTCAACTTTGTACACATTGTGTTGGCTACGGGCCCTTTTAATTCATTATGATCAAATAACCATATATTGACAAATCTGCTCATTATAGTGTTACGATAATAACATAAAATGAAAAGATTTAATTTAGTATAAATCTTCAAAATTTGGCACAGATCCCCGCCCCTTAGTAGGGGCATATCCAGGGGGGGGGGTGGGGGTACCGCTTTATATTCAATTTCAGTACGTTTAACTCTGTTTTAGCCATACTTTTACGTCTATGGATAAGGAGGTTCGAATACTTATGTTCTCTTCCTGGTAACGGTGTTAAACTGTTAAAGATATTATATCGTAAAAGATAAAATAAAGTGCATGTATTTATTTAATGTTTAGTTCTTTCTCCTTGTATAACAACTTGCATATTTAACCGAAATGATACATTGAACCATTATTGCGGGGCTACCTTTGCAATTTGAAATTCAACCAACAATCGCTAACACAGGCATAGGTCCTTTGAACGTTTATCGTTAAGCAAATGTACAATAACCAAGTGTCAGATAACGCATGCAGCTTCCTTTTCTGTAGATCTTGGACCTTTACAATCTGGACCACTTTCGAACTACTTCCTACAATCTCTGACCGTTGTCCCGACGATCTCGAACCGCATACCCTAAGAACTCTGCCCAAAATCTCCGAAATCTTTAAACCTAGTCTGGACTCATCAAACCGAGAGTACTAAGCGGCAATTTGAGATTCATTGTTTGAACTAAATGTTTGAGTATCAATTTACCACATACACTAGATATATAGTGTTGAATTGAATATTTATATACATATGAATATATGCATGCACCCACACACGAGGTACGCAGAGGCTTGGTCTACCTACACGGTGACACCTGGTGGCCTCTTCATAACATGTCAACTCCGGACACATACACTTGATCAGCTACATAACCCTGAACGTCATGTTCATCTCCGCAAAGCAACATCAACAGGACCAACATCACCAGTAAGTGTATATCAAAAGAGATCTGTCGCCAGGACATAATTGCTCAATTGAGCATGAGATAACTAGGCAACTTCATAAGCTAAAGCTTTTTAATCTCTTCTCATTTTGAATTTTTTTTATATATATGGTTTCCCTTGTTTGAATATTCTCAAGAATTATTAACTTCTATGCTTGTATGGGCATAATTTTTAAAATAATGTTCCGGAACTTCAGCCTGTAACACATACATATAAGTTTACATATAGATACATACTTATAGATACACACCAGAAAACCAAAATATATATATATATATATACAGGGATCGTAATATCTTGAAATCTGCACCTTTCCAACGAAAAGAGATTAATACAGGTTTGCCTTTTCCACCGAAAAAGTGCTTAATGATTCAATATAAACACTGTTATAACAGAAACACAATTGTACAGATATACATATATATATATATATATATATATATATATATATATATATATATATATATATATATATATATATATATACATATATACTGTCACGACAGCCTGGGGCTCGTGCATTTTGTCCAGGGGAAAATCAATACACAACCAAACCGCTGACATAAAACATACCAATCAAAACTCCTTGACCGAAAGTATCGAACACAGAAAATTTTTACTTTTATTCAAAAGTTACATGTGAATATGTTTAAAGTGATACAAATGGATACAAAAAAAATATTTACTTAAATGAATAGTGCTGACGTTTCAGAGAGGGTGCTACTTAAACAGGAAACTGCATAAGACATACAAAATACACATGGCACAGTACTAAAATGAGAGGGACTTAACCCTAGCTACACTTATATTATACATGCTTATATCAAACTGTTAAGGCTGGCTCTTACAAGAATTTTCCTATCTGGATCGGAATTGAGCTCTCAATACCGGCTCCTTTTTATCTCAGGGAAACCTTACCTTACCTGTCGCTCTTGTACTACTTCACATGTACAATTTATTTAAACTTATATATTCTCTGCAATTTGAAGAATTAATACACTTTGGTATTTCTTAAATCTGTTCGCTCGTTTTTTTTTATAGAAAAAAGAAAAAGGGTTTTCAGTGAGATACTGTCTCAATAAGATATGTACAAATGAATTTTCATTTCATTTGTGGCGCTGTGCTCGTGGCAAGAAATTCATACCTCGGTATGTTAACCTTGAAGTCCTGGTTTGTGATGATGATTACATTTGCGAACCGCAATGGGACGCAGGGGCATTCAGGTTTTCGATGAGCTTTGACTGGTTACTATTGTTGGACGTTCGGTTGGTGTGAGGAAGACATGAAAGATGAATGAAATGTTCGTTTTAAGGCCGGGAAACTGTCCCTGTAAAAAATCGAAATATGCGTTACTTTTTGGTAGCAGAAGCGGACAAACGGGAGACCGGGAGGCCCGTACCTCCTTTTTCAGCCGCCGTAACCTTTATTACCGTATCATACGAAGTAAGAGGTCTGAAACCCGCGCCCCATCATGGCCCCTTTTCCGAAAAAAGGTATCTTGTATTTGGCTTTGTCATGAATCCTCCTTGGTTGAACCCCTCCCTTTCATAAAGCAAGAGTCACGTGTCGGAGCCTGGATCAAATGTTAGGCCAAACATGCATAGATCCGCCACTGAAGGCAAGGGATATTCATATGCACAATAGTCTTAATTCTGCGCTGCAGGCGACCTCACAGGCAATACGGTCTTTGCCATAGGCAGTTCGGCCGTTTTCGGTGGGTTTTATCACGCAATTTATTAAACACGCAAAAATCACTCAAAATTTTGTGTACATTAAACCTTATTTATTCTCATTTCGACGTGAACACTGCGGGAACGATAATCTTAATAATGAGGTGTGGCACAGTGTCATACGCAACGCACTTTCAGAGACCATTAAGAACAAAGGTCCAGAATAGAGAGCTGGAATCCCCCGAGTATTAGCTCGGGTTAGCGAAGTTTGGGGTCGCGTCACGTAAGCAAGCAGCGGAGGAGGCTGCACGGGTTTAGTTTTCAGCAGTAATGTTGCCTTCTTTTGAATAAAAGATCAATTGGATCGATGCATATCTCTCGATTTTCGACTGGCTGTTAGCTAAGTGTATCTGCGAGATAGTTTTTTTTTTTTCTTATACCAAAAGAACCGTTCTATCATGTGGCAGCAGACATCATCTGACTGATATACCCGGAATCGGATTCGGGAATCGTTATATCCTCACCTTATAGACGAGGCCACTCGTTGGCCTCAGGCCTTGCCACTGCAGACCATACTGCAGTAATATGTTTATTTAATGGGGAAGTGTGTAAAAAAGCGGATCCTGTTTATTTAATGGGGAAGTGTGTAATAAAGCGGATCCTGTCGTGAAGGCATGTCTCCCCTATTTTGTTTAATTATAGGTCTTGTAACTAGCAGTTGCACTCTAAGCTAGAGCCGAAACACATTATCGCTACGGTGAATGAATTAACACGGAAAGAGGATAATTCTTCTATTGAGCCATCGAGGAAAGAAGATCACTGGGTTAAAGCAAGGTGAGGCTATTGTCCCCAAGCTCAGTTCAGATAACGCAAGAGCTTCTGTCTCGTACAGATTTAGAACAGGCGACTCTAAGGAAAATGAGGTATAAGTCAGACCAACATTGTGTGTAGAAAACACATTTATTTGTAATATGTTTATTTAATGGGGAAGTGTGAAATAAAGCGGATCCTGTCGTGAAGGCATGTCTCCCCTATTTTGTTTAATTATAGGTCTTGTTATTTGGGTTCGGCGTGTTGATGAATATGACCAAAACTGGTCCCAGGCATTGTATGAGACTTATGAATATAGATAAACCTTCAGGGTAGTAGGGTAATTAGGAGGGTTGCATACACACTGGGGATTCAGTGCCCAGACGCCAGACAGCCGCCAGTGGGGACCAGCGCCACCAGTCGGAGCCCTGTGCTTCTAATTTTGATCAAGTGCTGTAAGTCGAGCGGGGGGGGGGGGGTGGAGTGCCACAATTCTCAGTTATATCCGGTGCTTCGAGTCAGGGTTCAGTGCCTCCAGTCAGGAACCAGTATTGCCAGTTCAGGACGTCTAGAGACTGTTTAATTGGACTCTGTATATAACTGGAGTTGTTATTCTATGTTTGTTCATCCAGTTTATTAAATGTGCACTGAGCAGTAACAGGCTGTGATCCCTGTCTGGTAGTTGGTTTTGAATTCCGTAATAATCCGTCAATATATTCTTTATTGCCTTGTGTTTTGTTGTATACCTGAGTGCTTATACGATGAGTGCGCCTTAAAAGACTACACCATCTCTACCTTACCACGTTAAGGCAAAGGCTACCGGAACAGTCACTTATTAAGGGCAGAGTTTTTCCTAGGGCACCGCTGTGGGGCAACGATTACCGGGTGAAAAGTAATGTTTTGTTATTCACTAGCTTAATTTGCATAGAGCGTGACCAGCCCCAGTAGATAGGTACTTTTAAATAGGAAATGAACGGCACGTAACACTCATTCTGTTTGGCGGGCAGTCACTAACAATCCATTCAATATAGGATATTCAGTGTTCTGCATGTGCATTTTCTAAGAATCTTCATCCCCTCCACCTTTTCATATAAAACATATGTTTATGGTCAACGAAATCATTTCTGTGACCTGCAACACATTTTTGAAACTGTATTTATCTTGGCTTCCTAAAATATTCAGTGTAACATAAGACATTTTTTTAACATGGTATAAAATTATTTCTAAAATTGATTCCTTGCCACTTACCCCGAGGACCTGCCAGAGTGCCCACTAACAAATAAAAAAATCTTGGTTATTCTACATCACACAGGCAAAACGATCAGTGACGTTATTATGCATTTGTACTGTCTGCGATGCTTTGGCAAGTGATTTACTTTTTCTTACACAAACCCACCTATCACAATAAATAGCATTACCTGTGCTTCTATACCTGCAATAACCAGTAATGAAAAAGTTCCAAGGGTATAACCCCTTCAAGAAACACTTCCAGCAAATAATGGTATATCAGATTAGACTTGTAGACTGGACATAGACGAGTTGCTTGGAAATGTCGAGTGGCTACACTGTCAAATATCATAGGGTGAAACATTTTGCGTCATGCGTCAAAGCAGTACTTTTATATTTTGTTATTTTTATACCAGACGGTACGTATTCTGAATGAAATCATCAATTATTGAAAGGTATTTCTTTTAATGCAATTGTAAACGGGGTGGCTGTGTTTGTTAGCTTTGTGCCTGTATGTTTCGTTCCATAATTCTGTAAGAATTACCATGTTTCTTTCCTTGTCAGTTATAAGGGTATTTGCAACAGATACAACACTAGTAAGCAGTAGATTATTACAAAATTAGTATCCATAACAGGAACATGAACTTATGCTAAGTGTGATGTTAAACAAATATAATTCGAGTAAATGGGTCACGACTATACACTTTTGGGGATAATTAAATACCAATGCTATGACGCCCTTGCTCAAATAAACTTTGCAGTGAGTGGATATCGGCTACGGGAGTGCGACTTTGGGAATAAAGTCAAGGTCAAAGATAAATATCCAGTAGAAATTTGTGATCTTGGACTATTGCTGTGCTCATATTCCTTTTTTTCTTTAATTTGCCATAATGGAGATCTTACAGACAGAAAATGGCATAGGAAAGAAAAGGGTAAAATATTTGGAATCATTTGCACCATGGTGACCTAAGTAGGTCTACCTACCAAAAAATAACCCCTTCCAACTATACAATTGAAAATCTCATCAAATCAAGGAACAGAACCAGTTTTTTATCCTGTATATTACCATCTGTATCGATACAACCCTGCTACAATGAACATTCCGGCGGATTTATATTAATGTTTATACAGGATAACCCTTTCAGTCAAATATATTTGATCTGCAACACAGCTCAATTGGAGAAAGCAGTTTTTAAAATCTTGTAAAGTACAATACCAATGTCATAAAAATTGCATATTCACTTGTAATTATGGCATACATGTTAGTGCACAGTGCGTTCACGATAAGTACATGATTAACGGGAAAATAAAATGTAAAATTAACGGGAAATAAAATGTAACATAAGACATACAAAATAGCATTAAGGGGGGAGGGGTCCTGGTGATTATTTGATCATTTTAGAACGACACTTAATGAGTAAAAATTTCTCTTATTGTGTTTCACAATATTGAGTTTGGACATACCAAAACATGATTAACAACTAAAATCGGTTACATTATATTTTCCTGCACTTTTGGATAATAGCATTTATAGATCAATGTAATATTTTTCGCAAATACAATGTGTTAATCCTTGCAAAATAATCTCTCTTGGTGCATATAAAGAGCACAGAACAAAACTTCCACCATTTGCATTCAGGTATCTCGTCTCTGGATCAGGTCAGTGACTGGTTGTTTTAACGGCGACAAGCATGTCACATCTGAGGACTTCCTTAGCTTTACATGGTAAACCGTCAGTCATACTTTCTTGTTCCACATCGTACATCATATCATAAAGTAAATCTTCTCTCATTTCCTCAGGTACCAGATCGAGTGCAGGATGGAAACCTTTCACTACAGCTGCAGTGGAAAAATTTTTCATAAACATTCAATTTATACATTATCAAATATTATCAATGTCAGACTGCTTCATAAATATTGGAAAAGCGGTCAGAAGTTGAGACAAGAAATATAGCTGCTTGGGCACGTTTAACCTGTTGTGATTATACTGAATAGAAAAAAATGCGTATTTATTTAAAACAATATTCTATTTTATGAAAACCAATCTGTTTATGTAAATTTAACACAATTTTACATGAAAAAAATAAAACAGTCTAGCATACCTCTGGTCATTGGGAACTCATGAAAGACCACTTTGTAATGCATGACGTCAAATCCATGCCTTAAGACAATTTCCTTGAATACATTATGTTCAGTCAGCCAGGGGACCCCTTTTGCCTTTGACGGCTCAATACTCGCTAAAACCCATGGCGGTAATACATGTTCTAATTTCTGAAATTTCAAGCATAATCTATACAGAATATGGTTCATTTATTTACACTGGATGAGAGTGATAATCAAACGAATATCTTATTATTCCGCCTGTGAGACGTAAGTTTTATTAGATGTCGCTAATAATACTTGAGGACTGTAATAACGTTACCTCGAAGCTTATCCATTTCTTCCAACGAGGGCAACCAATAATCGTTTTCATTATAGCTGGATAGTAACGGTAGGGCTGATGATATAAAGGGAACAGTAACATCGCCCTTCCACCTGGTTTAAGGAGCCAGTTGATGTTATCAAGAGCACATTCCATGTCACGAACCAATTGAAGCGCGTAAAATGATGTGGCATAGGAAAAGTAAGATTTGTACGTGGACCTGTCTTGAAGGTTACGATCCTGAAAAAATATAGAAATATAGCGAGAGAGAGAGAGAGAGAGAGAGAGAGAGAGAGAAGAAAAGAGAGAGAGAAAGAGAAATGTCTTTGTACGTACCAATAATAATAACAATAATAATAATATACAGGAAGGGAAAGAGAGAGAGCGCATGAGAGAGGGATGTGGTAGGAACGCACCCATCGAATCTCAGAGCCAATGCTTTTCTTGCGATGCTGCAAGATAAGTCCTCTTTCCTTTTCATTATTCCACCTACGGAACATCATATACATTTTCTAGACACTAACATCTGCTTGTTTCACAGTATTGTCAAATACTCAAACCAGAGCATGGATTTGATTGACAACATAAATTAACTCTTGGGTTAAGAGTATTTTTAAAAATAGAATTTGTGGCATCGGAGACGCCACAGTGTCCTCGCCCAAGACATATCTCCTTGTTCTGAAGCATATATTGACATTTTACCAGGTCAGGATCACAAGAGTCAAGTTCAACAGCTTTTTTTAACTTGTCCTAACTTATTTTTAAATTGTATTATTAGGCTTATATGACCTTGAGACCCTCTTCATAATGATGGTAGAAAAATTGGTGGGTTTAATTTGATTCGCACTACTTCAACAGAAATTTTGGTTACCCAAAAATTGTACATTTTCTCAAATTAGGCCTTGAATACCAAGTTCAAGTTCAGAAGTTTTCAAGCATATTCGAGATCTAAGTGGAAATAATTTGCGTGTGTATTTTTTTAGAAGAACATGCAGTACATCGAAATAATGAGCTTCACCATTATCCTTGATATCATCAGATTTTACCTTGAAGATCAAAGTCATTTGTCAGATTCATTTTTTACTAAATAGGGGATATTCAAGGTCAAGACCACTCTCATAACGTCATGTCCCAAATCTAAACAGACTTTCCTTTTTCTGGCACATATCTGTAAATTTGTAGAATAAAGTTGCACAAGCCAACTCATGCGCAAGATAAACCTATCAAAAGTCATCATTCAACCGGGTTCTCGAACCTATTCATTCAGAGTTGCTCGTGAAAATTACGATTTGTGGGTGTCAAGGTCACTATCATATTGAAGGCCATGACCCCATTTCAAATAATCCTCTCATCCACATCTAAGCGCATGTCAAGTTTGTTATAGATCCGTGATATCTTTTTTGTTATCTCGTTCGCAAAAAAAACTGTGCTTAAACCATAGTACCTCAGGCTTCCTGTCTGGAATAGAACTAATCACCAACCTGGGTATCCATTCGTTCAGCCAAAATACGATCGATCTCGTCCTTCTGCTTGACGTATTTGATCATTGGTTCGCTCACACCCACTGCCGTGAGATGGCAGTTAAACTTCTGCTGCAGGTAAAAGCTTGTTTCTCCTGTCCCACAGCCGATATCAATCACGTGATCATCCGGGCTTATATTTGTGACATACCTGTCAATGGTGGATCTTCCGTGTTCCTTCTGAAACGTGTTCCCGGCAGGTAAGCTGGAGGACGCTGCATGGCTCTGGAGCTACATGGACACAACAGGGTTTAGACACAATACACCAATGCTGGAATTTCTTGTCTTTTATGTATATTATAATCATAGTCAGGTAGACATTATTCATATTTATTATATATGGTCACAGTTTTATCGCATAAAATGGTAAATGATTGCCCATAAATCATAAGTCAAGGTAATGCCACCTTGTCACCTATGATCAATTTAAACATTGGTTAATAAAACGAGTGATTTTTAAGAGAAGTTTTTTTTTTATTATTATTTCAAGAGTTTATTGAACATGGAGGGCCATTGAACAAAATTTCCCACTTTCAAAAAGAACACAAGACTGACAATTGTTTTGCAAAAAGAGACGCAACTTGAAGAATATATGTTTTCTTTCTTTTTAAGAAGTGGCAAAATTAATGTGATATAATATTTTTTATTTTACTTAAGTGCTATGATATTTGTATAACTTTATGGAATAAATCTTCTTAAAACATGTGTATTCAAACTGTGCTCATTCAGTAAAAAATACAGAATAAAGAACATTCATTACCATGCATTATTGAGATAACTCCTCTATCCTTAACCTAAAAGTGACTTCCGGTTGAGCATGGCTGACTTGTGCCTCGCACATTGGTAAGCCCGCACAAAAAAATCCGTGAACATCCTTCAAAGTATGGATGAGGGGCCACACGTTAAAACTTCATCAATGAGCAAAACCGATACTCCTGGAGGTGTCATAACCAGCTTGGAGAAATACTTATAGAAAGCTAAAACTAGCAAAAATATGCCAAGTTTACCTGACAGGGGCTTACAGAGTGAATCAACACAGAGTGAATCATTACATACACAGGCAAGTGACACCTTGACTTCTATGGTTGATGCAAAAGCTGTGTTTAAAGCTGGAAGGTATTTTTAAGGCAGCCTTGCAAGATTTCAAGGACACACTACTAAATTTAGAGAATATTTAAAAAGATGTGGAAAGGATAGATAACAAGAACACAGACCTAGAAAAAAAGTGAACGGTGTGTTACAGATTTGGAATTCACAAATCAAACATTGAGACACTGAATATAAGAACAAACACTGTTGAGACTGAAAACAAACTCCTTAAGGAAGAAATAACTCAACTTAAAGCAGAAGAACATGTAACAGAGCAAGAACTTTCAAAGTCTAAAACAAAACTCATGGATATGGAGCGTTACAGCCGAGAATATAATCTCAGATTACTTTGTGTTGCAGAACAAAGGGGAGAGAGTTGTAAACAAGTGGAAGCGAAGGCTATATGTGACCACACACTGGCCGGTGACGCAGACATGAACAATGTACTTTACTCAATAGAAAATGCCCACCGAACAGGTAACAAAAGAAAGACTGCAGTCAACAGGTCTTTGACAAACAAGTAACTGAGATCATGAATCTTAAACTGAGATTCATTTCTGCCAGCATTTAATTTTAGAACTAAAATGATAAGCGGGACTTTGTTATATGTGGTTGAAGGTGACCATGCATGTCAGCTCACATACATGCAAAGCGCATGCTTGTCAGTCGAGCTTCACGACTCATTGTACACTTGTGTATATATTTTGTGATGTGGGGCTGTATTTATGTATTTTATCCAGATCATCTTTTCAACAATTAATTTATTGTTACATTGTTTTTGTTACACAGATTTGATGAAACTAACCCTGACCACTTTTACTGTTTTTTTGTTACTGGTTAGGGGATAATAGGTGAGCTGTATCCATCTTTCAAACCGAGTCTTCAATGTTTTATTTAATTATTAATTTATTAATTTTTGGTCCTTTTGTTCAGTTGAACATATTTAATATCTAATTTCAAATCACACAGCCTTTTTGATATTAGTCAGAGAATTTACCATCTCTTAATTTAACAGGTCCCATACTTTTGTTTTTGATATTCACACAAAATGTTAAGTCACCCTTACTTCCATTAATTGGTGATTAGGACATTTGTTCAGATTGAGATATTTAGATTGTTTATTCCAGCTGCTTAAGTTACATTAATTGTAGGTGCAGGATTTTACAAGAACTAAATTGATGAATTTTTCAGAGTTGAGACAAGTGCATGAGCTTTACCTTTTGTAATATATCAGCCACACCATACGCTGACTTTGAGAGGTAGAACCTACTGTGCACTGAAAGCAGGAAGCGTTTCCAGATATGTTTTTTTTTTTCATCTCTTAAGTGTAGTGTCCTTTTACGTACCCTTATTGTTTTGTATTCATGTAATACTTTGCTGGTATGTTCCATATTACATATGAATGTTTTTTATGTCATGTTGACATGTTGTTTCTGTGACATAATGAGAAGATTGTGTTCAATTGTTCTTTCAGTTTAATGTAGGGGTCATGAATAATGTTTCAGGTTTCAAATTAGATGGCCATTTGAAGTTAATAAATTCCAAGTAAGCAGTATTTATGGGAGACACCTGTAAGATTGCTTCTGTAAATGTGAGAGGTTTGGGTAGCCATAGAAAGAGAAGGGAATTATTTTATTGGCTAAACGGGAAACCGTTTGATTTAGATTTTCTGCAGGAAACTCACAGCAACCCAGAATGTGAAAGCAGATGGAAGGCTGGACGGGGTCATCATATTTTTTTAGTCATGGTAGCAATAAAGCTAGAGGAGTCTGTATATTAGTGAAAAACAAAACTGGAATTCAAATCAAAGACAGTGTAAAAGATGAATATGGGAGATTTTTATTTCTTATATTCTAATTTCTTAATGTATAAGCAATAGAAGATGACAAACTTATTATTGCCGGAGATTTTAATGTAGTTATAGACTGACAACTTGATAAAGATGGAGGAAATGAACGTACACATGATAAAGTGAAACAGATTCTGAGACAGTGGATGGAATTAGCCCAGTTAATAGAAATTTGGAGAGAACAACATCCATACACTTTTAAATACACCTGGAAAAGATAAAACCCCAAACCTGTGTATTGTCGCCTGGATTATTTTTAATTAGCTATTGCTTTAACAGTTACATCTCTCGCTCAGATGTCAAGCATGGTTACAAGACTGATCATTTGTTGATATCCATTAGTTTAAGTGACCAAAAAAGGGGACCTGGATATTGGAAGCTTAACTGTTCTTTATAAGAAGATAAAAATTATATTAAAATTATAAATGAATGTATTAAATCAACAGTTCAGATTAATAAAGAAGCAGATCCAGGTCTTTTGTGGAATACACTCAAATGTAAGATAAGAGGTGAAAGTATAGGATGCATCTAGGAAAAAGGATCGTATAGTAATAAATTATTAAATCTAGAAAGAGAATTGCAGGAAACACATTATCATTATAATGTAAAAAAGTCATGAAGATAAATCAAATGGGAAACTGCACAAAACAATCATAGGATATTTACTGAGGAAAAAACTAAGGGTGCTGTTGTAAGATGTCGAACAAAATGGTATGCAAAAGGTAATAAACAAAAAAAATACTTTCTACAATTAGAAAAAAGGAACTATGATCAGAAATATATCCTTAAATTGAAAGACCAGAGTGGTAAAATACTTTGAAATACAAGAGACATTTAATATGAACAATTTAGATTTAATGAAGTATTATATTCATCAGCAGGCCCTGATGAAAATTATAGATAAGAATTTAATACCCAGCCTCATTTAAACTCACTTACAGAAGACGAAAAGCACTTATCTGATAAAGATTTTACCTCAACTGAATTTGTTACTACACTTAAATCTTTAAAGAATAACCAAACACCTGGGCCAGATGAATTCCCTGCTGAATTTTATGAAATGTTTTGGGAAGATCTAAAAGAATATTACATAAATGCTTTTGCTTACTCTTTTAATACTGGTTCTTTACCTTTGACTATGCGGCAGGTCATTCTTTGTTTGATACCTAAGAAAGGAAAGCTTGAACACTTCTAAAAAATTGACGCCCTCTTCATTGTTGAATACAGACTATACCATAATTGCAAAAACCATGGCTAGTACACTTAAATCTATCCTACCCCGTACCATAAATTCGGACCAAACAAGTTTCATTAAAAATAGATATATTTGGGAAAATATAATAAAAATCACATATATATATTTGTACGGTGGCTGATTTAGGACACAGAAAAAAAAATATTTATCTCGTGATCTCGAGATAACATCTCGAGATCTCGACATAGAATTTCGCAAAAAAAAAAAATTTTAGGAAGCAAAAAAAAAATTTTAGGAAGCAAAAAAAAAAAATTTTAGGAAGCAAAAAAAAAATTTTAGGAAGCAAAAAAAAAAATTTTAGGAAGCAAAAAAAATTTTTTAGGAAGCAAAAAAAAAAATTTAGAAAGCAAAAAAAAAAATTTTAGGAAGCAAAAAAAAAAATTTTAGGAAGCAAAAAAAATTTTTTAGCAAGCAAAAAAAAAAAAATTTAGAAAGCAAAAAAAAAAAATTTTTAGGAAGCAAAAAAAAATTATCTTTCGAGATCTCCAGAAAAAATGTCACACTTGTACGAACCATTCAAAGCTGAATTGACATAAAGGGGACATTATACGTTAAGAGTGCTTACTATTGCAATTATAAAACAAAGACCATGTATACTGTGTTTAACTGAACCGTAATACAATATAATTAATTTAAAATCAATCAAGTTTGTATATCCCCTGAGATAAGGCGAGTTGAAGAAAAGTTCAATATAAATTCAATATTTAATATTCATATCCGTAAGGAAGATGTCAAAGCCTAAAGAATCTGAAACATTCTACCTGAACGGCGGATTCGGAGCCATGTCTGTTAAATCACTCAAATAGAAATGTTTAGGTCTGCATGCATGCATTGTGGGTACCTTATTATTTTAAGAATCCAAACAAATATGAGCTTCTTATAGAAACACGCTTTTTGTACAATTTCTTTCAGCTTTTGTTTTATTGAAATGGTGTGTCGTTTTATGGAACATGTATTAGACCATCATAAATTAAAATATGCTAAAACTGATTACTGTGTTTTCGGGTAGGTATGCTAGGGGGGGGGGGGTCGGGGAGGAGCGTTGCTTCAGCCCCTAAAGCCCAAGTCTTGATCCACTATAGCTCTTACTATAGCTCAGATTAATTTAATCAACCTATCTTCATAAATGTTTTATATTCATAAATAAACGGTTTAAAATTTCAATCATCTCTCATCATGATTTTTCTTCAGCAAAATGCTCTGCTTTGGTCTTAAAGTCGCTATTCACCTGCCTTATTTATAGAATCTTTGTCAAGACTCTGCATATATATATTAAAGAAGTGAAAGTGATCATAAACATAATCTAGGTAAACATAATCTATTAATCTTTCATGAAAATGAGCCAATGCCATGGGTAAAGGCGGTGTCTTTGTCTATATCCACGTTTATTTATAACATGGGTCGGGGGGGTGCAAAAATTGCCACCGATCGTAATAGAAAGACGTCCTGCAGAAACATCTGGCTTCATTTCAGAGATTACAGATTTCTGTAAATGACAAATACTGCATTGCTTCACATGCTCTTACGAATATAAACTAGTGATCTTTCAATAACTCGGTTACATGTTTTTATCTGTAACACTTGCTCAAGTGGCTTGTATACAAGTAGCCTTTAGATAATATGTTTATACGTCAAAGTGACGTTATAAGACCCATTCCAAGCTGGGGTTTCTTCCTAAATTTTTTTTTTGCTTCCTAATTTTTTTTTTTGCTTCCTAAAATTTTTTTTTTTGCTTCCTAAAAATTTTTATTTTGCTTCATAAAATTTTTTTTTATGCTTCCTAAATTTTTTTTTTTGCTTCCTAAAATTTTTTTTTTGCTTCCTAAAAATTTTTTTTTTTGCTTCATAAAATTTTATTTTATGCCTTCTAAATTTTTTTTTTTTGCTCCCAAAAATTTTTTTTTTTGCTTCCTAAAAATTTTTTTTTGGCTTCCTAAAATTTTTTTTTTGCGAAATTCTATGTCGAGATCTCGAGATGTTATCT
The DNA here is from genome assembly GCA_026874595.1 of Sipunculus nudus. Taxonomy (NCBI): domain Eukaryota; kingdom Metazoa; phylum Annelida; class Sipuncula; order Golfingiida; family Sipunculidae; genus Sipunculus; species Sipunculus nudus. The sequence continues at coordinate 32,325,872 of CM049320.1, forward strand.
CGAGATCACGAGATAAATATTTTTTTTTTCTGTGTCCTAAATCAGCCACCGTATATTTGCTTATGCCAGAAAACATTAAAATAAACAGCTACTTCATATAAATTGATTTTGAAAAAGCTTTCGACATTTTAGAATGGTCTCGAATTCAGAATACTTTAAATCTTTTTCAATTTGGATTATTCTTTTAAATAATGGGTTAATATTATTAATACTAATATAAGCAGTTATGTTATAAAAAGAGGATGGGCAACTAAGTATTTCACAATTTCTCGTGGTGTAAGACAAGGTTGCCCCTTATCCACATCTGAAATATTAGCATGTAAATCAGGAATAATCCAGCTATTAAGGGAGCATATATTGGAGATAAAAAATATAAATTAATACAATATGCAGATGATACTGCTTTAACGCTGACAGGGGGTTACCAATCTGTTAAAGAAGCTATTAAAACATTTGCACATTTCGAGAAAATATCAGGACCTAAGGTATATTAAGATAAAACCGTAGTAATGCCAATACATGATATAATATATGAAGAGGAAAATATAGCAAAAAAAACAGGACTCTAGTGGTGCTTAGAACCGGTCAAAGTACTTGGCATATACATCCGTCCAGACTGGAGAATAATAAAGGACATAAATTACAAAGAGATCCTAAGATCTATCATAAAAGCTCATATTTTGTCATTATTAACTTATGCCCTTCAAGTTTTATCTCATCCATCAGCAGTATATATTAAAGAAATTGAATCATTACTTTACAGATTTATTTGAGGTAAACAAGACAGAATTAAGAGAACAACGCTAGTTTCAAACAGAAAGAGGAGGGCTTGGTATGATACATATAAAATCAAAAATGGAAGCTATAAAAATTTATTGGGTTAAACGATTTTTATCAGGACACATAGGAGAAGGATAGAGAAATTTGGTAAATCAGCAGTTCAAGGGAATAGGTCAGTTAATATTTAAATGTAATTTAGAAAGCACAGAAACAAAATACTCTGACAAAATATGTCAGCCATTTTGGAAAGAAGTGTAAATATATGGTGTAAATATAACTTTGATAAAGTAAATATGTGTCATGATATTTTATCACGAATATTATTCTTCAACTCTTTTGTTAAAATATATAGAGATACAGTATATGATAAACTTTTAAATAATGCTTGTATAAAAAAGATCAGTGATATTATTAAAACAATTAATCATAAATAAGTATTTATATCTTACGATGAGTTTATAAATATAACAAATGCTAAAATTAAGAAAATGCAGTATATCAGTTTAGTAGATGCAATTCCCACTATTTAGAAAAAAAAATAAAAATATGTGAACCTAGTACTATATTATGTAAAACGAAATTAGATAAAGTAATGGACATGAAGAAAATTACAATCATTATATATAATGAACTTCTACTCAATATTGATACAAAACCTACAAAGATGATTGAAAAATGGAACAACGACATGGAATGTGAATGGGAAGAAACAATATTTGAGGCTTTTAATGATATTTAGAAAACAACCATATCAGAAACACTAAGAATCTTTCATTTCCACCTTATGCATAGATGTACAGCCCTTAACCTATTCTTATTTAAAATCGGAAAGAAAGATAGTATTCTTTTTAAAGAATCTCTTAAAAAGATTCTTTTTAAGAATCTCTCTCTTTCTAAAAATGAGAAGGAATCCTTATTGCATCTCTTCTTTCATTGCAGGGTAACCCAGAAAATAATGTCAGAGATTAAAAGCTGGCTTTAAGTTTAAATTTTGTGATAGATGATGCTAATCTTTTTAAAAACTGTGTCATATTCAATAAAATTGTAAATATTCCACGAAACATTGATTTTATATTCTTGACCCTCTGGATTAACTGTACAAAGTTCATAATGGTTTTGTATTTCTATGTTTGTATGCGAGTATTTTTTTGTTGATGTGATGTATTTTTTAATGTCAAGTGAATGTACTCTTTAGTAGCCGTAGTTTGCTTTTCATGTTTGCTATACATTGTATGTGTATTTTGTTTGTTTATAATAATAAAAGAAAACTAAAAGTGACTACTTTTAACACGGCGTCAAGACGTCTCTTCATCTTTAGTATATATAACGATGGATATTGGTATTGATATAAAACCTTTTTATATTTAAAGTAATTATTTAAAACCATAAGAACCCCCCAGTACTTTTGCTTTAAGTGATCCGAATGTGCTTCCATAAAAAAGCCACTTTCATTATGACCTCTGTATCACCATTAAAACACACGATTCAGTTTTGCCGCAGTGTAATTTGCTTTACATTTTCCAAAATCGGTTTTTCAACACAACATGAGTTTACTCTGTGGCAACGTGTTATTTTGCCAGAAAGGATTGGATCTAAGAGTAGCAAATTTGGCCTATCGAAAATATGTCTAAAAGCATCTGGAATCAGTTTACTTTAAACCGGGCTTAAACAAATCGGAATATCAGGTTTCAAGTTGGCTACAGTACACGGAAGCTTCTTTGCAAATATATCATGGAAATATGGAGTCTTCAAAAGTGTTCAATGAACAACAGATAACCTGTCCTATATTGCCCTTCCAACAAAATACACTATTGGACGTAGAATCTCAAATGTTGGGCCTTCATTGTTTTACTCAAATTCTCCACGCAAATGGTTAATTAATTGATCTCGAGTTTGCGTGTATGGCTTATTTTATCTGAATTAGGAATGCATATATGACGATATAAGAGTATTACCGAAATATAACGGATTTTTTTAATTCATACTAGAACAAACTATATTGTGTATGGCCTAGTTATTCATGAAATATAATCGTCTACCTTTCGGGATATAAAATCGGATTTCATTTTGTAACGGGAAAAAAACTTTAAGAATTTAAAATGCACGACTTCTGAATTCCATTTGCACATTTGCCCTTAAGACGCACAAATAGTGGTCAGCTGTAGGTTGAAATATGATCTCAAATACTAATACTCAAATATGATATCTCGTACCTGATCCTGATGCCTGTACTGGTTAAATTAAATTCTCCGGGTGGTTCAGCTTCTTAAAAATGACAACCTATATTTCGTTCAAAGCTAAAGATTTGTCTGTTTGAATTGTATACGTTGTCATGATGTATGAAATGGCACGCTCCTCAAGCGGGTTTTCCAGGACAAAATTTATGAAAATTTTAGCCTGGTTTCATGCTCTATGATAATAAAGATATTGGTATCCATACTCATTCGCTAATTAAATTATACCTGGCAAGCTGAATTACAAAAACGGTCTAAATAGGAGTTCACGCATTATATTCATTAAACAACCTATTTAAGAAATAAAATTAGGTGAGACTTTTCCTCTTCCTCTAATTAATTCCGGATAGCATTATCCCCTTTCGTGTTTACAACAGAAACATTTACTGACTGATATATGTAAACCTGTATTGGGTTACTTTAATTGTGGCCAAAAATTAGAAAACCAGAGGTATCGCAATATGTGTAATAACTAATCATGATCCGTCTGGAATTTTATTTAATGCCGAAAGAACATTTTTGTTTTCAAAAGAAGAGCTGGATTGATATATCTTATTATTGGTCGATGCAAGATATCCGATAAAATTACTAAAGGCTCGGACGTAAAACAACACGATCATCGATGACTTTGATCAGACTGGATACTTTTTTATGACTCTTACGAGATCTTTATAAAGATAGGTACCAGTTTTACAGAACTACGCCTGACTAAACCACAAAATTTGTTATAAATTTCATATATTTAGTACAAAATATTCTGTCCGAGGGAATTCCCATATAAAGAAAATGTACGAATCCTCTGAAGGTATTTAATAATTGCTTAATATTAACTTAATCACAAGATATGTTATACCCATACATTTACTGAGGGGTTTCGTATAACGCCACAAGGCCTCGTATGATATGCTATGATTCCTTAGATTTATATGAAAAAAGATAATCCCTACATCAGTTTACTTAGTGTGATGGCTTTTGCCATATTAGCCAAGTTATGTAATAACCAATAACTTTCCAAAGACCTTTCTGTGATCAGTTAAAATTGTACTTGTAGTTGATGAAGGAAGCCAGTTCCTCTTTATTTGTATTGAATTATGCCAAACTTAAAATATATTCGGGATTATAATAGGTACTGGATAAAGTTACTTATAACATGAAAAGGAAGCTCACTGTAGGTAATGGTTGTTGTCATGTCCAGTTTGCCCATATTGCTTGGTATCATGACGTAAAACCAGCCACACGCCTCCACATTAGACAGGAAACATGTCTTTAATGACAAGGCAGGTTTTTAATCTTTAAAGTTTGATATTATAATTCGATCCTCCTCTGTTTAAATAACGATTCCCGATACTTGTGTCGATCATCGCGTGCGCTGACGAGATTAAAACGCTCGACTAAATGTAAATGTGTTTACCTACACAACCAAATGTTATATCTGTGCACCTTCTATATGCAAAGATGTGAAAGTATCGAATATGACATCGCCGTTATGAATATGCTCTATTTATTAACTGCCATTGTAAAAAAGGGGGGAAAAATAAACGATCACCACATGTTGAATTTGCGTTAAACCTTTTGTAAATTGACTGTCAAGCGTTCATTTAATCGTTCGTTTTCACTCCTGCCAGCGGCCGAGGGCTGCTTCAGGTGACGGAACAAATATAGGTACATAAGTACCCAAAGTAGTAACCACGATTACAGTGACGACACTCCGTGTCATTGGTTCATTTCAACTCATTTGCATATCCAGGACGGTACTTTTCCAAACATTGCCGACTAGTTACCTCGTATACAGGCGGGCAATTAATGAGGTCCTACACAAAATGCAAATTGTCGGTGTGTAAGACAATTTCGAACGATCTTCAAATAATTCTTAGAAGATTTGCGCTGGAGGCCACGTTCATAGCCAGAAAGGAGCTGCTTTTTCCTCTGGTGGAACATTTTTTTAAATTCATGTGCTTATTATAGAGTATAAATCCCGCGTTTTCAGCGTTCTTGTGTTAGCTGGAATGAAACGAAACTAACCGATATATATATATATATATATATATATATATATATATATATATATATATATGTATATATATATATATACATATATATATGCATTCCTTTTTTGGTAAATTGCATTTCGAGAGGAATCACTGTTGTATATTATGGTTTGCCTATTTTATAATTAAATATATTTGAACATCAACATTTGCATGCGGCTTTACTGGACCTAAAAATAGCAGAACTCTTTTAAAACAACAAATACATAAGGAATAAGTGATAGGACTTAATTCAGATTTCCTGTTTAAGAGAATAGTTTTTTACTGATTCTGTGGCCTATTAGATACATTATTTAAAGGGAGACCAATTTGTAAGGTATTAGCGCTAAACAAAAGGCCATATGAAAGCAAAGCTAAATTCAAGGCGTTTAGCATTCTACATAATATGCTGTCTTTACTACGTAGAACAGCGGAAGCGCAGAACAAATCACCTGAGACTAAACAGCTCTTTATTATTTACTCCTCTACTGTAAGGGCTGGTGCCAACAACATATGTGTTCCATATTTATTGCCATCTGCAATAGAAAGTTATCAAATCGACCTAAAGAGCCTGGGAAGGCAGCGTTCACTCTGTGGTCTGTGTGCGCTAGGATCTCTGCTTCACAAATGTTCGTATGACCACAAAGCGAACAGAATGTTATTTGTGGCAAATCAACAGGGGCTATGAACTTCATTTTGTATATATCTTGGGGAAAATGTATTCCCATGTTTAAAGCAAGGTTCCTCAATAAAAAAAATAGTGAGAGAACGTTAAATATCTCTACCCTCGATCCAAATGCAAATGAACTTTTCGAATGGTTTCACATAAGTAAGACATTCGTTTCATAAAATGTATTTGTAGTCAGGTCAATTGGAGGCTATTGACTTGAACAATGAAAATTTATATTCTGTGTTACAAATGTCTCTTTTATTGTGTGAAGCAGTCTTACATGTGTCTGTGTGGTGCTAGCATTGTCCACTGCCGTGGGAGACGGGCGAGCTGGCCCGGCCCACGCAGGGGGTCTGACGTGTAAACACAGCGCTCATACCAATCTGGAACTTTTTAAGGTGGGTCGCGCTGGATGAGTTTTTTTTACACACTGATAATGGCAATAGAGCAAGAGTGTGTACTTACATACGCAGTAATGGAATATGTGTCAAAGACATTTCAAATTAATATTAAACTAATATTGTAGGTTATTTCTATGCAATTAGATTCGGAACTTTCGGCCCGAGGTTTTTTACTAAATAAACTTATGTTCTGTTCTGTTCTATTTACCTTTTATTAGAAAACAAACGTTCCCCTTATTTTCAGAATATACTTTTTAACATTGTTTCTTAAGAACACATTAAAATTAAAGTGCTCTTTGATTCATTTCTTTAAGTCGACACGCATATGCATTTATTCTTATCAGTGTAAAATTAGACTAATTTTATATATATATTTATACTTTTGTTAAAATCACCTTGTAGGAAAATTACAGTTTCATGATATAATTGAATCCTGCTTTATTCTTTATGACTAGACGTTTTACAAATAATAAGAAAAATATGCCAAGTGCTATTAACAAGTTAAATTTTTACTCGCTGGGTCATTACAATGAGTTTCCTTGCCATTGTATGTTATTTAAGAAAACTTTTTTATTTTTCGCAGTCTCTGAGCTCGTGTGTTAGTTTATATCATTAGGATTTCATGTAGCTTATAAAATGTTTTTCTTTTCTTGTTATATTTTTTTTTATAAGTCTCTCTCACTAATTAACTAGCAGTGACAATCACCGATTTCTTTTAACACGTCTTAATAAATTTCTTCAAATTACGTTTTTGCTGTATTTGCTCGTGTGTGGGTTTTTATATATCATTAGAACTTTAGGTAGCTGATAAGCTAATTTTTTTGTTGTCATTTACAGTTCCCCATCACTAAATAAATGCCAGTGACACTCACCGAGTTCTTCAAACCCGTCTCAATAAATTTGTAAGTTTTTATTTTCTTTCTTAAAAGTATTAGGCAAAATACTCTTGACCCTATTTGAACGAAACATTGTACATGCGTGTCTTATGACCCATTAAATTTAATGCGGATACAAAAAAAGGGAGCAGGTCTAGTAGGATTCCTTGTCTTTACCTGGTGTAAGCTCTTCAGAGCAGAGTTGGTTCTTAAAGTACTCGTACTAATAGTACTCGTACTTATGAGTTCTTTTTTGAGTACTAAGTACTCGTACTCGAGTAATTTTAAAAAAACGCCAAAGTACTCGTACTTTTACTCAAGTACATTGAAAGTACTCGGTACTCATATGAGTAAATCACAAGTACTTTGGGTATTTCATATATCATTAAAATTGCTAAATACCTTTAATCTCAATTTATAATATTAATAATAGTATTATAGTATATTATAGTAAACCATATCTGTTACTATAACTGAAACTATTATAGCATTTTCGCATCGATAACTACTTCTATTACTATAACATGGCTTCTATTTCTTATACTATTATATCTATTTAATAAAAAAATATAAATAAATTGAACTATTTTATTATAAATACATTCATACAATTCATGTCTACATGTGTACAGTATTATATATGTCCAGCAAGGTAAGAACAACCTGTTCATCATAACATAAACTCACCAGTGCTCCGGGGCCTCGACTAACCATGCATGAATTGATTTATATATGAGACTAAATGTGATTGTAGGTTTAGCAGACTTTCAGTGGGAATTGCAGTCTTTGATGAGCTCAATACACAGTCTGTGGCACAACTAAGACTCAACTGTTGACTGTCAACTAATTAACCCAGAGAAAGCTGTGATTATCAGACCAAACACCCCTTAGCTACTACAAGATAGGCTGCGGCATCACATTCTACTATAGGCTGACAATAACTTGTCCAACATACTGTGTAAGCACACAAAGGACTTCTCCAATGTTCAATGACCAAGCCTACTTAGTGAATTAACAAAGAGAACCAGGAGTTAACCTTAAGCCAAAGTCTTCTGTCCAGTGCCCAATGAACCATGAAAGCACCCAGCATTATCTAATTCCACTACACTGGGCCCATTTCTGTGATCTATCAACCTAATCAAAATAACACTCTATTCATCAGATGTGTAAGCCAAGGATAGTAATAGAAAAGTAATAGCTATTATTCTATTACTTATGGTACAATTACCATTACTAGTTCAAATTTCTTTTCTATCAGTAGTAATAATACTTTTACTAACTTTGAAAACCTGTAATACTCTATTTATATTATGTATTACTATCGCCTCATTCCTGGTTGCTGTGCCACTGAGGTAACATGTTAATACTCATAAATTATAACACATGATGAATGACATAGTCGGTCTGTCAGATATGTTGTTTTAATCTATTTTCACATATACCGGTTGCCATTAAATATCTTTATTAGGCTACAGCCACATATTATTCATAAGTCGTTATTATATAAATAACAACATATGTTTATTATTATTACTGTTATCATTATTGTTATCTTATAGAAAGCTGATTCCAATGAAAGTGTGCTGATACACAGAGGAAGTTGGGGATCCCTGTTAGCTCAGTGGTAGAGCAGACGACCGGCAATCGGAGGGTCATGGGTTCGATTCCCATACGGGGTGATCCGATTTTTTCTGTGTATTCCTGTTCTATATCTCCATGAGATGGACCAGAATGGCCATTCAACATCTTTCTATATAATATTTGATGCACACCATAAAAGGCCATCAGTTTATTACTGCTACATGCAAAGTCGCCGTGTCGACACATGTAGTATGTATAATACCAGTCACAGTAGTGACGTCACTTCGCTGGTTCCAATGAAAGTGTGCTGATACACAGAGGAAGTTGGGGATCCCTGTTAGCTCAGTGGTAGAGCAGACGACCGGCAATCGGAGAGTCATGGGTTTGATTCCCATAAGGGGTGATCCGATTTTTTCTGTGTATTCCTGTTCCATATCATTATTGTTATCGTTGTTATTATTATATGATCACAATTGGTTACGCATGGATAAATGCTTTTTACAATGTCAGTGCGATGTCATTTAACAATATAACTTTTATATGTTAACTTTAAAATTTTAATATGCATAATACAACATTAAGTAAATTGCATATCCTGTCCGTGCTTAGAAATATATTTTTGAGAAACCAGGAGACCAGATGTTTCTTCAATGCAAACCGACTGTTATAATAAGTTTCATATATTTAAAATGTATATGACCTGTTTACATGCCCTAGAGTTTGCATTTCATCTCAGTATTTTGATTAAGCGTAACACATCATTGTATTTATTTTTATTTTGTCCTGGGTTTTCATTAATAAAAATATATTTAACTTTATGAGTATATATTAAATTTGATAACCTGATTAAACAAGTTTTTTTACAAAAAGTACTCATTAAGTACTCATGAGTACATTTCGAGTACGCGGAACTCGTACTCGAGTATTTTTGTAAAAGTGCAAAAGTACTTTTAAAGTACTCAGTACTCTGTTCGAGTACTTAAAAAGTACGCGGACCCACCTCTGCTTCAGGGTGTTACCATAGTATTGTCAATACGATATTTAAGAAGACCCGATAAACTTTCATCTATATCATATTTAAAGATAACCTTAACAAGAAACACGCGTTTTGAACACGATGGTGAGGAAATAATTCACAAAATGGCTGAATTGAACTGTCAGAACGATTTATTATTCATGAAGTTGTCTGTTTTGCTAAAGGTTGTTACTGATACATTCATATGAAGTGGAAGGTTTGTTTACATAGGTAAACCATGACAAAACAAATTACAAAGAGAGGACGGTGTTTTCTGTGGCTAACGTGCACCGTTTCAGGTTAATTTAAATTTACATGATAAAAAGTACCAATTTGAGAGGTACTTTCAAAATGGTAGTGTACGGTAGATTACACTCATTCTCTTAGGCGGTCAATATTGAGCATTACTAACAATAATTTCAAGGAAGAATTTTGTTCGTCGCGCATTTGAATCTTTATCCGATTTCTCCGTTAAAACACAAGATTTGATTCTGATCGGCAAAATGGTTCAAGTAAGTCTGCCACATAGTTTGGATAAACATTTAAGATGATTAAACTTATTTATGGAAAAAACTATAATTCTCAAGGCGCAAGCTTTAATAGCGAGACAGTTTAGTCCGCTTTTCTGTCGCCCCATAACAATGTAAGAGGTCCTACACCATTTCCAATATCGTCAGTGCTTACAAGAACTGGAACCGCTTTATACATTTATGAAATCCCCATTCTACATTTATTCTTCACCATAGTTTATTATTATCGTCTCTTACTTCTTCCTCACTCATACACCAGTCTCAGTCATAATATCAAAATCCTAACATCAAATGAAAAAGAGTCAAACGCAAAATGAGAGAAAGTTTCTTGGTGCTCTAGGAATGTTTATTAGAAATTAAGTCAGCGGCTGGTCAATGAACATGTGGCAGACCCCTTGTCGATTCCTGATTGTGTTAATTAACTTAGGCTATAGATGCGGCTTTGTATATACCTTACATCGGATGAGCAGGTCGATTAAAATCGTTATATAAGGACTCGTTTCGCAGGAGGTTCTGTGTGAAGCGTGAAAAGATGCCTACGTGACACTTGAGTTTAATGGCAAAAATTCCATATTCTTACGATTTCCAATGAACAATAACCCAAAATCATCGAATGTCTTTTCACTTGATGTGTCTGAACTTCTACCCTCCAGCTGCATAGATCTTGCTTATTTTAACACGATTTCCGAGATACGGTATAAATACCAGCTTGAGATAAAAGCAACTCGCTGTCGGGGAAGAATAATATCCCAGGATCCTATCTGTTATTGCAGAGAATGCCGGCGATGCGTTTGGTTTAGCTAGACGTGGCAAAATTCAGATTTGAGTTCAATCTTTTGTGAGTATGTCGTGATTTTGAGATATATAAGTATACAACCTTTTATTCTCTCCGATGTCGGCCATGACATGGTAAATACAGGTTGTACAGTCTTAAAACATACACATACACAGGTACAAGAGTCTGCCCAGTCATTGCAGCGAAAACCAGTTTACAGGCGAACATGAGACTGTGAACGAACACCGCACCAAGGACAAAACTGACCGGTGAGCTACAATAGAAGCATAATACAAATAACATCATAATACCTGTATTATCTTATGTATCCACCAGAACCGATATTACTGGTTCATTAACAGATCTCTAATGGAAGTCTCACAGCATATATAAAGTGTCCTAAATGTATACATAGCCACATAATACATATATATATATATATATATATATATATATATATATATATATATACATATATATATATACATATATATACAGTGAAACTTGTCTAAAGCGGACAGTCAAGGGACTTAATAGTAAGGTGTCCTTATTAGGCAGGTTGACCTTGGTTGATAACTCAGGGATTATAAAAAAGACAACAAACAGCTGCAAGAAAGTGTTTATTGTATTATATCAGGTTTCATGTCGATGTACAGCATATTCATGCAATCATCATGCATTCAATAGTCATATACAAACTGTGATTATTTTTACTTATATCAAGTAGTAAACACTATGAGGAGAGTGGTCTACGCAATCATGCGTAAAAACAACGTTCATAAATTATTCTGAAAGTGCGCGTACGCTTTTTTTCGTGGATTTACTCAGCCAAATATGCTCCACTTTTTCAGAAATCGTAAGCTCCCGCCTGAAGTAAGCGTGGTGCCACCTTACGGTATTGTCTAAACTATCCTGTTTAGCTGCCCCAATGCGATAATCTCAAAGATAATGACGACGTTGATAATGTGAAGATTGTAAATGCAACGAAACTGGATACATTCGTTTTATTATAGGTGATTGTAGCTTTAGCCTTAAATAAACTTTCTTTAATGGTGGTTGTTTGGTTTGATTTGCTTTGATGATGATGACGCCCGAGATTAAACGAACCCCGAGGGGCTTTGCACGGCGGCACGATACGCGTAACTACGGAGCGAGCGCATGGTAGACACTCAGCAGATCAGTGTGAGATATATTGAGCAAAACTAATTATTTATATCAAACACACAATTAATCCTTCTACATTGCATTAATACAGACCTCACATCATAATAATCTTAACATGGTCCTATCTAAATGATCTGTTTCCCTTATCAGGTATACTATTGATATTTATGACGTAATAAACGTTCTAAATTTAAGGAGATGGGGTTTTTGTGCCTTCATAATATTTATAGCGAATATGAGTGATTGCGTGGAGGTTAGATGGCGGGCCCGTCAGGGAGAATGTCTGTTAAATGCAATCGACTACGGCGTATACTCTCTTCTCTCTACCACTTAGATCATGACCCTAAAGAAACTTAGGGTCTCATAATTCCTTGTGAAATTAGTCTAATGGAAAAACTCCCGGCTTAGCATGATGTAAACATCATGATATATTAATCTGGGTAGCAGGTTTTGAGGCTATGAGACACCTGCCTTTGGCGCGTAATTCGTGCAGTGAGGGGCAAACCGGAGGAATCGTGCTAGAAGTTAAGCTGCCCCAAAAGTAAACACATCAGGATCTGAGCGATAGGAATGGAATATGGATAAACAAATTTCTAATCGAGGTGAAATGGAGGCGTGGAAGCGGGCTAGAGGCGTGAATCTATACAGCTAAACCGGCATCACTTTGTACAGTGCCCTTTTAAGCGAACTACTTTGGTTGGCGGAAGGTAAACAAAAATGTTTCGTATCAGTAATGTTATTGTTCTTAAATGAACGTTGCTGTTACTACTTAACTGATAATTCTTATATAAGATATTACTTAATTATACCACTGATTATTCTGGTTTAAGTAAACTATATCCCGTAAAGCGGATTTGAAAGTTTTAGTGATATTTCACTATGAATTCAGGTTTAACGAGGGGAGCTGGAAGGCGGATTAGTACAAACCTCGGCGGTCCGATGGCAGCACCGGCAGCATCGTTTTACAGGACTATATAATACTTCAAATGGACTCATTCGCTTGGTAAAATGTTATACTGAGGGATTCACGTGAACCGTAATTAATAATCGTTAATAATAATAAAAGAATTTGTTTGCATCTTTCGTGTTAATATTTAACATTTAAAATGAGGACTATTTTGGAAAGAATAGACATAATAAGAATGTTTTGGATAGATTTCTCATAGAAGGAATTTACATAAACCTTTCGTAATAATAATACATACATCCCGTATGCGAAAGGGGATGAAAGAGTGATTTGAACATTACTTTAACTCTTGACTGCCAGATGGCGGTACTGTTGACTACTGGCTTAATCGATGCATTCGGACTAAACTTATTTATATATTTATGAGACAAAAAAATATAATTATCTATAATAATACGTGGCAGGCGGTTCTGTCACTGTACAACTTGTTACTAGTTGTGGCTGGATTAACCACTGGTGTGAACGGTTGACGGAATACTGACCGAAACGACGCTAAAGATATTCCTGCAGCGGGGGGGGGGGAGAAGAGAAAAAGAGACGAGACACGTGCTTACCTGCCTACTTGGGCGAATGGCCGATTTTAAGGAAAATAGACTGGGAAAATTATACTAAACCCTTGCAGTTGACCCAACTTATAAATGGGCGCAATATACGAGATGCCTGAAGAGGAAAACTGACTGTTCAAGTTATTAAAAATATAAGATACGCATGGGAAAAAACTGACATATTCTATGTATTCTTAAACATACAAGAAATGCGAAACCAATATATTGGGATTAAACTGACATTCTAGGCCTTGAAACATTCACTAATAATAATTACTCCTTCACTTCAAGGTATCGGGGAGATAATATACGGTTCCTACCTGGAAGAAGATGGAAGAAGAAAGACCGTCGTCAGCTTGTTGCCAACAAGGGGAGCAAGGCTGGAATGACGTGACAGTTCCGAGACCTCGTGGACGTTCCGGAGCTGTCACGCTTCATTGCCCGAATCACCCCAAACCGGTCCGACAAAACATCGTATTCTTTATCCCAGGCTTTTCGCCGGCCACGTATGCAGGCCATACTAAGCAAGGGAAACCGTTGAATGACCCTTGACCTGGAGGGACTTTACTTGAGTGTAACTCCAGATTGACAGACAAAACGATAAAAAAACATGGGGGTTTATTTCCCCGTGTTACACCTATATATTTTATATTTCACAGCCATTTATGGTTCAAAATAGTCCATTTTTGACGTATGATGTTGTAAACCTATTTTCTTAGTTTTTTTTTCAAATTTTGCATATTTATAATGGAAAGCCATTGATCTGTGAAAATTATACAGTAACTTTACGTTTGCAATTTTCAAACTGGAATATACAATAAATTCATTAATTTGAAAATTACTCCTGAAATTAAATTAAGTCTTGTAGATATTTTACTAGGCCATTTAACAACTGGCAATACGTTTACGAAAGGTATAGGCATATCTTCTAAGGAGTTGTGGTACCGACTGCTCTGCGAGATCACGTGATGACATTAGGCCATAAAGCCATGTATTCAGGTCATAAGGGTATTTAACAAAAGTATGAAAGAATAAGTAGCCAGGTTTTCTTTAAAGTAATGTATCGGGAGTCGCACAATTATTGTAAGACGTGTGACATGTGTCAGCGTACGATAACAAAAGGTAAGGTTCGAACCGTTTCAATAGGTAAACTTAAAGCGTAAATCCAAGAACCGTTCTATCGCATTGCCGCAGAACTGATCGGGCTAATATACCCGGCACCAGATTATGGAATCGTTAAATCCTCACCTTTATGCACTACCCACTCGTTGGCCTGAGGCTGTACCAAAGCAGAACGTAGAGACGGTCACGGTAGCATTGGTACTACTACATAGGGTCCTGCGCGGGGCGGGTTTTGACCTGCAGCCCGCGGGGGCCCGCAACCCGCGGGCCACTCCAGGCCCTCGCATAGGATTCTTTGCGGGGCGTGGCGGCTACATCTATTAAAGTGCACGGCGGACCTAAATATAGTGTGTGCGGGGCAGGGTAGGCTTCGGGATGATAATCTGGCAGTTCAGTAGAACATAAATATATAATTATTCATAAGAAAACTTTCATTCTGAGACATTGATATTTTTGTTTTAAATATTTTCAGGTGCATGCTGTAAAAATAGTAATATGAAAAGATGAATGTTTATAAATTATAATTTATTCCCGTTAACCCCTTACACTGACTGACAGTTGTAACAACACTATGCATATGTGTCTTTCATGTCTTTTAGGTATAACTTCAGCTTGTTATACAAAAATAGATGATGCATCATTAATCTGAAATTTAGATTTTAAACAATTGTCCTTGCACTCAAAGCTAGTCATAACTTTGCATAAAGTTACCTTTCCTGATGTTGTATATGGACTGTAAGCCGGTACTTGTGTCAGGTCTCACATATTACATGATATGACTGGAGAGAAGCAAGGGCTTGATTACCTTTGATCTTGTAATAGACAGTGTGTGGCTACAGCTGGCTCTGTAGGTGACTCGATTGACCAAGAACTCCAAAAGGCCTAAGGTGGACTCCTTATCTGATTGTAACTCCATATGCTGTCTTTTTGTAACTGACATTGACCACTGGCTGGTCAAATTCCTGTTTGGGCACTCCATAAGGTGGTGATAACTACTATAAGAAACACCGCTCATGTCAATCTCAATGGACATACTGACCCAAAGTCACATAGGTCAGATAACCCCTTTGAAAGAATCAAAGTAACTGCGGGGCGGAGCGGGCTTAATTTTTTTCTTTGAATGCGGGGCGGGCTGCGGGCTAACAGGGCAAGATGCGGGGCGGGTGCGGGTTCAATTTTTCGGCCCGCGCAGGGCCCTAGTACACACACACACACACACACACACACACACACACATATATATATATATATATATATATATATATATATATATATATATATATATATATATATATATATATATATATATATACGCAGGTAAGTATACCGGCCGACATTCTTACTGACATGGTGAGTCAATTTATCAATGAACTCATGCATGTGGTAAGCAGACTGCTATCTATAAAAGCAATTCACCACAACACCTCACCAGCCTATGTGCAACATAAACATATGTTTATGGTCAACGAAATCATTCATCCTTTTTACAAATGTATTTATCTGGGCTTCCTGAATTATTCTTTGTCACATAGGACAGTTATTTTGCATGATATAAACTGCATGTATAAAATTGTTTCCTTTTCACATAGGCCGAGAAACTGGCAGTGTCACCTTACTAATGAAAAAACCTTGGTTATTCAACATGACACAGGCATAACGATTGGCGACGTTAAATAGCATTTGTATTAACTGCCATGCTTCAGCATGTGATTTATTTTTTCGAACACAAACTAACCTATTACATTAAATTGCATAACATGTGCACCTATAGCTGCGATAACTCAATCGCGAGTAAATGTAAAAGTTCCCAAAATACAAGGAATAATATGTGGGATGACCCCGTTCATGAAAAACGTATAGAATATAATGGTATACTGGCGACTTGGCCATGGGCGAGTTGCTTGGAGAAGTCGAGTGGTAACACTGTCAATTATCATAGGGTGAAACAGTTTGGGTCCTGCGTCAAGCAGTATTTTTATATTTGTTAATGTTTATTATGATACTAGAGCGTACGTATTCTGAATGATGTCATCAATTTTCATATAAAGGCATTTCTTTTGTAAGCCTTGTGCCTTAATGTTTCGTTGCAAAATACTGTAAGAAATGCCATGTTTTTTCCTCAGTCAGTTATAAGGGTGTTTGCAACAGAGACAACAATAGTTAGCAGTTGAATATGACAGAAGTAGTATTAATAACAGGAATATGAACTCATGCTAAGCGTGATGTTAAATAAATATAGTCTGAGTAAATGGGCGACGATTGTAAACTTTTCGGGGTAAATACCAATGCTATGACGAAACTAATCAGATAGACTGCTGACTTACTACTTTATTTGGCAATGGCTGAATATTTCCGATCATTTGAATGTCCACTAGAAATAAAATGAAGTAGCTTACATGAAGCGCTATAACTGGGGTGACAACAGTAAATATTTCGGCAATAGTGTTATAAAGATGTATGTCCACAGAACAGATAAACGTCACCCGGCCTGCACATAATGAGCAGAGAAAGGAAAGATATTAGAACAACTATATGTATGCAATCGCCAAAAAGATTTATGGAAGCCAAACAAAGCCCTACCCCCATCCCCTTACCCACGTCCAGAACTGGGCAATTTGCGGGTATCGGCTACGAACTTGGGAATAACATAAATGTCAAAAATAAATATAAAGTACAAATTTGTGATTTAGGACAATCGTTGTGCTCATATTTCTTTTCCTTCAATATGCCATAATGGAGATCTAGCACACAGAAAATGGCTAAGGAAACAAAAAAAAGCAAAATTTTTTAATTCGTTTGCACCATGGTGACCTCAGAAGGTTCAATTACCAACAATAACCCCTTCCATATAAACAATTAAAAATATCATCAAATCGGGGAGAAGGAAGCTTGTTTTTATTACCCTGTATAATAATAGACCCAACGCTGCTACAATGAAGAATGCTGCCGGATTCCCAGATTACCTTAATTTTTATACAGGATAACCCTTTCAGTCAAATATAACTGACCTGCCACACAGCTTGGTTGGACAATGCAGTTTATAGAATCTTGAAAAGTACAATAACAATATAATAAGTATTGCATATTCACATATACTTATGACATGCTACGTAGTGCACAGTTCGTTCACGAGAAGTACAGGATTAAAGGGAAGATCAAATGTAACATGACATACAAAATAGCATTAATACAATGGGCGGGGTGTTCAGGTGATTATTTGAACATTTTAGAAAGACTTTAATGAGGAGAAATTTCTCTGTGAGTCACACAATGTGTTTCACAATGTAGGGATAATAATTTATAAATTTTTCAAATAGTCGGTCCGAGGTTCGGGTGATATAATTTTTGACATGGATATTGCCAGGTCATTGAAATCCTCTATATTCAAAAACTGGATAATGCCAGCTCTCTCGACCTAGATTATATCGAAATACCCAAACATGATTAACAACTAAAATTGATTATATACTACTTTCCTTTCCATGAATTTGTTTGTTTCTCTGTTAAGCTAAAAATTGAAGTGACTTTGTCCATAAGATATACATGTACTTTTGGATTTTAGCAATTATAGATCAATGTAATGTGTGTTTTATAATAATGTGTTTTAATCCTAGTAATATAATCCCCCCTGATGCATTATATAGAGCACAGAATAAAATTTCCACTATTTGCATTCAGGTATCTTGTTTCTGGGTCACGTCAGCTGCTGGTTGTTTTGACTGCGACAAGCATGACATTTGTATAAACATCCTTAGCATGACATGGGTGACCGTCATTCCTACTTTCTCGTTCCACAGCAGCCAGCATATCATCAAGTAAATCTTCTCTCAAATCCTTAGGCACCAGATCCAGTGCAGGATGTATACCTTTCAATACAGCTGCAGTCCAAACATTTTTCATGAACATTCAATTTATACTTCATTTATACTATATTATCAATATTAAATCAGATTGTTTCATAAATATTTGAAGTCTCTTCAGATATTAAGAAAAGAAATATAACTGCATGAGTAGATTTAGCATGTTGTTATTTATACTAAAAGGGAAAATGCGTATTTATTTTAAACAATATTGTATTTTATGAAAACCAATCTGTTTAAGTAAATTTAACAAATTTTACATGAAAAAAAACAGTTTAGTATACCTCTGGTCATTGGCATCTCAAGAAGAAACACTTCGTAATGCATGACGTCAAATCCATGCCTCAGGACCATTTCCTTGAATACATTGTTTTTTGTAAGCCAGGGCACCCCTTTCGCCTTTGACGGGTCCATACTCGCTATAATCCATTGCGGTATAACATGTTCTAATTCCTGAAATTTCAAGCATAATCTATACAATCTATGGTTCATTTAGTAACAGTGGATGAGAGTGATAATCAAACGAATGATATATTCATCTTCAAGTGAGCTGTAAGTTAATAATGCTAATAATTGTTGAGTGCTGTCATTCCGTTACCTCAACGCTTATCCACTTCTTCCATCGAGGGCATCCTATAATCGTTTTCAAAATAGCAGCCAGGTAACGGTAGGGTTGATAAAACAAAGGGAACGATAACATGACCCTTCCACCTGGTTCAACGAGCCAGTTGATGTTATCAAGAGCACATTCCATGTCACGAACCCAATGAAGCACGAAAAAGGAGGTGGCATAGGAAAAGTAAGATTTGTACGTGGAGCTGTCTTTTAGGTTACGATCCTGAAATAATAATAATAATAATAATAATAATAATAATAATAATAATAATAATAATAATAATAATAATAATTATAGTCATTTTAAATAATAATAATAATAATAATAATAATAATAATAATAATAATAATAATAATAATAATATACGGGAAGAGAGAGAGAGAGAAAGAGAGAGGGATGGATGGGGTTGGAACGCATCCATCGAATCTCAGAGCCTAAGCTTTTCTTACAAGGCTGCACGATAAGTCCTCTATTATTTTCATTATTCCATCTACGGAACATCATATACATTTTCTAGATACTAACAGCTGCTTGTTCACAGAAATGTCAAATACTCCTGCCACATCATTCATACCTAGAATGTAATAACAATATATATAATTTCTTGGGTTGAGAGTAGTTATATACTAAAATTTGTCGGAGACGCCACAGTATCCTTGGACATGACATACAACCTTGTTCTGAAGCATATATTGACATTTTAATAGGCCATGATTACAAGGGTCAAGTTCAGAGTTTTTAACTTGTCCAATAACCTATTTATAATAAAATGTGTATCTTAATTGATTAAATGTTATGGAACATTTCAAAAGTTATAGGGTTCATAAAAATTGTATAATTTTAAAAATCAGCTAATTTGATCTAGAAGAAAAATGTCAAGGTCGCTAGTTTTCAAACCTGTTCATATTTTTTATATAAAAAATGGTGTGTCTTATTTGATTCGCACTACTTCAACAGTTATTTGGTTCACCAAAACTTGTACATTTTTTCACATTAGACCTTAAATACCAAGGTCAAGTTCAGAAGTTTTCAAGCATATACAAGATGTTAGTGGAATTAATTTGTGTGTGTATTGTTGAGAAGAATATCCAGTACACGAAATTATGAATTTCAGCATTATCCTATATTTCGGTAGATTTGACCTTAAAGATCAAAGTCAGTTGTCAGCTGATTTTGTAAAGAATTAACCTTGACTTTCTATTAGCCATCTTTCAATTTTCATTTCAGAAAATTACTTCCCTTGAGAAATATTGTTTGTTTTTCATTAAATATTGAAATATTCTAGGTAAAGGCCACTCTCATAATAAGGTCATGGCCCAAATCATAGCAGACTTCATTATCTGAAACATATCTGTGCATTTGAAGAATTAAGTTGCGCCACAAATACCAAGCGTAGGACAAACCTATCAAAGGTCATCAGCGAAAAGGGTTATCGAACCAATCCATTCAGACCTTCTTTGGAAAAATACCATTTGTTCGTGTCAAGGTCACTATCGTAATGAAGGCAATTACCCCATTGTAAACAGTTTTCATCCTCTCATTAACATCTATGCACATGTTAAGTTTCATATAGATCAGTGAGCTTTTTTCTGTTGTCTCGTTCGCAAGAAACCGTGCTAAAACCATAGTATCTCAGGCTTCCTGTCTGGGAATAGACTAATTACCAACCTGTATATCCATTCGTTCAGCCAAAATACGATCGGCCTTGTACCTCTGTCTGACGTATTTTATCATGGGTTCGCTCACATCCACTGCGGTGACATGGCACTTAAACTTCTGCTGCAGGTAAGAGCTTGTCTCTCCTGTCCCACAGCCGATATCAATCACGTGGTCATCCGGGCCTATATCTGTGATATACCTGTCTATGGCGAATCTTCCGAATTCCTTCTGATGCGTGTTTCCGGCAAGGTAAGCCGTTGGTGGACGCTGCATGGCTCTGGAACTACATGGACACAACAGAGTTTAGACACGTAACACCATTCCTGGAATTCTTTGTCTTTTATGTATATTATAATCATAATCAAGTAGACATCATTCATACATGTGACCTTATATATGATCACGGTTTATTACATAAAATGGGAAATGATTGCCCATAAATCTTAAATCAATGTGATGCCACCTTCTAACCTATGAGCAATTTAAAGTTTGGTGAATAAAACGAGTGATTTTCAAGAGCATTTGTTCTTTTGATTTTTTCGAGGGTTTAATGAACATGGATGGCCATCAAACAAAATTTCCGACCTGAAAAAAAAGAACACAAGGATGACAATTGTTTTGCAACAAGAGAGGCAAACTTGGTTAATGTATTTTTTTTTCCATCACAGATTAACGTAACCCTTCGGGCACAAATGCGCACATTGCGCATTGCAATTGCAGCTAAATTAGTCCATGGCACTTGCTGTACTGTGTGTTACTTTGACTATAAGTTGATACCGCGATATTTCTAATACCTGTCCTGCCTGGTTGACCTCTGGCAACAAATACATACACTACGTCAATAGCAGCTGAAATTGCAATCGCAAAATCATAGCCCCATGTGTAGCAGGTGACAGCAACTCGCTACCACAAAGGTCTGTTTGTTACTCTGCGACAGTCAAATGCTACCGCGCATATGGCTTTGAGTGATCCTGTCCGAGCGACTTCTGGCAGCAAGGACTTAGAATACGTCAATAGTTGCAGAAATTGCAATTTCATAGCCCCCATGGGTAGCAATGACAGCCACTTGCTACTGCGCAGGTCTGATTTGCTGCCGCGCATCTGCGCATTTCAGGCGGTCGGTGCCTGATGTTAGCAAGACGAGTGGATGCAGATTGCGCGTTGTGCAGGGCTATGCTCAATGGTAGCAAAGGATCCAAGGAATAAGTCTTGAAAACCGATAGTTCCTGCATCTATGCGGTCGGGGTTATTTGTCATGAGACAGGAGGGAAATCCCGAGCGGTCACCGAAGGCCCCGCTTTGAGGTATAACATTGTAGTAGGAGCATGATTTCCAGCCTATTTAGTATGAAGCGCGCTTTGAATAAAGATGAGCCTAAGTAGCAAAGCAATCCCAGGCTTTGAATTAAACTTTTAAATAAATGAAGAGCCTCCAGTATAAAAGTGTATTTAATGGAGGCGATTTAGTATTCGGTGTCCAGAAGTCAGACATAGGTTTCGGTGCAGGCAGTTGAGGTTCAGTGCTGCTAGTTGGGGTTTAGTCCATCAGTTGAAATCCAGTACTGATGTTGAGTTTCAGTGCTGCCAGTTGAGTTCTAGTGCTACCGGTTGGGTTTCAGGGCTGCCAGTTTGGGTTCAATGCCGCCAGTCGACGATCCATTGCCGCCAGTCGGGTATCCAGTTCCACAAGTCAAGGGCCAGTATTGTCTAACCCGTGCACGAAAGTATAGCTAGCGTTGGAGTGTAGAACACAGCTGGCGTTTGCCCTGTGCACGATAGTAAAACCAGCGTTAGGATGCATTTTACGGCATCTTGAGTAATTAAAACTCTATCCTTATTATGTAATATGAGAACTTTGAAGTGCCCCTAGCCCCTCTTTAATTAGCTTTAGCATACGGCTTGGGTATTGGTACTACTCTGAAGTGTCGGGTGAACCCTGGTTACTGAATTATGCAATGTCAGGAGTAAGAGTTAGAGCGAGGTTGGGGTAAGCAAGCAGCAGATGAGGATGCAAGTGTTCAGTTGCAGGCAGTAAAGTTGCCGCCTTTGATTAATCGATCGATAGGATCGATGCATATCAGGAGAGATTCGAGAGAATGGCAGTGAGTCAAGAGTATCCGCGAGATAGCTCGGCATTCCACATCAGTACATTCCACCTCAGGGCAGATCTATGAATATTTTTCGCTGCTGTCTACAGCGGATGCGTCATGATTCGAAAGTCTAAAGTTAGCCCCATGAAGAGTTCTATGATTATAGAGGATGGATAGCGCGGATCATGTAGGTCGAGTGTGCAGGAGTTTGTGTAATGCTTAGTCAAATTACATGTAGGCTTTTTGGGATCCCTGGACAATTGGATGGATTGTCAGGAACAGAAAAGGATTCTCTCAGGGACTTATTGCTCAGAGAGCAATTTGTTAATTGCTGCAGCATGTAGCTAGTAGTCTTCTTAAAGGAGAAAAAGTGTAGCTCTATAAGCCAAATATCCGCTTTAGCAGAACGTTTCACAGTAAAGAATTTGCGGTTAAAGTAGACTAACTTACAGTGCAAAAACGTGACCAGTCGCTGGGACCAGAGGTAAAGGAGGGTGAGGGAAGATTTGGCGTTCGAAGCCCAATGTTTTTAATGTGGCGGAGTAGGTCACAAAATAGCGGTTTGTACTAAGCTCGATGTTGGTCAGAGTTATGGTCCTGATGTATGTCAAAATTGGAAGGCTACTGCAAAGAACATGATACATACACCCAATGTAGCTCCGCTTGTAACGGGCATAGTATCGGTAAGCACAGTTAGTGATACAAGCCCATGCGATGCGATTGAGGCAGATGTTAACAAATGTCGTGAGAACTCTATGTGCCATTTGATGGAAGGCTTTGCTCGGATAGTTGATGAGCTCATAATGCTCATGTTTAGTGGGTGTTATACCGATGAGCGAGTTGGCTACGTAATGATAAACGGTTCGCGTGAAGAATACTTGACTGTTGAGAGTGAATATTTGTCATCGTTTTGGCAATCCAGAAAAAATACTTTTTTTTTCTTGCAGGCAATTCACGGTCCAGTCGGATCACAAGCAGTTTAGTTGCCCCATGAAGTTCAAATGCGAAAACAAACGAATATGCTGCAAAACTGTGGCCTGTTATATGTCACAGGCGAGAACTTGCTAGCACCTACGCTCCCGAAGCAGCGGAAATCTTGCGCTTTAAAAGAAGCCACTGATTTTTACGCTGCCAACTTTGACCGTTGACCAGATGGCGATTCGTTGACCGCTGAAGAAAACGTTCGTATGATGTGACAAGCAGCCTACCAGATGTTAAGGAACATTTGACATGGATCCTGGCTACGCCCATAGCTGCGCTTCAAGCGCCGCTTGATGAAAGTTTATGGTCGAATTTAAATTGCTCCGTCTTCATTCTCGCATCATCGACCGATTCGATTATGACATTATGCCTTTGTTAGCATAGCCATGTATCTGTTTTCTGCAGTTGTTACGTTTCGTATGAATTGCAGCTCACCGGCCAGGCATCCTGTGTGCCCAAGGCCCTAAGCAAATCACGTCTGGGGCAATTCTCTCTGAGCCTGTGGCCTGTTCAGACGGTTACCTGGGCGATGTGTTGTCACTCAAAACGAAACGAACATGTTTGGCTCCGTGTATTCCTTGCTTGGCTTTGGGTCTCATCTGATTGGACAAAAATACAGTGCTCCCCTCTATATGAGCTGATATATCAATCATAATTAAGTACAGTCATTTACTTTTTGTAATAATTTAATTTTCATACAATTGTTATATTTTTTAATTGTCTTGAAGTAGGTCTGGTGGATTAGACAGAACTGTATATCTGGCAAAGCTTGCTTCCTACAGACCTGGTGGTATCTGAAAAACAAGATAATGATGCCTTAGATATTCTCACAGCTGCGAATACATATATACACATTCCTCATCTCAATTGCAATGACATACAAACACATTTGTTTAATATACACATGTTCAAATGTTATATCTGATTGTATTAAGACAATTAATTAGTACCCGGCTGTATACCACACCAACTTACCGTGTGTAATTATTACATCTATTGAGTTTTTATACAACTTACTTCATTGTTTGTTTTTATATAATTTCAATTCTTACTTATATTGTACTGGCATAATGCTTATTTTACTTGTTTTTGTTTTATTGTGCTGCTTTTATGAAAGTCTCGTGATCATCTTGTGATGATATTATTCTTATTATATTATCTTCCCACATATGCAGTAGCTCTTAGCATATTTAATCTGGCTGACTGTGATATATATTTTTAAAATGATTAAACTAATCAATTCAATGTGTAATTAAATCTCATATCTTGTTATGTAATTAATCTCATATTTTGTTATTTAAGCATATATGCAAAGTCATCCAATAAATTTTATATTCTTGTGGTTTCTGAAAATGAGAATTTTTACAAGTTTTAATAAATGAGGTATTTGATAATTGAATTACTATTTAAACAAATGCCTCACTAAGTACCTAGTTTTATAATCATAATACATAACTTATTAATTGGTCCCTTTATACCCATTTATTCACATCCAGTGTTTATGATCATTTGTAATATTTATGCACTTGTGATTAAGTAAAAAGTTTAAATATATATCTCGAACCATGTGTTATTGTAATTATTGTGTTTAATAAAGCAACATGCACACTAATATACTGTGTTGAGTTTACCAAATTATATACCAATGATACAATATAATGCTGTGCTAGGTTCAAATGTGATTGTTTGGAACAGCCCTTAGCACTACCACCATCACAACCACCTCTCATTGGATAAAAATCCAGCCAATTAGACACAGGCAGTACCCTAAGCCCCTGGGTTAATTAGCCCTGGCCTGCCCTCCACTTCCTATCCAGCCTACAGGTCACAAGAGATGGGGCTGATTTTGTTCACAGTTTTGGATGCTCAGAAAGGAATGTAAAAGCCCATAATTATTTTGTTTAAAATAATAATTTCAAAATTCAAACAGTTTCTGAAACCGCAAATCAAAAGCCATCAGATGATGTAATTTAATTTAATTTTTGTTTATTTTGATTTTTTTCTGGTATACCTACCTCTGGTGTAGCAATCTAGGATACGAGGTCATAACAAACAGTGCTTTCGATAGAGGTAGTAGGCCTATAGGTAAAGCGCTGTGTAAAAAGCGTAGCTAGCACCTGGAATAAAGGACACCTGACAAACAGAAAGACAAACTAACAAACAGAAAAACTAAGAAAACATGTAGCAAAATCATGTCATAAAGAACACAAAAAGGAAAAAGAGGTCCAATCTTAATAAAGTAAGGAGAAATATAACATTTCGAAGTGTTTTAATGACCTTGACCATGAACATTGACACATAGAACTTCCAGATATCTTTCTTGTATAAGACAAGATAAGATAAGATAAGAAATCATATTTTTCCATTTAAGAATTTGGATGTCAAACAACTGATTTGTGGCACAACTAAGAAAATAAAAATAATAATAATAATAATAATAATACTGTGTAAAAAGCATATGATTAACGACTAGAAAACGAATTATTGCTTTATATATGCTCATTAAACAAACGCACTGCGCTTAGTATGAATGAGTCCCTGAGACGTTTTGTTTTGCACATGATGGACTGTATACGACTTTCAGTTCAACCATCTGATTGCTCCAATCAGGTGATGCCGACTTCACAACAAGGTTTTAAATTTACTCAGTACCTTTAAACATAGTTTTTTAAGTCTACACCAATTATAAGTTCTGCAGTTTTCTCGTCTTTTCCAAATTTTCTTTGTTAGCGATACTCAGATTTTTCCGTCAGCAGAAATACTGAAGGTAATCACACTTTGTTCAACAGGTGTCTAACACAAAGTAAGTATTTTCTGATCAATATGAAAACGTTTAAATTTTCTGAGAAAGTACATCCTATTGAACTTACAAAGTGATTCCTGCTAAACAGTTGCCCGAAGAATGCTATATGTCAAAGGCAAGAACCAGCAAGCGGGCGAAATGGATGACAGCTGACAAACAGACAGACATACTGAAAAACTGACACAAGGTTGTAGATTAGACTTAGTTATAAAGAAGACAAGGAGGAAGAAAATGAGCTAAAGTTTATGAAGACAGAACCAACATTGACAGAGTTATGATGAAAATTAAATTTTGACTTTTTCAATGACCTTGACCTTTGAACTATATTGAACACTTAAAAGAGGCTTCAAGAACTTTCGATTGTCAGTCAACTTTGTAAGTTTGAAGGCGACTGCTGCAAAATTTTGGCCAATAGAGTCCGGAAATCACACCAAATAGACGATTACAGATCGAGCGCATGCCGTAAAAGATGTTGAAACAGTCAAACGGCAAGCAACTAAATCATTTCATAGAGAACAGGAAGAGGAAGAAAATGGGCAATAGTTTGTAAAGATAAGCCATATATCCCAAAGTTACAATGGAAAAAAGATTTTGTTATTTTGAGGACCTTGAACTTTGACCTGTTATTAAATTACACATACGGCTTCCATAAATTCCAAAAACCGTTCCGACATACGATATATATAATTTACAAAGGGGTTTCCTACCAATTTTTGGCCGGTCGAATGCTATATGTAAGATGCACGAATCAGCAGGTATGCGAAATTAAAAGCAAAATGAAAACAGACAGACATACTGACAAAGTGACACAAAGTCTAGGTCATGTCATGAAGAAGACGAAGAGAAAATGAGCATATGTTTGTAAGGATAGGACCAATATTGACGAAGATATGACGAAATAAATATTTTGAAGTGTTTTGTTGAACTTGACCATGAACTTTGAACTATTTTGATAATTCACAAACACCTTCCAGAAATTGTTCCAATATTTGATATGTATAAATTACATAATGATTTCTGCTATACTGTGGCCTGTAGAGTGTTTTATGTTAGAGGCAAGAACCAGCAAAGTTAGAACATCTGACAAACAGACAGACATACTGACAAACTGACACAGTTGTGACCAGTTGACTTAATTTCCTTATAAGGAGAACAACGAGGGGGAAAAATGAGCTAACCTTTGTAATATCGGACCAATATTTTTAAAGCTATGAGGAAAATAAAATTGTTAAGTGTTTTGAAGACCTCAACCCCAACCTTGAACTATGACTATTTTTAAAAATTCACAAACAGCTTCACGAAAACTTTCCGATAAACGATATGTATAAGTTTAAAAGTGATTCCAGTTAAACTGTGGCATTTAGGATGCTATATGTCAGAGGCATGAACCAGCAAGCAGACGAAATTGAGGACAACTAACAAGCAGACAGATATACTGACAAAGTGACACGAAGTCGAGACAAGTTGACTAGACTAAGTTTGGTTGAAGACGACGAGAAAGAAAATGAGCCAAATTTTGTGATGATAAAAGCGAAAACCTCCGTTGTTCATTGAAAACCTATTGATATATTTCAAGATTGTCTAACATCATACCCACTGGTGTATTTTGTTCATATTTGGATTACGTATTTCTCTTAAAGTTTTCTATGTACATAATGGAAAGTAGGTCAATATCGCATTATTTGCAGAAGTTACGGACCCAAACATAATGTTCTCAGTCTTTTGTCACCTGTATGTCACCCTTGTTGATCTATAGGGTAATTATACACGCTTGAAGTGGAACATACTGACCAGCCAGCCTGTTCTTAGCCAACAACATAACAATAAGCAATAACGAAATTAATTTATATTGGATTATAATAACAGATTTAAGAAAAATTAATTGGAAGGAATTTGATTGTTATCTAGTAACAGGGAATTACCTTGCAATTACTGATGTTGAAAGAAAACATTTATGGAAGGCCCAAATGTATAACAAATGACACTAAGTAGTCACCTTTGGGTATTTTCATTTAAATTATGATTATGAAAAAAAAAATCAAATAAAATTATTCCTTACTATCTTGGATTATATGTAGCAAATGAATGACAGACAAGGATGCTATTAATCATTTCCTATAAAATCTTAATTTCCAGGTATTTCAGTTTGTTAATTTATGTTCATCGAAAAAATTAAAAAAGAATTATTACTCAGACAAGTACTCATTTAAGATATCAGTATGTAGTACTAATGATATTAAGACTCGTGGCTGTATCAGCTGTCACATGATATATACTATGTATATAATCAAAATATTACTGATTCATTTATTTTAATCAGTTCAAGTTATATTAGCTCATGTTTGTTGAACATGATTGAAGTAGCAAGCCTTTTGATATGGGTCTGTTTGAAGGGGTTTCAACCAATGTAGACGGGCATCTCTAATGCCGGAAGCTTCTAGTTTTTTTTAGGATTATTACATAAGTTCAAGATTAATTTTGAGATGTGACAACTGACATTCATGTGAAAGTAATCATTCAAATTTATGAGCTAAACTTGCCGAAGCAGTTCTTAAAACATTTGACTGACATGTGAAATTCACTGCAATCCGTCCATAAAATTTAAAAATCTCACCAGAGCTCAGTTTCTCAATAAATACTGTATGTATTGCCTTGAAAACGGCTATGCTAATACATCCTGAAAAGTATATTCTTTAGTATGACCCTAATAGTGCCATCAACATTATATAAGCAAGTTTAAAAAGTGATTTTCTGACACGAAAGTAACATGGTGCCACATTTGGTTTTCTATGTTTTTTTCGAGACTGGTAAATAGTAGTAATCATCTACATTACGTTTCTACCATCAAGTAATGTCTTTGAATCTGTTTTTTTTATTCCTATTATCCTACAAAAGTTTAACAGAATTAGCAAACAGTTTCTAAAAAAAATCACTATTATTGACTGTTAGGCCATAAATGTCACAGGTCAGGCACATCAGCTGAGCCTCGTGACCCAAGGGTCTCTTGTAATGGTACACCAACATATAACATTGAAGAAATTGAAGTACATATGTATGTAGTCCCCAGTTTCTATTGACAGTCCATGATAATGAGTGTTGTGTGATTCCACACTTTCTGGACATGGTGGTTATTCCCCTGATAGTCTGTATAATCTACCTTTTCAGGTTGGAGTGGAATATAAAGGTATTTCTGGTTCTTTCATTTTGAAAATGACTAGATTTAATGGTAATTATGAATGCAGATAATATTAAAGGAATTGATGTACATGTGTATGTGGCCACATGTTATCTGTTGACAGTCTACGACAATGAGTGTTGTGTGATCTCACACATTCTGTGACCCCCTTCTTCATGAAGCATATCAGCAGATAATGCTGAGCAGACTCAGTTCTTGTCCAGTGTTTGACCGGGACTGCAACATTGCTGGTGACCACTGGTGCTAATCACATAAGAGTACTGGACAGAGCAGTTCACATCCAAATAAGTTACCTGACACAATCGGATCTTTGATTACTAAACCATGGTTAAACAGAGGTATGTTTGATGTTAAGAGAAAGATAAATAGTGTATTATTATTGTGACATGTACATCTAATCTCACATTCATCAATCCAAATGCATATTCTGAAATTTACCTAGATATGTTTTCACCAGCCAGTTTGCATTTTATTCATACATATTGCAATAACACAAATTCAAGAAAAATATAATATGGAACCACATACAGTGCAGATCAAGAATGTTCATTATAAGCTTATGGTGTTTTCCCTACCCATAAAGTATTGAAGCCTAAAATTCTATAAACTCATACCAGTACTACAATCACTTGGATTAAGTCATACTACAGGCACATGTATTATCTAGTAAATTGATATACATATTCTTTTAAAACTATTCTTTTAATATTTGTCTGTCATTTCATAGAACCAATTTTGCTGACCTTCATTGACTATCTAATATAAGTTGATTTATATTTTGAAAATTAAATTAACCTTTTTTTACGATATTAATTAATTTGATAATATAATATGAGAATATAAGAAATTGTTAATATTCTATTACCTAATAACTGAAACTTTGATATCAAATAATTAGATCCTGTTATGTACAAAATTAAAAGTACAAGATTTTTTAATACCAAATTTTTTATGAAAGTGATTTTTTGTCTCCAGTTTGGTTCTGTCCAGAATCTTGACGTAAACAGTATTTTATTGGATATATTTATAAGGATCGGAAAACAGGACACAGCCCACATAATTTCTCTCCTGATACATGCATAAAGGACTGAATTGTCAGCCTAGATACTATTAAAAAATAATATGCAATAATCATAAATAATTCCACTGGAGACAATTTTAAGAAACACTAATAAAAAATCTTTATTTATTAACTACAAGAAAAAAGATAAAATCTATATGGAAGTTGTACTATAAAATAAATTTATGTGAAATATCTATAAGAAAAAATGTACAAGTATGCATATAATTATAAATCAATATTTTACAAATGGCATGGTCTTTACAATGGGTTGCTTTCAAATTACATGTTTTCAAGAGTTCATACAATTATCTTATAAATGCTACTTGAAACGCCCCAATAACGATCATTGAGCTTATAAAATATAAAATAACAGAATTAAAGAATCTGAGATAATTAGATCTCCAGTATCATTAGGCTTTTTGTAAATGACAGACACAGTATAAGAAAATTGTGTAGGTAAATGGATGATATAGGTGCTTGTTATATTATTTAAACATGTGATTGTAGGGCTAGTTTATTGCACTCTTGGCTGCGCAAGGTCTAAAATCCTCCCATCAGTTTAAGTAATAGTAATATTAATAGTAATATATACTCCAGTAAAAGTAATAGTAAAAGTAATAGAAGATATAATATGGTAATAGTATTTGTAATAGTAATAGTTATATAAGAAATTGAAAGTAATAGTAATAATAATTGTAATAGAACAACTGTAATAGACCCCATGTCTGGTACATGGTGGTTTGTGGAGGAAAACATCCGGAGAAAACCACCGACTAAGACGGGTTACTACAGCCAACTATCAAGACAACTCCGGGGTTTGCAACCGCGTCGCCAGTGGAGAGAGCCGAGCGTTTTACCTCTTGACTGCCAAGGCCCCGAAGTTGTTCGCCGTATCGGCCTAACATTTTGCTTGTGCTTAGTCCTTTGTACCTCAATCGTGTACACAACCCTGGTGACGCCGCTTACAATCGTTTTCACGTCCATCCGAATTAGGTTTTGGTGAAATTGCACATATCTCAGGAGTGTTTGGACGTGTCAGCCTGACATTTTGCACGTTTATCCACCTCGAAAAATTTTGTCCAGCAAGGTGACGCTATCTACCGTTATGTTTTCGTAGATTACATTGAGGCCCTTTAAAAGGATGGTTCGATGGATCCGCCCAAGATAGTTTAAGGAGAAAAATAGAACACCCGAACATAAAAGATCGTTGGACAAGCGGTCCCCCGAACTTTTTTTGTCGTATCCTATTGTTTTGACACTGATCGGCTTTTCTACTGCACTCACTCGCTTATCTTGACACCTCATTAATTCCCGCTGGTCTTCCGTCGATCTGCCATACTGGCTGTGATTTTAAGAATTATTAGAACCAATAAAACTCAATATTCGGATTCTGCGCATTCAATAATTAAAAAGAAATCATGCACATAACAGCGTGTTCGAATCACAATAGCCTATACCGGTAGCCATACTGTGAAATATAGAAACCTGAGTAGTCAATGAAAACGGAGATTCAAAAGACGGCATGTGTAAGTAATTTTTTCACTAGTTCAACTATTCTAGTTGGCCAATATAACAATTATCAGGAAACATTCTTTCAAATTAATATTTTATGTCAATGGGTGTGACTACTGTTTGAAAGAAACAAGTACAAGAAAGAAATGGTTCTTTTAATGACAGGTGAGTGAAAACATAGGGGCGTGTCCTTTGCGGCCTGTAATATCGTTCGCCGACCAGACATCAGAATCATATTGTTAGTGATAAATAAACGCTGACATTTTCTCAACTTTTATAAAAAAAAAATGTCACTTTAGTTTATACAGTGCACTTACGTTTGATCTTAGCACCTATTGACAGTACGTTTGCAAGGGCTAGGACATTTATTGTACATTATATTTAAACAGTATTCATATCCTTCAGTATTTATGAACACATTTGATGCTGGATTTGTTTTTAATTCTAGGGGTGTTAATATAATAATTCAAGGAAACAAATTATAAAATGCATAAAATATCAATAATATTGAATTGTCTCTAGAAATTCTTTATCCAATTTTATTTTATCCTAAATTGATGATACTGATAATGTTATATTCAAATATCTGAGATCTTTATTTTTTAGTAATATCGAGCGAAAAGTAACGTAAAGTTAAAAAAATGTGAGATATTCATTTATTCGTATAAAATTGTTTTTTTTAATTGCCGTAATTTCCCCGTACAAAAGAATAAGTGTGCTCAATAATGGTTTTGTACAAATAAACCTTGATCCGCCTGACACATGCATTTCCATAGATCTTCGCCAGCTTTTTCGACAATAAGATTTGAGACGCTACCTACCGTCACATCAAAGAGATTCCAAGCCTCACTTTATCAATGTTTGTGCACGGGTGAAGAGTAAATGAAGAACTGAAGAGAGAACATGGATCACCAATGACTTTTTGACAAAAGAAACTCTCCTCCATGGCCAAAATAAAACCAAATATCCCATGGAGCAGAAAATTGTCCTCTTATCAAGTTCTATATCCAGTAAATTACTTTTTTATTCATGCATAATTTTCATTCATACTTCACAGTGAATTTTTTACAGTAAGAGAGTTATTGCTTATGGGTAATAGATTCCATATATTTAAGTATGTGAATGGTAATTTATTTCTGTACTGATATTATAATTATTAAAATATCTATATTAAACATTATTATTTAAAGCCATTGTTAATTTCACAGAGCATGTCTTATATATCCATTTTTTATGTCTAAGGAATATGACACCTTCAAATAATATATTTTGCCAACATATTTTATGTTATTCTAAAATCTATATAATTAACACGCAGTTGGGTGTTTTCTTGATAATGGTTTACCTGCTTCGCTCTGATATGACTCCAGTAATTCTACCAAATATCAACAACGTGGGCCCGGCAATAAAATCCCGTGTAAATACATATTTATTTTGTGTTCATATGCTAAATGAAAGCTCCACATGGTACATAAAAATGTCAGCAATGGCTGAGTGCCACATTATAGATAAGGAGCAGCGTCCGTGTACTATGTCACAGGTTGAGCCGCAGTGTTCTCTGACTTCTGACCCAAGGTCCCGAGTGACTTCCGAACTAGATGCATATTTTAGTTTGGTCATGTCACATGATCGAGCATATATTAACCGCGACAACAAAGTCTAACACTTGTGAAAAATATGTCAACAAGATAAGAGAGGGGGTTTATATTATGTCGATGTACTCAATAGTTCAGAACGACATAATGATGTCAATTCTATTCATTGTCGGACCTTTCGGTTTTCTTGTAGAACCGTGCGACAGGTGCGCGGACTCGCTTAATATCTAGGCCGATGAGGCCGCATGAGTGATAATCGACCGGTGGATCAAAAGACGGCCAGCTTTCAATAAAATTGAAACAGGTTTCAATATTCCAGTGTTACAATAATGAATATACATTTACAATTATTATTACCGATATATAATATATTAAACTCAATTTTTTGTAGGCCTGCAGGCGACTCTCGGATTCTGATGAAATAATCGCACTTCGATTGGACAATATACATTTATTAGTTACCTGATTCTTCAGAAATCGGTTACTTTGATAATCGCAGTGGAAAACATGTGACGATTCCATTTTGTTATTTAAGTTTTGATAAAACGTCCTTTAATGAGGAAAAAAAATGAATTACAGGCCTTCCAATAGAATAGTCAAGTCTGGTGAGTGACCGGCGTGACCCGGATCAAGTAATAACTGTCAAATGTGATTGTCGATGCTAGGGTAATTTTCGTCACAATTTTAAGGTTAAATATTCAGGTTTTACAATTTGGTGGGCCAACAATTACGTAACATATTACTTAAGTTTTAAATGTCTTCTATGAGGACACAATTAAAACTGTCTCCGGGGACATTGCCAAATAGAATAAAATACATAGGAAACTTTGTTTTGTTCAGTATTTATATATAAAACTCCTTTCTAATTGGTTGCAAGTGCTGGTGCAGTTTGAAATAGGGTTTCATGGTGAATGAGTGCATGTCTTGCGGGATTACACAATCAGTTTAGGTCTAGATGCTGTTATAAATTGAGGAACAATTAAAAAAAGGAAGGGATACGACAATTTAAGAATTTGCACTGCATACCATTAAAGTCTTGGACGAGAAATGCTTTTTCACCTAGATGCACGCTATGGCATGCTGTGACATCACATTCTGTAATTACATGTGCCTTATCTTGAATAAGTGAACTTGTGAACATTTTTTTATATTTAGTCTCATATCAGAATCTTCTCTTGATACTTGAATGTATTAGTGTAAAATCCTCTTTATGACATTTGCACCTGATTA
Source organism: Sipunculus nudus (assembly GCA_026874595.1). NCBI lineage: Eukaryota > Metazoa > Annelida > Sipuncula > Golfingiida > Sipunculidae > Sipunculus > Sipunculus nudus. The sequence goes on from CM049320.1 coordinate 32,361,162, forward strand.
TATTTAATTCCATTTGCATTTGAATGATTTAAAGATTTGCACTTAAATGCACTCAGTTGAATATGAAACCAACCTTGTTCAGGACATATGCTTAAAACTTAACAAAATTGAAGAAGATCAACTTTTCAAGATAACATTTTGCAATTGTTTTAATTTAGTTATTGGAATAAATTAAATAAAAAAGTAATTTTACTTATACTGCAGTACATTCTCCGGATATTGTACTCGAACTTAAGTACATTTAAACTTCCTTTATTGGACTTGTCAAATTCTGAAGTACTTGTATTTTAGTACAGTACCTCTGTACATGTATTTGGACTTTAGTATACTTAAAATTCCTCAGCTATGACCTCTTAAATTTTGTAATTAAATACAGACCCTCTGTATTTGTGTTATGACCAAAGTACTTTAAAATTCCTGTATTTCGACTTGTACTAAAGTAAAGACCTCTGTACTTGACCAGAGCTTGAATATGTGTGATATAAATCTTAAACCACAGGCATATGGCACCCAGTATACAAAACCGTGTCTCCTTACAACTAGTGTAAAATTGATAGAAATTACACTAGTTGTAAGGAGACACGGTCGAAATTTTATGTGATATATATCATTAATGAAATACATATAAAATACATCAATAGATCAATCATTCCTTTTTTAAATGTGATTGACGTAACAAAGCGCACTTAGTCAGAAGACTAGGATGCGTGGCACAATTGTGACAGTCACATATTAGTTAGCAAATATTTATATAAAAAAGATATGTTTCTTCAGGTATTTAGAATGCTTCAGTCTTCTCGTTGACTTTGTATTAGGAGGGTGTGTGAGACAAGTATGGGAATTGCCTGAGGAACAGATATCAATATATTCCCGGTGATATGTCAGTTTATTTTTTTAAACAAAGGCTAAATGGCCCTGGTTCTCAACTTGTAAAAAAAGGACTCATTTAAAGATAAGGGTACAGGAAAGAACCAGGCAAGCAAAACAGCCAGTGCGAAAAATAACCCTCAGCTGAAAAGCGAAGTCAACAGCAGAACGGAAAGGAGGATATAAACAAATAATTCACGTAAACTTACTCGTAATACCTTTCAGATAAGTCAGAAATAATAGCTGTACTTGTAGTTTTTGCTGCGTCGGTTCCTCTTGGAGATCGTCCAGTCCTGTGACTTTAATTGTAAAGCGGGTGGCTGAGACCTTCCTGTGGGACCTGTTGTCAGACGTGAAACTCTTGCCTGAATGTCACCTTCAGGTTGCGCGCGTTATCGCTGACACTGCCAGCAAAGGGAATTTGAGACGAAATCACCTGATCTGGTGTACTTTTCTCCGACCATAAATAAACCACAATATTCAGGACTACATCGGCTGGAGGTCCAGTTATCACCCTAATTTACATGGTTGTGACACTGCTTTTATTATACGTCGATCTTCACGGTCTTACCAAAAGAGCTGTTCCTTTATTGGCACAGCTGACTGAAAGTCAACTGAGGTATAGGAATGGTGTTTTTTCTGTGGTTCGTCCGTCTGTCAGGCCGACCTGGCGTCTTGCCGTTCATTAGCAGGGCATAAATTACCGCTGGACCTAGACATTTCTAAGTAATTATCCAAGGAGTTCAACTAAAAATCGTTTTGGAAACCTGAAATTATGTGAGTGCGGCCTATATCCTTCGAGCTATGGGTCTTGTAATTACCCCTAAAGGAATTAAAAATGTGATTCAAACCCTCCAGTATCTTGATCAATTATGCATGGATTGCCATAAATCTATCCTTGGTCATTGACCATGATTAATTTGGTCAGTTCCAGAAAACTGGTGGCGCCACCTGTATTATTTTTTTAATTTTTAAGTTTTTTTTATATTTTTGAGACCGTCAAATGACAGCAATCATGTCAGTAAGGCTGAATCAATTGCTCTTGAAATCCGGTATTAGCTGCTTAAGACTTGTGGTACCACTTCCATTTTTTTAAATTATAACGCATTTTTTTTCTATATTCAAGTTCCAGCAATCATATCTTTAACGCAGGTAGCTTATATGAAATTCCTACTAAAGTACAGAGATGGCCCTCTGTCAGTGTCCTGTCTGTCTGTTCACCACTTGGAAGCTGGAACAAGGCTGATTTGTAAAGGTGCATGGTACTGCCACCAGGTGGTGTGTGCACTTTGTTTATGCTTTGTCCACCGATCAGATCTGATACAAGCTGACTGATACAGGAGTAATGGTTTTCAGGATGATATTTATACGGAAAATACCGCAATGTTTTGGGGAGTTAGGACTGTACATCATGCATGTACCAGTATATATAATTTACCAGTTATGTGAAATGGTCCCTAAATGGTTACGCATCTGAATAACTTTAAGTATTGCATACTGCTGCCTATTTCATTGAACATATGATACATATACATTGCTTGAACATATAGTACAAGTAGTATTACACCATCATAAGATACTTATAAAGCATAAAATGCATTTATGAAAACATGCATAATAGGGTTGACATATTAAGTTGATGTATATTAAGAACAAATACAGACAAGGCACATTACAAACATACTGAAAAAAGGTTTTTTTTTAGCTTATACTATGTACTTCAGCAATGGTTTTCAGTTCAATATTTATTTATAAATTGTTTCCACTTCTGGTCATGTATTACTCTTTTCCCCTTCACTCTAGCTGTGTTTCCTTCTATTTTATCTATTGTACAATACTAAGTTTCTTTACATACATAAAGTAGGAATTTAAAAATGTATATGAAATGGTTAAAGACTAATATTACAATATCTAGAAGGTTTTCGTTAGTGGTGTTCATAATAAGTAAGGTTTCTTTGCATATGTTGCTAATGTTAACATATCGGGTTCTTTCAATTAATATAAAGTTGTTTGTTATTTCACATCGATAGTATATATGATATATATATATGTATATATATATATACATATATTTTAGGACACAAACACACTTACTTGTGTTCGACAGCTCTGTTTAGTAAGGGCCCCTACGGGCCCTCACTCGTCAATAACACAAAGTGGTCTTGTCGGGGTTCCTCATACTTGATCAAGGGGATTTGTAGTTGGTCAGAGGGTAACTGTTTAACAACAAACATTGTGTACCAGGCCACATTGTGTAACACCTCTAGACAATCTGAGACAAGAAACCTACATCGGCCTAACAGAAAACACATTCAAAACACGCTACACGGCCCACAAATCTAGCTTCAAAAACAAAAAGAGACGAAATTCCGCCACACTAAGCGAATATATTTGGAAAATAAAGGCACTTAAATGTGCAATATACCATACAATGCAAGATAATCAGCAAAGCCAGAGCGTACTCCACATCACCAAAATCATGTAACCTTTGTTCGGAGGAAAAGTACTTTATTATTTATCGCCCCTTATTATGCACTCTTAACAAAAGAAATGAAATCGCAGCGACATGCAGGCACAGGTCATAACACCTGCTGACCAACTACAAATCCCCCGGATCAAGTATAAGGAGCCCCGACAAGACCACTCAGTGTTCCCTTAGAAAATCATTAGGTTTCCCTTATTAATACAAAATACATCATTTTAATTTTCTTACCACTTCCCCCCCCCCTAATCCGCCCCACAATCATGTCCGTACTATGGCCATGGTTGTCTCTTCTACATACATTTCGATAAATCATGGTAACAGCCCGTTGTAAACCATTAAGAATACTGCAGTCGAAATTTAAACATTACCGTGGCTCTGACTCACGGCAGCAAGTTTTAATATGTGTTTGTCATCAATATTCATGAACTTAATGCATGCACCATATATCATTGTTTATTTTCATGAGACGTGATGGGGCATATATATAATGTTACCAAAATCGCCCTATCCTCTCGTACATAGCGGAGAGAGTAACCTGGGCTTTCTTTCACTACGCGTCGGCCTTTTGAAAGCAGTTCGGCAAAGTCTAAACAAAAGGCCTCACACACCTCAAGGGGGGGTCTTCCGGGGCTTGCCTAAAACACGAAACGCGGAACAGGGGCTAAAATAACAAATTTACAAATCGCATATGTTGAAATCTATTTATTACTATAAATTATGTCATGAAACATTCACCCATTTAAAAGTTATAACACTTTTTTTATTGTTGGTGTTCCGTAAAGTAAATTAACCTTGTTCCATGTTTCATGTTCTGTTCTGTTCCGTTATTTTTTCGATCACTCCCTGACTGTAGGACAGTTGTCTCAAAGCTGGCACGTGTGGCAGACACTGACCATGGACAACTACCTAAACTAACCAGTGAACTTTGTACACATTGTGTTGGCTACGGGCCCTTCTAATTCATTATAATCAAATAACCATATATTGACAAATCTGCTCATTATAATGTTACGATAATGACATAAAATGAAAAGATTTAATTTAATATAAATCTTCAAAATATAGCACACACACCCGCCCCTTGGTAGGGGCTTATCCAGGGAGGTGCCGCTTAAATTCAATTTCAGTACGTTTTACTCTGTTTTTGGTCATGTTTATGGATAAGGAGTTTCGCATACTTATGTTCTCTTCCTGATAACGGTGTTACACTGTTAAAGATGTTATATCGTTAAAGATAAAATAAGAGTGCATGTATTTATTTAATGTTTAGTTCTTTCTCCTTGTGTAATAACTTGCACATTTAATTGAAATGAAACAATGAACCATTAATGCGGGGCTACCTTTGCAGTTTGAACCTCGACCAACAATCGCTAGGATATATATATATATATCCTGTCACGACAGCCTCGGGCTCGTACATTCTTTCCAGGGGAAAATCAATACACAACCAAACCTCTGACATTAAACACACCAGTCAAAACACAAAGAAAGTATCGAACATACAAATTTTAATTTTACTGAAAACGTGACCAGTTACATGTGAATATGTTTAAGGTGATATAAATGGATATACAGAAATATTTACTTAACTAAATAGTGCAGACGTTCCAGTGAGGGTGCTACTTAAAGAGGAAACTGCATTAGACATACAAAATGCACATGGCACAGTACAAAAATGAGAGGGACTTAACCCTAGTTACACTTATATTATACATGAATATATCAAACTGTTAAGGCTGGCTCTTACAAGAGTATTCCTAACTGGATCGGAAATGAGCTCTGAATACCGGCTCCTTTTTAACTCACAGAAATATATAAGTATACCTAGGTGGACGGGTACACCGGTAAGGGATATGTAAGAATACTGAAGTGTGATGTTAAACAATTACGAAACAATTATGTTTCACTGACAAAGAGAGAATTATGTGTGTGTGCATGGAATTCATCCCCCCCCCCCCCCCCGATAAATTGACGCCACTGCATTTCACAGTATTTAAAAGATTAAAAAGACGAGACGAGCCAGCCTTACCGTAGTTATGTTCTTCTGCGTAGGAAACGTATGGCGCCATTCAAAATTATTTTCCCTCTCAAATAAGGTTCTGAGCGAACCTCTTTATATATAGACTTAAAAGAAGCGTAGAAAATAAGCTGGTCGCTTTCACATGGAGCGTGAAACCTTGTATTTGTCAATCATTAGGGGCAGTGGTGCCTGACCGTATGCACTACAGTACACATGCCCGCCTGAGCCCATCCGATGTACCACCTGAGAGCCGTAACAATATATATATATATATATATATATATATATATATATATATATATATATATATATATAAGTAGAAATGATATGCGGGTATGCAGTCTTTCCTCCGTGGTCCCACAGTGCTCTATGTTTTGCAACAGAGCATGATATGTTCAGGTGTGTGATGAACCTCGGTCACGACCGTCGGTTTTGCCTCGTCGGCTCGTCAGGTGACTGAAATTCAACTAGTTGCGGTACTGGTTTTTATAATTTCTTTTTAGCACGGTTGGGTGCCCCTGGACCATGGCGGCAGGCGGAAACAATTTCCGAACGTTTGTTCAAAAGGTTCTTTTGTTTTGAGCTAATGATTGCTAGTTTCTCTGCCAAACACAGATTGCACTGGAGTGAGGAGGTTATAAATGTGTTTGACTGCTAGATTATAGACCAGGTGATAGTGAAGCTTTGTTGCTTGTCTTTCAGGGTCCAATCGTGTTTGGCAAGCTCGATTTCGTTTGAATGGGTTCTGTGCGTGAAAGATTTCTTGTGGTTGTAATACCTTTGTTTGAAGGGGCCTCCGGTCATGCCAATGTATGTGTTAACTGTACCGTTACTGTGTACGTCGGTTTGGTAGACAATGGACGGGGTTAGGCACCTCCTATTGAGAGAACAGTCAGATTCGTCACGGCAGTTGCATAGCCTTTGTTCTGTGGGTACTCTTTATATATATAATATAATATAATATAATATAATGTAATATAATAATATAATATAATATATTATATAATATATATTATATTCTCCATATATATATATATATATATATATATATATATATAATTATACAATATGAAGACGAATCAATAATTTTCAGACATTTTACTACTACGTAGTTTTGTGCTACATATTGTTGCACTCGTCAGGTAAGGCTGTCTGGCTCTGCAAGTCTTTATTTTGTATAATTATAAAGCTCTGGTGAAATGTCATAGAGCACTCTAGTAGTTGTTGCTTGCAGAAAACCTGCAGATATATATATATATATATATATATATATATATATATATATATATATATATATATTATATATAATATGATGTGTGTGCGTGCCAAGGTGGGTATGTGTTTTTCAATAACTTGTTTCTGTCCAGGTCAGATCCAAGGTCCAGTTTAACCCCTCGCCAGTATCCCTAGCTTGAATCATATACAACCTGGAAATGTTAATGAACAGAGGCTTTATTTTCGGGATCACAAAAAGGTATTATGGAATAAAAGCATGTAGTTATTCTAGATCAGACTGGTCAATCAACGGAAATCAAATTGAATAGAATCTATGCACAATTAATTAAGCATATTTAAACGCACTACTCTGATTTAGATGGCCTTGCTTGAACATTGACTCTTGTACACGCAGAGACCCTACTAACATGGACACCTACGCTTCACGCATTATGCAATCAGGATGGAATCAAAAGAGAGTGAGAACTGCCCATATTATAGGTTAATTATTAGCTGCACCTTGCCACATGTCCGTACAATACCCCAACACCGGAGTTGTTCATTTGTTTTCAAAGTGGCCTGGCTGCGTGCAGTCCGAGATTACAAAGGTCTCCAAGTATGGCAGATTCTGGTCTGAACTTCGTTTAATTCTATTGCGGGACAGATATATCAGACAGTTTCATCCCATTTTATAAAGCGGTAACTGTAAGCAAACTGAACCATATTTCGAAATAAAACGCGTGAAATCTTTCTATCAAGTCATAGGCATTCATTTTGTGGAAGGCATTCGCTGTCTTGAAAAAGAAGACCGGAATATCTGGACTAGATCAGCGATTTTTAAGTTTACGACGGGGATATTTATATGTGTGGATATCCGAAAGCATATTCATTGTTACCATTAATTTAGCCTGTATTTACCTAGATATGGCTACTTCTGATCGAAAGATTCGGAACACAGTTTCTACATAGTTCTACATCTTGAATATCTAAATGGGTTGTTATTATAAACGACTCGGGTGTCAATACGGGGGGTGGGACATATACCCGGTGTAGTGACCTATCGGTCGGCGTTAATATCGGCCACCGGCCTAAAACCGACCATGTCGGCCGCCAGCGCCCAGAGGCAGGCAATTTCGGCCGCCAACTCAAGTGAACCAGACACCGTCACTCGCCTAAAACCGACCGGCATGAACCGGGGAGCATCATTTCGGCCGCCGGGCCCCTCATCACCTAGTGACTACAAGCCTGTCATTAAAAACTACCAATTTTTGGCTCCGTTGGCCTTCGTCTGCAAATAAAAGAAGCGAGGCTGGGGTGGGGGGGGGGGTTCATTATCATTTCACGAATATATAAGCTCCGTCACGTCTCATGAAAATGAGCAGTGTTATATGGTGCATGCAAAAAGTTAATGAATATTGATGACAACCACATGATTAAACTTGCTGCTGTGAGTCAGAGCTTCGGTAATCTGTTTAATTCACCAGTATTCTTAACGGTTAAATACGGGCGGTTACCATGGTTTATCGAAATGTATGTAGATACAACAGCTATGGCCATTGTACGGACATGATCGAAAGTTGATTACGGGGGGGGGGGGTGAAAATAGAAATGATATATTTAAAGAATGAATTACATATGTTTCATGCTACAACTGGATGGTTTATGCCAATTCATCGTAACTGAGCCAGATTCTCACCCGGAAGCCAAGGCAAAACCATATCCATAATGACGGGCATGCGCGGCCATGAAACTTCTTGTTAAGTAAATGGCAGTTATTAAGTCGACGGCATCCGTTATTTTGCTGTTACAAGACCGGGATATCTGGAAAAGATTAAAGCCCTTTGAAGTCTATTTGTGTCAATATCCGAAATCAGGTGTTGTAGGCATTGGTGTTTTGTATTACGAATGTATTTTTTTATATTTATAGCCATCTTTATTTCGGACGGTTATCATGCGTTTGTTGAAATGTATCATGTTCATCCATCAAAGGCACCTTATATGAATCATCGAATCCAGGTACATTACATTTCCCAATTCCCAGTGTTTGACCTCATTTCATGTAATCATTGGATGTCGACGATCATCAGGGCAATTTTACAGCAAACAATCTTTATGCTTATGAGAGAACGAAAATTCTTCATACAGAAAACATGCTTGATTTCAATTTTCCAACGGCCAGCCCTATTCATCATTCTGGTCTTTATTGGTGACATTTCCAATACCAATACCTCCCGATAAACTTATCTAAACAGAGAGTAAAGATCGTGTATATATAGTGCGGAACCCAAAGGATTTTGACGTCTCGTATTACCACTTTCATTCAGTCAGGTGGACACACAAGTAAATGACCTGTGCAAAGACATGGGCTGTGTTTTTTATGTGGAATTAACAGATTAGGCAATCCAAGAACAATGTACATGCCATTTTGGTTGTACTTTGTGGGGAAAGAAGTGATTTTTATTCAGTAAACACTACGGTGTATTGACAGGGTGTTTGTTAACTAACACTAGCCTGCCACAGACCTGTCATCAACTGTGACCTCACCCCTCACCTTGATCAGTCGGCCGATAGCCTGGTGCAAGTGTTTAATTTACGCATGGGCCAAGTCCGTGCTAGGGGCGGCCATAGTTGACGTCCGAGGTTTGACAGTCCAATATATTTAGCCGAGTGTACAAATTATTAGCTTAGTAAACCAACCCTAACTCAAGCTTATTGGTGTGCAAACACATTCGTTCTTGTGAATGATCTGTTAGTGTAATAAATAGTAATCAGTATCGTTGGCCTCTCTCTTGTGATGTGTATATGGAAGCACAAAATTTAATCTAGCATCATGTTATTTCTGCTGTATTCTTGGCCTATCGAAAGATACGCAAACTTATTTCCAAATTATCTTCTTCATATCTCAACCATAACGTTTTGGTATTCATACTGCCAACATCAGAACAACTAAAGTTTACATACATATCAATCGAAAATAACATGGGCCGACGACGTAAATCTCGAATGCCCTTTGGTAAACCGTAGATGTTGGATGAACTTAAGTCTATACTTTAAAGGGTATTAAGACATTAAATTGTTCAATGCAAAGGAAAAACCGAAACAAAGTCAGGTCATGCGGGGCGGGGGGAGGGGGACTATAGTCCTGCTACTGTAATGCAATTCATGATTCGGCAATGGATAATACAAATGGCTATCATGACTGAGGGGTGGCGCACAGGATTCAAAGCCGGGAAATAGTGAATTCAGATCTCAGCAGAGGTGTTAGATTTTGTGTGGTGGGTCCAAACACATAAAGAACGCTCTGCAGGCTTAATGAGAAGGCCATGCCCAACAGCCTGGTTTCACTTAAAACAGGTGAAATAATCAAAGGGCCTGGTTAACACCACAATATAATAATGAGAGGACGCGTGTGTAACATAGTCCGAAACTGGGATGGAATTTTGCAGATGTACGTAAACTTAGTTAAGCTGGCATTAAAAATGGAGTTGGTTACCTCAAAACCATCTAAAAATTTAAAAAATAATACAACCAGTAGGTTCGTCTTGAGAAATAAATGACCGGCAATGAGGAATACAGTCAGTAGGTTTCCCTTAATCCAGTGCATGGTTCATCAATGCATGGTGTAAGCAGTAAGTCCCCCTTAATACAATACATGATTTGGAAATATATAATACAACAATTAGCTTTATCTTAATGCAATGCATGGTTCCGCCATGCAAAATACAACCAGTATGTGTCCTCTTCATGAAATGCTTGATTCGGCAATGAAGAATACAATCAGTAGTGCCATTCATTAGAAAAACATACGTCTTGCATTATTCATTGCGAAACCATGTATTTCATTATGGGGAAAAAAACATGATTCTATTACACGAGAAGAAAAGCTGAGTAAGCGGAAGCATAAAAGAAATTGCATAGCTAATTAGATTAAGACAGCTAATTGGATTAAAACAAGATTTGACTTTTTGTCACAATGTATTCCATTAAAATTGAAGCACATTTTTATTAATTAGCTGTTACGAAGTAATCAAATGTCATCAATTCTATATCTCACAGCTTATTACACGAATAATTTATTAACGCCAACTGACATAGTCAATTAGGAATGCAGATTCTCAAACCAGCTGCCGAAAACAGCATCATCGAGAGTACTGCATAAAAATGCTTCCGAACTTGACCTTCGCTTTATAAAAAGGAGGGGTTCAACCAAGGAGGATTCATGACAAAACCTAATACAAAGGTACCCAATTCAGGAAAAGGGGTGGAGGAGGTGGTGCGGAGGTTGCAGGCCTCTAAAATTGGTCTGATACGGTGAAAAAAAAGTTGCGGGGGGCTGAAAAAGGAGTACCGACCCCTTTTCTCCCCTTGGGCCCACTTCTGCTACTAACGAGGTACACATATTTCCATTTTTGTTACTTGCCGGAATCAAAGATTTTGGCAAGTATGTTGGACAGTCTCGTATGTTTTATTGCTTGCCGGAAATATTCGATCATTTTCTCAGGGAGTTGAGCCAAATGCTTTGAGATGTTAGCCAGTGGTTGTCAATGGATTGCAATAATACCCAAACCAGGTGTGTGTGTTGAGTCTGTTGGAGATTAAGGGTGCCAAAACCTATTTGAGTGTGTTTAAGCATATACTTGCCTCATTTTAAATTAGGTTTCTTGGGGCTTGAATTTTTTTTGTGGAAGCAGGATAATATTATCGTGACACCAAAACCCTATTTGTGGGACCATTAGTTTAAATTTGAGGTCCAAAAAATGGATGACTTCATATACCAAGTACAGCGCTATGACCATATTTACAATTTCAAACTGGTCCTAACTTTTTTCTGAGGGAGTTGAGCCAAATGCTTTGAAAGGCCAGCCAGTGGGTGTAAATGAATTGTAATGATACCCAAACCAGGTGTGTGTGTTGAGTCTGGTGGACATGAGGTGGTCCAAAACACTATTCGCCTGTGTATAATAAAAGCATATACTGGCTCAGCTGAAATCACGTTTCGGGGGGCATGAAATTTTTGTTATTTGCGGCAGGGAAATATTATCTTGTTACCCTGTATATACACCCTAAACTGCGCCTAAGACACCAAAAACATGTATGTTGGACAATGAGTACAGATTTGAGGTAACAAATTGTCTATCAAAAAATAAAAAATAAAATATCAAACTGTTCTAAAAATGTATCAATAAATTTATAAAATCTATTTTAATCCAATGAATTCCATCCATTTTTTAAACCATGATATTCAACTACATCCAACAATAAAAAAATATTTTTTCGGGGGGGGGGGGGGTTTATGTTTTTGCAGTAAAATTCAGACTTCTCTGAGATCCCGGCTGTCGGCCAGGGTACAATGGGCACAAGACCACATTTTGATGAACATTTTTTCTGCTGTTATTAGATGACAAGTCTCTAAGAATTTTATAAAATTTTTATTCAGTTACAAAGTGAAAGTGAAAATGGCACTATTTTTTCAATTATTCACCACCCCGTTCGAGCGTTCTCCGAATAAGAAAGAGCTCGTCCCACCGCATTTTCTGCAATGATTCGTTTCTTAGGGGTCCAAACTATCCTACCGGGGCGGGATTTAGTCTATCTGTCTTTAATCTGTGTCCGGGGCACGTCAAACAACACGAAAGTGCACGAATGTTTCGGCATGAATATCAGCCAATATCTAAAGGCAGAAATTCCTGGAGAATTTTTGTATGAAATGAAACTTTTAATTACACGTTTAAATCACTTAAAATCTACATCTATATTTCTCTTAAGACATTTACTCACTGTTAAATTACCGAAGTAATAACCTGTTCATAATTAAGCATTTTAAGCGCAAACAATGTGAGTTTGCCACTCACACCAGTCAGGATCACCAGCTAACATTGACTACCGATCTTACATAAGACGAAACTACATGATGTTTAAACAGTGTATTGTGCAAACCGGAACGAAACCATTCAGGTATATCAAATGTGCAGGTTATTATGGAAATATAATATAATAAATAAATTGTACTTTTGCTCATTTAAATGATAAATAAAAGAAACCATCTTCTAACCCACTCCCTCATTTTATCTCAACGGTTATAGGTGCATGATATTTAAACTCTCCGCAAAATGTCCATCATGATGAATTCTCCGCGAATTCTCAAACTCTCTGCGTTATAGATATATATGTTGCAATTAATGACAAAAAATGGCATACCATTTTATGGATAACCGTATAATTTCGGTTTTCTGGACCGTCCCAGCCTACAGGCAGGATAATATGGATTCCCGACAATATTCTAATGACCGTTCCCTAAGCTGGAACGGGCTTGGACGGTCCATGACATTTTTTTAATTGCAATTTCCTAGGTTTTTCGGACTAAAAAATTCCCTATCCTTCTTTCATCCTCCATCCTCTTCTTGTGTTCCGGGTATAAAAAAGAGCCCGGCCAACGGCTATTTTAGCTAGTACTGCTTACTTTGGGGTCAAAACAATTCAACTACGGCTTGTGATTGCCACGTTTTCTCGTAAATTTCCATCGCGCCCGTGTCAAGTGCACCGTTTTTTTCACAAACGTGCGGCAGGCGCGAAAAAATTTGACAGCACCCCTGTGTAATGCCAGAAAATAAATGTATATATCTTAAGTCCTAACCCACCACGGAACTAGGGCCTCAGAATTTGTTATCTGATTACTTACCACTTCAGACCCCTTTAAAACCCCTGCTTTCCTTTTCGTAATCAAAGATTCCAATTGTTAACATTATTTTTCATATTTCACATTACAGATACAAGAAGGGGACATGACAGTTAATCCGTGATGGGCAGGACCGCTTGGAATTGTATAATTCCCGGACGCATGCTGACCGGCCACCTTGCTTCTTCAAAACGGCCCTAATATAAGCCATCATGAGACTTGAGGATGTCTTCAGGCCGACCTGCTTGTCCAGGAATGAAAGGTCACGTCTCCGTTACCCAGAGATCGTGTCTCTCTCTAACACACACGCGGCTTCGCTTGCATTTCGGCATTCTGGACGTTCAACTCTTCAATTTTCATTTTCATTGCTTTTTCTTATTTTCAGCAGTCATGAATAAAAGAACAGCCAAGGATTCAGTTGGACTTGTATTTTTTTTATTTCTGTCAACAAATGGACTTTCCTGTTTAGGATAGCTACTAATCACAACAGCTGATATTGTACATTATTTTTATCACATTTTTCATTCACAGAAATGCTACATTATTATGGCTTATGCATTGTCTCTTCATTAAAAAATTAACAGTTTTTTTTGTTTAATCACTTGCACACACGCACACACACACACACACACACATATATATATATATATATATATATTTTGAGTGCAATATTGAAATCCCCGCTGCCATTGCTGTCAGTCCCAGTTTCAGTCGGTATGTCCGACAGGAAAAGCCCAAATGCTATGTCAGATGTCTGTTTGTCTGTCTCTCTGTCTGTCTGTCTCCCTGTCTTTCTGTCTATATTATTACCATTCCCGGCAAGCGTTCGACCTCTGGTCGTCTAGTTTGTCTGTTTGTTTGTTTGTCTGTATTTCCACGGGCTACAGGTCACCATTTTGAAGTAATTGCTCTTGAACTTATAGAAAAAATGGAAAATTGGTTCTCCTTGGAGCCTACTGTTTATGACCATGATCAGTCAAAGGTCAAGGTTAGGGTAACTGACACCCCTCATAATAAGGTTTTTATCATAACTTTGTAAAAAAAAATCGCAGCCACTCTAGAAGTAGCTCCATTCTGCTGTTACCTCTGATAAGCAATTTTTCGGGAAAATTAATGAAATTTAATTTTATTCTAACTTTGTCATTGTTTAAGCTATCTATGTCTAGTTTTATGCAATAGTTAGTGTTTAGTCAGTAATATATGATACAATTGCAAGTCTCACAGAATCTCACACCATTTTTCGTCAAATGAGATTTTTCCAGATTATATTAAATGTGACCTAGAGGTCATGTTTTTTTAACAATGATTTTGTAATCATATATTTTTGCTATTTATAAATATATCAAAAATGTTTTATTTTCATTTTTTGAAAATTGCCACCAGGGGGTACGGTACATGAAACACTGTAACATATAATTTTTTCTGGAATATCCAAAAAAATATAAAAAAGTTAAAAATTTTATTGTCATATCTAAAAATAGGATCATTGTCTTATTCCTCCGCACAGGTAGCTTTGTGCTGCCATAACCATGGTTAACACATTTTGGGGGAAACGTTTGACCATCTAAAATATGAAGTGTTTTGCTTCTATCTCTGTTAATATTTATGCTAGATAGGTCTTTTTTTGCACGAGGCAGCATTAAATTGGTTCAAAGTCATTCATTTGCAAGTCTCCTCAAATCCCCTCGGTTTCCCGTCAAACGAGAAATTACGAGATTTTATAGATATGCTTAAAACTTGATTACCTTATAAGTTACAGAGGAGTAGTTTAAAGCTTTTTGTAGCGTTTCGAAAGTTGAACTTGACAAAACTGAAAATCTCGCCAAATCTCGCATCATCTCCCGCCAAACGAGGCTATTTGAGATTTTAAACTAATGTCTATATATCGGTCATTTAAATGCTAGAAATTTTATTTTTTCTTTTGTTAAAGAATCACTTGACTAGTTTTAAGTGAAAAAAGTGAATATCTCGTCATATCTCGCGCTATTTCTTGTCAAACGAGAACATGGGACCATTCAATGAAATGCCTAAAATACTGTTATTTTTATGCCGAAGACCTATTGCTTTTTCACCATTTGATAGCGTCTAACGCTGTCGGTCAAATAATGTGATTATATTATAAGTTTTGTTAAATCCTGAATCGTTTTTCTTCAAATAAAGAAAGTACATCCCACTACCGTGAACATACGTGGCGGCAGAATGTGATAGAAAATGTCGGAAGGGGCATTACATTTGACAGTTGTTTTTATTCTTCACGTTGTACAGAATATTTTAGCTTGCATAAAATGTACATGTGAAGTAGTTTGGATACCGCGGATTATTCAGGTCTTGTACGTTGGAGATTGTGAAACGCCTAGTAAAATATGCATTAAGGCTTAGCGAATTCATGGACAACTGGATTGAATTGTCGTGACCAGGAAATGTTATACACACTAAGTGTCAAGTAAGCATTATTATTATTTTTTTATTTTTTTATTATTATTTGTATTATTGTTTAGGAATGGCAGACCTACAATGTGGTACATGGCTTTGACTATACATAACCATCTATCTCTTTATCCCTTAACTCCAGCCTGGGACCAGTATTTCCAGTAAAGGACGTCTGGAGACTGTTTAACCGGACTCTGTATGTAACTGGAGTTGTTATTTTATGTTTGTGGAGCCAGTCCCTTTGATGTAGACTTAGGCGTAACAAGCTTCGAACCCTGCCTGGTGGTTGGTTTTGAATTACATAATATTTCATCAATATATTATTTATTGCTTACCCACTCCCTTGCGTTTTGTTATGTCCCTGAGTGTTAATACGATGTGTGTGCCTTTAAAGACTACACAATCTTTATTTTTCCACGTTTCAGCAAAGACAACCCGATGGCAGGCAGCAGTTATCCTAGGGACTGCTCTGGGACAGCGTTTATAGGGTTGAAGGAGTGTTTCTTATTCACTCGCTTTATTTGCATTGAGCGTGACGAGCCCCACTAGAGAGGTACTTTTAAATGGGAACTGAACGGCACCTTACACTCATTCTGTTTAACTCATTCTGTTAAGGCGGGCAATCACTAACTATTTATTCAGTATAGGATGTTCCGTGTTCTGATATTACTAATAGGCATAGGAAAGAATGGAAAAAGATAAAAGATCAAGACTGCAGAAATCGTTTGAACTATGGGGACCTAAGGTCAACCTCCAAAAAAAATTAACCTTTCCAACTGAACAAAAATCTCATCAAACCGGGGAGACTATGTTTTTTTTCCTGTATATTACCATCCGTATCGGTTCTATGTTGCTACAATGAAGAATGCTAACGGATTGCAAAATTTATTTATTTAAATTTTTATACAGGATAACCCTTTTAGTCAAGAATAATTTATCTGCCACACAGCTCGATTGGACAATGCATTTTACAAAATCTTGTAAAGTAAAATACGTATAAAATAAAAAGTGCATATCCACATATAATTATGACATGCAAGGTAGTGCAGAGTGCTTTCACGAGAAGTACATTATTAATGGGAAAATGGCCTGTACGAGGTTTAAGTTAATTGACATGGTCATTGCCAGTGCCTTTTTTTTCGCGGACTTTGGTAATATGATTAAAATCCTGCATACAAGCTCACGGCACCTAGAATATATTGATATACAAAAACAGGATTAACAACAAAAATTGATTACAAAATATTTTATGTCCGTGAATTTGTTTGTTTTTCTGTTTGGCTAGAACTTTATAATTTTATCCAAAGGATATGAACGTATTTTCGAATATAGCGAATATGGATCAAGATAATGTTTGTCTCAAATCAAAAGTGTGTTAATCCTTACAATATATTCTCAAGTGATACATATAAAAAGCACAGAGCAAAACTTCCACCATTTGCATTCAGGTATCTCCTTTCTGGATCAGGTCAGTGACTGGTTGTTTTGACTGCGAGAAGCAGGACACATTTGAGGACTTCCTTAGCTTGACATGGGTGACCATCAGTCATACTTTCTTGTTCAACAGCAGCCATCATATCGTCAAGTAAAGCTTCTCTCATTTCCTCAGGCACCAGATTTAATGCAGGATGAAAACCTTTCACAAAAGCTGTAGTGGAAAAATTTTTTCATAAACATTTAATTTATCCTTCATTAAATATTATTAATATTAAGTCAGTCTGCTTCATAAATATTTAAAGTGTGTTCAGATGTTGAGATAAGACATATAGCCACAGGGGCACGTTTAGCATGTAATGCTTTATACAAACTGAAAAGCATGCGATTGTATTTAAACAACTTTTTTATGAAAACCAATATCTTATGTAAATTTAACAAATCTTTTCCATGAAAGAAGACAACAGTTTACTATACCTCTGGTCATTGGGAACTCAAAAAAGAGCACTTCGTAATGCTTGACGTCAAATCCATGCCTCAGGACCATTTCCTTGAATACATTATTTTTTGTCAGCCAAGGCACCCCTTCCGCCTTTGACGGTTCCATACCCGCCAAAATGTATTCCGGTAATACATGTTCTAATTCCTGAAATTTTAAGCAATATCTATACAGAATATGGTTCATATAGTTAGACTGGATGAGAGTGATAATCAAACGAATATTATATTTATCTGCTAGTGAGACGTAAGTTTAGTCTGATGTCGCTAATAATAGTTGAGGACTGTCATTTCCTTACCTCGAAACTTATCCAGTTCTTCCAACGAGGGCATCCAATAATCGTTTTCATAATAGCAGCATAGTAACGGCAGGGCTGATAAAACAAAGGGAACAGTAACATGGCCTTTCCACCTGGTTTAAGGAGCCAGTTGATGTTATCAAGAGCACATCCCATGTCACGAACCCAATGAAGCGCGAAAAAGGACGTCGCATAGGAAAAGTAAGATTTGTACCTGGAACATCCTTGCAGGTTACGATCCTGAAATAATAATAATAATAATAATAATAATAATAATAATAATAATAATAATAATAATAATAATAATAACAAAATAATAATAATATACAGGAATAGAGATACAGAAAGGAAGAGGGAATGGTTGGAACTCACCAATTGAATATCAGAGCCTATGCTTTTCTTGCGAGGCTGCACGATAAGTCCTCTATGCTTTTCATTATTCCGCCTACGGAACATCATATACATTTTCTGACACTAACAGCTGCTTGTTTCACGTATTTTATACAAAATGTGTATCTTAATTGATTAAATATAATACACATTTCAAAAGTTATAGGGTTCATAATAATTGTATAATTCAGCTAAATTGTCCCTGAAGACCAATATCAAGGTTGCTTAATTTCAAACCTGTTCATAATTATGCTGCATAATTTGGTGTGTCTTATTTGATTCGCACTACTTCAATAGTAATTTGGTTCATCAAAAATTGTATATTTTCTCAAATTAGGCCTTGAATACCAAGGTCAAATCAAGAAGTTTTCAAGCATATACGAGATCTAGTGGAAATAGTTTTTGTGTGTATTTTTGACCAGAACATGAAGTACATCAAAATTATGAGCTTTATCATTATCCTAGATTTAAGCGGATTCGACCTTGAAGATCAAAGTCTGTTGTCAGATGATTTTTTAAAGCATTGACCTTGACTTTGATCGTCAAGGTCCACTTTTTATTCGACTTCTTTCATTTTAATTTCAGAAATATACTCTCTTGCCCTTGTATATTGTAGAAATTTTGTTTATTTTTCACTAAATATGGAAATATTCAAGGTCACGGCCACTCCAATAATAAGGTTCTGACCCAAACTAAACGGACTTCATTTTCTGACATATATTTGTGCATTTGTAGAAAAAAGTTGTGCCACCAATTTCATGCGCATGACAAACCTATCCAAGGTCATCAGTCAACCGGTTTATCAAACCAATCCATTCAGAGTTTTTTTTCGGAAAAATACGATTTGTTGGTGTCAAGGTCACTACCGTATTGAAGGCCATGGCCCTTTTTAAATAGGCTTTATCCTCTCATCCACATCTATGCTCATGTCAAGTGTGATCCGTGAGATTTTTTATTTCGTTCGCTAAAAAAGTGCTAAAACCATAGTATCTTAAGCTTCCTGTCTAGGTATAGAACTTATTACCAACCTGGATGTCCATTCGTTCAGCCAAAATACGATCGGTTTCGTACTTCTGCTTCACGTATTTTATCATAGGTTCGCTCACATCCACTGCGGTGAGATGGCAGTTAAACTTCTGCTGTAGGTAAAAGCTCGTCTCTCCTGTCCCACAACCGATATCAATCACGTGATCATCAGGGCTTATATTCGTGATATACCTGTCTATGGCGGATCTTCCATGTTTCTTCTGAGGTGTATTTCCGGCAAAGTAAACAGTTGGAGGACGCTGCATGCCTCTGGGTCTACAAGTTCACAACAGAGTTGAGACAAGTTAGACCAATGCGGAAATCCCCCCCCCCCCTTACCTCAGTTACACCCAGAACTCGCCGTCCCCTCGGAATTTCACTTTTTCTAATCATGATTATTTTTTTTTATCACTGGTATCCGCATATCTTCTTTAACCACAGTATAATGCAATGTTAAGCAAAAGACTTCAACATTTCATATCATAATATTTTACAAATTATTAACATGGATGCACCTGATCGCCATTCACATTGCATGTTGAAAACAACTGAAATTTAATGTCATACGTTTAAAGAAATATAAATATGAAATATTGATCCCATCTACCGTTTGACTCAATTATGCAAGTTTCTGAGGAACAGTAAATCCTCATATGGTTACGTGAAAAATTCCCTCTTACGTCCTCTTTGAAATATTCAAATATTTCCCCATATGGAAGGGGTTTAAAACCTCTCATACCCTCCCTCGTGTACCTGTAATTAACACGGTTAATAATAGAAATTAATATATAATATATATATATATATATTTATATATATATATATATATATATAACTGTGTCATAATTACCAATGAAATATTAGCGCAATCCCTCCTCTCCCCTCCCTTTCCTGATTTTCTGGATCCGTACCTGATTAAAGCCCTCTGCCCTTTATCTATCCTTTCTCCGCCCCTGCAATTCCATTCGGGTAATTATGATTCTTTAAATGATCCCCCTTTGAGCATTCTTCTCATAAGAACTCCTTGAACACAATAGACCCTGTCCCTACGCTGAGGTTTTCTTTTGAGAAGAGATCACCAAGGGAGATTATTTCGTGCTGGTGACCGCAAATGTAGGAAAACCCCGGATAGGACCCCCTGAGTAAAACTCTACCCGCCATCACACACTCTATGGCCATTGTGTTACCGGGCCAAAGGGCACAAAGAAAGGAGGCGCCCGCCATGGAGCAAATTTCAAAATTATCTATTATGCAGGTAATACAAAAATATTGAAAATAAAAATGGGTGGAAATTCTTCGGATTAGCCCAGAGCATATGTATGTGGAAAATAAGGGCAATTCGTATGGTGGTATCGGAGAAGATACGGAAAATTACAAAAATTGCCTTACGCTAATAATATTCAGATAGCATAAAATATTGTTTATTTTACTTTGATGCAATATTTGTATAACGTTATATTTCTATATTTTTTTTTTTTAAATATCAATACAGGAAATCTGCGTTACGTCATAATTGCAATCATTTATGTTTGTTTACTGAACATATTACATGTATACACTTAGTCGATAAGTTTTGAACTTTATGGAATAAATGTTTTTATTTTATATATATTCAAAATATGCTCAGACAGTAAAACAGTTCGGAAAAAAGAACATTCTTTGCCATGCATTATTGAGATAACTCCTCTATCCTGAACCTGAAAGTCCTTATCTATAACATGGCGTCAAGACGTCTCTTCATCTTTAGGATGTATAGCGATGGTTGATGGTACTGACATAAAGCGGTATTATATTTATGGTTTTAATATGGAGCCCAAAAAACCCTCGAGAGCTCTCAAGTGTTCTAATTGTGCTTCCATAGAGAAACCACTTTCATGTAGACTCTCCCCATCATAATGAAGAAAAAACGAATCTCCTTGGAAATATTTATACACTCACCTTGTTCCTACGAGGCAGGGATACGGAGAAAACTGGACAAAATGAAAAATGAGGAAGAGCAAATAGAAAGAGTAGCCAAGACATATAAAACAAATCTTAAAGCTTCTCACAACGAATTATTGGGATATCTTGTGCTTTGCAATATAAATGTCTGCACAGCTCCGATTGAAGCAAGATTGAAACTAAAATCTTTGAATACTGGAACAAAAGTAATACTGGAACAAATGAGACAAGTCGAATCTGAGTTCTACAGTTTGTGATGATGTCGTGATTGTGTGAAATATATCAAGTATAAAACCCGTTATACATGATATATACAGGTTGTACAATAGTGATACTAACAAAAAAAAATAAATGGTATATCGTAATGCTGTAGATAGGACCAAACATTCATAAGTTCAACCAGGCCATAAGTCAATGCGTTTGTGACAGTCTTTTTTCAATTGTATTTCACGGGTTAGCTGTATCTTTGTATGTGTTGTAAGCCTCTAGTCTAGAGGTGTATTTAAAAGGGGCGCATACTTGATTCAGTCTTCGGTGTCAAGAAGTCTGTCATGGGTTTCGGTGCCGCCAGTTGAGGTTCTTTGCTGCCAGTTTGGTTTAAGTCAGGCAGTTGAAACCCAGTGCTGCAGTAGGGGTTCAGTGCTCCCAGCTGAGTTCCAGTGCTGCCGGTTAGATCAGGGCTGCCAGTTGGGGTTCAGTGCCGCCAGTCGGGGGCCAGTATTGTCTAACCCGTGCATGTTAGTAAAGCTAGCATTGAAGTGTAGAACACAGCTGGCGTTCGCCCTTTTCTGGTTGGAAAAGCCATCGTTAGGGTGCATGTAACTGCATTTTGATTAATAAAGAGTCTATCAGTTTCTCTTTAGGTAGCATAAGTGTACAGCGTGGGAATTGGTACTTTGCAGTGTCGGGTGAACCCTGGTTACTGAATTCTGCAATGTCAGGTAATTCTGACCACTTAGGTTTTACCCTCCCCCTTCTTGTTTTATCGCCCTGATTAAGTAGATGTTCGCGCTGCGAAAATAAATAAATAAATTGCAGTATATTCCTTGTACAAAAAAATGAATGTCTTCAGTGATGGTTTTGTTCGAATAAACCTTGATCTGCCTAACACATAAATGTCCATAGACCTTCGGTAGATTTTTCGAACACAAGACTTATGGCGCTACCTATAGTCTCGTCGATGAGATTCCATGCCTCACTTTATCCAACCCTTTGCACGGGGAAAGAGTGATGAAGAAATGACATGTATCATCAAGGAAATTTTGACGAACTAAAAACTCTCCTCGATGGCTGAAATAAAACCAAATATCCAATGAAGCAGAAAACTGTCCCCTGATCAAGTTCTATATCCAGTTAATTGCCATTTTCTTTCATGTTTCACTGTCAATTTTTTTGCAGTAAGAGACTTATTTTTACTTTAAAAACTTATATGGGCACAAAATTCCTGATATTTAAGTATGTGAATGGTTGAGTATTTCTGTATTGATATTGAAAATAATATATATATTATAATATATATATTATCTATATTAACTTTTATTACACAAAGCATTTGTACATTTTATAGACCATGTCCTATTTATCCATTTTTGTAGTCTATTGGAGCAATCATATGACACTTCCAAATAATACAGTAGATTCCTACTTGCAACGTGTACTCGTACTTAAGTACATTTAGAATTCCTGTACTTAGACTTGTCAAATTTTGAAGTACTTGTATTTTTAGTACAGTACCTATAATCTGTACTTGTACTTTATTATATTTTTATTCCTGGACTCGAACCTGTCAAATACTGTACTTAATTGCACACCTCCTGTATTTATACTTGGTCTTAAGTACATTTAAAATTCATGTATTTCTACTGGTACTAAAGATCAGACCATTACTTGACCAGAGCTTTATTATGTGCAGTATTAATCTTAAAACACAGGCATATGGAACTCAATATACAAACCATGTCTCTTTACCACTAGAGAAAATTGTTAGAAATTATCTGTGCCATATATCAATAATGGAATACATATAATTTCATGTAAATGATCGATCGTCCTTTTTCATTCGTGATTTACTTAACAGACCACACAAAATTAGAAGACTAGGAGGCGAGGCACAATTGTTACAGTGACATGTTAGTCCGCATATTATATAGGGGAAAAATCATTTTGAGGTTTTCTTTCTTCTGGTATTTAGAATGTTTCAGGGTTTTCTTTGATGTTGTGTTAAAAGTGTGTGTAAGACAAGCATGGGCATAGCCGAGGAACAGATATCAATATATTCCTGGTGACCTATCAGATTTTTTAACAAAGGCTAAATGGCCCTGGTTCTGACGTGTAAAAACATAGGACTCATTTAAAGACTAGGGTACAGGAAACAACCGGGCAAGCAAAACAGCCAGTACGAAAATTAACTCTTAGCTGAAAAGCAAGGTCGACAGCAGAACGGATAAGTAGGATATAAACTAAAAATTCACGTGAACTTACTCGTAATACCCTTCAGATAAGTCAAAAATAATAGTTGTAGTTATTGCTGCGTCGGTTCCTCTTGGTGATCGTCCAGCCCTGTGATTATGATTGGAAAGCGGGTGGCGGAGACCTTCCTGTGGGACCTGTTGTCAGGCAAGAAACTCTTGCCTGAATGTCACCTTGAGGGTGACACTGCCAGCAACGGGAGTATTGGACGAAATCGCCTGATCATGTTTCCGCCCATTAATTAACCACAATATTCAAAGGACTTATTGTAAGGACTAAGTTGGCTGGTGCTCCAGATATCACCCACATCTTTACATGGTTGTGACACTGCCCTTGATATACGTCGATGTTTACGATCTACACAGAAGACCTGTCCCCTTTTTAGCTCAGCTGACTGAAAAAAATGGCGTTTTGTCCTTGGTTCGTCCGTCTATTAGGCCGTCCGGGCGTCCTGCCGTCCGTTAGCAGGGCCCAAAATGTAACCGATGGATCTAGAAACTTCTTCTTTTTTGAAACCTGAAATTATGTGAGTGCAACCTTAATATACCGAGCTATGAGTCTTGTAAGTACCCCTAGAATAATTAAAAATGTGATACATCTGTTTTCATCTGACACGCCTGTTCAGTACTTATGCCGTTTCATTGGAAAACGCATACAAATGAATAAATACCATCTTTGGAATGAGTTATCCTTTTAACATCCCTGACAGGCGTCATTCTTTGGATTTCTATGTCGAGTTATATGCCGAATTGTGTCAACAAAAATTTAAATCAAACAAGTGGTGATACTTATTTAGAAAAATTAAAAATACATACAAAATATATATAAGTTTTATAAGTTTATTCCATCATGCCCGTTCCAGCTGTTCACACACAAGCATATGTGTCGCCCTTTTTCGGTACCGTAATTATTCGGAAATACCGTAAAGCATAAACCTATCAAAATATAACAGTATCCTATTAAGCTGCATAATTTATAATTTTAATATTGAACCAATATATTTATTTTGTGCTTTTAGTTCCTCCACGCATGAACAGCTTTTTCATGAAGCGCCCCGGGGATTTTCATGAATTTTGAGCCCACTCTTCATATAAACAGCTGTGTAAGATCATTACTGTAAGGATCCTTTAAAAATAAAAACAGATGTTCACTAGTTTATTTTTCTATGCCACTGGTAACTGCTTGTAAAATGTCATACGTTTTAATGCGTCGTCATGGTAAAATGAAAAGGCCATTTAACCCTTTAACCCTCATAACGCCTGAAATAGGCTGCTATTTACGGTATTTTTTTTTTTTTTTTTTTTTTTTTTCTCTCTTTGGATGTCTCAGTATTACTAAATATTTATTTATAACGTTCTTTTTCATCATCGACATCCCTCGGAACAAGAAAAAAAATTACAAATCTTGTGTTTATAACATGAACATCTTCACTATTGCAAGATTTAAAATACAATGTTTCAAGTTTTTCTGACAAAGTACATACATATATATATATCAACAAAAAGGAGTTAACAAGAGAATTTTATAAAATTGCTTATATTGCTACCTGTTTGTACTTTTTCAAAGACAAGTGCATATGGACCATGTAGACGTATTTCTGCCGAGAGGATACCAACCGAGTATTGGTGAAGAGACTTTTATTTTTTTTTACAACAATTATAATTATATCTCGTTCTGTCGATATATTTTCAATATCATTGGAAACAAACATTTAATTTAATAAGAACAACAATGTTATTTGTAGATTTAACTGGTTTGGTCAGATCAACATAATATTTACCAGATCCGAATAAAAATTTAATTATACATACATACGTATATATACATCCATGAAGGATCACGCGTTCACATTTATATATATATATACCCATATATACACCCAAATATATACACACATATACATACACACACATGCACATACTCTTACCTCCATATTTATACACATTTCAAAATTATTTACAGCTAATTCTCAAAATTCTTCACTCTTTAAAAAATATTAAGTAGGTTACCCCACTTTTGTTTATGAATATTTATTTTGTTATTTTTTTCAGCTAGTCTTCTTTCCAATCCTTCCAATTTCTTAACATGTGATATATATACAGTGAAAGATGGAAAATTACCCGATTCTTTATTTTTAAAAATTACATATTTTTGTAGCAATATTAACAAATCTATTATACGTTTATTGGCATGGTCTTTGTCACTTCCTGTATATAAAAGAAGCGGAGTCAGTGCAGGCATGTTTATTCCAGCGTGTTCTGCCCACTGACTAATTTGTCTATAAAATGATTTAGCGGTGTCGCAGTCACAGAATAAATGCACTACTGTTTCTTTTCTTTTTTGCAATATGAACACATATTGGTATCAGTTATTTTCCATATGTATAGCTTTACATTCACAGACAATATATTATGGATAATTCTAAACTGAAATTGCCTCAAAAACATGTCCATAGTGGTTTTATATATATAATCAATTGCATCTTTCCAGGAAAATACCTGAGGTAAGCTCTCCTCTAGTTTAATTTTATTAGCCGGCTCATTTGTATAGTCATTTATAACCATATTATACACCTTACGGTAATTGACTTTTCTTAAGTCTAGAGCTTGATTATTCAATAATAAAGTGTCTTTTACGTAAATATCACTCATATTCTCTGATTTTAGAACTAATTTCCACTCCTTTGGTACCGCTTGTTGTAAAGAATACCAGAACATCAGGTATTTTTTAAAGAGTTTATTTTCAGGTGGAAATATTTCCGAAAAATTCTTAGATTCTCCATTTGGTTCGTATAAATCATGGATACATTTAATTCCAATGTTATCAAAAATTCTAGAGTATACTGATTTACCTGCTATTTTGACATATTTGTTGTTCCAAACGGGTTGTAATAAGATTTGTTGTGGATTCGTAGGCCAAAATGTAGCAATTTTATCCCAAATTTTAAAACATTGTGAATAAAATTTAGATATTTTTCTTTTCATATTAAAAAAATCTAAATTGGCATTCAATTTTTCTACACCGCCAACATTTCTTAGATACATATTAGGTATGACTATACATTTTGCAATTGATAGCTTTTTCATTCGGATCATCCACATAATTCTTTGGCTTTTCAATATGGCATTAATGTCTGGCATATTTATACCACCATTTTCTTTTTCACTTACAAGTACCCCATATTTAATCTTTGGTTTACGTCCAAACCATATAAAATCTACCATTATATTTTTAACTTTCTTGATAAAGTCTTGGGTTGGAGTCATAATATTCATAACGTATACTAATTTTGAGATTCCAATGGTTTTTATTACTGTATTTCTTCCAAAAACTGTTAAAGTTCGCGATTTCCACATATTAAATGAGATTTTTATCTTGTCGTAGACTTTATCGAAATTGAGTTTTTGAGAAAGAGTTTCATTATATGTAAACCATATTCCAAGGATTTTAATCGCGTCCTTATGTAAATTCACCCATTTCATGTCTCTCAACGATAAAGCTGTAGGAATTGATTTTTCCCTACCCAGCCATGCCGCTTCACATTTTGTATAATTTATTTCTACTGATGATACCTTTGCAAATTTATTTAATATATTTTTTACTTCAATCATTGAGTCAACATCTCTTAAGAAGAATGTAGTGTCATCTGCAAATAGACATTGTTTTATTTCTGTATCACCTATCAATATTCCTTTCACTTTATTTGTTTGTCGCACCTTTATTGCCATTATTTCAATAACCAATAAAAATAAGTATGGTGCAATGGGGTCGCCTTGTCTTGTGCCCTTTTCCATTTTAAAATAACCCGTAGTAAAACCATTATTCATTACACAGCTCTCTAACCCATTATGCATTAACTTTATCCATCTAATAAAATCATTTCCAAACCCAAATTTCTCTAGTACAGTAAATAAGAATACATGATCTATCGAGTCAAAAGCAGAGGCAAAATCGACCGCAAACATTATAGCATTACAATCTTCTAAATAACAGAAATCTATTATATCATTTATTTGACGAGTTGTATCTGATATTCTTCTGTCTTTTATAAAGGCAGTTTGATCCTCATCTATTATTTTTGGTAGGTTGTTTTGTAATCGTTTTAGTAAGGTTTTGCTTAATATCTTTGCATCCACATTGACCAAGCTGATAGGCCTCCAAGAAGTTAACTGGCGATTATCCTTTCCTGGCTTCTCAATAAGCGTAATTATCGCTTGTCTTTGACTTGGTGACAGGGAACCAACAGTGAAGCTTCTGTTAAAGGAATATTCAAGGTCATCACTAATTAAATCAAAAAAAGTAATATAAAATTCTTTTGGTAGTCCGTCGTTGCCAGGAGTCTTATTGTCCTTCATTTCCTTTAAGCTATTTAAAATTTCTTCTTTGCTTATTAATCCTTCACAAGCATTTACTTCCTGTTCTGACAAAATGGGTAAGTTTAATTCGGAAATGAAATCTACACAATCGCTCTTTTTAATAGCATTTACATTCTCAAATTTACGTTTAAAAAAGGATTTAATTCCATCCATTATTTTTTGCTGGTTTACTTCTTCTTCATCATTTATAATCAATTTCCTCACAGTAGATTTCTTCTTATTCTTGACCATAGTGTTAAAAAAATATTTAGAGCTTCGCTCTCCTTGTTCGAAAAATTCGACTCTGGATCTTACAATTAACCCCTCAGTGTATTTTTCATAATATTCTTCGATTTCTTGACGAATGGTTGTATAGTTTTTAATAGTCGTTTTATCAGAAGCTGACAAATTCATTTCTGCGTCTTGTAATTTATTTTCTAAAATATATAGCCTCCATTTTTCCCTCTTCCGCTTCATCTTTGAGAAACTTATAGAAAATTGTTTTATTTTGAATTTTAAATAATCCCACCACGCATTTTCGTCTAGATTGCACCTCTCGGTTCTCTGTAATAATTTAATGTGGTCTCTTAAACCTGTTACATAATCTGTGTCTTTCAGTAAGGATACGTTTAACTTCCAATGTGATGGGCCATATAATGCTTTTTGAGTGTAACTGAAATCGGTAATAACGGCGGAGTGATCAGTGAATATTGCAGGCCTAATCTTAACATCTGTCACACTTGCGTTTAAATATGAAGAGACGAAAATATAATCCAGCCTTCGTTGTCTGAGAGGATTTGTTGACCTCCATGTATATCTACGAGCATCCGGGTTTCTTACTCTAAACAGGTCAATTAAGTCAAAACAACGTGTAAGATAAGTAACACGTTGGATCGATTTCGTCCTAGGAGTGTACGTATCGCCATCTGCATCGAGATATGAAAGACATATATTAAAATCACCACCCCAGACAATTTGTGTTTCCGAATCTATTTGTATGTTTGTTAATATTTCCGAGATATTGTCATAAAATATCACCTGTTGTGATTCGGTGTTAGGAGCATAAGTATTTATAAGCAACGTCTTTCTCCCTTGAACTAATGCTTGTACAATAATGAAACGTCCGTCTTTATCCATATTTTTAAATAGTTCCTGAAATTCTAAATCACGACCTACAAGTAACAAAACACCTCTTGCCTGATTTGTACCATGAGAAAAATAGGTATGTCCAGACCAATCTTGTAACCATTCTGATTCGACAGTACCTGTACAATGGGCTTCCTGAAGAAAAATTACACTTTTTGCTCCTCTGTTGTTTAACAACCAATTATAGATATCTAGTCTTTTCTTTTTTCTTCTTATTCCTTTTACATTAAGTGTTATAACTGAGAAATCCGACATACAGAAAACTCTTAAGATTGTAAATTGTCAATGTCTGCAAATTGCTCAATAGAAGCCAAGCACTAATACTCAAAAATACATTAATTTCCATATAAGACATATGTATAATTAATAAACATCCAAGGTTCATGCCCAGTGCACCTACTTCAACAAGGGAACAGGTGGTAAGCGCACTTTTGTCAGAGTACTTTGTAATTTTGTTATCTGTTACTGACAGAACACAAGATACATAAATATGCAGGTGACATAATTCTATAAGGTACATAGATGTGAATGTTAGAGCATGTGGCGCCTTTAGAGGAGAGAACAAAGACATCAGAGTCTTTAATAGGCAAAATGAAGTGTAAACAATTATAGTAAATAGAACAAGATCACTGAAGTGAGCCTTTAATAAAAAAATAAACATTGCCGAGAATTAAAAGTATATAATTTGAGATGGATTAGAATTTTTGTAATAACAAGGAAGATCGGCTCCTAATGTTATAGTATACAACTTATACGTATCACCCAGTTTCTTTGCAGCATTCAACATATATACGTATTCTTTATACATTCTGCAGTTTTCCAGTGTACACATATCTGCTCATAATGAAGAATATTAATTAGTCAAATGATAATTATACCAGATCAAAAACCAACTTGCTCAAGTACTTTGTATGTAAACAGAATTTGTACTAGTAGACACTGTAAATTTATTTCTTAGAAATTAAAAAAAAAACGCTTCTTAAGTATACTTTCATAATCATAAACAAATAACGAACGGTCATGTTCTTATTGGTGTGGATGTTAACTGTGGGTTACTGTTTATAACTTCTGAATATTGTCTGGGGGGATTACTTTTCAACTGTTCGTGCCAGGCTTTGAACTTGGTTTCGCTTGTGAACCTGAGGACCTTCGTTCCTCGGTCCCTCACAAATATTACGCCATCTGTGGTCCAACAGTCCTGAATAAGGGTTTCGCGTTTTGCGGTCAATGCACATTTGAGCATAGCCATTCGTGATTTTGTCAAATCCTCATTGACAAAGAGACCCTTCGCTCTGTCGCCAGACATTCGCAGTCGAGATTTTCCTTTCATGAAGGAAACCTTTGTTTTGTGTGAAAGGAATTTCACAATGACTGCTCTCGGCCTGCCTGAGGATAATGGTCGGCCGACACGGTGTGATCGTTCTATATCGGTTTTGTTTTTATGTTTAACATACCGCTATTTACGGTATGTTACAACATCGAATATTTATGTGTAAACAAATTAAAATTACTTGATACTTGGTCAGTATATGAATGATACCTTGTGGTTCTCATGTACGCCATAACTCGAATTCTACTCATGACATGATTTAGGTAAAAAATGACTAATTTTATTGTCTCCTTGGTGTTAGATTGCCCGAGGCGCGGATGAAAGCAGCTGGCCCGCAGGTCTGTGACACGACCAGCTTAAAATGAGAGCTCGGCCTGAAAATCCCGTCTATTAACATGTTTATTGTTGTTATCACGTGCTAAATGATAGTTCCACGTGGTAAATAAAAATATCAGCAGTGGCTGTGACCCACATCTTAGATAAGGAGCAGCGTCTGTGTACTACGTCACAGGTTGAGCCGCAGTGTTCTTCGACCCCTTACCAAAGGTCCCGAGTGACTTCAGACTTATATGCATAATTTTTTAGTCAAACACATGTGACAATTATGTCTACAGGATAAGAGAGGGGGTTTTATTATGTGGATGGACTGAATAGATCAAACGACATAACGATGGCATTTCTATTCATTGTCGGAACTTTCTGTTTTCGTTTGGAACCGTAGGACAGGTGCGTGGACACGCTTAATATATAGGCCAATAAGGCCGCACAAGAGAAAATCGAGCGGTGGCTCAAAAGACGGCCAGCTTTTAAAAACCTTGAAACAGATTCAAATATTCCAGTGTTACAATAATAAATATGCATTTACAGTTATTAATACTGATATAAACTATATTTAAATATCAAATTTTTGGGTAGGCCTGCAGGCGACTATCGAGTTCCGGGGAAATAATCGCACGTCAATTGGACAATTTACTTATATGAGTAACAAGATTCTTCAAAAATCGGATATTTTGATAATCGCAGTGGAAAACATGAGACAGGTTGCATGTTATTATTTTAGTTTGATATAACATCCTTTAATGATGACAAAAAATAAATAAAATGTCTAATGATTTGGGTTTGTCAAGTCTGATGAGTTTTGACACGATCGACACACATGACCGGCGTGACCCGGATCAGTTAATAAATGTCAAATGGACTGATTGACGCTTGGTAAATTTTGTCACAATATGTAAAGTCAATTTTTAAGGTTTTACGATTTGCTGGGCTAAAAATAAAGTATTATATTATTTAAGTTGTAAATGTTTCCTATAAGGCAAACATTTTAAACAATCTCAGGGACATGGCAAAACAGTTGAATATACTAGGAAACTTGGAATTGATAAGTATGTATGTGCCTTATCGGTAATTAGTGAACTGTATGAACATTCTTTTGAATATTTTGTCTCATCAGTCTCTTCTTACTTGAATGTATTAGTGTAAAATACTCTCTTCTTTGCAAATATAGTATTATATTGAATACACCGTTGAACATTTATCCCATCATAGAATTCACATTGTATACACTTAATGACATACACCTTAGACATCACTAAGATGTGCTTTCACTGATAGACAGCTTATGACACTGTAATAGCACACCTGTAATTGATCTGCTTACACACTGAAGTTATCCTATTATAGTAATGTAGTTAGTAGAGAGACACTGCATATTTCAGAATGCACCATTGAACACAAATGTACTCATGTATGTGATTTACAAAACAACTATTACTACCGAAGTTACTATAAAATCTGGAAGATCAGAATTTCGGTGCTAGAGTTCAAACTGTGGCTGTTCTCTTGACAGACATTACCAGGTATTCTGCCCTGCTAGCCTCTTGATCAAATGTGACCCAACGTCCTGAGACAACCATATATTTTCTTATAAAATTATCTAAGATGGAAAAAGGCCACTCTTTATGTGTATCCACTGGTAGACGCGTTGATCACCAACACAATATATATATATATATATATATATATATATATATATATATATATATATATATATATATGAATACCCATGCTGGTTCATTTTATATACATGAAAAGGGTAAAATGTTACATTGAGGGAGATATTCGTTTTTTTTTTTTTGTGTTTTTTTTTTTTGCTGTTATGAACATCATTCTTGAATTTCTGGATAAGATGCGCTTTTGACGTTTGTTCTGGGGATACTTATTTTTGTTTATTTTTTAAACCAGGCTCGGCTAACCTTGAAATAATGTATGAACTCTGTATACACCTATAAGACCAACCTATCCATCAATCTCATTTTGGAACATTTCTTATAGTGGAAATAGATAAAAACATGCATGTACTGTAGGTATCAGATATCAAATCATGGTTAAAATACAAAAGTGTTAATATAACCTAACCCTTAGCTGCCTTAACTTTGTTAGCCAAATATGTCTTTTTTCCGCTTACCAGGCTTGACCATGAGCACATAAATGTAGGATTATGTTTGTCTTTGCTTTTAGTTTCAATACATTATAGCAAAATATGACAAACATGATATTTATACGATTAGTTATCCCATTCAATTACTATTTGGTTTGCCAGTAAACTGGAAATAAACGTTGATAAACTAAATCTCAGTCACACATGGCTTTTGACATTTCAGGACCGCCGACTACCAAACCGATCGTGAGATGATTTTTAAATGCTTATGCGGTTGGCAAGGTTGGCAACAAATATTTCTAATCGTTGAAACTAGCTATAATGCACATACTAAGTCTAAGTGTTCTGCCTCATCTAACTTATTCCAGGTAAGTTTTGGTTATCAACCATCATCAGGGCCATGTCACAGTAAAAAATCTTCGACGATTTTGAGAAAAGGGATATTCTCTAATCAGAAACCATGCTTGATTTCAACTTTCCGAGCGCAGGAAAAAGCCTCATCTAGGTGTTTATTTTTCCTCAACTGCAATATCAATACAGCCCGAAGGAACACAGAACAGCCATAATTCCTGGTGGACCTTCCGTGGTACTACGGCTCAAAGATACATTATCTCCTGCTGCGTTCGACTCCTACACTTTATGTTTAGAATTTAATACTATGATTGAGACTGATACGCGCATAAGGAAACTCAGACTTGTGTACTGAGTACATACATTCGATTTATACAGTGATTTGACTCGATTTTAAAATTCCATATCAATCTACTTGTTTTAATCAATATTTCATTCTTCAGGACAAGTTAATCAGTTTAACTGAATGTCAGTCACTATGGTGGCTTCTTGTACATATAATCTAGGGCATTAAGAGCAGTTTTATGTTTTAAAGACACATTTTCTTTCCACATATAGAGTATAATTTCTCTGTTTGGTTGCTTTTTCTCCTTACTTTAAAATGTTCTTATATTATTCATTAGAAGGATATGTATGAAATGCCATGTCATACTGCATAAGGTTAATTTGAATGTGTGGGCAAGTACGTTGATGGTTAAAAGGCCAGGAATTTAGACGGTAAGCAGGAATATCTACAATCTTTTACGTGTAATATTTTGGGAATTACCTCACTCGCCATATCCTTTTCGTCTTCCATAGTATATTTTATTTATTTATTTATATATTATTTATATATAATTTGATATATCCAGCAATTCCTTTTCTTCGGAGTAACATTCCTTTTCAACCTAGGAAAAGTAATTTTACCAGGTTTGGCTTTCCTGTTCTCTAAATATATTATTTGATAAATATATCTAATCAAAGTAGATGAAATACCCTACAGGTGAAAGTATTATACTCATGGATATCAACACACTAACATGTTGTGGTACTGAATATACAAGTTTCTTCTTTCGTGGGTTTATGTAAATAATCACTCGAAAAGTCATCTGAGCCTTTTATATATTTATGTAATACATAATAAATCGGTTTAAATCATCATTTACTTTTACCTTAATTTAAATTGTCATTCCTATGATTAATAAACTACAAAGAAAAGACAAAAAAAAAATAAAATTATATGAAGCTTTCAGTGTTTATGCTGTCCGATTTTTTATTGTTAAATAAAACTTATTCAAAAGCAAATACACTAAGCCATTTGATGTAAATATAAACTTTAGTGATACCTTTCGCACATCAACCTTAATCAACAACCGTCATCATAGGATATGTCCTTTAAGTATCACGTCAAAAATATATGTAAAAAGATCATGAATTTGATTATAATGCTTATATCACAGCTGGTTCATGTAGACCAATTTATCTCAATTGTATTAGAGTCTCACCTGGATACCCAAGCTGAAAGACATCCGACAATGTAAGACGTGGGCGGCTGTGAAACTTCTTATGAAGAAAATGACAGCCATTTTGTCAAAGGTACCGTTATCTTGCTGATAAACAACTGGAGTATCTGGATGACATTTGATGACATTTGAAGTTTGTGATGGAGATATATTAGTTCAATTAGATAATATGAAAATGAATGATAACTTAAATCCAGCTGTCGTTTAATATTTGTCCCATACTTGATGTAACGTTTTACGTTAATTTAAGTTTACATGATTACGATTTTTTCGCTAAACACTCGCTTAATTTGCATTAAACTTGACCAACCCTACTGGAGGGGTACTGTCAAATAGGAACTCAACGGTAAATTACTCATTGTGCTAAGCGGACAATATTCTGGGAAATCTATCTTTCTATTCAACACAGGATTCGCATATGTATATTCTATGAATCTAGAAGCCCTTCATCTGTTAATACACAAAGACGGGTTTATAATATAATATATAATATATAGCAAAATAATTCCTGTACCCTCCAACAGAGTTTTGTATTAATATCTTGGCTTTCAAGAATACTCATTGTAATACAGCGCAGCTCACTTGTATGGTCGATCAAACACTTTAGATAATAACATACAGTTTACTGAATATATTAGAGTCATCAGTATTGTTAAAGAAATTTAAAGAATGGTTAACGTAATATATATCATTTGAGGTAGTGTTTGTCTTTATTTTAATCTATAATGAAGAGCACAGAATAATAGATGACTGCTTATGGTAGACCTTCTGATGGGCTAGGGCTTCATGAAATTTCACCTCCTTTTGCATTTGAAATTTCATCTTGATTTTTTACTTACTTTCAGACCTGAGAGTGATGCATGAATAAGGAAAAAACATAGGGCAATACAGATGCATAGTATGGTATTAGTATAGAACGATGAATGTATGAAATATGAACGAAGAAAACGATTTCCCTCCTTGTCACAAAAAAGAAAACAAGGGCAGCTTTCTAGAATATATTTGAAATAATTTTTCAGAGTTCAAACGTATTTGTGTTTTATTTTTAGTCCAAACAACACTGTTAATACTAAAAAAATAAATCACCTGTGCTCAGACATAGGCTGCGATTTCTATAATGAGTAAACCGATTCGACAACCCAAGAACAATGTAAAGCCGTTTTCTATTCATTAAGATCTGGTTAACTGAAATGTCGCTTAAATTAAACGATTTTTTAACTCTCACCGATCTTTTATCTATTAAATTCGCCGTTTTATTGAAACAGTTAAAATCAAAATGTTCGGATATTTGAAACTAAAATTTCAGAAAATGAGGTTCAATTCTCGACTTATTGTTATCTCCGCCATTGATTTTATAACAGCATTGGCGACTCACGGGAACCAATCCGTGATGCATTTAAGGATTTCTTTACTTCCAAATGAGTTGTTTTATTGTAATTTTATTGTCTGTTTTACCCAGCTTAGACCGTACCGGAGATAAATATATTTTCTTTTCACTTACTAGTAACAATGATAAAGCTTTAGAGGATATTTTACCTGCAACAATCCTTGAAATACAACGACAATCGTCAAAGGCAAAGATCTCCTGTTGCGGCCTTCTAAAGCTGGATAATAGAAGCTTTCGGTTAAATGAAATTTAAAAAATGAAAATGGGTTGGTATTTAATGTAATGCATGCTACCGCCATGCATGAAACAACCAGTATGTGGTGCAGAGTTTGACAATGAATAATAAAATACAGTATCCTTTTGTTAATGTTACTAAATATATAATTTTGATATTCTACAAAGATCACGTCTAATATCGACCAGAATCTTTTTTACTTCAAACTTTAGATGAATCTTATAATAATATACCATGCATCAATGAATTCAAACTTTTTAGTGACCATAAAATTTACAAAAGTGTGGAAACTATCAAATGAAGAATCAAAATACCAAACGATGGCTAAATCCTTTCCTTCAGAGCAAAATAATAAAATGTGCATTTCAATCCATCTTTTTAACACAATGTATTTACTTTTATGAGAAAACAAAAGCCCCTTTGTTTTAAGTATTATGTTTTTAAACTATTTCATAAGAACATAAATATCCCAATCATTGAAATATTTGACTCAATTTGACACACCTTAAAATGTTACGTGTTTCATTTCTTTACGTCGACACACGTGCACATTTATTCTAATATGAGAAAAATCAGTCTTTAATCCGGATGCAACTTGACTGTATATGACTTATCAGCTCATTTTCAAAGACAGCTTTGATATTTAATAATAATATACCATGCAATAATGAATTAAAACTTTTTGAGTTACCATGATATTACAAAAGTGTGGAAACAATCAAATGAAGAACAGAAATACCAAACGATGGCTAAATACTTTCCTTTAGAGTAAAATAAAAAAATATGCATTTCGATCAATCTTTTTTTAACAAATTATATTTACTTTTCATGAGAAAACAAAATCTATTTTGATTTCAGTACCATGCTTTTTAAACTATATCATAAGAACATATATTCTGTCAAATATTTCAATAATTTGAATATTTATGTTCTTATGAAATGGTTTAAAAAGCATAGTTCATTATAGCATAGATTATCTGTCAAATATATTAATAATTGGGATATTTGACACACCTTAAAATGTGAAGTGTTTCAATTCTTTATGTTGACACACATGCACATTTATTCTAATATGAGAAAAAAATTAGTCTTGGATGTAACTCGACTGTATATGACTTATCAGCTCTTTTTAAGTCACAAATTTAGCATTTGGTTAAATCGATGGTTACTGACAATGGGAGTCAATTTACCACTAAACTCAGGCGTGAGGTTAGCAGACTGTTATCCATCTTTAATTCCAATGTTCATACAGTAAAACCCTCTCAGTCAAGAATAACTGATGTGCAATAACTGTATCCTTAAAAATGTATATTCACATAAAATTATGACATTCAATGTCGTGCATATTGCGTTTACGTAAAGAACAGGATTAAAGGGAAAAATAAAATGTAATACAACACATACAGAACAGGATGAAGGCAATTTGGGAGGGGGGGGGGGGTCCAGGTGATTATTTGATTATTTTAGAACGACGTTTAATGAGCAGAACTTTCTCTGAGAGTAGGAGTATAAGTTTCACAATGTAATAATTTATAAATTCATCAATAGTCAGTCCGAAGCTTGAGTAATTTAGTTAATGGATATGGTCATTGCTAGTGCCAAGTAGTCGGACTTGGGTAATACGTTTGAAATCCTGCATATTCAAATACTAGATAATATTTAACTACCAAAACATGATTCACAAATTAAACAATTATAAAATATTTTCCTGTCCATGAATTTGTTTGTTTTCTGTTTAGCTAAAATTGAAGTGACTTTATCGAAAGCATATACATGTACTTTTCGATAAAAGCAATTATAGATAATGTATAAATAATTATAGATAATTTGTCGCATATAAAATGTGTGTTAATCCTTGCAATATATTCTCCCCTGACGCATATATATATATACAGCACAGAGCAAACCTCCCACCATTTAAATTCCACTATCTCGTTTCTTGGGTCAGGTCAGCGGCTGGTAATTTTGACTGCGACAAGCATGACACATTCCGATACTTCCTTAGCTTGACATGAATGACCGTCATTCATACCGTTTTGTTCCACAGCAGCCATCATATCATCAAGTAATTCTTTTTTCATTTACTCAGACGCCAAATGCAGCTAAGGATGAAAACCTGTCAATACAGCTGCAGTGGAGACATTTTTTATTACTGTTCAATTTATACTTCATCAAATATTATAAATATTAAATCAGACTGCTTCAAAAATATTTTAAGTGTTTTCAGATTTTAAGAGAGGAAATATGGCTCCTAGGGCTCATTTAGCATGTCGTAAATTATAATGATTTGGAAAAATGCGTATTTAATTAAGACAATATTGTACTTTTATAGAATTCTGTCTGTTTATGCTAATTTGGCAATAATATACTTCGTTTACATGAAAAAATAGGACAGGTTAGAATACCCCTTGTAAACTTTTGAATGAGTATATTTCACAATGGATGACGTCAAACCCATGCCTCTGGACCAGTTCCTTGAAGACATTTTTTGTCTCCCATGGCACTCCTTTCGCCCTAGACGGCTCCAAATAACCATTGTTCTATTGCCTGAAATTTCAAGCATAAACCAAATGGTTCATATAGTTAGGTTATATTAAACGAATAGTGTATTATTCTGCATGTGAGACGTAAGTTAATATTGCTAATAATTGTTGAGAGCTGTCATTTCGTTACCTCGAAGCTTATTCACTTCTTCCAACGAGGGCATCCAACAATCGCTTTCGCAATAGCAATTATGAAACGGTAGAGTTGATAAAATAAAGGAAACAGTTACATGGCCCTTCCACCTGGCTTTAGGAGGCAGATGATGTTACCAATTATACATTCCATGTCACGTACTCATTCAAGCGCGAAAAAAAGACGTGGCATAGGGAAAGTAAGATTTGTATGTGAACTTGTCTTGTAGGTTAGGATCCTGAAATATATAAAGAGAGAGAGAAAAGAAAAGAGAGAGGGGGGATTTTCTTTGGTACGTAACCATCGAATCTCAGAACCTATCTTTTTTTACCCTTATCCTTTCGCCATTTACAGTTTCTAGACACTAACAGCTGTTTTTTTACAGTAATGACAAAAACTCATACCATATCAGTCATACCTAGAAACTAATTATAATTTATATAATCTCCTTGGTTGAGAAAGGTATTCACAGATGCCACAGTATCCTCAGATAAGCCATATCCATTTTTTTTCTGAAACATTGACATGTTACAAGATCATGATCACAAGGGCAAGTTCAACAATTTTTTTTACACTCCAATAACTTATTTGAAACAATATTTGTATCCTAATTGATTAAAATTATGTTTCACCTAAAGTTTGGTGTTCATAAAAATTGTGTAATTCCACTAATTTTATATTGAAGACTTATTTCAAGGTCACTAGTTTCCAAAACTGTTCATAATTTTGGGCGAAACAATTAGTGTGTCTAACTTAAGGGATACACATCGCACTACTTTAACAGTTACATGGTTCATCAAAAATTGTATATTCCAGCAGATTTGGCCTTGAATACAACGGTCAAAATCTTTAGTTTTCAACCATATACGAGATCTTGGTAGTAATAATGTGTGTGTGATTTTTTAGAACAACATCGGTAATTCACCATTATCCAAGATTTCTGCAGATTTGACCCAGAATATCAAAGTCAAAGTCAACACTGTACAAAGTCATTTGTCAGACTGAGCCTTTGATCTTCAAGGTCAACTTTCTATCTGACATCTTTCAATTTGGTTTTCAAAAAAATAAATCCAAGCACTTGAGAATTATTTTCTTTGAGCCCAGTGCCACTAATTTTGATCAAATGCTGTAAGTCAGGGGGCAGGGGTGGAGTGCCACAATTCTCAGTTATATCCGGTGCTTCGAGTCAGGGTTCAGTGCCTCCAGTCAGGAACCAGTATTGCCAGTTCAGGACGTCTATAGACTCCTTAATTGGACTCTGTATATAACTGGAGTTGTTATTTTATGTTTGTTCATCCAGTTTATTTAATGTGCACTGAGGAGTAACAGGCTGTGATCCCTGTCTGGTAGTTGGTTTTGAATTCCGTAATAATCCGTCAATATATTCTTTATTGCCTTGTGTTTTGTTGTATACCTGAGTGCTTATATGATGAGTGCGCCTTAAAAGACCACACCATCTCTACCTTACCACGTTAAGGCAAAGACAACCAGAACAGTCACTTATTAAGGGCAGAGTTTTTCCTAGGGCACCGCTGTGGGGCAACGATTACCGGGTGAAAAGTAATGTTTTGTTATTCACTAGCTTAATTTGCATAGAGCGTGACCAGCCCCAGTAGATAGGTACTTTTAAATAGGAAATGAACGGCACGTAACACTCATTCTGTTTGGCGGGCAGTCACTAACAATCCATTCAATATAGGATATTCAGTGTTCTGCATGTGCATTTTCTAAGAATCATCATCCCCTCCACCTTTTCATATAAAACATATGTTTATGGTCAACGAAATCATTTCTGTGACCTGCAACACATTTTTGAAACTGTATTAATCTGGGCTTCCTAAAATATTCAGTGTAACATAAGACATTTTTTTAACATGGTATAAAATTATTTCTAAAATTGATTCCTTGCCACTTACCCCGAGAACCTGCCAGAGTGCCCACTAACAAATAAAAAAATCTTGGTTATTCTACATCACACAGGCAAAACGATCGGTGACGTTATTATGCATTTGTACTGTCTGCGATGCTTTGGCAAGTGATTTACTTTTTCTTACACAAACCCACCTATCACAATAAATAGCATTACCTGTGCTTCTATACCTGCAATAACCAGTAATGAAAAAGTTCCAAGGGTATAACCTCTTCAAGAAACACTTCCAGCAAATAATGGTATATCAGATTAGACTTGTAGACTGGCCATAGACGAGTTGTTTGGAAATGTCGAGTGGCTACACTGTCAAATATCAAAGCAGTACTTTTATATTTTGTTATTTTTATACCAGACGGTACGTATTCTGAATGAAATCATCAATTATTGAAAGGTATTTCTTTTAATGCAATTGTAAACGGGGTGGCTGTGTTTGTTAGCTTTGTGCCTGTATGTTTCGTTCCATAATTCTGTAAGAATTACCATGTTTCTTTCCTAGTCAGTTATAAGGGTATTTGCAACAGATACAACACTTGTAAGCAGTAGATTATTACAAAATTAGTATCGATAACAGGAACATGAACTTATGCTAAGTGTGATGTTAAACAAATATAATTCGAGTAAATGGGTCACGACTATACACTTTTGGGGATAATTATAAATACCAATGCTATGACGCCCTTGCTCAAATAAACTTTGCAGTGAGTGGATATCGGCTACGGGAGTGCGACTTTGGGAATAAAGTCAAGGTCAAAGATAAATATCCAGTACAAATTTGTGATCTTGGACTATTGCTGTGCTCATATTCCTTTTTTTCTTTAATTTGCCATAATGGAGATCTTACAGACAGAAAATGGCATAGGAAAGAAAAGGGTAAAATATTTGGAATCATTTGCACCATGGTGACCTAAGTAGGTCTACCTACAAAAAAATAACCCCTTCCAACTATACAATTGAAAATCTCATCAAATCAAGGAACAGAACCAGTTTTTTATCCTGTATATTACCATCTGTATCGATACAACCCTGCTACAATGAACATTCCGGCGGATTTATATTAATGTTTATACAGGATAACCCTTTCAGTCAAATATATTTGATCTGCAACACAGCTCAATTGGACAAAGCAGTTTTTAAAATCTTGTAAAATACAATACCAATATCATAAAAATTGCATATTCACTTGTAATTATGGCATACATGTTAGTGCACAGTGCGTTCACGATAAGTACATGATTAACGGGAAAATAAAATGTAAAATTAACGGGAAATAAAATGTAACATAAGACATACAAAATAGCATTAAGGGGGGGAGGGGTCCTGGTGATTATTTGATCATTTGAGAACGAAACTTAATGAGTAGAAATTTCTCTTATTGTGTTTCACAATATTGAGTTTGGACATACCAAAACATGATTAACAACTAAAATCGGTTACATTATATTTTCCTGCACTTTTGGATAATAGCATTTATAGATCAATGTAATATTTTTCGCAAATACAATGTGTTAATCCTGGCAAAATAATCTCTCTTGGTGCATATAAAGAGCACAGAACAAAACTTCCACCATTTGCATTCAGGTATCTCGTTTCTGGATCAGGTCAGTGACTGGTTGTTTTAACGGCGACAAGTATGTCACATCTGAGGACTTCCTTAGCTTTACATGGTAAACCGTCAGTCATACTTTCTTGTTCCACATCGTACATCATATCATCAAGTAAATCTTCTCTCATTTCCTCAGGTACCAGATCGAGTGCAGGATGGAAACCTTTCACTACAGCTGCAGTGGAAAAATTTTTCATGAACATTCAATTTATACATTATCAAATATTATCAATGTCAGACTGCTTCATAAATATTGGAAAAGCGGTCAGAAGTTGAGACAAGAAATATAGCTGCTTGGGCACGTTTAACATGTTGTGATTATACTAAATAGAAAAAAATGCGTATTTATTTAAAACAATATTCTATTTTATGAAAACCAATCTGTTTATGTAAATTTAACACAATTTTACATGAAAAAAAAAATAAAACAGTCTAGCATACCTCTGGTCATTGGGAACTCATGAAAGACCACTTTGTAATGCATGACGTCAAATCCATGCCTTAAGACTATTTCCTTGAATACATTATGTTCTGTCAGCCAGGGGACCCCTTTTGCCTTTGACGGCTCAATACTCGCTAAAACCCATGGCGGTAATACATGTTCTAATTTCTGAAATTTCAAGCATAATCTATACAGAATATGGTTCATTTATTTACACTGGATGAGAGTGATAATCAAACGAATATCTTATTATTCCGCCTGTGAGACGTAAGTTTTATTAGATGTCGCTAATAATACTTGAGGACTGTAATAACGTTACCTCGAAGCTTATCCATTTCTTCCAAAGAGGGCAACCAATAATCGTTTTCATTATAGCTGGATAGTAACGGTAGGGCTGATGATATAAAGGGAACAGTAACATCGCCCTTCCACCTGGTTTAAGGAGCCAGTTGATGTTATCAAGAGCACATTCCATGTCACGAACCCATTGAAGCGCGTAAAATGATGTGGCATAGGAAAAGTAAGATTTGTACGTGGAGCTGTCTTGAAGGTTACGATCCTGAAATAATATAGAAATATAGCGAGAGAGAGAGAGAGAGAGAGAGAGAGAGAGAGAAAGAGAAGAAAAGAGAGAGAGAAAGAGAAATGTCTTTGTACGTACCAATAATAATAACAATAATAACAATATACAGGAAGGGAAAGAGAGAGAGCGCATGAGAGAGGGATGTGGTAGGAACGCACCCATCGAATCTCAGAGCCAATGCTTTTCTTGCGATGCTGCAAGATAAGTCCTCTTTCCTTTTCATTATTCCACCTACGGAACATCATATACATTTTCTAGACACTAACATCTGCTTGTTTCACAGTATTGTCAAATACTCAAACCAGAGCATGGATTTGATTGACAACATAAATTAACTCTTGGGTTAAGAGTATTTTTAAAAATAGAATTTGTGGCATCGGAGACGCCACAGTGTCCTCGGCCAAGACATATCTCCTTGTTCTGAAGCATATATTGACATTTTACCAGGTCAGGATCACAAGAGTCAAGTTCAACAGCTTTTTTTAACTTGTCCTAACTAATTTTTAAATTGTATTATTAGGCTTAAATGACCTTGAGACCCTCTTCATAATGATGGTAGAAAAATTGGTGGGTTTAATTTGATTCGCACTCCTTCAACAGAAATTTTGGTTACCCAAAAATTGTACATTTTCTCACATTAGGCCTTGAATACCAAGTTCAAGTTCAGAAGTTTTCAAGCATATTCGAGATCTAAGTGGAAATAATTTGCGTGTGTATTTTTTTAGAAGAACATGCAGTACATCGAAATAATGAGCTTCACCATTATCCTTGATATCATCAGATTTTACCTTGAAGATCAAAGTCATTTGTCAGATTCATTTTTCACTAAATAGGGGATATTCAAGGTCAAGACCACTCTCATAACGTCATGGCCCGAATCTAAACAGACTTTCCTTTTTCTGGCACATATCTGTAAATTTGTAGAATAAAGTTGCACAAGCAAACTCATGCGCAAGATAAACCTATCAAGAGTCATCATTCAACCGGGTTCTCGAACC
Source organism: Sipunculus nudus (assembly GCA_026874595.1). NCBI lineage: Eukaryota > Metazoa > Annelida > Sipuncula > Golfingiida > Sipunculidae > Sipunculus > Sipunculus nudus. The sequence goes on from CM049320.1 coordinate 32,405,890, forward strand.
TATTCATTCAGAGTTGCTCGTGAAAATTACGATTTGTGGGTGTCAAGGTCACTATCATATTGAAGGCCATGACCCCATTTCAAATAATCCTCTCATCCACATCTAAGCGCATGTCAAGTTTGTTATAGATCCGTGAGATCTTTTTTGTTATCTCGTTCGCAAAAAAACTGTGCTTAAACCATAGTACCTCAGGCTTCCTGTCTGGAATAGAACTAATCACCAACCTGGATATCCATTCGTTCAGCCAAAATACGATCGGTCTCGTCCTTCTGCTTGACGTATTTGATCATTGGTTCGCTCACATCCACTGCCGTGAGATGGCAGTTAAACTTCTGCTGCAGGTAAAAGCTTGTCTCTCCTGTCCCACAGCCGATATCAATCACGTGATCATCCGGGCTTATATTTGTGACATATCTGTCAATGGTGGATCTTCCGTGTTCCTTCTGAAACGTGTTTCCGGCAGGTAAGCTAGAGGACGCTGCATGGCTCTGGAGCTACATGGACACAACAGGGTTTAGACACAATACACCAATGCTGGAATTTCTTGTCTTTTATGTATATTATAATCATAGTCAGGTAGACATTATTCATATTTATTATATATGGTCACAGTTTTATCGCATAAAATGGTTAATGATTGCCCATAAATCATAAGTCAAGGTAATGCCACCTTGTCACCTATGATCAATTTAAACATTGGTTAATAAAACGAGTGATTTTTAAGAGAAGTTTTTTTTTTATTATTTCAAGAGTTTATTGAACATGGAGGGCCATTGAACAAAATTTCCCACTTTCAAAAAGAACACAAGACTGACAATTGTTTTGCAAAAAGAGACGCAACTTGAAGAATATATGTTTTCTTTCTTTTTAAGAAGTGGCAAAATTAATGTGATATAATATTTTTTATTTTACTTAAGTGCTATGATATTTGTATAACTTTATGGAATAAATCTTCTTAAAACATGTGTATTCAAACTGTGCTCATTCAGTAAAAAATACAGAATAAAGAACATTCATTACCATGCATTATTGAGATAACTCCTCTATCCTTAACCTAAAATTGACCTCCGGTTGAGCATGGCTGACTTGTGCCTCGCACATTGGTAAGCCCGCACAAAAATATCCGTGAACATCAATGAGCAAAACCGATACTCCTGGAGGTGTCATAACCAGCTTGGAGAAATACTTATAGAAAGCTAAAACTAGCAAAAATATGCCAAGTTTACCTGACAGGGGCTCACAGAGTGAATCAACACAGAGTGAATCATTACATACACAGGCAAGTGACACATTGACTTATATGGTTGATACAAAAGCTGTGTTTAAAGCTGGAAGGTATTTTTAAGGCAGCCTTACAAGATTTCAAGGACACACTACTAAATTTAGAGAATATTTAAAAAGATGTGGAAAGGATAGATAACAAGAACACAGACCTAGAAGAAAAAGTGAACGGTGTGTTACAGATTTGGAATTCACAAATCAAACATTGAGACACTGAATATAAGAACAGACACTGTTGAGACTGAAAACAAACTCCTTGAGGGAGAAATAACTCAACTTAAAGCAGAAGAACATGTAACAGAGCAAGAACTTTCAAAGGCCAAAACAAAACTCATGGATATGGAGCGTTACAGCCGAGAATATAATCTCAGATTACTTTTTGTTCCAGAACAAAGGGGAGAGAGTTGTAAACAAGTGGAAGCGAAGGCTATATGTGACCACACACTGGCCGGTGACGCAGACATGAACAATGTACTTTACTCAATAGAAAATGCCCACCGAACAGGTAACAGAAAGAAAGACTGCAGTCAACAGGTCTTTGACAAACAAGTAACTGAGATCATGAATCTTAAACTGAGATTCATTTCTGCCAGCATTTAATTTTAGAACTAAAATGATAAGCGGGACTTTGTTATATGTGGTTGAAGGTGACCATGCATGTCAGCTCACATACAAAGCGCATGCTTGTCAGTCGAGCTTCACCACTCATAGTACACTTGTGTATATATTTTGTGATGTGGGGCTGTATTTATGTATTTTTTCCAGATCATCTTTTCAACAATTAATTTATTGTGACATTGTTTTTGTTACACAGATTTGATGAAACTAACCCTGACCACTTTTACTGTTTTTTTGTTACTGGTAAGGGGATAATAGGTGAGCTGTATCCATCTTTCAAACCGAGTCTTCAATGTTTTTTTTTTTTTTTAATTATTAATTTATTAATTTTTGGTCCTTTTGTTCAGTTGAACATATTTAATATCTAATTTCAAATCACACAGCCTTTTTGATATTAGTCAGAGAATGATGGTTAGATGGTATCGACTTTTTTACCATCTCTTAAATTAACAGGTCCCATACTTTTGTTTTTGATATTCACACAAAATGTTAAGTCACCCTTACTTCCATTAATTGGTGATTAGGACATTTGTTCAGATTGAGATATTTGGATTGTTTATTCCAGCTGCTTAAGTTACATTAATTGTAGGTGCAGGATTTTACAAGAACTAAATTTATGAATTTTTCAGAGTTGAGACAAGTGCATGAGCTTTACCTTTTGTAATATATCAGCCACACCATACACTGACTTTGAGAGGTAGAACCTACTGTGCACTGAAAGTAGGAAGCGTTTCCAGATATGTTTTTTTTTTCATCTCTTAAGTGTAGTGTCCTTTTACGTACCCTTATTGTTTTGTATTCATGTAATACTTTGCTGGTATGTTCCATATTTCATATGAATGTATTTTATGTCATGTTGACATATTGTTTCTGTAACATAATGAGAAGATTGTGTTCAATCGTTCTTTCAGTTTAATGTAGGGGTCATGAATTATGTTTCAGGCTTCAAATTAGATGGCCATTTGAAGTTAATAAATTCCAAGTAAGCAGTATTTATGGGAGACACCTGTAAGATTGCTTCTGTAAATGTTAGAGGTTTGGGTAGCCATAGAAAGAGAAGGGAATTATTTTATTGGCTAAACGGGAAACCGTTTGATTTAGATTTTCTGCAGGAAACTCACAGCAACCCAGAATGTGAAAGCAGATGGAAGGCTGAACGGGGTCATCATATTTTTTTAGTCATGGTAGCAATAAAGCTAGAGGAGTCTGTAGATTAGTGAAAAACAAAACTGGAATTCAAATCAAAGACAGTGTAAAAGATGAATATGGGAGATTTTTATTTCTTATATTCTAATTTCTTAATGTATAAGCAATAGAAGATGACAAACTTATTATTGCCGGAGATTTTAATGTAGTTATAGACTCACAACTTGATAAAGATGGAGGAAATGAACATACACATGATAAAGTGAAACAGATTCTGAGACAGTGGATGGAATTAGCCCAGTTAACAGAAATTTGGAGAGAACAACATCCATTCACTTTTAAATACACCTGGAAAAGATAAAACCCCAAACCTGTGTATTGTCGCCTGGATTATTTTTAATTAGCGATTGCTTTAACAGTTACATCTCTCGCTCAGATGTCAAGCATGGTTACAAGACTGATCATTTGTTGATATCCATTAGTTTAAGTGACCAAAAAAGGGGACCTGGATATTGGAAGGTTAACTGTTCTTTATAAGAAGATAAAAATTATATTAAAATTATAAATGAATGTATTAAATCAACATTTCAGATTAATAAAGAAGCTGATCCAGGTCTTTTGTGGAATACACTCAAATGTAAGATAAGAGGTGAAAGTATAGGATGCATCTAGGAAAAAGGACCGTATAGTAATAAATTATTAAATCTAGAAAGAGAATTGCAGGAAACACATTGTCCTTATAATGTAAAAAAGTCAAGAAGATAAATCAAATGGGAAACTGCACAAAACAATCATAGGATATTTACTGAGGAAAAAACTAAGGGTGCTGTTGTAAGATGTCGAACAAAATGGTATGCAAAAGGTAATAAACAAAAAAAAATACTTTCTACAATTAGAAAAAAGGAACTATGATCAGAAATATATTCTTAAATTGAAAGACCAGAGTGGTAAAATACTTTCAAATACAAGAGACATTTAATATGAACAATTTAGATTTAATGAAGTATTATATTCATCAGCAGGCCCTGATGAAAATTATAGATAAGAATTTAATACCCAGCCTCATTTAAACTCACTTACAGAAGAAGAAAAGCACTTATCTGATAAAGATTTTACCTCAACTGAATTTGTTACTACACTTAAATCTTTAAAGAATAACCAAACACCTGGGCCAGATGAATTCCCTGCTGAATTTTATGAAATGTTTTGGGAAGATCTAAAAGAATATTACATAAATGCTGTTGCTTACTCTTTTAATACTGGTTCTTTACCTTTGACTATGCGGCAGGTCATTCTTTGTTTGATACCTAAGAAAGGAAAGCTTGAACACTTCTAAAAAATTGGCGCCCTCTTCATTCTTGAATACAGACTATACCATCATTGCAAAAACCATGGCTAGTAGACTTAAATCTATCCTACCCCGTACCATAAATTCGGACCGAACAAGTTTCATTAAAAATAGATATATTTGGGAAAATATAATAAAAATCACATATATATTTGCTTATGCCAGAAAACATTAAAATAAACAGCTACTTCATATAAATTGATTTTGAAAAAGCTTTCGACATTTTAGAATGGTCTCATATTCAGAATACTTTAAATCTTTTTCAATTTGGATTATTCTTTTAAAAAATGGGTTAATATTATTAATACTAATATAAGCAGTTGTGTTATAAAAAGAGGATTGGCAACTAAGTATTTCACAATTTCTCGTGGTGTAAGACAAGGTTGCCCCTTATCCACATCTGAAATATTAGCATGTAAATCAGGAATAATACAGCTATTAAGGGAGCATATATTGGAGATAAAAAATATAAATTAATACAATATGAAGATGATACTGCTTTAACGCTGACAGGGGGTTACCAATCTGTTAAAGAAGCTATTAAAACATTTGCACATTTCGAGAAAATATCAGGACCTAAGGTATATTAAGATAAAACCGTAGTAATGCCAATACATGATATAATATATGAAGAGGAAAATATAGCAAAAAAACAGGACTCTAGTAGTGCTTAGAACCGGTCAAAGTACTTGGCATATACATCCGTCCAGACTGGAGAATAATAAAGGACATAAATTACAAAAAGATCCTAAGATCTATCATAAAAGCTCATATTTTGTCATTATTAACTTATGCCCTTCAAGTTTTATCTAATCCATCAGCAGTATATATTAAAGAAATTGAATCATTACTTTACAGATTTATTTGAGGTAAACAAGACAGAATTAAGAGAACAACGCTAGTCGCTCCAACAGAAAGAGGAGGGCTAGGTATGATACATATAAAATCAAAAATGGAAGCTATAAAAATTTATTGGGTTAAACGATTTTTATCAGGACATTGGAGAAGGATAGAGAAATTTGGTAAATCAGCAGTTCAAGGGAATAGGTCAGTTAATATTTAAATGTAATTTAGAAAGCACAGACACAAAATACTCTGACATAACATGTCAGCCATTTTGGAAAGAAGTGTAAAATATATGGTGTAAATATAACTTTGATAAATTAAATATGTGTCATGATATTTTATCACGAATATTATTCTTCAACTCTTGTGTTAAAATATATAGAGATACAGTATATGATAAACTTTTATATAATGCTTATATAAAAAAGATCAGTGATATTATCAAAACAATTAATCATAAATAAGTATTTATATCTTTCGATGAGTTTATAAATATAACAAATGCTAAAATTAAGAAAATGCAGTATATGAGTTTAGTAGATGCAATTCCCACTATTTAGAAAAAAAAATAAAAATATGTGAACCTAGTACTATATTATGTAAAACGAAATTAGATAAAGTAATGGACATGAAGAAATTTACAATCATTATATATAATGAACTTCTACTCAATATTGATACAAAACCTACAAAGATGATTGAAAAATGGAACAACGACATGGAATGTAAATGTGAAGAAACAATATTTGAGGCTTTTAATAATATTAAGAAAACAACCATATCAGAAACACTAAGAATCTTTCATTTCAAACTTATGCATAGATGTACAGCCCTTAACCCATTCTTATTTACAATCGGAAAGAAAGATAGTATTCTTTTTAAAGAATCTCTTAAAAAGATTCTTTTTAAAAATCTCTCTCTTTCTAAAAATGAGAAGGAATCCTTATTGCATCTCTTCTTTCAGTGCAGGGTAACCCAGAAAATAATGTCAGAGATGAAAAGCTGGCTTTAAGTTTAAATTTTGTGATAGATGATGCTAATCTTTCTAAAAACTGTGTCATATTCAACAAAACGAATTGATCCACACTTGATATATTACTTCTATTATTCAAAAGTTTACATATATATGTAAATGTAAAGACATATTGCCATAAACAGGCTTAAATTAGGAAGACATATTGAGATAAACATAGCCATATTAAATAGAAACCATTAATCAATTACTTAGAATAGTTTTTTTTTAATCATCAACTCTGTAAATATTCCACGAAACATTGATTTTATATTCTTGACCCTCTGGATTAACTGTACAAAGTTTATAATGGTTTTGTATTTCTATGTTTGTATGCGAGTATTTTTTTGTTGATGTGATGTATTTTTTAATGTCCAGTGAATGTACTCTTTAGTAGCCGTAGTTTGCTTTTCATGTATGCTATACATTGTATGTGTATTTTGTTTGTTTATAATAATAAAAGAAAACTAAAAGTGACTACTTTTAACACGGCGTCAAGACGTCTCTTCATCTTTAGTATATATAACGATGGATATTGGTATTGATATAAAACCTTTTTATATTTAAAGTAATTATTTAAAGCCATAAGAACCCCCCCGTACTTTTGCTTTAAGTGATCCGAATGTGCTTCCATAAAAAAGCCACTTTCATTATGACCTCTGTATCACCATTAAAACACACGATTCAGTTTTGCCGCAGTGTAATTTGCTTTACATTTTCCAAAATCGGTTTTTCAACACAACATGAGTTTACTCTGTGGCAACGTGTTAATTTGCCAGGAAGGATTGGATCTAAGAGTAGCAAATTTGGCCTATCGAAAATATGTCTAAAAGCATCTGGAATCAGTTTACTTTAAACCGGGCTAAAACAAATCGGAATATCAGGTTTCAAGTTGGCTACAGTACACGAAAGCTTCTTTACAAATATATCATGGAAATATGGAGTCTTCAAAAGTGTTCAATGAACAACAGATAAACTGTCCTATATTGCCCTTCCAACAAAATACACTATTGGACGTAGATTCTCAAATTTTGGGCCTTCATTGTTTTACTCAAATTCTCCACGCAAATGGTTAATTAATTGATCTCGAGTTTGCGTGTATGGCTTATTATATCTGAATTAGGAATGCATATATGACGATATAAGAGTATTACCGAAATATAACGGATTTTTTTAATTCATACTAGAACAAACTGTATTGTGTATGGCCTAGTTATTCATGAAATATAATCGTTTACCTTTCGGGATATAAAATCGGTTTTCATTTTGTAACGGGAACAAAACTTTAAGAATTTAAAATGCACGACTTCTGAATTCCATTTGCACATTTGCCCTTAAGACGCACAAATAGTGGTCAGCTGTAGGTTGAAATATGATCTCAAATACTAATACTCAAATATGATATCTCGTACCTGATCCTGATGCCTGTACTGGTTAAATTAAATTCTCCGGGTGGTTCAGCTTCTTAAAAATGACAACCTATATTTCGTTCAAAGCTAAAGATTCGTCTGTTTGAATTGTATACGTTGTCATGATGTATGACATGGCAGGCTCCTCAAGGGGGTTGTCCAGGACAAAATTTATGAAAATTTAAGCCTGGTTTCATGCTCTATGATAATAAAGATATTAGTATTCATACTCATTCGCTAATTAAATTATACCTGGCAAGCTGAATTACAAAAACGGTCTAAATAGGAGTTCACGCATTATATTCATTAAACAACCTATTTAAGAAATAAAGTTAGGTGAGCCTTTTACTCTTCCTCTAATTAATTCCGGATAGCATTATCCCCTCTCGTGTTTACAACAGAAACATTTACTGACTGAAATATGTAAACCTGTATTGGGTAACTTTAATTGTGGCCAAAAATTAGAAAACCTGAGGTATCGCAATATGTGTAATAACTAATCATGATCCTTCTAGAATTTTATTTAATACCGAAAGAACATTTTTGTTTTCAAAAGAAGAGCTGGATTGATATATCTTATTATTTGTCGATGCAAGATATCTGATAAAATTACTAAAGGCTCGGACGTAAAACAACACGATCATCGATGACTTTGATCAGACTGGATACTTTTTTATGACTCTTACGAGATATTTATAAAGATAGGTACCAGTTTTACAGAACTACGCCTGACTAAACCACAAAATTTGTTATAAATTTCATATATTAAGTACAAAATATTCTGTCCAAGGGAATTCCCATATAAAGAAAATGTACGAATCCTCTGAAGGTATTTAATAATTGCTTAATATTAACTTAATCACAAGATATGATATACCCATACATTTACTGAGGGGTTTCGTATAACGCCACAAGGCCTCGTATGATATGCTATGATTCCTTAGATTTATATGAAAAAAGATAATCCCTACATCAGTTTACTTAGTGTGATGGCTTTTGCCATATTAGCCAAGTTATGTAATAACCAATAACTTTCCAAAGACCTTTCTGTGATCAGTTAAAATTGTACTTGTAGTTGATGAAGGAAGCCAGTTCCTCTTTATTTGTATTGAATTATGCCAAACTTAAAATATATTCGGGATTATAATAGGTACTGGATAAAGTTACTTATTACATGAAAAGGAAGCTCACTGTAGGTAATGGTTGTTGTCATGTCCAGTTTGCCCATATTGCTGGGTATCATGACGTAAAACCAGCCACACGCCTGCACATTAGACAGGAAACATGTCTTTAATGACAAGGCAGGTTTATAATCTTTACAGTTTGATATTATAATTCGATCCTCCTCTGTTAAAATAACGATTCCCGATACTTGTGTCGATCATCGCGTGCGCTGACGAGATTAAAACGCTCGACTAAATGTAAATGTGTTTACCTACACAACCAAATGTTATATCGGTGCACCTTCTATATGCAAAGATGTGAAAGTATCGAAAATGACATCGCCGTTATGAATATGCTCTATTTATTAACTGCCATTGTAAAAAAAGGGGGGGGGGAAATAAACGATCACCACATGTTGACGCTAAATTTGCGTTAAACCTTTTGTAAATTGACTGTCAAGCGTTCATTTAATCGTTCGTTTTCACTCCTGCCAGCGGCCGAGGGCTGCTTCAGGTGACGGAACAAATATAGGTACATAAGTACCCAAAGTAGTAACCACGATCACAGTGACGACACTCCGTGTCATTGGTTCATTTCAACTCATTTGCATAGCCAGGACGGTACTTTTTCAAACATTGCCGACTAGTTACCTCGTATACAGGCGGGCAATTAATGAGGTCCTACACAAAACGCATATTGTCGGTGTGTAAGACAATTTCGAACGATCTTCAAACAATTCTTAGAAGATTTGCGCTGGAGGCCACGTTCATAGCCAGAAAGGAGCTGCTTTTTCCTCTGGTGGAACATTTTTTTAAATTCATGTGCTTATTATAGAGTATAAATCCCGCGTTATAAAATGTTGCACACAACTGCGTTTTCAGCGTTCTTGTGTTAGCCGGAATGAATCGAAACTAACCGATATATATATATATATATATATATATATATATATATATATATATATATATATGCATTCCTTTTTTGGTAAATTGCATTTCGAGAGGAATCGCTGTTGTATATTATGGTTTGCCTATTTTATGATTAACTATATTTGAACATCAACATTCGCATGCGGCTTTACTGGACCTAAAAATAGCAGAACTCTTTTAAAACAACAAATACATAAGGAATAAGTGATAGGACTTAATTCAGATTCCCTGTTTAAGAGAATAGTTTTTTACTTACTCTGTGGCCTATTAGATACATTATTTAAAGGGAGACCAATTTGTAAGGTATTAGCGCTAAACAAAAGGCTATATGAAAGCAAAGCTAAAATCAAGGCGTTTAGCATTCTGCATGAATCTCTTGTTGGAAAAAGCAGCCAGAGTAAGCATAATATTCTGTTGAAATATTTTATTTTTGATCTCTCCTAATATGCTGTTTTTACTACGTAGAACAGCGGAAGCGCAGAACAAATCACCTGAGACTAAACAGCTCTTTATTATTTACTCCTCTACTGTAAGGGCTGGTGCCAACAACATATGTGTTCCATATTTATTGCCATCTGCAATAGAAAGTTATCAAATCGACCTAAAGAGCCTGGGAAGGCAGCGTTCACTCTGTGGTCTGTGTGCGGTAGGATCTCTGCTTCACAAATGTTCGTATGACCACAAAGCGAACAGAATGTTATTTGTGGCAAATCAAAAGGGGCTATGAACTTCATTTTGTATATATCTTGGGGAAAAGGTATTCCCATGTTTAAAGCAAGGTTCCTCAATAAAAAAATAGTGAGAGAACGTTAAATATCTCTACCCTCGATCCAAATGCAAATGAACTTATAGCCTTATAATAAATGAACATTACAAATGATATATATATGAATCTGGATAACTGTAGCGTTTTATGTTACATTCTCAAACATTAGGTGTTTTTTTTTTAAAAAGAGGGTCTGTTTACGCAAATTCTGTTATTTTGCATTTCATATGAAGTTGCAGGGTCGCTTGTTAAGCTTATTGTTACTCATGACTTAATACATTAAACTCCGCGAGACGTATTGTTCCTTTTGAAACCTTTAAAATGGATTTCTTTTAAGGCTATTACTGATCAACTGCATAAAGCGTGAACAGCCCTACTAAGAAAGAATTTCAGATGGGACCTTAGACGCTATATTACACTCATTCTGTTCAATGGGCAACTTTTGGCAATAATAACAGCGTATTTAAAATAAACTTTTGTGCGGCCTACATACAACTTGCAACTCTCGTAAGTTTCTTTATCCCCTTACCCTGTAAATAACAAAGATAAGTTTATTATTATTTCCTATGTGTTTCACTGAGTGCATGATGTGTGGAACTAAGCCAGTGTTAACTCGGACAATCCACCCTATATCAAGATAAACTGTACCCTAACTTAAATATATGCAACTCATGATACATTCACTAGCCTAATGTTGCTGTCAGTCAATAAATGGCCGACCAATCACTGAATATAGATCACCTATATAGCTTGTTTAAATTGCACCAAAAATAGCTTTTTCCATTTAAAATATTTCTGTACGCCATAATATTGCCTTATAACTGTTTGCACACTCCTGTAGAAGAATGTTAAAAAAGTGGATCGGGCGCGATCACAGATGCCAACATAAACACACCCCGTGGGGCCGTGTGTCGCCGAGCCATAAAACGTGTCAATCAGGATATGCCTTGACTGACTTGGCCAAAAAATGTAATACCTGTTCCCTATTGCTGAAAGATCACGTGTTGCGGCTCATATTCGGACCTCTGGTCACGTTGCCTTTTTATGGTAAACAGCACGCAGAGTCATAAAAATTTGTTAAACAGCCGTGTGCGAGGTTCTGAGACTTTGTGATGGGATGGTTGTGCTGGGAAACATTTGTATAAAGCAAAACTGAACTGATAGTGTGAAAGAAACAGGCATAGTATTGCTCCTGATTATGTCCCTTCAATGACAAGGAGGATTAAACCATGAGCTCGTTGATCGATGTTTCATAAATAATGTACATATTATTTGAAGGCTCTTATCAAACAGTAAATAAATCTTTGATTATTATATTTACTGAAAAAAGTAGATTGCTGCGATAGTGTGGAGTTAAGCCAGTGTTAACCCGTTCAATCGAAGACCTTAGGGCCAAGAATTGTATTTATGGCATTTAGAAAGAAATGTGAATCCAAATGTTTTATATGGTATGTCCAGGTATAGGATGAATCATTGTAAGATTGGTTTGATTTTTTTTACCTAAACCGGATGCTCCTTTCACTATCTCAAATAACACAGACTCACCATGGGGCGAAATGTGGTATTAACCATAGAGCTATTGATAATAAATTTTCTTTATAACTTTTCAATGAAAGACCTGCACCAGTTGATAAACAATAGTATCAATAAAAAAGTATCATATAAGTGTATAATCCTGAAATTTTAATAAAATCTTTGAAGAGACTTTTGAGACCATATAAGCTCTGGATGAAGACGATTCCATTAACATTTCTTTTAAAAAAAGTGAGCATAAAGGAATGATATTTTTGTTTAATTAACTATATGTTCTTTGTTCCGTCCATGTAAAAAATATAAAGGTTGTCATAGAAATCCTTTCTGATGAAACTATGTCACACTACAACGCAAAACCTGTCCGTCCATACAATATTTACCATTTGTACCAACAGAAAATTTTTTAAAATCTTATTTCTCTTGAAACAGACACACGTATGTTTATTCATAAAACGTGTATTGTTCTGTATTAGCCGTTCAATGAAACATGTCTGTCGGAGTCCACTTCAGACTGGAAGAGATTGTCAAAAACAACTTGAATCATGTGAATACAATAGAGTAATTTTAAGTTTTGGTTAGCCCATATTAACCAACTTTATAGTAGAAATCGAAATGGTATGAGATTAGGATTATTATTTGCTTCGAGTGATACCACCAGTATTCTCGACTGTGGCATTATTCAGTGTAATTAACCAGTAAGCGGCCAACGATCTACATTTTCCACATTAAAGTGAATTTTATTGACATTCATAGTCATTTTATACCATAAGCACCTCATTGACATCCACATTGTAGATAAAGCCTTTTGATATCGTTTCATTCAGTATACATATTACAGCCAATTTATTTGATTGTGTGTCTTTGTTCTTCTGTTAACATTGATATCCAATCCCCCACGATGCCTTTTCTTATAAATTTAGACCCATTGACCATCAAAGGATGCCCGTTTGGACACAACCTCGGAGTCCTCGGTTATCAATATAACCCCATCATGTCGACAATTAGCTCCAATCAGCTTGTATCGAATGGTTTCACATAAGTAAGACATTCGTTTCATAAAATGTATTTGTAGTCAGGTAAATTGGAGGCCATTGACTTGAACAATGAAAATTTATATTCTGTGTTACAAATGTCTCTTTTATTGTGTGAAGCAGTCTTACATGTGTCTGTGTGGTGCTAGCATTGTCCACTGCCGTGGGAGACGCGCGAGCTGGCCCGGCCCACGCAGGGGGTCTGACGTGTAAACACAGCGCTCATACCAATCTGGAACTTTTTTAGGCGGGTCGCGCTGTATGAGTTTTTTTTACACACTGATAATGGCAATAGAGCAAGAGTGTGTACTTACATACGCAGTAATGGAATATGTGTCAAAGACATTTCAAATTAATATTAAACTAATATTGTAGGTTATTTCTATGCAATTAGATTCGGAACTTTCGGCCCGAGGTTTTTTACTAAATAAACTTATGTTCTGTTCTGTTCTATTTACCTTTCATTAGAAAACAAACGTTCCCCTTTATTCATAATATACTTTTTAACATTGTTTCTTAAGAACACATTAAAATTAAAGTGCTCTTTGATTCATTTCTTTAAGTCGACACGCATATGCATTTATTCTTATCAGTGTAAAAATTAGACTAATTTTATATATATATTTATACTTTTGTTAAAATCACCTTGTAGGAAAATTACAGTTTCATGATATAATTGAATCCTGCTTTATTCTTTATGACTAGACGTTTTACAAATAATAAGAAAAATATGCCAAGTGCTATTAACAAGTTAAATTTTCACTCGCTGGGTCATTACAATGAGTTTCCTTGCCATTGTATGTTATTAAAGATCACTTTTTTATTTTTCGCAGTCTCTAAGCTCGTGTGTTGGTTTATATCATTAGGATTTCATTTAGCTTATAAAATGTTTTTCTTTTCTTGTTATATTTTGAAAGTCCCTCTCACTAAATAACTAGCAGTGACAATCACCGATTTCTTTTAACACGTCTTAATAAATTTCTTCAAGTTACGTTTTTGCTGTATTTGCTTGTGTGTGGGTTTTTATATATCATTAGAACTTTAGGTTGCTGATAAGCTCATTTTTTTGTTGTCATTTACAGTTCCCCATCACTAAATAAATGCCAGTGACACTCACCGAGTTCTTCAAACCCGTCTCAATAAATTTGTAAGTTTTTATTTTCTTTCTTAAAAGTATTAGGCAAAATACTCTTGACCCTATTTGAACGAAACATTGTACATGCGTGTCTTATGACCCATTAAATTTAATGCGGATACAAAAATGGGAGCAGGTCTAGTAGGATTCCTTGTCTTTACCTGATGTGTAAGCTCTTCAGAGCAGAGTTGGTTCTAAAAGTACTCGTACTAATAGTACTCGTACTTATGAGTTCTTTTTTGAATACTCAGTACTCGTACTCGAGTACATTTTTAAAAAACGCCAAAGTACTCGTACTTTTACTCAAGTACTTTGAAAGTACTCGGTACTCATATGAGTAAATCACAAGTACTTTGGGTATTTCATATATCATTAAAATTTCTAAATACCTTTAATCTCAATTTATTATATTAATAATAGTATTATAGTATATTAAAGTAATCCATATCTGTTACTATAACTGAACTATTATAGCATTTTCGCATCGATAACTACTTCTATTACTATAACATGGCTTCTATTTCTTATACTATTATATCTATTTAATAAAAAAAATATAAATAAATTGAACTATTTTATTATTAACAATTCATACAATTCATGTGTACATGTGTACAGTATTATATATTTCCAGCAAGGTAAGAACAACCTGTTCATCATAACATAAACTCACCAGTGCTCCGGGGCCTCGACTAACCATGCATGAATTGATTTATATATGAGACTAAATGTGATTGTAGGTTTAGCAGACTTTCAGTGGGAATTGCAGTCTTTGATGAGCTCAATACACAGTCTGTGGCACAACTAAGACTCAACTGTTGACTGTCAACTAATTAACCCAGAGAAAGCTGTGATTATCAGACCAAACACCCCTTAGCTACTACAAGATAGGCTGCGGCATCACATTCTACTATCAGCTGACAATAACTTGTCCAACATATGTGTAAGCACACAAAGGACTTCTCCAATGTTCAATGACCAAGCCTACTTAGTGAATGAACAAAGAGAACCAGGAGTTAACCTTAAGCCAAAGTCTTCTGTCCAGTGCACAATGAACCTTGAAAGCACCCAGCATTATCTAATTCCACTACACTGGGCCCATTACTGTGATCTATCAACCTAATCAAAATAACACTCTTTTCATCAGATGTGTAAGCCAAGGATAGTAATAGAAAAGTAATAGCTATTATTCTATTACTTATGGTAAAATTACCATTACTAGTTCAAATTTCTTTTCTATCAGTAGTAATAATACTTTTACTAACTTTGAAAACCTGTAATACTCTGTTAATATTATGTATTACTATCGCCTCATTCCTTGTTGCTGTGCCACTGAGGTAACATGTTAATACTCATAAATTATAACACATGATGAATGACATATAATCAGTCTGTCAGATATGTTGTTTTGATCTATTTGCACATATACCGGTTGACATTAAATATCTTTATTAGGCTACAGCCACATATTATTCATAAGTCGTTATTATATAAATAACAACATATGTTTATTATTATTACTGTTATCATTATTGTTATCATTGTTATTGTTATATGATCACATTTGGTTATCACATGGATATATGCTTTTTACAATGTCAGTGAGATGTCATTTAACAATATAACTTTTATATATTAACTTTATATTTTTAATTTGCATAATACAACATTAAGTAAATTGCACATCCTGTCCGGGCTTAGAAATATATTTTTGAGAAACCAGGAGACCAGATGTTTCTTCAATGCAAACCGACTGTTATAATAAGTTTGATATATTTAAAATGTATATGACCAGTTTTCATGCCCTAGAGTTTGCATTTCATCTCAGTATTATGATTAAGCATAACACAACATTGTATATATTTTTATTTTGTCCTGGGTTTTCATTAATAAAAATATATTTAACTTTGTGAGTATATATTAAATTTGATAACCTGATTAAACAAGTTTTGTTACAAAAAGTACTCATTTAGTACATTTCGAGTACTCGGAACTCGTACTCGAGTATTTTTGTAAAAAGTGCAAAAGTACTTTTAAAGTACTCACTACTCTGCTCGAGGACATAAAAAGTATGCGGACCCACCTCTGCTTCAGGGTGTTACCATAGTACTGTCAATACATTAATTAAGAAGACCCGATAAACTTTCATCTATATCATATTTAAAGATAACCTTAACAAGAAACACGCGTTTTGAACACGATGGTGAGGAAATAACTCACAAAATGGCTGAATTGAATTGTCACAACGATTTATTATTCATGAGGTTGTCTGTTTTGCTAAAGGTTGTTACTGATACATTCATATGAGGTTGAAGGGTTGTTTACATAGGTAAACCATGACAAAACAAATTACAAAGAGAGGAAGGTGTTTTCTGTGGCTAACGTGCACCGTTTCAGGTAAATTTAAATTTACATGATAAAAAGTACCAACTTGAGAGGTACTTTCAAAATGGCAGTGTACGGTAGATTACACTCATTCTCTTAGGCGCTCAATATTGAGCATTACTAACAATAATTTCAAGGAAGAATTTTGTTCGTCGCGCATTTGAATCTTTATCCGATTTCTCCGTTAAAACACAAGATTTGGTTCTGATCGGCAAAATGGTTCAAGTAAGTCTGCCACATAGTTTGCATAAACATTTAAGTTGATTAAACTTATTTATGGAACAAACTATAATTCTCAAGGCGTGCCAAAACACTTTACGGCCTAGGTAATTTGCCCGGTGGACCAAAGTGTACCAACCGCTTTGCTAGCTAAGCAAGCTTTACCAGCGAGACAGTTCGGTCCGCTTTTCTGTCGCCCCATAACAATGTAAGAGGTCCTACACCATTTCCAATATCGTCAGTGCTTACAAGAACTGGAACCGCTTTATACATTTATGAAATCCCCATTCTACATTTATTCTTCACCATAGATTATTATTATCGTCTCTTACTTCTTCCTCACTAATGCACCAGTCTCAGTCATAATATCAAATTCCTAACATCAAATGTAAAAGAGTCAAACGCAAAATGAGAGAAAGTTTCTTGGTGCTCTAGGAATGTCTACCAGAAATTTAGTCAGTGGCTGGTCAATGAACATGTGGCAGCCCCTTGTCGATTCCTGATTGTGTTAATTAACTTAGGCTATAGATGCAGGTTTGTATATACCTTACATCGGATGAGCAGGTCGATTAAAATCGTTATATAAGGACTCGTTTCGCAGGAGGTTCTGGGTAAAGCGTGAAAAATATGCCTACGTGCCACTTGAGTTTAATGGCAACAATTCCATATCCTTCCGATTTCCAATGGACCATAACCCAAGACCATCGAATGTCTTTTTACTTGATGCGTCTACCCTCCAGCTGCATGGATCTTGCTTATTTTAACACGAATTCCGAAATACGGTATAAATACCAGCTTGAGATAAAAGCACTCGCTGTCGGGGAAGAATAAAGGCGTCATAATATCCCAGGATCCAATCTGTTATTGCAGAGAATGCCGGCCATGCATTTGGTTTAGCTAGACATGGCAAAATTCAGATTTGAGTTCAATCTTTTGTGAGTATGTCGTGATTTTGAGATATATAAGTATACAACCTTTTATACTCTCCGATGTCGGCCATGACATGGTAAATACAGGTTGTACAGTCTTAACAGTCTTAACACATACACATACACGGGTACAAGAGTCTGCCAAGGCATTGCAGTGAAAACTTGTTTACAGGCGAACATAAGACTGTGGACAAACACCGCACCAAGGACAAAACTGACCGGTCAGCTACAAACGAAGCATAATACAAATAACATCATAATACCTGTATTATCTTATATATATACACCCGAACCGATATTACTGGTTAATGAACGGATCTCTAAAGGAAGTCTCACAGCATATATAAAGTGTCATATATAAGCATATATAAAGTATATAGATATATATATATATGTAGCCACATAATATATATATATATATATATATATATATATATATATATATATACAGTGAAACCTGTCTAAAGCGGACAGTCAAGGGACTTAATAGTGAGGTGTCCTTGTTAGGCAGGTTGACCTTGGTTGATAACTCAGGAATTAAAAATAAAGACAACGAACAACTACAAGAAAGTGTTAATTGTATAATATCAGGTTTCATGTAGATGTACAGCATATTCATGCACACATCATGCATTCAATAGTCATGTACAAACTGTGATTATTTTTACTTATATCAAGTAGTAAACAATATGAGGAGAAAGGTCTACGAAATCATCCGTAAAAACAACGTTCATAAATTCTTCTGCAAGTGCGCGTACGCTCTTTTTCGTAGATTCACTCAGTCAAATAAGCTCGACTTTTTCAGATAGCGTAAGCTCCCGCCTGAAGTACGCGTGGTGCTACCTTGCGGTATTGTCTAAACTATCCTGTTCAGCTGCCCAAATGCGATAATCTCAAAGATAATGACGACATCGATAATGTGAAGATTGTAAATGCTACGAACCTTGGAACATTCGTTTTTTATAGGTGAATGTAGCTTTAGCCTTAAATAAACTTTCTTTAATGATGGTTGTTTGGTTTGATTTGCTTTGATGTTGATGACGCCCGGGATTAAACGAACCCCGAGGAGCTTGTGCATTGCGGCACGATACGCGTAACTACGGAGCGACACATGGTTGACACTCAGCAGATCAGTGTGAGATGTATTGAGCAAAACTAATTATTTATATCAACAGCCTGCTACAAAAAAGTGGCTGATTTACAGTTAGATATTGCGTGAGTAAATCAGGGACGCACGGGTAATCGGCAGCCGTTTAATCATTTTAATGACCCCGCGGTCGGGCGAATAATATGCAGCCTTCCAACGTGTGAATGATCAACCGTGAAAAAAAGACTGGAAGATTACCGCTTTACCCTTGCTGTGTTTATCCTATGAGCACATCACACTGTGACATGAACACCTACACGCATTAAGGTAACAAATGGGCATTGCTCAATCCTTTGTGTTCAAGTCCCGCGAACAACAGTAACGGTGGCCTGATGTTGTTTCGTTCACACAGAAATAAAAGGTTTACGCAACATAAATGTGCAGTGAGGTGTAGCTAGACTTGCATAATCTATTTCACTTATGTGGCTGCATGTGTATATGGTTGCAAACATTAATCAATTAAAGCACTAAATTAGGTCCGTTCACATTTGCTGGGAGGATTAATCTGTGCCCGTTTGTACTCGTTCAATGTGGATTTGCTGAGACATATTATATATGCAAGAGATGTGCCTATAATACAAATGATGTTCCAATGTTTCTACTTCAGAAGATTTTTAATATATATTAAGGTCTCAAACTGCTCCGGAAGATTGTTAAACGTTGTTCCGTTTTCCGCAATATAACCTAAATTATGCTCTTGTACTACTTTACATGTACAATTTATGCAAGCTAATATATTCCCAACAACGTGAAGAATAAACACACATTTCTCAAACCTGATTCAAATTTTAAAGACATATGAATTATTGTATTTATAAACTTCACTATATTTTATATTTCACAGCTATTTATGGTTCAAAATAGTCCATTTTTTACGTATGAATTTGTAAACCTATTTTCTTAATTTTTTTTTTCAATTTTTGCATATTTGTAATGGAGAGCCATCTATCTGTGAAAATTAATTGTACAGTAACTTTACAATTTTCAAACTGGAATATTCAATAAACTCATTAATTTGAAAATTTCTCCTGAAATTAAATTAAGTCTTGTAAATATTTTACTAGGCCGTTTGACAACTCCGTCATATTCACACTGTCACGAAATTTTTTATTAATCTTTTTTTTTATTTCTGTGTTAGCTGTATCTTTGTATGTGTTGAAAGTAGGCCAAGGTCGCCAATCAAGTTTTTTTTACATGAGACAAGAGAGGAATGTATTGCAGTCACAGAGGACACCACTTGGTGGTTTGCCGTTGTAGCAGGGGAATATAGATGAGCCTAAGTAGCAAAGCAATCCAAGGCTTTGTATAAGATATATAGATATAGATGAGACTCTTTGGTAGAAGTTTATTTTAGGGGCCGCCTACTAAATTCCCTCTTCAGTTTCCAGAAGTCTGCGTTCCGCCAGTTAGGATTCGGTGCCGCCAGGTGGCTATCAAGTGCCGCTACTCGGGGAGCCCATTCCGCCAGTCAGGGGCTAGATTTGGCTAACCTGTGCATGTTGGTATACCCTACGTTAAAGTGTAGAACACAACTGCCGTTCGACCTGTACACGTTGGTAAAGCAAGCGCTAGTGTGCGTTTAATGACATTTTAAGCAATTAAGAGTCCATCCTTAGTTTGTAACAAGAGAACTTTGAAAGGCCCAGAGCTTCTCTTTAAGTTGCATTGGTATACGGCTTGGGTATTGGTACTCTGAAGTGGTGGCTCTGGCAACTGAATTTTAAATTGTCAGGTGACTCAGACCACTGAGGCTTAACACCACCATTCATTGTTTTATCTCCCAGATTTAGCAGACATTCGGCAACGTGTCGTCGAGTTGTGCCGTTTCGAACGGATTTCCTAGGTTTTGATGTTCTGTAAACTCAGTCGGGTCAGATATCGTGTCCGTCAGTTAGTCCGTGTTCTTTCACGGTAGGTTTAAGGGTAGCATAAGGTGCAGTCGCGTTATCACTCGGGTCGAGACGGGTCTTTAGTCGTATATAGCGTAGTTATAACTTAGGAACGTGCGTCCGCGCTACGCCACCTCTTATCACTATGTACCTGTTGAAAGAGGTCATAGACGGTGGTAAGGCGATGGGCTATACAGGAAAAGATTTACAGAAGTTTTTTTTTTTCAGAGCCAGGTTGCTTAGGTTAGACAGTAGGCCGCGAAGGAACGAAATGAGCTTGTGAGCACGAGTTAGATTTACGCAAAAGAGTGCGAGAGAAGCATGCCTGGGCTCGTAAGCACGAGTTAGAGATACAGAATTGAGAGCGGGGGGCTCGCAAGCATGAGATAGAATTAGCGAGGTGTGGGGTCGCGTCGCGTAAGCAAGTAATATACTAGGCTGCACATGTTCATTCTCCGGCAGTACAGATCCTTTGAGATGGGCACTCGCAAGAGGCAAATCCCAAAGTCCTCAGCAGAAGAATCCCAGGTAATGAAACGTAAGCTAGGCAGGGGACGCGTGAACTATCCGTGCCACAACAAGGATGCAGATTGTTACCCGTTTTACGTAAGTATGGCGACTCCGTGCGCGATACGTTTACGAAAGGTATAGGCATATCTTCTAGGGAGTGGTGGTACCGACTGCTCTGTGAGACCACGTGATGACGTTAGGCCATAAGACCATGCATTCAGGTCATAAGGGTATTTAACATAAGTATGAAAGAATACGTAGCCAGGTTTTCTTTAAGGTAATGTATCGGGAGTCGTACAATTATTGTAAGACGTGTGACATGTGTCAACGTACGATACCAAATGGTAGGGTTAGGACCGTTCCCATAGGTAAACTTTAAAAACGTAAATCCAAGAACCGTTCTATCTCATGGCCGCAGAACTGATCGGACTAATATAGCCTGCATCGGATTATTCACGGTTATGCACTACCCATTCGTTGGCCTGAGGCTGTGACAAAGCAAAACGAAGAGACGGTTACGGAAGCACTGGTACTAGCACACACACACACACACACACACATATATATATACTTATAAATGCAACCATGGGGGGACCACGACTATCAGGGGACCGGATCAATTTCATTATTTCCAGTTCAAAGTATTTGCAAATTGCTCCATTATCAATTAATTATACATAAAAGTATTATTATTTTTTATATTTTTCTTAATTTCTTATTTACGTAAGTGATGTATATTTTTTCGGTCCCCCGATAGTCATCGTGCTTTTTCACATAAAATTGCAACTTCAGGAGACCGATTCGGGTCCCCATATAGTCGTTTTTCATATTACGTCCCAGAGTTTATTTTAGTTTTCATATGGACAATTAATCGAATCCAGGATGTAACCCTTAGTTTGTGTTCTTGGTAAAATTATCTAAACTAATAACATTTACCATCGGGAGACCAGAAGAACTATCGGGGGACCATATATCATATACGATTAACTATCAGGGGACCACCACACTACCAGTAGACCATATATCATAAAAGATTAACGATCAGGGGACCACCATACTCCTAGGAGACAATATCACATAAATGGTGAACAATTAGGGGACAAATACGCCATCGGATAAACCATTTATACTATACAAGGTGAACTATCCGGGAACCAACATAATACCATATTTATCATATTAAATAAAAGGTGAACTATTGTTTTGAGGACTGTTGTGTCATTCCCTGATCGCTCGGCCCCTATCGCTTAATGTTGGGTCTGGAGATCGTCCGCTAGTCGATTTATATAACAAAAAAAAACAACAAGAAACGAATGTGTCATTTCCAATTTCTTATTATTAGACATTAATGCTATTTTTCTTCATATAACAATAATTTTGTAGTTACTGTCATGTTTGTCATTATAGATGCTATTTGGCTTACGTTTGTTTCGGTTGAAAAAGAGGGGAAGTGGCTTTGAGCCAGAGAGCCATGTGTTTATTTGCGTCCTTGGGTTAATTATCTATCTTTATATCTGATACGATGATTACACTGTTCATAACATGACTATTTTTTGTTCCCCATCACTTATCACTGCTTATTACATAAATTATTTTTGTTACCCATCACTAATCCCTGTTCATTACATGAATTAATAATTTTATTACCCATCATTTATTTATGTTCATTATACTTGCATGATTAATTTTAGCTACCCAACACATATAACTGTTTATTACATGAATTATTTTTTGTTACCCATCAATTATCACTGCTCATTACACTGCTCATAACATGAATATTTTTTTGTTATCCATCACTTATCAATATTCATTACACTGTTCTGAATAATTTTTGTTAACCATCATTTATCAATGTTCATTACACTGTTAATTACATGAATAATTTTGTTAACCATCACTTATTAATATTCATTTCACTGCCCATTACATGAATATTTTTTTGGTTCGATCGCTTATCACTGTTCATTACCCGATGTTTTTGTTACCCCTCACTTATCACTGTGCATTACATTAATAATTTTATTTGTTACCCTTCATTTATCATTACTAGTATTAATGAAAATGCAGAGGATAAAAAGCTCAAATTGCAGATAATAATATTGGCTCAGGGACCCTTTTATTACGTATGCTTCAGGTCCCTCACCACAGTGATCCGACACTGAGGGTTTAATATACTAGTATATGCCTATTTTTTATTAGGTAAAGCTATAACTGACACGACCCCTTTCAGTGATCCCGAAAATGGTCTGATCGTCAGTCCGGGATTTTACTGTTAATTGTCAATGGTGTGTTTGTCTGGAGTCAGGTCGGCTTAATCCAGCTAGTGGACAGGACTGTATATGTTTATTACGACAATTAATGTAAGCGAAATGATGAAATCTTTACTCAAAATTATAAATATTATCAACAACATACGGGAAAATTTCTGCTTACTTTGTAAACATGTGTAGTACTTCTATGGAAAAAAAGTTATGACAAATGACCTTTTCTTGTTTAAATCCACATAATTATAGGTTAAACGACTACTGTGTCTTGTTAAACACCGCATTCCCACTGCACTGTACAGCAATGTAGTGTTATTGTCTGTAGTGAATCAGGCTGTCAACAAGGATGCTTGGTTTGGTGACCGGCAACCTGTGAGGTCAGCTGCTAGCCAGCAGAAAGCAAGCCAGTGACACTTGGCCCCAGGGCAGCTTGTCAAGTGGCTTGCTGGGTACCGGTATTCGGGTAGGGTCTGTCTAGATAAGATTTCAGTCCGTCAGTGTGTACGTGTACAACTAGCAACATTAAAAACTACTGCAAACTAATGAAATATAAACACTCATAAACATTTCAAATGTCATGCATTTTTCATGAATATTTGAACATTTCTATAATTTTATAACTTATCAGTAAATAAATCTGTATAATTGATTCTTCACAATTCCTGAGAATTTTACAAACCATTTTCTAAACCAAAATGTTTGCGTGGAATTGATCATAGTTCAGTTACACAGAGTTGAATAAAAAAACTCGATTTATTTCAAAACCGCCTGTATGGAGCTCACAAGACGCATCATTTTGGTATTGGTATACCAACCAGTGATAACAAATGATAGTGATATTTATTTCAAGTAAATATAAATTAAATTGTCATAAATATGATAGCTCTGTTCCCCTGTTTGCAATGTAATATATTATGCCTCTAATGATACATTGATTGGCGATATAAAAATTATGTCTTTAAATAAATTTTGAGCAATTATTGCCATATTATAATTTCTGTATTTTTATTCCATTATGCTGATAAAATATGTTAAACGACAATTACTAAAGGGAAACTTTTTAAGTTAGTCTCTGAAAATTTAATTACACGTTCAGCATATGGTACAACAACAGATCAATTGGATATTGAGTCATGGTGTCATTTTAATGAGCGTCATATTTGTAAGTGAGACCTTCCATCCACTGGAAAAGTACGTTTGAATTATACAGGAACGGAATATAAATAATTAATGAAGAAACAAATAAAGGGAGCAGCAGGAAAATTGGCTTGTGGTCCAACACAATTCCACAAAATATCTAAAAATTCAATTAGAACTTTGAGAGATGTCGGGAGGATATAAAAACAGAATGGGTTTTTATATACCATTAGCAGCTGCGAGTAAGTTTATTATGGTGATGCATGTCATGTATTACAAAAGCACTGGCATCACCGCAATGACGTCATAATGATAAAAGTATAAAAGAAATGCGTTGACCTGGCGCCTTTTCCTTTTTTTTTTTGGTATATACAAAACAGGGTATCTGTCCGCGAGTGAGATCCTGAAAATAACGGAATATTCTTGAGACGATACATGTTGTATGAAATCGATAGGCGGTCCAATATGCATCCCGCTTTTCTTCTAAAATGTATTTGTTGTAAATATCTCCATAGGGTTTCTGTAATTTTCACTGAAATGTTGTTGAAGGGTGTGCAATGGGTCAAGGAAAAATATCTTATTTTCTATGGTTCATCTGTTAAGATTAAGTTTGTAAGAGGATACAAATCCAGGCGCTGGCAGAGATATGGGCTCTTTGAGTGCTCTCTAGTTTTGGTATATGCGTCTATCCTTTTGAAGTATAATTCCGTCTGGTCAAGCAATGGTGAATTACTGTACTCTACCGAGCATTTTGAGGTACTATGTTGCAAGATTTTTCTTTGAATTAAATATCTTTATACATATATTGACCCTTTTTTTTGTAATAATCTCATTTGACTTAAAACGGACAAAGCTCCATGAGAAAAAATAGCCCCATCAGTTGTTGCTATTGATTGTATGAGTTGGGACACGCTATAAAAAAATTGACTTGGCCTAATACAAGGATATTTACTTACCGCGATGCATGAAAAGAAATCACTCATTGTAGCGATCGGATAGTATACCGATCAGGCACGAAGTATACGCATCACGCACGATAGATATTTGTATCCATGACTATAAAGGTCATATACATAAGATATTACCCGCACACGGACCACGCATCACACTTACAATATATGTATATATGGGTTCCTGGCTTTATAGGATTGCACATTATGCGTAAAAGTCTATGAATCAAGCATACTCCAACATGTATATAGATTAAGGGTGCGTGATCCGTGTGCGTGGGGTATGGTGCGTAGAATGTCATGCGTAAGATGTACAAACCTGGGTTCCTGGTTTAATCTGCGCATTATACGTGAGCAAGTAGTTAAATCTAATAGACCATCTTCCAGTACTAGGTTACATTCAGCGCAAGGTTCTAAGAAACAGTCGGAGAGGATGCAGTGTTTATTCACATTCTGACCTTTTTTTCAAGGCTAAAAATGAAATGCAAGAAAACAGAGATCCTGAGTTTACAATCTGCTGTAACTTTCGACATGACTAAAACTCAAAAGGTTGATTACTTATGTGTTTCAATAAAAAGGAAATATGAACTACCCAGAAAGAGTAAACATTTCGTGTCATATCTGTTCACATTGAGTGTGAAACATCCCAAACTGTGAACTTTTGTTTTACAGCAGTTTGCAAGATTGTAACCAAGTTACCATAAGTAAATGCCATGGAGGCTGGCCAGCAGCACATTTCCCCGACGTTTGATTCTGTTTTATCTTGTTCATGATAAAAATGTCCGAGGTTTATATGTGTTTGCTAAGATATAAATGTCTAACCCTGCATTTTTGTAAAATATACATACAGCTATGAATTGAAACTTTACTGCATGTATAAAGTCAATAAAAGAATATGCTCGGAAAAGATAAGGTGTTTGGTTAAGAGGGGGCGGGGGGCTGAACTCGGAAGGGAATGTAGCCCTTTCGGGACAGTTACTCCAGATAATGGACTTTTTGAGTACTCAGTGGAGGATGTCATTGTCACTGAAATTTACTACACGGGTTTTATATATAGTATATAGTTCTCAACCATGATGAGGATCATCTGATATGACTTGATTAAACCGGACCCTGCTTAATTTCGCTTATTCCTATCAACAGTTATGTAAATCTGTGAAACATGTCTGTACAACATCTTCGAAATGAACGTGATTAAGCCCATCTGAGTCCAGAAACATACACTCGCTTAACTCTGTACAAGTCTTGACCTCCGTACCGGACACTGAAGCGGTAATTAATTGTTGACTTTATGCAGAATGGAACTTAAAACGTTGAAATCTGGTAAGTACAACTGTGTACTCTTAGCTTTAATCACACCTGTAGCTTATACCCTCTCGATATGCTTCCTTTCAACGACACATCTGATCCTTGCGTTTCAGAAAAAAAAGTGTCAGTAACCATTTGGTGCCCTGAAAAGCAAAACAAAATTCTGCAGCAAGCATTTAGTTATCTGGTGTATAATATTTTAATAATCAGTCCATTTTGGATATCAGTCATCATACCCAAGTATTCTTACCGCTTTAAAAAAATTGATCCAATGATTCCTGAGAAAATTATAAAGATCAAGCATATTCTTGTTGAGATATCAGGTGCCAAAGAAAATTGCCCATTGTGCCCTGGTGGCCATATTGGAATTCAGACAGACCTGTAATTCGATAGGGATATTATCCTTATAGGTACCAATCATCCTTGTGAATTTGGGAAAGCTGAAGTATAATGTTATTTAGTTATCGCGTGCGAAAGAAAATCAGCGATTGGGCTGGGGCGGCCATATTGGAATTCTGAGAGGTCTGTAATTTGATACGTCTTGAGCCCTCATACGTACCAATCATCCCTGTGAATTTGGAAAAGCTAAAGTATGTTATTTTTGAGTTATCGCGCACGAAAGAATATCAGTGATTGGGCTGTGGGGGCCATATTGGTATTCCGACAGGTCTGTAATTCCACAGGTCTGGTGCCGTTGTATGTACCAATCATCCCTGTGAATTTAGGAAAGCTTAAGTATGCTGTTGTTGAGTGATCGCACGCGAAAGAAAATCAGCGATTTGGCTGTGGCGACTATATTGGAATTCGACAGGTCTGTAATTCAATAGGTCTGGAGCCCTCTTATGTACCAATCATCCCTGTGATTTTTGGAAAGCTGAAGTATGTTGTTGTTGAGTTATCGCGCGCGTAAGAAAGTGTCACTGACGGAAGAACGGAAGTACGGAAAGACGGAAGGATGGACTAACACGGTGATCACTATAGGGCACCGCTTGTCAAGCGGGGCCCAAATTATTAATACATACAAGTTAGACGTGCAAACATGCAACTGTTTAATTTCATAGTTGTCGTCTTTAGTTAATTAATTTATAACCCTGAAGTTCATGATCACATATATCAAGATTCAGTCATTTATTCGGAATAATATAAAATAATGTTAAGTCAATATTATTTGTCCCTTTTTGAAAATAAGGTTGGGAGGATTTTATCGGGTTATTTGGGTGTTAACCAAAAGGCGGTGTTATAAGGAGAATTTTGTTCAACGGGGGGGGGGCTGGGGGTGTTACATATCGCGAAAAACATTAACCCCATGATCGAGCTTTTTGTCAGACATATAAACAAGACCTTTTGGGTGCATTTTGTTGCCCAAAATAGAAATTTTACAAGATTATTATGGTACGTGCAAGATGGGTATGTGTCATTGTATAAACTAATCTTAACTTTCCTATACCCTCTTTGGTTTAGTAAGGTTTAATCTAGATCTGATTTATTCATAAATTGAGTAAAGACTGATTGAATGACTTATCTGGCCGCTGCTCTTTGCAAAAATTACCGTACCAGTAGATGTGTTTATAGGCGACAAGATGAAACAAGCACCGGGAATGTTGAATACAGGTATTAATTTACGTGACGCAGCAGGAGACTATATAGAGTGACAGGTGAGTTCCCGCACTCACAGAATTCTCGACTGAAGTTCGAGGGAATGAATAATCTGTCCACGCCCTTCGAGAGACAGTTAAGACAGCTCTTCTTTCCAAATTGCTCATACCGTATTTTACGTAATAAGCCCCACCCCTCCCCTCCGGATTTGCGAGATCACTTTAAGAAAACTAAGGGATGAGCCATCCTAACCTCACTTTTCTCCCTAACCAATATAACATATGGCAACGCAATGCTTTCATTTCTCCCCGCCAAGCTTAAAAGTAACCGCCAGTTTTTATTCCATCTCCGTTAGGCTTTATCATCTAATATAATGATAATATTAGTTACACACAACAGAATCAGTGTTCAAGTGTGTCATAGATAATATTGAATGTGTCCGTGACTGTGTCCGTGATGGCCGACCCTGCAGGTGGCCATGCAGATCGGGGGACTTGAATTCAGGTACGTATGATGATGTATTTTGCAATGAAATATATATACCTACCGTATTTGCTCGTGTTCAGGACGATAAATTTTATCCTAAAATATTTGGCAAAATGGCAAAGAAGGGCGGTCGTCTTATATACGGGTACAAGTTTTTCAGCGTCCTCAGGGCCGCCAAGGATCAGCAATATTACGTCGGTCGAACTGGATGCCGTGAATATCGGTGATCTTGTCCGTATGGTGGTAATATACACTCAATATAGATCATTATAATGCTTTTTTTTGTTTGAATTTATCGTTAATACATCAATCTACATGTGCACATTGTTGAATAATTGGTTAGAAAAGGTTTGCCTTTGCCGCATTGACACAGGGATTTTAACTTATTCAATATATGAAAGCCCTTTGGACTGTAGAGCCAGTTATTTTCCGCGATCGCGGACGGAATCGCGGAATTGACAGACCGAAACGGAATTCCCAGTCCTGAAAATATATGTTTTAATGTTTTTTTTGCCAAAAATATCTTGGCGATTCACGTGAAACATGTATGCAGTGATATATATAATTGCCGATGCCGCTGACAGCGTGCTGGGGTTACCCATGTACTCAAAATCCCAGAGCCCTGGGTTTATTCGTGTGTATACAGCGCTCGCACAATGGTTGCTGGGAACTTGCCTACTTGGCTTAATGCCATCCAGTAGCACGTAATATGCATATTAAAACAAGGATGTTTTTTCATATGGTGCCGTATTTACCGCGTAAAATGTTCACGAGTCCAGTGAAGCGGACGCTGTCAGCTGGCTTGCACACTGACATACCCGGAGACTCGCACACGGCACTTCAATTACAAGACAGTAAGTAGCACGTTATAATTATAAATATGAAGCGGCCTTTCCTCAGGTGACGCGAAATTCAATGTTTGTCAAGCTTGTATTATTAGACTACGTCAAGAAATGAATGTATTATAACGGGTCAACAAAGTTCAAGAAAGGGACCGTGTTTCCGCGGGATATAAATATGACGATTTTTCTCACAATTTTAAAACAAACCCCCGGATTTGGTGCGTATACGCACTGAAGTTAATATAATACGCTTGAGTCTGAGGGCCAGTATTTCAGCTTTTTTTTAATTTTTGCATGTACTATCATGCACAATGAAGGACAAAAAGGACAATTATTGGCGATGCCATTCCATGTCATACATCGGCTCAGCTGTCAAAGGTATTTGCGCAAGGTGACTGACATAATCGGGGTACCGACGTCCCGTATTATATTTTTCATCTTTCAAATAAATACTGCTTTACATACTTTTTTATGAACATTTTATATATTCTACTACCTTATTAGGCGGTGACTTTTATTAAAGAGTTGATTTATTACCATCCTTATTTTTCCTCTTCGAACTGCAGTCATTCATACAATTCTCTCATACAACACAAAATAAAATCGTCTGCAAATCGGTATCACTTGGATAAGTTATTATTTTTCAAAACTTCCCACAACCATCGCTAAAAGATCGTTGGTTTTTCTGAATTGTCCTGAATGTGCTGTGAAGTCAAAGACATGTACACAAGCCGCAGTGTTAAATTAGAGGATCGTAACGCACATTGGAAATTGTCAGATGTGGGGTTGGGGGTGGGGTGGGGCGCTTATTAGTACATAAAATATTTGAAAATATACATATATACATAGAATAAATATATTGATGACGAGGAGGCGGCACCTGGAGATATATCTATGTATGTGGTGCGGATATGCATAAATCTGACATAGTGAGATTCTTTTACATAGTCAGTTTCTGTTATTTAATGTTTGATATTATTAGATCAATAATATCTTCTTATCTAAGATTCTTCAGTTACTGGATACAAATTCGAAACTTTTTTTTCCATGTCACCACGAATCTTACATATCATTTTATCAAATATCACGAACCAAACTTGTTTCCCGTAAAAGTGATATTTAATATTAATGATGAACTAAAATCAACATATGATGACAACTTTGAGATACTTGCAAATGAAAAATCACTTTCATTGAATGTCATTACATATTTTTACTTTATTGTTGTTTAGTTATCCACAGAACCAGGATATACTTGTTTGACTGTCCTCTCCTGGACAGCTAGGCAATCGTTGTGCCAAATACCAATCTGTAGATACAATACATGTATGCATTTACGTACATATAATACATAAATATTAATGTATACATGCAAACACATAAATTTACAGATTGGTCAAAATTTTATGGCAGAGCTAGCTATGGGCATATTTTCTGACAATTTCACTTTTGTCTTTTAATTTTTACAGGATGCATGTTGTTCTAGCTGAACGTTCGCTTAACGTAAATGGGCCCAATCCGCACATGTAGATGTATTTATAAGAAAAAAAGAATAAGAAAAAACATGTGCTCAGATAAACTTGCAATATAGTGCCACCACCACAAGCGTAATATGACTAAATCACCTGGCAACGATGAACAACCATTCCAGAAATCAGATTAACACAGTGTCATAGGTTTATAATATCATTTTGATTAGAACCTTTTAAATGCGAAATGTAAATTTTCTGGGATTACTTTTTTTTCAAATGATAGGAAACACAATCATAGGCAGCACATTGAAACGAAGTATGTTGTGTATCAGAGCCTTTTATTTGCTAGAGTGTGTTTTTATTTAGTTGCACATGCATCACGTTTTGCCCTTGATTTATCCACCAAAAATGAACATAGGAAAAAATATATAAGGAGGGTGTTGATAATCGGCAGCCTCAACACGCGTATATGAAAATTAATGAAATATTTAATGAAATAATGATGATCTAACCCTTCCAAAAGAAGCCCTTCATTGTTGTCCGACTTTCACTCAACATGATGCCATGATTCTGTTAGAATTTTATTTGCAATTTGACATATTTTTCTTCCTTAATTTAGGCTTATATTTGCTGATGACGCTCACTTAGACGTACCAAGATCGTTGTATCTATAAGCGTGAACTGTCGAGGTACGGCAAGGATTCTTTGAGTAATCAGTGCATATAGACATTTTAAAAGCCAATCTGTTATTTAATAAATATCCAATTCACTCTCTCCAGACTTATCACGCAGATTTTGGACGGACAGACACTGCTGATACCGTCATACGACCCGACTATGAGATGGGCGTATAAAAGTATTAAATACATACTTTTTTTGTAAAGTAAAAACAAAAACAAACTAAATATAGTTGAATTTGCAAGCAATCTCAAGGTATCCCTGCAGAGAGTCAGGAAACAGTAATCTGCTCATAAGTTTATAAATTGCTTAGAGACATTGGGTACGTTTAATTATATTCTTACAAAACATATGGGAAATATGGTCAGTTGTAGGTTAACCAAAAGCTGCACATATGTGATTGATCCAGGCCACCATGCAAGCATTTCTGAACTCAGTTTAGTATGAATAATATTAAGAACTAACCTTGTGAAACTGAAGCTGTAGGCATAATGATAGAACTAGCAGTCTTCAGATGATGTATAATATGAGCTGAAAATGGACTGTTAAAGCTTATTGAGCAGTGGGTCCAGGTAGTTGTAACATGTCTGTAGTACACCAGTAACTGTGATTTGATGAAAAGTACTGACATATATGGTGTCCAGGAGTGTTCTGTCAATGTAGTGTTTTTTTTTTAATTAAATGTGAATATTTGCATCTTTAAGGAAATGACCTAATTTACATGCACAGATTGACCCAAAAGTTAATCAACTTGTAAGAACGGTACTTTCAAGGTATTTACAGAGTTTGGTACAAATCACATATATGTTTGGTTATGTCTCAAGCATGAGCGCAAAGAAAACGGCCCGTTAAGCTAATTAGAATAATTAAGCTGTATAGAGACAACTCTTGAAATCTAATCAGGTCTTGCCTCTTACTTGGTAGGTACACGTATGAAGTTTCCGCTTGACTAGCCCCGCAGAACTTGACTTATCAAGGTGGCAAGATAATACATGTGGGAAGGTAATTAATATGCAAAATAGGTATACTTAAGCAAATAAGGCATACATACGCAAATGAGATCATTAGTTTTCATTAGAATCTGGTCCTCAATGAAAAAGTGCTACATACATGTAATGGAAAGATTTGAGAATTTGGTAAAATTAAAAATTTACACATGGCTGTTTTACATAATTATGCAAATGCCCTACTTAATATGCACAGATTGACCCCAAAAATTAATCAACTTAGAGGGGTACGCTCAAGGTATCTACAAAGTTTTGTACACATCACATTTACGGTCATGTCGAAAGCGCGATCGCAAAGAAAACTGCTCGTTAAGCTAATTAGCATAATTAAGCTGTAGAGACAACTCTCAAAATCTAATCAGGTCTTGCCTCTTACTGATTCAGTAAACATATGAAATTACAGCCTAAACGGACCAGAAGAATTTGAAATATTGTGGTCGCAAAAAGTGTCGGGATTCTTAAAAATAAAAATCGATACAATTTATCACAGTTTCTCAGTCGGCGGTCTCCCGATAGTCGGTTATATACAAATAAAAATAGCAATTATGCAAACGGTGCTTGAACTTTAACCTTCCCAAAAATCGTATATTTACTGTTCTCAGTATTTTTAGGTAAGATACTCGACAAAAGTCACAAAATAAACCTGTCTATCAGTTTAATAATATTATAAATATGGTCACATGGAAAATATCACAAAGAGAGGGGGACCAGTGGAAACAAATAAAAAATATCATAAAAAGGAGGAGACAACTGTAAGTTGTTGCAAGTTGTCTTCTGAAACTTAATTACCACGGACCTTTGCACAATAATTAAGAGATATTGTGAATTTTGCGAAAAATACTATCGGGGACCACTGTTCGGTCCACCGATAGTATTCGGTCCCCGTAAGTCGGTTGTATGCAAATAAAATCAGCTAAAATCCTAACGGTGGCTTTAACAACGATTTTTGAAAAATCTACAATTTAATATTTCTGAAATATTTTTCAGGGTTAACTTGTCAAAAGTCACAAAACAAAACCAATATATCGATTTTTCAAATAAGTTATATGGTTACAAAGAAAATATCACAAAGACAAAAAAGGACTATCAGGGGACCAACGGGAAAAAAAAGAAAACTATCATCAAAATGGGAAGACAAATGGGACTTCTTTCATTTAATTCATATAACTGTATGTTGTCCTTGCAGGCATGATGACCAGGGAGAATTACAAAATGCATCTCAAATAATGTATAAAAGTTTTAAAAAACTATCGGGGGACCGCTGTTCGGTCTCCCGATAGTCTTTGGTCCCCCGTTAGTCGGTGTTTTATCCCCCGATGGTCGCAATAATAGAAATATATATATGTATATATATATATATATATATATATATATATATATATATATATATATATATATATATATATATATATACGCAGGTAGGTAAAGCGTCCGACATTCTTACTGACATTGGGAGTCGATTTACCCATGAACTCCTGCGTGAGATTAACAGCTTGCCATCTATAAAAGCACTACACAACAACACCACGAGCCGATGTGCAGCGAGATGGTGGAGCGGTTCAATGTAGCTTTTCCTGAAGCAGATGGTTTATAAGCGCCCCAAAGATTGGGTTCAGTGCGTCAATGCTGTATCGCGAAGTTCCACAGGAAAGCATGATGAGTTGCTTAACGGGCGGTCGGTTTTAGGTCCTTTGCGGTTATTGACAAAGGAGGGCACTGGTGCAGAGGTTAAAACCACATATTAATACGCGTTGACCTTACAGAATGGTTAAGTGACACGTGCGCCGTCGCAAGTGAAGCATCAGAAAAGGCTGAATTTCTAGAGAAGCATTATCATGATAGAGGCATGCGGTTGTGCGATATCAAAACTGGTGATCATTTTTTCTTGTTGTTTCTGGCCGACTGCACAAACTATTTGTGCAATGGAAAGAGTCATATCCGGTTTTGGGAAGGTCAGTGACCAGGAAAACCGAGTTAAGGTCAATAGGAAAGTGAAAACCTCTTAATTAATCTGCTCAAGCAGTATCGTACTAAACCAGAGCCGCAACACATGAATAAACACGTGAAGAGGGTAAATCCTGTATTTGGGCTATCGTGGGACAAAGATCACAGGGTTAAAGCTAACGGTGAAGAGACTTTTTTCCCCAAGCTCAGTTCCGCACAACGTACAAAAGCATTCGATTCAGTCTCATAAAAAATTAGAGCAGGCTACTCTAACGTATACGACGTATGAGTCGGACCAACATTTTGTGTAGAAAACACATTAATTTGTAATATGTTTATTTAAGAGGGAAGTGTGTCATTAAGTGTGCCATTAAACACTGAAGGGGAGTGTTTTGTTATTCACTAGCTTAATTTGCATTGAGCGTGACCAGTTCAACTAGCAAGGTACTTTTAAATGGGAACTCAACTGCACGTAACACTAATTATGTTAAGCTGGCAATCACTAACACTCTAATCAATATAGGGGTTTCCATGTTATTTTTATGCATTTTCTATGAATCTTCATCCTCTCCATCGGTTCATATAAGCATATGTTTATGGTCAACGAAATCATTCATGTAACTTTCAACACATTTTTACAAATGTATTTATCTAGGCTTCCTGAAATATTCAGTGTCACATGGGACAGTTATTTTGCATGATATAAATTGCATGTATAAAATTGTTTCCTTGTCACTTAGGCCGAGAAACTGGCAGAGTGCCCCCTTACTAATAAAATAATGTTGGTTATTCTACATGACACAGGTATAACGATCGGCGACGTTAAATGGCATTTGTACTAATTGCCATGCTTCAGCATGTGATTTATTTTTAAAAACATAAACCCACCTATTACATTAAATTGCATAACCTGTGCTTCTGTGGCTGCGATAACTCCTTCGCGAGTAAATGTAAAAGTTCCCAGAATACAAGGAATAATATGTGGGATGACCCCGTTAATGAAAAAGTTACAGAAAATAATGGTTTACCGGCGAATTGCTTGGAGAAGTCGAGTGGTAACACTGTCAAGTATCATAGGGTGAAACATTTTGGGTCCTGCGTTTTTATATTTTTTTATGTTTATTTTGATACGATAGGGCACTTATTTTGAATGAGGTCATAAATTTTCATATAAAGGCATTTTTTGTTAGCTTTGTCCCTTAATGTTTCGTTGCAAAATACTGTAAGAAATGCCATGTTTTTTTTCTCAATCAGTTATATGGGTATTTGCAACAGAGACAACAATAGTTAGCAATATAATATGACAGAAGTAGTATTAATAACAGGAATTTGATCTCATGCTAAGTGTGGTGTAAAACAAATATAGTCCGAGTAAATTGGCGACGATTGTACACTTTTCGGGCTAAATACCAATGCTATGACGAAACTAATCAGATAGACTGCTGACTTCTTTATTTGGCAATGTCTGAATATTTTCGATAATTTGAATATCCACTAGAAATAAAATGAAGTAGCTAACATAAAGCGCTATAAATTGAGTGAAAATAGTAAATATAACGGACATATTGTTATAAAGATGTATGTCCACAGCAGAACAGATAAACGTTACCCGGCCTGCACATAATGAGCAGAGAATGGACAGATATTAGAACAACTATATGTATGCAATCGCCAAAAAGATTTCTGGAAGCCAAACAAACCCCTACCCCCATCCCCTTACCCACGTCCAGAACTGGGCAATTTGCGGGTATCGGCTACGGAGTGTGCGAACTTGGGAATAACATCAATGTCAAAAATAAATATAAATTTGTGATTTGGGACTATCGTTGTGCTCATATTTCTTTTCCTTCAATATGCCATAATGGAGACCTAGCACAAAGAAAATGACTTAGGAAACAAAAAAAGCAAAATATTTGAATTCGTTTGCACCATGGTGACCTCAGAAGGTTCAATTACCAACAATAACCCCTTCCATATAAACAATTAAAAATATCATCAAATCGGGGAGAAGGAAGCTTGTTTTTATTACCCTGTTTAATAATAGACCCAACGCTGCTACAGTGAAGAATGCTGCCGGATACCCAGATTACCTTAATTTTTATACAGGATAACCCTTTCAGTCAAATATAACTGACCTGTCACACAGCTTGGTTGGACAATGCAGTTTATAGAATCTTGAAAAGTACAATAACAATATAATAAGTATTGCATATTCACATATACTTATGACATGCAAGGTAGTGCACAGTTCGTTCACGAGAAGTACAGGATTAAAGGGAAGATCAAATGTAACTTGACATACAAAATAGCATTAATACAATGGACGTGGTGTTCAGGTGATTATTTGAACATTTTAGAACGACTTTAATGAGGAGAAATTTCTCTGTGAGTCACATAATGTGTTTCCCAATGTACGAATAATAATTTATAAATTCTTCAAATAGTCGGTCAGAGGTTCGAATGATATCATTTTTGACATGGTCATTGCCAGGTCATTGAAATCCTGTATATTCAAAAACTGGATAATGGCAGCTCTCTCGACCTAGATTATATCGAAAAACCCAAACATGATTAACAACTAAAATTGATTATATACTATTTTCCTTTCCATGAATTTGTCTGTTTCTCTGTTAAGCTAAAAATTGAAGTGTCTTTGTCCATATGATATACATGTACTTTTGGATTATAGGAATTATAGATCAATGTAATGTGCGTTTTATAATAATGTGTTTTAATCCTTGTAATTTAATCTCCCCTGATGCATTATATAGAGCACAGAATAAAATTTCCACCATTTGCATTCAGGTATCTTGTTTCTGGGTCACATCAGCTGCTGGTTGTTTTGACTGCGACAAGCATGACATATGTAAAAACATCCTTAGCATGACATGGGTGACAGTCATTCATACTTTCTTGTTCCACAGCAGCCATCATATCATCAAGTAAATCTTCTCTCAAATCCTCAGGCACCAGATCTAGTGCAGGATGTATACCCTTCAATACAGCTGCAGTCCAAACATTTTTCATGAACATTCAATTTATATTTCATCAAATATTATCAATATTAAATCAGATTGTTTCATAAATATTTGAAGTCTCTTCAGATATTAAGAAAAGAAATATAACTGCATGAGTAGATTTAGCATGTTGTAATTTATACTAAAAGGAAAAATGCGTATTTTTATTTAAACAATTTTGTATTTTATGAAAACCAATCTGTTTAAGTAAGTTAAACAAAATTTTACATGAAAAAAAGACAACAGTTTAGTTTACCTCTGGTCACTGGCAACTCGCGAAAAGACACTTCGTAATGCATGACGTCAAATCCATGCCTAAGGACCATTTCCTTGAATACATTGTTTTTTGTCAGCCAGGGCACCCCTTTCGCCTTTGACGGGTCCATACTCGCTATAATCCATTGCGGTATAACATTTTCTAATTCCTGAAATTTCAAGCATAATTTATACAATCTATGGTTCATTTGGTAACAGTGGATGAGAGTGATAAGCAAACGAATGATATATTCACCTTCAAGTGAGATGTAAGTTAATAATGCTAATAATTGTTGAGTGCTGTCATTCCGTTACCTCAACGCTTATCCACTTCTTCCATCGAGGGCATCCTATAATCGTTTTCAAAATAGCAGCCAGGTAACGGTAGGGTTGATAAAACAAAGGGAACGATAACATGACCCTTCCCTCTGGTTCAAGGAGCCAGTTGATGTTATCAAGAGCACATTCCATGTCACGAACCCAATGAAACACGAAAAAAGAGGTGGCATAGGAAAAGTAAGATTTGTACGTGGAGCTGTCTTTTAGGTTACGATCCTGAAATAAAAATAATACTAATAATAATCATAATAATAATAATAACAATAATAATAATAATGATAATGATAATAATAATAATAATTATAGTCATTTTAAATAATAATAATAATAATAATAATAATAATAATAATAATAATAATAATAATAATAATATACGGGAAGAGAGAGAGAGAAAGAGAGAATGATGGATGTGGTTGGAATGCATTCATCGAATCTCAGAGCCAAAGCTTTTCTTACAAGGCTGCGCGATAAATCCTCTATCATTTTCATTTTTCCATCTACGGAATATTATATACATTTTCTAGACACTAACATCTGCTTGTTTCACAGAAATGTCAAATACTCCTGCCACATCATTCATAACTAGAATTTAATAACAATATATATAATATCTTGGGTTGAGAGTAGTTATCAACTAAAAATATGACATACAACCTGGTTCTGAAACATATATTGACATTTTAATAGGCCATGATTACAAGGGTCAAGTTCAGAGTTTTTAACTTGTCCAATAACCTATTTATAATAAAATGTGTATCTTAATTGATTAAATGTTATGCAACATTTCAAAAGTTATAGGATTAATAAAAATTGAATAATTTTAATAATCAGCTAATTTGATCTTGAAGACCAATGTCACGGTCGCTAGTTTTCAAACCTGTTCATATTTTTTATATAAAAAATGGTGTCTCTTATTTGATTCGCACTACTTCAACAGTTATTTGGTTCACCAAAACTTGTACATTTTCTCACATTAAACCTTAAATACCAAGGTCAAGTTCAGAAGTTTTCAAGCATATACAAGATCTTAGTGGAATTAATTTGTGTGTGTATTGTTGAGAAGAACATGCAGTACATCAAAATAATGAATTTCAACATTATCCTAGATTTCGGTAGATTTGACCTTAAAGATCAAAGTCAGTTGTCAGTTGATTTTGTAAAGAATTAACCTTGACTTTCTATTAGACATCATTCAATTTTCATTTCAGAAAATTAGTGCCCTTGAGAAATATTGTTTGTTTTTCATTAAATATTGAAATATTCAAGGTCAAGGCCACGCTCATAATAAGGTCATGGCCCAAATCATAACAGACTTCATTATCTGAAACATATCTGTGCATTTGTAGAATAAAGTTGCGCCACCAATACCAAGCGTAGGACAAACCTATCAAAGGTCATCAGCGAAAAGGGTTATCGAACCAATCCATTCAGACCTTCTTTAGAAAAATACCATTTGTTGGTGTCAAGGTCACTATCGTATTGAAGGCATTTACCCCATTTTAAACAGTTTTCATCCTCTCATTAACATCTATGCACATGTCAAGTTTCATATAGATAGGTGAGCTTTTTTCTGTTGTCTCGTTCGCAAGAAACCTTGCTAATACCATAGTATCTCAGGCTACTTGTCTGGGAATAGACTAATTACCAACCTGTATATCCATTCGTTCAGCCAAAATACGATCGGCCTTGTACCTCTGTCTGACGTATTTTATCATGGGTTCGCTCACATCCACTGCGGTGACATGGCACTTAAACTTCTGCTGCAGGTAAGAGCTTGTCTCTCCTGTCCCACAGCCGATATCAATCACGTGGTCATCCGGGCTTATATCTGTGATATACCTGTCTATGGCGAACCTTCCGAATTCCTTCTGAGGCGTGTTTCCGGCAAGGTAAGCCGTTGGTGGACGCTGCATGGCTCTAGAACTACATGGACACAACAGA
The DNA here is from genome assembly GCA_026874595.1 of Sipunculus nudus. Classification (NCBI taxonomy): domain Eukaryota; kingdom Metazoa; phylum Annelida; class Sipuncula; order Golfingiida; family Sipunculidae; genus Sipunculus; species Sipunculus nudus. The sequence goes on from CM049320.1 coordinate 32,446,426, forward strand.
GTTTAGACAAGTAACACCATTGCTGGAATTCTTTGTTTTTATGTATATTATAATTATAATCAAGTAGACATCATTCATACACGTGACCTTATATATGATCACGGTTTATTACATAGAATGGGAACTGATTGCCCATAAATCTTAAATCAATGTGATACCACCTTCTAACCTATGAGCAATTTAAAGTTTGGTAAATAAAACGAGTGATTTTCAAGAGCAATTGTTCTTTTGATTTTTTCGAGGATTTAATGAACATGGATGGCCATCAAACAAAATTTCCGACCTGAAAAAAAGAACACAAGGCTGACAATTGTTTTGCAACAAGAGAGGCCAACTTGTATTATGTGTTTTTTCCGTCATAGATTAACTTAACCCTTCGGGCACAAATGCGCACATTGCGCATTGCAATTGCAGCTAACTTAAACCATGGCACTTGCTACCGCGCAGTACTGTGTGTTACTTTGACTATAAGTTGATACCGCGATATTTCTAATACCTGTCCTGCCTTATTGACCTCTGGCAACAAATACATACACTACGTCAATAGCAGCTGAAATTGCAATCGCAAAATCATGCCCCAGGTGTAGCAGGTGACAGGAACTCGCTACCGCGCATATGGCTTTGAGTGATCCTGTCCGAGCGACTTCTGGCAGCAAAGACTTAGAATACGCCAATAGTTGCAGAAATTGCAATTTCATAGCCCCCATGGGTAGTAATGACAGCCACTTGCTACTGCGCAGGTCTGATTTGCTGCCGCGGTCGGTGCCTGATGCTAGCAAGACGAGTGGATGCAGATTGCGCGTTGTGCTGGGCTATGCTCAATGGTAGCAAAGGATCCCAGGGGTTAGTCTTGAAAACCGATAATTCCTGCATCTATGCAGTTGGGGATATTTGTCATGAGACAGAAGGGAAATCCCGAGCGGTCACCGAAGGCGCCGCTTCGAGGTATAACATTGTAGTAGGGGCATGATTTCCAACCTATTTAGTATAAAGCGCGATTTGTAATATGAGAATATGAGAACTTTGAAGGGCCCCTAGCCCCTCTTTAAGTAGCTTTAGCATACGGCTTGGGTATTGGTACTACTCTGAAGTGTCGGGTGAACCCTGGTTACTGAATTATGCAATGTCATGAGTAAGAGTTAGAGCGAGGTTGGGGTAAGCAAGCAGCAGATGAGGCTACACGTGTTCAGTTTCAGGCAGTAAAGTTGCCGCCTTTGATTAATCGATCGTTAGGATCGATGCATATCTGGAGAGATTCGAGAGATAGGCAGTGAGTCAAGAGTATCCACGAGATAGCTCGGCATTCCACATCAGTACATTCCACCTCAGGGCAGATCTATGAGTATTTTTCGCTGCTGTCTGGAGCGGATGCGTCGTGATACAAAAGTCCAAAGTTAGCCGTGTGGAAGGCTTCTAGGATTACAGAGGATGGATACCGCGGATTATGTAGGTCGAGTGTGCAGGAGGTTGTGAGATGCTTAGTCAATTTACATGTAGGCTTTTTTGGATCCCTTGACAATTGGATGGATTGTCAGGAACAGAAAAGAAATTTTATTCTGTCAGGGACTTACTGCTCAGAGAGCAATTTGTTAATTGCTGCAGCAAGTAGCTAGTAGTCTTCTTAAAGGAGAAAAAGTGTAGCTCTATAAGCCAAATATCCGCTTTAGCAGAACGTTTCACAGTAAAGAATTTGCGGTTAAAGTAGACTAACTTACAGTGCAAAAACGAGACCAGCCGCTGGGACCACAGGTAAAGGAGGGTGAGGGAAGATTTGGCGCTCACAGCCCAATGTTTTTAATGTGGCGGAGTAGGTCACAAAATAGCGGTTTGTACTAAGCTCGATGTTGGTCAGAGTTATGGCCCTGATGTATGTCAAAATTGGAAGGCTACTGCAAAGAACATGATACATACACCCAATGTAGCTCCGCTTGTAACGGGCATAGTATCGGTAAGCACAGTTAGTGATACAAGCCCATGCGATACGATTGAGGCAGATGTTAACAAATGTCGTGAGAACTATATGTGCCTTTTGATGGAAGGCTTTGCTCGGATAGTTGATGAGCTCATAATGCTCATGTTTAGTGGGTGTTATACCGATGAGCGAGTTAGCTACGTAATGATAAACAGTTCGCGTGAAGAATACTTGACTGTTGAGAGTGAATATTTGTCATCGTTTTGGCGATCCAGAAAAAAAATACATGTTTTTTTTCTTGCAGGCTATTCACGGTCCAGTCGGATCACAAGCAGTTAAGTTGCCCCACGAAGTTCAAATGCGAAAACAAACGAATATACTGCAAAACTGTGGCCTTTTATATGTCACAGGTGAGAACCTGCTAGAACCTACGCTCCCGAAGCAGGGGAAATCATGCGCTTTAAAAGAAGCCACTGATTTCCACGCTGCCAACTTTGACCGTTTATGATATATTTTGACACCAGATGGCGGTTCGTTTACCGCTGAAGAAAACGTTCGTATGATGTGTCAAGCAGCCTACCAGATGCCTGTAAACGAACATTTGACAGGGATCCTGGCTACGCCCATAGCTGCGCTTCAAGCGCCGCTTGATGAAAGTTTATGGTCGAATTTAAATTGCTCCGTCTTCATTCTCGCATCATCGACCGATTCGATTATGACATTATGACTTTGTTAGCGTAGCCATGTATCTGTTTTCTGCAGTTGTTACGTTTAGTATGAATTACATGTCACCGGCCAGCCATCCTGTGTGCCTAAGGCCCTAAGCAAATCATGTCTGGGGCAAATCTCTCTGAGCCTGTGGCCTGTTCAGACGGTTACCTGGGCGATGTGTTGTCACTCAAAACGAAATGAACATGTTTGGCTCCGTGTATTCCTCGCTTGGCTTTGGGTCTCATCCGATTGGACAAAAATACAGTGCTCCCCTACATATGAGCTGATATATCAATCATAATTAAGTACAGTCATTAACTTTTTGTAATAATTTAATTTTCATACAATTGTTATTTTTTTTTAATTGTCTTGAAGGAGGTCTGGTGGATTATACAGAACTGTAAATCTGGCAAAGCTTGCTTCATACAGACCTGGTGGTATATGACAAACAAGATTATGATGCCTTAGATATTCTCACAGCTGCGAATACATGTATACACATTCCTCATCTCAATTGCAATGACATACAAACACATATGTTTAATATACACATGTTCAAATGTTATATCTGATTGTATTAAGACAATTAATTAGTACCCGGCTGTATACCACACCAACTTACCGTGTGTACTTATTACATCTATTGAGTTTTTATACAACTAACTTCATTGTTTGTTTTTATATAATTTCAATTCTGACTTATATTGTACTGGCATAATGCTTATTTTACTTGTTTTTGTTTAATTGTGCTGCTTTTATGAAAGTCTCGTGATCTTGTGATGATATTATTCTCATTATATTATCGTCCCACATATGCAGTAGCATATTTAATCTGGCTGACTGTGATAAATATTTTTAAAATGATTAAACTAATCAATTCAATGTGTAATTAAATCTCATATCTTGTTATGTAATTAATCTCATATTTTGTTATTTAAGCATATATACAAAGTTATCCAATAATTTTTATATTCTTGTGGTTTCTGAAAAGGAGAATTTTTACAAGTTTGAATAAATAAGGTATTTGATAATTGAATTACTATTAAAACAAATGCCTCACTGAGTACCTAGTTTTATAATCATATTACATAACTTTTTAATTGGTACCTTTATACCCATTTATTCACATCCAGTGTTTATGATCATTTGTAATATTTATGCACTTGTGATTAAGTAAAAAATTTAAATATATATCTCGAACCATGTGTTATTGTAATTATTGTGTTTAATAAAGCAACAAGCACACTAATATACTGTGTTGAGTTTACCAAATTATATACCAATGATACAATGTCATGCTGTGCTAGGTTCAAATGTGATTGTGTGGAACCATCACAACCAGCTCTCATTGGATAAAAATCCAGCCAATTACACACAGGCAGTACCCCTCCTAAGCCGCTGGGTTAATTAGCCCTGGCCTGCCCTCCACTTCCTATCCAGCCTACAGGTCACAAGAGATGGGGCTGATTTTGTCCACAGTTTTGGATGCTCAGAAAGGAATGTAAAAGCCCATAATTATTTTGTTTAAAATGATAATTTCAAAATTCAAACAGTTTCTGAAACCGCAATTCAAAAGCCATCAGATGATGTAATTTAATTTAATTTTTGTTTATTTTGATTTTTTTCTGGTATACCTACCTCTGGTGCAGCAATTCAGGATGCGAGGTCATAACAAACAGTGCTTTCGATAGAGGTAGTAGGCCTATAGGTAAAGCGCTGTGTAAAAAGCGTAGCTAGCACCTGGAATTAAGGACACCTGACAAACGGAAAGACAAACTAACAAACAGAGAAACTAAGAAAACATGTAGCAAAATCATGTCATAAAGAACACAAAAATGAAAAAGAGGACCAATATTAATAAAGTAAGGAGAAATATAACATTTCGAAGTGTTGTAATGACCTTGACCATGAACTTTGACCTATTAAAAAATACAAATAGAACTTCCAGAAATCTTTCTTGTATAAGACAAGATAAGATAAGATATCATATTTTTCCGTTTAAGAAGTTGGATGTCAAACAACTGATTCGTAGCACAAGTAAGAAAATAATAATAATAAAAATAATAATAATAATAATAATACTGTGTAAAAAGCATATGATTAACGACTAGAAAACAAATTATTGCTTTATATATACTCATTAAACAAACGCACTGCACTTAGCATGAATGAGACCCTGAGACGATTTGTTTTGCACATGATGGACTGTATACGACTTCCAGTTAAACCATCTGATTGCTCCACTCAGGTGATGCAGCTTCACAACATGGTTTTAAATTTACTCAGTACCTTTAAACATAGTTTTCTAAGTCTACTCCAATAATAAGTTCTGAAGTTTTCTCGTCTTTTCCAATTTTCTTTGTTAGCGATACTCAGATTTTTCCACCAGCAGAAATACTGAAGGTAACCACACGTTGTACAACAGGTGTCTAACACAAAGTAAGTATTTTCTGATCAATATGAAAACATTTCAATTTTTCTGAGAAAGTACATCCTATAGAACTTACAAAGTGATTCCTGCTAAACTGTTGCCCGAAGAATGCTATATGTCAAAGGCAAGAACCAGCAAGCAGGCGAAATGGATGACAACTGACAAACAGACAGACATACTGAAAAACTGACACGACGTTGTCGATTAGACTAAGTAATGAAGAATACAAGGAGGAAGAAAATGAGCTACATTTTATGAAGATAAATCCAACATTGACAAAGTTATGAGGAAAATATTTGACTTTTGACTTTGACTTTTTCGATGACCTTGACCTTTGAACTATATATCAAACACTTAAAAGAGGCTTCCAGGACTTTTGATTGTCAGTCAACTGTGTAAGTTTGAAAGCGACTGCTGCAAAATTGTGGCCAATAGAGTCCGGTAAACACACCATCTAGACGATTTCAGGTCGAGCGCTTGCCGGAAAAGATGATGAAACAGTCAAACAGCAAGCAACTAAATCATTTCTTAGAGAACAGGAAGAGGAAGAAAATGGGCAATAGTTTGTAAAGATAAGCCATATATCCAAAAGATAGAAATAAGATTTTGATATTTTGAGGACCTTGACCTTGAACTTCGACCTATTATAAAAATACACATACAATTCCATAAATTCCAGAAACCGTTCCGACATACGATATTTATAATTTACAAAGGGATTCCTACAAATTTTCGGCCTGTCGAATGCTATATGTAAGATGCACGAACCAGCAGGTATGGGAAATTAAAAGCAAAATGAAAACAGACAGACATACCGACAACGTGACACAAAGTCTAGGTCATGTCATGAAGAAGACGAAGATAAAAAATGAGCATAAGTTAGTATGGATAGGACCAATATTGACTAAGATTGACGAAATATATATTTTGAAGTGTTTTGTTGAACTTGACCATAACTTTGACCTATTTTAATAATTCAAAAACACCTTCCAGAAATTGTTCCAATATTTGATATGTATAAATTGCATAATGATTTCTGCTGTACTGTGGCCTGTAGAATGTTTTATGTTAGAGGCAAGAACCAGCAAAGTTAGGACATCTGACAAACAGACAGAGATACTGACAAACTGACACATAGTTGTGACCAGTTGACTTAACTTTGTTATAAGGAGGACAACGAGGGGAAAAAATGAGCTTACCTTTGTAATATCGGACCAATATTTACAAAGCTATGAGAAAAATAAATTGTTAAGTGTTTTGAGGACCTCAACCTCAACCTTGAACTATAACCATTTTTAAAAATACTTATACAGCTTCAAGAACACTTTCCGATAAACGATATGTATAAGTTAAAAAGTGATTCCAGTTGAACTGTGGCCTGTAGGATGCAGAAGAAATTGAGGACAACTAACAAGCAGACAGATATCCTGACAAAGTGACACGAAGTTGAGATCAGTTGACTTGACTAAGTTTTAATGAAGACGGCGATAAAGAAAATGAGCCAAATTTTGTGAAGATAAAAGCGAAAACTTCCGTTGTTCATTGAAAACCTATTGATATATTTCAAGATTGTCTTACATCATACCAACTGTTGTTATTTTGTTCATATTTGGGTTAAGTATTTCTCTAAATGTTTCCTATGTACGTTATGGAAAGTAGGTCAATAATTTGCAGAAGATATGGTCCCAAACAATGTTTTCAGTCAGAACCAAGTATCGTTTGACAGCTACTGGTGTATTTTGTTCATATTTGGCTTACGTATTTCTCTTGAAGATTCCTATGTACATAATGGAAAGTAGGTCAATATAGCGTAATTTGCAGAAGTTACGGACCCAGTCAGAACAACAAGAAAGATATTAAAATGCTGATTATTGTAGCTTGTTTTTTTTTCAAATTCTTTACGAAATTTATTTAGGTTAAGTGTATACCAGGAATAAGATCAAAATGTTGTATATTTTTTTATGTTACTATCAACAACTACCTTAAAGTTTACCCTACTGAGCAATTTTATTTGATTTTCATACCATGCACACATAAGGATTACAACTTCTAAATTCTAAAAATTAAAAAAAAAATTCGCCAAAAACTATAGCTTTTACTTAAGTTGTTTTAAGACCACGTCATTCTTACACGAAAGCTTTACTGAAGCCCCTCTTTTGTCACCTGTATGTCACCCTTGTTGACCTATAAGGTAATTATACACGCTTCAAGGGGAACATACTGACCAGCCAGCCTGTTCTTGGCCAACAACATAACAATAAGCAATAACGAAATAAAATTTTATTGGTTTATAATAACAGATTTAAGAAAAATTAATTGGAAAGGAATTTGATTGTTATTTAGTAACAGTAACAGGGAATTACCTTGCAATTACTGATGTTGAAAGGAACATTTATGGAAGGCCCAAATGTATTCTAAATGACACCAATTAGTCACCTTTGGGTATTTTTCATTTCAATTTTGATTATGAAAAAAATAATTAAATAAAATTATTCTTTACTATCTAGGATTATATGTAGCAAATGAATGACAGATAAGGATGCTATTATTTCCAATAAATCTTAATTTCCAGGAGTTTTCCAAGTATTTCAGTTTGTTAATTTATATTCATCGCAAAAATTTAAAAAAATAAATTATTACTCAGACAAGTACTCATTAAAGATATCAGTATGTAGTACTTATGATATTAAGACTCGTGACTGTATAAGCTATCACATGATACTATGTGTATAATCAAAATATTACTGATTCATTTATTTTAAACAGTTCAAGTTATATTTGCTCATGTTTGTTGAACATGATTGAAGTAGCAAGCCTTTTGATATGGATCAGTGGGGATGGGGTCTGTTTGAAGGGGTTTTAACCAATGTCTCGGGATTCTACAGTATCTCTAATGCCAGAAGCTTCTAGTTTTTTTAGGATATTTACATAAGTTCAATATTAATTTTGAGATGTGACAACTGACATTCAAGTGAAAGTAATCATTCATATTTATGAGCTAAACTTGCCGAAGCAGTACTTAAAACATTTGACTGACATGTCAAATTCACTGCAATCAGTCCATTAAAGTTAAAAAATCTCACAAGAGCTCAATTTCTCAATAAATATTGTATGTATTGCCTTGAAAACTGCTATGCTAATACATCTTGAAAAGTATATTCTATTGAATGACCCTAATAGTGCCATCAACATTTTATAAGCAAGTTTAAGAAGTGATTTTCTTACACGAAAGTAACATGGTGCCACATTGGGTTTTTATGGTTATTTTGAGACTGGTAAATAGTAATAATCATCTTTATTTCATTTCTACCATCAAGTAATGTCTTTGAATCTGTTTTTTTTTTTTTATTCCTATTATCCTACAAAATTTTAACAGAATTATCAAACAGTTTCTTAAAAAATCACTATTATTGACTGTGAGGCCATAAATGTCACAGGTCAGACACATCAGCTGAGCCTCGTGACCCAAGGGTCTCTTGTAATGATACACCAGCAGATAACATTGAAGAAATTGAAGTACATATGTAGTCCCCAGCTATCTATTGACAGTCCATGATAATGAGTGTTGTGTGATTCCACACTTTCTGGACATGGTGGTTATTCCCCTGATAGTCTGTATGATCTACCTTGACAAAAATTATATACATATTCTTTTAAAACTATTCTTTTAATATTTGTCTGTTATTTCATAGTACCAATTTTGCTGACCTTATTATTCTATTATTTAATAACTGAAATTTTGATATCAAATAATTAGATCCTGTTATGTACAAAATTTAAAGTACAAGATTGTTTAATACCAAATTTATTATGAAATTGATTTTTTGTCTCAAGTTTGGTTCTGTCCAGAATCTTGACGTTAACAGTATTTTATTGGATATATTTATAAGGACTGGAAAACAGGACACAGCCCCACACAATTTCTCCCCTGATACATACACAAGGACTGAATTGTCAGCCTAGATACTATAAAAAATATATTCAATAATCATGTATAATTCCTCTGGAGACAATTTTAAGTTACACGAAAAAAATCTCTATTTATTAACTACAAGAAAGAGGATTAAATTTATATGGAAGTATGTACTATAAAAATAAATTTATGTGAAAAATCTATAAGAAAAAATGTACAAGTATGCATATAATTATAAATCAATATTTTTACATATGACAGGGTCTTTACAATGGGTTGCTTTCAAATTACATGTTTTCAAGAGTTCATACAATTATCTTATAAATTCTACTTGAAATGCCCCAATAACGATCATTGAGCTTTCAAAATATAAAAGAACATAATTAAAGAAGCTGAGATAATTGAGATCTCCAGTATCGTTAAGCTTTCTGTAAACGACAGACACAGTATAAGAAAATTGTGTAGGTAAGTGGATGATAAAGGTGCTCGTTATATTATTTAAACATGTGATTGTAGTGCTAGTTTATCGCACTCTTTACTGCGCAAAGTCTAGTATCCTCCCATCAATTTAAGTAATAGTGATAGTTATAGTAATATATACTCCAGTAATAGTAATAGTAAAAGTAATAGAAGATAAAATATGGTAATTGTAATAGTAATAGTAATATCAGAAATTGAAAGTAACAGTAATAGTAAAAATTATAGTAATAGAACAACTGTAATAGACCCCATGTCTGGTACATGGTGGTTTGTGAAGGAAACCGGGTTCATCCGGAGAAAACCACCGACTTTGACGAGCCACTACAGCCAAATATCAAGGCAACCGCGTCACCAGTGGAGAGAGCCGAGCGTTTTACCTCTTAACTGCCAAGGCCCCCAAGTTGTTCGGCGTATCGGCCTGAAATTTTGCTTGTGCTTAGTCCTTGGTACCTCCATCGTGTACACAACCCTGATGACGCCGCTTACAATCGTTTTCACGTCCATCCGAAATTGGTTTTGGTGAAATTGCACATATCACGGGTGTGTTTGGACGTGTCAGCCTGCACTTTTGCACGTTTATCCGCCTTGGATAACTTTGACGTAGACCAGCAAGGTGACGCCACCTACCGTTCTGTTTTCGTACATAACATAGATGCCCTTTAACAAGTAATGGTTTGATGGATCCGAACAAGAAGGTTTAAGGAGAAGAATAGAACACTAAGACATTAAAGATCGTTGGACAAGCGGTCCCCGGAACTTTTTTGTCGTATCCTTTTGTTCTGACACCTCATTAATCCCGCTGGTCGAATTGCACGGTCTTCCGTCGATCTGACATACTGGCTGTGATTTTAAGAATTATTAGAACCAATAGAACTTAATATTAAGATTCTGCGCACTGAATAATTAAAAAGAAATCATGCACATAACAGCGTGTTCGAATCATAATAGCCTATACCGGTCGCCATTCTGTGAAATATAGAAACCCGAGTAGTCAATGGGAACGGAGTAAAAAAGACGCCATGTGTAAGTAATTTTTTCATTACTTCAACTATTCTAGTATGGCCAATATAACAACTATCCGGAAACATTCTTTCAAATTACTATTTTATGTCAATGGGTGTGACTACTGTTTGAAAGAAACAAGTACAAGCGTGAAATGGCTCTCTTAATGACAGGTGAGTGAAAACATAGGGGCGTGTCCATTGCGGCCTGTAATATCGTTCGCCGATCAGACATCAGAATCATATTGTTAGTGATAAATAAACGCTGACATTTTCTCAACTTTCATAAAAATAATTGTCACTATAGTTTATACAGGGCATATACGTTTGATCTTAGCACCTATTGACAGTACGTGTGCAACGGCTAGGACATTTATTGTGCATTATATTTAAACAGTATTTATATCCTTCAGTACTTATGAACACATTTGATGCTGGATTTATTTTTACTTCTAGGGGTGTTAATATAATAATTCAAGGAAACATAAATTATAAAATACATAAAATATCAATAATATTGTATTGTCTCTAGCAATTCTTTATCCAATTGTATTTTATCCTAAACAGATGATACTGATAATGTTATATTCAAATATCCGAGATCTTTATTTTTTAGTTATGTCGTTAGCCTTTGAGCGAACAGAAACGTAAAGTTCAAAATATGTGAGATATTCATCTATTCGCATAAAATTTATTTTTTTTAATTTCCGTTATTTCCCCGTACAAAAGAATAAGTGCGCTCAATAATGGTTTTGTACAAATAAACCTTGATCCGCCTGACACGTGCATTTCCATAGATCTTCGCTAGCTATTTCGACAACAAGACTGGAGGCGCTACCTACCGTCACATCAGAGAGATTCCAAGCCTCACTTTATCAATGTTTGTACACGAGTGAAGAGTAAATGAAGAACTAAAGAGAGGACATGTATCACAAATGAATGTTTAACAAAAGAAACTCTCCTCCAATGACCGAAATAAAACCAAATATCCCATGGAAAAGAAAACTCTCCCCTGATTAAGTTCTATATCCAGTAAATTACGTTTTTTATTCATGCGTAATTTTCATTCATACTTCACTGTGATTTTTTTACAGTAAGAGACTTATTGTTACTTTAAATGCTAATATGGGCAATAGATTCCTTATATTTTAGTATGTGAATGGTAAATTATTTCTGAACTGATATTATAATTATTAAATATTATTATTTAAAGCCATTGTTCATTTCATAGAGCATGTCTTATATATCCATTTTTATGTCTAAGGCATATGACACCTTAAAATAATATATTTTGCCAACATATTTTATGTAATTCTACAATCTATATAATTAACACGCAGTTGGGTTTTTTTCTAGACAATGGTTTACCTGCTTCCGCTCTGATATGACTCCAGTAATTCTACCAAATATCAATAACGAGAGCCCGGCCACAAAGTCCCGTCCATAAACATGTTTGTTTTGTGTTCATGTGCTAAATGAAAGCTCCACATGGTAAATAAAAATGTCAGCAGTGGCTGTGTGCCACATCATAGAAAAGGAGCAGCGTCCGTGTACTATGTCACAGGCTGGGCCGCAGTATTCTTTGACTTCTGACCCAAGGTCCCGAGTGACTCCCGACCTAGATGCAAAATTTTGTTTGGTCATATCACATGATAGAGCATATATTACCCGCAACAACAAAGTCTAACACTATATGAAGAATATGTCAACAGGATAAGAGAGGGGGTTTATATTATGTCGATGTACTCAATCGTTCAGAACGGCATAATGATGTCAATTCTATACATTGTCGGACCTTTCGGTATTCTTGTAAAACCATGCGACAGGTGCGCGGACTCGCTTAACATCTAGGCCGATGGGGCGGCATGAGTGATAATCGACCGGTGGCTCAAAAGACGGCCAGCTTTTAATAACATTGAAACAGGTTTCAATATTCCAGTGTTACAATAATGAATATACATTTACAATTATCATTACCGATATAAAATATATTAAAATCAATTTTTGGTAGGCCTGCAGGCAACCCTCGGGTTCTGATGAAATAATCGCATGTCGATTGGACAATTTACATTTATTAGTAACCTGATTCCTCAGAAATCGGTTACTTTGATAATTGCAGTGGAAAACATGTGACAGGTTCCATGTTGTTATTTAAGTTTTGATAAAACGTCCTTTAATGAGGCGAAAAAATGAACAACAGGCCTACCGATTTGTATAGTCAATTCTGGTGAGTGACCGGCGTGACCCGAATCAAGTAATAACTGACAAATGTGATTGTTCGACGCTTTGGTAATTTGTGTCACAATTTTTAGGTTAAATTTTCAGGTTTACTTAAGTTTTAAATGTCTTCTATAAGAAAACAATTAAAACTATTTCCGGGGACATTGCCAACTAGATAAAAATACAAAGGAAAGTTTGTTTTGTTCAGTATTTATAAAAAAACTTTCAAATTGGTTGCAAGTGCTGGGTTTCATGATTCATTAGTGCATGTCTTGCGGGATTACACAATCGGTTTAGGCGAAGTCTAGATGCTGTTATAAACTGAGGAGCAGTTAAAAAAAGGAAGGGTTACGACAATTTAAGAAATTGCACTGCATACCATTAAAGTCTTGGACGAGAAATGCTAGATACACACTATGACGTGCTGTGACATCTTGAATAAGTGAATTTTATGAACTTTTTTATATTTAGTTAAATATCAGAATCTTTTCTTGATACTTGAATGTATTAGTGTAAAATGCTCTTTATGACATTTGCACCTGATTATATTTAATTGCATTTCCATTTGAATGATTTAAAGATTTGCATTTAAAATGCACTCAGTTGAATATGAAACCAATCTTGTTCAGGATATATGGTTAAAACTTAAGAAAATTGAATAAGATAAACTTTTCAAAATAAAATTTTGCAATTGTTTTAATCTAGTTTATTGTAATAAATTAAATAAAAAGTAATTTTACTTATACTGCAGTACATTATCCGTGTATTGTACTCGAACTTTAGTACATTTAAACTTCCTGTATTGGACTTGTCAAATTCTGAAGTACTTGTATTTTAGTACAGTACCTCTGTACATGTATTTGGACTTTAGTATACTTAAAATTCTTCAGCTCGGAACTCTCAAATTTTGTACTTAAGTACAGACCCTCTGTATTTGTATTTGGACTTAAGTACTTAAGTACTTTAAATTCCTGTATTTCGACTTGTACTAAATTACAGACCATTGTACTTGACCAGAGCTTGAATATGTGCGATATAAATCTTAAACCACAGGCATATGGCACCCAGTATACAAAACCGTGTCTCCTTACTTGTGAAAAATTAATAGACATTTTAAGGGCATAGAAATTTTCTGTGCTATATATCATAAATGAAATACATATAAAATACATCAATAGATCAATCATTCCTTTTTTATATGTGATTTACTTAACAAACCACACTTAGTCAGAAGACTAGGAGGCGTGGCACAATTGTGACAGTCACATATTAGTTAGCAAATATATCGAAAAATACAAGAATGTCTTTCTTCTGGTATTTAGAATGCTTCAGTCTTCTCGTTGACGTTGTATTAGGAGGGTGTGTGAGACAAGTATGGGAATAGCCTGAGGAACAGATATCAATATATTCCTGGTGATATGTCAGTTTATTTTTCTAAACAAAGGCTAAATGGCCCTGGTTCTCAACTTGTAAAACATAGGACTCATTTAAAGATTAGGGTACAGGAAAGAACCAGGCAAGCAAAACAGCCAGTACGAAAATTGACCCTCAGCTGAAAAGCGAAGTCAACAGCAGAACGGAAAGGAGGATATAAATAAATAATTCATGTAAACTTACGCGTAAAACCTTTCAGATAAGTCAGAAATAATTGCTGTACTTGTAGTTTTTGCTGCGTCGGTTCCTCTTGGAGATCGTCCAGTCCATTGACTATAATTGAAAAGCGGGTGGCGGAGACCTTCCTGTGGGACCTGTTGTCAGATGTGAAACTCTTGCCTGAATGTCACCTTCAGGTTGTGCGCGTTATCGCCGACAATGCCAGCAAAGGGACTTTGAGCCGAAATCACCTGATCTGGTGTACTTGTCTCAAACCATTAATTGACCACAATATTCAGGACTACGTCGGCTGGTGGTCCAGTTATCACCCTAATCTTTACATGGTTGTGACACTGCTTTTATTATACATCGATCTTCACGATCTTAACAAAAGAGCTGTCCCTTTATTGGCACAGCTGACTGAAAGTCAACTGAGGTATAGGAATGGGTTTTTTTCGTGGTTCGTCCGTCTGTCAGGCCGTCCTGGCGTCCTACCGTTCATTAGCAGGGCATTAATAACCGCTGAACCTAGAAATTTCTAAGTGATCATCCAAGGAGTTCAACTCTTTGTGGAAACCTGAAATTATGTGAGTGTGGCGTATATCCTCCGAGCTATGGGTTTTGTAATTACCACTAAAGTAATTAACAATGTGTTACAAACCCTCCAGTATCTTGATCGTTTATGCATGGATTGGCATAAATCTTTCCTTGGTTATTGACCATGAATAATTTGGTCAGTTCCAGAAAACTGGTGGCGCCACCTGTATTACTTTTCTAATTTTGAAAGATTTTTTTATATTTTTCAGACCGTCAAATGACAGCAATCATGTAAGGCTGGATCAATTGTTCTTAAAATCCGGTATTAGCTGCTTAAGACTTGTGGTACTACTTCCATTTTTTTTTAATTATTACGCAATTTTTCTATATTCAAGTTCCAGCAATCATATTTTTAACGCAGGTAGCTAATATAAAATTCCTACGAAAGTATAGAGATGGCCCTCTGTCAGTCTCCTGTCCTGTCACCACTGGGACGCTGGAACAAGGCTGATTTGTAAAGGTGCATGGTACTGCCACCAGATGGTGTGTGCACGTTGTTTATGCTTTGTCCACCGATCAGATCTGATGCAAGCTGGCTGATACAGGAGTAATGGTTTTCAGGATGACATTTATACGGAAAATACCGTAATGTTTTAGGGAGAAAGGACTGTACATCATGCATGTACCGGTATATATAATTTACCAGTTATGTGAGATTGTCCCTAAATGGTTACACATCTGGATAACTTTAAGTATTGCATAATGCTACCTTTTTCATTGAACATATGATACATATACAATGATTGAACATATAGTACAAGTAGTATTACACCATCATAAGATACTTATAAAGTATTAAATGCATTTATGAAAACATGCATAATAGGGTTGACATACTAAGTTGATGTATATTAAGAACAAATACAGACAGGGCACATTACAAACATATTGAAAAAAAGTTTCTTTTTAGCTGATACTATGTACTTCAGCAATGGTTTTCAGTTCAATGTTTATTTATAAATTGTTTCCACTTCTGGTCATGTATTCCTCTTTTACCATTCACTCTAGCTGTGTTTCCTTCTTTTTTATCTATTGTACAATACTAAGTTTCTTTCCATACATAAAGTAGAAATTTACAAATGTATATGAAATGTTTAAAGACTAATATTAGAATATCTAGAAGGTTTTCGTTAGTGGTGTTCATTATAAGTAAGGTTTCTTTGCATATGATACCAATGTTTACATATGGGCCTATGTCTCTCAACATTTTTTTTAATTAATATAAAGCTGTATGTTATTTTAAAGTAACAGTATATTTGATATATATATATTATATATATATACATACATATATTTCAGGACTTAAACACACTTACTTGTGTTCGACAGCTCTGTTTCGTAAGGGCACCCACTTGCCCTCACTCGTCAGGGACTCTTATTTGTAGTTGGTCAGAGGGTAACTTTTTAACAACAAACATTGTGTACCAGGCCACCGTAACACGTCTAGACAATCTGAGACAAGAAACCTACATTGGCCTAACAGAAAACACATTCAAAACACGCTTCGCGGCCCACAATTCTAGCTTCAAAAACGAAAAGAGACGAAATTCCACCACATTAAGTGAATATATTTGGAAAATAAAGGACTTAAATGTGCAATATACCATACAATGGAAGATAATCAGCAAAGCCAGAGCGTACTCCACATGATCTAAATCATGTAACCTTTGTTTGGAGGAAAAGTACTTTATTATTCATCGCCCCTTATTATGCACTCTTAACAAAAGAAATAAAATCACAGCGACATGCAGGCACAGGTCAAAACACCTGCTGACCAACTACATATCCCCTGGATCAAGTATAAGGAGCCCCGATAAGACCACTCAGTGTTCCCTAAGAAAATCAGTAGGTTTCCCTTATTAATACAAAATACATCATTTTAATTTTCTGACGACTTCCCCCCTAATCCGCCCCACAATCATGTCCGTACGATGGCCATGGTTGTCTCTTCTACAAACATTTCGATAAATCATGGTAACAGCCCGTTGTTAACCATTAAGAATTCTGCAGGTGAAATTTAAACATTACCTTGGCTCTGACTCACGGCAGCAAGTTTTAATATGTGTTTGTCATCAATATTCGTGAACTTGCCCCATATATCATTGTTTATTTTCATGAGACGTGATGGGGCATATATATAATGTTACCAAAATCGCCAATTCCTCTCGTACCTAGCGGAGAGAGTAACCTGGGCTTTCATTCACTACGCTTTGGCCTTTTGAAATCAGTTCGGCAAAGTCAAAACAAAATGCCTTACACACATCCAGGGAGGTCTTCTGGGGCTTGCCTAAAACACGGAACGCGGAACAGGGGCTAAATTAAAAATTTTACAAATCGCATATGTTGAAATCCATTTATTACTATATATTATGTCATGAAACATTCAACCATTTAAAAGTTATGACGCTTTTTATATTTTTGTTCCGTTCCGTAAATTAACCCGGTTCAGCCCCGGACTGTAGTACAATTGCCCCAAAGCTTGCACGTGTGGCAGACATTGACCATGGATAACTACCTAAACTAACCAGTCAACTTTGTACACATTGTGTTGGCTACGGGCCCTTTTAATTCATTATAATCAAATAACCATATATTGACTAATCTGCTCATTATAATGTTACGATAATGACATAAAATGAAAAGATTTAATTTAGTATAATCTTCAAAATTTGGCACAGATCCCCGCCCCTTAGTAGGGGCGTATCCAGGGGGGGGGTGGGGGTACCGCTTTATATTCAATTTCAGTACGTTTTACTCTGTTTTAGCCATGATTTTAATCTTGGTCACGTCTATGGATAAGGAGGTTCGAATACTTATTTTCTCTTCCTGGTAACGGTGTTAAACTGTTAAAGATATTATATCGTAAAAGATAAAATAAAAGTGCTTGTATTTATTTAATGTTTAGTTCTTTCTCCTTGTATAACAACTTGCATATTTAACCGAAATGAAACAATGAACCATTATTGCGGGGCTACCTCTGCAATTTGAACATCAACCAACAATCGCTAACACAGGCACCGGTCCTTTGAACGTTTATCGTTAAGCAAATGTACAATAACCAAGTGTCAGATAACGCATGCAGCTTCGCTTTCTGTAGATCACGGACCTTTACAATCTGGACCACTTTCGAACTACTTCCTGCAATCTCTGACCGTTGTCCCGACGATATCGAACCGCATACCCTAGGAACTCTGCTCAAAATCTCCGAAATCTTTAAACCTAGTCTGGACTCATCAAACCGAGAGTACTAAGCGGCAATTTGAGATTCATTGTTTGAACAAAATGTTTGAGTATCAATTTACCACATACACTAAATATATAGTGTTGAATTGAATATTTATATACATATGAATATATGCATGCACCCACACACCAGGTACGCAGAGGCTTGGTCTACCTACACGGTGACACCTGGTGACCTCTTCAATACATGTCAAATCCGGACACATATACTTGATCAGCTACATAACCCTGAACGTTATGTTCATCTCCGCAAAGCAACATCAACAGGACCAACATCATCAGTAAGTGTATATCAAAAGAGATCTGTCGCAAGGACATAATTGCTCAATTGAGCATGAGATAACTAAGCAACTTCATAAGCTAAATCTTTTTAATCCCTTATCATTTTTAATTTTTATATATATGGTTTCCCTTGTTTGAATATTCTCAAGAATTATTAACTTCTATGCTTGTATGGGCATAATTTTTAAAATAATATGTTCCGGAACTTCAGCCTGAAATGTAACACATACATATAAATTTACATATAGATACATACATATAGATACACACCAGAAAACCAAAAATATATATATATACAGGGATCGTAATATCTTGAAATCTGCACCTTTCCAACGAAAAGAGATTAATACAGGTTCGCCTTTTCCGCAGAAAAAGTGCTTAATGTTACAATAGTAACACTGTTATAACAGAAACACAATTGTACAGATATACATATATATATATATATAAATACTGTCACGACAGCCTGGGGCTCGTGCATTTTGTCCAGGGGAAAATCAATACACAACCAAACCTCTGACATAAAACATACCAATCAAAACTCCATGACCGAAAGTATCGAACACAGAAAATTTTTACTTTTACTCAAAAGTTACATGTGAATATGTTTAAAGTGATACAAATGGATACAAAGAAATATTTACTTAAATGAATAGTGCAGACGTTTCAGAGAGGGTGCTACTTAAACAGGAAACTGCATTAGACATACAAAATACACATGGCACAGTACTAAAATGAGAGGGACTTAACCCTAGCTAACTTATATTATACATGATTATATCAAACTGTTAAGGCTGGCTCTTACAAGAATATTCCTATCTGGATCGGAATTGAGCTCCTTTTTAACTCAGGGAAATATATAAGTATACCTAGGTGCACGGGATATGATGGATATGATGCTTGAAATACATGTTAATGACTAAATTTCATTATGTTGTATGCAGAATATGAGGAAATAGTTGTATCTCAGGCTGGAATTTGAAGGTGCCTAGCAGGACTCGGCAATAGCCTGGGCGGGTCTATGCGTCATGGCTTCCTGACTCCACACACGCATAGCAGTCGGCTGAAGAATAGCTTCTTATGGTCAAGCAAATTCAATTAAAAAACCGTAAACAGTGTTGAAAATATATCCTGTTTTCCTCTATGGATGCATGAGCATAATACTATATACATATGGTAACACCTGAACGACGGCAAATATCAAATAGCTAATCCTTCTGTGTTTCATGTGTTGTTTTATGACATTTGTATGAGCGTTTGTATGCGTATTGAACCAATTAAACTGATAATAAAAAAATTTAAAATGTTGCATATCTTGGAATTTTTTACCTCTACGTAATAAAATAATTAGAATATAAAGTTTAAAGTTTATTTTCAGATAAAAACAGCATTTTGGATGTGAATCAAACATAAATCCACTGTTCGATTGTATTTTATATCGATATTTTGTTTTGTCGCCCTGTATTTTCAAAGAGATTAGAAATGACCATGAAGGGTGTAAAATGTGATGAAATAACTGCATGCTCCATGATTAGATTTTAGTTGACACAATTAAACAATTCGAAACACCAAATGAACATCAAAAGAGAACACTTTGTTACGGAGGTTTATTGTTAATTAATGGATCAATGGGATTACGAGTAACCGTGACCAATCGATTGTTCTAACAACACCAGAGTAACTGGTATTTATGTTCACTTAAGGGCAACAATACGAGAGATAATATTGACAGAGAGAGAGAGATATCATTATGAAAGAGAGCTAGACTAATATAACATTATAGTTTAGAGAGAGATCAATATGTTATTATGAGAGAGATAGAGAGAGCGATCAGGATAATATTATGAGAGAGAGACAAATATAATATTATAAATTATTCAAGCAGACGGCAATTCTTGCGTGTATAAAAATGTGTCACATGATGATGATTTACTTGTACATATCAGTAAATTATTTCAGCCGACGGCAATTCTTGCGTGTATAAAAATGTGTCACATGATGATGATTTGCTTGTACATATCAGTAAATAATTTCAGCAGATGACGATTCATGCGTGTATAAAAATGTGTCACATGATGATGATTTACTTGTTCATATCAGTAAATTATTTTTTGAAGACGGTGATTTTTGCGTATTTATTCTTGCCTTTTTATTCCGTTGATTGCACATATACTAGGTATATATATATATATATATATATATATATATATATATATATATATATATACAATGTATATGACTTATACTCTTCCGTACAATAAATAAACATCCTAATTCTTCATTTATTATCATTATAATTCAATTCCGATTGTATTATAATACACATTAATACTTTTATATTCCTCGCTAACAAATGTATATTTAATATTATACATAATGTTATCTCTCCCTCTCTCTCACTCTTCTCTCTCTTTCTCTCTCTCTCACTCAATATGTACACAACATAATCTCTCTTGTATAAAATAAAGAGTTATATACTTCTTTCTTTAAAATACTTTTTGTGTTCTCTTTAACAATTAATACGTATTATTTTTATCGCGATCTTTCTCTTTTTAAATATTACTTTGAATTCTCTTTTTCATAAAATCATAATGATCTCGATCTCTCTCTAATAAAATTATATTGATATCTCCATCTGTCTTTCTCTCTCTCATATAATGTTACATTGTTTTTGATCTCTCTCAATCTTAACATTGCTCTCATGAAATAAGAATTATGCATTGTAAATGGATTAGTAAATAACTGTTCCCCTTCAGTGAACATGGCTATCAGTTACATTTGATAAATCAGTTACCCCGGTGTTGTTTCAACAACCAAAAGGTCACGGTTACTCCTTATTACTCTCCCATTGATCCCCTAATTAAGTAGAAACTCTGATATCAAAATGTTTCCTTTTGATGTCCATAGACTGTGTTGGAATACATGGACCGCTAAAATATATTCATTGTACAGATACTATTAATTTTTTTAAATGTTGGATCTCATAATATTATGGTACTATAGAACGCTTAAACAATATATCGAACTAAACTACAACTGAACAGTGTGTTCATATTTGTTACACATCCAGTAGCCGACCGTTGATTATTAACTGAAGATCCCAAGATTATCTGCTGAATTCTGTAAACAGAATAGTTCAGTTGATTCATAAATTTTAATTGAAATGTATCATTAATAGAAGAGTGCTGATTAATGTGCATTTCAATATTCATCACTAAATAATGCAGTGTGCAGTTTTTTTTATTTGCAAATATAAAAACGTCGGCAAAGTCCGAAGTACAACCTTAGAGCCGTAACAATATATATATATATATATATATATATATATATATATATATATATATATATCATTATACAAAATGAGACGAATCAAGTATTTTCAGACATTTTACTACTACGTAGTTTCGTGCAACATGTTGTCTGGCTCTGTAAGTTTTCATTTTGTATAATTATAAAGCTCTGGTGAAATGCCATAGAGCACTCTAGTAGTTGTTGGTTGCAGAAAACCTGCAGATCTATTTATATATATATATATATATATATATATATATATATATTTATATATATATATATATATATTATATAATATTTTGTGTGTGTGATGATGTTTGTGCGTGCCAAGGTGAGTATGTGTTTTTTCAATAACTTGTTTGTGCTCAGGTCAGATCACAGGTCCAGTTTAACCCCTCGCCTGTATCCCTGGCTTGAATCTTACACAACCTAGACATGGTAATTAACAGAGGCTTTATTTTCGGCGTCACAAAAAGGTACAATAGAAGAAAGGCATGTAGTAATTCTAGATAAGGCTGGTTAATTAACGTAAATCAAATTGAATACAGGCTATGTACTTTTAATTAAGACTATTTAAACACACTATTCTTATTTAGATGGCTTTACTTGAATGTTGACCCTTGTACACACAGAGACACTATTAAAATGGACAACTACGCTTCACACATTATGCAATCAAGATAGAATCAAAAGAGAGTGAGAACACGCGCATATTATAGGTTAATTAATAACTGCACCTTGCCACATGTCCGTACAATACCCTAACACCGGAGTGGTTCATTTGTTTTCAAAGTGGCCTGGCTGCGTGCAGTCCGGGATTACAAAGGTCAGAGGTCTCCAAGTACGGCAGATTCTGGTCTGAACTTAGTATAATACTAAGATATATCAGCAAGTTTCGTCCTATCTAATAAAACTGTGACTGTAAGCAAACTGAACGATATTTCGAAATAAAACGCGTGAAATCTTACTATGAAGTCGTAGGCAGTCATTTGGTGGAAGGCATTTGCTATCTTGAAACAACAAGACCGGAATATGTGGACAAGATCAGTGATTTTGAAGTTTACGACGGGGATATTTATATGTGTTGATATCCGAAAGCATATACATTGTTACCATTAATTTAGCCTGTATTTATCTAGATATGACTACTTCTGTTCTACAGATTTGGAACACAGTTTCTACATAGTTCTACATCTTAAATATCGAAATATGGGTTGTTATAATAAACAACTGGGGCGTCTATACGGGGGGGGGGGGTTATATACCCGGTGTAGAGACATATCGGTCGCCGTTGATATCGACCACCGGCCTCAAACCGACCATGTCGGTTGCCAGCGCCCAGAAGCAGGCAATTTCGGCCGCCAACTCAAGTGAGCCAGAGAACGTCACTGACTGTGTAGTATACCTTATATCGGTCACGGCGTGAACCGGGAAGCATCATTTCGGCCGCCGGGCCCCTCATCACCTAGTGACAACAAGCCTGTCATTAAAAACTACCAATTTTTGGCTCTGCTGGCCTTCGTCTACAAATAAAGGAACCAAGGCGGGGGGGGGGGGAGAATTTCATTATCATTTCACTAATATATAAACCCAATCACGCCTCATGAAAATGAGCAGTGTTATATGGTGCATGCAAAAAGTTAATGAATATTGATGACAACCACATGATTAAACTTGCTGCCGTGAGTCAGAGCTTCGGTAATCTGTTTAAATTTCACCTGCAGTATTCTTAACGGTAAAAAACGGGCGGTTACCATGGTGTATCGGAATGTATGTAGATACGACAGCTATGGCCATTGTACGGACATGATCGCAAGCGGATTACGGGGGGAGGGTAGAAAATAGAAATGATATATTTAAAGAATGAATTACATATGTTTCATGTTAGAACTGAATGGTTTAACTGAACCAGGTTCCCACCCGGAAGCAAAGGCCAAACCATATCCATAATGACTGGCATGCGCGGCTGTGAAACTTCTTATGAAGTAAATGGCAGTCATTAAGTCGACGGCATCCGTTTTTCTGCTGTTACAAGACCGGGATATCTGGAAAAGATTAGAGCCTTGAAGTGTAACACGGAGATGTCTGTTTGTGTAGATATCCGAAATCTGGTGTTGTAGGTATTGGTGTTTTGCATTACGAATGATTTTTTTTTTATATTTTAATGATTATATTTATAGCCATCTTTATTTCGGACGGTTATCATGCGTTTGTTGAAATGTATCATGTTCATCCATCAAAGGCACCTTAAATGAATTATCGAATCCAGGTATATTTTCCAATTTTCAGTCTTTGACCTCATTTCAGGTAATCTTTGGATGTCGACGATCATCAGGGCAATTTTACAGCAAACAATCTTGATGCTTATGAGAGAACGAAAATTCTCCGTACAGAAAACATGCTTGATTTCAATTCTCCAATACCAATACCTCCCGATAAACTTATCTAAACAGAGAGTAAAGATCATGTATATAGTGCGGAACCCAAAGGATGTATTTACCACTTTCTTTCAGTCAAGTGGACACAAAAGTAAATGATCTGTGCAAAGACATGGGTTGTGATTTTTATCTGGAGATAACAGATAAGGCAATCCAATGAACAATGTACATGCCAGTTTGGTTGTACCTTGTGGGGAAAGAAGTTTCTTTTTTCAGTAAACACTACGATTTATTGACAGGATGTTTGTAAACTAACACTAGCCCTGCCACAGACCTGTCATTCACTGTGACCTCACCCCTCCCCTGGATCAGTCGGCCGATAGCGAGGTGCAAGTGGTTAATTTAAGCATAGGCAAAGTCGCTAGGGGCGGCCAGAGTTGACGTCAGAGGTTTGAAAGCCCAATTTATTTAGCAGATTATACAAATGATTAGCTTAGCAAAGCAACCCAAACTCAAGCTTATTGGTGTGCAAACATATAAGTTCTTGTGAATGATCTGTTAGTGTCATAAATAGTAATTACTATCGTTGGCCTCTCTCTTGTGATGTGTATCTGGGAGGAGGGGCGGTTCCAGGATTTTGCAAGGGGGGGGGAGGCTAGTAGATACTTTGCATAACCACATATATATATATATATGTATATATATATATATATATATATATATATATATATATATATATATATATATATATATATATATCCATAGACATTTATCTTATTATCTGTCTATCAATTTATATACATAAGTGTATATATATATATATATATATATATATATATATATATATATATATATATATATATATTGCAGGGTATAATAAGTGAAACGTTGGATACGTTAAATGAATGTAGGTCACTTTATACCTTTAAAAACATAATTCTTTGCCGTTTAAAATAAAACTTCCCTTTTTCATACTGAATTTCAGAATAATGATTTTACAAAAAAATCAACTATTATTGATGAATAAGAGAAAGAGGTATTAGACAGCCATTACCACATTAAATCTCTTGTAAACATGTAGTCTTAATTTCGGCTTAACATTAAATAATTTGCAGACTACAAACTTACAAAACATGACTCCACGGATATGGATATCAAAATACACCTTTTGCATTTTTCCACTTCATATACGATCTGGCAATTTTTATAAGTGAAACGTTGGATACGTTAAATGAATTTAGGTTACTTTATACCTATAAAAACACTATTCTTTGCCGTTTTAAAAAACTTCCCTTTTTCATTCTTGAACTACAAACTAACAAAATATGACTCTACCGATATGGATATCAAAATACAATTTTTGCATTTTCCACTTCATATACGATATGACAATTTGTAAATTGTGAATTTGTATAAATGGGTACAGATGCGCAATTTATTATATTTCCGAGACATAGTTTACAACTGGAAACTCACGAACAAAGTTGAGACAAAACGTAAAAGCAGACATTGAAGTCAGACAATTCATATTATGTATATTTTTTGTATTTACCGTTTGTGGCGCGATGATTGTATTTATTCATGAGGAATGTGTGACAAGTTCACCAACTCGATTTTGCATACCCGGTCTGCTCGCCTCTTTCGGGAATTTATATTCAATTAAAGATTCCGCTAAAACCAAAAATTAAAGACGGTCTATCGATCGCCTTTTTGTCAACAGCAGTTAAGCTTCTTATAAATAAAAATATTATTGTAATCAAGGTAAACTCTAAATTATTTTGGATTTTTTTTTCTGGGTCTCCTCATAAGCCCGTCTATAACTGTTAAGTACAGCTGCTAACAGGGGAATCAACCAACGTCGATAATTACGTGATAAACCTTGCTTCGTAGAGGATTCATTTACTCAACAAATAAAGACTCTTCTGGAGCAAGCAGTAAGAATGGGGAATTCATAGCAAGAGAATAAATGATTTGTATTTTTTTTTCTATCAACCGATTTAAAATAAAAATAAGACTTGGGTATATTAATAGTCTTTTTTTAAGTTGTCGTATACGTATGGACATGAGACGTGGGCACAAGTGCCCAACGATGTAAACATTTCATTCATTATTTAATCTCAAATAATTGATCAGTCATAAAATAAAGGCACAACTACATATAAACATTAAAGTCCATTAAACATCATTGAAAAAGGCAAACAAATAACTCGTGATTGAATATCATTCTCTTACTACTTTTTAATTTATTACTTACCAGCGTTCATTTTGAAAAACTGGTATAGCTTAAATTACTTTTCGATATGTGCAGTTGCTTCTTTAGTCTATAACTTGCTTTTATACGTTCAAACGTCAGATCTATTTTATTTATACGTCTGAAGTATAAAATGCTTTTCTTTTATACGCATTTTTATGCATTATCATTTCCATATTTATTTGGTAATTCATACATTTGTAATCGATAATAAATCTTCCATATAAAGGATGCTTACGGTATAAAACATTGTCAGTTTACTAAAGTTTCTTAATTGTACCGTTTTGTACGTTTTTTAAAGAGCGACAAGGACAAATAATTTCAACATAGATTCCCCATTGAGAATTCAAAATGATATATACAGCCAAAATCCCAGTCCCCCATACATGTAATTTGAGACTAGGCAGTAAATTTCCACTGTCTATCATGAAAAACAATTGCTATGATGTAAGTATATTCAGACATTGTTTTATATTCTTATTTGAATGATAATGTATTGACGTTTTGTTAAAAAGAGAAAATGATTTTTATTTCTAAGATAAAGAGAGGTGAAAAAGGCTTGTTTTTTATATAAACGCTTAATTATGTTCACAAGCAACATGTCGAAGCCCAAGGACAGCTGGAGCATTGCATAAGAAATGCTTGAGGGAGCCACGGATGATAGATTCTGTTATTCGAAATTTTTTACGTCTATAACCAATGTTGGAAAATGCCTAATTAATTATTAAAAATACAAAAGGATCTAGGGCAACAATGGTCCCCGGCCATATGTTAACCAGGAAAGTGTGGCATCAGTGATGGCGTGGGACCGACGGACGGATTTTGAAGCACAGGTGGACGAAAGGACGGAGGGACTGAGAGACGCGGCCCATTTTAGTAGTCCTCTCTCTTAACGATGGAAGAAAGATGCCTGACCCTGGTGTAGACATGCGCCTCTCCTAACGATTTCATGAGTTTTCAACGTTTATGTTTCAGTTGAAAGGGCTATATTTGTATGAAGGAAACTGAAATAATGTATTGAAAATTCTCTCTGATAAAAAATGCTAACAATGTTTCCACCCTGGAAGGGGTTAGGGGCCTCAGCCCCCAAAGCTCCCCCTCTGGATCCGCCACTGGGAAGCACAAAATTTAACAAAGCATCATGTTATTTCTGCTGTATTCTTGGCCTATGGAAAGATACGCAAACTTATTTCCAAATTATCTACTTCATATATCAACCATAACGTCTTGGTTATCATACTGCCAACATCGGAACAACTAAATTTTACGTACATATCAATCGAAAATAACATGGGCCGACGACGTAAATCTCGAATGCCCTTTGGTAAACCGCAGATGTTGAATGAACTTAAGTCCATACTTTAAAGGGTATTAAGACATTAAATTGTTCAATGCAAAGTAAAAACCGAAACATAGTCAGGTCATGCGAGGCGGGGGGAGAAGGACTTTAGCCCTGCTACCGCAATGCAATTCATGATTCGGCAATGGATAATACAAATGGCTATCATGACTGAGGGGTGGAGCACAGGATTCAAAGCCGGGAGATAGTGAGTTCGGATCTCAGCAGAGGTGTTAGATTTTGCGTGGTCGGTCCAAACACATTAAGAACGCTCTGCAGGCTTAATGAGAAGGCCATGCCCAACAGATTGGTTTCACTTAAAACAGGTGAAATAATCACAGGGCCTGTTTAACACCACAATATAATAATGAGAGGACGCGTGTGATACTGCCCTGTAACGTAGTCCGAAACTGGGATGGAATTTTGCAGATGTACGTAAACTTAGTTAAGCTGGCATTAAAAATGGAGGTGGTTACCTCAAAACAATCTAAAAATGTAAAAAAAAAAATAATACAACCAGTAGGTTCGTCTTGAGAAATAAATGATCGGCAATGAGGAATACAGTCAGTAGGTTTACCTTAATCCAGTGCATGGTTCATCAATGCATGGTGTAAGCAGTAATTCCCCTTAATACAATACATGATTTGGAAATATATAATACAACAATTAGCTTTGTCTTAATGCAATGCATGGTTCCGCCATGCATAATACAACCAGTATGTGTCCTCTTCATGAAATGCTTGATTCGGCAATGAAGAATACAATCAGTAGTGCCATTCATTAGGGAAACATACGATTAGCATTATTCATTGCGAAACCATGTATTGCATTATGGGAAAAAACATGATTCTATTACACGAGAAGAAAAGCTGAGTAAGCGGGACCATAAAAGAAATTGCATAGCTAATTAGATTAAGACAGCTAATTGGATTAAAACAAGATTTGACTTTTTGTCACAATGTATTCCATTAAAATTGAAGCACATCTTTATTAATTAGCTGTTACGAAGTAATCACATGCCGAAAACAGCATCATCGAGAGTAATGCATAAAAATGCTACCGAACTTGACTTTCGCTTTATAAAAAGGAGGGGTTCAACCAAGGATGATTCATGACAAAACCTAATACAAAGGTACCCAGATCAGGAAAAGGGGTGTAGGTGGTGCGGAGGTTGCAGGCCTCTAAAATTGGTCTGATACGGTGAAAAAAAGTTTACGGGGGGGGGGCTGAAAAGGGAGTACCGCCCCCTGGGCTCCCCTTGGGCCCACTTCTGCTACTAACAAGGTACACATATTTCCATTTTCGTTACTTGCCGGAATCAGAGATTTTGGCAAGTATGTTGGACAGTCTCGTATGTTTTGTTGCTTGCCGGAAATCAAGGAGTGTCAAGTGCGGCAGGCGCGAAAAAAATTGACAGCAACTCTGTGTAATGCCAGAAAATAAATGTATATATCTTAAGTCCTAACCCACCACGGAACTAGGGCCTCAGAATTTGTTATCTGATTACTTATCACTTCAGACTCCTTTAAAACCCCTGCTTTCCTTTTCGTAATCAAAGATTCTAATTGTTAACATAATTTTTCATATTTCACATTACAGATACAAGAAGGGGACATGACAGTTAATCCGTGGGGCAGGACCGCTTGGAATTGTATAATTCCCGGACGCAGGCTGACCGGCCCCCTTGCTTCTTTAAAACGGCCCTAATTTAAGCCATCATGAGACTTGAAGATGTCTTCAGGCCGACCTGCTTGTCCAGGACTGAAAGGTCACGTCTCCGTTACCCAGAGGTCGTGTCTCTGTCTAACACAAACGCGGCTTCGCTTGCATATCGGCATTCTGGACGTTCAACTCTTCAATTTTCATTTTCATTGCTTTTTCTTATTTTCAGCAGTCATGAATAGAAGAACAGGTAAGGATTAGGTTGGACTTGTATTTTTTTATTTCTGTCAACAAACGGACTTTCCTGTTTAGGATAGCTACTTATCACAACAGCAGATATTGTACATTATTTTTATCAATTTTTTCATTCACAGAAATGCTACATTATTATGGCTCATGCATTGTCTCTTCATTTAAAAAATTAACACTTTTTTTTTGCTTAATCACTTGCACACACGCACGCACACACACAGATATATATATATATATATATATATATATATATATATATATATATTGAGGGCAATATTGAAATCCCCGCTGCCATTGCTGTCTGTCCCAGTTTCAGTCGGTATGTCCGACAGGAAAAGCCCAAATGCTGTGTCAGATGTCTGTTTGTTTGTCTCTCTGTCTGTCTGTCTCTCTGTCTTTCTGTCTATATTATTACCATTTCCGGCAAGCGTTCGACCTCTGGTCGTCTAGTTTGTCTGTCTGTTTGTTTGTCTGTATTCCCACGGGCTACAGGCCACCATTTTGAAGTAATTGCTCTTGAACTTAAAGAAAAAAATTAAAGCATTAAATTGGTTCTAAGTAATTCATTTGCAAGTCTCGTCAAATCTCCTCGGTTTCCCGTCAAACGAGAAATTACGAGATTTTATAGATATGCTTATAACTTGATCACCTTTTAAGTTACAGAGGAGTAGTTTAAAGCTTTTTGTAGCGTTTGGGAAGTTGAACTTGACAAAACTGCAAATCTCGCCAAATCTCGCATCATCTCCCGCCAAACGAGGCTATTAGAGATTTTAAACTAATGTCTATATATCGGTCATTTTTATGCTAGAGATTTGATTTATTTATTGTTAAAGAATCACTTGACTAGTTTTAAGTGATAGAAGTGAATATCCCGTCATATCTCGCGCTTTTTCTTGTCAAACGAGAACAAGAGACCATTCAAAGAAATGCCTATAATACTGTTATTTTTATGCCGAAGACCTATTGCTTTTTCACCATTTGATAGCGTCTAACTCTGTCGGTCAAATTATGTGATTATATTATAAGTTTTGTTAAATCTTGAATCGTTTTTCTTCGCCATCGATGACCGCTCTGAATACCCCTCTTGTCTAATGGCAAATGACCCTGTTGGGCCACCCTGGCCTGCTTTCAACACATAAAAAGATACATCTAACCAATGAAATAAAAATAAAAATGATTTAACAAAATGACATTATATAATTTCATAACAGTGTTAAAATAGGCGAGTTGTTAAATTGTCAAATAAAGAAATGACCTCATGGCATCGAGTAAATATCAGTTGTAAGTTTCATTGAATATTTAAGTTTGAAATATGCATCCGTTAAGTTACCGTATATTTTTTACAGACAAAAAGCTTTCCATAACAGTTTGGCAAAATACATATAATATATATAATAGTCATATAAAATATATAGTTAAAATTTATAAAACCAATAGTTTTTATTTGTCTTTATAACTTCATCCAGGTTTGAGAAATACCAAAGTGTTTTTATTCTTCACGTTGTACAGAATATTTTAGCTTGCATAAAATGTACATGTGAAGTAGTTTGGATACTGCGGACTATTCAGGTCTTGTATGTTGGAGATTGTGAAACACCTAGTAAAATATGCATTAAGGCTTAGCGAAATCATGGACAACTGGATTAAATTGGCGTGACCAGGAAAAGTTATACACACTAAGTGTCAAGTAAGCAGTATTATTATTTATATTTTTTATTATTATTTGTATTATTGTTTTGGAATGTCAGGCCTACAATGTGGTACATGGCTTTGACTATACATAACCATCTATCACTTTATCCCTAAACTCCAGCCTGGGACCAGTATTTCCAGTAAAGGACGTCTGGAGACTGTTTAACCGGACTCTGTATGTAACTGGAGTTGTTATTTTATGTTTGTGGAGCCAGTCCCTTTGATGTAGACTTAGGCGTAACAAGCTCCGAACCCTGCCTGGTGGTTGGTTTTGAATTACATAATATTTCATCAATATATTCTTTATTGCTTACCCACTGCCTTGCGTTTTGTTTTGTACCTGAGTGCTAATACGATGTGTGCGCCTTTAAGGACTACACAATCTCTATTTTTCCACGTTTCAGCAAAGACAACCCGATGGCAGGCAGCAGTTATACTAGGGGACTGCTCTGGGACAGCGTTTATAGGGTTGTAGGAGTGTTTCTTATTCACTCGCTTTTTTTGCATTGAGCGTGACAAGCCCCACTAGAGAGATACTTTTAACTGGGAACTGAACGGCACCTTACACTCATTCTGTTTAACTCATTCTGTTAAGGCGGGCAATCACTAACTATTTATTCAGTATAGGATGTTCCGTGTTCTGATTTAAATAATAGGCTAGGGAAAGATTGGAAAAAGATAAAAGATCAAGACTGCAGAAATCGTTTGAACCATGGGGACCTAAGGTCAACCTCCAAAAAAATTAACCTTTCCAACTGAACAAAAATCTCATCAAACCGGGGAGACTGTTTTTTTTCCTGTATATTACCATCCGTATCGGTTCTATGTTGCTACAATGAAGAAAGCTAATGGATTGCAAAATTTATTTATTTAAATTTTTATACAGGATAACCCTTTTAGTCAAGAATAATTTATCTGCCACACAGCTCGATTGGACAATGCATTTTACAAAATCTTGTAAAGTAAAATACGTATAAAATAAAAAGCGCATATCCACATATAATTATGACATGCAAGGTAGTGCAGAGTGCGTTCACGAGAAGTACATAATTAATGGGAAAATGGCCTGTACGAGGTTTAAGTTAATTGACATGGTCATTGCCAGTGCCTTTTTTTCGCGGACTTTGGTAATATGATTAAAATCCTGCATACAAGCTCACGTCACCTAGAATATATTGATATACAAAAACAGGATTAACAACAAAAATTGATTACAAAATATTTTATGTCCGTGAATTTGTTTGTTTTTCTGTTTGGCTAGAAATGAATAATTTTATCCAAAGGATATGCACGTTTTTTCGAATATAGCAAATATAGATCAAGATAATGTTTGTCTCAAATCAAAAGTGTGTTAATCCTTACAATATATTCTCAAGTGATACATATAAAAAGCACAGAGCAAAACTTCCACCATTTGCATTCAGGTATCTCCTTTCTGGATCAGGTCAGTGACTGGTTGTTTTGACTGCGAGAAGCAGGACACATTTGAGGACTTCCTTAGCTTGACATGGGTGACCATCAGTCATACTTTCTTGTTCAACAGCAGCCATCATATCGTCAAGTAAAGCTTCTCTCATTTCCTCAGGCACCAGATCTAATGCAGGATGAAAACCTTTCACAAAAGCTGTAGTGGAAACATTTTTACATAAACATTTAATTTATCCTTCATTAAATATTATCAATATTAAGTCAGTCTGCTTCATAAATATTTAAAGTGTGTTCAGATGTTGAGATATGACATAGAGCCACAGGGGCACGTTTAGCATGTAATGCTTTATACAAACTGAAAAGCATGCGTTTGTATTTAAACAATATTTTTATGAAAACCAATATCTTATGTAAATTTAACAAAACTTTTCCATGAAAGAAGACAGTTTACTATACCTCTGGTCATTGGGAACTCAAAAAAAAGCACTTCGTAATGCTTGACGTCAAATCCATGCCTCAGGACCATTTCCTTGAATACATTATTTTTTGTCAGCCAAGGCACCCCTTCCGCCTTTGACGGTTCCATACCCGCCAAAATGTATTCTGGTAATACATGTTCTAATTCCTGAAATTTTAAGCAATATCTATACAGAATATGGTTCATATAGTTAGACTGGATGAGAGTGATAATCAAACGAATATTATATTCATCTGCTAGTGAGACGTAAGTTTAGTCTGATGTCGCTAATAATAGTTGAGGACTGACATTTCCTTACCTCGAAACTTATCCAGTTCTTCCAACGAGGGCATCCAATAATCGTTTTCATAATAGCAGCATAGTAACGGCAGGGCTGATAAAATAAAGGGAACAGAAACATGGCCTTTCCACCTGGTTTAAGGAGCCAGTTGATGTTATCAAGAGCACATCCCATGTCACGAACCCAATGAAGCGCGAAAAAGGACGTCGCATAGGAAAAGTAAGATTTGTACCTGGAACATCCTTGCAGGTTACGATCCTGAAATAATAATAATAATAATAAAAATAATGATTAAAATAACAATAACAACAACAACAATAATAATAATAATAATAATAATAATAATAAAAATAATAATAATAATAATAATCATAATAATAATAACAAAATAATAATAATATACAGGAATAGAGATACAGAAAGGAAGAGGGAATGGTTGGAACGCACTAATCGAATCTCAGAGCCTATGCTTTTCTTGCGAGGCTGCACGATAAGTCCTCTATGCTTTTCATTAATCCGCCTACGAAACATCATATACATTTTCTGACACTAACAGCTGCTTGTTTCACGTATTTTATACAAAATGTGTATCTTTATTGATTAAATATAATACACATTTCAAAAGTTATAGGGTTCATAATAATTGTATAACTCAGCTAAATTGTCCCTGAAGACCAATATCAAGGTTGCTTAATTTCAAACCTGTTCATAATTATGCTGCAAAATTTGGTGTGTCTTATTTGATTCGCACTACTTCAACAGTATTTTGGTTCATCAAAAATTGTATATTTTCTCAAATAAGGCCTTGAATACCAGGCCTTGAAGGCCTTGAAGTTTTCAAACATATACGAGATCTAATGGAAATAGTTTTTGTGTGTATTTTTGACCAGAACATGAAGTACATCAAAATTATGAGCTTTATCATTATCCTAGATTTAAGCGGATTCGACCTTGATGATCAAAGTCTGTTGTCAGATGATTTTTTAAAGCATTGACCTTGACTTTGATCGTCAAGGTCCATTTTTTATTCGACTTCTTTCATTTTAATTTCAGAAATATACTCTCATGCCCTTGTATATTGTAGAAATTTTGTTTATTTTTCACTAAATATGGAAATATTCATGGTAACGGCCACTCCCATAATAAGGTTCTGACCCAAACTAAACGGACTTCATTTTCTGACATATATTTGTGCATTTGTAGAAAAAAAGTTGTGCCACCAATCACATGCGCATGACAAACCTAGCCAAGGTCATCAGTCAACCGGTTTATCAAACCAATCCATTCAGAGTTTTTTTTCGGAAAATTATGATTTGTGGGTGTCAAGGTCACTACCGTATTGAAGGCCATGGCCCTTTTTAAATAGGCTTTATCCTCTCATCCACATCTATGCTCATGTCAAGTGTGATCCGTGAGATTTTTTATTTCGTTCGCAAAAAAAGTGCTAAAACCATAGTATCTTAAGCTTCCTGTCTAGGTATAGAACTTATTACCAACCTGGATGTCCATTCGTTCAGCCCAAATACGATCGGTTTCGTACTTCTGCTTTACGTATTTTATCATAGGTTCGCTCACATCCACTGCGGTGAGATGGCAGTTAAACTTCTGCTGTAGGTAAAAGCTCGTCTCTCCTGTCCCACAACCGATATCAATCACGTGATCATCCGGGCTTATATTTGTGATAAACCTGTCTATGGCGGATCTTCCATGTTTCTTCTGAGGTGTATTTCCGGCAAAGTAAACAGTTGGAGGACGCTGCATGCCTCTGGGTCTACAAGTTCACAACAGAGTTGAGACAAGTTAGACCAATGCGGAAATCCCTCCCCCCCCCCCCCTTACCTCAGTTACACCCAGAACTCGCCGTCCCCTCGGAATTTCACTTTTTCTAATCATGATTATTTTTTTTATCACTGGTATCCGCATATCTTCTTTAACCACAGTATAATGCAATGTTCAGCAAAAGACTTCAACATTTCATATCATAATATTTTACAAATTCTTAACATGGATGCACCTGATCGTCATTCACATTGCATGTTGAAAACAACTGAAATTTAATGTCATACGTTTAAAGAAATATAAATATGAAATATTGATCCCATCTACCGTTTGACTCAATTATGCAAGTTTCTGAGGAACAGTAAATCCTCATATGTTTTCGTGAAAAATTCCCTCTTACGTCCTCTTTGAAATATTCAAATATTTCCCCATATGGAAGGGGTTTAAAACCTCTCATACCCTCCCTCGTGTACCTGTAATTAACACGGTTAATAATAGAAATTAATATATATAATATATATATATATATTTATATATATATATATAACTGTGTCATAATTACCAATGAAATATTAGCGCAATCCCTCCTCTCCCCTCCCTTTCCCGATTTTCTGGATCCGTACCTGATTAAAGCCCTCTGCCCTTTATCTATCCTTTCTCCGCCCCTGCAATTCCATTCGGGTAATTATGATTCTTTAAATGATCCCCCTTTTGAGCATTCTTCTCATAAGAACTCCTTGAACACAATAAACCCTGTCCCTACGCTGAGGTTTTCTTTTGAGAAGAGATCACCAAGGGAGATTATTTCGTGCTGGTGACCGCAATTGTAGGAAAACCCCGGATAGGACCCCCTGAGTAAAACTCTACCCGCCATCACACACTCTATGGCCATTGTGTTACCGGGCCAAAGGGCACAAAGAAAGGAGGCGCCCGCCATGGAGCAAATTTCAAAATTATCTATTATGCAGGTAATACAAAAATATTGAAAATAAAAATGGGTGGAAATTCTTCGGATTAGCCCAGAGCATATGTATGTCGAAAATAAGGGCAATTCGTATGGTGGTATCGGAGAAGATACGGAAAATTACAAAAATTGCCTTACGCTATTAATATTCAGATAGCATAAAATATTGTTTATTTTACTTTGATGCAATATTTGTATAACGTTATATTTGTATAATTTTTTTTAAAATATCAATACAGGAAATCTGCGTTACGTCATAATTGCTTCTCACAACGAATTATTGGGATATCTGGTGCTTTGCAATATAAATGTCTGCACAGCTCCGATTGAAGCAAGATTGAAACTAAAATCTTTGAATACTGGAACAAAAGTAATACTGGAACAAATGAGAAAAGTCGAATCTGAGTTCTACAGTTTGTGATGATGTCGTGATTGTGTGAAATATATCAAGTATAAAACCCGTTATACATGATATATACAGGTTGTACAATAGTGATACTAACAAAAAAAAATGGTATATCGTAATGCTGTAGATAGTACCAAACATTCATAAGTTCAACCAGGCCATAAGTCAATGCGTTTGTGACAGTCTTTTTTCAATTGTATTTCACGGGTTAGCTGTATCTTTGTATGTGTTGTAAGCCTCTAGTCTAGAGGTGTATTTAAAAGGGGCGCATACTTGATTCAGTCTTCGGTGTCAAGAAGTCTGTCATGGGTCTCGGTGCCGCCAGTTTAGGTTCTTTGCTGCCAGTTTGGTTTAAGTCAGGCAGTTGAAACCCAGTGCTGCAGTAGGGGTTCAGTGCTCCCAGCTGAGTTCCAGTGCTGCCGGTTAGATCAGGGCTGCCAGTTAGGGTTCAGTGCCGCCAGTCGGGGGCCAGTATTGTCTAACCCGTGCATGTTAGTAAAGCTAGCATTGGAGTGTAGAACACAGCTGGCGTTCGCCCTTTTCTGGTTGGAAAAGCCAGCGTTAGGGTGCATGTAACTGCATTTTGATTAATAAAGAGTCTATCAGTTTCTCATTTGGTAGCATAAGTTTACAGCGTGGGAATTGGTACTTTGCAGTGTCGGGTGAACCCTGGTTACTGAATTCTGCAATGTCAGGTAATTCTGACCACTTAGGTTTTACCCTCCCCCTTCTTGTTTTATCGCCCAGATTAAGTAGATGTTCGCGCTGCGAAAATAAATAAATAAATTGCAGTATATTCCTTGTACAAAAAAATGAATGCCTTCAGTGATGGTTTTGTTCGAATAAACCTTGATCTGCCTAACACATAAATGTCCATAGACCTTCGGTAGATTTTTCGAACACAAGACTGATGGCGCTACCTATAGTCTCGTCGATGAGATTCCATGCCTCACTTTATCCAACCCTTTGCACGGGGGAAGAGTGATGAAGAAATGACATGTATCATCAATGAAATTTTGACAAACTAAAAACTTTGCTCGATCGCTGAAATAAAACCAAATATCCAATGGAGCAGAAAACTGTCCCCTGATCAAGTTCTATATCCAGTTAATTACCATTTTCTTTCATGTTTCACTGTCAATATTTTTGCAGTAAGAGACTTATTTTTACTTTAAAAACTTATATGGGCACAAAATTCCTGATATTTAAGTTTGTGAATGGTTGAGTATTTCTGTATTGATAGTGAAAATAATATATATATTATAATATATATATTATCTATATTAACTATTATTACACAAAGCATTTGTACATTTTATAGACCATGTCCTATTTATCAATTTTTGTAGTCTATTGGAGCAATCATATGACACTTCCAAATAATACAGTGAAATTCCTACTTGCAACGTGTACTCCTACTTAAGTACATTTAGAATTCCTGTACTTAGACTTGTCAAATTTTGAAGTACTTGTATTTTTAGTACAGTACCTCTAATCTGTACTTTATTATATTTTTATTCCTGGACTCGAACCTGTCAAATACTGTACTTAACACATTCACTGCCAAGCCCATGTTCACCCCCAATGCCAGGGCCATACACAGGAACCCAAGCAGCTCGAGAGGTGCACTGGTACCAAGACTAGGTGCTAATTACCTGATAAGAAGGTGTGACTTCGGATAACACAGGGGCAATAAAACTCGGGGGAGGTGTGAAGTTGGGCACTGAGCCAAATGACCGCGATAGTAGTCAAGGCATGGCTCCGGTGGACTGGTCTCATAGCGTCTACATGGACACCAGCATAAAGCTAACAACTGATTCAAATAAAGATCTATATTTGTAAATGATGAACCAAATGAAAATGTGTATCTTGGCGCGAATGCTGATTTGGGAAGAGTCAAATGACTGAGAGGCACTGACAAATATGGGCCTATGTGATGTGAGTATGTCTAACCAAAATAAATATTATACCGGTACTGTATATTCGGACACGCGCGATTTTTACATTTATGCAATATAACTATGAAAACAACAATTGGCATCAGATCCAAAATGGTGCAGTGGTTAGAACAGGTTGTACGTACGTGTGGCACGGCTGACAGCGTGAGTTCGAACCTGCGCGACTTCTTTTTTTTTTAACAAACATGTAATTTTGGTGCTCAAACATACATTTTTACGCTTTCATAACGAACACAGCGATTGCACCAATCAATATAATTATTAAAAAAATATAATTTAACTTTACACATGTAATTTTCAAACATAGTCATAGACTGTTTATATATAGGCCTACCGACATGCTTGAGCCTTGACGCGCAGTTGACCTTGTCATTGTAACACTAACAGTCACACGAAACACGGAGATTATATTTCAGTTTCGCAATTTACGAGCACTTGTTTGTGAAGTTCCTAAAAAATATATATCTTTATATAAGTAAATAAGGAACAAGAAATAAGCCGAAAGAACCATTTGCAGCCGCGTTCCGATTACACTGCCGAACAACACTGTCAATCATGTGGCACGCGCCCTTTGTTGTTGATTGCGCAATACCCTGTCCTCGCGGGGCAATAAACCTGAACGACCTCACGCCTCGCTATCTTGAGTTCACACCTAAGGTGCGATCTATTGCACCTCGGCCTCCCAACCGGGTTTTTCGTAAATAAGTGGCCAAAACATGTTCTAATATGAAACTAGCTACATATTTTTACGATCCTCCTTTTCGTTTGATTCAAAGTAGTATTCTTACAAGGAATCGACTTCAAACTGAAGCGCGTCGTGAAGTTATTTCACGGCAATGGACCGGATCCGTGGTTTTTGTCACCATCTACACACCTTTCCTGCTTTCGAATGATGCAGCGCACTGTTGAATAACAAATAATTCATTTTCATACTGCGAGACTATTTTATAAATGTACTACTACTCATCTGCAAAGAATTTATTGAAAAATTTGTGAGAATTCCTGCTGAAAATGGATTATAAATATATGACGTGTATACACGTGCTTGGCACAGGGGGAATCATAATTAACGACGTGTATACACGTCATTGGCAGCGAATGTGTTAATTGCACACCTCCTGTATTTAAACTTGGTCTTAAGTACATTTAAAATTCATGTATTTCTACTGGTACTAAAGAACAGACCATTACTTGACCAGAGCTTTATTATGTGCAGTATTAATCTTAAACCACAGGCATATGGAACTCGATATACAAACCATGTCTCCTTACAACTAGAGAAAAGTGTTAGAAATTATCTGTGCCATATATCAATAATGGAATACATATAATTTCATGTAAATGATCGATCGTCCTTTTTCATTCGTGATTTACTTAACAGACCACACTAAATTAGAAGACTAGGAGGCGTGGCACAATTGTTACAGTGACATGTTAGTCCGCATATTATATAGGGGAAAAATCATTTTGAGGTTTTCTTTCTTCTGGTATTTAGAATGTTTCAGGGTTTTCTTTGACGTTGTATTAAGAGTGTGTTTAAGACAAGCATGGGCATAGCCGAGGAACTGATATCAATATATTCCTGGTGACCTATCAGATTTTTCAACAAAGGCTAAATGGCCCTGGTTCTGACGTGTAAAAACATAGGACTCATTTAAAGACTAGGGTACAGGAAACAACCGGGCAAGCAAAACAGCCAGTACGAAAATTAACTCTCAGCTGAAAAGCGAGGTCGACAGCAGAACGGATAAGTAGGATATAAACTAAAAATTCACGTGAACTTACTCGTAATACCCTTCAGATAAGTCAAAAATAATAGTTGTAGTTATTGCTGCGTCGGTTCCTCTTGGTGATCGTCCAGCCCTGTGATTATGATTGGAAAGCGGGCGGCGGAGGCCTTCCTGTGGGACCTGTTGTCAGGCTAGAAACTCTTGCCTGAATGTCACCTTGAGGATGACACTGCCAGCAACGGGAGTATTGGACGAAATCGTCTGATCTGGTGTACATGTTTCCGCCCATTAATTAACCACAATATTCAAAGGACTTATTGTAAGGACTAAGTTGGCTGGTGCTCCAGATATCACCCACATCTTTACATGGTTGTGACACTGCCTTTGATATACGTCGATGTTTACGATCTACACAGAAGACCTGTCCCCTTTTGAGCTCAGTTGACTGAAAAGAATGGCGTTTTGTCCTTGGTTCGTCCGTCTATTAGGCCGTCCGGGCGTCCCGCCCTCCGTTAGTAGGGCCCAAAATGTAACCGATGGATCTAGAAACTTCTAAGTGATCATCCAGGGAGTTCAACTAAAAATCTTTTTCGAAACCTGAAATTATGTGAGTGCAACCTTTATCCACCGAGCTATGAGTCTTGTAAGTACCCCTAGTATAATAAAAAATGTGATGCATCTGTTTTCATCTGACACGCCCGTTCAGTTCTTATGCCGTTTCACTGGAAAACGCATACAAATGAATAAATACCATCTTTGGAATGGGTTATCCTTTTAACATCCCTGACAGGCGTCATTCTTTGGATTTCTATGTCGAGTTATATGCCGAATTGTGTCAACAAAAATTAAAATCAAACAAGTGGTGATATTTATTTAGAAAAATTAAAAAATACATACAAAATATATATAAGTTTTATAAGTTTATTCCATCATGCCCGTTCCAGCTGTTCACACACAAGCATATGTGTCGCCCTTTTTCGGTACCGTAAATATTCGGAAATACGGTAAAGCATAAACCTATCAAAA
Organism: Sipunculus nudus; assembly: GCA_026874595.1. NCBI lineage: Eukaryota > Metazoa > Annelida > Sipuncula > Golfingiida > Sipunculidae > Sipunculus > Sipunculus nudus. Next base: position 32,487,723 of record CM049320.1, read on the forward strand.
TATAACAATATCCTATTAAGCTGCATAATTTATAATTTTAATATTGAACCCATATATTTATTTTGTGCTTTTAGTTCCTCCACGCATGAAACAGCTTTTTCATGAAGCGCCCAGGGGATTTTCATGAATTTTTAGCCCACTCTTCATATCAACAGCTGTGTAAAGATCATTACTGTAAGGATCCTTTAAAAATAAAAACAGATGTTCACTAGTTTATTTTTCTATGCCACTGGTAACTGCTTGTAAAATGTCATACGTTTTAATGCGTCGTCATGATAAAATGAAAAGGCCATTTAACCCTTTAACCCTCATAACGCCTGAAATAGGCTGCTATTTACGGTATGTTACAACATCGAATATTTATGTGTAAACAAATTAAAATTACTTGATACTTGGTCACTATATGAATGATACCTTGTGGTTCTCATGTACGCCGTAATTCGAATTTACTCATGACATGATTTAGGTAAAAAATGACTAATTTTATTGTCTCCTTGGTGTTAGATTGCCCAAGGCGCGGATGAAAGCAGCTGGCCCGCAGGTCTGTGACACGACCAGATTAAAACGAGAGCTCGGTCTGAAAATCCCGTCCATTAACATGTTTATTGTTGTTATCACGTGCTAAATGATAGTTCCACGTGGTAAATAAAAATATCAGCAGTGGCTGTGACCCACATCTTAGATAAGGAGCAGCGTCTGTGTACTACGTCACAGGTTGAGCCGCAGTGTTCTTCGACCCCTTACCAAAGGTCCCGAGTGACTTCAGACTTAGATGCATAATTTTTTAGTCAAACACATGTGACAATTATGTCTACAGGATAAGAGAGGGGGTTTTATTATGTGGATGGACTGAATAGATCAAACGACATAACGATGGCATTTCTATTCATTGTCGGAACTTTCTGTTTTCGTTTGGAACCGTGCGACAGGTGCGTGGACACGCTTAATATATAGGCCTATGAGGCCGCACAAGAGATAATCGAGCGGTGGCTCAAAAGACGGCCAGCTTTAAAAAACCTTGAAACAGATTCAAATATTCCAGTGTTACAATTATAAATATGCATTTACAGTTATTAATACTAATATAAAATATATTTTAATATCAAATTTTTGGGTAAGCCTGCAGGCGACTATCGAGTTCCGGGGAAATAATCGCACGTCAATTGGACAATTTACTTATATGAGTAACAAGATTCTTCAGAAACCGGATATTTTGATAATCGCAGTGGAAAACATGAGACAGGTTGCATGTTATTATTTTAGTTTGATATAACATCCTTTAATGATGACAAAAAATAAATAAAATGTCTAATGATTTGTGTTTGTCAAGTCTGATGAGTTTTGACACGATCGACACACATAACCGGCGTGACCCGGATCAGTTAATAAATGTCATATGGACTGATTGACGCTTGGTAAATTTTGTCACAATATTTAAAGTCAATTTTTAAGGTTTTACGATTTGCTGGGCTAAAAATAAAGTATTATATTATTTAAGTTGTAAATGTTTCCTATAAGGCAAACAATTTAAACAATCTTCGGGACATGGCAAAAAAATTGAATATACTAGGAAACTTGGAATTGATAAGTATGTATGTGCCTTATCTGTAATTAGTGAACTGTATGAACATTCTTTTCAATATTTTGTCTCATCAGTCTCTTCTTACTTGAATGTATTAGTGTAAAATACTCTTTTATGCAAATATAGTATTATATTGAATACACCGTTGAACATTTAGTCTCATCATAGAATTCACATTGTATACACTTAATGACATACACCTTAGACATCACTAAGGTGTGCTTTCACTGATAGACAGCTTATGACACTGTAATAGCACATCTGTAATTGATCTGCTTACACACTGAAGTTATCCTATTATAGTAATGTAGTTAGTAGAGAGACACTGCATATTTCAGAATGCACCATTGAACACAAATGTACTCATGTATGTGATTTACAAAACAACTATTACTACCGAAGTTACTATAAAATCTGGAAGAACAGAATTTCGGTGCTAGAGTTCAAACTGTGGCTGTTCTCTTGACAGGCATTACCAGGTATTCTGCCCTGCTAGCCTCTTGATCAAATGTGACCCAACGTCCTGAGACAACCATATATTTTCTTATAAAATTATCTAAGATGGAAAAAGGCCACTCAATGTGTATCCACTGGTAGACGCGTTGATCACCAACACAATATATATATATATATATATATATATATAATGAATATATATATATATGTATATATATGAATACCCATGCTGGTTCATTTTATATACATGAAAAGGGTAAAATGTTACATTGAGGGAGATATTCGTTCTTGTTTTTTTTTTGTTTTTTATTGTTTTTGTTTTTTTTTTTTTTTTTTTTTTTTTTTGCTGTTATGAACATCCTCCTTGAATTTCTGGATAAGATAAGAGCTTTTGACGTTTGTTCTGGGGATACTTATTTTTGTTTATTTTTGAAACCAGGCTCGGCTTACCTTGAAATAATTGATGAACTCTGTATACACCTATAAGACCAACCTATCCATCAATCTCATTTTGGAACATTTCTTATAGTGGAAATAGATAAAAACATGCATGTACTGATATCAAATCATGGTTCAAATACAAAAGTGTTGACCATGAGCACATAAATGTAGGATTATGTTTGTCTTTGCTTTTAGTTTCAATACATTATAGCAATATATGACAAACATAATATTTATACGATTAGTTATCCCATTCAATTACTATTCGGTTTGCCAGTAAACTCTAAATAAATGTTGGTAAACTAGATCTCAGTCACACATGGCTTATGACATTTCAGGACCGCCGACTACCAAACCGGTCGTGAGATGATTTTTAAATGCTTATGCGGTTGGCAAGGTTGGCAACAAATATTTCTAATCGTTGAAACTAGCTATAATACACATACTAAGTCTAAGTGTTCTGCCTCATCTAACTTATTCCAGGTAAGTTTTGGTTATCAACCATCATCAGGGCCATGTCACAGTAAAAAATCCTCGACGATTTTGAGAAAAGGGATATTCTCTAATCAGAAACCATGCTTGATTTCAACTTTCCGAGCGCAGGAAAAAGCCTCATCTAGGTCTTTATTTTTTCCTCAACTGCAATATCAATACAGCCCGAAGGAACACAGAACAGCCATAATTACTGGTGGACCTTCCGTGGTACTACGGCTCAAAGATACATTATCTCCTGCTGCGTTCGACTCCTACACTTTATGTTTAGAATTTAATACTATGATTGAGACTGATACGCGAATAAGGAAACTCAGACTTGTGTACTGAGTACATACATTTGATTTATACAGAGATTTGACTTGATTTTAAAATGCCATATCAATCTACATTTTTTAATCAATATTTCATTCTTCAGGACAAGTTAATCAATTTAACTGAATGTCAGTCACTAGGGTGGTTTGTTGTACATATAATCTAGGGCATTAAGAGCAGTTTTATGTTTTAAAGACACATTTTCTTTCCACATATAGAGTATAATTTCTCTGTTTGGTTGCTTTTTCTCCTTACTTTAAAATGTTCTTATATTATTTATTAGAAGGATATGTATGAAATGCCATGTCATACTGCATAAGGTTAATTTGAATGTGTGAGCTGTGCAAGTACGTTGATGGTTAAAAGGCCAGGAATTTATACGGTAAGCAGGAATATCTACAATCTTTAACGTGTAAAATTTTTGGGAATTACCTCACTCGCCATATCCTTTTCGTCTTCCATAGTATATTTTATTTATTTATTAATATATTATTTATATATTATTTGATAAACCTAGGAAAAGTAATTTTACCAGGTTTGGCTTTCCTATTCTCTAAATATATTATTTGATAAATATATCTAATCAAAGTAGATGAAATACCCTACAGGTGAAAGTATTATACTCATGGATATCAACACACTAACACGTTGTGGTACTGAATATACAAGTTTCTTCTTTCGTGGCTTTATGTGAATAATCACTCGAAAAGTCATCTGAGCCTTTTATATATTTATGTGTTTACATAATTAACCGGTTTAAATCATCATTTACTTTTACCTTAATTTAAATTGTCATTCCTATGATTAATAAACTACAAAGAAAAGACAAAAAAATAAAATTATATGAAACTTTCAGTGTTTATGCTGTCCGATTTTTATTGTTAAATAAAACTTATTCAAAAGCAAATACACTAAGCCATTTCATGTAAATATAAACTTTAGGGATACCTTTCGAACATCAACCTTAATCAACAACCGTCATCATAGGATATGTCCTTTTAGTATCACGTCAAAAATATATGTAAAAAGATCATGAATTTGATTATAATGCTTATATCACAGCTGGTTCATTTAGACCAATTTATCTCAATTGTATTAGAGTCTCACCTGGATACCCAAGCTGAAAGACATCCGACAATGTAAGACGTGGGCGGCTGTGAAACTTCTTATGAAGTAAATGACAGCCATTTTGTCAAAGGTACCGTTATCTTGCTGATAAACAACTGGAATATCTGGATGACATTTGATGACATTTGAAGTTTGTGATGGAGATATATTAGTTCAATTAGATAATATGAAAATGAATGATAACTTAAATCCAGGTGTCGCTTAAATATTTGTCCCGTACTTGATGTAACGTTTTACGTTAATTTAAGTTTACATGATTACTATTTTTTCGCTAAACACTCGCTTAATTTGCATTAAACTTGACCAACCCTACTGGAGGGGTACTGTTAAATAGGAACTCAACGGAAAATTACTCATTGTGCTAAGCGGACAATATTCTGGGAAATCTATCTTTCTATTCAACACAAGATTCGCATATGTATATTCTATGAATCTATTACCCCTTCATCTGTTAATACACAAAGGGTTTATAAAATAATATATAATATATAGCAAAATAATTCCTGTAACCTCCAACAGAGTTTTGTATTAATATCTTATATGTTATACCTTTTTGTGTGAAACCTTTTCCATCTTGGTTTTCAAGTATTCTCATTGTAATACAGCGCAGCTCACCTGCATGGTCGACCAAACACTTAAGATAATAACATACAGTTTACTGAATATATTAGAGTCATCAGTATTATTAAAAAAAAATTAAAGAATGGTTAACGTAATATATATCATTTGAGGTAGTGTTTGTCTTTATTTTATTCTATAATGAAGAGCACAGAATAATAGATGACTGCTTATGGTAGACCTTCTAATGGGCTAGGGCTTAATGAAATTTCACCTCCTTTTGCATTTGAAATTTCATCTTGATTTTTTAACTTACTTTCAGACCTGAGATTGATGCACGAATAAGGAAAAAACATAGGGCAATGCATATGCATAGTATGGTATTGGTATAGAACGATGAATGTATGAAAGATGAACGAAGAAAAACGATTTCCCTCCTTGTCACAAAAAAGAAAACAAGGGCAGCTTTCTAGAATATATTTGAAATAATTTTTCAGATTTCAAACGTATTTGTGTTTTATTTTTAGTCCAAACAACACTGTTAATACTAAAAAAATAAATCATCTGTGCTCAGACATCGGCTGCGATTTCTATAATGAGTAAACCGATTCGACAATCCAAGAACAATGTAAAGCCGTTTTCTATTCATTAAGATCTGGTTAACTGAAATGTCACTTAAATTAAACGATTTTTTAACTCTCACCGATCTATTATCTATTAAATTCGCCGTTTGATTGAAACAGTTGAAATCAAAATGTTCGGATATTTGAAACTAAAATTTCAGAAAATGAGGTTCAATTCTCGGCTTATTGTTATCTTCGCCATTGATTTTATACCAGCATTGGCGACTTACGGGAACCAATCCGTGATGCATTTAAGGATTTCTTTACTTCCAAATGAGTTGTTTTATTGTAATTTTATTGTCTGTTTTACCCAGCTTAGACCGTACCGGAGATAAATATATTTTCTTTTCACTTACTAGTAACAATGATAAAGCTTTAGAGGATATTTTACCTGCAACAATCCTTGAAATACAACGACAATCGTCAAAGGCAAAGATCTCCTGTTGCGGCCTTCTAAAGCTGGATAATAGAAGCTTTCGGTTAAATGAAATTTCAGCCATGGAACCAGCCTTTCAAAATAATTCAAAATTCTCTGTACATGTCATTTAATGTTCCTCGAGGAGTCAGACATGCCAACTCATATACCGCGTGTCACTCATCTATTCCATGTGAGTTTAAGTGCCGTTTGTAGGGCTCCCTTAATGCAATACATATTTTGCTAATGATTAATAAAACCATTGGGTTGGGTTTCCCTTTATGTAATGCATGCTACCGCCATGCATGAAACAACCAGTATGTGGTGCAGAGTTTGACAATGAAGAATACAATCCAGTATCCTTTTGTTAATGTTACTAAATATATAATTTTGATATTCTACAAAGATCACGTCTAATATCGACCAGAATCTTTTTTTACTTCAAACTTTAGATGAATCTTATAATAATATACCATGCATCAATGAATTCAAACTTTTTAGTGACCATGAAATTTACAAAAGTGTGGAAACTATCAAATGAAGAATCAAAATACCAAACGATGGATAAATCCTTTCATTCAGAGCAAAATAATTAAATGTGCATTTCAATCCATCTTTTTAACACAATGTATTTACTTTTTATGAGAAAACAATAGCACCTTTGTTTTAAGAATTATGTTTTTAAACTATTTCATAAGAACATAAATATCCCAATCATTGAAATATTTGACTCAATTAGACACACCTTAAAATGTTACGTGTTTCATTTCTTTACGTCGACACACGTGCGCATTTATTCTAATATGAGAAAAATCAGTCTTAAGTCTGGATGAAACTTGACTGTATATGACTTATCAGCTCATTTTCAAAGACAAATTTAATATTTAATAATAATATACCATGCAATAATGAATTAAAACTTTTTGAGTTACCATGATATACAAAAGTGTGGAAACAATCAAATGAAGAACAGAAATACCAAACGATGGCTAAATACTTTCCTTTAGAGCAAAATAAAAAAATATGCATTTCAATCAATCTTTTTTAACAAATTATATTTACTTTTCATGAGAAAACAAAATCTCTTTTGATTTCAGTACCATGCTTTTTAAACAATATCATAAGAACATATATTCTGTCAAATATTTCAATAATTTGGATATTTATGTTCTTATGAAATGGTTTAAAAAGCATAGTTCATTACAGCATAGATTATCTGTCAAATATATTAATAATTGGGATATTTGACACACCTTAAAATGTGACGTGTTTCAATTCTTTACGTCGACACACATGCACATTTATTCTAATATGAGAAAAAAATTAATCTTTATCTGGATGTAACTCGACTGTATATGACTTATCAGCTCTTTTTAAGTCACAAATTTAGCATTTGGTTTAATCGATGGTTACTGACATTGGGAGTCAATTTACCACTAAACTCAGGCGTGAGGTTAGCAGACTGCTATCTATCTTTAATTCCAATGTTCATACAGTATAACCCTTTCAGTCAAGAATAACTGATGTGCAATAACTGTATCCTTAAAAATGCATATTCACATAAAATTATGACATTCAATGTCGTGCATATTGCGTTTACGTAAAGAACAGGATTAAAGGGAAAAATTAAATGTAATACAACACATACAGAACAGGATGAAGGCAATTTGGGAGGGGGGGGGGGTCCAGGTGATTGTTTGATTATTTTAGAACGACGTTTAATGAGAAATTTCTCTGAGAGTAGGACAATGTGTTTCACAATGTAATAATTTATAAATTCATCAATAGTCAGTCCGAAGTTTGAGTAATTTAGTAAATTTATATGGTCATTGCTAGTGCCAAGTAGTCGGACTTGGGTAATACGTTTGAAATCCTGCATATTCAAATACTAGATAATATTTAACTACCAAAACATGATTCACAACTTAAACAATTATAAAATATTTTCCTGTCCATGAATTTGTTTGTTTTCTGTTTAGCTAAAATTGAAGTGACTTTATCGAAAGCATATACATGTACTTTTCGATTATAGCAATTATAGATAATGTATAGATAATTATAGATAATTTGTCGCAAATAAAATGTGTGTTAATCCTTGCAATATATTCTCCCCTGACGCATATATACAGCACAGAGCAAACCTCCCACCATTTAAATTCCACTATCTCGTTTCTAGGGTCAGGTCAGCGGCTGGTCATTTTGACTGCGACAAGCATGACACATTCTGATACTTCCTTAGCTTGACATGAGTGACCGTCATTCATACCGTTTTGTTCCACAGCAGCCATCATATCATCAAGTAATTCTTTTCTCATTTACTCAGACGCCAAATGCAGTGAAGGATGAAAACCTGTCAATACAGCTGCATTGGAGACATTTTTTATGACCGTTCAATTTATACTTCATCAAATGTTATAAATATTAAATCAGACTGCTTCATAAATATTTGAAGTGTTTTCAGAATTTAAGAGAGGAAATATGGCTCCTAGGGCTCATTTAGCATGTCGTAAATTATAATTATTTGGAAAAATGCGTAATTAATTAAGACAATATTGTACTTTTATAGAATTCTGTCTGTTTATGCTAATTTGGCAATCATATACTTCGTTTACATGAAAAAATAGGACAGGTGAGTATACCCCTTGTCAACTGTTGAATGAGTATTTCACAATGGATGACGTCAAACCCATGCCTCTGGACCAGTTCCTTGAAGACATTTTTTATCTGCCATGGCACTCCTTTCGCCCTAGACGGCTCCAAATAACCATTGTTCTAATGCCTGAAATTTCAAGCATACACCAAATGGTTCATATAGTTAGGTTATAATCAAACGAATAGTGTATTATTCTGCATGTGAGACGTAAGTTAATATTGCTAATAATTGTTGAGAGCTGTCATTTCGTTACCTCGAAGCTTATTCACTTCTTCCAACGAGGGCATCCAACAATCGCTTTCGTAATAGCAATTATGTAACGGTAGAGTTGATAAAATAAAGGAAACAGTTACATGGCCCTTCCGCCTGGCTTTAGGAGGCAGATGATGTTACCAATTATACATTCCATGTCACGTACTCATTCAAGCGCGAAAAAAAGACGTGGCATAGGGAAAGTAAGATTTGTATGTGAACTTGTCTTGTAGGTTAGGATCCTGAAATATATATAGGGAGAGAGAAAAGAAAAGAGAGAGGGTTCGAATCTCAGAACCTATCCTTTTTTACCCTTATCCTTTCGCCATTTACAGTTTCTAAACACTAACAGCTGTTTTTTTTTAGTAATGACAAAAACTCATACCATATCAGTCATACCTAGAAACTAATAATAATTTATATAATCTCCTTGGTTGAGAGAAGTATTCAAACTAGTATCTCAGGCGTCACAGATGCCACAGTATCCTCAGATAAGACATATCCATTTTTTTCTGAAACATTGACATGTTACAAGATCATGATCACAAGGGCAAGTTTAACAATTTTTTTTTACACTCCAATAACTTATTTGAAACAATATTTGTATCCTAATTGATTAAAATTATGTTTCACCTAAAGTTTGGTGTTCATAAAAATTGGTAATTCCACTAATTTTATCTTGAAGACTAATTTCAAGGTCACTAGTTTCCAAAACTGTTCATAATTTTGGGCGAAACAATTAGTGTGTCTTACTTAAGGGATACACATCGCACTACTTTAACAGTTACATGGTTCATCAAAATGTGTATATTCCAGCAGATTTGGCCTTGAATACAACGGTCAAAATCTTTAGTTTTCAACCATATACGAGATCTTGGTAGTAATAATGTTTGTGTGATTTTTTAGAACAAAATCGGTAATTCACCATTATCCAAGATTTCTGCAGATTTGACCCAGAATATCAGAATATTCCTATTGCGGTGATTAAATTAACACGGGCTCAGTTCAAACACAAGAGCATTCGGTCTCGGACAGATTTAGAGCAGGAGACTCTAAAGTATGAGAGATATGAAACAGACCAACATTATTTGTAGAAAAATACATAATTTGTAATATGTTTATTTAAGAAGGAAGTGTGTCATGAAGTGAATAGTGTCATGAGAATTTTCTGTCCTATTTTGTTTAATTATGTTATTATTGGGGTTCAACGTGTTCATTAATATAAGTAAAACAGGTCCCAGGCCTTGTGAGAGACTTAGAAATATAAAAAATTCAGGGTTGTTGGGCATTTACTAGAGTTGAACAGGGGTTTCAGTCTTCGATGTCCAGAAGCCAGGCGGCCGCTAGTCTAGGACCAGTAAAGCAAGACAGTATCCAGTTCCGCAAGTCAGGTGGGGGGGGGGGGGGAAGCCATCATTCGGGATTCTTGTCCCTAACGCGATATCCAGTCCCGCCACTTGTGGTTCAGTGCCCCCAGTCAGGGGAAGTATTGCCAGTTTACGTCGTGTAGAGACTGTTTATACAATTGTAGTTGTTATTTTATGTTTGTGCAGCCAGTTTATCCAATGAAGACTGAGGCGTAAAAGGCTGGAAACCATTTCTGGAAGTTGAAAAGGAGTGTTTTGTTTTTCACTAGTTGAACTTGCATTGAGCGTGACCAGCCCACTAGAGAGGTACACCTATATGAGAACTGAACGGCACGCAACCCTCAGTCTGTTTAGCGGGCAATCACTATCAATCTTTTCACTATAGGATGTTCCATGTTCTGCATGTGCATTTATTATGAATCTTCATCCCCTTCATCTGTTCATATAACACATATGTTTATGATCAACAAATACAACCTGCAACACATCTTTGTAACTTTAATTTTATTGGCTTCCCGCAATTTTCAGGGTCACATGGAACAGTTATTTGCATGGTATAAACTGTATGTATGAAATTGTTTTCTTGTCACTTAAACCGCGAAACTGGCAGAGCGCCCACTCTGCGCTAATAAAAATATCTTGGTCATTCAACATCACACAGGCATAGCGATTAATTTTTCTTACACAAACCAGCCTATTAGAATATATAGCATTAACTTTGCTTCTATAGCTGCCATAACCACTTGTGAGGAAATGCAAAAGTTCCCAGAACACTAGAATTGTTATGGGGTATGACCACTTTGTGAGACACGCCAGCAAATAATGGTATACAGGTGAATTGGTCATGGACGAGTTGCTAGAAAAATTCGAGTCGTAAAATGTAAATTACCATAGGATGAAACAATATGGGTCCTATGTCAAAGCAGTATTTTTAAATTTTAGCAGTTTATATTGAAATTTAAGAAATGCCTATAAATGAAAATTGATAACTTCATTCAGAATATCCACCTTGTATCAAAGGCATTTCTTTAAGTGCAATTATAACCTAGTGGCTTCGTTTGTTTGCTTAATGTGTTGTTCCATAATTCTATAAGAAATACAATGCTTCTTTCTCAGTTACTTATAAGGGTTTTTCTAACAGAGACAACAATATTAAGCAGTTGAATATGACAGAAGTAGTATTAGTAATAGGAACTTGAACTAATGCTAAGTGTGATGTTAAACAAATATTGTCCGAGAAAATGGGTTCCTACTGTGCATTTTTTATGCTCAATACCAATGGTATGACGCAACAAATCAGACAGACTGCTGACTGACTACTTTATTTTGCAAAGGCTGAATATTTCTGGTCATTCAAATATCCATTAGAAATTAAATAAAGTAGCTTACATAGAGCGCTAATAATGGGGTGATATTTTTCGGCACCAGTTAAAGAAAGTGTAAAACTTATTGTATGTTGTCTAAAAGTTGTATGTCCTCAGCAGAAGAGATAAACGACACTCAGCCTGTACATAACGAGCAGAGAAAAGAAAGATATAAGTACAACTATATGTATGCAATCGCTAAAAGATTACTGGAAGCCAACCCGTCCCCACCATCCCCTCCTTTCCAAGATCCGGAACCGGGCAATAAGTTGGTTTCGGCTACGGAGTGTGCGACAATGGGAATAAAGTCAATTCAATATCAAGTACCAATTTGTGATATAGGGTTATTACTGTGCTCATATTCCTTTTTTCTTTAATATCCAATAATGAAGATGTAGCAAACAAAAAATGGCATACAAAAGAAAAAAACAGAGCGAAACATTTGAAATCGATTGTATCATGGTAACCTGAGTATGTCCACCTACAAAAATAACAAAATCCGACTAAAAAATTGAAAACCTCATCAAATCGGGGAGACTGAACCATGATTTTTTTTACCCTGTATATAACCATACGTATCGATACAACGCTGCTATAATGAAGAATGCTTCCGGATTTCCAAATTTATTTATCTCCATTTTATATACAGGATAACCCTTTCACTTATGAATAACTGATCTGCCACAAAGCCTGATTGGACAATGCATTTCATAAAATCTTGCAACGTACAATACCAATATCATAAATATTGCATTTTCACTTATAATCATGAAATTTCAAGGTAGTGCACAGTGCGTATATACAAAAGGGCATACAAAATAGCACTGGGACAACTTGGGTGGGATGGGGAGGGGGGGGTTCAGGTTATTATTTGATCATTTTTGAACGACGTTTAATAAGGAGAAATTTCTCCGAGAGTCACACAATGTGTTTTCACAATATAGTAATAATAATTTATAAAAAAAAAAATCTTCAAATCGCCGAAACGAGGTTTGAGTAATATAGTTAATTCACATTGTCCTTTCCGGTGCATTTTTTTTTTAATTTGGTAATACGTTTAAACCCCTGCATATTCAAATACTAGATAATGCCAACTTTCTATACCCTGAATATATTGAAATACCAAAACATGATTAACAACTATAATTGATTTCATAATATTTTCCTATCCATGAATTTGTCTAGCTAATTCTGTTTAGCTAAAATTGAAGTGACACTATCCAAAGTATATAAATGTACTTTTAGATTTTAGCAATTATAGATCAATGTAATATTTGTCGCATATAAAATATGTGTTAGTCCTTGCAATATATTCTATATATATGCATATATAGAGCACAGAATTAAATGTCAGCTATTTACATCCACGTCTCTCGTTTCTAGGGTCAGCTGGTTGTTTTGACTGCGACAAGCATGACACATTTGAAGACTTCTTTAGCTTGACATGGGTGACCGTCATTCATACTTTCTTGTTCCACTGCAGCCACCATATCATCAAATAAATCTTCTCTCATTTCCTCAGGCACCAGATCCGGTGCAGGATGAAAACCTTTCAATACAGCTGGAGTGGAATATTTTTTTTTATGAACATTCAATTTATACTTCATCAGATATTATCAATTTTAAATCAGACTGCTTCATAAATATTTGAAGTGTGTTCAGAAGTTAAGGCAAGCTGCTTGGGTTAATTAAGCATGATGAAATTTTTACTAAGTGGGGAAAAGGTGTATTTATTTAAAACAATATTGTATTTTATGTATTTCTATTTATGTAAATTTAACCAAATTTTTACATAAAAAAGACAAAAGTTTAGTATACCTCTGGTCATTAGGAACTCATGAAAGAGCACATCGTAACGCATGACATCAAATCCATGCCTCAGGACCATTTCCTTGAAGACATTATTTTTTGTCAGCCAGGGAACCCCTTTTGCCTTTAACGGCTCCATGCCCAACAAAATGTACTCCGGTAAAACATGTTCTTATTCCTGAAATTTCAAGCATAATCTATACAGAATATGGTTCATTTCGTAACAATGGATGAGAGTGATAATCAAACGAATAATATATTCATCTGCATGTGGGATGTAAGTAAATATTCCAAATAATTGTTGAGAGCTGTTACTCCGTTACCTCAACGCTTATCCACTTCTTCCAACGAGGGCTTTCAGTTATCATTTTCATAATAGCAGCCATGTAACGGTAATGTTGATAATATAAAGGGAACAGTATCATGGCCCTTCCACCTGGTTTAAGGAGCCAGTTGATGTTATCAAGAGCACATTCCATGTCACGAACCCAATGAAGCGCGTAAAAGGAAGTGGCATAGGAAAAGTAAGATCTGTACCTGGAGCTGCCTTGAAGGTTACGATCCTGAAATAATAATAATAATAATAATAATAATAATAATAATAATAATAATGATATGATAATAAGCTAATTTGACCTTAAAGACCAATGTCAAGGTTGCTAGTTTTCAAACCTGTTCATAATTTTGGTAGAAAAATCGGTGTGCCTTATTTTATTCGCACTACTTCAACAGTATCTTGATTCTCCAAAAATTGTACATTTACTCACATAAGGCCTTGAATACCAAGGTCAAGTTTAGCAGTTTTCAAGCATATAGGAGATTTTTGTGGAAATTATTTGTGTGTGTATTTTTTAGAAGAACATGTAGTACATCAAAATTATGGGCTTCACCATTATCCTAGAAGACCTTGAAGATCAAAGTCAGTTGTCAAATGATTTTGTAAATCATTACCCATGACATGCATGCTCCCCAGGGAGCCGAGAAAAGCTGCAATTATGAACAGGCCCGAAAGACCAGGAAGGCAAAGTGTAAAATTAAGTCTGATGAGACTGACATCGTCGGTGATATCAGACTATAAACCCCAACTACCTTTACCTTTAAGGAACATATAACATACATACACTAAATCGATAACTTTTTAACTCTATGGAATAAATGTTCTTTGATAAATGTATATTCTATATCTTTTCAGTCAGTAAAAAAGTACAGGAAAAAAAACATTCATTACCATGCATTATTGAGATAACTCCTATATCCTGAACCTAAAAGTGACTACGAACAACACGGCGTCAAGAAGTCTCTTCACCTTAAGGATATATAACGATGGATATTGGTATAGATATAAAGCTTGTTAATATTTATAGTTTTTATCTAAAGCCATGAGAACCCTCCAAGAACTTTCACTTTAAGTGATCCGAATGTGCTTCCATAAAAAGCCACTTTCATTTACACTCTCCCTATCACCATGGAAACACACGATTCACTTTGGAAATAGTCTTACATTCAACTTGTTCGACGCAGTGATCCGGAGTAAATTGGACAAAACTGAAGAAGGGAAAAGAGCAGATAAAAAGATTAGAAAAGACAAGAAACAAAAAATGTACCTGGAATAATTCATTATTTATGATAAGCCAGTTTTGGGATATCTGATGCCTTGAAACCTTTTGTGATAATGTCGTGATTTTGTGATATATATCAAATATAAAACCTATTATACTCTCCGATGTCGGTCATGACATGATGCATACAGGTTGTACAAAAGTAATACCAACAAATATTTAAAAAAAACCTTCTTGATATCGTAATAATGTAGACAGTGCCAAACTTTTATCCATTTTACAACATTCTAGCCAAATTTTCTTCGATTTTAACATTATGGCAGTGATATTTTTGACGTTGACGCATATGTCTATTTATTGGGGTAAGTTACTTCAGAATTGTATAATAATCTAAAATATTGAAAAACTCTTAACACATAAACATACATGTGTACAAGAGTCTGCCCAGCCATTGCAGTGAAAACCAGTTTACAGGCGAACATGCGACTGTGGACGAGGGCCGCACCATGGACAAAACTGACCGATGAGCTACAAACGAAGCATAATACATATATGATCACCTGTCATATGTATCCACCAGAACCGATAATACTGGTTCATGAACGGATCTCTAATGGAAGTCCCACGGCACATATAAAGTGTCCTGAATGTATACATAGCCACACAAGATATAATTTATCCGTATACACAGAAATAAAAGGTTTACGTTCACATTAACTGGCAGGATGAATCTATGCCCGTTAGTACTCATTGAATGTGGGATTGCTGAGACATATTATATATGCTTGAGATGTGCCTAAGATACAAACGATGTTTTAATGTTTCTACTTCTATTGAACTTAGATATATATTAAGATCTCAAACTGCTTCCAAAGAATCGGTAAACATTGTTCCGTTTTCCTTAATATAACCTAAAATGTTGCTCTCAGACTACTTCACATGTACAATTTATGCAGGCTAAAATATTCTATAATGTGAAGAATAAAAACACTTTGCAATTTCTCAAACCTGGTTCAAATTTTAAAGATTAATATGAACTATTGTGTTTATATAGTTTACTATATATATTATATTTTGCGGCCATATATGGTTCAAGATATTTTATTTTAGAAATATAAAGTTGTAAACCTATTTTCTGAAACTTGTATTTTTTTTCAATTTTTGCATATTTCAAAATGGAATATTCAGTACATTCATGAATTTGAAACTTCCTAATGAGAAATAAAACTTGTCGATTTTAACTCGATGCCAAGAGATCATTTCTTTGCTTTGCCGTTTACCAATTCAGCTATATTTAGACTGTCACGAAATTTTTTTATTTAATCATTTTTTTAATTTTATTTCTCGGGTAAGCTGCATCTTTGTATGTGTTGGGTGTAGGGCAGGGTCGTCGATCAGGGTTATTTGACATGAGACAAGAGGGGAATGCATTGCGGTCACAGAGGGCACCGCTTTGTGATATGCCGTTGTAGTAGGGGCATTCTTTCCAGTCTACTTAATATTTAGGTTATCAGTTCAAAAACTGTGTGAATGCTTCTAGCAATCAATGAGTCTCTGGTATTAATGTAATAAAAAATATGTTTTGAGCTGTTGTCACTGGTTCACTGTTATTAAAACAGAAGGTTCAATCACGAGTGTCCGCGGCTCACTATTGTCACCGCATCACGTGGTCAGGGCTTGCCGTCTAAAAGGCCGTATCTGCACTAGGTTCGAACCTGATTATGATTATACTAATCTGGGTTACTTCTTAATGGAAATAATTCGTTTTTTTTTTTACCGAAATGTAGTTTGCTTTACATAAGCCAAAATCGGGTTGTTCAACACAACGTGAGTTTACTGTGTTGCAACGTGTTATTTTACCAGGAATGATTGGATGAAAGAGAGGCGAATCTGGCCTGTCGAAAATAAGTCTGAAAGCATCTGAAAACAGTTTACTATGAACCGGGCTAAAATAAATCGAAATATCACCTTTTTATTTGATTACAGTACACGGAAGCTTCTTTGCAAATATCATGCGGTGTCTTCAAAAGTGTTCAATGAACATGAGATAACCTTTCCTACATTGCTCTTCCAAAAAAAATACACGTATTAGACGTTAAATCTAAGATTTTGACCCCTTTCTTATACAAATTCTCTACGCAGCTTGTAATAATAAATCAGTAAGTTCCCCAATTCTTAAAATATGTGAAGTAACTGAACACACTTAAAATCATGCACCTCAATAAGAGGTCCACAGGGCCCACCTATATAGTAGTCGAAAGCCAAGCGACCAGGTTATCAGAAATGAAACCTTATACTTTTATGTTAGATCGTAACCAGTTGATCTTGAGTTTGCGTATATAGCTTATTATTTTAATTAGAAATGCAAATATAACGATATATAAGTATTATTGAAATATAACGGAATTTAAGAAGCTCATACTAGAGCTAACTATATTGTGTATAGCCTAGATATACGTTACTCATGAAATATAGTTATAAACCTTTTGGGATATAAAATTGGTTTTCATTCTGTAACGGGAATAAAACGTTAATATTTAAAATGCACGAATTCCAACATTTGCCCTTAAGTCGCAACAATTGTGGTCGCCTGTAGGTTGAAATATGATCTAAAATACTAATACTCAAATATGATAAAATAAGTTATCTCCTACCTGATGATTATACCTGTACTGGTAAAAGTAGGCTTCCTCAGGTGGTTCAACTTTAAAAAATGCATATTTATATTTCGTTTGAAGCTAAAGATTTATCTGTTTGAATTATATAAGTTGTCATGATGTATGACATGGCACGCTCTTCAAGGGGGGTGTCCAGGACAAAATTTATGAAAACATTAACCTGGTTTCTTGCTCCATGACAGTAAAGATATAAAGATATTGGTAATCATGCTCATTTGCTATTTTAATTATACCTTGCAAGCTGAGTTACAAAAACGGTCTAAATAGAAGTTCACACATTATATTCATTAAGCAACCTATTTAAGAAATAAACTTTCATTCAGTGAGAGGTTTTCCTCTTCTAATTTATTCCGGATAGCATTATCTCTTCTATTCTTTCCTACAAGCTAATAACCCCGTACAGGATTACACATATCAGTCAGCTGATGTTTTCATGTCCGGTTTGTCAACATTATTTGGTATTGTTACGTAAAACCAGCTACACTCTTGTGCATTATACAGGAAACTTGTCTTTAATGACAAGGCAGGTTTTTAATATTTACCATTTGTTATAAATAACGAGGTATCAGTCAACCAAAAGAGCCTGGTAAGACAGCGTTCACCCTCTGATGTGTGTGCATAAGAATCTCTGCCTCACAAATGTTCATAAAAAAAAGAACAGAATGTTATGGGTGGCAAATCAAAAGGGGCAGTAAACTTCATTTTGTATATAACTTGGGGAAAATATATTGTTCCTCAATGAATAATACATGTACAGTCGGAGAACGTTAAATATCTCTAACCTCGATCCGAATGCACATGCACATAAAGCCTTATAATAAATGAATGACATATACATGGACCTAGATGTAGCGTTTCATGTAAAATTCACAAACTTTAGGTGATTTATTTTTCATAAGAGGGTCTGTTTTCACAAATTCCGTTTCTTTGCATTTCATATGAAGTTGCAGGGTTGCTTGTAAAGCCCGCTGTTACTCATGACGTAATACATTACACTGCGAGGTACTTACTGTTCCTTGTGAGTCCTTTAATGTGGATTTCCTTTAAAACTATTACTCATCAATTGCATCAAGCGTGACCAGCCCTACTGAGGTAGAAATTTCAGACTGGAAGGGGACGCTATATAACACGTATTCTGTTGAATGGGCAACTTTTTGGCAATAGTAACAACGTATTTAAAATAAGCTTTTGTTCGGCCTACATACAACTCGCAACATTCGTATGTTTCTTTTATCTCCTTACCCTTTAACTAACAAAGAAAAGTTCATTATCATTTCTTTGAGTTTTACTGAGTGCCTAACGGGTAGAATTAAGCCAGTTATAACCCGGACACTCCACCATAAATCAAGATAACCGTACCCTAAATTAAATAAATGCAACTCAGGGTAACAACCTTCACTAACCTAATATTGCTGACATTCAATAAATTGCCGACCAATGACTGATTGGTGATAGTTTTGATTACCATAAGGACAGTTGTAGCGTATATATACCTTAAATGAAACGGCAAATTGATTAAAAATCCTTTCCTTTTGAAGGGTGATTTTTAATGTGATCAACCTGTTTCAAAGGGGTACAATCACCTATATACCATGTTTAAATCGCACGAAAAATAGCTTCCTCCATTTAAAATATATCTGTACCTGTCAAAATATTGCCTTTTAATCGTTTTCTTACTCCTGTAGAAGAGTGTTAAAAAAGTGGACCGGGCGCGATCACAGGTGTCAAGATAAACACATAAAACGTGTCAATCAGAAGATGCCTTGACTAACTTAGCCAAAAAAAATAATGCATGTTAACTTTGGCTGAAACATCACGTGTTGCGGTTCATAGCCGGACCTCCGGTCACGTTGCCTTGTTAGGGTAAACAGCACGCAGAGTCATAAATGTGTTAAACAGCCACATGCAAGGTACTGAAACTTGGATTTTTTTCCCCCTAATTAGGATACCCCGTAACATATCCAAGATTCAGAGACTCACCATGTGGCGGGGGGGTCGTCGTATTAATATAAAACTATTCACAAAACGTTTTCTTCATAAGGTTCCATTAGCAGTAAAAGACCTGCATCCAGTTGATAAATAATAATATCAATAAATGTTTTATACCAATATATAAACTGGTAATTTTGTTACAATCTAGAGAGAGGTTGTTGTCACCTCATTAGCTCTGGATTTAACAAGGTTTCATTACCATTTCTTTTCAAAGAAGTGTACATAAAGAAATGATTTACTTTTTAATTATCTTCTTCCTTCCATGCATGTGAAAATATAAAGTGTTTTATTTAAATCCTTTCGTGTGTAAATGTAAATGTGACATTGCCTACAAAGCAACACGTCCATAAGACATTTACCATTTTCACTTTCAGATATCATACAACTTCATATTTTCTACTGACACAGACACACTGTGTTCATCACTCAAACGCATATTGGATTGTTTTAGCCATCCAATGGAAATTGTCTGGCAGATTCCATTTCAGATTGGGAGAGATTATAAAAAAACGACTTGAATCACGTGAATACAATACGCGGATCCGGAGATCCCTGAGGTGCGTAACTGCTGCTGCACTAGCAGCATTGCGGGCAAAAACAAAAATGGCCGACAGCAACCGTTCACCAGCATCGTCATCAGCTATGGATTTTAGCGTTCAAATTGTACAACAACTAAGAAAATACCTAACAGCTCTGGGAATTCAGTGTGCGGGCTATAAAAAGGCCGAACTTGTTGGGCTTGCTCAGCAGGCGGACCTTTTGGGGCTAAACTTATCGATACGTCAGATGATCACGAGGAAAGCCTTGACAAACACCGGTCAGGACAGGGAGCTGACAACAGGGAACAAGTACTGCCCCGCTTAAGCTCTGTTAACAACTGGACCGAATACCTGGTGAAAATTCCTCCCATCGAAACGTCAGATGTAGTTGTATATTTCCTCACCGTATGTGAATGGAGTTCTGATAGAATTAAAGCCCATAAACATGATCGCGGGTACAGATTGTGCATGGACAAGCATGTTGCGAGTGTCAGGCTTGCTTATCTTGCCCAATGGAATTTTGTGTATATCAAAGGGACGTGCGTACCCGAGAAACGGGAATCAGCAGAACCGTACTGTGTATGGCTTTTCGTGAGTAAGGACGGCAGGATCAAATCTGGAGGGTGCAAATGAGTTGCAGGGTATGTTTTAGTTTAAATAAGTATTAGTTATCATAAATAGTAAATATCAACAATTAATCAGTAAAACTTCTACTTTAAAAAACCTCGATTTTACTCTTAATGGCAATTTATTCAGAACACAAAACAGAACAGGTTATAAATAATATTTATTATAGACGTGCAATCAAAATATATAATTTACAGGGTGAATCAGGAAACCATACATACAGAAAATCTTGTCAGCAATAAATTTAACTTCACTTTCTGATACCGAGAATTCAAATTAATGTTGAAACAGTAATCATTAGCACAGACCATTGATCAAACAGTAAATGTATATGAACTCTACTGTAAATATATCACAATATCAAATCTTTGATATATTCATTTTAAATTGTTTACAATGTATACGACAAGCTGCAATCAATAGCACTGACAATAAATAATACTATGAAATTATATAAACTACACTGCAACAAATATTACAGAACAGGAATGTTTTGGTGTACTCGGTTAATTTATTTGAGCTATACACATACTTAATACTATTGTTGTTACAGAGATGGCGGAACATGTAAACATGTTGTAGCTCTCCTTTATGTTGTTCAGCAGTTTTGTTTAAGGCATCAAGACCGTCACAATAAATTTGGATAAGTTCAGAAAACCATCACGCCCAATGCAAATCAGTAAAATCAAGATGACCTCGTGTGTGTGCCCTCTGTCTATACCTGCTGTGTACAACACCTGTAATCTTTTTCAGCTGAACAAGCGAAAAGCATACAAAATGAGGTCTTTTTCCTGTGTTTGAAAGCAGCACAAGATTCTGTGATCCTTAGAAGCCTGACACCCCCACCTGGAGTTACATTAAAGTTTCAGCAGCCCACCGTCTCTGAGCTAGCTATAGCCTACCAGGAAAATAATGACTCCGCTACAGGATTCATAAATTACTTGAAGGAACAGTTAACTTAACAAAATATACATGGCATATATACATATAACCAAGGAACAGATGAGGTACACCTCCATAGAAGGTGCAGAATAACAGCATCTGTGTTACATCCCATATGCAACATGCAAAAACCCTGGAGGGCATCACACAGTGTTGAAAAAAATCCTTGGGCATACGGACAAAGACCTCAGCTTACCTGCTATTTTCTTATGGTCGCACGTCAGATATACTAAAAAATAATGATAAAACACATGGACAGTATAAATTAGAACAGTCTGGACTTGTAGTTGATTTTGAGGAGCCTCACTTAGGTGTATCACCTGATGGCATTGTTACATGTACATGTTGTCGCACCAGAGCCTTCGAAATAAATGTTCTTACTAATACAAAGACATGTCTTCATCAGAGATAGCTGCCACAGGAGCCTCATCACATTTAACTCTCAACTGATGGGGATGTTGTGCTTGACAAACATTCACCGTGGTATTACCAAATACAAGGTCACATGGGAGTCCTTAAGATTGAACGCTGTGATTTTCTGTTTTACACCGAAAAGGGTCTGCACTGTGAGAGTATTTATTTTAATGAGGCTTTTTGGCAAGATATCAAGAAAACCTGCAGATAAGTATAAGAAACATGCATTATCCCGGAATAAATGAAATTTCCAGTGAAATAAATTTAGTTAAATCTTGTCATATTGCATATTCAGGTGGACTACTTCTTAACAAGTGGGAGTAATAAATTGCACAGAGCTGCAGCAACTGCAATAATCTGGTTTCCTACAGGCTGCAATGTCAGTGGCATAACCTGATTCAATAATCTGAATTTATTAGTCCTTTAATTGCCATTTTATCTTAATTTTGCAACGCAGCTTGTCTTATAAATTTCACCAATGTTTAACCTATTGTTTTTTCCCTATGAACATTTATATATGTATGAGGTATGTTCAATGTTGCCTGACGTTGTAGGAGCAGATCCTTTATTGTAAAGCCTCTGTCGGCCATGATATCCCCAGGCTGAATCAAATCATGCAGGCCACTTTCTTTTGTTATAAACCTATCAGGCACATCCCCCCCCCCCCCCCCCCCCAGTTCTGAAATTAAACTAAATGCCCCCTGTGGTGTTATGCCGAGTAATGCTTTGTATGTATTGTGTGACTCGTACTGACTGTATGTTGTTGCTCTGAAATAAAACTAAATGTCCCCTGTGGTGTTATACGGGGTTATGCTTTGAATGTATTCTGTGAGTTGTACTGACTGTATGTTGTTGCTCTGAAATAAAACTAAATGTCCCCTGTTGTGTTATACGGGGTTATGCTTTGTATGTATTGTGTGACTTGTACTGACTGTATGTTGTCGCTTTTGCTGATCTGGGCCTTTTGTATGAAAAACTCAATGCAATCAATTATAACTCAGGTGTTTGGATATTGTCTCTTAAAACTAGGTGGCATGTTTTTTCTAATGTGTTCTCTGGATAGCAATGTAATTAGGAGTTGTAAGAGTGTATGCATTAAGTTTATCCTAGTAGTGAATACACTAGATGCTGTGGAACTTGACACCCAAAAACAAATACCCTTAAAAAACAAACAACCCCAATCTGCCCTTATCAAGGTCATTAGAACTTCATCGTATCTGGTGAGTTTTCGTTGAGGACCTGGCTTTTTCTTATTAGGATTGGTTTTGTAGTCTTCGGTGAGTTTGCTTGAACTCGTTGTCCAATATTTTATTTTAGGCTCTGATTTGCCTATTTTTTAAAAGGCCTGTAAGCATGTCTCTGTTTGGCAAACCAGTATATTGCCGGACAGACTTGTCACTCTCCATTACAATTTCGACCACCAGCTCTCTCCTTAAAGCTGCCTTGTCTGACGTCCTTCTTCTCAGACCATCATTTTCGTCAGATAGCTTCTGGTATGAGGCCTCCATTTATTCAAACGTGATGAGGTTGATGTCTGTTTGTATAGGCATGTATGTGGATTGTTTTTCAGTTTATTCATGTTCTGCTGGGTACTGATGATCACTGTTTGGTGCCTTGGTTGTTACAACAGCTGAAATTAAAATATATATGAAAATACAAATTACATTTTGTTGGTTTGCTTTTAAATGAGATAATTATTAATGATTTCTATATTTCAATGCTATATCTGATAATTTGTGAAGATATTTCGAGACTTGTATAAAATTTCCTAATGACATCAAATTTTAATTTATTTTTAAGAAGTATCTCAGCTTTGCTATAATTTTTGAAAAACAAAAAAACAAACACACTTTAAATATATAATGTACACATATTTGAGAGTAACGTTATTACATTAATTTATTTAAATGCATACAAATCTATTATGTGAAAAAAAAATAAAGTTTTAAATCTATAAATGTTTGGGGGTATAAAAATCTACATGTTAATATAAATATTAACCAAGAGTTAATATTTCAAATAAATCATGTAAAAAAGTGTAGTTTAAAAAAAATTGCACAAACCTGATTCTGATTGGGTATAGTTTTCAACGACTACTTTCCCGCAATTTCCTACTATCCATCCTCGCATCTAACAATGTTTCGGGCACGCTAGAGCTGAAACGTCCTTCTGATGTCGACGGGCCGTTTGATTGTGACCGAGTCTCACGAAGTTGATGTATCTCGCGCTTGTTAATTGATGCAGGGGATCGAGCAGTTATAGGTAGCTTATAGTTGTTGTAGCTAAATAGTTCGGGAAGAGGATTTTCTTCTTATGGTCAGGCATTGCCACCAAAGTGCATCGAGCAGATTCGGGTATGTTGATAAGGGACATGGAAAGGGTCTCTCCGCACCATCTGAAATCACCGATTTCAGAGGCATCGATCCGTCTTTCCTGACGGAAACTTGTGGAAGCACACGTATTTCATATACGGGTACTTTTTTAGATTCTTTCGGCTATCTAACGTACATTCGTACGCACAGCAGTGGTTTCCTGGCATTTTTTCAGTTATCCGTAATCAAAGTCTGACTAAGCAAATTAAGCGTCGGCCATCTTTGTTATTGCCCCCCACGGACTCCAGCGACAGTGGCGCACCTGCCGGGAATCGCCTGATATTTTGCCTCCCGTACAGGAGAGGGGGGATCTTCGGCGTCGCGTATTGAGTAATTTTAAGTGTTGGTAAGCCAACCAATCGGAATGATATGGAATAAAGAGGATTATTCGCTTCTAATTATAACACCAGTATTCTCGACTGTGCCATTATTTAGTGTAGTTAACATGTAATGTTATAAACTGAGACCGCAACTGAATTTAGTTAAATGAAATACCAAAATCCCTGGTTGGTGTTATTTAACCCTCATAGGTTTATCGCATTTGGTATATTACAGTTGGTGTATTGCTTCTACTATTGCAACATTTGACCATCTGTTATTAATACTTTAACTCTTATTTAGTTATATGTTACAATTACTATAACTGATGTTGATGGGATTATATTTCATATAAATTAATGGCTTTACTAGTATACTTAATACAGAAATACAGAAATGTTTTGATTATTTGTCAGATATAAGGGTTATACATGTATTTTGATTATTTCATAAGGAAATGCTTTGCGCAAGAGACTCGTGAATATTTACAAAGTGAGGAAAAACTGCTCGTCCTGAGCCCATATTGGTATATATATAATCTATGAATAACTGACAGAGTGTATCCATACATGGATAGGTGCAATAAAATTACATTTTATCGGCAAAAGTACAATACTGTCTACAAAGTACAATAAATGTTCTACCAAGTATGCCAGCTGCAGAGAGGTATCAGCGGAAGAAGTCTTATGATCCTGGACGCCTCTTTTTAACTTTGTCTGTATGTGTCGTAATGAAGAACCTCCGTTATTGTGTGATACAGGAAGTCTGAATTTAATCCATGAACCTAAAGATTCAAACCTATTCCTCTGGCCTCAGTGCAGTGGCATGTGCGTGCGGATCCTTAAATAGAGGTATTCCTACCATTGACACACCATGGTACAAGGCTTTGGTAACTCAGGACGAGTGCATTAAAATCGTTCAGAATTTAAGTGTAGCAGCCATCGATTTAGTTAAAAAAACAATGCTGCAGCCATCTCAAGACTAAATCGTTTGGGCCATTCTTCGATGTTATTTCCTCCTGACTAGAGGATAAATCGTCATCGATTGTGAGATATAAAATATTCCAAGTCTTTAGAAACTGCAAGTGCTCCCTGGCAGTAACAGACCAAGGTACTCTATTTTTGGCCACGTTGGTTCATGCCAAAATAAAATAGTATCAATAGTAATGCAAAATTAGGAAGCGCGCGCGAGTGGGTCAGATCATGTTTGTAATACGTCATCAGATACTTGTTTTCGAGGTGAAGTGTAGTTATCCGCAGCAACTACCGATGACTTATAATGTGAGCAACCTTTTCTTAACAAGATAAAAAAAATGACCTGTTGGTTAATACCATGTCTTTAACAATATGCATATTATTTCGTCAGGGGATTTAAAGGTTATAAATAAACGATTAAATTTATTCTTTATCTTCATGTTCACTGCAAATTGATATAATAAAAAATAGATGACTTCTCAGCTTCGATAATGTGCAACTGAACCAGTGATAATCCGGACAGTCAAAGAACTTAGGGCTATGAATAAAATACATTGATATTTCTACAATGTGCTGAAAAAGGATGCGATTAGATACGTCGGAATCTGGCATTAATGTATTTGGTATGACTTGGTATAGGATAAATCATTATATGATTGGATTTCACTTCTTTACCCCACTAAGGATGCTCCTCGGCATATCATAAATTACACAGACTCAATACAAGAGGAAAAAGTCGTATTAATCAGAAAGCTAATTAAAAATATCAAAAAGCTATAAATATATCATTAATTTATTTTATAACTTTTCATTATCATTAAAAGATTTTTATCTTTTGATAAATATTAATATCAATAAATGGATAACATCAGTGTGTTATACTGAGATCTTGGTAAAATCTCGAAAGAGGTTTTTGAAAAAAAATTGTGCCTTGGGTGAAACAAGATTCATTTATCCTGAAAATAGCTTGTGCAAATGTTATATGACTCTAAACGTCTTGGCCCATATACATTAGATATAGTGTGTCATAAAATCTTCCGAGAGATATATTATTTTTTTCCTGCTTGTTCTACATTCCTTTTGGAAGGCATAAGAGCTGGAGATGACTGAGGAGGAATCTAGGGCGAGCTTATTTGCAAGTAAAAACTCAAATTAAACATGGATCAGTTCAGGTTTTCATACACTAAAATATCCCTTTCTCTCATAATTTCTCCGATGAAGGGTAACGCTTATATATTAGCCAAGATAGTGTATGTTGCACGCAACGCCAAGGATTTTGCCGTCTCCTACTACCACTTTTGTTCATTCAGTACACCGTTTGGTCCATGGTTTTGAAGTTGGGTCATTTTGTAATGCATTCCTCTCAGGCGATCTCGTTTTTGGCAGCCGTATTGAACATCTGCGTTCTTATTGGATTAATCTTCAAGAGGCAGATATACCATTTGTAATGTATGAAAAATTATAGAAATTGCCACCTATTGATTGGGAAGTTAGCAGCGTTTTTGGAACGGCCACTTGATCCAAACAACTTGGATCGAGTTTGCCATATCGCTCAAATTGATAATATGAAAATGAATGATAACTTAAATCCCGGTATCAGTCACTTGTTGCTTCCAGGCTCCGAGTTTCTGAAGAATGGCGTTGTCGGGGACTGGAAGACGCTGTTTAAAGAGGTACTAAGACGTCAAGTGGAGAAAATAAATAAATGATCCGTATAAAGACTTTTGTTGTGATTTTTATGGGGAGTATACAGATTGGACAGTCCAAGAGCAATGTACATGCCTTTAAATTTTTTGTTAAGATTCAGACATTTCCACAGAATGTATGTCATTTTCTAGTGATTTTTGTGCTGTTTGTTGAATGATTGCAATTTGTAGATACTTCATTAACCCACCATGCATATATACACATGGGAAGGAGACTTTGAAATGTAAATAAGGAATGCAATGATATAAAAGGCAAGTACTGAGAGGCACTATATCTGACCGCACCCATCAATAGATGATGTGTTATGCAAGGACCTCTGAAGTGACCTCTATAAACACATCTGCTCTGAACCTTTGAGTGTAATATTTTTGAACACTCCGTACCATTTAAGTCCCTCAGAAAGCTCCTTGCAACCATAAGGTTAAGACAACCACACCGGAAAGCGGACGATCCTAGGTTTGAATCCCACCGGCAGTAAACCGATTTTAAATCGGTGTATACCCTAACCATCTAAAGACAAAGAACAAGCATGGCTATTCATATATCTGTTTATCTCTCTATCTCTCTCTCTCTCTCTCTCTCTATATATATATATATATATATATATATATATATATATATATATATATATATATGCTGTTTTGGGGGATAATAAGATCAACTCTTTGGACCTGCACTAATTGTTCTGACCATTTAACAAGTATACCTGGTTTATGTTTTTATGGCCACTGTGCAATCAGATCATGACACCTCACTTCCAGCTAACTTGCACCATCCGAGTCCGCTCCTGGACCTCTGGGGCATGCTTGCTGCAGCCTGGTGGCCCCTGGCAGTGGGGTATATTTTGTTGACAGTGAATTTGTTAATGTGTGACACATTCCTTCTACTCAGAGTAAAAATTTGTTTATATCCGGATCTAACTCGAACTTATATGATAATTCAGGTCCTTATCCATCCCAAATTCACTTATGTTAAAATCAACTTGTTAGAAAAATACACTTTCAGTTTATCTTTTAATCCTGATCTTTTCGTTAGGACTAGGAATTTTACAAATATTTTTTAAAATGCTATGTGCTATAAAAAGGTAACATTCCACTCGCAGTGGACATTGCAATGAATTTCCTTGCTGTTGCATGTTATTTCTTAAAACACTCTTTTCTGGTTATATTTTCGCAATCTCTGTGCTCGTGTGTGGGTTTCTTTTACCATTAGGACTTTAAGTAGCTAATGAAATGTTTTACTTTTCTTTATCTCATTTACAAGTCCCAATCACAAAATAACTGGCAGTGGCACTCACCGATTTCTTTTCACACGACGCAACATACTCCTGTAATTATATGCAAGAGGAATTCAATGTGGAGGCCTCTCACACGACCCATTATATTTTAATGCGGATACATATAAAGGAGCAGATCCAGTAGGAATGCTTGTCCTTTACTGATGTGTAAACTCTTCAGAGTGTTACCGTAATACTGATAATACATTAAGCAGTCCTAATAGACTTTCATCTAGGCATAATTAAAGATAACCTGCAAGAGAAACATCCATTTTGAAGACGATGCTGTGGAAATATCTCACAAATGACTGAATTGAATTGTCACAATTTAAGACGATTATTATTCTTGAGTTCTCAGTTTTTCCTAAAAGTTATTTCTCATACATTTCATATTAAGTAGCAGGGTTGTTTCAATATGAAAACTATGACAAAACCAATTACAAAGATAGGCACGTGTTCTCCTTGGCTAATTTGATGTACAGTTTTAGGTTAATTTAAATTTCCATGATAAAAAGTGCCTATTTGAGATGTACCTATAAAATGTCACTGAACGGTACATAACTCTAATTCTGCTCAGCGGTCTATATTTTGGGCATTACTGAAAACCATTCCAATGAAGTTTTGTTCGTCCTGCATTGAATTATTATCCAATTTCTCTGTTAAAACACAAGATTTGGTTATGATCAGAAAAAATAATTCAAGTAAGCCTGCCACACAATTTGCATAAAAATTCAAGATGATAAACCTGATTTATTGGACAAACTTTTTTTTTAGGCTTGCAAAATACTCACTATTCTATGGCCTAGCTAATTTGCATGGTGGACCAAACCTTCTTACATTTTGTGTATTCTTTAAACATATAATGTAATTTGAAACAGTTTTCTTGAATATATGTATATTAGCATTGTTTAAGAAGTCTCAAAAATTGCTCTGCGTAGTATTCAAAAGTATTTTTCTTTCATTCTAAGTCAACACAACATTTTTATTAATAATTATTAGTCTTTATAAGGGAATACTGCCATAATCAAAGTAAATTTCCCTGCCATTTACAGCTAATAAACTGACCCTACATGATGATATATAGACCCATGTAAGAGGACCTACACCATAAACCCGTATCGACTGACAAGAATTGGAATAACTTTATACTTCTATGAAATCATGAATCTACATTGATTCGTACACCGTGTATCATTAGTATGCTTGTTACTTCTTCCTCATTCATGCATCAGTCTCAGTCATGAAATTAAATTCCAAACATCAAGTGTAAAAAAGTTAAACGCAAAAGGAGACAAAGTTTCTTGGTGCTCTATTCCCACGGAAGGTCTAACATGAATTAAGTCAGCGGCTAGTCAATAAACATATGACATATCAATGGCTTTGTATATACACTACATCGGATGAACATGTCGATCAAAATCGTAAAATTAGGACTCGTTTCGCCGAGTTCTGGAGGAAGCGTGAACAGGTGCCTACGTGCCACTTGAGTTTAATGGCAATAATTCAATGTTCTTCTTATTCCCAATGAACCATGACCCAAAATCATCGAATGTCTTTTAACTTGATGCTCCTAAACTTCTACTCTAAAGCTGCATGGATCTTGATCATTATAACACGAATTCCGAGAAACTGTATAGAATTCCAGGGTAAAATAAAGGCATATCGCTGTCGGGGAAGAATAAAGGCGTCGTCATATCCCAGTTTCCCATCTGTTAGTTCAGAGAATGCCGACGATGCATTTTTTATAGCTAGAAGTGGCTTTGGCTATCATGAATAGCAGATACATATTAAAAGGTTAGCAGTTGTAATGTCAGTTTTTGTTCTGTGGAATTTTCTGACCTAAAATTTATGATGCGGGTGCACCACCACTACTTTCTAGAAAACACACATTATCAATGTCTTCTGAAATACCTACGAAGCCTGATTTATTAGTACAATATAATTGATCTTCAAAAATATGTCACTATTAAGCCGATCTCAAAATAATATATATATATATATATATATATATATATATATATATATATATATATATATATATGACGTGGAAATATATATTGCTAGACATACTTCGGATTATTTACATAATGGGCAAGAAATACTCTCACAAAATCCATATTTGAATAGTTTTTACTATAATTTTTATAATGATTTACATACATCGTGTAAAACTTTATCTGCAATAGTTTAACTTTTCACCTCTGCTACATTTAGTAGAGAACAAAAAATATTCATTAGGTTCTTCACATAAAACTTTGAAGATTGCACCTTTTTTTTTTTGGTTAATTCTCTTTTACGATGTGCTAAGCACCTCAAAACAATGCAAATAAGTTGGAAAATATTATTTTGAATATTATGTCTTGACATACCTCTATCTACCGTTTTATGGATCATGAAACAACAGCATCATTTTATATTTTACTGAAAATTCTTTGCGGTTATGCTATCTACAGCGATTCATGACGTTACATCAATCTGCATGGTTACACCACATGTGGTGTCCCCATAAGTGAAGGCAAGTCTGCATTTCACATGATGGTGGGTTTTTGTGTACATATAGTTCAGGGCATTATGAGCATATTTTATGTTTAAAGATACATTTTCTTTTCAAAAGACTTTGTTGCTTTACATCCTTTGTTCAAAAGTTAATTTTCTTTTTTCAAACTAGCTTATTCGTCATTTGTGTATAAAATGCCATGTCATACCTCATACCGTATACGGTATTAGTAGTATAAGTATGTTGGTGCCTAATAAGCTACAAATTCGGACTAGGACAATAAAAACTTTATTTTATTTGTTATGTTCAAGGACGTACCTCACCCTCCTTTCTGTATCCATTCTTTAATATATTTTAATTATTCACCTGATATCAATTGATAGTCACTTTAGGGACACTTCTTTCTGTATTAGTATTCAGTCATTATATATAATGTCACGTCCTTCAATGATGACTCTTCATTTCCTCTCATTATCAACACATCATGCAGATCTCCTTACCATTAGAATAAATGTTTATATTTACATTTAGTTTAGTTAGACCTTTCTCGTTATATATACCACTGTCATATTTATTAGAAGTGAAGCAATGACATTTATTGTTAAAGTTCCAGTAAAGTTACCTTTCCGACCTGACCATTAAACAACACCCCACTCCAAAGGGAAAATGTCTTTGCCCACCCCGTCCAAGCAAATTAATCCCATTATGTTGAGTCCTGTCAAACTTTGTTGCTTCTTGTTTCACTTAATGTAGATATAAGCCAGTTTGTCCTCTCGTGTCCGCATACACAGAAACTATATACAAAATGACAGACGTGTGTACCTGTGAAATTTCCTATGAAGTAAATGGCTGCTTCTTTGGGGAAGGTATGCGTTATTTTTCTGTTACCAAACTGGAGTGTCTGGATAAGATAAGAAATTGAAATTCAAGATGGAGACATTTATCAGTGCAGATTACCCAAAGCAGGTGCTCTTTTCCTTGCAATCAAGCATGAGACATATGTCTACTAGTGTCACAAAAGCAATATATAAACTACGCCGGTAGTTAAATGCAAATATAAAACTGCATGTATGAACGCACTATGAATATGATGTACCTTGTAAAAAACATGAAACAATCAGACACAACTTTTTAGGTCTAGAAGCAGTGTAGGTATTAAAAGACAGTAAGTGACGGAATGGTTTTCTTGTTATTCATTAAAATAAAGGAAATGCTATGTCCTGGTGAAAAATAATGCAACATTTATGTTTTTGTCAGTTCTTTAGGGTAACACGTGGATGTCAACACACTACATCATCAGAGCAATATTACAGATCAACACACTACATCATCAGAGCAATATTACTGCAAGGCGCACTCGATGCTATTGAGAGAACAAAACTCGTCCATTCAGAAAGACTCTTTAATTTTGACTATCCAAACGCCAACAGGCAGTCCCACCTTGGTCTGTTTCTTCCCCACCTGCAATATCAGTTCCTACCGAGGGACTTTTGTAATGAGAGAGTGAAGATTGTCTGTGTCGTAGGAAATGCAAAAGATGTTGCCGTCTCCTATTTACACTTTCATAGATTAAATGTTGCATTTGGTCTTTGGTTTGGAATTCGGGATGTATTCGTCAATGCGTTTCTCTCAGGAAATACTGTATACGGTAACTGGTTTAGTCAGCTAACAGCCTGCTTGGCTAAAAATCGTGAAGGAAATATCTTATTTGTGAAGTATGAAGACATGATTCAAATTGTCAACGTTGGATAGGAAAGATAGCAGCATTTTTCCGGTAAACTGCTTGATCGATCTGAATTAAAACTGCTTCTCCATATATTTCACCCCGGCATGGTTCCGGGATCCACATTTCTGGGAAAAGGAATCCTCGGCGACTGAATGACACTGTTTACAGAGGAACAGAGACGTCAAATGGACAAAAAAGTAAATGCGTATCAAAGATATTGGCTGTCACTTTTATGTAGTACATGAAAAAAAGTTTGCCGGACAGCATATACTTTGTTTTCGAAATAAAATGGAAATATCTCAAATACTAAAATAATTGTATGCAAATAGGAGCGCAATTCCCATCTGATCTTATTGCTTTTTTCAAAAGCTGAAAAGATTTGTTCTATTTTTCACTTATTAAGGTTAATTTTTTATCATTAAGAATCACGATTTAGACTTATTGTTGTTACGGAGTGACATAAAAGCGGACCGAACTGTATCGCTAGTGAAGCTTGCTTTTCTAGCAAAGCGGCTGAAACGCCAGACATGTGCGCCACCGACATGAGTTCGAATCTTGGACAGGCCCAATATTTTCCCCTGAGCAATTTCCGGATGTGTGACTCATGGGATAGTCTTGTACTGGTAGAAGAACGCTCTTAAGAGGGGGTGGGTTACAGGGTGACATAAGAGCGTAGCAAAGCTTTTCTAGCGAAGCGGTCTTTAAATATGTGTGACCCTTGTTTTAACTACGCCAGTGAACAATAATTTTCCAGTTCCTTATTATCATTGTAACTGAAGTACATTATCATACATTCTTTCATTTTCATACTGTAATTTTCCTTTACATCTATTCAATCAGCTGAATTCATCTTGGACATATTTACTCTTTCAGTTTCCAGGCCCGGAAAGCGGACTGTAATATTATCGATAGTTTTAGTATAATAGTTTATAGAATATTTCAAGCATAGCCTTTTAACATTTTCAGTGGTGCTGCTTTAAATGTATTGAGCAATTCCTTTGGCCATTTTCCCTGTTCTGTATCTGCAACATTGCGTGTTTAAATTGAAAAGTATACTCAGTCTCTAGGAGTGAATTACTATTGTCTAAATATTTGTATTGATTTAATGTTTGATCAGTGTATCTCTTTTCCAAGTTGCACTCTGAAGTGTAATCAAAGCTGTAAGTATTACACTCGAAGAATTTAACAAACTAACAGTTTGTGGTATTGAATATATTCGTTCCTTTTCTCGCTGATTTTAAGAAAATACCTCACTCGAAATGTCATCTCTGACTTTTATTGCTTAATGAGTTATTCTTAGTCATCGGTAAATAATTATCATTCACTTTTAGTTTAACATTTTCTTCAGTTTTAACCGAGCAGCAATTAAATTGTTGTCGCGCAGATGAATTATAATATTCGACCACCAACGTTCTCCCTTCTATAAAAACGTCCTCAGACATTGAAATTAAATTGTATTTAGTTGTCAGTGTGTATGCATATATTCATACTGTATAGTTGTGTTTTCCCCTAAATTAGGATACTGAATATTGAAAAGCAATGAAAAAACTCATTTGATGTAAATTTAATCTTCATGGATAACCTTTGGAATTTTAGCCAAATTCAACAATCGGCACAACATAAATACATATCCTTTTACTTACCCGTCAAATGCAAATGTGGAATAATCATATCATGAATTAGATTATAATGTGTTATGTCACTGCTTGTTCGTGTAAGCAAATATATCACAACTGTACAAAATTTTTCTTGGATACCCGGGCTTAAAGACTTCCCACAATGTCAGACGTGTGCGGCTGTGAATCTTCTCATGAAGTAAAAGATAGCCATTTTGTGGAAGGCATCCGTTATCTTGCTGATACAAAACCGGAATATCTTGAAGAAATAAGAGCATTTGAAGTTTGCGATGGAGATATATATTTGTGTGGATATCCGAAATCAGGTGTAGTATTCATTGACATTATGTATTGCACTTGAATATATCATTATTACTACCTTTTGTTACCATCTTTATTTTGGAAAATCCATATGCGTAGATAATTTCGTGAAAGGTAATTGTGAAATACACATTATAGTATGAATAACAAGTTATAGGTTAGTAAATATACAAAACATTGAACATTACAAGCGTAGAGACTATTGTGGATTTATAGAGTGTTTAACTTGTTTGACAAATATTTCTTATCTTTAAGACCCGCAATAGCGCCCATTCCAAGTCTCAGGGTTTTACTTTATTTCAGGTAATCATTGGCTGTCAACCATCATCAGGGCGGTATTGCAGCAAAACAACCTCGATAATTTTGTGAGTACAAAAATTCTACATGCAGAAGACATGCTTCATTTCAACTTTCCAATCGCCAGCAAGAAAACGCACCCGGGTCTTTATTTGTGTCATCTGCAATACCAACACCTTCCGCAGGACCTATCTAAAAAGAGAGCTAAGATTGTGTACATAGCGCGCAACGCAAAGGATGTTGCCGTTTCTTACTACCACTTTCATAAAGTAAATACACGCTTTCATCAGTGGAATGGAAGTTGGGACGGGTATTTTAGTGCATTCCTGTCAGGCGACGTCGTTTTCGGCAGCTGGTTTGAACACCTGCGTTCCTACTGGATTCATCGTCAAGAAGCAGATATATTGTTCGTGAAGTATGAGGACATGATACAAAACTGTCGCTTATGTATTGGGAAGATAGCAGGGTTTTTAGAACGGCCGCTTGATCCCGACAATTTGGATCGAATTCACCATATCGTTCAATTTAATAATATGAAAATGAATGATAACTTAAATCCCGGTGTCGGTCACATGTTTCTCCCAGGCGGCGAATCGATGAGGAAAGGCATCGTCGGAGACTGGAAGACAATGTTTACAGAGGAACAAAAACGTGAAGTAGAAAAAAAAGTAAATTATCTGTGCAAAGATATCGGCTGTGACCTTTATGATGAGTAAACCAATTCGGCAATCCAGAAACAATATACAGCCGGTTCCACATAATTAAGAGCTGGTTTATTGAAATTTCTGTTTAAATTATTCAATTTTCGAAATTCAACAACATTTTCCATTTTTTATGTATTAAATTCGCCGTTGAATTTAAATATTTATAATCGACAATTGTTTACATTTCTGAAAATGAGGTTCAAGCCTGGACTAATTGAAACCCACCGCCGGTGAGGTCTATAATTACCCCTGCCCTTTGTCTTTAATAAAGCAAGGGCGACTTGCAAGAACTCAAACGAGCTTACTGGAATCCTTGGACTATGTTGTTTATCACATCCCGGATTGATCTAGGGTTAAACAAAGTGAAATAACTAACTCCAACTTACTCACCACCCCTGACTGCGCATGTTATTTACATACAAGTGCATACACTACTATTAGGACACCTATTGATTGTACTCCTCATTGCGGAATCATGGTTTGCAACAAAGAAATATATTTTTTAAGATACATATAAAGTGACTTGATGTAACGTTTTACGTTAATTTAAGTTTACATGATTACTAATGTCTTGATAATCACTCGCTTAATTTGCATTTAACTTGACCAACCCTACTGGATAGTTACTGTCAAATGGGAAATCAACGGTGAATTACTTATTTTGTTTAGCGGACAAGATTCTGGGAAAACTATCAATCTTTTCAATAAAGGATTTTGCATATGCATGTTCTATGAATGTGTAACCCTCTGTTAATACACAAAGACGGGTTAATTATCAGCAAAATAATTCCTGTAACCTGCAACACAGTTTTGTATTAATATCTAATATGTTAAACCTTTTGGGAAATCCTATGTATCTGGGCTAGTAAAAATACTCATTGTAATACAGCCAAGCTTACTTGCATGGTCCACCTAACACTACGTGTCCTGTATGTTTTAATAATTAGAAACAGTTTAAGACGAGCACAGAATAATCGTTGATCTAATTCCTGGTAGACCTTCTTTTGGGCTAGGGCCAAGAAACTTTACCTCCTTTGGTGTTTGAGATCTCCACATTTTGGAATTTACTGCCATGACTGAGGGAAAAAAGAGGACAATGAAGATGCACGTTGTGCGAAACAGTATAGAATGATGAATGTGTGAAATCGTTTCCGTCTTTGTTACAGAAAAGAAGAAAAAGGCAGTTTCTAGAATATATTTGTATCATCAGTATTTTTCAAAAAGTTTTAAGAATTTTTCAGCGTTCAAAAGTTTTTGTTTTATTTTTAGTCCAAACATCATTGTTCATAATAAAAAAAATAATGAGCTGTGCCAAAACATCGGCTTTGACTTTTATAATGAATTAACCAATCTGACAATCCAAGAACAATATACAACCGGTTCCACTCAATTGAGATCTGGTCAATTTTAACTTTTTGCTTAAATTAATTTTTATCCCTTATCTATCTATTATCTATCAAATTCGCCGTTTAATTGAAACAGTAAAAATCAAAATGTTCAGATATTTGAAGCTAAACTTCTGAAAATGAGGTTCAATCCTCGGTTTATTTAAACACACTTCCGGCGAAGTTGTAAATAACTCCTGCCCTTGTGGTCCGGACGGTTATCCGGATAATACACAAGCATGGGCGACTTACGATACATCATTCCGTGATGCATTAAAGGATGGTTTTACTTCCTTTTGAGTAGTTATACTGAATATCTATGGTCTGTTTTACCCTGCTCACACAGTACCGGACGATACTTGCTTCCTTTTCACTTACCAGAAACGATGCCAGTTTGACAACTTCTTCCCCTTTGGTGGAAGTTTATTACCATTAAAAAAGGAACAATGTAAGTATCTAGATTCAGTTTTATACTTCAGTTTGATCAGTAAAATTGAAGTAGATAAATGGTCATTCTTAGAAGGTTTTTTTCCCCATTGCAATTTTATCTATTCCTTACTAAGAGATTTAAGAGGAACATTTACCTGCAACAATCTTTGAAATACAACGACAATCGTCAAAAGCAAAGCTCTCCTGTTACAGCGATCTATAGCTGCTCTTCGAAAAATAGAAATTTTCGAAAGTCTCAAAAGTCTATTGAAATTGCCCACCGAACAGGAAAAAGAAAGAATTGCGTTCACAGGCATATCATCGCCTAATTCCAGAGCCGACAATGAGAAATGGCTTGATAAAATCACAAAAGCAGCAAAACCCCCAACGAAGCGGAAACCAAGCCTTCTTCGTAGAAGACCTCACAATAGAGGATTATCAACTAAAGAAGAGAACTCTCAGACAAATGAGCCAGGCGCACACAGACCACAAGAAGGTGAGATTCTGGCGCGGCCGCTTGATTATCGACGGTAAACAAACACCAATTAAAGATTTAACACCTACACATGGTTCTAAGGAATAATCATGATGTAACATGGATCTTTCAAACGCCTATACAACTTTCTACATGCTTTTCCCGCCATTATGTCTGCAATCCATTGAGCGGAGCGACACCATGTGTTTAAAAACGGAACTACATAGTCCAATATTTACAAGTGGCGGCACCTAAGAGCGCAATTATAAACTTTCATTATTGTTTATACGAGACTTTTTACCCCTGGATAGGAGAGTTTTTTGCGGTATATTATCACGTACACAGAACTGTTGTGTATGACCAAAAAAAAGTTGAATTTGTTAATTCTGTACAGTGTACGAGAACACCGAATAGTTATCAGTGCCAAACAAAGTAAGTTTACATGAATCACATCTCTGTCTAGTATCATCATCTCAGCTGGTCAGAAAAGACAATCGAACTGTTCAAACAGTTATTAGTGAACATTGTCATATTACAAAAATATTAATAGTATTTAAAATATGTGTTTCTGTGTTTTACCTTTTAAAAATCGCTTACCGGTGCTGATACTAAATGATAGTGATATTCGATAGTGACACATTGTGTTTGTCATATAATTATCGCAATCGCATGTTACGTGACATGTACCTTTTAACTTACAACAAAAAGTGGTCTAATTCTTAGAAATAACTATGTGAAGAAGCCTCTTGTGTGTACTTAGTTCAACAACTGGCATTGTCCCACGACTTCATGTCCTTTTAATTATTAACCGGCTATTAATATTATATTCATGAGGTAGCTATATTCAAATTCTTCTGTAGTAACTGATATATCCTGGCAAATCTGGAATACACATGCATCTTGGTATTAGCCTAATTAGGGGCCACTCTCAGCTGAGCTGATTATACTTAATTTTAAGATATTCTGTATTTTAATACTTCAAACTTACCCAACCAGATTTGCACAAGGGCACAATGTATATTTTCATATATGCGCATATAATTCTGTATATATGTGTGTATGTGTATTTATATATGGTATTCCTTTATACATGTATATATATATGTAACCACGAACAAGAATATATCTCTCTGACTGGTACAAGTTTCATGGGAAATGTGTGTAAACTGCCTGCTTGGTTCAGATTTTAACTTGTTTTTTTTTTATCTAAAAATAATAAATGCATGTATTTAGCAAGACACTGTCTATAATATGTTATCTTTATAATTAAAATGTACTTACAAGTGACCATTTAGGAAGGATTTATAATATAACATAAAATTATATGATTGAGAACCAAAATACTGGCTGACAGTAGACTACATTCTATTAGTTGGCCATAAAAAAAACACTGAAATTGATTTGT
Source organism: Sipunculus nudus (assembly GCA_026874595.1). Classification (NCBI taxonomy): domain Eukaryota; kingdom Metazoa; phylum Annelida; class Sipuncula; order Golfingiida; family Sipunculidae; genus Sipunculus; species Sipunculus nudus. The sequence goes on from CM049320.1 coordinate 32,527,431, forward strand.
TCGTGATCGTTTTTGACTCAGTCATATCAAAACACTATATTCTCACACGCTCTGCTGCTGTACATTAGTTGTGGATTTCGCAAAAAGTGATGTATCCTATTTTACCATCTTAATTCAATCATTATTTTTTATTTTTTATCGAATCAAGCTTACTCGCTGTATATGTGCATCCAGCTGAACATTAGTGTTCAGCCTATGATTTTTGGTATTTGACAATATGTGAATATATGTCATGTGTAGTATCTAAGAATAATATCAGGTACAAAAAGAGAATTGCCAAAAGGAATTTAAAGGGATATTTTGATCGCGTCTGCTTAAAATTATCTTTACCATGTGGTTTCTGGTGAAGATTATAGCTTAGTCTTTCTACACCACAAAAAAAATTATTATTGCTGTAGTTGTCAATTTTGTTATTTAGTCCATAACCTTATTAATGTAATTCACAGTTATGGTATTCCTTGATATGCATTCACTATCCATATGATAGATGCAAGTGTCAACTTTTTGCATTTGGTTGTTCTGCAATATGCTTGATTGTATGCAGGCCACATACGGAAATCTTTAAATATATAAAAGTTTAAAAATACCTATTATTTATGTCTAAATATGAAATGATATCACTAAACAATCTCAATAATGATATTCAAGGTTTAATTACTGTTAAGGTGGTAAAAACCTTATGTTTATATTAAGCACAGATTCATAGAATTTATATCCATTCCAGATTTCAGAATTGAGCAGTCGGTAAAATGTATAAATAAAGCCTGCATGGGGGCAAACCCACACATTTCTTTGCCTTATCTGATAGATCGCTGTCAGTTTTTTCTTTGCTTGTATAGTCTGCACTCAAATTGTTTGCTGTTGTGCGACCATGCCTCTGAAAGAGCTCTCCTTGTAGGAGAAAGTGGCGTTAATAAAGGCGGCAACACCAGGACGCAGTCAGCACCAACTGGATCAGCAGTTTAGCGTCAGTAAAACTTAAGTGCACGCAATATATACTCAAGCGGAAGGCTAAATATATGACAGCCATGTGTTATGTTCAATATGTATTCAGTAATTTGTCATCGTATTGCCTCTAGTGTAATTATGTGTTAAATATCAGTCACTACGTAAGTGTATATATGTATATTAATTTTTATCATGAATAAATTTATAAAATAATTTTGTTTTCTTTTGTTTGCTACACCAAAAAAAAACATTCAAAATAAGGGCCAGTTGAGTAAAATATTTTGTTATAATTCACATTAAAGATATGCAATTTATAACACATTAAACATCAGCGTGTTATATGCGACCAAGGTAAGAGTTTCACAAATACGACCACCCCCAAATTACGACCACTTTGCTCAGTCCTCATGGTGGTCGTAATTGTGGGGTTCTACTGAAGTTCATTTAGTAACACTGGATGAGAGTAATAATCAAGCGAATAGTAAATTCGTCTGCTAGTCAGACGTAAGTTTTATTTAATGTCGCTAATAATAGTTGAGGACTGTCATTTCGTTACCTCGAAGCTTATCCAGTTCTTCCAACGAGGGCATCCAATAATTGTTTTCATGATGGCAGCTGTGTAACGGTAGGGTTCATAAAATAAAGGAAATAGTAACATGACCCTTCCACCTGGAATAAGGAGCCAGTTGATGTTATCAAGAGCACATTCCATGTCACTAACCCAATGAAGCGCGAAAAAGGACGTGGCACAGGAAAAGTTAGATTTGTACGCGGAGTTGTCTTGAAGGTTGCGATCCTGAAATAATAAAATAATATATATATATATATATATATATATATATATATATATATATATATATATATACAGCGAGAGAGAGAGAAAAAAACAGTCATGTGATTGGAACGCAATCATCGAATCTCAGAACCTATGCTTTTTTTCGAGGTTGTGTGCTTAGTCCTCTTTCCTTATCATTGCGCCACCTACGAAGAATCATATACATAAACTAAACATTAACAGTTGCTTGTTTCACAGTAATGACTTTTACTCATTCCACATGATTCATTCCTATAGAATTTAATAACAATATACTTAATCTCTTTGGCTGAAGGTAGTTATCAAACTAGAATTTTGTGGCGTCGGAAATGCCAGAGTATCCTCATACAAGACATACCCCTTGTTTTGAAGCATATATTGACATGCTACAAGTTCATATTAAAAAAGGTTAATATTTGAAACAATATGTGTATCATAATTGAATAAAACTTCTGCAATATTTCGAAAGATATGGAGTTAAAAAATATAATTCAGCTAATTTGATCTTGAAGACCTATGTAAAGGTCGCTAGTTTTCAATCCTGTAGAAAAATTGGTGTGTCGTATTTGAAGAAAACACATCGCACTATTTTGTTTACCAAAAATTGTATTTCCGCACATAAGGCCTTGAATACCAAGGTCAAGTTCACAGTTTTCAAACATATACGAGTTTTTGGTGGAAATAATTTGTATGTGTATCTGTGAGAGGAATATGCAGTTCATCGAAATTATGAGCTCCGCCATTATCCTTGATCTTGAAAAAATTGAACAAAAATGTCAAAGTCAAGGTCAATGTTTTACAGAATCAGTTGTCGGATGGCCTTGTAACGCAATGACATTAACCTTGATCTTAAAGGTCAACTTTCTATCCGACATCTTTCAAGTTGGTTTTCTGAAAAATTCTTCCATGTACTTGAGAAATACTTGTTTGTTTTTGACTTAATATGGAAATATTCAAGGTAAAGCCACTCTCATAATAAGGTCATATCCCAAATCTCAACAAGTTTTATTTTCTGACGCATATCTATGCATATGTAAAATATAGTTGCGCCACGATTCTCATGCGCAAGACAAACCAATCCATGTTCATCAGAAAACCAGTTCCCGTCCAATCAAAGTTTCTTGAAAAAATTATGATTTTTGGGGTTATAAAAAATGTACCAATTTTAATTCAAATTGTAGGCCATCTTTTCGTTCTGAAAGCCATGAACCAATTTTAAATAGGCTTCCTTCTCTCATCCATTTCTATGCAGATGTCAAGTTTGATACATATCCGTGAGATTTTTTTCTTATCTCACTTGCAAGAAAAAATGCTAAAAAACCATAGTAAATCCGGATTCCTGTCTGCAAATAGAACTAATTACCAACCTGGATATCCATTCGTTCAGCCAAAATACGATCAGTCTCGTACTTCTGCTTGACGTATTTTATCATGGATTCGCTCAAATCCACTGCGGTGAGATGGCACTTAAACTTCTGCTGCAGGTAAAAGCTTGTCTCTCCTGTCCCACAGCCGATATCAATCACGTGATCATCCGGGCTTATGTTTGTGACATACCTGTCTATGGTGGATCTTCCGTATTCCGTCTGAGGCGTGTTTCCGGTAAGATAAGCCGTTGGAGGACGCTGCATGGCTCTTGAACTACTTGGACACAACATAGTTTAGACACGTTACACCGATGCTAGAATTGTTTTTTATTTTTCCATGTATATTATATTCATAGTCAGGGTCACGACAAACATATACGTGACATTATGTATGATTACATTGTTATTGCATAAAATGATAACTGGTTGCACAAAGATCACAAATCAAGGTGGCGACGACGCCTTCTTGTTGGTGAACAATTAAAACAATGGTAAAAAAAACAAGTGATTTTCAAGCTTTTACTTTTGATTTTTTTACGAGAGTTTATTAAACATCGAGGGCCATTAAACAAAATTTCCGACAAAGAATGCTGATAATAAAGACTGATAATTGTTTTGCAAAAAGAGATACCAACTAATATTATTTATGTTTTCTCATTCTTAAGAAGTGGCAAAATAAATGTGTTTTAATATCATAATTTTTTAGTGCTATATATAATATAATATGTAATATTTGTATAACAATTACCATATATAAATTGAGAAAATCTGCGTCACGTCATAAAATGGTACAGTAGAGCGTCGTTAATCCGAACACCGTTAATCCGTAATTTTGAAAATTTAGAATATAAAAATAATATTCATTCAATAGGAAGAACTGATAATGGCTCGTGTATTTACTCTCGGTCCCGACTAATTATGAATGCATCACCGGTTCGATTCTGTAGGTGTAACAACGCCTAATTTCCCATGTTGTACACACGAAGCAATCCCTTCGCTGGGGCTTGTACTCATTTCAGCAGTTGTAGGTTTGAAAACTACCACCGACCGAGTCTCGTAATTAACCTTGTGTCCTGCAATGTCGAGTTGTTCACACCTGCAAACCATCCGGCCATGAGAGCGAGTAAATTTTGAGCTAATAATATTGGACTCTGATACGCTCGAACTTGTACTCATCTGAGCAGTTTAACAGTGAAGGAAAATCTCTCTTCTATATAAGCTATACAATGACACGCAAGTTCATTCACAATTTAGCAAATCTTCACCACGACAACACAGCACTCAAGATTCATGTCAGATGGAGTCGGGGTCTCGCAAGCGTAAACGCCATGTCCTGTCACTTGAAGACAAGCTCAGCATTCTGGAGAGACTTGGTCGAGACACCAAGGCAGCTGAGTTGGCAAGAAAGTTCAAAGTTGGCAGATCTACCATTAGTGACATCAATAGCAGTGGTCAGAAGCTATAGGATTTTAAGGGCCAGACACACATGTTTTCAAGAGACGAAAGACGGTGCACACGGCGTCTGATGACAAGCTGGATGCGGCCGTATACACATGGTTATTGCATGTTCGTCAGTTTTCATGTGATATTTGTGTGATATTTTCACACTATTGTTGTAAATAATATGAGCATTTATCTATAACTTTTTTATATTTTGTAAATTTCTACATTGCAGCAAGTAATAAAGGAGTCTCACATTTAGTTTAACTGTCTGCACAAGAATAAAACCACTTTGGTTTTTGTCAAACCTGGTTGAGGTTTTACAGACTTATAAGAACTATTGGTGTTATATATTTTAATTATACATTTTATTTTTTTCAGCCATTTAAAGTTTAAAATATTCCATTTCCGACATATACAGTTGTATACCTAATTTCTGAAACATATTTTGTTTTATATTTTGCCTTACTGTAATGGAAAGCTTTTCATCTGTGAAAATTATACACTAACTTTACATTTGCACATTTCAAACTTGAATATTTAATAAATTAATAAAATTGAAACTTACCACCGAAAACATAAACAAGTCTAGAGAACAGCGCGCTTATAAATAGAGAAGAGCAATATCAGGCTTTGTATTAGACTGACAAAAATAGAAGAGCCTAAAGGATAGAAATGTATTTAAGAGGGCCGCATACTCCATTCATTCTTCAGTATCCAGAAATCTGCCATTCGCCAGTTGGGTTCGGTGCCGCCAGTTGAGATTCAGACGTTTATTCAGAGCATATAATAGAGAGAATAGAGAGTTACAGAATACAGAGCGGGAAACTCAAGAGCATTAGTTCGGGTTAGCGAAGTTGGGGGTCGCGTCACGTAAGCAAGCAGTAGATGATACTGAACGTGTTCAGATTCCAGCGGTAAAATTGCCGCCTTTTGATGAATTGATCGATAGGATCGATGCATATTTGTAGAGATTCGAGAGATTGTCAGTGACCCAGGAGTATCCGCGAGATAGATCGGCATTCCTCTTCACTACTTTGTTATGTTTGTATTCTCTGCTTTCTGCAGCGGATGCGCCGTGTTCCGATAGCTTATAGTTAGCCCTATTGAAGGGATATAGGATGACAGGATGATCCCGCGGATTATTTATATCGAGTATGCCGGAGGTTGTGAGACGCCTAGTTAATTTGCATTTAGGCTTAACGGGTTCCTCGACGATTGGATTAAATTGACAGGATTGGAAAGGGATTTGATGACCTCAGAGATTTAACATTCAGAGAGCAATTTGTTAATTGCTTCGCAAAAAGCGAGTACTCTGTTTAGAGGAGAAGACGTGTAGCTCGATTAGCGAAATGGCCGCGTTATCAGAACGTTTCAGTGACGCACACGTGATGCATAGTTTTGTGCGAAAGTTGGCCACCTTGCAGTTGAAAACGTGACCAGTCGCAGGGATCACAGGTCAAGAAGGACGAAGCGAGTTATGGAGTTCGCAGTCCAATGCGATATTTTCGATGTGGCGTAGTAGGTCACAAAATAGTGGATTGAAGAAAGCCTGATGTGCTTCTGTGTTAAAGGCCCGATGTAGGTCAAAATCAGAAGGTCGCAGCTTCGCCTGTGACGGGCATAGAACCGGTAGGCACCGTTCTAGATACACGCCGAGGTGATGCGATTGAAGCAGACGTAACCAAGACTCCCGAGAATTTTAGGGACCAGTTGATGGAGACGTAGCTGGGATTGGTGATGAGCTTGCATTGCCTACTTTTTGTGGTGTTTATGGGTTTCTAAATGTTACTATGTTGCGGGAAACTGGTTGTACCTGTGTCGCCGTGAGACAGAGTTTAGTTCTGGCCCAAATGTATACCGGTGAACGGCTAAGCTGCGTAATGATGAACGTTCGCGTGAAGAGTACCCGATAGCAGTTATTAATGTAGAATGTCCGGTTTACGTAGGGGAAACTGAAGCCCCCGTGAAAGAGAGCACTTTGTACGATTTAATCATCGGGAGTGTCGTGGGCGCCAGTGCGAACTTGATAGGGCAGAGTCATAGCACTAATATCGAGATACGAGATGGGCACGTGGTTGGCAAAATCCGAAAGTTGCCTCGGCAGTAGAAACCAAGGCAATGAATCGTAAGCGAGCGCAGGGGACGCGTCAACTGTCCGTGCCTCAATAATCACGGCGATCAGTCCGTCAGAGTTCGCCCAAGCGCAGAAAAACGACATATCCTTGACCGCGAATTGGAAAGAGGCGAAAAACGCGGATAGGGATCGTACCCGGTTTCACGTTAAGAATGGCGACTGATTGCACGATACCATAATGAAAAGTATAGGCAAGTCTTGTACGCAGTTAGTGGTACAGACTGCTCTCCGAGATCTGGTGATGACGTTAGGCCATGAGACCATGATGGCGGGTCATCAGGGTATCGAACGCACGTATGAAGGAATACGTAGCAAGTTTTTTTTCTGGGAGGGATTGTTTGGACGTCACACATTTTTTTGTGAGACGGTTGACATGTGTCAGCGTACGATTCCAAGGGTAAGATTGGAACCGCTTCCTTATGTAAATAATTTAACTCTTCAAATTATCCTGCAGGCTGCGCCATATGTTATTGTGGTCCGTCATACATCATGCAGGTGAAGTGCGGGTGCAGTATATAGGGTGTAGTTGTCTCTGCAACTGAACATAAAAAAACAGTAGAGGTACTGCCTATACAGAGTTTCAGCGCTGATCCCTTTACAAAGACCAATAATTCAACAAGAAATATACGTCGATAACAATGTCAATTATTTTATATAGAGGACTAGGCACTTTCGAATAGTGTGACATAAAATACTTTATCGACTCTTAGATAGTCTTGGAATTCCTCCGTAATTCCAACAGTAAATCATTAAGTTGAAATATTTCCTATGAAAATTTACAGATCAAACATAAACATTAGTATATAATATTATTTCTTAGAAAAGTAAAAGATTACTTCTTTAATAAAAGATTATCCTTCGTCTTAACATTCTGACTTCGAAAGTAATGTTTGAACAACTCTCCCTTCCCTGCTATCTCTGTGGAAGATCGCACACATGTCTGGCCCTGTCTTTCCTCTACATCTACTTCATGATCAAGTCTGTGACCTGGCTTTCTTCGCTTTCCAATGATTCTCTGATTGTGCCATCACACTGAGAATCTTTTTCTTCGTTGAATGTTTCATCCTGGCATATTATCTTACATGTCATCTTTAACTGTTCCACTGTCTCTGGCATCAGTTCTGAAGGGGTTTCAAAGACTTCACAAGAATCCTCACCTGTTCTGTTTCAATATCAATAAATGTTGTTGTTTTTTTCTTTTAGTTATGAATTTATAGATCCAGTCTGCTCATGTATTTCCCTTTCTTTTTCATCTGATGATTTCAAAACACCAGTATTCAGAGGTATTTGTTCCGTCCTTAAGGTGTACAACCCGTCGCCATTCACGTCTAGATTTTGTGCGTTTTGTTCCATTGATAACTCATTCAATTAATTTCAGAGTCCCTTCGGAAACCTTTTCCCTCACAGCTGCTCCTTCATTTATCTCACACGATGATAAATCGGGCGGTACACAAAACCTTCAAGACCAGGATCATGAATGAATCCTTTCTTTACTTGGTTTACATAATGCTCTCTAGACCCTTTATCAAAGTAGACTGTATCTGGTTTTGCATCTTCTTCAAGATTTTGCAGTGCAGTAGTTACAACATCATACTGAACTTATGTGAGGTTTCATGTGAAGGTGAAGCCTCCCACTGAGGCGAAAGTTTAGGCTGAAGCAAAGGTTTTCGTTCAGTTGCAATTACACCAGGGGTAAATTCACGTTCTGGGGGAATTATTGGTTTATTTTTCTCAGAAGGTCCATATTGGTCTTGAGGACCTTCATGTGTGGGTGAATGATTATACCCAGTATGACAGGGTCTACCCTTGCATTGATAACCATTATGTCCTTGAACAAACTATTGATCCTTATCTTCACAGCCTGCAGTCATCAACATCAGCAGGAACCTTAGGTGGCTTCAAAAACATCACCAAGAAGGTCAGGTGGATGCTTTAAGCTTTGCAAACGTGATTTTTCTTGTAAACCAAATCGTCAGATGTCTCCTTCTCCGCCTCAGTGTAGTAACCACCCAAGTATTCGTACTTATCATTAGTATATTCATTTGTATAATCACTATTCTGACAAACTTCTGTGGTATTCAGCACATCTAACAAATGATCACAAGGCATATCTGGTTTAAAATGGAACGATCGTGAAAGGTTACCTTCAATCAATGGCTGTTTATCATCGGGCTGGGTAACCATATTCTGTATATTCTCATCAGACGTCTCATTATCAACCAAATTCAGCATACCTGTCCACCACACCATAATCTCCTGTATGAAGTGATAGTTCTTCTAGCTTTGATGTAATTATGTCTATTCGCTATAGCAGAAGCTATAACAGTAGCATCAACTGAGTGATATTTTTTTTGTGTCTCCTGATATGCAGGCCAAATAACTAGCTCCTCCCGAGTTGTATCTGAGTAAAGTACGGTATTGTATTCCTATTGGTCACAACATTTAGGTGACGCAGTTCTATTCCCCACAGTTTCCCCACAGTCTCTTTCTGCACCATACATCAATTTATCAAAGTGTCCAGAGTCCACTGATGATTTTCCTCTGGGATCTGAGGTACTGATTAGGGTTCCCTCAGACCACCAGGACTTACTTCCTTGCCTGTGGAAGACTGGGCAAGCTTCCTCGCTTGTTGGCTTTGAGTGATTCCTCAAGACATTTCTTCCATTTACGCACAGGATCCTAATAGCGAGTCTCAATCTGATCCTGCCTGGCAGAGGTATTCATCAGCAGGGTTGTACCACGTTGTTTTCATATTAACATAAACATTATTCACATAGACAGCAGGGATGGAGCCTTGACAGTCATTGCCTTCAACCTTCCATCAGTCAATATTATAGCTGTTTTGGCGAGTGAGTATGTCTCATCTATTCACCAACGACTCACCGGGAATCGTCTCAATGTAATCATACACTACCACTACATCAATATCGGGTACTGGAGCTTCTATTTATTTGCACTGCTGAGCCTGCACCTTGAGTGTTTCAACGTTGGAGCGCCAAGCTACAAAGCAAGACTTAAGGGTAGTGGGATATTCAAGAGGGTCTTATCAGAATCCTTGCTATAACTAGTGTTGCAGATGAGGGTTTCCATCTTTTTCATAAATGCTTCTTCCTCAGTGGTACCAGCTAAGTTTTGCTGGGCTTGTGGTTTGAGTTGAAGAGATTTGTCAATGTTGACAAGCGGACCCTTTATCTTCTGGCTAGTCTCATCACAAACAGTTTGCCGAAAGACTGACTTTGAGTCGCCCGTATTTACCACAGTCTTCTCAGTAAAGCAACGTAAGTAGAGGCTATGACAAGCAAAGACACTGATACTGTATTCGTAACACTCCATGCTCACGTAGGTGTTCTTTTTGTGGACCAACCGAATAATTGAATAATTCTTTGAGGTGGTCAGGCATGCGAGCTGTTATTCGTTCACAGACTCAAAAAGTCCTTGACTTCTGTCCGGCAAAGTTGATATTACCCGGGAAACTAATGAAGCCTTTACAGTATCATCTCCACTAACCGCACAGATGTGCGGGCCTGTTGCAGTCCCAATGACCACATTGGATTCCCAAGCATGATGATAAACGTGACCCACTTGTTCTGCCGTACCGATATCTTGCCCAGGTTGTATGGTAATGAAATACTCTCTGTCATTAACACCAAGATATCTATTTCCGCCGCCGATGGTGCCTGCAGCTAATAAGCCCTTTAGATTTCCTATCCTAGGACCTATCACATAGTCTTTGATGTCGTTATCAGCAAGAACAACCTTTACGGGCAGGTAGGCTTTAGTATGAGGAGGGATAGACCTTCTCTTTGCTGCCAGCACTTCAAACACTTGACAGGCATATATCAACTCCTCTATTCAATGGTGCTTTGACTTTTAGCGTTTGGTTAAGATGGCTCACTCTGAACAACAACAAATTGTTTATCTAAGGGGAAGTCCAATCCTAGTACCACCGAATCATGTAACCCATTCAGATCGCATCTTCTGTAGGTGGATGCGGTAATTGATTCCTTCTCCGGAATCCAGCTTGCTCTTGAGAGCCTGCAGGTTTTGGCAATGCTCCATCAGCATGTTGGGTCTTTCCTGTCTAGAAGGTGCATGCAGGCCAATTCCTCTGCCGTTAAAGAGCCTTCTGGGAGCTAGATCCAAAGATCCTCCACGTAACGGCTAACCTGTTGTTGTTTCATTCAGCGTGACACTTTTACAATTATTCTGCTCAAGTAGCTGCTCCAACAAGGCCTGCATTTCATCCAGACAACCCCTGATCATTTCTGTCGCATAATGATTAATGTTTATGAGATATTCTCCAGTGTTATTTATTTGTTTAATACAAGCTTTACTGGCACTTAATACATGAACAAATTTCTGGTTTTCTGGACTTTGCCCTGGAGTATGATTGGATCCAAGTATTCCGCATCATATATCGTTGATCAAGGTCTTGGTCTCCTCACACTCACGCTTAAACATCTGGTACTTGTAAGATTCTTGAGTGTCGCTTTGCGTGCAGCTGCTTTCTAATACCAAAATGCTGTGACGCTCCATCAGAGCATCTCCCCTTCAGTCACTTCATCAGCATTGTAGTATTCATCTCCATTCAGCTAAGTGGCTAAATCATTCGGAGCCTTGATTTTGTCTTGTGCACCGAAGGGTTTCTTAAAGTCATTATGCTTCATGATCAATGCTTCTATTTCATCTTATGAATCTCCAAAAGTCTCCAGTGGCCGTTAAGTCCTCATATTTAGTCATCCACCTATCAACCTGCTCAATGCCATGGTAGAAGAGCATAAGCAGCAGTCCATACACTGCTCATACAGAATACGAGACTTTTCACACAGCTCGTGCATACTTGTCGTCTCACTGGAAGGAATGATTTGCTTTTCTTTAACTTTGTCAATGGCACAGCAGTTAGATTCCAACCGTTTCTGTTGAGGAAAGCTAGTTTCTTGTCTGTTAATGAAACCACTGCATGCTCTATCTGGTGACCCTGAACTTCTGCCGTGAATTAAGGATTGCTCTTGCGAATTTACTATCTGGGAAATGTCCAGACTCATACGGCAATGAGTCCAACGGAGGTGAATGGTCCCCAATCATGGCTGATTCTGACCAGGGCACTCCATCCCCCTTGATTGATAAACCTGGTCCCGTATACTACAAAAATCCACAAAGGGGTTTCCTGCAGGCGTCCATGAACTGTTAATGTTACCACGAATAAAGGTTTGCCCAAATGAACTTCTATCTTGGAAAATCCCAGACTGGTACTGCAATGAGTTCAAACTCGGACCAAGGCACTCCCTCCTCCTTGACTGATAGGCCTGGTCTCTGAAACTCAAAAAATCCTTATAAGTGTATCCCGCATGTAACTGTGATCTCCTGTTTGTATAATCATTCTGTATCTCCAAATTGTGTGAAACAGGAGAAGTCATATTTGGAGCATAACTTAATGGATACACATTACGCTCAGAGTAACCACGGAGGGTCCTCGCAATATTCCTTTCTTGATTTGAGGAAGTACTGAATGTTGGTTGTGTCCCTTGAGCCACAACGTTATGCCCGTCCAGCCTGGTATTTCCGTTCCCCCTCAGTTTGGGTGGTCGGGAAGCAAAGGGAACCTGTCCACTAAGTCCCCTTGCTTGTCTCTGTGGTGTAATACAAATTATTCCCATGGAAAGAAGCCTTTCCCACATGAAAACTGGGTAGCCGGTGAGATCAGCCAAATCAAGGAGCCTACGGTAAGGGATGGCCTAAAAGAGGTATGACAACCTTCTTTGCAAGGTAATGGCTAAAGGTAACAGGTGCAAAAGATCAGGTGAGGTAGCAGTGCACAGTTTTAGTGGTCTTTCCACAGCTGGGGTATGACATTGGCACTGGCTAGTTACTAAATGTAACAAGAGGCCGTTCAGGATATTAGAACTGGACAAAGTGTTTGCATAATTACTATAACTGACAGAAATAGTGATATCTATACCAGGTATGAGGACAAATGACATGCAGGAAACAAACATACATGCACTGAGGAGACAAAAAGAAAGACAATTGATTAACTAAATAGTGATTGAGACAAGTATGTGACCTATACTGGCTAAAATCAGGCAGAAACCGTACAGACAAGCACAGGATTATGTTACGTTGAAATGCAGTATATAGTATATATATAACCACATTCACCTGATGATCGTGTCGCATCCCGTGAAACAGACTGTTGTGACTGTTGTGAATTTACAGTGTTGTTTTTCTTCAGAGTTATATATATATATAAATATATATATATATATATATAATTTAAATTTTATATGTAAACGTGTTAATTAGAATAACTGCTCCATTACCCTAGCAAGGAATAAATCTTTTGCTTACAAATTCCACAGGCACTGATTGAAGTTATTTATAAAGTTAAATGACCAGAACCAATACCTTGGACTGGTTATCACATTAAATTACAATTGACTTCTTTGCCATGGTTTCAAATTAAATGTTAATACATGCACTCCGGTAGATTCTAACGGAAACAAGTAAAAAGTATTGATTTTGGGATGGGACGTTATCCTTCGCCAATCAGACTTGCGTCATTTACAACACCAGTCCGCCCACCTGAGATTAAATACAGCAGTTGTTCGGTCACCAAGCCATTTACCAAATTGTCTGAATTCTAGTGTCTACCAAACCCCTCATCTGTATGAGATGGTAATGTCGGAATGATGAAGCTTGAAATTTTACGTTATTAAGCTAATCAATATTATTGGCTTCAAAGGTGGGTACAATCTTGCAAGGATTGCGAAAACTGTTAAATAATTACGTAAAAAAACACATTACAATGTTAGCACGAACCTAATGATGATATGAAAAGCGTATATTGCTGTTGAACAGTTTTTCTGCTATCTCAGACTATAAGGCCACTGAACAATTTTTATCAGAAGAAACCCTGCCTCGTATCGAATTATCGTCTCATATTTATCCCTTTGAAGTCACCTTATAAGTCTTAAAGAAAGGTAAGTTTAATAGTTTTATCTTTCTGCATGATGATCGTTGTAACAGTGCCGTTAGAATAACATGTTCATCTGTTTTTATCAAATAGCATTTTTGTAATCTAATTTATCCACGTGCATTTGTAAATGTTCCTTAGTATTAAACAATTCAATTTTACAATGCCATATATATATAGAATACCATTGCCTGATTATCAATATATCCATTCAAGAAAATGGTCTCCGATAAAAGCAACATCCATTACAACCATATAATTGTAAACGTTCTCAATCAGATCTCTCAAGACTTTTCACAATCCTTCTTTCTTTAAGGGGTCCATTCACCTATCTGATCTTTAAAAAACTAAAAGTAATCCCTTGGAGCTTTCATTAAAATAGGCCAGAAAACATTGATATTATCGCACACAGGCTGTTTTGATTATAACATGTGGGGAGCCACCAAAATAATCAAAACAAATTCAACAAGGGCAGCACGACAGATACGCCAGAGCTTTGCAAATTGCGTTTTGCAGCAAGTGTCCTTTCTGACGCCGCATATAAGCGACCTACCATCGTAGGTGACATGTTTTTCCCGTTTGTCAACATTGCTGTGTTAACATAAATGTTGTTGATATAGAAGTTAATACATTCTTAACAAGGCCTTATAAGATTTCACAACCAAAATTAACCTTAGATCATTAATATATACACAGAGGAAGCCAAAATCATATAAATTCTTTTCAAAAGGTAGGTGAAGGGGCACCTTTAAACAAGTCCAAGCGTTCGGGAGAATGCTATAATACACAGACACATTGGTGTGCATTTATGAGTGAATTTGTGAGTGTGTGTGTGTGTGAGGTGTGAGGCTTACAGTGTCAAATTATGAACAAGTGTATGCAGATGAAAGAGTGGGGCTTACCGTGTCATATTTCGAACATGCATATGAAGCTGTAGGAATGTGGCTTTAAATGTTACGAAGAAGAATCTCAAGGTCTACGAACAGGCACCAGAAGGTTTTATATTAAGAACTAAAATCTGAAGATGTAGGAATGCCAGTGCTATACAAGGCGCTATATGTTCTAGCATCTGACTGTGGTACTGCATGTACTATTTTATTATAATCAAAATATATATAATACCCAAAAATATATTTTGCAAAGAATAGTTTTAGTTTTGTAATATAGTAAATGGACTGTGACAAATTACTTCCAACAAATATTATTAATTATCTATATGTTCACAAATATACACTAGCTGTACATAACTAACAGAAGAGGGTACCCTTAGAAAGCCTTTGGTTAACTAGAGTATATATACATAAATATTGACCAGAAGCAATGTATAATGCATATGCGATCAACTTACCTTCTTTACAGTAAGCAGTGTGATCCTCGAAATCCGTGCATCGGGAAGTTGCAGTACAGGACAACGAAGCTGAGTGAAAGGAGTATATATATATATATATATATATATATATATATATATATATATATATATAGACAGGTGTGTGTTGAACTACACAACGATAAAGTGCTCGACCGACAGGAGCTGTAATATATGTATAGTTCAAGACTTAAACCTTCCTGGTTTAAAATACCATTCAGTGACAACGTAGCCACCAACATTGGACGCAAATTCTTCACGCTACTGAATAAATGCTTCCCAGCTGAACATAAACTAAATAAATTACTGAATAAAAACACTTTTAAACTAAGTAACAGCATGCAAAACATGGGCCAGATCATATCAGCGCACAACAAGTCTGTATTGAATAAACATAAATCACAGAAAATGAACAGAACAACTGTAACTGCAGAAATAGACAACAATGTCCGCTACAAGGAAACTGTCTCATCAGTAATATAGTATACCAGGCTACTGTGACACGCTAGGACAACCTGAGACCAGAAACATACATTGGACTGACAATAAATACTTTTAAAACGGGGTACAATGCCCACGTCTCAAGCTTCAGGAATGTAAACAAACGTAACAGTACAACCCTTAGCGAATACATTTGGAGACTGAAAGGCAACCATGTGCAACACTCAATACAATGGAAGATTATAAGCAAAGAAAAACCATACGCAACAACTAACAAATCCTGTAATCTCTGCCTGGAAGAGAAATTCTTCATAATATACAGACCCCTATTGTCAACACTAAACAAAAGAAACGAACTCGCGAGCACATGCAGACACAGACCTAAACACCTCCTGGCTATCTACGCATGAGCCAGATCATATATTCAAAAATCTTAATACCTGGCACACTTCATGATGGGTTTCCGAAGAGTGAGGACCTACGGCCCTTACGAAACAACGTTGTAAAACCCATGTAGGTTTAAGTCTTGAACTATACATATATATATATGTGTGTGTGTGTGTGTGTGTGTGTGTGCGTATAGAGAATGAGAGAGAGAGATGGTCCATTGTCTGTCCGGCCAACGGTTAACAAGGCACGTTTTAAAATGGATGGACATACGAATAAAAAATTTACAAACAGTTACATATCCCCAAGTGCTTCTGCCAAACTGAAAACTGGGTTACTGCGACTATATAATATAAAGTTAAACATTATATGTATAAACACACATATATATATATATATATATATATATATATATATATATATATATATATATATATATATATTCAACTCACAAAATTCAAGTAAGTTATGTACCAAAAGAAAGAAGATTACAGTACTTTTGGTGTAGGCTTAAATATGTATGTTTAATTTCAAAATGGAGAAAAACAACTTCAAAAACATTTTCATTTGTACGACTGATTACTTTCTATTATAAAAATCAATAATCACAGGTCCGCTTATATGATTTTCTCAAACCGACTCGTCTGACGTCAGCTCAAGTTGAGCTAATCAATCAGTTCAGATGGACATTCGGCCCTGTCGTAGGAAATTTTAAAGATTTAAGGAAACAAACGTAGCCACAGAGGGGGCTTATGAGCGTGTTATCTTTACCTGGCACCGCAAAGGTTTCCTTGAGCACTCCTCTTGGTCTGTCTTGGAACCCGCTGAGATGTCCACGCACACTGCGCATAAGCTTCAACGGTCGATCGGCTGCCCGCTAAAGATCAAAGAAGCGCGGTATTATCCCCGTTTCCCCCAGGCTCGCCGGTTGCTCTGCCTGCAATAGAGAGGTGATTTGACAGCTTGGTTCCTCGATAATTCAGAGAAAAAAGTAAAGAGGTGCACGAATTTCAGAAAATAAATATATGATAATAAACAGTAAATTCTCAAGGGACTGCCCGTTAGTGGCCGTAAATGGGAGGTGCCCTTTGTACAGAGATGCCCATAAGGAATGGTTTCACTGCACACACACACACACACACACACATATATATATATATATATATATATATATATATATATATATATATATTACTGGATATTGCAAGCGGATATAACATAGGATACAGAATCTCAATATTTTCTGTTTCTCTAAATTTCACTGGCGCAAATCATTCATGCGGTTCCGGTTTGTATAAACTGATATGTCTCCGAAACAAGGGGGCTAATGAAGCTTAAGATAATCAAATCTACCAATCTGTATCTTAATCATAAAGAACCGATCCAGGGCATGCTGTGTTTCATTTCGGACTGGGCCAACATAGACATGTATTTTAACCTTAAAATATTCTGATCATAGTTTCATAAAGTTACACAGCTACAAGCGTTTTACAGAATGTGTAGTCTTTTGATCGTAATAGCTTTTTGTTTTCAGATGTAAGATCATAAAGTTGCGAACATGTGATACTTATACTTTTACAAATATGTGATCGTAAGAGGCTAATGCATCTCTCATGTAGTCCTAAAAATGGAAAAGATAGTGAGTTTTTAGAAATTTCAAAACATGATATACAATTGAATTAAACAGTTGCCTCAGTCCCTTACTAATCTTAGGTGTTTATGAAAATAATCCCATAATATAAATATATATGTATACATATATATATATTATATATACAACAACTTTAAAAGATATTAGATAAGATAATTGAAAGGATCCAGGCTGTCAATATTTTCTGTCTCTCTGGAATATCCGGCGTAATAGGATCAGATATCGGTATCTCAGGCCCGCTTTGGTGTTAATATTTTTCTTTCGTTTATCTTTTTTGATGCTTTATTCATTGCATATACAATATATATATACATATGAGTATAACATGCAAACACACACATGTAAAAAGAGGCCAAATGGTTCCACTGTTTTCAGGCACTTTACAAATTGACTGAAAAATCAGTAAATTTATTTCTTCTTTCTAAATGTATTCATGAAGGATACTGATCGGCAGTGATTATTTTAGAAATGGGGTAGAACGTAGCCTACTTGTTAAGGAGTTAATTCACTGAGCGGACTTTGCACGGTGGGAAGCCCGTCGATAACGACATGTCAGTAGTAATACAGAGTGAAAACCGGAGTCCAGGAGGAAATGTGGGGTCCGCAAATCGAGGATGGCAACTACCCCAACAACAACCACCGATCACGTGTCCAACTAGGGGATGTTCTTCCGTGTCTAGACTGACCTGACAATTCATCTCCGGACACACAAGCCTTGATCAACTACAAAACCCTGATCGTCATGGTTATCTCCGCAAAGCGAAGGACCAACATCATCAATATGTGTGTATCAAAAGAGATCTATCGCCAAGACATTATATCTCAATATACCTAAGCAACTTCAGAAGCTAAATCATTTTAAGCTCTTCTTATTTTTATTTATATAAATATGGTTTCCCTTGCTTTAAATATTCACAAGAACAATGAACGTCTATGCTTATTCTCGGCATAATTTTAAAAATAATATGATCCTGGAGTTAAGTATGGAATGCAACACATACATATGTTTACATATGGATACATACGCGCCATTAAAAACCAGCATTCCTGTTTTCAATAGTAACACTGTTATATCAGAAACACAATTGTGCCGTGGAAAAAAACAGGAAAATATGGGAGATGACGACTTAAATGCCGGAAAGAAAAAGTTATTATAGACAATTCTTTTAAGGAAAATAAAGGAAAAAATAGGGAGTCGGTTCAAGACCACCCGTTAAATATTGCATTCCGTGTCATGTTTTCAATAAGTGTGGAAAAATGTGGAAAACATCTATAGGAGTTCACCTTTCCAGGTGACTGGTGCGGAACGGATTGGTAAAAAATGAAAATGCCTCTTCGTGCACGCGTTTGTCTGCATGACTGAGACAAGCGGAAAGCGATATTACGACTTCCGATATATATATATATATTTAATGGGTTGATCAGCTCGTCCGGTTTGTTTCCTGAGTTTTCCCTCAGGGATTTGCCTTATTTTTTCCCTCATTCCAGAACAAAGTTCCCCCTTCAAATTTTGTCTTGCTTTATATTAAAATACAGCAGGTATCAGCGGGAACTCTTGTCGTGGAGATAGCATTTCGCATTTACTGTTGGTCGTTGCAGCACGCCACTTCAACTATTTGTTGTCTTTGTTGTAAGTGAATTATCATTTTTTCTTATTTTTAACCACCTTTATAAATCTCGTCTCTAAAAAGTCTCTATAAATATGCCTTAAGGTTACTCTTAACATTGACTCCGTTTTGTTCTCTCTGTAACCAACTTTACCTTTTCTCTCAGTGAGAGCAGTGTTGTAAATTATAAATATGTAAATACATGTATGTATATCGACGTATGTCTTTGCGTATGGTAAAACGTGTATAAAAGGCATTCCGCTCTTACTGTTGGTCGTGCTCAACTATATTTTGTCTCTGTTTAAGTAAATGTAAGCGCCACCGCTAGGCGTCACTTTGTCTTTGAGGGCCCAACGTACATCTCCCTGAACACATATCTACGACCCCGTTACATATATATATGTAGACCAGATGGCCGAAATGTTCACATACCCGAAATGCCGAAGCCCATCTTGCAGAAAAAAAAATAAATAATGGGAAATAAAGTGACTAATGCGTAGTAAAGTGATAAGTACGTTGTCTGTTTAGGTACTTGAACAGGATTTGATACCATCCTCTAATATTTTCAAATTATTTACGGTAATTTATTCGGTATGTCGACAGCGTAAGTATACTACAATGTGGGCATGACAACCCGGTCCCGTTAAATGTCCCTGGCTTTATTAAACCCTCATTTTGCAGGTATAGTCAGACTAACTGATTTTCATGAAGAACGTTTTATCTCGTGTCACATGTATGCTTCTTTATGAACTATTTTTCTTAATTTACACATCGTTCAACTGCATATTAGCCAAGATGGCGGCGGTCGCCTGGGGAACTCGCGGCTGCGTGGCGACACTCGGAAATCGGCAAGGAAACCCGCCTGATGACATTGGACTCGTAATCCCTCGTGAAAATATCAAGGAAACTTCTTACATACCTTCCATTTATCCATCTATTTCTCATTTATACTTTTCTTCATAATGACAGTCTTTATTTTCTCGCATTTTGTCTTTATTACCATTACCATGTTTATCAATGACACGCCTAAATAACTAGTTCATAATGTTAAAAAGTGACTAACTCCGCCTAAACTTTACAGAAATTTATTATATCGATACGAGGCAGACTCGCAGGTCATAGGTCAAATGACGTTTCGCTTAGACTGGTACCTTCCGCAACATCCTTTTCTCAACCAAAAATTAAGAACTTTGTCATATCGGAGATCTTTAAAATTACATTAGAATACTTAGAATAACTGTTGAACAATAACTGGCGCGCTCTCTTTTTTTTGTAAAACTTTGCTTATGCCCACATGGCATTCTTGGATTGTAATCGATCCCTATTTAAAAACATTATAAGCAATAACAATCAGTCCTTATTTCTGTATAACACATGATGTCGTGTGGTTGCTCAAACTACTTAGGACTAAACTTATACTGCTTCTACTGAACATTTATACATCGTCTCTGAATCTCTCAGGCGGTTTGGATACTCTTCAACGCCTTGTAATAACACTCGCGGGTATCTCCGATGAGGGGTTAGCTTTCTCATGACGAGTTTGGGCGGATTTGTCAGAGGTATCAGGCTCGACAGGTTGATCAGCTGGTGTGTTTGACTCAGTGTTTGCGTTGGTTGTACCGTTAAGCTGAGTGTCTGCGTTATTAGACAGGTAATCTGTATCAACAGATTCTCTTATATGAACTCGATTGCGTCTGTAACTTCTACCTCGTAGCTTCTTGGGGCAAGATTTGAAGTTACTACTCCCGCTTTCCAATTCGCGTTTTTAGCGTGCGGTTGTACTTAAGTTCTGACTGGTTGACCTATTACAAGTTCTGGTAACGGGCGAGCATTTCTATCATAGAAGGTCTTGGCTTTCTTTCTTCTCTGTATAAATTGCTGTGGTACTTGTTGTTCCGATTTGGGGACAGAAAGCGTGTCTTTGCATTATAAGAACGATCTGGTGCGGCGTGACATGAATCTTTGAACTGCAGAACTGTCCATTCCTGGTGTTGGCGTATTTCTCCATTCCAATATGGCCTTCTACATATCTCCATTGGTGCATTTGGAGTTCTTGATTAGTCCTTTAGCTATTTTGACCGCTGAATCGGCCTTTCCGTTGGACTTGCTGTGATGTGGACTAAAGGTTATGTGGGCAATATCCTAAATATGTGCAAACAGGCACAACTGTTGTGACGAATAATTAGGTCCATTATCTATGATCAGCACATACAGTGTTCTATGATTTGCAAATATTGGTTTGGTTTTGCTTATAAGTGACTCACTGGACATTCCATCCAACTCACAAACTTCAATGTAGTCGGAGTACAAGTCTACAAATACACAGCAGTTCTGACCATCCAGTTCAAATCAATCACTGGCTACTGCTTGCCAAGGCGTTTTTGGTAGGGGTACGTCATCAATGGTTCTTTGGCTAAGGCAGGTTGGAATTCTTGGCATGTCGGACATCTCTGCACTGCTTGCGTTAGATCTGCATGCATTCTCGGCCAATACATAGATATTTCTTGCAGTATTTGAGGTACCGCGGATACCTAGATGTGAGGCATGTGCTCTTGCTATCATATCACGTCTCATTACTGTAGGTATGACAATTCTAGGCCATTCTGTGTGGCTAACTCATCTCTATACGGCAAGTATTCACGTATGTACAAAGGTACCTCGTATTTGTCATCAGGCCAATCGCTGCTGATCGTATTCATCAGTGTCTGTAAAGTAATGTCTCTGTTTGTTTCTACTTTTATCTTGTTCAAACGGTTATCAGTAACACACACGTCATCATCCATGTTGATTTGTGCCAATTCATCTCGAAACTTCTGTTCGTCTTCAAGTTGGAATATTATATATTCTGGTGTGTCTGGTTCATTTTTGTGCAATGGCAGAGCCGCTCTTGATAATGTGTCACTTATGTACATTTTGGGTCCTGGCTTATACTCAATTTTCAAAGAGTATTTTTGCAGTCTGAGTCTCATTCTCTGCAGACGTTTCGAGCTTGTGAGTTTTTCGCTTCTTGAATATGGACATCAAGGGTTTATGGTCCGATTGTATCAATACGTCTTTCTTTCCCAATATATACTGATCAAATCTTTCTGTTGCATACACAATTGCTAGGCACTCTTTCTCAATTTGTGCGTAGTTGCGATCTGTTTTTGTTATTGCACGTAACGCATACGCGATTGGATGTTCCTCTTGCGTTAAAACTGCTCCAAGGCCAACATCAGAGCTGTCACATTCTATAGTCACGTCTTTATTCACATCGAAGTACCGTGGTACTGGAGCCTGCCTGTGTGATCAGTGTTTTGATTTTGTCCATTGCTTCAGTGTGGAGAGGTAACCACCTGAACTCAGTGTCTTTATCAGCGTGACGACGTAGTGGTTCACAAATTGAACTCAGTCGTGGCATGAATTTTGACAGGTATGTGACAACACCTTATAGTCGCTGAACTCCTTGTGCGTCTGTTGGGGGATGCATATCAAGAACAGAAGTACCTTGTTTGGATCTGAGGACAATCCCTTGTCAATCAGTATATTTCCTATGTATGAAACACTATTCAGTTTGAACTTGAGTTTGTGTTTGTTCAAATTAAGTCCCCTGTCTGTACATCACTCCAACAAAGCTAGAAATGCTTTGTCATGAGATATGAGTGCTTCTGCCTCTGTATTCCCTGATCCATATATGATGATATCGTCAGCAATGACTTCAACATTGTCAAGACCTTCAAGACATTCGTCAAGGCGTCTTTGGAATTCTTCCGGTGATGAGCTCAGTCCGATGGGCATACGCAACCATCGGTATCTACCGAACGGCGTCCATAATGTGGTTAGCAAGCTTGATGGTTCATCAAGACACACTTGCAAGTAGCCATCTTTGGCATCGGCTACTGAAAAGATTCTGGCTTTTGCAAGACGTGGTGCGACATCATCAACTGTGGGTATTGGATAATGGTTTCTTTGGATCTCCTTATTCAGATTTTGAGGGTCCAAGCAGAGTCTGAGTTTATTCGGCTTTCTGACTGCAACCATGGTGTTGACCCATGGTGTTGGCTCTGTAACTTTTTTAAAGCTCTTCCCATTTGTTCTAGGTCAGGTATTGTTCCGCAGTTCATTCTTAACTGGTATTGGAACTCGACGTTTGGTGTTTTGTACCGGTTTGTCATCAAGATCCATGTTGATATGATAGGTACCTGGTTATTTGCCAAGTCATGAGAAGACATCTTTGTAGTCTCATAACACTTGTTCTTTGGTAAGGTTTAGCGCATTTGTGAGAGAGGTCACAAATCAATCTTCATTGAAGCTAATTAACCGTAGTGCTTCACATGCCTTACCAGACAATAAAGATGTGTGACCTTCCTCTACAATTTCAAAATGTATCTTTCTTGTAATGTCATTAGCTGTGCATCGCAGACTCGCTGAACCTATTGGCTGGATGTATGAATTGTTATATGTTTACAGCTTAGTATTTGATTTACGTGGCGGGTCACTCGAAATTCTACAGTAGTCTTTGCAGTTCAAAGTGCTACAAGTTGGTTCAGAATCCAATGGAAATTTCACTGGAACAGTTGTATTACTGTTAGGTGTTTTCGCTTTGACCTCAACATAACATCATGTTTTACCTGTTTCAGCTCTACACTATATATGCTTTCACTGCTGCTTTCATCACTGTTTTCATCACTGTTTTCATCACTTTTCTCTTCCAATACATGATGAACTTGCTGTGTGCTTCTGCGTGTCTTATAACTTCTCTTTTGCCTAAAACTGCTTGTTGCATTATTTCCTTTAGATCTGCACATTTTAGCAAAAAGGTTTTGACGATTGCAGTGTGTGCATGTTTTTCTTTATGCTGGAAAACTGCCTTTTGGTGTCTGTTAACACAATATTTGCAACTGTTTATCATATAACTTGTTTTAGATTGGTTCACACAGTCTGTTTACAAATTGATCGACCGTCTCTCCGGTTTCCTGTGTACATGAATTAAACATATATCTTTCATAGATAGTAATCTTAGACGGCTGAAAATGTTCTGCTAATTTCATTAAGATTGTATCACTGTCGGAACGGTCTTTTGGTCACTTGGTGACATTCTTTTCCGATCACTGCTAACAAGGTAGCTACGCGTACTGCGTTGCTCTTTATGTCAAGTTCTGTAACAACTTCATAGTTTTTCCAGCTATCATTGAAAAACTGCCAATTGGAGGCTAAATCTCCTTTCATATCCATTTCCTCTGGAGGAGGTATGACATGCATTGGGGCCGACATTGCATCATGAAACTTTACGTGTGTTCCGTTCATAAGCGTTAAAAACTTGTCACTCACCCTAGCTGCAGCCATGAAATCCAGTGCACGTGTTTGAAGCCAAAACGGTATTCCGTACATGTTAATGCCAAGCGCCGTGTATAAACTGTGTTCAAACAGGTTCGTCTGGCCGCTTATTGTAATGTCCGTTAGTCCCAGGGTGATGAACACATGTATCTAAGTACAGACAGAGTTCTCATATAACACTGGCCCGTGGATCCGATTATTTGGTGCTTCTGACACCATGTTATAAAGTGACGAACTCCGGCTAAACTTTACAGAACTTTATTATATCCAAAACGTGGCTGACTCGCAGGTCATAGGTCAAATGACGTTACGCTTAGACTGGTACCTTCCGCAACACATAATATTGCAGGCAGAAAACTACCAGTGATAATACTCTGTCGTGATCGATATTTTTACGGAATTCTATCAGAAAAATATTTCAATAAAGCAATACAGTTGGAGAATTTCATAAAAATATACGTGTGCAATAAAACCAGAACTGAGAAGTCTAACTAGATTACTTCAAAGAGAGCGAACTCCTGTTTCTTCTACTAATTATAGCTTGCTTATTAAGGGGCCCGTTACCGGTAGTTTATATTGTTGTAATAACTAAATCTGGCGTTTGATTGGAGTGATGAAGTTGGTCATCGTTAATTGAGTAGGGGATATAAAAATCGTATACGTATTCTGCAATGAATAATAAATTTAATATCAGATTTTGTATGTTTATAGATGCATACTTTGTGAAATGTGTTTATTTGTTATATAATTACTCCTCAAGCACTATATGGAGTATTTACTGCATGAATAATTTTTTGCTTATGTCGAAATTACAGACTCGAAATTTCGGAAAACTCTAGTTAAATTATTACCAAATTAAACCCGCTTGTGTCGAACATCGGATGTGTCGAAGTTTTCGGAGGGTCCCTTCGACATCGACACAACGAGGTTTCAGTGTACATATGTATTCCTTTATCCATATAAGATCTCTTTCTCTCTCTCTCTCTCTCTCTCTCTCTCTCTCTCACACACACACACACACACATATATATATATAAGATTTAGGTTCTGGTTGTAAAATCAAGTTTTATGAATGAAAGTTAAATTGTAAATGAAGTTAGAGTATTAAAACTACCGGAGATCGATTTTTAATCAATTACTTCATGTGCCACCTGTATCATGTTCCTTCGGTAGTTATGCATACACCAGTGTCTGTGCTTGAAAATATCAAAACATGGCTTGTCGATCAATATTATCAAGTGCCTCTCTCTCTCTCTCTCTCTCTCTCTCTCTCTCTCTCTGTTTGGTGACAATGCATACGCTCCTAAGCCCGTCTTTAAAGTCATCTGAAGTGTGAGATCAATGGCTAATTAATTCTCTGATCTGAGTTAATCGCCTCAGTATGTTTATCACACTATTTTTTCCGGCGGATAGACACATCTCAAAGGGATGAAAGCTGCCAAAGTATCAAGTTCATTCTTCATCGGTACTATATTTAATGAACAGAAGTAGTAGAAGCATTACAGTTTACAGTAGCAGACCGCGAAACATATCATGAGTAAAACAGCTTTATAAAAAGGGCATATGTGATAAAGAAAGGCCGGGTCGTGAATTTTATCAACGAGGGCTACTCCCATTCCAAAGATAAGAGGGGCCAAGATAAGAAATAAGATATATGACGAGGAAGTGTCCAGGGAGAGTACATACAACTGGAGAGGGAGAAACCTGCAGGTATTGATGTCAACCCCCACCAGCATGAACCTGGCCGTGAGGCTGTCACAGAGTCAAAGGTCCAAGCAAAGCTCTGTGAATTGGCGGCAGAGAACCCGACATAACCACTTAAGCAGGTACATGTAATATTTATTGTAACTTTCGCATGTAACTTTGTTCTAACCTGTCATTCATACAGTAAAATGTGGTTAGATAATAAAGTCATAATAAGTCCTCATATCATATATAGGCGACGGAACATGTCCAAATATGGAGGCGCAAACTTGTAAGATATATATATATATATATATATATATATATATATATATAGTGATAATTTACAAAAATGTTCAGTTACACAATAACACGTGTTTTCATGCATTCGCAATCTTCAGATGTGATCTGTCAACGGTTGGTGCGGTTGTGAAATCATAAATATATATATATATATATATATATATATATATATATATATATATTTATATATATATATATCCAGTGAAACCTTGTTGTGTCGAACTCGGTTAAATCAAATTCCGCTTGTGTCGAAGTCGAATGAGGGGTCCCAGCAAAAACCAGTTAAAACCTTTATAATTAACTCCTGTTGTGTCGAACGCAGATGTGTCGGAGTGTTTTGTTGGTCCCAAGCTAAAATTTCTATCGCTTAACTCGAAGTCAGGTCGCGTGAATGTTTTGATAACAGTTGTGCACGGCCCGTCAATCGTGGTTGGGCTGTGATGACCAGTCATACCGGTAACTAATTAACACCTACAGGGCTCTTACTCATCAAGCCCGACGGCTCTATCGCTCGAATCGAGGTTATGCCACATTAATGTTTGGATATTAGTTGTGCACGTTACATCAATCATACCTACGGCCGTGATGACCAGTTACATAAATAATACCGGCAAGGATTTTTTTTAAACAATAACATTACATCTTATTAACAAATACAGACATATAATACATACATACAAAGACACTTAGGATATACGTACATTATATGTAAGAAATAGACCCATACATAGAAGAAGTAACATGCATACATTTTATATCTACTCACGTTTTTTTATATTAAAGGGTCAGGTTAATACATACTACTATTACATACCACTATAAATGCATGAACACATGTATGATTATACATGCACACATATATGTACAAATTGAAGAAGAAGGGTTTTGTATATCTTGAGAATGTAAAATTCATCTCTTTTTACATTTTTAGCAGCAGTTTTCTTCTCGATATTATAAATTTGTTCAATGTATAATTTAAAATTATTGAAAACTGGCTTTGCATCATTGCATTTACAGGTATATATGACTCTTTTTATTGAAAGTAACATCATATCAATCAGACAGTTATTGGTCTTGTTAAATAGAACAGCTTTTTTACTAATGTTCTCGTAATTTGCATTCGTAAAACATATGTAACAGTGTTTCTTTATGAGACATGCATAAAGAGCACATTGTGGGTTTTTTTTCTATAAGGTGTAAAAAGGGGTTTAAGGATATACATCTGTGAAGAAGTTTAAATTGAAAGATTGTTAAATTTTTTGAGATTGTTATCTTTTTAATATTGTTAAAGGCCTCAAACTAAAGTTCTTGGCAAAGTTATTAACTGTTTATATCTCTGTTCCATTTTTCTGTGATATTTAGAGGTTTTGTGCATACATTAAGAAGTAATTCTGTATATACTGTATATGTAACCTTTTTCATTTCAATCATTCTTTCAAGGTTAGATTTATATGTTGTATTTTCAAGTTAATTTGTAATCAAGATTATCTTCCTCCGAGTCGGAATAGCATCTATGATGCTCATGTATTTCATTTAATTTATATTTATTTAAAATTTATCTATTAATTCGTTGTAAAACATATTTATCTCCAATATGCCTGGTGATATCTTTAATACTTGTTATTCCTGCTCTGTACATAGCGTTATTGTAGACAATGGTGTTGTCTACTTTTATATGAAAATTAAAGAATATTAGTTCAGATAAAATTTCATTACATATATTTATATCTTTAAAGTTATATTTAACCCAGATCTCAAATACTTCTTTCCAGAAAGTATGATGTGTGTTCTGAAAGTAACTGAAATCTTGTGATTTTAGATTGCATTTAAATATGAGGGGACCTAATTTTTTAAGCTGCACATTAACGATTTGTCTCCATCCATCATCAATTGGACCAGAAATAAATCTTTTGATCCATCCAATCTTTAAAGCTTCAATTTGATATTTTAAATGAATCATATCTAGCCCACCTTTTTTCAGTTGGTGCAATTGTTGTTCTCTTTATTTTTTCTTGCTTACCCCATACAACAGATTTTCAATTTCTTTAATATCAAGGAATGGAGGATTTGGCAAGACGTGTAAAGCATAAGTCAAGTGTGATAAAATATGAGATTTTATAATTGTTTTTTTACCTGATAGTGTCATAGTTCTTGTCGACCATATATTTAAAACCAATTTTATTTTACTCAAATTTCCTTTTAATTGATGTCTTTCATTATCCGCAAGTCTGGATGTATGTAAATACCTAAAAGTTTAATGGGGTCTGTACACTATTTCAATCCGAAATTGCGGATACTCTGATATGTATTATTGTTATTTTCTATTACTGGCATAATAACAGTGTTGTCTAAATCAACCTTGAGACCTGATATTTCCTGAAAGTGTTTAAATGTTTAGATCGCTTCTTTTTTGAGTGGTAACCTCCAGTCAGAATCAGGCCTGTGTCATCAGCATATTGGATTAACCTATGTTCCCTGCCTGCAACATTTTTTCCTGCTATTTTAGGGTTGTTTCGTATTTTAATTGCTAATACTTCTGAAGCTAAAATAAATAGGTATGGAGATAGGGGACATCCTTGTCTGACACCACGAGCAATAGGAAAATAATCTGTGGCCCAGCCTCTGTTTATTATGCCACTATTTATATGGGTGTAGAGTATGTTTATCCATTTTTTTTTAATTTTTCCAAAATTAAATAAATCTAAAGTATTTTTTATATGGGTCCATTCTAAGAAATCGAAAGCTTTTTCAAAATCAATTGATATGAGTTAATTTTCTATGTTTTCTTGAATAGGCAAATAAATCTGTAATTTTTTAAATATTTTCTCCAATATATCTATTTTTAATAAACCCTGTTTGGTCTGGACTTATTAAATTGCTTAATACATTATTAAGTCTATTAGCTAGTGTTTTAGCAATAATCTTGTAGTCATTATTTATCATTGAGAGAGGACGCCAATTCTTTAAAGTATTGTATCCTTGCCTTTCTTTGGAATTAAGCAGAGAATCCCTTGTCATAAAGTGGATGGTAAGTTGCCTATTTTAAAAGAATGTTTTATTGCATTTAAATAATGTTCTTTTATTTCTTCCCAGAAGACTCTGTAAAATTCTACTGGCAGTCCATCAGGTCCAGGTGTTTTATTGAGCTGAAGAGATTTTAGTGTTGCAAATATTTCTGAAGGTGTAAATTCTCGATCACAATCTTGTTTATCATCTGTAGACAATTTTTTGATATTGTCTAGTGAGTTTTTTCTAACCTTTTCATCAGTGCCTATTGATGTATATAGAGATTGGTAGAATAGGGTCTGTTCCTGCAGGATGTCTTTTGTATTTGTAAGGATTTTCTCAGTTTCATCTTTAAGTTTGATAATAGATTTATATTCATAATTTCTTTTTCCATATTTAAGAAGTATTTAGTTGGTTAATTTCCTTCATTATACCATTTACATCTGCATCTTACAAAGGCACCTGAAGTTTCTCCCTCGATGAATTTCTTATGCTTTCTGACTACAGTTTTCCATGTAAGTTTATCTTCTAAACTATTAGTTAGATTATATTGAAATTGTGCCTTATACATTTCTCTTTGGTATTGGTGACATTATCGTCTGTGGAACAGCGTCAGGAGCTACTAAAAATTTCTCACAAATTGAAGGATATGGAAAAATGGAATGATGTTTATTATTTTTTATTTTGATGTGATATGCCTCTCTGAAACGTTCCTATGTGGAAGTGAAAACATTCAATTACAAGGTTACGCATGGTTTGGTAACAACAGATCTGATTTACACAGCAGGCATGGCGTGGGTCAGGCGGCGTGGGCATTCTTTGGAAAACTTAGATTTGTGACAGCTACACTGTGAAACTGGAAAATAAACCCATGGACAGAATGTTGTGGATTAGTCTCGGTGAAAAAATGACTGGACTGGCTTTATTGTTTATTTGTGCTTGCTATTTGCCTCCTCGACATTCGAGTGGTTGTAATGTTACGCAAGAATTTTATGAGGTGTTGACCCATCAAGTTTACAGTTTCTCGGGTAAGGCGCCCATTGTTATATGTGGAGACTTTTAATGCTCGTTTGGGTTCTAAGCAAAATGTACTTTATTATCATGTAAATATACCTAGAAGATCAGAAGTAGATTCTGTTTATATAAATGGCGAGGAACTCGTGTTTTTTTTAATTACTGCAATATGTGCGAATTAAACGGTAGAGGTGACGAAACGCAGGATAATTATACGTGCATTTCTTGGAGAGGAGCGTCAGTGGTTGACTATATTATTACCGAGTGTGATTTTTTTTTTAACAGTGTGCGTAATTTTAAGGTACATAGTGTAACTGACTTGATCAATAGATATCCATGTGCAACAGCCACTACTTCTAAGTTGTCTGACCATTCTCTTCTCGTGGTAGATGTTATAATCTCTGAATTTTTTTAAGGATCCCTGAGAAAGCGTCGGATATAAATACAAGAGGAAATACTACACGAATCAAGGTAAACATTTCGATTTCAAGAAAATACCGGATCTGTTTGATTGAGCACGTGAACAATGTGTACTGCGTGAGCAAATTGAAAGATTATATCACATTAGAACAGATCAAAATGAGTTGAATAATGTTTATGCAGAAGTTGTTCGTTCAGTGTGGTTCAAATTAAAAAGGAGAGAAAAATTCAATTTAGTTTTTATAAAGGATGTACAAACCGTAGAGGAAAATATCCAAAAACTCTGCAAATAGGGCCCGTAAACCTTTTTGGAATGACACTTGGCAACGCTATGAAAAAGGTTATAATGGATACACTAGATGACAAATTAAAAGCCGTGAAAGATGATATTTACCTAGAAACTAGTCAAGTGAATGCCAATGTTCAACGTTTAGAATAAACAGTTATGAATATCGAAGCTCGTGAAAAAGCTCAAGATTCTTCTGGTGGGAAAGGCTCTGACGTAAAAGTTATTGTTAAAAGTTTGCCTGAATCTGAAAACGGTGACAGTCAGGGCTTGATTCACAAAATAACTGAGCTACTTGAGTACTTGGAAATTACAGGACACGTTGAGTCTGCTGTGAGATGTGAATATGGCACTCCTAAACCTCGTTTGGTAATGGTGACATTATCGTCTGTGGAACAGCGTCAGAAGCTGCTTAAAAATTCTCAAATGAACGATATGGAAAAATGTAATGATGTCTATTATGAAAGAGATCCTAGCCGCTATGAACGTATGTTGAAGACGAATTTACGTCAAATCATTAGCGCAGATCCGGCCCTGAGATTCCATAAAGGAAAAGTTGAATCTGCTGTAACAGAAAGTCGTGGTGTCCGAAAAAGGAAAATATTTGACTGTAGTTTCAGGAGAGTCATACGAAAATATAAGAGCCACCAGATGAGACTGGATAGATTTGTGAATAATCCAGTACGGTTTTGGCATGAGGTGAGGTCCAGGCTATGTACCAGACAACCAGAGCGACACTACGTGTCAATGGTTTATATACAAACATTTTTAAACACCTTTTGGAATCAGGCAAGGTAATATCTTGGCTCCAATAATGTTCTCCCTATTTGTTGATGATTTAACAATGGATATAAAGAAAACTGGTTGTGGAGTATCCCTAGGCCCTGATGAAAAATTAAGCATACCCGCGTATGCTGACCACATTGGATTGACTGCTTCTTCTCCTGAAGAACTACAGTGTATGACTGATGTTCTTTATAAATGGTGTAAAAGGTGGAGGTTACAGGTCAATGTACCAAAAACAAAGGTTATGCATTTCAGGACTAAAAATAGTAGTCCGTGTGACTTCTCATTTTGTTATGGGATCGACGCAATTTCATATACATCTATCTTTAAATATCTCGGATTGAATTTAAATTACACACTTGATTTGGGTCTAACGGTTGAGAAACTTTGTAGTGCAAGCCTTGGGGAGCCTCACTGCTTAATACTATGCTACTGGAGGCCTTTCATACAAGGTTTTCCATAAACTCTACTGTGCTTTAGTGTGTCCAGTAATGGACTATGGAATCTCCGTATGGGGAACTAAGAAATATGACAAGTGTGACACTTTGCAGCATCGTGCCATGAGGACCTTCATAGGTGTCGGTAAGTCTATTCCCGTGATGACAATGTATGGAGACATGGCATGAGTACCATCATCAGTTCGACACCAAGTTTCGTGCGTAAAATATTGGCATCAACTTTGTAGGCTTTCACCTGACAGGATTACTAGAAAGGTGTTCGACCTGGATTTCTTTAATGCCCAACGAAGACATAAGGGATGGTGTTTGGACATAAAACGTATACTGGCTTCATGTGGTCTGGAGGATTTATTCTCAAATAGAGATATATTTAGATATACAGAACATGAGCTTGGAGATATTGTAAGGAAAAATTAATGGGTGCTTTTATTGCAGAATGGAGTGGTTCTTTGTCAATGTACTCTCGTTTGAATATTTACCAAGACGTGAAAAATATATTTGACCACAATGTTGTGTGTATGCATGTAGTGATAGAAAGAATAGATCTGTCATTGCGAGGCTTCGAATGGGTACGTACCTGCTACAAGTTGAAAGTTGACGCCGTAATATCCCGCGACACGACAGAATTTGTCAAGCGTGTGACTATAACTCTGTTGAGGACACCACGCATTTTTTCTTAAAGTGTGAAAAACACTAGATGCTGCGACCCCGTCTGTTTGTTATTGCAATATTAAACTATGTAGAAAGTTTTCATACAATAACAAAAAATGAAAAACTATCTGCTAAGTCGTCCAGATATTGTTAATAAAACTGCACGTTTTGCTGCATGTTAACGACTTAATTTCTCTTATAGTCGCTGATATATTATATTGTTGCTTACATTGTCAAAGTAGTGCTCCATAAGCCCTCTGGAGCTAGATGTGAATTTCTCATATGTGTGTAATTTAAATTTACGAATTTTACATATTGCACCTACACAATAATAAATTAAATTAATTAAGCCTATTTAAACGCACTACAACTCATTAAGATTACTTGAATGTTGACACTTGTATACACACTTGTAAACACAAAGACCCCATTAGCATGGACACCTACGCTACACACATTATGCAGTCAGGATAGAATAAAAAGAGAATGAGAAGTGCGCATACTATGGGTTAACATATTACTGCACCTGCCACGTCCGTACAATACCGTAAGCCCACAGTGGTCCTTTTTGTTTACAAAGTGGCCCGACTGCGTGCAGTCCAAGATTACAAAGGTCCTAGGTCTCCAGGTACCGCAGATTCTGGTGTGAACTTCGTATAAATCTTTCGCGGGACAGATATATCAGCAAGTTTCATCTTATTTAATTAGATTGTAACTATTGTAACTGTAAAATAACTGAAGGATATTTCGAAGTGACACACATACGCAATCTTCCTATGAAGTAAAAGGCATTAATTTAGTGGAAGACCTTCGCTATCTTGAAGCAACAAGACCGGAATATCTGGACAAGATCAGAGATTTGGAAGTTTATGACGGGGATATTTATCTGTGTGGATATCCGAAAGCAGGTACTGTATTCATTGTTACCATAACTTTAGATTGTATTTTTTTAACACTGCTGAATTTGTGATAAAGCGAAACAGTTAAATGGACCCATTCCGATATCTGACAAATATTCAAATGAGATAAACAATCCCTTGATCGTTTATAAATAAGCCAAAAAGAGCCGATCCCAAGGTCTAATGGTTGTCCATTTTGTTTATATCTACGTGTTTATTGTAGACATTGTAGACCTAGTTGTAAACACAGAGCAACAGGTCACTGCCTTCATTTATCTAGCGGGACTGAACGCATGCATCTGATAGACGATGTACTTATTCTGAATACATCTGATCCTGAGATCTGTATGCCTGACCTGGTGAGTCGGGGTGATTGTTTCATGTGTTGCATCATCACTACTAACTTCCTAGCCTACTTAGCTGAAATATGATACATGTACCTGGCGGGCTGAAACAATCCAATGGGTAACCCTGGAAACAAACCCGTGTTAAGCCAGTGGCCGTGGTTGTGTGTCCGGTCACAAGGACACTCACAGCAGTGATGATGTAACACATGAAAATAGTATGGAGTGTTCGCAGATTAATCAACCTGATAATACACATTACGTATCAGAGCAGATTTGTTCATAGCGGTCACCTCAGAGGTCATGGTGTGAAACATGATCATCTGTTATGGGCCTGGTTTTCATATCTTTGCGTAAGTACGTATGGGTTAATAACGTTCCTGTGCAATATAATCGATCAAATAACAGCCCAAGGGATAGGGAAGTGACATACGTTTTGTGAAAATGCTATGTCTGAATCTTCGGGGGAAACGAAATGGCATGTACATAGTTCTTGGATTGTCTAACCTGTTTACTCCACATAAAAATCACAGCCGTTGTCTTTGCACAGATCATTTACTTTTGTGTCCATTTGCCGTCTTTGTTCCTCTGTAAACAGAGTCTTTCAGTCCACGACAACGCCTTTCCTCCTAAACGCGGAACCTGGAACCATCAAGGGACTGATACCGGGATTTAATTTGTCATTTTTTTTTCATATTGTCAAATTGAACGATGCGGTGAATTCGATCTATATTTTAGGAATGGAGTGGCCTTTCTAAAAATGCTGCTATCTTCTCGATCCATAGTCGTCAGTTTTGTATCAGGTCTTCATACTTTACAAATAAAATATTGACTTTATGACGATGAGTCCAGTAGGAACGCAGATGATCAAACCAGCAGCCGAAAACGACATCACCTGATAGGAATACATAAAAAAAACGCTTCCCAACATCCGATCTAAGGACCTAGGGGTATATTTACTGAATGAAAATGGTAGTAAGAGACGGCAACATCCTTTGGGTTCCGCACTATATACACGATCTTTACTCTCTTTTTAGATAAGTCCATCGGGAGATATTGGTGTTGCAGATGACACAAATAAAGACCAGGATGAGGAATTTGGCTGGCCGTTGGAAAGATAAAATCAAGCGTGTTTTATGTATTAAGAATTTTCGTTCTCTCATAAGCATCAAGATTGTTTTGCCATAAAATTGCCCTTATGATCGTCGACATCCAAAGATTACCTGAAATGAGGTCAAACACTGAGAATTGGAAATGTGATATTCCTGGATTCGATAATTCATTTAAAATGCCTTTAATGGATGAACATGATACATTTCACAAAATTAGCAACGCATTATAACCGTCCGAAATATAGATGGCTATAAAGTGAAAAAAAATATACGTGATACAAAACACCAATGTCTACAGCACCTGATTTCGGATATCCACACAAATAGACATCTCCGTTATAAACTTCAAAGGCTCTTATCTTATCCAGATATTCCGGTCTTGCAACAGCAAAGTAACGGATGCCGTCCACAAAATGACTGCCTTTTACTTCATAAGAAGTTGCACTGCCGCGCATGCCCGTCATTTTGGATATGGTGCGAATCTGGTTCAGTTACGATGAATTGGCCTACCTTATCAAGTTGTAACATGAAACATATGTAATTCATTCTTTATTTATGTACATTCTACAATTGCTTTGGATATTTTAGGT
The DNA here is from genome assembly GCA_026874595.1 of Sipunculus nudus. Lineage (NCBI taxonomy): Eukaryota > Metazoa > Annelida > Sipuncula > Golfingiida > Sipunculidae > Sipunculus > Sipunculus nudus. Next base: position 32,563,430 of record CM049320.1, read on the forward strand.
TGAAACTCAAAAGGTAGCCATAAAGGTTATATTACATGGAAAGTCTTTAATTCATTGCTTTTAAATGTGCAATTTCTTTATTTAAGGTGTAAAACAGAACAATGGTTTATATACAGACATTTTTTAAACACCTTTTGGAATCAGGCAAGGTAATATCTTGGCTCCAATAATGTTCTCCCTATTTGTTGATGATTTAACAATGGATATAAAGAAAACTGGTTGTGGAGTATCCCTAGGCCCTGATGAAAAATTAAGCATACTCGCGTATGCTGACCACATTGGATTGATTGCTTCTTCTCCTGAAGAACTACAGTGTATGACTGATGTTCTTTATAAATGGTGTAAAAGGTGGAGGTTACAGGTCAATGTACCAAAAACAAAGGTTATGCATTTCAGGACTAAAAATAGTAGTCCGTGTGACTTCTCATTTTATTATTGGATCGACACAATTTCATATACATCTATCTTTAAATAACTCGGATTGAATTTAAATTACACACTTGATTTGGGTCTAACGGTTGAGAAACTTTGTAGTGCAAGCCTTGGGAAGCCTCACTGCTTAATACTATGCTACTGGAGACCTGTCATACAAGGTTTTCCATAAACTCTACTGTGCTCTAGTGTGTCCAGTAATGGATTATGGAATCTCCGTATGGGGAACTAAGAAATATGACAAGTGTGACACTTTGCAGCATTGTGCCATGAGAACCTTCATAGGTGTCGGTAAGTCTATTCCAGTGATGACAATGTATGGAGACATGGCATGAGTACCATCACCAGTTCGACACCAATTTTCGTGCGTAAAATATTGGCATCAACTTTGTAGGCTTTCACCTGACAGGATTACTAGAAAGGTGTTCGACCTGGATTTCTTTAATGCCCAACGAAGAAATAAGGGATGGTGTTTGGACATAAAACGTATACTGGCTTCATGTGGTCTGGAGGATTTATTCTCAAATAGAGATATATTTAGATATACAGAACATGAGCTTGGAGATATTGTAAGGAAAAATTAATGGGTGCTTTTATTGCAGAATCGAGTGGTTCTTTGTCATTGTACTCTCGTTTGAATATTTACCAAGACGTGAAAAATATATTTGAACCACAATGTTATGTGTATGTATGTAGTGATAGAAAGAATAGATCTGTCATTGCGAGGCTTCGAATGGGTACGTACCTGCTACAAGTTGAAAGTTGACGTTGCCGTAATATCCCGCGACACGACAGAATTTGTCAAGCGTGTGACTATAACGCTGTTGAGGACACCACGCATTTTTTCTTAAAGTGTGAAAAACACTAGATGCTGCGACCCCGTCTGTTTGTTATTGCAATATTAAACTATGTAGAAAGTTTTCATACAATAACAAAAAATGAAAAACTATCTGCTAAGTCGTCCAGATATTGTTAATAAAACTGCACGTTTTGCTGCATGTTAACGACTTAATTTCTCTTATAGTCGCTGATATATTATATTGTTGCTTACATTGTCAAAGTAGTGCTCCATAAGCCCTCTGGAGCTGGATGTGAATTTCTCATATGTGTGTAATTTAAATTTACTCTCTTTTTAGATAAGTCCATCGGGAGATATTGGTGTTGCAGATGACACAAATAAAGACCAGGATGAGGAATTTGGCTGGCCGTTGGAAAGTTGAAATCAAGCGTGTTTTCTGTATGAAGAATTTTCGTTCTCTCATAAGCATCAAGATTGTTTTGCTGTAAAATTGCCCTTATGATCGTCGACATCCAAAGATTACCTGAAATGAGGTCAAACACTGAGAATTGGAAAATGTGATATTCCTGGATTCGATAATTCATTTAAAATGCCTTTGATGGATGAACATGATACATTTCACCAAATTAGCAACGCATAATAACCGTCCGAAATATAGATGGCTATAAAGTGAAAAAAAATTTCGTGATACAAAACACCAATGTCTATAGCACCTGATTTCGGATATCCACACAAATAGACGTCTCCGCTGTAAACTTCAAAGGCTCTTATCTTATCCAGATATTCCGGTCTTGCAACAGCAAAATAACGGATGCCGTCCAAAAAATGACTGCCTTTTACTTCATAAGAAGTTTCACAGCCGCGCATGCCCGTCATTTTGGATATGGTGAGAATCTGGTTCAGTTACGAAGAATTGGCCTACCCTATCAAGTTGTAACGTGAAACAAATTGAATTCATTCTTTATTTATGTACATTCTACAATTGCTTTATATATTTTAGGTTGAAACTCAAAAGGTAGCCGTAAAGGTTATATTACATGGAAAGTCTTTAATTCGTTGCTTTTAAATGTGCAATTGCTTTATTTAAGGTGTAAAACAGAACTATAGAGTATAAATGAATGCGCACACACACTGAAATCTAAATATAAGTTGCTTTGTTGAATATATATTTTCCCTGAGAAAATCAGTAGGTTACCCTTATTGAAAATATATCATTTCAATTTTCTGACCACTTCACCCCTAATCAACCCTGCGATTATGTCCGTGCGATGGTCAAGGCTGTCGCATCTACATACATTTCAATAAACTATGGTAACCGCCCGTAGTTAACCGTTAAGAATACTGCAGGTTAAATTTAAACAGATTACCGAAGCCCTGACTCACGGCAGCAAGTTTAAATACGTGGTTGCCATCACTATCCATGAACTTTATACATGCACCATATATCATTGTTCATTTTCATGAGACGTGATGGGACATATATATAATGGTTACCAAAATCGCCATATCTTCCCGAACCGAGCGGAAAGAGATACCTGAGCTTTGACACTAACGGGTTCCTGGGTACTGAATTTGCATTTAGTTATAGTCTGGTATAATGCACCTGGTAAAAATATCAGATATGAACGTTACAGTTGTTACGTTCCGCTACTCCTTTCCACACGACAATGCATGGCGCTTTGTATACATTGTTAGACTTCATTGCTTTCAGGGAAAGGGTCTGCGACGCTCGAAATTCCTTTCGGACGCTCGATTCTTAGGGTGTTAGCGTCCGAAAAATTATCGTAGTGCAGGAAAAATACCTCAAAGCTGTGACTGACCTCAAAGGCAGTTACTGACCATGGACAACTACCTCAAACCAAACAGTCAACTCTGTACACATTGTGTTGGCAACGGGCCCTTCTAATTCATTATAATTAAATAACCATATATTGACATATCTGCTCATTATAAAGTTACGATAATGACATAAAATGAAAAGATTTTACATAACTTTACATTATTCTTCAAAATTTGGCACAGATCCCCGCCCCCCCCCCCCCCTTTGGTCCAGGAGGGTGCCGCTTTTTATACACTTTTAGTACGTTTTACTCTGTTTTAGCCTTAATTTAAATCTTGGTCACGTCTGTGAATAAGGAATTTCGAAAACCTATGTGCTCTTACTAGTGGCAGTGTTACACTGTTAAAGATGTTATATCTCTAAAGTGTGATAAACGTGCATGAATTTATTCAAATTTTAGTTCTTTCTCCTTGTATAACAACCTGCATATTTAATAGAAATGAAACAATGAACCATTATTGCGGGGCTACCTTTGCAATTTGAACCTCGACCAACAGTCGCTAGCACAGGGACAAGTCCTTTGAACGTTTATCGTTAAGCAAATGTACAATAACCATGTGTCAGATAATGTATGCAGCTTCGCTTTCTGTAGATCTCGGACCTTTACAGTCTCGACCACTTTCGAACCGTTTCCTAAACAACCTCTGACCATTTGGCCGACGATCTAGAACCTCATTCCCTACGACCTTGGACCAAAATCTCCGAAATCTTCAAACCTAGGTTGGACTCATCACACCGAGAGTATTAGACTATGTATGTGTATTCGTCAGTGAATCATGTGGTCCATTAACTCATAAAAATATGGAAAAAAAACAAACTAAGGGGCAATTTGAGACTCATTGAACAAAAAGTTTTAGTACTAATTTACCACAGACATTAAATATATATATATATATATATATATATATATATATAGTTGAATTGGTTTTATATATATATATGAATATATGCATACACACACCCTAACACACATGTACATAGAGGCTGGGTCTATGTCACACGGTGACAGCTGGTAGCCTCTTCATTACGTTTTTTTTTTCAGGAAATTTCACGCGATGCCCGTGACGTCACGGTTACGTCATTCTAATATGAAGGCAATGGATTTCACATACATATATATACTTAGGCTTCATGATTTAGCCATTCATTTCTTACATAAATAAAAATAACTCCTCGATGTCAAGATGTAAGTTGCTTTTAATACATTTGCACTTACTTAAAATGAAGTTAGGTCGTTTTATCGGCATTTATGATGGAACGGATCACATATATATATATATATATATATATATATATATATATATATAAATCAGTAATTGTGAAAAATCTGTCAATTTGAAAAGTAAATTAAATTAAATTAAATTAAATTCATTATACATATATATAGTAATATATTTATATAAAATTACCAAAGTGACATATTATTACTTCTGGATTATTCATAATCTCGTGCAAGTATAAAACCTGAATTGCAGAAGTTTAAATAGTAAAAAAGTATGGAATACAAAACATATACATATAAGATTACATATAGACACATAAATGTCCAGAGAACACGCCAGAAAACCAGCATCATATATATATATATATATATATATATATATATATATAATTATATATATATATGTATGACATTGTATGTATGTATGTATGTATGTATGTATATAGTGTGTGTGTGTGTGTGCGTGTGTGTGTATTATCAATAACTGGTTTGTGCTCTTGTCAGATCCCAAGTCCAGTTTGACCCCTCGTCTGTATCCCCTGCCTTATTCATAGGGGCCTACACAAGGGGGACATGGTAATGTCACAGACATCTTGTGCGTCACAAAAGATACAATAGAAGAAAAGTATTTGGTAATACAAGATAAGGCTGGTCAATTAAGGTAAATCAAATTGAATAGAGGGTATGCGCAATGAATTAAGCCTATTTAAACGCACTACAGCTCATTTAGATGGTTTAGGGGCATATTGGCCGCCGTCGACATGGGCCGCCGGCCTCAAATGGACCATGTCGGCCGCCGGCGCCCAGCGGGAGGCATTATCGGCCGCCAGCTGCAATAGCCCACAAGCCCGTATTAACTCTGTCAAGTCAACCATTACGGCCGCGGAAAGAACTAGGCAACCATATCGGCCGCTGCCTCTTCATCATACGTTTCATTGGATAATCTATAGTCTTTCTCCCCTTATAAATAAAAATAACACCTCGATGTCAAGATGTAAGTTGCTTTTAATACATTTGCACTTACTTAAAATGAAGTTAGGTCGTTTTATCGGCATTTATGATGGAACGGACCACATATATATATATATATATATATATATATATATATATATATATATATATATATATATATATATAAATCAGTAATTGTGAAAAATCTGTCAATTTGAAAAGTAAATTAAATTTTCAGTCCATTTATTAATTACATAATTCATTATACATATATATAGTTATATATTTATATAAAATTACCAAAGTGACATATTATTACTTCTGGATTATTCATAATCTCGTGCAAGTATAAAACCTGAATTGCAGAAGTTTAAATAGTAAAATATATAAATATATATAGATAGTTTCCTTTTGAATATTTACAAGAATAATAAACTACTCAGCTTATTCTGGGCAAAATTAAAAAAAAAGAAAAAGTATGGAATACAAAACATATACATATAAGATTACATATAGACACATAAATGTCCAGAGAACACGCCAGAAAACCAGCATCATATATATATATATATATATATATATATATATATATATATATATATATATATATGTATGACATTGTATGTATGTATGTATGTATGTATATAGTGTGTGTGTGTGTGCGTGTGTGTGTATTATCAATAACTGGTTTGTGCTCTTGTCAGATCCCAAGTCCAGTTTGACCCCTCGTCTGTATCCCCTGCTTTATTCATAGGGGCCTACACAAGGGGGACATGGTAATGTCACAGACATCTTGTGCGTCACAAAAGATACAATAGAAGAAAAGTATTTGGTAATACAAGATAAGGCTGGTCAATTAAGGTAAATCAAATTGAATAGAGGGTATGCGCAATGAATTAAGCCTATTTAAACGCACTACAGCTCATTTAGATGGTTTAGGGACATATTGGCCGCCGTCGACATGGGCCGCCGGCCTCAAATGGACCATGTCGGCCGCCGGCGCCCAGCGGGAGGCAATATCGGCCGCCAGCTGCAATAGCCCACAAGCCCGTATTAACTCTGTCAAGTCAACCATTACGGCCGCGGAAAGAACTAGGCCACCATATCGGCCGCTGCCTCTTCATCATACGTTTCATTGGATAATCTATAGTCTTTCTACCCTTCTCTCTCTCTCTCTCTCTCTCTCTCTCTCTCTCTCTCTCTCTCTTATGTTGTATATATAATGTATGCAATTAAATAAACATATAAAATGCAAAAATAAATTAATAAACTAAATCACCGACTCATCTTCCAAATAAATTATTTTGAAATACTTGTTTTAATATTACACAGGGATTTCGGATATATGCAACATTCTCTCTCTCTAGTGAGGCGGCTAATGAAAAAATTGTTCAAATTGTGATAAAAGTACCAAATTTGGTACAGTTGTAGAAACTTTTCAGAAATAGCTCCACGAAATATTCATGGTATTTCAGGGGTGGATCCTGCAATTACTTTAGGGGTACCGATGAATAAATTAAATAATTGATAAATAATGTCTAGGCCTTATCTAAAACTGTTCGATCAAGGCCTTTATTTTGCAGCACATGGAATAGAGAAGTTTGCTGATGCTTAAACTCTACTTTCATGAGAAGTTAATTTAGTTTAACAAGCGACCAGATTAATGGAGCAGGATGTATTTATATATATCATTTTTTGTGCAGAACTAACGCGATTTAGCACGCCTTTTTAATTTTGTTAACATGTATATATCGCAATCTTTTCGTTTACAAAATGCTCGTAGTCACATTGAATAAAAAAAGCTTTCAATTCATATAAAATATTGAATGAAAATTGATACATACAGAGAGAGAGAGAGAGGGAGAGAGACTATAAATTATGCAACGTAAAGTCCACAAATTGTGTACTATTCCTACAGGTTTATGCACTAAGCAGCCTAATGAAGAGGCGGCGGCCGATATGGTGGCCTAGTTCTTTCCGCGGCCGATATGGTTGACTTGATAGAGTTAATACAGGGTTGTGGGCCATTGCAGCTGGCGGCCGAAATTGCTTCCCGCTCGGCGCCGGCGGCCGACATGGTCCATTTGAGGCCGGCGGCCGATGTCGACGGCGGCCGATATGTCCCTATACCCATTTAGATGGCCTAACTTGAATGTTGACTCTTGTACACACATGCAGAGACCCTTTTCACATGGACATCTTCGCTTCACACATTATGCGATGAGGATGGAATCATAAGAGAGGGAGAACTGCGCATACAATAGGTTAATTAGTAACTGCACCTTGCACATGTCCGTACAATACCCTGAGACTCTAGTGGTGGTCCATTTGTTTACAAAGTGGCCCGACTGCGTGCAGTCCGGGATTACAGAGGTCAGAGGTCTCCAAGTACGGCAGATTCTGGTGTGCACTTGGTATAAATCTTTCGAGGGACAGATATATCAGCAAGTTTAATCTTATTTAATAAGATTGTAACTTTAAGCAAACTGAACAAATTTCGAAATGACACGCATACGCTACAGTGAATCTTCCTATGAAGTAAAAGGCAGTCATTTTTTGGAAGGCATTCGCTATCTTGAAGCAACAAGACCGGAATATCTGGACAAGATCAGAGATTTGGAAGTTTACGACGGGGATATTTATCTGTGTGGATATCCGAAAGCAGGTACTGTATTCATTGTTACCATTAATTTAGCTTGTGTTTACCTATATGACTACTTTTGTTCTATAGATTTGGAACACAGTTTCTATATAGTTCTAGCTACATCCTTAATATCCATATGGGTTGTTATTAAAAACGACCGGGGCGTCAAAATACCACCTCACACACACGCGCGCGCGCACATGCACACTTTTAGCAAGGGGGGGGGGGGGGGTCAATGTTATCACCTCCCCCCCCCCCTTATATTTAGAGAATAATATTTAATCATTGGAAATGAAATATATTAATAATTGGAGTTATAGACTTTGGTTCCATTTCTGAGTTTCCTTTGTGATATAATACATCTGAACCTGGTTTAAAATTTACATATAGACCTACTTATTATTTTAAAACATACTGAATTTTTTTATATTTTAAATGTGTCACACAGACAATAAAAGTAAGATATATAAAAAGCCACTAAAAAGGCTGATCTTTCTGCTGATCTTGCACGGATCCGGGATATTTTCCAGGGAGGGTTCATAAGATCACGGTGGCTTCGTCCGTAGGGGACTGACTTTCGGTGTAACATAGAAATGTGAGCTCCCGGCGGAAACCCCCTGCGAAAAAAAAATCCAATGCTTAAAGTTGAAAATGAACTCTAAAAGTGAAGCAACTTTTCCTCCCTTCATGGACGTTATTTTGAACTAAAGAGTATTTTCTGATGATCAAGTATGCGCAAATTATACAAGAACAAAATTATCCCCATCAAGTTCAAAAATGAATTGTCAAAATTAGGCCATCGCCTACATGCTATGAGGAGCTATAAAGCATTTTCTGGTGATTATATATATGCGCAATCAATACCAGAAGGAAATAATCCCGATCACTATCTAATCACTTTGATCACATTAATAACGGTCGTCTGCAAGGCTTTTCCCGTTAATCTTATGTATGACCGCCGTTTGGTTAATGCCTTCGCCAAATAACCGGGCATAATCAGCCACGATCTTAGAACCCCGTGACACGAAGCAAGTCTACTGGTGCGACCGGGTATCGTGGTTGCTCTAGTACACTGAAGCGTAACTGGTCACGTGGTGGGGGGGGGGGGGGGGGGGGGGTCGAGGCCTTCTTCCTGCGAACCCTCCGGTCCGGTCGTAGGAAGGGCGGCCATTTTTTTAACGGCACGAGATTTCGAAATAATAGTGGCCCCGTTTTTGCCAATAATTTGCGATAAAGCAAAACAGTTAAAGGGACCCAGTCCGATATATGCCAAATATTCAATTTAAGATAGACAGTCACTTGAACGTTTATAAAAATAAGCCAAAAAGAGCCTTCCCCACGGTCTACAGGTTGTCCTTTTTGTTTATATCCACGTGTTTATAGCATTGGGGGGGGGGGGGGTCGTAACTGAAAGACATCCAATACAGACATCTGGCGGCAATTCAGACGAAGCAGTATTTTGTAAATGACAAAAGATTGCTATTCTTCTTATGCTGTCATTGTCCACAACTAGTGATATTTCAATGTGCAATCAACTCTTTCGGTTACATGTTTTTTCTGTATGTCACCATGGACTCCTGTACCTTTTTTTAAAGTCAGCCTGTAGATAAAAACAGTGGCGTAAATTTTTCTTCCAGGTTGGGTTGGCTTATATATATATATATATATATATATATATATATATATATATATATATTCTAAACAAGCCTTAGATATCACATTTTTTAGTAAATGGATCCAAAGTCTTTTATTCTCTTTATTAATATATTTCATTTGCAATATTATAATATTCTCTGAAGAGTTGAGGAGGGATGATTACATTGCAAACATGCATTCCCCCCCCCCCCCCACCCACTTTATTGACGCCCCTGGATAAAAAGCTTATACATCAGTCCCGGTTGTGTTATAAGAACTTTTCTGGGTATTGGTTACATTCATCTTTTTAACTGTGGAAACAGAGGAATCATATCAAATTATCAGTCATTCTGCTTTTATTTATTTCTGAAACACTGCATTTCATTAATATTTGGGGAATTTGTGACACTGTGACACAGTTTTCTATTAATACCTGGAGTCAGAGCCTATATTTAATTACAAAATTTTTCTCATTTAATTAGCATAAAGGGGAGTACATAACAGGGTACGTCGCCCTTGGTTGAAAAAAAGTGTGTAGGGGGGGATAAGTTTGGCCATGTAAGGAATGCAGGTGAATAGTGGAATTATGTGGTTTGCAGGAACTGAGTCATGATGGACCATGATCGAGATTGTTTAAACCGTTCATGACTGATTTAAATTATTTTTCATTTCAATATGTTGATGATATAAGTTGTTGTAATTGGTTGTTGTCTGTCGTCTGTTAGTTCGTTAAAGGTAATTATTCATATGCAATAATATGTGTATTATCTCACGTAATAAGCGTTTGTTGGCTGAATACGAATGGTTCACAGGATATTAATCCCGACACACGGGTATCTCCAGTTCACCTGTTTTATACGTTGATGTGATACTGTGAGGGAGGTAACGCTGCTCACGTGTGTCTGTTGACCATGAGATGACTGCGTGACAAGAGGAAACATCTTGCGCAGGCGATAATTCCCAAACAAGGAGAAGCAACCTAAAAGAAAAATCCCTGGTTGGAAGATTGAAAATTCTTTATTTGCGAAGTAGGCCAACAGGTGGCGTCCGCGTTGTTTCTATTTTGCGTGAATGATCGCCCCCGCTGCAATTTTTCCACTTATGTACAGGAGTAAGCTCGCGACTTCAGAACGAAATAATGACCGATACCGTAATATTTTAAGGAGAACATATACATATAAAAATACATATATATATATATATATATATATATATATATATATATATATATATATATATATATATGTATATATACGTGTATATATATATATTGGATTGTATATTCAGGACACAGACATATATCTTTGTATGTGTTGCATTTTTTTAATCTCTACCCATCTCTAGTCTCGTCAAATATTGCCCCGTTTTTAGCGAACCTGTGAGCTTATGCGATGGTGCGGCGTCGTCCGTCGTGTGTCGTGCGTCGTGCGTCGTTTGTACGTTAACCATAGCTATCTCAAAAACGGCAGGAGCTAGCATCACCAATTTTTTTGCAAATAATCAGTCATCCAAAAGACTATATCGGATTTTTTTTTAATTTTTTTTCTAACTGCAATTTCTTAGATTTTATAGGGAAAAAGCTAAAAAAAAAATTAAAAAATCTTCTTCTCCGAAACTATCCAGCCAAATTGTCCAATATTTCACAGAAATGATCCCTAGAACAACCTTTCTCAAGTTTGTTCGAATGATTCCAGTTTGGAGATTTTTTGCCGAGTTACAGGAAGTTGAACTTTGTTAACTTTGCAAAAAAGCATATAAAAATTTAAATCTCAGAAACGGCTGGAGCTATCATCACCAAATTTTATGCAAATATTTGTCACATAGGTCATATCTGAAATTGAGGTATTGGTGGCGCCACCTGCATCCGCCTTTTTTTGTACGGGGTCATTAGTGCCTGTATCACACTGAGGGCTACAAAAGACTTCTTCTCTGAAACCATATGGCCAAAATGTTTAATATCGCACAGAAATGATCCTAGGGTAGTGCTTTGTGAAGTTTGTTCAAATGGTCTCTTTTCTGTGACTTTTGGCTAAGTTATGGGAAGCTGAATTTAGTCATACGCCATAACAGCCCATTTTAGCTCAGTGGCTACAAAGATCTTCTCCTCAAAAACCACTGGGCCAAATTCTTAAATCTCACACATAAATTATCCTAAGATGTTGATAATTCAAGTTTGTTCAAATGGTTTTGGTTTAGAGCTTTTTGGCTGAGTTACGGGAAGCTGAACTTAGCCAGTTTGCTGTATCTTCCTATATGAGTTTTAAACTTGCGAAACGTTTTTCGACTGATGCCACTGAGGCCAGTTTGTTAAATATTTTACAAGAATAATCCCTACAATAAATCTTATAATAATTGTCATTAATGGTTCCACATGAAAGATTTTTGGCTGAATTATGGAGATTGAATTGAGTCATTTTACCATATATGTTAGCTGTGTGATGCTGTTACATCTAGCCTGGCACCAGTTTATAAGCATCTATTACATCATGCCACTAGACATTTAGATTTCAGGTTATATTTGGTTTATATTGACAAGAAAGTTTTTTTAAAGCTTTTAAAAATTTAGATTTATGATTTTAGTTATTCATCATACCAGGCAATATTACAATCATGGATATTCAGCTCTCTGTGGCTATATAAAGACAACTGTACGTTGATTATAAATTATTGGTATCCCAAATCAACTAAATTCAAGAATTTGCCATCAATGATATATATCTGTATTTTAATTTTGCATTCAGTATGCATCTGTAATAATTTTACATATATTCCTGATTTCTTTTTTATAATAAGGCAGCTGAAAAGCCTTTTGTATTGGGAAAATAAATTTCAAATATATTTTAAGTAGGGACCACTTTTGTGTACAGATGGCAGCACTTGGTTTACCATTGGCAGATTGCCAGTGCCTTGATGTTGGCCATTAGCCAAGATGATGTCAGCTTTATAAATAGTTTTGGCACAGTGCCAGGATTGGAAGAAGTGCAGCCAGGTATAGGTCAAGAGTTCACTCAGTGCAGTAGCTGCATTCTATTTATAGCTTTGGCAGACTGCTCACTGCATCATATTTGGCACCAAAGTTCAGCCTGAATCCATTTATAGCTTTGACAGACTGCCAAGTGTGTCAGATTATGCAACAGGTCAAGAGTTCACTCAGTGCAGCCAGGTACAGGTCAAAAATTCACTCAGTCTAGCCAGGTGCAGGTCAAGAGTTCACTCATTGCAGTAGCTTGAGGCAGCAATTTGTCACAGGTCGCTCGGGGCAACTGCCTTACTCACCTAAGCCTTGTCAGCCCAGTGCATCAAACTCTGGGGAAGTTTGATTTATTGGACTGATACCTGTCTATGCCTCTTTGACGGTATTCTCATTTACAAGACAGGTGGTGCCACCTACATTGACTTTTGCAGTGCATGCGCCTGCTTATTTCTACAGAGGAATTTGATACATCAGCCTAAAATTGGGTATGTTTATACATATCGGGTAGCTTTATAGTGTACAAGACTGGTGGCTCCACCTACAATAATTTTTGTACAGTGTATGTCCCTGCTTATTTCTTAGGATGGGTTTGATATATCAGTCTGAAAATTGGGCATATGTGTCTATCTCTGATAGCTTCGTTGTATACAAGACTAGTGGTGCCAGCTACAATCGTTTTTGTGATGTTTGCACCCATGCCAGAATTTCAGCAGTGATATTTGTGTAATTGTTTCTTATTCAAAACGTTCAGTACCTGCATTGTTCATATACATGAAAAGTAATGGTCCAGCATTGAAGCATAATACCTCGTGTATTTCCCAATGCACAGGTTCGCATTAGGCCTGTAGGCCTTGTTCTTAAACGAGATTACCATTGCATTTTTTACAGCTCTTTGCTAGAGCCGACTTGCAACTGTGGCACAACTACGTCTTGTTTTGTGGACAGATAATTATGCATTATATAAAAAATTAAATAAGAAATAAAGGTCGAGGTATACACATATGAATTTAGAAACATAGAAAGATTTAACTATAGTTATCCTACCGAGGGAATGATTATAATTATGTCATCGTTGAAACCAGAAATAACACATTTCCGACATACCAATATTACCAGTATTTCTTTTCTTTATTTCAGGAAATCTTTGGGTGTCAACGATCATCAGGGCAATTTTACAACAAAACAACCTCGATGCTTTTGGGAGTTCGAAACTAGTCCATTCGGAAAGCATGCTTGATTTCCGCTTCCCTGAGGCCAGCAAAAAGCCTCACCCAGGTCCATATCTGTGCCACCTCCAGTACAAATACCTCCCGAGAGACCTACCAAAAAAGAGAGTGAAGATTGTATATGTTGCACGCAACGCCAAGGATGTTGCGATCTCCTACTACCACTTTCATTCAAAAAGTATACCCTTTTGTCCATGGACTGGACGCTGGGAAGCGTTTTTCGATGCATTTCTCTCAGGTGATGTCGTTTTCGGCAGCTGGTTTGATCATCTGCGTTCCTACTGGATTCACCGTAATGAAGCAGATATATTATTTGTAAGGTATGAAGATTTGATACAACATTGTCACCTGTGGATAGAGAAGATAGCAGCGTTTTTGGAAAGGCCGCTTGATCCTATAACTTTGGATCGAATTCACTGCATTGTTCAGTTTGATAATATGAAAAGTAATGATAATCTAAATCCCGGCGTTACTCCGTTGTTGGTCCCTGGTGGCGAGTTTCTTAGGAAAGGCGTCATCGGAGACTGGAAGACGCTATTTACAGAGGAACAAAGACGTCACGTGGACAAAAAAATAAATGACCTGTGTGAAGATATCGGCTGTCATCTTTATAGTGAATAAAAGGCTTGGTCGATCGACGGAAAATGAATATGCCAGTTAATCTTTTCAAAACATAAGCCACGCCTCTATTCCATGCGATATTCAAGGTTGCCTCCGTTTGTAATGCCTAATTACGATGTCGCAAAGACAAGTCTAAACTCCATATTAGGAGGGGAATGAAACAAAGAATTAGATCTAGAGACTTGTTATCGTGTTAACCGAGTGATGGATGATCGTGCTTGTGTGCACAAGTAGATGCCATGAACTCTGTAAAGAACTCTGAGAAGAAATGTGCTATGATTATTATAATGTATTACCAGCTTGGACACTCGTCAGACTCTTCTTTAATCATTAAATTTTCTTACAGGCTTCTGAAGTGATACGTTCCATTGAACATACTGCATACTGAGAACAAGAAAGGAAACACTGGAACGGAAAATATCGGATTATCGCGAATAAAACTGATGTGAACATTTCGTCAGCTGACATAAATCAACATTTCGTATAATATGTGAAATACAAATACTGCGGTGTTGTCGATTTCATACCAGCTTTTTAAGTAATATTCTGTGTTGATCTGAGTTTGCATCGGTACATAGAGCTAACTGGTATAACTTTTCAGTTTTTCGTCATATTAGTAACGTGTTTAAGAAAGAACATAGGCCCAGGGATAATGTCGAGCGTACCCTCTCTTCAGGAAACCATGTAGTATCGTCAACTAGCACTTCAGTCTTGCGTCGACCATGCATGTACATTATTTCCTAAGGCTGGGTATCGCCTACAAATTTCGTATTGCAATATATACGACATGTGGTGGTATATTGCGATATTAATTCCGATATTTTCATTGTATTTCATTATTGGAATTTATATATATTTAAACTATTAATATCATTATCATGAGTCATTTTTTATTATGTTTAATAACATTGAATGTATATCAATTCATTTCAAACAAGAATATGGCAATATAACTGACTAATGTATACTTAGTAAAGTACTGACTTGTTGTTGATGGTACTCAAAGAAACCTTTAAATCAAAGTTTTTTAGGCCTTACCGGTGCAAATAACTTGCCAACTAAACAATTCCTACTTATCGTATAAAGACACGGTATATCGGCTTTCATTTAGGCCTGTCATTAATCCCAACCCGTTTCGATGTCTTAAATTGTAACAGAAACCATATACGAATCACCGTATCGCGATATACCAATATATCGGTAACATCGCGCGCCACAATTATTTCCAATGTATACAGAAATGCTTAAGAAAAAAATGTTTTATTTGTATTTCGAAATACATGCAGTCAATCATCTCTGCGAACCAAAGACAGGCTGTTTATTATACTGGAAATTAAGACAGGCGCTACCTTTTTTTGTTTCTTTATCGAAGTCGGACTCTTATCACCAAAACTTCCAAATTCACGCAGATGCAAGTCTTAAATTCTTGACACTTGCGAGGAAATGACATTTAATTGACAATATTTAGATTACCATACAGTACATGTAACCACCATGTACTAGTATTCATTTAAACAACTTTAATATGGTAAAATACATGTAGCCATACATGCTTATAGATGATCACAATTCACATTGTCAACTTTGGATAGAAGAGACAGCAGCGTTTTAAGAAACGCCACTAAATGACGCCGAATTCCAAAGAATTCACCACTGTAATTTGAAAATATGACAAAGAATGACAGCTTCACCTCTGGTGTCAACCCGTTGTTGGTCCCAGCATCTGAGATTCTGATAAAAGGCATCGTTGATGACAGGGACATGCTGTTCACGTTTGATGCAAAATGAACCATGCATGTGTGACTAAAACTGGTGTGACTTTTATAATGTAAATAAACGTTAACAGGACAATCCAAGGACAATATATAAACCATCTATTCTTCTGTTAGGATTTAGCGGTTTTTTAACCTACTTTATAGCCCGTGACTATGAGAAAATGTATGATTGAGAGATTTTAAATGGGCACCGGCCACTAATGGAACACACTAACACGAAGTGTTTCAAATTGTTCTTATGGACTGTATTTTCTTTGGTGATTTTTATTCGTTTCAAACACACACATATATATTTTAAATATATATGTGTGTGTGCCAATTTATCGATTATATCAATGATTGGTCGTGTTCTTTCATAATCGATTAAATCGATTGCATTTTTGGATTATCGATCATAAACGATTATTTATACACATCCAAGTCATATTATCCAAAAAAAAATCTTATTCTGTCAGAGATATAAGAAAGACGGGGCACCAAAACATCATGAAACATAAGTGTATACAACCCGGCCATTCAGTGGCGTAAATATATCTTCCAGTGGGATGACTTACACACACACACACACACACACACATATATATACACCTTTTTAGGGACTGTATGACACATTTCAAATACAATTGGCGTCTGTGTGACACATTTCAAATATATATACTTGATCAGATTTTAAATACGTTATAATTAAGTATAATGTATCAGAAAATAGGGTATTATGTTTCCTGTATAAGTTCATCCTATACGAGGTTAAGATATAATATTTCATTGTAAACTCATAAATTGAACCAGTCTATTATTCTATTTATTAATATATTCATTTGCAATATATTAATATTATTCTCTGAATAGTGGGAGGTATGATTTCATTGAGAATTGATATATATTATAACCCCCCCCCCCCCCATCTTCCTATATTTATTGACGCCCCTGTGGCCATTACCAAAACCTCAGCATAATGCAAAAGTAAGACTGAGTTCACTTCGTCAGTAGTTTAAGTATAATTCAATAAAGTGAAGTGCTAGGCTACTTTATGTAATTGAACGTCAGGTCTCATGACAAGTGAATAGGTGCCTTAATTTAAAACAGTCCTGTTGCTACGACACCTTGTATCTGGAACAGACACTAATGGCACACAAGCAGGCATAGGAACCAGTCTATTCTATTTTACCGGAAGCACGGGCGACTTCCGTAGATTCCAGTGAGATGTTTACATCATGGCGGCGACCGGGAGCGTTAAAACTTGGAGGGACATTCTAGAGAAGAGTGTGTCCCTCCCGCTGGCCTGGGACCGCCAGCAACAAGAATCCGACGTCTGCACGCCATTTTGTATCCAGATCAGAGCCGTAGAAGGACTGCAAGCAAAGGTGAGTCCCCTAAGGCACTTGACAACCGTGGACCATCTGAACGAATGCTTGTCACTAACTGAACGTCAGAAACCGCGCCAAGCACCTATTCCAGTGACCAGTGGTTGTGTCTGTATGTTTTAAAATAGCAACCGACTGATGGTGCCATAATATTTGATAACCAGGTTAGCTTGCACTTTAGTTGATGGACATTGTTGTCACTTCAATAGCGTTTGGCCCTTTGACACACAAACTCATTTTGTAAACAAATGACATGTTTCAACAGGTTTTATTTTTGTGGCACAGGGGGATTCAGAAGTGCTTGTCTTGAATTGTTTATTTGTAAAGTAGTAAATTCTGATTCATTTTTTATGAAAATGTCTTGTGAACATATATGGTGTTATTGGTGTATCAAAATTAAGCTCATTATACATTTCCCAGGGTTGGGGCCAGGTACTTGTACCTGTACCTAGGTACACAATTCAGAGTACCTGTACCTGTACCTGGCTTTCATGAGAAGGAAGTACCCTGTACCTGGAACTAAAGTACCCATACCTGGTATAAGGTACAACAGGTACAAATGTGATACTGGAAATGGACACCAGGCTTGGGTCAATTGCTTGACAGTTACCTATCTCAGGCAGGGGTAATTACAAAGCATTCATCCCTGCTGCCTTTGTAGCTAGTGGGGCTAGCAAGCTGGTCAACCTCCAGCCTCTGAACAGGAAGTTCATTGTGACATTATCAGCACAAGTATCAGGCAACTGACAAAGATAGGTACAGGGCTGCTCTCATGCCTATGCAATGTGGACACAGAACAGGGTTGGGGCCAGGTAATGGTACTTGTACCTAGGTGCACAATTCACAGTTATGAGGATTACAGGTAATGATACTGGAAATGAACATCAGGTTGGGTCAAGTAAGTGAACTGAGCTGTCACCCTTATCCAGGCAGGGGTAATTACTAAGCTTTTATCGTAGCAGCCTTTAAAGTTGACTGGGCTATGGCTAGTAGCATGCTGGCCTGGCTACCTCCAGCATCTACACAGGAAGTTCATTGTGGCATTATCAGATATAAAGGGTAGAGAGAAAAGGATATGGACAGTGTTGCTCACATGCCCCATGTAGATACCTGTTGTCTAGTATACAAAGAACATTGGTGAAGGATTAACGAAGAAGTGAAGAAGGTACATATCGTGTAACTGAACTCTCAACATATGCCAAAAAAAAGCAGAACATTTCATTTCACAGAAAAAAGTCCCTGCTCAAGCATCAAAAGATTCCTCAGTGTGACTTACTGCAATGAACATGTTTATTGTTACTTCTAATTATGTATGTATTATTGTTCATGTCATGAAGTTAATCTATAAAAACTGATTATAAGATTTTCCCATTCAGTCAAGTTGTCAAGCCTCTTTATTTTAAAGAGTGTGTGGTGCTTCAAGAGATTTTGACTTTAAAACATTACTCTAAAACTCAAAACTTGATTTGAAAAAGTGACATCATATTTTAGTATATGAATGAAAGTTTTCTATTTCTGTATTACTAACTTTGTAAACTTTATCAGCTTCATTCACTTATCACATTTACTAAAGGCGATCCTTTACATTTGCAGCTGCCTCGTTTTTTTTGTGATGACATAAAAAGCTATAATTTAAAACTTTTTAATGATATATTCAGCTGTTCTTTTACAAATTATTATCGTATATCTACAAGAAATTTTTGCAATTATCATTAGTTTAGATATCTTTAAAATGTACCTGTACCTGTACCTAGGTACTTTCTAAAGTACCTGTACCTGTACCTAGGTACTCTACAATAATGCTGTACCTAGGTACTTTTGCATGTACCTGGCCCAAACCCTGATATTTCCCAGCCAAATACCCTGACAAGTGACATTTCTCACTTAGACTCATATACATACAAATTTGTGTGTGTGTATATATATATTTTTTGTCCTGTCTGTGGTATATGCTTTAATTAGGCCTAAAAAAACTTTGTTCCCACCTTTCCGGTGACCCAACTGACTGTAAAAAATCACCCCAACCCAAAAGTTTAATGACATTCGAATGAAGCTTTAAATCTACCACATGCTTCCCCAAGAACACTTCCAGTGTTTCAAATACCATAGCAAAACATTTTTCGTGTTTCAAGTTTGGTGGACGTGTGAAATCACATGATGAATGCAGCATTAAGGACTCTGATTGACAGCTTGCCAATTTGGCAAGTGTACATGTGAGTAAAATATACCTGCATGATATATTTAAAGCAGGGTTGGCAAATTCTTCCAAGAGGCCATTTCTTCTTGGAAACATCCGGCTTGGAAGATATAGTTTCCTCCATTTCTTCCAGAAGAAACTTTCAAATTTCATGTGAGAAGATATAAAACTGATTTTCTATTAAACGATATAAATGGCACAAAGTGGCTATGACTGTATATATTAAAAATAGATTTTGCATATTCTTTCAAAAGATGGCTTCTCCCAGTGATGTTCACCTAAGAAAAAAATTTTGAATATCATAAAAGAAAACATGAAAGTATTAGTATAAGGATAACATAAAAATCATGTTAGGATAACAATTTAAGAATAATACCTTTTAAATTAATTTTCAGTGTGGGAAAAAACACTTTTGAATTTTGAATCCTGTCTTATATACAGGATTGGTTCCTTTTTTCTAGTACAGTGGCAAAAACTAGGTTTTAATTAGTTTATACCACATTTTACCAGTCAGAACTGGCAAATATTTTTTTTCTTAATGCTTTTGAACTTCTAGTGACTCAGATGTATATACTGTAACTCAAGTAGGCTAGCTCTTCCATAGCCTCAGCTTCTGTGCTCTCTCCCTAAGCTTCATTTCGCTCCGCTGTGAGAGACATCTCAGTGGACAATAAAAATATAATACCTTGACCAAAAAAGTGATGGATCTAAGATTACAAACCTATATTTATTATAAAGTAACTCAACATACCACTTTAACTTAATTGAATCAGATTGGTCTCTTGTTGTAATTCCTTGACAACCCTGCTTATCATATTAGATATTTTTTTAATTATGATTTGAAATGAAATGAATTAGAATGAATATTTTTTCTAGCATATGGACTTAAATTTATTTAGAATTGGAATTGAAGTTTCATGAAAAATGTTTAATTGGAACTGCAGGTTAAAAATAATTTGAATTGAGGGGTAGGAATTCTGAATTAACACAAGGGCTACAGCAGTAGAGCTGGATTTGAATGCATATGATATGTTTACTAACTGCTTGTAGATAAACAAGCTTATCCATTTGTCACAGAGGGTCTGAAATAAGTTTCTTGGCAAGAAACATCCAAAGAGTGAAGCCAGAAATCACATAAATTCTAAAGATACATTAGGTGTCAACTTTAATGTATCTATAATCAGAAATGTTTATTAAGGGACATCCCAGTAAGAAATACAAGATGCTTATCAGTGTCAAATAACAGTGTTTATTAAAAAAACAGTGGAATTATATAAAATAACTCCTAGAATTAACAAAAAAAAAACTTGCCAGTCCTGTGCCAAATGCAGTGGTAATGTCTATCCTTATCAAGCTCCCCTTCTTTTTCTCCATTACCTGAATTGTTCCATATCTTGACACCAGATGGCATTACTTTGACTTTGCTGGGTATTGGTTTTCAAATGTGTCATCAGAGAGAACTGCTCCATAAAACACATTACAACCAGGGTTGGCAAGTTTTGGGCAGGAAGGTTTTAACCATAGGTTATAACCTGGTTAAAACTGCCCCGCCTAAAACAGGTTTAAGGCAGGTTTTTGGCACAAAAGTGCCTAAAACCTATATTTGTTTAAATTTTGACTTTAAGATCTATAAGACTACCAAACTGACTGGGGTGATGAAGTCACAAGGCTTTGCTTGGCTTCTGAAAGGTTTCAGGTATCAGTAAAGCATGATCTCCTGTTGGCTGGTATCATGCAGTCTTCAAAGAGCCTGTATAGGTTTCTTTAGCATGAAACCATGTTTGCTTGGTACATAGTTTCATTGGCCAAGGTAATGTCATTATCAATATCCTTTGGGTTTGCTGATGAGGGCCCTGCTACCTGGAATAATGTAATACAGCCTCCAGTATGCCTTGTATGGCAAGGTGTCAGAGGGGAAGGCCATGCTCGATTAGACCTTTTAACTACTATTTATCAGGGTGATGGGGGTCATAAGTCCCACTGCTGTGTCCTAGTAGATGTTCATGTGAACTTTCATACATGACTAGGATGATGCCATCAAAGCCCTTGCCCTGAAAACTGTTCTTGAGTCAAACTTTTTACTGAGTGATGCAGTCAGGGCCCCTGACTATGACATGTAGGTTTCTCAGGCCTTTGGGTTGAACACAGCCCAAAAGTGATTATGAATATTGTGGTTTGCAACATATTCACTGCAATATATTTTCCCATTTTTCAGTTTTATACTAATTATAGTGTTTCATGTGGAACCTTTTTCACAATTTCATCATACAGTTAACAGAGCATGTCCATCATTATATAGACAATAAGTATGTGCACAAAATCTTAAAATTTGACAAAGGATGACCTACAGTTAAGGGAATAAACAACCAGTGGATAATCTTGTTCATTATCAGATAATGTAAAAGATAATACCATATTATTAGGCTATGGCTAGCATAGAAGATCTGTCATAATTTAAAAAATCAATCTTTTGCTTTTTTTGCCATTTGAAGCTACAGGCATACAAAACATACACTATATATGTTAGAGAGACTACAGTGTAAAGGAAAATTCATCAGTGTAAATGAAAAAACTTTTTAAATTCAGGAAAACTTCTTTCCCAAAATTTAATCCCTTGTAATTAAAAAGCCAATCAAAGTATTTGGTTATAAACTTATAGTATGAGCATTCTTTTATAAATAGGCAATAAAGGCAGTAATTGAGGTGGGAGACCTCAGAACATGATTTTGGGATACAAGCTCAAACTGTCAGAGATCAGTGTTCATATAGAAAACCTGAAGTAGTCTTGTATTCATTTGTTTCTATTTTTGGTATCATGGTTTAATTTATTTAGTTTGAATGAAGTGTTCCTCACTTTTAATTTGTTGAGAATATTTCCTTTATGCATTTAGCTATGTAACAATAAAGCATAGTTAAACTGCAAGTCATAAGTGAGGTTTTAGGCAGTTTTAGGTAGGTTATAACCTATTTTAGGCAGTTTAAGGCAGGTTTTAGGCTCGAAAACAGGTTTAAGGCAGCCCAAAACCCAACCCTGATTACAACATGAACCATATTATATATTTGGTTCTTATCTTGTTCCTATTTTCAGTTCATTTAATACAGATTTATATACAGTTAGCTGAGACTTAAAAAATAATTGTTTAAAGCCAGGAACTATTTACATTTAAGGAGAAGATCAAAACCTTCCATCTGAAAATGGTGATACTCCCGTGTTAGATTTATTCATGAAATGTGCTTTCACAGGGTTAAAATACTTCCCAAATTAATGAGGGTTGTTTTGGCATTCAACCTGAAGACTTAGTGGAATCATCAGATATAGTTTTATGTTTTCCCTCTAGATGGCATTTGCATCTGCACATTCCTTGAGGTATTGATCTGTTGTTGTTCATTATTGTCTCTCCTCCCCCATCCCACATCAATACTTTGACTTGAAGCTGTGATATGAAGTACTGTATTATTATCTCCTGTCTCATTGGAGCAGAGGATATGTAATGATCTGTCCTGTCTGTCTGTCTGTCTGTCCGTCTGTCCGTCCGTCTGTAAACAATTTCTATGTGCAGGGACATCTAAAAAAAAATACTTGGATCAACATGTATATTAAAATGGCAGGTGTATGTTATGGGTCTTCAGAACCAATTAGATTTTGGTCACACCTGATGAATTCATGTCAAACATTTGTAAAGTTTTATCTCAAAAACTTTTATTCATATACTCATATATTCATGGCAAGTGTACCTTTTGGGTCTCCTGATCCAATTAGGATTTTGTCACACCTGGATGATTTTCTAAAAAAAGTTTTGATTAGGATCCATCTCTAATTGACATGGCATAAATGTGCATCTTAAGGGTTTTGTAACATGATGGGGTTTATGTGCTTTCTTGGTTAACATAGTGATTTTTAATGGTTCTACATTTTTTAATTTTGTCGAATTTGTCATGCTATTATATCAGCCAAAGTACACTTGTCACATTCCAATTTGGTCCCATGGACATTTTCCATTAATTTAAGATTCAGTATTAATTAATTACAGTGGAATCCCACAGTAATAACCACCCTAGGGACTGAACAAAGTGGTTGTAATTTGGGGGTGGTCATATTTGTGAATTTCCTGGCTCGCATATAACATGCCCAAGTTTAATGTGTTTGATTGTGTGTCAGCTGCCTATCTTTACTGTGTATCACAACAAAATATTTTACTCTATGCAGGATAATAAATGTTTGTGGTATGTAGAAAACATTTTCTTTAAAATATTTATTCATGACAAAAAATAAATATACATGTACACATACACAATGCCTGGTGACTAACAGATAAGCACGCTAGAGACAACACCTAACAATCTACTGAATACACATTGAACATATTATTGATTCGGTAGGAGTTACTGTAGCCTGGTGTTGCTGCCTTGATTAAAAAGTATTAAGAATACTTTCATTCTGAGGCTTGCTTACATAACAGCAAGCAATTTAAATGTAAACTGAATCAGTATAGAAATAATATGACAGCAGTCTATCTGATATGGCAAGAAAATATGTGCAATTTAAACCCCATGTGAGCTTTATAAATACATTTCACAGACTGCTCAATGCTCAGTGTAAGGTATGTGCACAGTAAGGATTAACCAGGTAATTAATTGGACCAATGAAGATCTAACAATATGTGATGAGTAGCAGTACTGAGCTTTTATCCCTGCACTTCAAGTAGTTGTAATAAAAGCGATTGCTATGAGGCAGTTAGCATCATTAGGTTGATACAAGAGCTCATGACCACAGGACAGTTAGCATGACAGCCTGGCTAATTACTTAGACAGTCCACAGTTTACCCTCTTTGATCTATCACGCAGCACGCCTAAGTGAGTTTCAGCATGTACACTTAGGTAGATATGCAGGACCAGATTGACACTCCGGTTAGGAATCCATGTTGCCCTCATTGATCTGTCATTAAGGGCAGCTGTGACAAGGCTCAGGCATTGACTCGTGACAAATGTTATTACAGTACATTTTGGAGTTGGTCCCACATTAGCCCTGGGGCCAGGAAATCTGCCCGTAATTCTGAATTAAGGGATGGTCTTAATCTTGAGTCATTTATAAACATAAATTACACTAAAAAAATATTCGGGACCAAGAAAAGTGTTCGCAATGGTGTACATTCTTGCAGTTGTTGGGTGGTCGCAGGGCGGGGTTCCACTGTATATCAATAATTTATAATAAAATGATAATATACATTTACCACTATATATGTATATATATATATATATATATATATATATATATATATATATATATATATATATATATAAATACATATATATGGGCAATTTCCTCTTACCAGATGCAGAGCACATATTGTCCCATGGGTCACTTTTCCTTTTATGTGTTTAAGCAAAGTTGTTTATGTACAGTACTCTCTGCATCTGCCATAACGATACATTAAAAGGGCAAGTCCACTATTACAGGATGGTATTTGTATCTTGTAACCATGGTAACCTTGCAGATTAGTGTCACAGCAGTGGGCCTGAGCTATTTGTCACAGACAATTGCTCAAAGCCACAGGAAAAAAAGGAAATTTTATTGCTGTCACTTCAAGGCCAGGTTTTGACAGAATGTAGATGCAGGATGCTAGATGTACATTTATAATGCCGTATTTTGAAGCCGCTACATTTAGCCTTTTCCAAAGGGCTGTTCCATAAAATCCATATATTTTCCATCCGTCTTTGTAATAAAGTCTGCACATTTAGTTTTATTGGTCTAACCTTTTAGATGTTATATTATTAGCATTTTGTTAACAAAAAATTTAACTTTGGAATAATGCTGACATATAAGTAAATGAATCAATGATACTTCACTGATTTTGCCTTAAAAAGATTTATCCAGACAGAACACTAAATTCCAAAAGTCAGCCGTTTTGTCTAGATAATTTTTAAATACTCAAACACCCTTATTAGTTATAATGAAAATTGACTAAATTTGAAGTAACTTTTTGCACATAATTTTACAGTTGTGTGCCTTTTTTTTAGGATAGGTCCATGGCCTGTTTATGGATGAAGGAAATTATAGTCCCCTCCACTTCCCCCTCTCCACCTGATTTTTAGCGATTATCTCCACATAAGACAAACTTATCAAAAATGAAATTGCACCAATGGCAGAGAGAGGAGCTTGCATAATTTTTAGTACCCTGCCTGCATACAATATAAATATTATTCACTTTACGGCCTCATTGACATGTCTTATATATATCTGTGGTTCATCATGGCACCCCTAACAAGTGACCATTGTTTATCCTCTTTGGATATGGATATAAAGAAATGTGATGTAACATTGAAACGCGTGCACCAGGAGCATATCAGTTTCACTGTAAACAGGGGTCGGCAGCTCTGGATTATTGGTCCCGTGAATATTGGTGCCTCTTTTGTGTGTCACGTCTATTATGATATCATCACTGTTCCCTGCCATGCCCATGTCATAGATTAGTGGCAAGATGTCGCTACAGAAAAAACAATCAAAATGGTTTTAAATTGTAGATAGGAAGATGACATAAGGTTGGCTATTATTTCCATAATAGTTAATTATGCATTTTCCCCTCTCTGATCTAGGGGCAAAAATTTTTGAATTCTTGGACTTTAAAAAAATAATAAAAAAAAAAAACAGGTTGACAGGGGTGGTGGAATGGACTATAGATTATAAAAATGATACATTAAAACCCCACCTCATGATCACCTATATTTAGGAACCACCTCAAAATAACAAACACTTTTTCACAGTCCTTACTCTTTTTTGCTTTTTATATCAGACCTCACTTTGATGACCACCTAAAAAAGGTGACAACTTTATAAAAGTCCCATTGGTAGCTGTAATTTCAAGGTTTTACTGTATATGATAATAAAGTTTATAAAGAGTCTTAACCTGTTATTAGGACATAAGATTGAATCTCCAAGGGGAAGAACTGTCAAAATTTCACGTAAGATTTTGAGGATTTGCCAAGTGTGAACCAGTACCTTCCACTCCATGGTCCACAACCTGGACAGCCAGGATACCTCCTAGATATGTAGCGTAAAAAGGATGCACAGAATTTTTGTACCAAGGGCAGATTTTAAGTAGAAGATGCTTTAATAATTAATTATGATTTGAAATAATTACGCCCTCCTGTCATTTTCCTGTAAACAATTGAAAACCATTTTATGAAAAACTGTTCTATATAGTGACATCTTACCACCAGCTGTATGAAATTGAGATGACAGACAACAGTGATGATGTCATAATAGACGTATGGTAATGTGCAAAAGGGACACCCCCAACTAAGGCAGCAATGATCAAGAGCTGCTGACCCCAGTTTAAAGTGAGGCTTGTGTTCTCCTCGTACACATGCTTCACTCGCTGTTACATCACAGGTTACATCATAACCATATCTCTGAAAGACAAACAATGGTCACTTGTTTGGGACACCATGAATCACAATAATGTAACTAACAAGTTAACCAGGCCATAAAGTGAATAATATACATATAATTAGCAGGTATGATACCAACAATTATGCATTTTCTTCTTTCTGTTATTGGTGCAAGTTTTGTTTACTTTAGTTTGACTTACCTAGAAATCATTGCAAAAAGCAGGTGGACAGGAGTGGTGGGATGAACTGTACCATGATTGAGATTTCAATCTTGAATGAAGCTCTGGTCTTTACTCATAAGAAAAGGTAAATTTCTAAATAAAAAGTAAGATTATGTTGATCCTGTTTGCAGAGCCTTTGTACGGTAGCTATTGCTGGCGTAGAACAAAGATTGATTGTTCATTGAACATTGTATGACTGGCATCAGGGTAGCACGTTGATTAATTATTCAGTACCAGGTATTTGGGAGCTGGTATTATTACTGATTTAGTTGATTACTTTGTTCTTTGAATGAATCCCAAGTGGTTGTACAGTGAGTTGTAGTCTTGTATGGATTACAATGGCTTTGTAATGGTGGTATCACAAGCTTCCATACTTGTTTTGAAAATCACACAATTATGTCAACCTGACTTCTATTTTGTTCATTATTTTTACCTATCCAAGCAAAAGCATGGGCACTGTTTTTGTTCCATTATGTTCTTTGCTGGTTGACTCAAGTCCCAACTTGGACTGAGTCCGGACTTGAGTCCACTTTTTTTACACCAGTCTTTGATGGGACGTATGAATATTATGGTGTACCCACAGTCCATCCGTCTGTTAACTTTAAGTGTCTCCAGGATAACTTACCAGGGCTTGGATGGAATTTCACAAAACTCTCCATAACAACTAAC
This sequence comes from Sipunculus nudus, assembly GCA_026874595.1. Lineage (NCBI taxonomy): Eukaryota > Metazoa > Annelida > Sipuncula > Golfingiida > Sipunculidae > Sipunculus > Sipunculus nudus. The sequence continues at coordinate 32,591,388 of CM049320.1, forward strand.
CAATAGATTATCTGGCCTGAGTTTGATTATAGGCAAAATCCATGCATATTTAATGAGATCACAATGCTGCATTGTTGTGTCGAAGCCATTATTTATCAGGAATAGGATGGATTTTGTTTAAACTCAACAGAAATATTACTGAGTAACTAATATATTATCTCGCCTAAGTTTGTTTTAATGAGGTCAGAGTTCATCATACTTTGGTAGATCTGTGATGACATACCAAAAAACCTAGCAAATTTTCAAGAAACTCATAATAAATATTAACCAATACAATTTTACACCCGAATTTAATTCTCAACAAAATGCACTCATATTTTATAAGGTCAGAGGTCACAAGACATAAGACAGGCATATTATGCACATTTGCAGTGCTCTTGTTTAGGGACAGGGAATAGGTCTCAAGGGTCCTGGACCTGGAATTTTACTTGAACTTGGCAGTAAGGACTGGATAAAATAAATGAGTCCAACAGGAAACAAAATCCTAACACATAATATTATAAAAACATATTATCATACTTGGAATATCAGATCGTAAAAATCATACAAAATGTACTCACCTAACACAGCGCCTGAGCACTTTATCTTTTTTTTCTGTAATTTACCTTTGGCAAGCCTGACAACCTTAAGTTAAATGATTCCAACTATTTAATTGCATGTTTGATGTTTCATCTTCTGTACTCAGCATGTATGTAACACTTTCAATGATGTTGACAGCACAGTGGGGAATATTTTAAGCATGACCGTACATGTAATCAACAAACTGACAGAACTATGTTCTCTTAAAACTCTTGGGATTTGGTGGCTAATAAGTAGTCCCAGAAACATGGCAGAAAATACTGACAATAATCTGATATGATGACAATTGCTGGAGTTCTCATGCCAGATACTGATACTTTAGTCTGTTACACAATAGAGCGCCCATTGAAGTTGGCAATTATTCTCTGAAACTCAAAAATTATTACACAGTCTTACCTTAAAACAGATGAGGGACAAAAGACATTTTATGACATGTAAACTTTATACAAAAATCAACATTTATATCTTGCAGCCCTCTGGTTCTTCTTAATCTTGTGGCCAAGTGTCATGGCATCTGTCAGTAGTTGCAGACAACTGCTTTTTTGTAGAATATTTATGACAAATTATTAGCCAATCAGGAGCTTTCGAGTGCAGTTGTTTAAGCATGTGACCAGTGACCTTGACCTTTATGAATGGAGTTGAGGTGTTGTAAAAAATAGACTGTTTACTCAGATATTGTTTAATTGCAATACTTTAATATTTTGCAAGATATGATTTGAATTCAAATATAGTTAATTTAGCCAATACACCATTTCTTCATTGTAGTATACCATCTGAACTTATTCTGCAAGATTATGAAAATATTGCCTAATTTCAATGGGCACCCTACAGGGAACAGACTATATATGATAAATCATGATTAATTTTATATCATTTTCTTGTTACAATATATGCCTTTTTGTTCCTCATCTGTTTTAAGGTAAGAATGTGTAATAATTTTTGAGTTTCAGAGAATAATATAATTTCCAAATTTCTATGGGCACCCTACAGGGAACAGACTATATATATGATAAATCATGATAAATTTTATATCATTATCTTGTTAAAAAAACAGATATCTTGCCAACCCCACACATACATGTATTATGTGTATATTATGTGTGTATACATGTGTATGTTTATTTGTCTATATGATAATATGTGTTTATAAAGTTTATATGTATCACCAAGGAACTGTAATGAAAGTTTGTTAGTATGCCTTCAGTCAATGGAAAACATATGCTGCATAAGTAAAGGTTATTGAGAACAGAAGTTATTTATGTATCAGGCCTTACTCTCTGCGAGAAACCCTAATAGAAAACCACAGTTGAAAAGTCAGCCAGTGAGTGTATAAGGACTATTACCCAGAACAGTGTGCCGTGTTTGCTGGATGGCATAGCTACCATGGAGGGCGGATTCAGTTTTGTCTCACAAAATATTTATGCAGGATAGGATGGACATCAACTCTAGGGGGTTCCCCATAAACAAACTATCAATCGGCAGGAACCTTGGAATTTATGGGCTTCCTAAGTGGCCAGTTGGTTCATATTTGCTGAAGGTTTAGTGTTGGTAAACCTGCGTTCCTGTGCGCCTAGATTCTGGTTTAGCACAGAACAAGTAAGGACTTGGCCATGGCAGGATGAGCTCTGCTACTGTTATTAATACAGACTTGTACCTTGCTCATATTTGTCATAATTTTTGCCAATACCAGACAGTTGCTACATTGGCACGTTCAAGGGTGTGTCAGCATCTGTGCTGGAATCATCCTTGGGTTAACTGATAAACAACTTTTCATGTGCGACAGAATTTCCAGTCACTCATCCAGAAAACAGATTGGATTTACATTGAAGTTAGATTAAAGTTTGTTGTCAGTACATCAAATATTGGTATATCTTGGATATATACAAGGTTGCGGTCTATATGCTGGATTAATGCACGCCTTCCTCCTGACTGCTAGATGCATGCTCAATTTAAGCTGATACACCAGTTCTGCTCAGCGGTGTAGGGAATTGATTGACATTGCTGAAACTGGATATTTGAGATTTCAAATCTGGAAACATAAAATTGTGATCTGTCAGTGCTAGGATGCAGGATTTTATACAAGATATGACACATTGGAAGTTAAGATGATGTTTGATTCTGAAATTACTTAGTGAGCAGTATTTGTTGCAAAAGAATAGTCAGGATTGGAGATCCTGATATATATATATATATATATATATATATATATATGTATATATATATATATGTAAATTATAATTTTTCAGTGTATCTATTTTTACATTCCTTGTGCATGTGTTATACTCTGCAGTAGTATAACAACCAGATCTCCTTTGCTTTAACCGCTGTTTGTTAGCAATTTCTTTTGGATTCCAAACACACAGGGCCAAGAATCAGACCAACAAGAGCGGGGTATTGGGTTTAAACTTGGAGTTTGACGCACAGTGTGATACCATGCTCATATAGGTCATATTAAAATTCTTGCTCCATACCCACCCTGGTGGTGAGACAGGGAATCCTGCTATATAAAGCAGCGTTTAAAGCAAAGGAGCTATAATATGTCTGTAGTGTAGTACCGCTACATGGGCAGTGTTATCTATTACATAATGAAGTATACTAGGTTTTTAATATCATCCCTGTAACTCAGCCAGGTTTCAAGTCCTCTGGAACTACAGGGATGAAATTTGTACACAGCTGTCAATCTGACTGTCTGATCATTGGTAGGTCATTGGTAGGGCACTCAGATGTTATTGTAAGGGCTAGATACTTCTAATTCCATGCTCAGATAGGTCTTGGTGAGATCTTATGAGACATGTACATGTAGCATGGTCACAGAGTACTTTAATAATATCTATAACATTGGCGGTGAAGCTAAATGTTCTTGGGGGGGGGAGTGGTAGAAATACACACACACATATATATATATATTTATTTATTTATATATCTTTACGCACTTAAGGGGTTAAGGAATACTGGTACTCCTTATGTTTTTCCATCATATTATTGGGGGGGTTGGGGGGACTCAGCCCTCAAAAACATGTCACTGGGGGGACCCAGCCCCTCCCCCCCCCCCCAGGCCCCTGGTTTAGCCACCTATGCATAAAGACATCTTACTACCATAAGTTAAGTTGAAGAAAGTCATCCAGCTCTTAAAGTGAGTCTGCTTTGTTTCTTGAACCAGTCACAGCTGAGTATTTATGTCTGTTGTCTTAACTGCCAGTAAGGTCATTGTTGGGTAATTAATATTTATTGATGTAATTAGCAGGAACATATTTTAAGGTAAAACTAAGCATATATAAATCACTGTGACTTAATGTAGATCAGTTTGTGGGTCCTGGGTTTGTAATCATCCCCTTTGCTGGGTCATAAATTTTGTTGTTGTTTTTTTTTTTTTTTAATTCTGACAAAACAACATATATACAATGGTACGTCTATTACAAACAATGTACAGACAATGCTGGGTCATAAGTTAACACTGAGGATCCCCTGAGGACATACTTGTTCGCAATTAATACACAGCTGTGTGGCACAGCCTTCCCATTAAGCCTACAGAGAGCTCACTCTGGGCGTCGGCCAACTTGGAAATCTTACTACTCCTCTACTGAACTCACAACCTCCAATCTTTGAGTCCTGTACTCTCTACCGAGACCACAGAAGCCAGTACTAAACATGGCGCAAAATCCACTTTTGAAAGTACTTGGCCGGTAGGACAAGTAACATCTGGCTTTTTGATTGCACTACAACAAAGTGAATACAGCGCTTGATCTTCCAGTGACCTTCCACTCACAAGCAGGAAGAAATAGCAGGATTTTTCAGGTCTGGCAAGGTGCCAGACATCCAGTGAGTTTGTGCTAGAAAAGAAAAAAAGTTTGGCTCAGCGTGTAAACAAAGATGCAAAAATGGTAAAAGATATCTGATTGGCTCAGTATGTAAACATACATGGCTGTGTCAATACGCCCTGCAAGAGAGGAAATATGCAAACAGTGGGGGATAACTGACCCAAGTTAACTAGTATAGAGACTGTCTTGAAAAGTAACGATTGCATCTTGTGTGTATTCCAACAAGGGGTGGAAAAAATCTGTGCTGCCAAGCACATTCAACCACAGTGCAAATCGACCTGCACCTCGGACAACATCCCATGGTGCAGGTCATGCCTGCAATGTGATTGGTTAAATAATTACACAGGGGGAATTCCACAGAGACAGCATAGCATGGAGGCCAAACTTGACTGGAAACAGCGGTTTTTGCAGTGGTTAGTGTAGCAAATAGTTGAGCATAGCGAAACTGCTGCTTATGGAGGATATTGCACAACATGAATTTAAGCTTGTCCTGAAAAAATGGTGATCCCAGCCACAAGCACAAAAGTGTGTTCCACCTGATTATTTTGCAACAATAATCATTCTCAAATGTTTGTTTGGTAATAATATAATATTTCTCTTCAGTATTTGCACAGATAACATACAGGTAAATATAAGATACTAGAGGTTTTATATTATGATGACATTTTCCCGAGAGAGAAGATGGCTAACTTAAGATTAGTCAAGATTTGTGTGAAGGTTTATGTTGGACCCTCTTGCAGAGGCAAGAAGTCGTCCACTTTTTACCCCTTTCACACACAAGAAGTTTTCAGACCAATTTTGGCATTGGGGTTTGGCCAAATTGGTTTAGAGCATTCACACAGGTTTAGCACCAATGCCTGAGATGTACATTTCACATGTGAAACAATGGAACAACATACTGACAAGCATTCGCGCTTGCACTAAATTGACCAAGTTGCTCCGTGAAAACTAGGTTGAAACTGTTCTAGGGGCGTTAACAAGACACTTAAGCAAAAACAGATAAAACGATTTGCATTCAAAACGGTTTGAAACCACCTTCTGAGCTGGATTCAAATATTTTGGGCAAAACAGTTTGAAAATTCTTTGGATTGATGGTGGATGCCCTCATGCGCATTTAAAACCATTTGTAACCGACTTGATTTGACGTCTGAAAGAGGTTAGTTTACCCTACCACCATTTTCTGGAACTGTATTTGCCCATGGCAATTGGTTAACTATTGATGTGGAGCCCTGCCAGTGTGCTGTTCTTATTTCAGGTGATGTCTCAGTAGTTAATGACAAACAAACGAACCCTCTAACTCACTTGTAAACCAGTCAATCAAAGTGCCATTGTGAATGGATAGGTAAACAAATACAACTAGGGCATGCAGGTATTGAGTACCATTTAAGGTTAATACCCTCTGTCCCAAGCTTGGGACAAGGGCTTGGCTATTATAGCAGTGATGCCATGATTCAATACAGTTTTCAATCAAAGACCCACAGTTCAGCACAGTATAAATTTTACTGATTTTTTTTAAACAATGTTATATATGGGTCTGTTATGAATGTTTGTTTATTTGCAAGGAGCTTCTTTTACAGGGCATTGTTTATATGTAATCAGACTGAATTGATTCTGGAATCTAGTATATCAACCAGCAAGCTTCTAATTATCTAATGGATCAGGCAATCTGTAGATTATTGAGTATTACAACAAACATATGCTAGCTTTATCCCATCCATTAGAATAGAAGACAAACTACAGATCATCTAGTATAACAGGAAAACTGCAGATCATCAAGATTTGCAGCAAACTGCAGATTATTTAATGATACTGGCAAATGGCAAATTATATAGTATAACAGGCAAATGGTAGATCATCTTGTATAGCAGGCAAATGACAGATCAACTTGAATATCAAGTATATGGCACATCATCTAAAATAGAAGGTAAAAAGCAGATCATCTAGTGTAGGAGGCAAATGACAGATCATCTAGTGTAGCTGGCAAATGACATATCATCTAGTGTAGCAGGCAAATAACAGATCCTCTAATATAGCAGGCAAATGGCTGTACATCTAATATAGCAGGAAAATGACAGATTGTCTTACATAACAGGCAGATGACAGATCATCTAAAATAGCAGATAAATGGCAGATCATCTAGTGTAGCAGGCAAATGATAGGTCATCTAGTATAGGAGGCAAATGTCAGATCATCTAGTACAACAGGCAAATGACTGATCATCTAGTACAACAGACAATTGACAGATCATCTAGTACAACAGGCAACAGACAGATCATTTAGTACAACAGGCAAATGACAGATCATCTAGTACAATAGCAAATTGACAGATAATCTAATATAACAGGCAAATGTCAGATATCTAATATAGCAGGCAAATTGCAGATCATCTTATATAGCAGGAAACTCACAGATCATCTAGTGTAGGAGGCAAATGAAAGGTCATCTAGTATAGCAGGCAAATGTCAGATATCACATATAGTAGGCAAATGGCAGATCATCTTGTATTTCAGGCAACTGACAGATCATCTAGTATAGCAGACAAACGACAGATCATCTAGTGTAGCAGGAAAATGGTTGTTTATCTGCTTTAGCAGGCAAATGACAGATCATCCTATATAACAGACAACTGACAGATCATCTTATAAATTAGGCAAAAGTCAGATCATCTAATATAGCAGGCAGATGGCAGATTTTCTGGTATAGGAGGCAAATGGCTGATCATCTCATATAGCAGGCAAATGACAGATCATCTCATTTATAAAGCAAATGGCATATCATCTAGTACAGCAGCAAATGACAGATCATCTAGTTTAGCAAGCAGATGGCAGATCATCTGGTATAGCAGGCAAATGGCTGCTCATCTAACATACCAGGCAAATAACAGATCATCTAATATAGCAGGCAAATGGCAGATCATCTTATATAGCAGGCAAATGAGAGGTCATCTAGTTATGATCAGGCAAATGGCAGATCAAGTATAGCAGGCAAATGGCCGATCATCTGGTATAGCAGGCAGGATCATCTTATAATTATATAGCAGGCAAATAAAGAGGTCATCTAGTTATGATCAGGCAAATGACAGATCAAGTATAGCAGGCAAATGGCTGATCATCTTGTAAAGCTGGCAGATGGCAGATTATCTAAAAAGCAGGCAAAATACAAATCTAATATAAATTGAAAGCAAGCTACAGATTACCAAGTATAACATGGAAGCTATATTTTATTTAGTGTTGCAAGCCAGCAACAGAATGGCCAATTTCACCATAATTTTCAGAAATTTACGAAAAAAATTATTTTTTTTCCAGTCAAAATATTGATTTATAAATATAAAAAGTAATCTATGTCGTCTTAAACTACAGAACATGAAGAATGTTTGGGTGATTATTAAGCATTTTATGATTATTATTTTAGATATAAAATATTTTAGAAATGTGAGTTGATTTGCCTTGTTCTCAGATGCTGGCTAAATGTCGTTATCATATTAGTAACTGAGGTAACAAGCAAAGATTATAATAGCCATAAAAAACTGAGAGTTAGAGAGATAACTTTGAAGTTTCAAGTTTCCGTCTTTATCAATAGTATTGGGTAAATGCAATGTTGTTTAAGTCAATGCTGGCTGAACAGCACTGTGGACTCGCTTAAAATGAGACAAAAACAGCTAGTTCAAGCGTGATGTGTATCCAAGTACCAGTTGACATAGCATGAGGGAGTCATGAGAGGTTGCCTAGCAACCAGTCAACAATACTGTGACAACACTTGCAGGAAATGGGCGTGGCTTTGTGGCTAACATGTACTTTATGATATGGGCTGATTTGCCCTGTGTTTGTACAGTGACTGATCCCTCTCATTTAAGTCCCATTAAATGTAAAACCACTGGATTATTAACAATCTGGTATATGTATGTGAGTGAAACCTGGCATATGTTTAAACAAGTTATCCTTTTAAGCCTTCTAAATTTTTTTTTCAATTTATTTTATTTGTTCGCATGTTGAATTTCATCTTTTAAAGAAATAATGTATAAGTGGATTATTTGGTCAAATTCAGTCAAATTGATGTTAAATTGCATAATGAGATTTTTTTAAATGTAAAGAAAAAAGTTTTCTCTCCAACTTATACATCAGTGGTAGTAAATACAGAAATAATTTGTATTTTTGAATGTAAAAAAAAATTAGGACACAAAATCAGTCATGCTTAAGGCAAGCTTAACTGCACTGGTGTCAGTGCACCGCATGCAGTTTGTCACGATGTCACTGGAGTATTGATTAGAGTATTTATGCTACCGATGAAGCACGACAGTTTCTGCTCTGCCGATGAGCGAGGTGGATGCTGTGAGCATGATTCAGGATGTTATGCTAAGAATCAGACGATGTACTTGCATGTCAGGTGATGTCACATGTGGACATTTAAGTGGTCAGATCATGACAGGATGGGAGGGTCAGTAAAACTATTGATCAAAGGCTTGATAATTGTCCTGCATTGGAAAAGGTTTCAGAAGTTATAATCCTGGCTTAATTTGATCAAAAGGTGAACAGAGACTTTACAGTTAAGCTAGTTCATTTTGATGATTGGTGAGGATGCTGATTATTGTCAGTGTTATGATAACGTATAATACTGGAAAATGATACTTTTGAGAGTTTAACATTACAGATTGTAATTAAAGCGTGGAGGATATCAGTTTCAGCTATTCACTGATTGAAGAATATTTCAACAGATCATCAGAATTGGAATATGTTGCTTTTCAAATTGAAGTATGCAATAATTTTATTAGTATTTCAAGGGATATATTTAATCAGTTAGGTGGTACTATTGTTATAATTATTGTCAGTTTTGGGGATTTTTTATACATTTCAACAATCGGATATCTCAGAATTGAAGACCTGTGAAAACAATAGATCGACTTATTGTGATACTCACATTTTGGTGATTGTATTGCAATAACCAAAGTCTCTACTAGCACAGAGCTTTGTGTTGCATTGAGCGTATTTTTGTGATTTTGTTCCATTGCCAGGTTCCTGTTTTAAAAAATGGCTTTTTAGTGAGATCAAGGTGCAATGACATGAAAAGAAATGTTTTAACTTCCCACACCAGAGGAATTGTGGAGAAGTTTTGCTCCAAAAGAATACACCATTTGTATAAAAGGATTGAAATAGAACAAAACATAAAAAGGAAGGAACAAACAGCCATGCATTAAAAAAGAGGTGATGCATTGATGGAATTGACATATTATATAAAGAGAAGTATCAGATCATCCATTTGTTGCTACTTATAGGAATATGAAGCAGAAAAAGAACACCTAATAAAAACATCATTTGTGTAAAACTCTGAAAAAAACAGAAAAATGACCAGTGGCTCTGAGTCTTCACGTGTAACCTTTGGGAAAAATACCTGGATACACTACCCAGGAGTAAAAACATCTCCGTCACGTCACGCTCTTTTGAGGGGTGAGCTGACTGGGGCTACAAAAGCTTTCGCTGAAGATTTGGTTGAGCACCAGGACTTGCTAGCACAAAGACCTCCGCTAGTGCCAGACCCTCAGTCATTTCCATTTCGTTTGGACATTTACTCGGTGGAAAACCTACAGACTGATGGCACATCAAAGGTTTGTATCTAAACACACTGCTAAAATATCATCTGTTTGGAGAGAGAGAGGGGGGGGGGGGAGAGAGAGATGGTAATTTAGAGGAGGATGGAAAAAGATAGGAATGCTATAAAAATGCATCTGTTAAATTATTGAACTCTAAAATAATCTATAAGTCTATTTTCAAATTGATAGATCTGCAGTAAAAACTATTTCTACCTAACACACAACTGTATGCCAATATGAAGTTACTTCTCCATTTATATCCATGTATGTAAACTACTATATCTACAGATCAACTATATACCTGGTTGTAAATAACTACATATTTAACATAAATATACATGTCAAGGCCTAGATTACAATTGGGTCCAGTTCAAATCTGGGCCAGCCAAGATAAACATTTTATTCTGGACTGGCCTTGTTTTGAACTGGACCATATTACAGCCTGGGCCTTAACATATACAGGTTTAAAGATGTCTGTACATATAAATACAAAGCCTTTGTTAGTGGATGCACACTAATTCATTTGATACATATTCATATAAGGGCTGGATCATAACAACCATACATATCAATATGTCATGTTGATATGGTTCACAGGGTTCCAGCAGGGCCTTTAAAGTCTTTTATTTTTTATTTTGCATTTTTAAGGCCTTGAAAAGGCCTTAAAAATGCCAGGAATCCTGACATAGGTCTTTTAAAGTCTTAAATTTGATTAACCTACCGGTATCCTGATATAATGAATGTGCACAAAAGGTTTGATCAAACAGTGATAGAATGTAAGCTTGAGGCAGTTTAGGAGAAGGGTATGGTTGCTTGTTGAAGAAAGATCTCCATAGATTCACAGGACTCCTCTGCTAATTAATGAAGGTGACTCACAAGTAGTGATCACCTTTGGGATCTTCAGTAGTTTAAAGCACGGTAGAGCCATTAAAGAATTCTATGTATAAAAAGGTCTTAAATTTTCTGTCAGCTTGCCTTAAACAGTTTTAAAAAGGTCTTAAATTTGCTTTGCCAAGAGGTGCAGTAACCCTTGGTTTGGCCACACAAAAATTCATTTATCTACAGTCTCTTGGAACAAAAAATATGGTGCAAGCAGGTAATTTTTTTATGTTTTTACTACCAGTCAAGACAGAATACATATAGAATTTACCAGCTTGCCAAGAAAATACAAAATTTGCTTCAATTCTTGAACTGGTGCATATGATCAACACAGAATATAGTCCATTTTCACACCTTTAAGAATTCTTTTAGGGAATTTGTGCCAAAGAACTGACTAGCATCATTAACAAGGGTGTTGACTTCATTTGCAAAGAAAAAAACATTTATCTATGAAAAATGGGAGAATTGGTTAAACAATAAATTTGTTTTCTATGGCCTGAAGTACCAATATGCACTGCATGCTGTATTGTGGGATCAGAGGAATACATCAGAAATCAGTGCGGGTGGGCGGTATTTTATTTTTGACCTTTTTTTGAGTGTCTCCATAAAAATGTCATATGATCAGGGAAAAGTATGAAAATAATTTTTTTTTGCAAAACAGGGAAAAGCACTACATAAATTGTAATATTCATCTTCTTGAAAGATAAAAATCAAAATAAAAATTGTTGATGCGGGGGGTAAAAATTGACGCGGGCGGTGCCTGAGAACCATACCTTTTAATACATAAATTTGACTAGTAACAAATATAGATGCAACCCTGACCTAAACTTTAATCTAAACTATTGTAGATACCATTCTATAACTACAATATGTTGTTTAAAATATTTGCTTAAACTACTTAATATTTTAATATTTTAAGACTTAAACAGGATCAAATGTAAGGTCATATGATTGACTGGATGAAGAATTGATGTACACTTGTCGGTACTTTCATGACAGGCTGGCATGCATGAGCAATGATAGAGGAATATTACAATAAAAATACCTGCAAAATGTTATGAATATGTACAGTTGATCACATGTACTGTACACAAGCCTTTTAAAAGTCCCTGTTAGCTTACACATTAGGCCAAAAAAAATAAAAGGTATGGTTCTCAGGCACCGCCCGCGTCAATTTTTACCCCCCGCATCAACAATTTTTATTTTGATTTTTATCTTTCAAGAAGATGAATATTACAATTTATGTAGTGCTTTTCCCTGTTTTGCAAAAAAAAAATTATTTTCATACTTTTCCCTGATCATATGACATTTTTATGGAGACACACAAAAAAAGGTCAAAAATAAAATACCGCCCACCCGCACTGATTTCTGAAAAAAAGTGCCTGAGAACCATACCTTATTTTTTTTGGCCTTATATGTTGTACATTATATGTGTTTCATTAGTGTATGTTTACAACACGGTTGACTTGATGGTACCAGCAAGAACTAAGGACTTTGTATGTACTGCAGGCCTTATAAACATGCCTTACTCTTGTATATATCAATGTATCCATCATGTTTTTATTACAGGTAGGTTAGCTCTGTGGTTTATTGCTGCACAACACTTCATAGACTTTGTCCACACAGCCTGAATCATGCTCTGGCCCTTGTTATATTTGCAAAACATAAAAGTCCTTGAAGTGCAGACAATTCATGTTATGTATTTAATACAGCTTCAGAAATACAGTGCTGCCACTCTGTAATTTAAAGTTAACATACTTCTTTTCGTACTTTTTCATAGTTTTTTTCAGTGCTTAATACTTTTTTCTCAAATTATCATCTTTAGGTGGTGATTTAAATCTGTTTACCGGTACTTGAACTTATTTAGTGCAGTACACATGCTCTGTCAGTATTTTTTGCAAAAGTAGTGTTTTTATTTGCAGTTATTAGGGCCCTATAGTGATAACCGTGTCAGTCTGTCCATCTGTCCTTCCGTCAGTGATACTTTCTTTCTCGTGCGATAACTCAACAACAACCTACTTCAGCTAGTACCAATGAGGGCTTCAGGCATTTTGAATTACAGATCTGTTGGAATTGCAATATGGCCACCACAGCCAGATCGCTGATTTTCTTTCGCGCGTGATAGCTCAACAACAACATACTTCAGCTTTCCCAAATTTACAGGGAACGTTGGTACATATGAGGGCTCCAGACTTTTAGAATTACAGACCTGTTTGAATTGCAATATGGCCGCCACAGCCTGATGGCTGATTTTCTTTCACATGCAGTAAAACAACAACAACCTACTGCAGCTTTCCTAATTTCACAGGGATCATTGGTGCCTATGAGGGCTTCAGACCTATTGAATTACAGACTTGCTCAAAATCAAATATGGCTAACAGACTACATTTGGTGATTTTCTATTGCACACATTATTTCAGACATATCTTCTTTAATATCATTTGATCCAGAAGGATTTTTTCCCTCATGCATATGGATAAAAACCTGTTTCTGTTTGTCATATTTTTCAAATTTAACTTAATTTTTCACCCATATGTAAACTAGTCCAGCACTAGCAGAAACGCGGGGCCCTCTGAGGACCATTGTCGGACAACAACTTGTTTCTTATTGTGATCTTAAGTGCCAGTGTTCGACAAAATCGCTGGATATATGAAATAATGAGTATATATGAAATACCAGTACTGCAAACTTCATACCTGAAACTTGTTTAGAAGTATCACAGGCAATAAAATATTTTATAAAAATTGCATAATTTGGCATCCATTTTTACTTTTTTTCATACTTTCTTATGACAATTGGTTACTTTTCCAGAAAGAATTTATATGGGTTTTTTAGCTCAGCTGACTGTAAGTCATCTGAGCTATAGGGATCACCTTTTGTCCGTCGTCCGTCTGGCCGTCGGGCGTCTGTCCATTAACAGGGCACAAATCGTAACCGCTAGAACTGGAATCTTCTTACTTGACATCCTGGGAGGTCTATGGAAATTCTCCTTGTAAACCTGAAATTAGGTCACTGTGACCTATATTCTTCGAGCTATGGGGTTCCGAAGTACCCCCCAGAATAATGGAAAATTTGATACAAAAGCTCAAGTATCTGAACAACTAATGCATTGATCTTCATGATTTTTTGCATGGATATTGATCATGGAGTGTTTCATAAGTTACTGCAGACTGGTGGCGCCACCTGTAGTTTTTCGATTTTTACCAATAGTTTTCTCTATTTTTGAGACCTCTTAAGATGCGGCCATCTGTTAACTGGGCACAAATCATAACGACTACACCTAGAATCTTCTCTCTTGACATGCAGGGAGGCCCATAAAAAGTCTCTTTGGAAACCTGAAATTAGGTCTCTGTTACCCATAACCTTTGAGCTATGGGGCTCCGAAGTACCCCCCAGATAATGGAAAATTTGATACAAAAGCTCAAGTATCTAAACAACTATTGCAGTGATCACCATGATTCTTTGCATTGATATTGATCATGGAATGTGTCATCAGTTTCTGCAGTATGGTGGCGCCACCTGTATTTTTTTTATTTTTACGAATTTTTTTCTCTATTTTTGAGACCTCATAAGATGCGGTCATCTGTTAACATGGCACAAATCGTAACAACTGGACCTAGAATCTTCTCTCTTGACATGCTGAGAGGCCCATGAAAAGTCTCCTTAAAAACTTGAAATTAGGTCTCTGTTACCCATAACCTCTGAGCTATGGGGCTCCGAAGTACCCCCCAGAATAATGGAAAATTTGATACAAAAGCTCAAGTATCTGAACAATTATTATATTGATCACCATGATTCTTTGCATGGATGTTGATCATGAAATGTTTCATCAGTTTCTGCATTCTGGTGGCGCCACCTGTATTTTTTCAATTTTTAGCTCAGCTGACTGAAAGTCATCTGAGCTGTAGGGATCACCTTTTGTCCGTCGTCCGTCCAGCCATCCAGGCGTCTGTCTGTTAACAGGGCACAAATCGAAACCGCTAGACCTGGAATCTTCTTACTTGACATCCTGGGAGGTCTAAGGAAATTCTCCTTGTAAACCTGAAATTAGGTCACTGTGACCTATATTCTTTGAGCTATGGGGTTCTGAAGTACCCCCCAGAATAATGCAAAATTTAATACAAAAGCTCAAGTATCTGAACAACTAATGCATTAATCACCATGATTCTTTGCATGGATATTGATCATGGAGTGTTTCATCAATTTCTGGAGATTGGTGGCGCCACCTATATTTTTTTTATTTTTTACGATTTTTTTTCTCTACTTTTGTGATCTTTAAACATTTGGTCATCTGTAAACAGGGCACAAATCATAATGACTCGACCAAGAATCTTCTGTCCTCACCTCCAGAGAAGCCCATAAAAGGTCTACATGGAAACCCGAAATAAGGTCCCTGTTACCCATATTCTGTGAGCTATGGGGCTCTAAAGTACCCCCCAGAATAAAGATTTGGTCATATATTAACAGGGCACAAATCATAATGACTGGACCTAGAATCTTCTTTCTTGACATGCAGGGAGGCCTTTGGAAAGTCTCTTTGGAAATCTGAAATTAGGTCTCTGTTACCCATATCCTTCATGCTATGGGGCTCCGAAGTACTCCCCAGAATAAAGATTTGGTCATCTGTTAACAGAGCACAAATTATAATGACTTGACCTAGAATCTCCTTTCTTGATATGCTGGGAGGCCCCTGAAAAGTCTCCTTGTGCACCTGAAATTACATCTCTGTTACCCATATCCTTCATCCTATGCGGCTTTGAAATACCCCCCAGAATAAACATTTGGTCATCTGTTAACAGGGCACAAATCATAATAACTGGACCTAGAATTTTATTTTTTGACATGCTGGGAGACCCCCCGAAAAGTCATCTTGTAAACCTTGAAAATAGGTGTCTGTTACCCATATCCTTCATGCTACAGAGCTCCATAGTACCCCAATGAATATTGGATGATTTTATACAAAAGGTCTAGTTTGGAAAAAGTATTTCATTCAAATTTGACATTCAGATGATAAAATGACTTTTGTCAATGTCTTCCTGGTCAGCTGAGCGTCATGACCCCTGGGTCACTTGTTTCCATAAAATCCTGAATGGCTGCACTGGAAATAGCATTTTAGTTAATGAATGAATGAATGCAGGTCAGAGGTCATTTGGATTTTAAATATTTTGGTTTCTATAGATGAGGAAGATTTCCTTGGCTTTTCATGCTATTTGTTACCCTGACTGTAAAAGCATGTACAGAACTTTACATCAAATATGTACATCATTAAAATATAAACTTTGGTTCCTATTCATTGAATGCCCTGTCCAGTGAATGAGATAATTATTTTAATGAGCTAACTTCTGTCATTTAAAAGCTCTCTACTTAAAAGCATCAATGGGAATCCAAGTATATCCTTATATTTCACTTATATATTTGAAACTTTTATGATCTGCAGTACTTTTGAATTTTATAGCCATGTAAGTTTAATCTAGTGAGATTAATATAATAGCACACTAGGGATGATCGACAAAGCCAGTAGCTTGGGAGTTACAACCTACACAGACTTTTACCTCAAGCAAGTGTTCCATCAGTTATAGTGCCATTCCAGCCCTCTGACATTAGAGAGTTTACGACCAGCTTACTGGCTGTCAGAGTGCTGTTACATCCTCCAGCGAGGAGCACACTTTAAGGCTCTATGAGGATACAAATATTTTCAACATTTCTGAAAATGGTCCATGGCCCACAGATACACTGTCAGTTGACATAAACCAAACTAATAGTTAGCTCTTTTACTATACTTTCTAACTACATCAAACATGAACAAAAAAAGTTCCATTTTGATTAAACATATTTGTAAAACCCCTCCATGTGTTTGTTGAATTTTTTGACCGCATGAATACAAGCATGGCTTGCATGAATTACTGGATGCAGCCAACTTATACGCGATATAGGAAATGACTCTGTACCATAGAGATGAAGTTTCAGTTTAGGGTATTAGTTCTCATGTAAATTCTCCTGTGTTCATTCATCATTCATAGCCTAATTTTAAGATTTTTGGCTGTCTACCACAATATAGATGGAATATGATGAAAGACCACTGCAATGCATTCCTTGATATTGCTTGTATCACGACTTATGTAGGCTTACTAGCTGAACTATCATTGCCTACAGAATCGGTTTGCTACGGCTACTTCAGTACACCTTGTTCATCTCAAAGGGTCAAGATACCTATTATGTGTATCAACACATGGATCAACCAATGTATCAGCATGTTTCTTTTTTTTCCCTTTGATATTATAGGATGAGAAAGGTACTGAGTACAGCTTACATTTCAGCCTGTTCAATGCCATGTTGTGTATCAACACATGTATTAATCAATGTATCAGCACGTTTTCCTTTGATATTACAGGATGAGAAAGGCACTGAGTACAGCTTACGTGTCAGCCTGTTTGATGCCACTTACAAGCAGTTCTTTGGTCGCACATGGGTTGGCCCATCAATGCCAGCTCGCCTTGCTGGTCAGAGGTACAAGCTGGCGTACAATCAGGTAAGCAGGTTTTATCTTATATTCACTAGCATATGGTCAAATTAGGCAATTTTCCAAAATATACCTTACATACAAGCTGAAGTACAACCATGTAAACAGGTCATGCCCAACATGTACTCGCATAAAAAATCTTATTTATACAACCACACACCCATACATTCATTCAAACAAATATAGAAAACACGGTCTCTCACTTATGTCATTTATAACAATGACCCAATGACCAGCTTGCAGATCCAAAATTAATGTCAATCATTCCAGGCATAAAAGTAAACAGAGTCCAAGTTTGCCTGGGTAAGGACATTAATATGTACTTGTTGGTTATTATAATGCATTAATTAAAGGGACATAATCAGGAGCAGTATTATGCCTATTATTTCACACTATCAATTCAGTTTTGTTTATACAAAAGTTTCCCAGCAAAACCTTTCCAGTCTCATTTCCTTGCATTCAACTGTTTAACACCTAGTTATAGCCTGGCGTGTTGGTAAACACAGTCTGTTTACCATAACAAGACTGCTTGACCAGAGGTCCATTTAAGAGGGGCAACACACAGTGTTTCAGCCAGTGGGAACTTGTATTACATTTTTGAGCCAAGGCAGTCAGGGCATCTCCTGATTGGCAAGTGTTGTGGCTCCACGCAGCCCACGCAGTGTTTATGTTGACACCTGCGATCGCGCCTTGTTCACTGTTTTTAACACTCATTCACAGGAGTAAGTAAACGGTGTCAAGGCAATAAATTTTGGCAGGTATAGATTTATTTTAAAGGGAAGAAGCTATTTTTTGTGTCAACTCAACATGCTTTACAGGTGATATGGCCCCTTTAACATTCCAGGGCACCAACTTTGAACACTGTCTTCCGCACAGGGTTTGTGTCTCCATATTGGAAGCTTTTTTAACTTGTATTTGTTTTGTTTGCATATCTATTGTTTGTGTTTATAAATGTAAACCAAAGGAATGAATTATTATATTAAGTTAATTTTTTTTAAACCTCCTCAGATGGAGTCTGTTTACAGCCTGCTTAATTCAGCAAGAACTGAAGTCTTCATTAAAATTTAATTTTTATTCATTTATAATTGTATCCGCCAAAACGAAGATCTGACTCTGGACTACTGGACTGATTTTTCCGAAACTTACACAAATTATTGGGTCACATGTGAACTGGTGCCTAACCAAGTGACCTTGACCTCTGACCTTTCCTCTCCGCCCAGCGTCCGTTTGTGCATCTTTTTCCACACATAAACCCACATATCTCGGGAACCGTTTGACCGATCAGGAAAAAAATTTTACACAAATGTAGCCCTTGGATAGCTTTATAGCATACACAAAAAAAGGTGGCGCAAACTGCAACCATGTTTGCACAGTGTCCATCTGTTCATCTGCCTTGGGTTAAAATCACTCATATCTCTGCAGTGGTTTGACTAATTCACCTAAAATTTGGCATGCATATACATCCTAGAGAGCTTTCTTGATTTTATGACAGGTGGCGCCACCTACATTCACGTTAACACTGCAGACATCCAAGCTCATATCTCAGAAACTGTTTGACCAATCAGGAAAAAAATTTTACACAAATGTAGCCCTTGGATAGCTTTATAACATACACAAAAATGGTGGCGCCACCTGCAGCCATTTTGCACAGCGTCCATCTGTTTGTCTGCCTTAGGTTAAAATCACTCATATCTATGCAGTGGTTTGACCAAATTACCTGAAAGTCAGCATACGTATACATCCCGCAAAGCTTTCTTGATTTTATGACAGGTGGCGCCACCTACATTCACGTTCACACTGTAGACATCCATGCTTATATCTCTGGACTTGTTCAATCAATCAGGAAAAAAATTTTACAGAAATGTAGCTCTTGGATAGCTTTATAACATACACAAAAATGGTTGCGCCACCTGCAGCCATTTTGCACAGCGTGCATCTGTTTGTCTGCCTTAGGTTAAAATCACTCATATCTATGCAGTGGTTTGACCAAATTACCTGAAAGTCAGCATACGTATACATCCCGCATAGCTTTCTTGATTTTATGATAGGTGGCGCCACCTACATTCACGTTCACGCTGCAGACATTAATGCTTATATCTCCGGAACCGTTTAACCAATCAGGAAAAAAAATTTACACAAATGTAGCCCTTGGATAGCTTTATAACATACACAAAAATGGTGGCGCCACCTGCAGCCATTTTTGCACAACGTCCATCTGTTTATCTGCTGTGGGATAAAATCACTCATATCTCTGCAGTGGTTTGACTTTTCCACATGAAATTTTGCATGTGTATACATCTTGGATAGTTTCTCGTTCAAATAACAGGTGGCGCCACCTACAATCATGTTTATGTGGCAGAGATCAATTCTAATATGTAACACATGTAACTCTATTTCCCCTTGCCACTCAGTCCATGCCTCACTTCACCCGTCCTTCTCTGATTTTGGCGGATACACGTCGACCGTATTCTAGTTGGAAATGTTATCAGCTGGGGCAAAGGAATGAGAGCTATATTTCTCCTTTTTTTTCCTCAGATCTGTTTGAATGTGGTTTATGTTTTGGATACCCTTAAGGATTGTGCCTATTTGTACATGTAAAGATTTGTTAATTTATCAGATTTAAGATTAGATTTTAGTATTACATTTTGTAAAATACAAAATACTGATGTTTAGCAAATTAAAAGATGCTGTAAAATCTCGTATTTAAGTACGATGAAACCTCTCCTAGTGGGTAATTCCATAAAGTGGGCATTTCAGTATAGTGGGCAGTTTTTGAAAGTCCTGATTTTCTCACTCTTAATATTTATGTTACAGTCATGACCACAATATAGTGGGCACCTCTTTAAAGTGGACAGTTTGCCCCAGTCTCAAGGGTGCCCACATGATATAGGTTTCTCTGTAGTTATGTTTTGGGACAAATAAATTATTTTAAAGTCAGGGCTCAGTTATTCTCTTAATCCTTTTTATTTCAGTACAAAAAAAGGTTTCTATGTAGATTGACCTGTATAACATATATGATATAAGCTCTTCAATTATTATGATTATGCAATAAGATAGTAAAACACCTGTGACCTTTGTTAATAGTTAAATTATATTCATTAATAGTTGAAATATAAATATTTCATAATTAAAGGTTATTCTGATAAATAATAATTTAAAATTTACAATAAATAAAGCTCGTGAAGTTTTATTAGGAAGACACTTCAACTTGGAAAATGGATGAAGTGCCCACGTTAGCTGGGGAAAAGCGCCCACTTTACAGAATATAGAGGTCCCCACATTAGCTAAACATAATAAAAAGAAGAAAAAAATGGGACTGGCCAAAAGTGCCCACTTTATAGAGGTGCCCAGTAAGAGAGGTTCGACTGTATATTAATGCCGAAATGAACTTTGTATTGCAGAGCTTGTACTTTCACACTGCACTCAATGACACCAGCATCATGGCAGTGGTTGAGGTGGTGGCTAGCACACCATCTGGTGGAGGGAAGGTGAAGCAGTCCAGCTGTGGCTGGGGATTGTTCCGCATCTTTAAGTACGAAGGAGACATGCCTGATTTTGCCGGCAACAAAGCTGCACCAACCTTCAAGTAAGTCATCACCACAAAATTAATTTTTCTTAGGCCAAAAAAAATAAAAGGTATGGTTCTCAGGCACTGGTCGCATCAATTTTAAACCTCCGCATCCAAAATTTTTGTTTTGATTTTCAATAGGAACTTGCTAATTTTGAGCTGCAGCCACTCAGACATTTCTTTCAAGAAGATAAAATCATACAATTTCCTTTGTTTTGTAGTGCTTTAACTTGTTTAGCAAAATAAATCTGTTATTATCATGCTTTACCCTTATCATTTGACATTTTTATCGAATCATACCAAAACATTTTTTTTAAAAATGCAAGCGCATATTGATTTATAAAAAAAAGTGCCTGAATACCATACCTTTTTTTATTTTGACCTTAAAGATTATTTTTCCCTACAGTATTTAAATGACGACATATCTATAATTCTTTACCTTAAGTATGTTCATCTGAAGAGATCCATTTCAGTTTAGCACTACATGATAGTGCTGTAACACTCGCTTTCTGTCCGTGTTTAACCTGGTGTCTACCACACCTGCTGATTTTTTATGAAAATCACCCTTGTTTGTGAGTGATACACAGCTGTAGGGCACAGGCTTTCCATTAAGCCTTCAGAGCCTTCACCCTGAATACATATTTATTGTTTCAAAACAATACATCCACACAGAGGATGAATATGAAGTAGTTTCTTCATTGTTTTATCATTGCAGCGTATGTTTATATGGATTCATCTGGTTTACTATAGTCTGTCCCAAAACCCGTGTCCGCATATTTTTTTGCGATAATTATTTTAAAAATATTATTTAAAAATGTCCTTTGGCCTGAAGTAGATAAACGGATATTCTGCCGATTTTGTGTAAAGAAGTTATATATCATGTAAAATGTATTAACTTTGCGACTCTTTTGCGTTATTTATGCTGAAATACTGTGAATGGCGTCTTCCCAGCACTGCTGGACAGTACATTCCTCCATGTTACACTTTCCATGTCTATGGCTGAGTTTGGTGTTTGTTAGACAACATTGAGGTCACAAAGACGTCACAGTGATCGGTCACGCATCACCTTCAATTGACTGACGTCATAAGTTTGACTTGCTTGTTTATTATCAGTTCTCAGGCAAGGAATAAGTTGTAAACGCTGTTTGCACAGGTAGTTGGCAGAATAGCTCCTGCAACCTTTAGACAAGAAAGGTTTACACTGCTTTACTTGTATAAAAAGTTATCCCGGAAAAACATGAGGACACGGGTACTGGGAGGGACTATAGTGGTAGAAATTGGTTTTAAAATCATTACCAGTGTTTGAAAACTAAAAAGACTGATAATTGATTATTAATGGATTATTTTATGTACTTTCTATATTACCTTGAAATTTGTTGCATACTAGTTCCTAAAATACTGAACCCCATAAACAGTGTGACATGTAAATCAGTTTTCATAATGAAACCATCAGTCCACTCGCATCTGAGGTTGACTTGCTGTTGGACAACTGTTCCCTGTGCAATTTCCATTTGATGCTGATTGAATCTTTGTGTTTGTATATCTCTGACATGTTTCTTTAGATTTTTTGCATGTGCATATATCATCGCTTTTAATTGACTATGCAAAAATGCTATGGATTTAATCAATATTGAAAGAAAAAGACCAGTCATTGATTGAATTGATTAATCAGCACATCACTATGGTTTACTCAGTCTAAATGTAAGAAGAACAAGTTTTTACTGCCAGAAGTCACAATGCATCTGAGCTCAATATTGTGCTTGCTTTACTAGAGGTGACATCTATGGGCAAATAGAGGGAATAAAAATGTCGATAATGCAGTTTAATCTAGACATAAAAATATTGCAACATATGAACCTGCTTTTTCTACAAATGTCAAAGACAAGTCGTATCATGGTGTATATATATGTAAATCAAGTTAGCCTACATTGTCCACAGTCATTTGTGAGCATATGCAAAAATTGAATTTTTTTTTTTTCAGAATGAACTTGTACCACGGTTCACCTCGTGCCCTGCTATTTATTGATGAGCCAGTCGAAGGTGAGTATTTTAGGCAGCTGTTTTGTTTACAAGTAACAAAGGACAACAGATCTTAAAGGGGCCTATTTTGATATCTGATGTCTGTTAACTAAAGATAATCTTTTGACATTTTTAGCGAACCTGTTAGCTTATGCGATGGTGTTGCGTCGTCCGGCGTCCGTCAAATTTGTTCAAATGGTCTCAGTTCAGTGACTTTTGGCTAAGTTATGGGAAGCTGAATTTAGTCATATGCCATGACCGCCCATTTTAGCTAAGTGGCTACAAAATCTTCTTCTCAAAAACCACTGGGCCAAATTCTTAAATCTTGCCATTAATTATCCTTAGATGTTGATAATTCAAGTTTATTCAAATGGTCTCAGTTCAGTGACTTTTGGCTGAGTTATGGGAAGCTGAGTTTAGTCATATGCCATAACAGCCAATGTAAGCTAAGTGGCTACAAAAATCTTCTTCTCAAAAACCACTGGTCCAAATCCTTAAATCTCACACATTAATTATCCTTAGATGTTGATAATTCAAGTTTGTTCAAATGGTCTCAGTTCAGTGACTTTTGGCTAAGTTATGGGAAAGTAAATTTAGTCATATGCCATAACAGCCCATGTTAGCTAATTGGCTACAAAAATCTTCTTCTCAAAAACCACTGGGCCAAATTCTTAAATCTCATACATTAATTATCCTTAGAAGTTGATAATTCAAGTTTGTTCAAATGGTTTTGGTTCAATGATTTTTGGCTGAGCTATGGGAAGCTGAACTTTGCCATTTTGCTGTATTTTCCCATATGAGTTATAAACCTACAAAACGTTTTTCGACTGATGATACTGAGGCCAGTTTGTTTAATATTTTGCAAGAATAATTCCCTGAATCATTCTAATAATAATTGTCTTTTATGGTTCCAAAACATGAATTTTGGCTGAATTATAAAGATTGAATTGAGTCATTTTACCATATATGTTAGCTGTTTGAAGCAGATACATCTAGCCTAGCACCAGTTTATCAGCATCCATTACATCATGCCTCTAGACATTTAGATTTCAGAATATCTATGGAAAATATTGGCAACAGATCAAGAGTTCATTCAGTGCAGCCAGATTTAGGTCAAGAGTTCAATCAGTGCAGCCAAGCACAAGGCATGTGATCACCTCATGGGCAGCATGTGATCATTTCATGGGTAGCATGTGATCACCTCATGTTCATTCAGAGCAGCCAGGTACAGGTCAAAAGTTCACTCAGTCTAGCCAGGTGCAGGTCAAGAGTTCACTCAGTGCAGTAGCCTGAGCCAGTAATTTGTCACAGTACACTCGGGGCAACAGCCTTTCTCACCTAAGCCTGGTCAGCCCCGTGCATCAGACTCAAGGTAAGTTTGATGTATTGGCCTGATATTCTGACATATGTGTCTTTAATGGCTTTTTCGTTCACAAGATAGGTGTTGTCATCTACAATGACATTTGCAAAGTGTATGTGCCTGCTTAATTCTACGGAAGAATTTGATATATCAGCCTGAAATGGGGCATATTTATACATGTCAAATAGCTTTGTCGTATACAAGACTTATGGTGCCACCTACAATAATTTTTGTGTTGTGTGCACCAATGCCAGAATTTCAGCAGTGATGTTTGTGTTTTGTTTCTTGTTCAAAATGTTTAGTACTTGCATTGTTCATATATATGAAAAGTAGTGGTTCAGCATTGAAGTGTTATACCTGGTGTATATCCATATGCACAGGTTCGCATTAGGCCTGTAGGCCTTGTTATAAAAATAGACCAGAAAACACTAATCCAACCTCACACAGGCTACACAGTTTGTTTATTTTCATGTGTTTATAAGAAGTGGGGGGCTTGCAAAATTATGAACAGTTATGCAACGGGGGTTTTACAACTAGTGACCATTCAACTTCTACATACTGTGGTGAGCTTCACATTCGCAAAGCTGATATTTTCATGATTTCTCCATTTTGAATGTTTCACGAGGGTTTCATTTTGCAGTCACCCATCAAACTTATGAAAATTGAAATCTAAGTACAGCGGTATTTGTATTTTTAGCTCAGCTGACTATAAGTCATCTGAGCTATAGTCGTGGTCTTTTGTCCGTCGTCCGGCCGTTAACAGGGCACATTTTAAAACCGTTGGACCTACGAATCCAAAATTCTGCATACCAATAGATGTCCCCAAAATCTCCTACCATACCAAATATTGGGTCATTAGGACTTCGTTCCTTCGAGATATTAAGGAAAAACCTCCGTTTTCCATAAAAAAGCCATTGTTACACTTCAAAGCTGCCTAATATCAAAACCACTGATGTTTTTGATCATATTTAGTATTCATATTTTTCCATACATTTTCTGTGCACATACCAAAAATTAGGTTAGTATTGGGTATTATTTTGAAGTTATGGGCCCAAATATAATGCAGTTTCTTAAAAATAAGGAAATATATTTGCTCACTTAACATAATATTACTGAGGCTGGAGACTTTTTTTTTTTAGGAATATAACTTTATTTAATCAAGGTTCAATTGTTTACCCAAAATAAGATCTGAATTTTTCAAATTTTTCAAGTTATTAGCATAAATAAAAAATCAGTACCTTAAATTTTGTCCAACTTTGGCTATGGCACGTTTTTTTCCTGTAAGCACTGTTGATTTAATTTTCACAGCATATATACATAAGGATTTAATCTTTTAAAATCTGAAATTTCAAAGGAATTGTTTGAAAAGAGTAGCTTTTATTCAAGTTTTCATACACCATGTCAAGTGTTGTTTACATCTGGCCCACCTAGTAATACAGTCTTCACTTGCATTATGTAACCCACCCCAGGCAGCTTGCCTTGGCTTAGCTTGGCAACTACTAGCAGGCTTCCCCTCTGCCCTGCACTCCCATCCCCCCCCCCCCCCAGCTGGTGCATAAACTAGATGAATGTTATAATTTTCTGTATTTTATCTTATTTTTGGCTATGCTACATTTTAGATTTTGTATTGTACCACCAGGGTTACAATGATTAAAGTGCACATTTAATTGTGTCCACAAAGTGATGTATTGCTATGAAAGTGTGGATGTTCATCAGAGTGCTCATTAAAGATTTTAATTTGTTTGACTTATAACTCATGGTTGTATCAGTTGTTACATGATACTGGCTAAATAATCAAAATTTATATTGCTGATCCTTTAGTTCAGTTCATAAAATTAAACATTCCCAACTCCAGTTTGTTCCTGGTATAATATATTGGGTGTTTTGATCCTTGGATTAATTTTAACACATATATTAGTTTCATAGTTGAGAATACTTTTCTTTTTTCCTGATACCATTTAAAAAAATAAAAATATTTTAATTTTTCCTGTTAGTGCTGTGGATTTTATTTTCACAGCATGTACACATTAGCATTTCATCTGTTAAAATCTGAAACTAATTGATCAAAAACTGTAGATTTTATTCAAGTTTCCAGGTACCAAGTCTTCATTGTTTACATCAGGTCAGTATAAATGCAGTGTACTGGGCAGTTATATAACACCTTCAGGTCTGACCTACTGCCACTGTGAGTGTCTGGGTCAGGCTGGGTCAGGCAGTAATTACCAGAGAGCCTCTCTTTCTCTCTCTCTTTCTCTCTCTCTCTCTCTGGCAGTCCAGCTCTCTCTTCTCTCTCTCTCTCTCTCTTTCTCTCTCTCTCTCTCTTTCTTACCCTTATTGCCTCCCTTCCTCCCTCAATCCCATTCTGTTGACAGGTACTATAAACTAGAAACATTAACTATAAATGTTGATGCAATTTAGAAAAGTGAATCAACTGAAATATTCACAATCACATGTATGTTATACTGTAAATTTATAGTAACATTCGTAAACCTGGATAAAAATTATGTAATGAAAAAAAGGAATAAATGCAAATATTGTTATTTTTTATTGGCTTAGTAGAATGGGGAAAAAAATGATTTGCTTTGTTTCTCCATCTTTCTGTCTGTTTTAAATATTTAATGTTCATGAAAAAACTTTTTTTTTATAAGCACTGTTGAATTAAATTTCATATCCTGTATGTATATGTGTTGTAACTCTCACCATTCCCTTCTTCATCCCACTGAGGCTTTGCTCCTTGGCACTGTGAACAATAGTTCTATGGCTATAGCATAAAATTTAATAATTAAAGAAAATATCTACAGAGAGACAGAGGCGTTGTAACTCTGATCATAGCACAACACCCCCCCCCCCCCCCCCCATCAAGTCATTGCACCTGTGGAGTGGGGACGTTATGGCAACTGTATACATATCATAAAATTGATGAAAAAGGTTCACCAAATAAATTGGATCTCATCAGACAAATGTGTAAACTGTTGAACTGTCAACAGCTTATCAAAAAGGTAACCAATGGAAAGGCATGGTCAGATCTCAATATTATTTGCAACATTTTCTTCAATCATATAAACCAACCATGACCCAAATTACCTCTTCCTCTCAAACTTTATCTACAATTCATCATATTTTTAATATTTTTTACCTTCTAGGTGATTCAGTAATGTTGACCATTTGTCCTTAGGTACCTATGTACATGCCAGAAATTATGTCAATATTGTGTAATATGTAGACGTGGGGGTCATAAAAATAATGTACCTTGTCAAGACCGATCTTGTCAAGATATCATGTCATACAGTCACAAATTCATAAATCCCCTCATCAGCATAGTTAATCATAACCTTGTATCTGTAAAATTGAAAGCTTGCAGTTTTCCATACACTATAGATCCTTCAGCAAATAGCCTTATCATCATTATACCACTGCTTAGTATACTGTCATTGCATTCATATTTTCTCAAATAAATTGTTTTTTTCGACCCCTCCCAAATAAATAAAAAATAAACCACTATATTTTACTCCATATTAATCCATCAGTCAGATTATTTCATATATCATTTACTCACATATTACATTATATTCCTTTATGAAAGCCTAACATGACCGTGATATTCATAAGCTTTTTCTACTCAATATAGTAAAACAATGGTGCTACATTTATAGTCCTATCATGATCAGCTGAGCGCAGTGACCCATGGGTCCCTTGTTTATAAAATAAGAATAAATCCCACAATACCACACTCATCTCTGTTAGAGTCATTGTATTATGACCTGTGTCACAGTCTATGTTTTGAAAATATTATCGCGCGTTTGCATGAGCCAGTTCAATACTATCCGTCAGTTAGGTTGTTGAATAATAAACTGGGTTTCCACATGTATGATAACTAGTCCTTGGTACAGATGCATCATACCTCTTGCTCATCTTAGTTAATGGGGCATCTAATTTCAGAGGGTTTCATATTCGTGATTGTTACCAATTTTCCAATGTCATGAAATTAAAATCTTGCGAAAAAAAGGCAACCACAGCCACCATAGGTTTGTCAACATAGCTGTGTTAACTAACAGCTTGTAGAGAAAAAAGCACATACATCTGTAGCAGAGGTGTTATAAGAACTTTTCCTAATAGGAATTACTGGTACCTGGAGTTCACTTATACAAATGCAGAATAAACCAGAAATCATATGCAGTGGAACCCCGCCTTGCGACCACCCCACAATTGCGACCACCCCACAATTATGACCACTTTGCTTGGTCCCAAATTTTTTTAGTTTATTTATGTTTAAAAATGACTCAAAATTACGACCACCCCTTAATTCAGAATTACGACCAGATATCCTGGCCCCAGCGCTAATGCTACCCTGCAAATGCGACCACCGCTGAGAAGTACTGAAACAACTTTTGTCACGAGTCAATGGCTGCGCCTTGTCACAGGCACCTTAACGAAAGATTTAAGAGGGTAACAAGGGTTCCCAACCCTAGTGTAACCCTTCCTGACTCGGTGTCCGCACTGAGACTCATTGAGGCGTAAGTTGTAGATCAAAGAGGGTACTAACGGCTGATTACCTAATGAGCCGGTCTGCCTGGCTAACTGCCCTGGGGTCTTGGGCTAGCGATGGTAATTGCCCCTCAGTGATCACCTGTATTACAGCTACCAAAAGTACGGGGGTGAGAGCTTAATATTTTTACTCATCACACAATGTTCGATCCTCATTGGTCAAATTAATGATTTAGTTAATCCTATATGTGCTCATACCTTACTCACACTGAGTATTGAGCAGTCAGTCAAATGTATAAATACAATGCTTGCATTGGGACAAATCCGTTGTCTTGCCTTATCAGATAAATCGCTGTCAGTTTATTTCTCTGCTGGTTCAGTTTGCGTTTAAATTGCTTGCTTTTGTGCGACCATGCCTCGGAAAGAGCGCTTCTTGAAGAAGAAAGTGGTGTTAATCAAGGCGGAAACACCAGGATGCAGTCAGCGCCAACTGGCTAAGCAGTTAAGCATCGGTAAAACTCAAGTGCACGCAATATATACTCAGGCAGTGGGCTAAAAATATGACAGACAGATTTTGTTATATTTCACATTAAAGATATGCAATATATACAAACTGATACACATTAAACATCGCCGTGATATATGCGACCAAGGTAAGAGTTTCACAAATACGACCACCCCCAAATTACGACCACTTTGCTCAGTCCCCAGGGTGGTCGTAATTGTGGGGTTCCACTGTAATTCTATAGAGAAGGCAGGTGAACAGATGGCTTTAATGATGAAAAATCAGATGCATGCAAAACCAGTCTATCTTAGTCCTTTTATATTTATCATATCTGTAAACAGGGACTGAAAATAACCTTCTAATAAATTCCAGAAAGTCGTAGTCTGAACCCAGTGAGGGAATGTCAGATTATGTACACCATCCGCACTCACCGTCACCTGCAGAAAGCCATGTCACTCATACCAGAGAACGTCATCATGGGGTCAAACGAGGTCATTCCAGGGATCATGGAAGGTGCTCGAGACCATGAAACAGGCAGTAAGTTTATTTTCCTTAAATAGATTGGTATTAGTTTTTTATAGATGAGCATGCCCACAATTGTAAGTATTAATCAAGCATAATTTGAGATTTTCACCTTTATGAGTGTCGGTAGCACCTTAAATATAGGGTTATTTTATCATGGGAAAATAAAGTAGGGCCTATCCTGGATTCTGTCCAAGCAGATGGCACACATGTCCAGCGATTCAACAGCTTAGGCAGTAAAGCAAGCTTCCCAAGCAAGACAGTAATGCCCACCTTTATATGTACCCAGTAACAGTAGCCATAAGATATAAAGGGTTCCATGATTTAATTTCATTATGTTTCAGAGCTTATATTATTTTTAGTAATATTTTGAGTTAGATTTGTAAATATACTTTGAGAAAGCAGTGTATGTCTCTTTCATGGTGCTTATAGAATCTTGAGAGTGCTTACATTGAAAAGGATAACTTGGATAAATTGGATGAAAGGATAAATTAATTTTCAAAGTTTTCATTCACATTTTTATGCATGTGAATGTTTTAAACTGATCCCTGGTATGCAGTATGCACTGAAAGAACTATTTAGCTTTTGTTAAATAATACTTTCACTTGTAAAACATGTTACCCTGCATTTCAAAGTAAAAGTTATGGCATTTCTGAATAAAATTTCATAGTACCGGTGTGGCAGCTGATCGATTACACTGATGATTGGTTGTTTTCGTTCATTATCAGTTATATTGGTTGCATCTTTGTAAAATCCATCACAAACTATTATGTATGCACATGAAAAGACATCATGTTACTTAGAAAAAAATCAATTACAAACAACATTAAAACTGAACTTCTAACAGCAGACAAGAATCAACTAACCAGCCTTTACCTTGTGACTATAAGCATGAGTTATGTTATCAGTGCCAGTTCTTAAAGGGGCCCAATCACCTATCTAACCTTTAAAAACTACATGTAGTCCCTTGGAGCTTTTATACTAGAAAAGTGTATATCACTGCACGGATGCTGCTTGTTTTGTTTATATCAATGTGTTTATAATATGTTTGGGCCCACCAAAAAAATCAAAACAAATTCAACAATAACATCAGGCAGCAAGTCAGATAAGCCAGAGCTTTACAAAAGGTTTTGCAACAAGTGACCCCTCTACCACCGCATATAGGGAACCTAATACCTTAGATTACATGTTTTCCCCATTTGTCAACATTGCTGTGTTTACAAACATGTTGTTGATAAAAAAGTTCATACATCTTCACAAAAGCCTTATAAGAACTTTTCACAACCAGAATTACCCTTTGATCATTAATATATACAAAGAGGAAGCCAGAAATCACATAAATTCTTTTTCTAAAGGTAGGTGAATGGGCACCTTTAATCAACCAGCTGTCTGATGTTGTTACCATTAAATTAGTATGATGACTCATGATGTGTTTGAACACTATGAAAACAATTATTTATTTAGTATTTATTTGTTACTGACTTGTATTGGCATATTTAAGGGAAAATAGAAGGTACTCTGATAAATAATTAATGTATAATTGATCATGTTGTTTTCTTTTTAAGAGTCAAACATAATTTCACAAAGAATTATAAGTACTTCTGATTAAAAATTCAACATAATGTTAATACTATACTTTATACTTTATGGTAGTTCCGGACTGTCTTAAGAAGCCCCGTCTGGTGCGTAGCATGCCATGCTTCATTGAGAAGATCAGCATCAGTATTAACCCGACACTTGAGAAGTTTGAAGAGGAAATCTGTCATCTTCTTAACGAAGACAGGATAAATCGGGAGAACGTTGTCGCTGATGGAACCTCAGTGTCTGTCTTAGAAAGAAGACTCAGGGTAAGATATACAGATAAATAGACTTGCTCCAGTGGGTGAAGCAGACAGTTTAAGGACAGACTTTTTGATAATATTGCCTAATGGCTGTAGCATTCTAATTTACATTTTCAAGTGCAAGAATATAAAAAAAATGTAATCTCTTCTGTATGCCAGGATTGGATTTCTGTCACATGCAAGTTCAGATGAGTGCCTTGACCCATGAGTCTGTTGTTTTTGTTTGTTTTTTTGGGTTTTTTTTTTTTTTGCAATCATGCTGTTTTACTTGCTAGTCAATAGTACGGATTAATTTGTACAGGTGTGATATACTTGGGAAGGAATGTAGGAATAATTTTATACAAATTGAGGAAAGCAGTAATGGACAGATATAATACATGAATACAGATTTCAACCATTTAAGTAAGGACTGATAAATATATACTTGGCAGTAAAGTCCAGCAGTGGACTGAGAATTTTATTCACATGATTAATAAGTCAGGTATAGTAAAACATTATATCACATTGGATGTTGATGACTGTCATGTACAGTGAATCCTGATTTATAAGACCGCCCATGGGGCTGACCAAAAGTTGTCTTTATTCACAGGTGGTCCTGTAAGAGTGGTCAGTTATAACTAACGTGAATGCTTTCGGTTCACTCAAGGGTGGTCTTAATGGACAGGTGGTCTATAGATTGGTTCCACTGTACTTCCCTGACATTGCTGATTTCTTTTTCATTATTGTTTCAGGTTGGAGTACACAACGGTTGGTGTTACGTTGCTGAGCCTGCTGTGGTACACCTTGGGCTGGAGGCAGGGGTCGGAGGTCACAAGAGACTGCCGTCAATGCGACGAGGCAGCGCCATGGGTCACCGCAGAAGTCCTTCTAATGGCTCCTTGTAAGGGATCTCTACACCTTTCCCCCCTCACTTGTATATCATGAACCCCATCCCTTGTATTTCCTCCACTCTGTCACTTGTATAATCATTTTGATAGTTACGTTTACATAAGTGGACAATTATAAAAGTATGGTGTGTATGTGCTTGTGTGAAAAAGCATCATGTATGTGTAATGGTAATAACCCAGGTCTCTTATTTGTATGTATACAC
Organism: Sipunculus nudus; assembly: GCA_026874595.1. NCBI lineage: Eukaryota > Metazoa > Annelida > Sipuncula > Golfingiida > Sipunculidae > Sipunculus > Sipunculus nudus. Next base: position 32,624,158 of record CM049320.1, read on the forward strand.
AGTTGTTGTTAAATTAGAGTCAGTCATAAAACCTTTGTGTTCTAGATGTATCCCAATTGATATGGGATAAAGTATCAGTAATATTTTTTTTCAGAATATCTGTTGGTTTCAAATATGTGATTAATACACTATGAATACTTGTTATAAGTTTTACTGATGAGAAGTTCTGTAATGCATCTACAAATTCAAGCCGTTAAGGGTTTTTACATTGTTTAAAATCCTGTAAATTATTGTAAATAGAAAGTGAATAGTCATTTAGAATTTACACTTCTTATGCAGTGGTTATACATCACACATGTTCCAGATATCTTTCTTTTTAACCACAGCTCTGTATAGCAATTCGTTTGGGATTTCACCACTAGGCCTGTAATCTAGCCAATCAGAGCAAGGTGTCACATTATGCATCCACCACCCTCTGCTCTCATTGGCCGGAATTGGATTCTTGGCTGGTAAATTAAAGGAAAATTGCCATCAATCAAAATATTACCTGGAAGTTCTTTGTGTTTAGTTTGCCATTTACTCCCCAGGGGGAGTGCCGGTCAGTGTTTGGTCCATAAGAACCGTGTACAGCTGGAGGGTATGAGAGAAGACCCAGGATTTGCCGTGGTTTTTGTCCTGGAATATGTCCTGGGGGAGCCTGTCGCAGAGAAGGACAGAAGGGTAGGTGAACCTAATACAGTGTAACTTCGAAGTAATGACCACTGGTGGCACCTTGATATAGTGGTTGCATTTTTGAGGTGGTTGTCTAAGTGAGGCCTTAAAAAATGTGCATAAAAATAGCAACCATGAAAAAGTGTTCATTAATTTGAGGGGGTCGCTAAACAGAGGTGGTCATTAAAGAAGGTCTTACTGTATTAAAGTAAAATGTACATGTAATGTGCTATCTTGTGCTCACACGAAAGCAGAGGTGTGTTTGCTGTGTAAATGCTTGGAGTTCTCTCACATCCTAGTATGACATCATCCTAGTACATAAATAGAGATATTTCGCACAAAATGAACTAGGTAGAGACTGAAAGAGATTAGTATTGTGTTGATTGACATTCTTTAATGTTGTAAATAAATAACTGTTCTATTTATGTCCAATGTGACTTTTTTTGAGACAGGAATGTCAAAATTGGGCCAAAATATGCACCAAGCCTTTCTTTTATCATTTGGACCTGATGCTATCCAAGTCTTCTTGCTTGAGTAAAAAATAATCATATGATAATGAATATTTGTTTTATTTTATGAACGGAAAAAAGTTTTCTTTTTTCATTAAATACACATCACTGCATGATTAAAAGTTAAACTTTATTGCAGATATTGTACATTGGTCTTCTTTCCCTAAGTTGTGTTAAGCATGATATGTTTAATTACATGTATTAGGAGTACACGCAAATGTGTAGGTGCCCTAAATGGCCAGGTGTTTGTAAGGTTGCTAGCTGCTCTCCCATGTTTCAGGAAAGGTTTAGTATGTCTCATTTCATAGTCATTACTAGTACTTTCTCATTGCATGATGAATTCCTGTTTAGAAAAACACAGTGTATTTTGTTGTATCTCCAGATGGGCATTGGAAAGACACAGTCTTATGAAGTAACAGTACGCTGGGCTGCCTGGAGCCCATTCACTCATTTGGACCAGACAGAACAATCCGTGCAGCTGTTTGGTGGACCATGTACCAACCCAGACAGTGTGTTTGTGTTTAAGAGTCTGACACTAGAGGGCAGCCCAAGCACAGAAAGCTTCAGCAGTCTGGTTGCAGGAGCGGTCAACTTTAATTTTGAAACCGTGAAAAAGGTGAAAGATTAAGTATTGCAAGTTTTGTATAAAGTTCCTACTGCAAAAAAATAATCCAAATTGTTTAAGGATTAATTGTATCCGCCAAAACAGAGTTTTGCGGATACTATGTTTTCAGCTGCACGCCGCCGCCGCTGCGTAGGTGTCCGGAGAACTCCTCTGTAACCGCTGGGCGGAATTTTCCGAAACCCAGGATTATGTTCGGGTCACATGTGAACTGCTGCGCCCCGATTTTGTTTTGACCTCTGACCTTTCCTCTGCGCTCTGCGTCCGTTTGTGCGTCTGTTTCCACACATAAACCCACATATCTCGGGAACCGTTTGACCGATCAGGAAAATTTTTTTGCACAAATGTAGCCCTCGGAGAGCTTTATAACATACACCAAAAATGGTGGCGCCACCTGCAACCATGTTTGCACAGTGTCCATCTGTTCGTCTGCCTTGGGTTAAAATCACTCATATCTCTGCAGTGACTTGACTAATTCACCTGAAATTCTGCATGCTTATACATCCTGGATAGCTTTTCTGATTTTATGACAGGTGGCGCCACCTACATTCACGTTTACGCTGCAGACATGCAAGCTCATATCTCGGGAACCGTTTGACTGATCAGGAAAATTCTTTTGCACAAATGTAGCCCTTGGAGAGCTTTATAACATACACCAAAAATGTTGGCGCTACCTGCAACCATGTTTGCACAGAATCCATCTGTTTGTCTGCCTTGGGTTAAAATCACTCATATCTCTGCAGTGACTTGACTAATTCACCTGGAATTTGGCATGCGTATACATCCTGGATAGCTTTTCTGATTTTATGACAGGTGGCGCCACCTACATTCATGTTTACGCTGCAGACATCCAAGCTCATATCTCAGGAACCGTTTGACCGATCAGGAAAATTTTTTTGCACAAATGTAGCCCTTGGAGAGCTTTATAACATACACAAAAAATGGTGGCGCCACCTGCAACCATGTTTGCACAGTGTCCATCTGTTCGTCTGCCTTGGGTTAAAATCACTCATATCTCTGCAGTGGTTTGACTAATTCACCTGAAATTCGGCATGCTTATACATCCTGGATAGCTTTTCTGATTTTATGACAGGTGGCGCCACCTACAATCAAGTTTACGCTGCAGACATCCAAGCTCATATCTAGGGAACTGTTTGACCGATTGGGCCAAAATTTTGCATGTGTATAAACCTCATATAGCTCTTTATCATACGCAAAACTGGTGGCACCACCTGCAGCCATGTTTGCACAGCTCCCGTCTGTTTGTCTGCCATGGGATAAAATCACTCATATCTCGGCAGTGGTTTGACATATCTGCCTAAAATTTTGCAAGTTTATACATCCCCGACAGCTTTCTTGATTTTATGACAGGTGGCGCCACCCACATTCTAGTTTATGCAGCAGATATCCAAGCTGATATCTTGGGAACCGTTTGACCGATTGGGCCAAAGTTTTGCATGTGTATAGTTCTCACAAAGCTCTTTATCATACGCTAAACTGGTGGCGCCACCTGCAACCCTTTTTTGCACAGCGTCCATCTGTTTGTCTGCCAAGGGCAAAAATCACTCATATACAATATAGTGGTTTGACTTATCTGCCTTAAATTTTGCATATGTATACAACTTGGAAGGCTTTCTGGATTTTTTGGTAGGTAGCGCAACCTACATACACAATTTGGCTGCAGACATCCATGCTAATATGCAACACTTCACCCGTTCCACTCTGATTTAGGCGGATACATGTAGTCGCTTGTCGACTACCCGTATTCTAGTTGAACAATGGATTCCTTATTCATTTCTGTGGATAAACAAATTAAGATAAACATAGGTCACATGGCTGTTTATAAAGCATAGATTGCGTATAAATAGTGCAAAACTTTAAGGGTGACATTATAACTAAAGTGTGATAAGTAAACTTTTTTCTAGGACTTTTATTTTTTCGAGGCAATATAGGCTGGAAAATGGAGATTGTGGATCTAACTTTCTTACAATTCTTGTCCAACTGTACTGAGGCCAACAGAACCTACCAGTCTCTCAGTGGATTGGGTTGACTGCACATTAAAAAGTACTTGACAACACTGACCGTTTTATTCTGAAATTACAGCAAATTTTATGGACCTATCAAAATGAAGCATAGTTTTGCCCAACTGTGATTGTAGCTCAACAATAGCTAGTCAGTCAGAACCTTATAATTATGACAGACACACAAGTAATATTGTTATCCATTTTTTACAAATATTTGCTCTATTATGTACATTTCCCTGACATTGATGATTAAGAATTATGATTATTTTAATGATGACATGTTTATTCCTTATTTTTTAGGAATTATTAAATTATTTTGTCAGTAAGTCGTGAATATAGTGATGAACATGTAGCTTCACTATCACTTTATTATTATAATTCATATATCCTATACACAGGTCATATTATGGTATGGCAGGGTACATATATATTCATCTGACCATTAACTTTTGGTGTCACTGCAGTACCTTGCCAGAAACTTGATGGATTTTGATTACCAATTAACTCACTTAGGATTTTTACTGATAGAGAGTATTTTGCTTGCGTATAATTCTCAGAAAATCTGTACATATTTTATAAGGTCAGAGGTCACAAGACCAACATTAAGTATATTTATGCACGTTTAGCCAGGCTCGACATTAACAGTTAACCACTTGCCATAGTAAAAATGGTGGTAGGGCAACCAACCATGGGTTCTTACTTGCCCGACTGGGCAAATGGGTGCAACATAAACCTTTACACAAAGGCCTGAATCTTGGCAAAACTTTCTTTTTCAGTAGAAGTGAAATCATATTTTAATACCTCTAGCTTTAATTACATTCATTTTTTAATCTCTACAAATGCCAAAGATAAATATAATTAACAAAATAATCATGTGGATCACATTTTTTTGTGGTTGTGGCCATGATTACTGATTTTTGTGAGACAAGTAAAAATTCAAGTAGGACAAGTGAAAGCTTGTTGGCACTTGCCCTAGTTATCAATTACTTTCTGAAGTTAATGTCGAGCCCTGCTTTGTGATATTTTCCAATAAATACGGTTCCTACATGTCTTTTTATATTTTTTTTTACGTATAAATAACAGACCAAAGAGAGTGAGCCCTCAGTGTTAGCTGTGCCGAGCCCTGCAATGCAGAGGGCTGAATCTCAGCTCTCCGTTCAGTCAGATGACAATATGCTGAGGGAGACACAACTGTCTGCTAGACCACCATTACCAACATCTGCAAGAAGGTACGTTTGTGATAAAGTCATGTATTGATGAAATGAAATTGTTCATGAATGTTTGTATTAAAATGTTCTCAATATGATTAATTTTCATTTATATTAATTAGGAATCCTAATTTAAATCAAATAAGTCATTGCTTAATCTAATTAATATCAGTAAATTCTGTGTACATGTCTGCAAGAAACATCGCAAAATATTGAACAGGTTTCATAATGATTCGCTTAGTATTAGTTAGGTGGAGCCACCAACATTTACATTTTGTGTCATAGGTTTAGGGTTCATTCCAGGTCATTACATTAAAATATTCAACTAGACAGTAAACAGCTGCATCATTTTGTCTAAAATCTCACAGATCCAGTTGTAAGTTTTCTGTTTGCTGCAGAGCCAAATGATGTCTAAGAATATTCATATACTTGGAAAAATAAGATTATATGAAATTACTTATTTCACTTGCTGGTTATTGTGAAATGAATACATAAACAAATTCATTATGGGATATACATATGACCTGGATTTTATTGCAGGCACCTTGGTTCATCAGGCCCACTAGCACACAGTGGGGAGGTACCAACCCTGGGGATGACCCCCACCCCACGCTCCGTGCATATCCAACCCCCAGGGTACCCCCCTGTTGGTCCTCATGGTACCTTGTACCAACCAACCCCACGGGGGTACTACCCCATCGAGATCAGCCACATCTCTGATGTCCACACAGTGAGTGAATAATATTTCAGCTAGAGTTGGTCCCAGGGCCCTTGTCTGCATGTTTTTTCAAGAGCTAACTCTTTCAAGTATATTCTTTACAAATAACTTTTGTCCCAAAATATATATGCAGATGCTCCTCCAATTTAGTGAAAAGTATTAATATATCTAGTATTTATTTTGTGATCTTGTTGCGACTTGTCGATGGACCAAGGAAGGCATCTTTCTGTAACAACTGGACAATATGTTGCTCCATGGAAGACTTTCAATGTCTATGGGCCAGAGGCTGTATATAAGACAAAAGTGACACTACAAAGGTTGGTCCCATATGATGTTGCATTATCAAACATCACCAACTGGAATGGCTTAACTTTTTTCTCAGTTTACCAGTGATAAAAATGTCAGAAACATTCCATTATATACTGTTCTTTCATATTTTGGATTATTTTTCAGAAACAAATTCAATGCACGACAATATTTCTCAGCCAGGCAGACAGCTCTTGCAAACATTGGGACTAAATATACTGTCTCACATGTATAAAAAAAATTCAGGAAAAACTTGCAGACAAGGGTACTGGGACAGAACGTACTGGTACATATCTATTGATGTTGTATTGGGGGTATGCAAAGTATCAGTGGCAGTAATGAGTATATGATCCTGTTTCATTAATGGATTATGCATGTTATCAACCAGATACTGGCCCCTCATTATGGCTTAGTTATTATGAGGTATATCATCCAGGTACTTCTATATCAGCCCACTAGAGTGCACTTAGGTTGAGAACTCAAGCACCAGGATGAAACGAACAATGTTTGCTATCCTGACTGCTGGTACATATAAACTGTACCAGGACATAAAAAATCCCAATTTCTTTACCTTTCTTCCGCAATCAAATGCCTTATGAGAGCACTAAATTTTAAGCAGGATATAAAATAGAGTGACTGTATTCAGTTCATAACATGCATGGTTGATTAATAAAAATGTTTTGAACTTTTTTGCTTGTGCTTCCATATTGCCCCTCATGCAGCAATGATTAAAGCTCTTAAGTGAATAAAGGTTATAACAATAAACGCATATCAAGTTAGGTATGCTCTGGACAGAGTGCCAATGTTTAGCCAGAACAAGTGAAAGTGAGTTGGAGCCAGTCTAACAGAATCTCTGGATTTGTATAAATCATAGAAAATTGGTTAGTATGTGCCACACGGGGCTTCTGCTGACACCTGTTTCCTATATTTTCTTATAAAAAAACCAGCCAACCACATTAATTACTTTTCCACCAATGCCTTTTCATGCGTTTTGTTAACAAGGGTAAGTATTCTATACTTTGACACTGAATAAGATACATGATTTTTCAGCCAAAGCCCAAAGATCATCCTAAAGAGGACTCTCATACTAAACTGGTTTGTCTTTCTCCTTCTGACTTTATGCTGTAATATCTGATCATGCTTATTGCTTCCCCTGTGAAACATAGATGGCTTTATGATTAATTGAGTATTCAAATTACTATTGAATATGCAAATTGCCATTGAATATGCAAATAACCACAGAATATGCAAATTACTATTGAATATGCAAATTGCCATTGAATATGCAAATTACCATAGAATATGCAAATTACCATCTTTGTTTACCCTGTGTGAACCAAAACCTGGGTTGTTGCAAATCCACAAGATATCTTAAAATTGGTTTCATGGATTTTAATATAATGTTGCATATAGGTTGAGATTGTGAACATCTTAAAGTGATTAAATTTTGGTGTAAATCTCTGTGTAAGTAACTCAGTATGGGTGATATATGTTTTTGGCAGCATCATGCAGAGGATGCATTTGGGTCCTTGCAAACCTTTAAAGTGCTTTAGCTGAAAACAATAATATTAAAGCCTTGAAAATAGTGCTTTGAAATCTTTGTAAAGTCCTTGAAATATGTAACAGAGCCATCTTCTCTATTCTCAATTCCTTCTATAAGCATTTTAATAAACTTGTGCATTCCTTTGGTATGCTTATTTTTATCACACTCAATGTGACCATTTCATCATAATTGTAAAATTAGACCTTTAAAGTCCTTGAGAAATTCTTTGAAATTTGCCAATAGGGATAGTTGTATGGACCCTGTGGTCATATGTGTAGGGATTACAAGATGTAAGCATATAGCTATCTATATAGGGCAGTTTGTGATGTAACATCACTGAGCACAATGACATCACACACCATGTGCCACTTTGTAACAGTAGCCATAGGTCAGTTAGCATACAGCATTATGATGAGTGTCAATTTCATGTATGTAGAATCCAGAGCACGGACATCATAACACATAGGGTTTGTGTTTCAAAGACAACTTTTCATTTTAATTTAGTGATCAGTGTTAGTACTTTAGCCTAACTGCTAATCACTTGTTTATCACTGTATGTATGCACCAGTTTTAATAGAAGCAATAATATAAACTGAACATATGAGTCCTGCTGTTAAGCCCACATTTTCATTTGTTTTTTCCAACAAGTTTAACTTTGTTGATATTTGGTAAACTGCCTTTTGGCAACAAAGGAGTCATTATAGTGGTTTTCAACTTTTTGGCTTTTATAAAATTAGATTGGCCTCAAAAGAGCTAATGCCATCATTTAGTCCGTGGAAAAAAGTTTCAGAAGCATTGTAGGTCTAAAAAAAAAAATTAATACAGCCACAAGTGACCAGTAACACCCAAGAAAAATTTTACCTGGGGATGTTTGCATTTACCATAATGCTTCAACCCCTGATCATGAAATGACCTGTAGTTATGAATAACCTGTTGCTGGTACCAGCACTGATTGTTGTATATTAAACTAATTGTTATGTTTGTGACATATTTTTTTCTGTGTGTAAGGATGAGGGTCCCTGGTCATCAAGGAGTCTGTATTCTGAGGTATAGCAATAATTAACCCTGGGTACGGATAACAAGCATATGTAATTAATCTGCATCCCTCTAACAAGTGTTCACTCATACCTGTTTATTTGATGTTGTGCACAAGTTTACCCTGAGATACATACTTTTAGTATGGTATTGTATGCTGTATTTTTACTTCTTTAACATCTAAAATTAAATAAAATGGAGCATAACTCCACATAATTACCTATACAAAACAGTTACAACCCACACTTAGCAAAAACAATTATCACCCCTCTCCTGTTTTTAGCTAAACTTTGTGGTAACATGTGACCTTTGAATTTGTTCTCCCCTTTGTTTGTGTGTATGTAAGTTGGAACCAAGATTTATACATCTCTGTTGAGTTCTTTGGCTTCTGTTGCTAGGAGTAAAGCACAGGACTCAAAGCCAGAAGGTCATGAGTTCAAATCTAAGCTATGGGATAGTGGGGTTTTTTCACAGTTGACCCCCACCCAGGGTGAGTGCTCTGTAGTCTCAGTGGGAAGGCTGTATCCCACAGCTGTGTATCACTCCCAAACAAGTGCATCTTCGAGGGGTATCCTTGGTTTTATGACCGAGCAATGGGGTTGGTTACACACCCAGGACGCAAAGGTGTGGTAGACACCAGGCCTGGGTGACACCAGGATACAAAATATAAAATGTTAGGAAGCAAATGCGGCCACCCTAGTCCCAAACCAAAATGGGACTCTGCAGATAAGCATGCTTAGATTAAGAACTGGATAACATAGTATAAAAAATAGAGATGGTTATCTTCATAAAAGAATCTCTATTGAGTTCCTATGTACAGTTAAGCCTCACTTTCTGGAAACCTCTCCTTTTTATAACAGACACCTTATGCAGTCTCATTAAGAGTGGAGTTGGAGGAGGCCTACATCATAGGCTCTTTCATAGGCAAATTACCAGGTTCCAATAGGTGTCTATAATTTTGGTGTTTCACTAAATTCATTTACAAATGTGTATTATGGGCTGTGTGTATTAAACTGACTGTTTCATGTAAGATGTTTTCTGTTGAGAAAACTGTTTCAATTTCAAAACTTGTTTTTCTTAACATTATGGAAAATATAATTTCTGAAGAATGTGATAACACTTTAAAGATTTTAACTTACTATGAAACTAAATTTTACTACCTTAATATAATAAAACCTGCAATGTCAGTTATATTTAAACAATGCATTTTAGCAATTTCGCATTCAACTTGCAGACACAAACTAATAAAAAAAAGGAAAACTTTTATTGTGGAAGTTTTATCTCTTATTTTCTTCTTTCAATTTGAGTGCTTGTATCTTTTATTTTTCTATTTCTACTTTGCCAGATCTGATATACCTTGTTAATCTTTAGTCAGACTTTGATTAATTACTTTATATATGTTTTATTGTGTGTTTTAGCCGGCACAATCAGCAAGACTTGGGACAATGGGAGGGGAGCTGACGGAGCTTCCGTTTGCACCTGTACATGCTCCAATAATGGCCACCGCACCAGGCATGCACAGGTGAGTAGCAGGCTGACAGCATAGTTACAGTAGCACGCTGACAGCATAGTTACAGTAGCAGGCTGACAGCATAGTTACAGTAGCAGGCTGACAGCATAGTTACAGTAGCACGCTGACAGCATTGTTACAGTAGCACGCTGACAGCATAGTTACAGTAGCAGGCTGACAGCATAGTTACAGTAGCAGGCTGACAGCATAGTTACAGTAGCACGCTGACAGCATTGTTACAGTAGCAGACTGACAGCATAGTTACAGTAGCAGGCTGACAGCATAGTTACAGTAGCAGACTGACAGCATTGTTACAGTAGCAGGCTGACAGCATAGTTACAGTAGCAGGCTGACAGCATTGTTACAGTAGCAGGCTGACAGCATCGTTACAGTAGCAGGCTGACAGCATCTTAAAAGCATATGCTATTGATGGGTACATAGTGAAAGAGTTCTATGTAATTAAATCAGAAATAAGGTTAATTTAACCATTTGAGACTTAATATTTGCTGACCATTGACATTAATATATGATAGAACCATTGAATATGTTTTATTCAATTCCTTCTCATTAAAAGTTAAAATATTTTGTTTTTATTCAAAATTTCTATTACCATGGTTATAAAACATCCCTATTCTTTCTGAATTACCAATTCATCAATTTAATATGCAGAGGTTACCTCTACAACTGTTATTTATTACTTGTGGAAGCCATTTTTAAAAACAGTAACTGTTATAGCAACTGTTATAACTGTAGAACTTGGACTCTGGTATAATATTAGGGATAACATGTCTGAATCAAGTCTGGAAAATCACCTTTTCCACCTTTGATACCATTCAGATAAATAACACACACTAAGTTACCATTCATGGTTAAATATTGTGGTAATTGAGTCCCAAGGGATTTTAACATGAAACAACGCCATTTCTGCAGCTGAAAAATATACATATAGGTTTTTATAGGTATCTTATTATTTTAATATTATGTTTTCATAATTGAGTGATTCATGCATTGTTGCCAAAATTGTCAAATGTGTACCAAGCTATGTTATATATTACTGTCACAATACTCAAACATATACTCTGCATTACAATACTCTAATGTATTACTGAAAACAGGGTTTAATCATAGAAATGTTGGGTTAAGAGCAGACCCAATTGGGGTCTTCTCAACCTTCAGCCTTGCTAGATCCCACTGTCTAATAAAACATTTCACTAGTTTCAAAGTGTGTAATATTAAAACTGTGTAGGTGTAGAATATGGAAATTTGTTCACCTTCTATTTATTTCAGTTCCAATTGTTGTCTTATGTATAAAAAATACCAACATGACTGTAGATTAAAGTGACCTATTCTGATATCTGACATCTATTAGCTTAAGACCATCCCTTGAACCTTTTATAAATATAAGCCAGAAAACGCAGACCCCACCTCTCACAGACTGTTTATTTTGTTTATATCCATGTACATGTGTTTATAACATTTGGGGGCCAGCCAGAATAATCAAATCACAGGGTGTTTTGCAACTAGTGACCTTTTTAACTTCCTCATATATGCAACCAACTACCTCAGGTTACATGTTTTTTCCTGTTTATTGACATCCTGTGGTTAGCAAAGCTAAAAAATCACAACCATTTTATGAACTATTTTTGCAGAACTTACCTAGAGTTAATTAAAATGTGTGCAGAGAAAGCCAGATATTACAAAATTTCTTTAGAAAAGTTAAGAGAATAGCTGCCTTAAAGATTTTTTTTTCCTCACATGACCATAATTTGTTTGCTGTTACAGTGGATCAAGTTTGTCTCGAGCAGCATATGCTCAGCTGGCAACTGTAGGGTTCCCTCCTATTCTGGATCGTAAGGGAGAGGCTCCAGAAATGGTGGATCCATCGGATCACATCAACTTTGTGGCAGCAAAAGAGGAAGCAGACAAGCTACAGACAAACGAGGTTGTCCTGCAGTTCCTTGCGTTCTCCAGGTAAAATATTTTAAGTAGTTTTCCAAGTCAAATATTATTAGTAAATTTTCAACCAAATTTTTATTCGCCCGTCATATGAAACTCAGCATAACTACTTATTAACAAATTATCTCGCCCAAGTTCGATTATGGGCAACATCCATATATTTAATTTAAGGTCACGGGTCGCTCAGCTACTTTGTGGTAGCGATAACTTACAAAGTATATGAAGGATTTTGATAAAACTCATCAGAAATGTTAATCAATAAAATTTCTCGCCTAAGTTCAAATTCCATCGAAATCCATGCATATTTATTGAGGTGTGGCTACAAAATTCCTATTGATTTACATGAAACTCATCACACATATTTACCAGTAGTTTCTCACCTGAATTACATTCTCATCAAAATTCATGCTTATTTAATTGAGCTCAGAGGTCACCAGATACACAACGGGCATATTTTGCTTATTGCAGTGCTCTTGTTAAGTTGTGCAGTCCAGGTTGATGATTTGAGTAATTTAAACTCAGCTTTCCCATCCGGCCTGCCATCTGTCCCTCAGCATGGCACAAATCAGAACCGCTGGACCTAAAAGCTCCTGACATTCAGGAATCTCAATAGAAATACCTCCTTGGAAACCTAAATAAGGTCACTGCGACCTATATCCTCCAAGCTATGATGTTTGTTTTGGGCGAACCAGAAAAAATTAAAAATCTGATACATAAGCTCTAGTATCTCAATAGTTAATGCATGAAATGCCATGATTCTTGCATAGCTTATTGATCATGGACAGTTTCATCAGCTGCTTGACACTATTGGTGCCATTTTTTTATGTTTTTATAAACCGTCAAATAACAGCAATTGTATCAGTTTCATCTACTCTCCTTAAGCCTTGTATGTTTATTGATCATGACTAGTTCTATCAGTTCTTTAAGACTTGTGGTGCCACCTGTATTTTTTCTATTTTTAACACATATTTTCCTTTATTATTGAGACTGCAAAAAGATGGTATATCTCCTTGGAAAGTCAAATAAATGATGCATTGAATTGCAAGTCCTTGATTAAAGTATTATCAATTATCAACCTCTGAATCAATTTATTTTGATTATTTTTTTTGCAGTTTGACAGAGCAGTTTGCGATGTCAGAGCTCTTTGTCATGTATGTGCCCCTAAATCTACTTTATATGTTTGCTGGTGGACCACTCCACTGGCATCATTTGCATAGAACAAACAGCAACAAACAGATACCTTACTTTTACCTTGTGAGCGGGATATCTTAAAAAGGATTCACCGTCAGAATTTTATTTCCTCGGTAAAGATGTATATCGACAAAATCTCGGTCAAGTTCGAAGATGGGTGACCTTGACCTATTTTTCTACATTTTAGAGCTGATTATAGAAAAACACTTAGATGCTTATTACTCAGGAACCATTTGGTGGATTTTCACAAAACTTACTATGATTATTGGGACTGATAATCTGTACCTGCTACACAAGTTTGGTGGCGCCACCTACAATATCTGATTTTTTATGAATTTTTATCGGATTTTTCAACTTTGGGATTGTGAGCGGGATATCTCTAAAAGGATTCACCGTAGGAATTTTATTTTTTCGGTGAAGATGTATATTGACAAAATCTCAGTCAAGTTCGAAGATGGGTGACCTTGACCTATTTTTCTACATTTTAGAGCTGATTATAGAAAAAAACATTTAGAAGCTTATTTCTCAGAAACCTTTGGCTGGATTTTCACAATACTTACTATGATCATAGGGAGTGATGGTCTGTAACTGCTGCACAAGTTTGGGGGCGCCACCTGCAATTTCTGATTTTTAATGAATTTTTCTTGGATTTTTCAACTTAGGCCTTGTGAGCGGGATATCTCTAAAAGGATTCACAATAGGAATTTTATTTCTTTGGTGAAGATGTATATCGACAAAATCTCGGTCAAGTTCGAAGATGGGTGACCTTGACCTACTTTTCAAGGTCACAGAGCTGATAATAGAATAAAACTTAGAAGCTTATTTTCAGGAAGCATTTGGTGGATTTTTATGAATCATGGTACATACCTCTCCATTTTAAATTTATAACTGAGACATGTACAGATATACATCCATGTGAGAACAGATATTTAGTACTTGTTACTGTTACCACCTCTAAACACTGTTCTTTTGGCTGAGGGCTTTTGTCAGCTTCTGCTGATATTCTAGTATACTCTAAGAAGTCTACTTCTTAAGTAAGAATTGTTCGTGAATTGAATCAAAGATAAAGAATCGATAATTGAATTGATTTTAAGTGTCCTTACAATTTCCAGGCCTAAATTATACTGTTACTGCTTGTCTTTTCCAGGTTATTCCGTTCCAGCACTGACACAGGACATGCCAACCAGCACGGGACTGTCTTCTTCACATTCCAGTTCTATCGCTTCCCACAAGTCACCACTGAAAGGTAATCCAGTCTTCCAGAAATTATTTAAAAATTAATAATATCCCACTGTGACAGGAAGTAGATTAGTCCAGCCAAAGAGGTGGATATTAAGGTCATTCAGTTATTTGGGTAACACATGAGTTAGTTATAAAAATAATCACTACTTGGCAGCAACATGCCTTCAATCAGGCCCTGAGAACTGCATCTGGTATGAGGTGATGAGGCGCTATAAGTAGCGCCACCTATCTCCCTCCAGTAGGTGTTATGTTTTATGTTTTTTTCCCACAATCACACAATAAATTTTTAAATCTAAATGTTTAACCTTGCTTTATGGCTAACAACACTATTTCATAACATTATATGACACATGGTTATTTGTGAATCATTAAAATGGCATCAGGTTTTGTTTTGAACTTTTATTTTGCATGACAGGTTGTTGCTCGGCCAGGTACAGGGAAATCTGTCAGTTGACCGCCATTCTCTGCCATGTCTGCTGCAGAAAATAGATAAAGATGGATCTGTACAAAAAGGACCTCCAGGATACCAGGTAAACTCAGACAATTTCCATCCAACACATAAAAGGTTCAAACTTTTCAGGCAAAGCTATTCTTCATGGTACACTTGGTACATGCACCCATGTTGACAGACAGAAAAAAAACCACATTACTGCAGGTAGTTGGTTGTATATGTGAGACAGTTGAAAGGTCACTAGTTTGCACACCATTTGCAAAAACTTTGGTTCATCTGACATGCTGCCCGATATCCTTGTTGAATGTGTTTGGATTATTTTTAGGGGGGCATATGGTTAAAAATAATGGTTATATAAAAAAAACAGTCTGTGTGCTATGCAACATGCATGTTGATATTGTGGTAAACAGCCGATAATGAGTGAATGCAAATCAATACATGTGAGCTCACAAACCAAACTTAAAATTAGTCTCTTTGATAATGAGTCATTTCCTGTATCATGTACAAATTGGCTGTTGTCCAGTAATCTATGTGAGCCATGCTTGTATTCATGCTGTACGAAATTGAACTAATACACAGAGGGTTTTACCAGTACACAGAAGTTCTCGCCTATGGTAGGTGTTGTTTGTTGTTAGAAAGTATACTAAAAAAACTAATAATTGGTCAGGTTTATATCAAATACCAGAGAACTTTTAGGCCATCCTCATTGCGCTTTACAGTGAGGTGCTTGTTGCAAAATGTAAAGGCACTCTGACACTACTACGCTGATCGTAGACTCTATAGCAGTGAAAACCTGACTCGGTAGGCAGTGATAATTGAACTGGAAAGCCTGATGGAGTCCTGAAATAAGCAACATTAAGGAATGCATCAGAGCAGTCTTCCATCATGTTGCATTCATATTGTGGTAAACAGCCCATAATCTTAATATTATGCTATGAATGAAGCTTTAACGCAAGAGAATAGTATATGTGAACTCACAACCAAAACTGAAACTCCATCTCTATGGTAACGAATCATTTCCTGTATTGTGTACAAGTTGACTGCATTCAGTAACCCGTGTGAGCCATGCCTGTATTCATGCAGTCAGAAATTCAACAACATGCTGAGGGGTTCACCAATATGCTCACTTATGTTTGGTGTTGTTAGAAAGTATACTAAAAATGCTAACTTTTAGTCTGGTTTCTATCAATTGACAGTGTACCTGTAGGCCATGAGGCATTTTCAAAAAAGACAAAAATATTTGCATGCTCATGGGGCCTTAAAATGCATTCCTCAGACCTAGATGTAAAGGCAGTCTGACAGCCAGTAATCTGGTCGTAATAATGTCAGCTAGAGGGCTAATTTGGTGCTATAGACTCTAAAGTCAGAGAGTCTAAATGGCACTAAATCACAGCAAATAATGTTGCTCCGTGTTCAAGAAGGTTACTTTCAACCTCCTTAAACTTGTGTAGATTAAGATGAGTATATTTTCATAAGTGTCACTTGATTGACTGAAGTTTCAACCAATCACAGGTGAAGTACCATGTTGACCCCGCCTACCTGAAGCCAGGGGAGGGGCGCCTGTTTGCCCAGCACCTATCCCAACAAACCTTACATATAGATGTTTGGGATGGTGATTCGCTGCTTCTGATTGGCAGTTGTGCTGTTGAGTTGAAGGTAAGAAGTAAATCTGGCAAATTGTTCAAGAATAAACCATGCAATGGATAATCTTGTATGTGTAAACACATCAGGTTATGTGATTCCTTGTTTTTATGGTTTCATTTTCAGGTATATAAGTTTGGTAATACTGTTACTGTTTTAACTATATCACATTGTATTGTCTTTACAGATTATATAATTTTTATCTCTAGTATTATTCTATTCTATTCTATTCCATTGCAGCATTCTATATTCTATTCTATTCTTTTCTCTTATGATCTTTCATAATTTCTCATTACTGTAATATATTTTGTTATTAAATTAAATTATATTATATTATGTTCATAGTATAGTATAATATAGTATAGTTAAATATAGTATAGTACATTATACTACTTCAGTATTGCCTTTTACCCACGTTTAACCCACTCTCACTCTTGATTCGCTCTAGCATCTATGCCGTCAAGGTCGTGAAGGTGTCCAGGTCACGTATGAACTAGACGTCGTGTCAACAGAGTTCGTGGAGCAGGACCTGGCTGTACCGGCTGGTGATATGACCATGGATGGTGCGGTCAAACAGACCATTGACGTCAGCACTATTCTGAAGGGACGTCTACATCTGCGCATGGCTAATGTTGGGCATCCTTCTGATTCTAAAGTCAAGGGGGGTAAGTAGTGATAATATACAATATTATATAACACTAGCCATGTACCCTTTATTCCAAAATCCGACTTGTGACATCTAGGTTTTAGTCTGTGTTCAAAATGGAAGCCCCAATGAGTGGTTTAGAAATTTTAGGTAAGGATTTCATAAGGGCACAGGTATATGACAGGAATGTACTCCCAGGACAGTTTAAAGATGGGAATCTATCTGTGGAGAGAGTTTGGTGGCCATTAGATCTTTATCTTCCAAGTAGAAGCCAGAGGAATGCTATTGGGATGACCATGCCCTCATCCACAACCCTTTGTTAAATTGACTATAATATTTCAGATTTCAGGGTCTATAGAAAATTTCTACAAATAGTTGCACATTTTTATAAACATTTGGAGTCCAAGATCATTAGCCAAGTTTCATTCATAAAACAATGTCTCAGTTTTCATAGTCAACATTTTTCTTTTTTTTTTTTTCTTACCTTTCACAGAGGTGATTCCATTGCCACCAAAGCCACGTGTGATCATCTCAGAGGAGACTTCGGTGGGAAGTTTATTTACTGGAGGATCCCTGAGTTCTGTCAATCCACATACTGCAAGTAAGTCCAGATCAGTTATGAGGTTAACACTATGAATATTTATGAAGTCTGTGAATAAATATGACAGCCTTCTGCTGTACCAGTTACAAAAACGAGTATGCTGGCAGAGGACGTTAATTTCTTATTTCCCAGGTACCACAGTGACAAATTTGATACTGTAAAATGGATATTTTCACAAACATACAATTTTGCTAATATCACAAAAGTGCATTGATTTGCAAATACAGTAAAACCTGGCCTTACAACTACCTCTGTTTAGCAACCACCTCAGAATAACGATCACTTGATCATGTTTCCATTGATGGTCATAATTTTAAAGGTTTTCCTATCAAAAATTTTACTTGAGTCTACATTTAGGATGAATGTGTCATGCCAGAATATGCATGACCTTTAAACATTTAGGTGAGCCTGTTGACTCATGATGGTTATGACAAGCTAGTTACACTCTCTGAGTAGTTAACCTTTTTAACTGCCACGCAGTGTTCGGAAAGCCATGTCCCATGGCCGTGAGGCAGCCACAAACAAGTGTGCCTTTTGGGGTTCCTCTGTGCTGTCCCAGCAAATGGGATGATTACAGGCCAGGATCTCTTGAGGTGCGGTAGTTGCCGGGCCTGGTTAAAACTAAAATATAAATGAGATTGTGTGCTACTGCCCTGTCACTGCCCTGACAGAGATATACATATTTAGATTAAGATAGCATTGAAATATATATATATATATGTATATATATATATATCTTAATGTTCTACAGATTTTGTGATTTGTTTATTTTTTGTCAACCATTTCAGGTGTGATTAAGAACAAGCAGTATAAAGCCAAGCACATGGCACAGACCAATCACGAACTGGCTGCCGTGCTGTCTACAAAGCAGGAGAAACCAACGCACATGGAGGAATCAAAACGAGAAGCCGAGGCAGCGCGGCAACGGAAACTGGCCCGCATGAGCGCTATACGACAGAAAGAGGGTGGTGAACAGTACCCTCTCATCACTGTAAGTCTATTCATATATTCCAAAATTTTGTTTTGTCACAAAACATGTTAACCTGACCTGTGCCTACCTCTGCATTAGTCATTTTTTATGAACACTGCACTTTCACTTTTATTTCCAAATTAAACCCCAGATGTCCTGTAGTTTTAAGGTAATATGTATGACTCAGAGCTTCGATATTGAGTTCAAATTTCACCTGAGGAGTGGTAAGATTTTTCAGGCAGCCCCCACCAATGGTGAGCACTCTGCAGGCTTGATGGAAAGGCTGTGCCCAACGACTGTGTATGGGTTCCTCAACCAAGCATTTGGAATGATAACACACCAAAGTCCAGCAGGTGCAGTAGTTACTGGGCCTGGTTACACCAGGACATGAGAATAAGCTTTGGCTTATGGCTTACCCATAGTCCCAATGGGAAATTCAATTCTGCAGATGTACCTGTAAGTTAAGATTAGTTTAGTAATATGTGCATTGAAAAATGGAGGCATTAAACTCCACCAAAAACAGATAAAAAAATAGAACCAGAAAATACTCTGTAAATGCTGTGGGAAAATACCTAGTATATTATAATTAATCATGTTGTAATGTTTCTGTCTGACAGACCTATCACCAGGAGAAGACCTCGCGTTCTCGAGACCTCAAGACGATTGAGATGTACCGGTCACAGAACAAACGCGAAGGCATCCTCAACATGCTGAATCAAGCCATCACCACAGAACATGTCATCCACCCGGCGCTAGGCAACACAGAATTCTTCGAGTTCCAGTTGAAGAATCCGTACAATGTTGATCACACTGTTGTGGTTGAGGTCTCCGACCCTGAATTATTGTGAGTGTTTTGTTAAATTGTGCTTTAGTGATTCATTATTTCACAGTATTATAATGGGCTTTTAATTTTAGGGACAGAATTTCAAATACTGTGGTTGTCTTTTTTTTGGAGAGTTTGAAATTGGCATGATTCGCAAAAGGTGAATTTTCGGGATTATAAAACCTTCTTGAATTAGAGGTCCCATTGTCAAAAGCAGGTTGAATTGTAAACAGTTGATATTATGAATAATAATAGATCATATATGTTCAAAGATTGCTGTTATAAATATATCAGATCTCTCACCAGCTTCCATGGTCTAGGGGTATAGCTCAGGACTTTTGTGAGCAAGGAGATTGTGAGTTTGAATCTCAGCCGAGGCTTGAGATCTTTAAATGTTGGCCCTCCTACAAGGTGAGCACTCTACTGTGCCCTATAGCCATGTGCAAACGAGTACACCTTTCAGGGGTTCTTCAGTGGTATGACTCAGCAATGGGGTCGATTACATACCAAGGGCCTGCAGGTGTAGTAGTCACCGGGCCTAGTTAACACCAGGATGTAAAATGAGAGGAAGTGTAGGCTACTGCCTTGTCATGCAGTCTGAAACCAGAATGTACATACTTTGTTAAGCTATCAGTAAAAAATGGAGGCAGTAACCTCCAACAAAAACAATATTAAAAAAAAAAGATATAAGATCTTTCAAATTATCAGCAATTAATGAACAATAAATTCCAGTCAGTCCATGTTCCCCTGGGTCCCCCATGCAATTGTTAAGATTTGGCACACATATTAATTGATATAATTTGATAAAATAATGGTCTACAGGGTTATATACTCTGTGTAGGTCTTTTGTATAGTGAGATCCTGTTAAGTGAACCCTCATGAAACACTAAAAAAGTGTAAATTGAGAATTTTTTAACTCCTTGAATATGAAGCCAAGTATCTTCAGGTACCTTCAAACAATCATCAATCTCAATAAACTATACAAGCAAAAATTAAATTAAATAGACATTCCAAAGCCAGCACTAGGTCTTCACTCCTGGGAGTACAGAAGATGGTGCTCTGAGGCAGCAAACCACCTCATCTGTATTCTCTGGGTGATAAACCTAAACTGAGAATCAGATTGGTTGCAATCCCTTTTTGTTTGTGCCTTCTGGTGGGTGGAGTTAATTTTACTGCCTTTCAATTGGCTCAGGCTAAATTTAGATACCAATCCAGTATTACAACTTGGTCATAGAAAGCTATATCAGATTCAACCTTCATTATCAAAAACATAAATCATAAAAACTAAAAAGCATGTTTTGGAATAGAATATTTGTAGATTTTGTTGTTTTCTTTTTCTTTTTAAATTTTGCATTATATAATAAAAACAACAATGTATTAAGGTTGTAATTCTGTTTGAAAAAAATACAAAACTGTATATTTTAGTATCTTGTACCTAAAGAGGAACAAGACCACATTTTGCTGGACATATGAAAATTAAGTCCCCTTGTCACACTTTCCAAAAAAATCCAGAAAAGCAAACTTGTCCATCAGGAATGTTACTGATGATGTGACCAAGTGGTGTTTTGCATGCATTGATGTATTATTCAAATGAAATAATAAAATAGCTAATCTGAATTCTTGTAAAAACATTGAATGATGGAATAATTTCTGTTTACTTCAGTGTGATAACTGACCCACGAGAATGGCGACACTACAAAATGTTGAGCGAGATATACACCAGCGTCGAGGAGGGCATGTTCAACGAGAACAACAAATCAGGTCACCCTGAGATCTACCTACGACCCAAGGAAACCGTATCCGTCCCATTTAAGTTCCTGTCTTTCAAAGGGGACCACACTGTCT
The DNA here is from genome assembly GCA_026874595.1 of Sipunculus nudus. Classification (NCBI taxonomy): domain Eukaryota; kingdom Metazoa; phylum Annelida; class Sipuncula; order Golfingiida; family Sipunculidae; genus Sipunculus; species Sipunculus nudus. The sequence continues at coordinate 32,645,650 of CM049320.1, forward strand.
TACCTCAGGTATTTAGACTCCTTACCTGTACTTAGTTGGATGAAGCCAAGTTTACAGCAAGATGTCCACACACACAAAAAAAAATCTAGAAATCTCTATTCTAATTAGTGCAACCCTCCCTGTTATGGGATGCTCCCAAAACCATGTTTGCCTTCACTTGTTTGGTCCATTTTCCAAAGTTCATTTGTGCATAAGTGACTGTACATTTGTGATTTTTCCTATATAATGTTCCTGAATCCAGATGAAGCACAGATCCACACCAAAATTTTCTTTATTGGCTTATTCATGAAATGCCCTGAAAATTTTGTGAGATTCTGTTCATGATTCTGTGTGTTATGTAACTTGGGACGGATACTACTGTACACACACACAAACACACAAAAATGGAGATGAATGTATACCCTTCTGGTACAGGCATTAAATGAAATGTAATAGTCCACCTTAAAATTTGCTCATGACTATATGAAAAACAAGGTTTCTTAAAATATGACTTATTTTATATGGTTATGGTGCAGATCTTTACCTGCATATTCAAGCCTTAAAATAATTCTTTATTTTTCTCTCTCTCTACAACTGTTTGCTAGCCCCTGTAGCTGTAAGAATGTATATGACACAAGCCCAAAAGACTGGTTTCTTTGGTCTAGCGGTAAATCACAGGACTCAAAATCCGCGAGTTCATGAGTTCAAATCTTGGCTGAGGAGCAGTGAAATTTTTCAGGGTCAGCCCCATACCATGGTCAGCGCTCTGTGGCTCTGTGCCCCAACAGCTGTGTGTTACTCGCAAGTGCAACTTCAGGGGGTTCCGTGGTGTTATGACTCAGCAATAGGGATGATTACACACCCAACACCTGCAGGTGTGATATACACAGGGCTTGGATGATGCCAGGCCATAAACAATATAATGATAGGAATTGTGTGCTACAGCCCTGTCACATAGCCCAGAACCAAAATGGATAAATTCAGGTGTCCATACTTAGGTAAATCAGCTTTAAAACATGGAGGCAGTTACCTTTTGTAAAAAGAAGTCCCACACACTCAACTCCAATAAGCCCAAGGTCAGATTCTGTTGCAAAAACAGCAACAGTGCAGGAAATCATAAGACCCGGAGAAAATCATCAACCAAGGATGGGCCATTATAGCCAGATCTCATGACCACAACAGGAATCAAACCCAGGGCCCCATTGGAGAGAGCCAAGCTAGTTCCCACTCAACTGTCTAGGCACCTATTTAACTGATTGGTCTATATATATAAATGTGTTCTGCAGGGATCATCTGATGTATGCCATCTACAGCTTAGCACCATGATCCATGGGTCACTTGTTTTAGGTAATGCCATAATTAATACATTGATCTTATTTTTGTGCTTTATAGGGACCATCAGACCCCTACCGTCCACAGAAACCTAAGCCTTCATACAAGGACAAAACAGACCCGCTGGCATCAAGACTCATCAAGGTAAGTAACCTTAAACCATTCTGCCCTCCAGCATGTGGAAGTACTAGCCAAACTTTTAATTCCACACCGTCCATCTTTTAGAAACCTCTTACCTGAAAAAAGGTAAAGAAACCTGTTGATTTTGAGGTCAAAGGTCACCTTTAGAAAGATATTTTATGCATTTCAATGCCAAACTTTTCATCCCAAACCTTTCATCTTTCATGTATGGTTACCTACCAGTAAGGGAAGAACATCATTTATTATGAGATTACAAGGTCAAAGGTCAAGGTCATAGGACCCTGTACTTTAGCAAGCTTCTGGATACATTTAAATCATTTAAATTTTTTCATCCCAAACCTTCCATCTTTCACTATTTGGCTTACCTACCAGTAGGGGAAGAAATCTATTGATTTTAGGTCAAGGGTCAAGGTCACAGGACCTACATTTTAAAAAGTGTGTTAAAATATCCTACAGACAAATTCAGCTGATCGTGGAGACCCATGGATTCAGAGTAACAGCTAAGCATTCAGTTTGGCGCCTAAATGATAAGTGCAGAAAATGAAACGTTTCACATCAAGACATGGGATTTGTTTTTTAAAGATTAAGGAAATATAATTTTATATATGGCAATGTCATGGAGTTAAAAAAATTTATTTATTTATTTTTCATGGATTTTTCAACTAGTAACAATAGGGGTTGTTACACCGCAGGGGCGGTGGTGTAATGGTTAAAGTACCGGGCTCATGATTGAAAGGTCGTGAGTTTGAATCCTGGTCAGACCCACACCGTGCCAAGACCCTTAGACAAGGTCCGAACCCCAAGCATGATCTGTCCACCCAGCAGTAGAAATGGGTACCAGTAAATACTGGGAAGGTAACCTGCGATGGACTAGGGTCCCATACAGGAGGAGTTTAACTCCTAAGTCACTTCACGCTACCGAAACTGGGATAAGCTCCGGCCTGATGAGCCATTAGGTTTGGGTGTAAAAGCCCAGCAGACTTTACCTTTTACCTACAATAACTAATATGAAGCTAGCACTTAAAATGGCTCAGATGGTGGCAATTGTAGTCTGTATTAGCGGACCCAGAGAAAACCACCAAGCTTTTACAGAAGACTACAACTCACTCTCATAGCAATGCAAAGATTCAAACCTGGGTTGCTTGTGGAGAGAGGCCCGCTGAAATAAGCATTTCACCATCCAACCTCTCATTTATTGCTTTCATTTTATTCTTTGGTCTTATATTTACCAGGCAAGAACAACAATCTGTAGTGCATGCCAGTTTACACATTTTATTTTTACCATAATATCCAGTGATTCATTCAGTTTCTCCTTTTTACAAAACGTCCTCATTATTGCTTAAATCTTGTCTAAATATTTGACTTTATATGTTTAATTATTAAAGAGCCAATGCCTTGCTGTCTTGTATATTGTAACATGCCTTTCAACAACAAACTCCACCTTTATAATACTGCTGAATTTCAATGAATACCATATGAAGGAACAAGTTATAGTTAGGATTAAAAAGCTGGGACTTAAATTCTTAAATTTAAAGGCTCCATTATTAGGAACATAAGATTCAGAGTAACTTGTAACCAGCAATATTTTAACCCTGCTACTCTTGTTATATGATACCAACAAGCATCCATCACCTAATGTAATATTGATATAATTTTGTAATCTTTCTGATTATTGATTAGCAACCTTCTCTTTGCATGGCATGGGACCTGCTGTACTTAGATTTTATAGCATCTGTTTCACGAGTGAAAATGAAACTCCAACGAAATGTTCAAAATGCAGAAATCACAAATTTTAAAACCTTACAAATTTAATGTCAACCACAGTATCAGGCATTATCAAACATAGGAATCAAATTAATTTTTGACCTGATTTGTTGCAGGTATATTTCAAGACCCAGGACAACAAGCCAATTTCAATCCTGGCTGTCCGTGTGGAGCCTCAGCCTCATGTGATTGACCAGACGTTCCGTTTCCATCACCCAGAGCAGACGTTCTTCAAAAAATCCATCAGATTACCCCCACTCCACTCTCTACCTGGTCAGTGATACACAAACATACACATGTGCAAACAAACGGACACAGATATATGTGTGCAATACAAATGCACACAAGGACAAACACAGAAATATGCATGCCCCTGCATAAATGTGCTTATACACTTATTAATCCCTATGAACAAGTACTGTTTTTCACCAAAGATAAACCACATTTTTATCTTCATAAAGCGAAACAAAAAGCTGTGGTGTATATTATACATGGAAGTGTAATTTCCCAACTGTTTTCCTGTTGCATTGAGCATTGCTTGGAAGGCTGAAAAAAACCTCCAAAATATTAGTATGTTGAGCGATAATAAAGGGATTTTGAGTAAATCTATAGTATAGGTTTAATTTCCAATTAGATAACATATCGTGTTTTGATCTTGTTTTTTGCTTTCATTTAAAAATACTTCATTTATACCTTCAGTATGGCTCACAACCCCTGAGAACTAATGATATGCAGACTTAAATATGCTTGTGCATATTCATGCACAAACGTACACATACATAAGCACACCACACATATGCTTATGTATATATTTGCGCATGCACTCTCATGTTAACAGGACACATTTCCCTGGTTTTGCCATGTGCACAAAAATAAATAGCAGTTTGGCATTTTTATAAATATTTTAGATATTTCACATTTATAAATACCAATGACACTGGTATAATTAAAGTAAAGCTTAAGTTTACAACCTCTATAAGATATTTTTACTCTAACCTGACACCAAAAAATGTACATAAGTTCACTTCTATATTCTTTGAAAATAATAGGAGGATTGGGCATGAGGATACAACTTACTTAGTTCATGTATCAGCCACCAGATGTCAGCAGCAAAGTAGAGGCTTTAGATTTGATTGGCATGACCCATCACAGATGTCATACTACAATATGAGGATTTGGGCATGGTAAAAATAAGACAATTCCCCTCTAAACTTTGCTGACACTGTCATTTTCAGTACCACCAATCTCTCTCCACATAAAGATTCTGTCCTCAGACTGCTTTCATGTCACATTCCTGTGCCCTTATCAAACCCTTACAGATTTATTTCTCACAGTTTCTCGAAACCATTCATTGAGGCTGCCATTTTGTGTACACACTAAAACCGGGATGTCACAGGTAACATGTTGAAATTATGGACATACTGCTAGTAATTTCAAAGTTTAAAGTGCAACTTATCAACTACACATGTATGCATTTATTTTTCTTTTTAGGTGTGCCTGTTGGAGGAGGGGGACTGGCTCAAATTAATGTGAGATGTAGTGACCCGAATGTCATTGCAGAGACCAAAAAAGTCCAGCAGGGGGAGCCACATGATGTCTTTCTCAAAGTCAGTTGTAGCTTTTGTCATTTAACATGTATAGGTACTATAGAATTAATTTTTGGAACAAGTGTACATCATGTATTTCAGGGGTAGTGTTTATTTGATGATAATAAAAGTAACCAAAAACAAGGATGATATGTTCTGAGTCAGCCTTCTTGAATTCATGCACAAAAGATAAGGAATGAATTAGCTCTGGAATTTTTGGAATAACAGCAAAAACGGCAGTTTCTCCTTGTAATGGGGTGGGATGTGTAAATAACCCCCCCCCCCCTTTCCCCGCAGTGGTTTCCTGATGTTTAATGGACAACCTCCACATACAAATGCTGCAGTGTCAATCTCACTCTTGGGTGAAATAATCATGAAGTCTGCTGCAGTTTCTGATGCGTAAATGTAACAGTTAGAATCATTCCCCCGACTGAGAATCGAATGGGCTTAATTTTACATTCTAGACAACACAAGTAATCCTCTGAATGTGGGAACTGCCTTACAGCCGAAAGGCAACCTAAAGATGCATATAATTTAATATCCTAGAATATCTACAGTTTGAAAGACTATCTTCAGTGGGGCTAATCACAGGTTAAAAAGAGAACTGGATGAGAGATATATTTAAACAAGTGTAACATTTCCTCACCCAGACCTTGACAATATATATAACAGTGTGCAATACAAGGTAATTCAAATCTTGAAATTGTTTCTTCTTTTCCCGCAAGGTGGCAGTAGGTCCATCTCCACAGACCAAGAGGTTCTTCCTGGCTCTGTACACAGATGCCTTCCTCTCCAAGCCGTTCCAGGTTTGGCAGTTTTACATCCACGCTTTGCAGCGAGTCGATGTCTCCTGTGTGGAGGGACAGACAAGCAGGTTCACACTAATTCTTAGGTAAGTGACAGCTTTCTTGGAGACCTTGTCACTAATTTCAGGAAAATTTTTGTCACACACTGGACTTTATTACTTAGATTAAAACCTGGTTACCCTGATCAAGATGCATGCAAGCCTGTAAAGTCAATGATTTTATTTTCAATCCCTTAAAAATCTTTAAACCAAAGTCCTAGAAAGCTTATTTCAAGCTGAGACAGGTATGTATAATATACTTTAAACTAAAGTCACAAATTTAATAACTATCAGTAGGAATCATCTTAAGTGAGATGCAGCACGCGGGACTTGACAGAGAATTCAAGGTCCAATACAGCAGACAGCCAGAGATGTGCATTAATGATACATTGATTAATATTTCAAACTGTTCCTCTGTTGTTGTCTTTGTCCAAGATATTGAACCACAGACCTCATGGGTCTGAAGATTCCAATACAAGAACAACAGATGTGAAATAACTAAACCCAGGAACAGCCACTGCACATCTGGTTTTTCCACGTCTGTCTTAGATGGGACATGTTACCCATCATCCATCTGTGTGTCCATCTGTTAACTCTTAGTGTTGCTGTGATAACTAACAGATCTTTGATGGATTTTCACAAAACTGGCTATGACCAATACATTACATAACCTTAGTTTGATTCTAGGGGGGAAAGGACACATGTCTCATGCAGTCAAAGGTCACAAAACTTATCACAGGCATATAACACTCTTGTGGTGCTCATTTTATTTTTCTTCATCGACTTCATTGATATAAACCACAGTATACAGGAATATGAGGATTTTTTGTAATAGGGTTAGAAATAATTCAGAAGTGCCTGTTGTAAGGATAGAGCATATCAGAAGCTATATGCAGATCTCAGTGTTATATGTTTTGGGCTGTGGTTTTGATTGGAGCTTGGATCTTCAGTCATTAAATCTAAAATCCTACTGGCTTCTGTGTTCTTGGGGTAGAGCACATGAATTAAGGCCTTGAGATTTTGTGTTTGAAACTCAGTCAAGAAGAGGTAAGATTTTTCATGGTTGGCCCACACCTCACTCTGCAGACTTATTGGGAATGCTGTGCTCTGCAACTGTGTTTTACTCATTAACTTGTGAGCTGTTTAGGCTTCCTTTATTCTGTGACACTACTCCCCTGTCATGTAGCCTGAAACCTAAATGGAAATCAGCATATGTTCATATACTTGATTAAAAAAATTGAGGTGGTTTCATCTGTTAAAATGTTATTTTTAAAATCTAAAATCTTAACCAATAGATCCCTTTACAAGTATTTCTTTACTAAATAGATTAATATTTTCATCTTTTCAGGGGGACACAAGCTTCAAGGTTGGTTCAGTGTTTCCCATCACACGATCGAGAGATGAACCTTCATCCCAAAGAACCGTTTATGTTGAACGGGAATTCCATGCAGGAACTACATGTTGGAGTGCGTCCCTTAACCGTCGGTACCCGGTACTTCTTCATCAACGTTGTTGATATCGAATACCACCAACTCGTACGCAATTGGCTGGTAGCCGTCAACTGCCGTGCACCTTTGATATCAAAAGCTTTTGAGTTAGTTCTACCAGTCGGGGGTGGTAAGGGCTGTAACAAAAGGATCTCATATACAAACCCTTATCCAAGCAAGAAAGTTTTCCTCCTCCGATCCAACAGGGATGACTTGGTGCAGTTTAAGGAAGATCGTTTAGAGGTTGGCGGAGGCGAGTCAGCGAACATCGGGTTGAGGTTTGCACCAAGCCAAGTGCCAGGAACTGTCGAAATTTTGGTGTTTATCAATGACGAAGATGATAAAAATGAGGAAACATTTTGTGTACGAGCAGTGTACCAGTGACTTAGCATGCTCAAGGCATGTTTGGTGTATTTATCGTCGTCTGCATGAAGCCAGTGTATCGTATCTGGTGCTGCCTGTAGATCAAGCATTAAACTGTGATATCTAGATAACTCTGCATCATATCACCAGCATTAATATCGTTAAAGGCCTTGATTCCTCCCTCATGTCCGTCCATCTACTGTATGCATGTTTCATTATTTGTAAGAACAATTGCATTATTTGTAAATGATGTATATAATGTGAAACAGGTAACCTAAAAATGTCATAACATATAACAATAAACTTTTATACCAAGCAGGATTAAACTGCCAGAGAAAGTAATCAGATCATAACAAAATACAAATGTGCTTTTACATTATGCAAATTAGGTCCCATAATTAATCTTGCATTAAAGAAATAAATGTAATTGATTAGGTCCATGTGTATATGTCCATGTGCCATAGATAATAAAAATATTTTGCCAGTTTGGCTATCCCAGGATGCTTTGAGGCAAATTGCATGATTATTTTGAGATGAATAGTCTCAGTGACCATAGGAAGGCTTGGTTTTAGATAAATTTATATCGGAACTGATCACAGAGGAAAAAAATAGAGCTAATATGGCACAGTTTGATTTGTCTTAGCTTTTCACAAGGAGTGATGGGCCTAAGTAGTAAGTGGGATTTGTCTAAGGCCACCAGATCATGTGAAAATTGTCTTTCATTTGCAACAATAAAAATTTGCAAAACTTAGCACCACAGGTCCTTTGATTGGTCTTAAATCTGCAAGAAATAGAAAGTGGACCAGGTATCTGATTGAAGGCCTTTATATCATAACATTTAGACAAATGTAGTGGTTATAAATGTTTGATACTCGTATCACAAAGGTGTCTTATTAGCAGAAGAGCGGCACTTGCCCAGTGATCTAGTAAAAGGCTACAAATCACTCTCCTCATACAAGAACCAAATATCTATGATGACTATTTAATTTATTCTTTTATATATTAATAACATTTAGGGCAAAACATAAAGAATTAATTAAATTTGTTGAATTGTGTGGCTTCAGTTAATATAGATTAATGACATACATCTGTAGATTTAGATTAGAAATATTTTGATAAATCATCAGTATTTGATTAATTCACATACTCATCTGTGAAAGGGGCCCGTTCACCTATCTGACTTGATAATCTAAATGTAATCCCTTGAGTTTTTATTAAAAAACGACCAGAAAATGTGGATATCACCGCACACAGGCTGCTTGTTTTGTTTATTTCAACCTGTTTATAATATGTGAAGGCCTGCCAAAATAAAACAAAGTCAACAAGGGCATCCAGCAGCAAGTTAGATCAGCTTAAGCTTTGCAAATGGCATTTTGCAACATGTGACCTTTCTACCTCCGCTTATTTGCAACCTACCACCTTAGATTAAATGTTTTTCATGTTTGTCAACATTGCTGTGTTTACAAACGTGTTGTTGATAAACAAGTTCATACATCCTTCACAGAGGCGTTATAAGAACTTTTCACAATCAAAATTACCCCTAGATCATTAATATAAAGGCAGAGGAAGCCAGAAATTACAAATTCTTTTTTGAAAGGTAGGTGATTGGGCATCTTTAATGTTCAAAAAGTAAAAACAGATACTGGTAGTTATGTTCAAAAAGTAAAAACAGATACTGGTAGTTATTATTTTTTTCCTATGTGTTATATTGGTACTGGGACCAAGAAAATGTTTAAAAATCTTTTGAAATCATTGACATGAGTCAGCTGGATATTATTTTCTAAGAACAAGTCCATATATTTAGTAGTCACCCACAGGAGGAGTTTTATTGACCATGGGCAACTGGGTGAGTGTTAATTTCCTGATAGGGAAACAGAGGACAGCAACATCCAAATACAACGGTAGCCTCTACATGACTGTAACATCATGGGACCAAAGAACTGTATAGTATGACCGTTAGTGGTTGGAGTGGAATTAATTGTGAAATCATATTTCATGATTGAAAGATACAAAAACGACCAATGATTGATTATTAATAAATTATATCATGCACCCTCTATATTACCAGGAAATATGCTGTATAGAAATATACCATATATATTGATGGAGTAACACAAGTTAAACCTGACTGTACACCAACATAGAAAGTCAAGGTAATGGCTGGAAAATTTATATATTAGCTGACCAAGGTTCCTTTTTAATGCTGTTTACCATTTTGTGCCCTGTTTTTTTTTATGTATCTGATAGAATTAGAAAATTTTATGCTTATAAACTGACTTTGCTGGATGTGCATCCATTATTGTCTGTGATCAATTATGCAAAATGCAGCCAATTTAATGGAGAATTTAAGAGAACGAACAATCATTGATACAGTCCAATCATTGATACAGTCCAATCATTGATACAGTTGACACACCACTAATGACAGTCACATGGGACCATTACTTAGAGCCATTATGTACAAGTGTCCTTAATTTGGGGTGGGGGGGGGGTGTGTTCAAATAGATTTGTTTTTCTGTTGTTCTCTGCAAAATTTACCATAACATGGCAAATATATTGCAAGCAGATAAATTGTGTGTGGGAATTATGTCCCACTATATTCTGTGGGAAGTTCTGTACTTCTTTTCGTTTGTTACAAAATTGTTTTATTTGCATATCTGAATAAAAAAATGTGAGAAATTATATATAAATTGTTAATGTAGATATAGTTAAAAACAGTAGTGTGATTACAAAGAAAAAAAGATAGTAGTGTTTGCAAAACCACCATTGATCAGACAGAAGAACCAATAAAAAGGCAGCTAAACCTGAGGAAAATAGTAATATATTATAATGACACTGGGATAAAGATAATGCTGGTCTTAACTTAGGAAAAAATATTGTTTTCACAAATGATATGAGCAGACAGCCTGCATGTTTTTTTTATCAATGTTGTTCCCATATATGCCAATTTGTGTCTGTCAAATTCCTGACAAAATTACTTGCAATCCAGCAGAAATTCTTACAGCTGCTGCTGTTTTCCATATTGTTTCACAGCTGCTAGTTTTCCATATTTGGCTTCACAGCTGCTGTGTTTTACCATATTTGGTTGACAGATTTTTCAGTGTGGATATTAAAGAAACCCGAAGGCAAAGTACTTTCGAATAGTGGGTTTACACTTACATGTGTCCATGGTCTGGGGTTTCGTAGAATTGTTCTCTAAACAATAATTTATCAATCTCATCTGTTGCGCTTTTTAATTTTTTTCACTCATTCTATGTTGTTACCTGCATGTATGCTCCTGTGGTATTTAGTTAAAAGTTTCATGGTAACTAAAAATACAACTACTGCAATGATACTTGATGGTGCCAAAAATATAAAAGTTTTGTTTAAAAGAAAACAAATTGACTTGTCAGTTTGTGCTATTTTAATTGTTTAGACAGAGGGCAGGAAATTTTCAGGGAATGAACTGAATGGGTTTGAAGATTGGGAAATCTGTATTGGGAAGTGGCAGTACCAAGGTTGATTAAAGTACAGCATATATATATGTTTTGTTATTCAACTCCCCTGTTATAAATATTGATTTCTCAATAGAGGGTAGAGGGGGGATGGTCATTACCCAAATGATGGTATACCATGAAAAGGTATTATTAGGAATACAGAAACTCAATAATGTAAAAAAGGATATGTAACATAAAAGTAGAAACTATTTCATGTTTATCTTCCCATATTTGGAAGTCCAAGAATATGTATAATGCCCACCGTCTGCCCTCTGGAGTGTTATTGAATATAATAAAACTATTATTTTACAGTTCATGTGCAGTGTTTTTATTCACATAAATATACAATATTTCCCAATCATTTCACCATCAAGTGAGTAATAAATATACACCAGTAATCTTAATGTTTTTTTTTCTCTGGAACTGTTCCAGCAGATTTCTGTTAGTTCGGAATATCCCCCTTATAATTTTTTTTTCATTTTAAACAGGTTCCATGTCATAAAAATACAGCAATATGAATACCAATGAAATAAATGGTGATGCAGAAGAAAGTGCTGTTCAATTAATGTTTAAATCACGGACACTAAATTCCAAGATGGACAGCACCTGTTCTTAGTTCAGTAATACCTCCCCCAATGACCACCTTACTCAGATGACCACTTAAAAAACGGGACCACTTTATTGTGGTCCCATTGGTGGTCATAATGTCAAAATCTTGTTTTATTAGTCTTAAATTTAATATTTTACCCAACAGCAGTAGTATTGTAAATTAAAACCATCAGTATGAAACCAACATTTAATACATTAAATATTAGAATATTTTTCTGTTTTCATTTTCTGGCATATAATATTTTTCGGTTTTCATTTAAATTCTGGCATAATCTGTCATTCTTGCATTTTTTAGGGTTTTCTCATGTTTTCACTAATTCCCATACCCCATTTCTTACATGTACATTATAACAAATATATCACATTTTATAAAAACAATACTTCCAATAAGTGAAGTGGCAAAACCTTTAGCTATGGCTATCACAGTTCATGGCTAAAACAATATGTCTTTTAATTCTTTTGTGTCTTTTAATTCTTCTTGCTCTTTTCTTTCTTTTTCGCCTTTTCTCTGGCGTCTGACAAGTCGTATTTGAATCCTTCCTTTCTTGCTGCCGTTTCTCTCTTTTTAACAGATTTCATTGCTTTGTTAATTAGCTCGTTCCTCGTGAATGGCCTTGAGTCATCATCACTGACTTCACTACCTTCACTCTCATATTCATCCCTGAAATCATAAATCAAGGAATTTTAGGACAGGTCCATACACTTGATTTTCACATATAATAACTGGTGGGTTAAATGAAAACAGTTCAGATTTGCATAACTTTTTTATTAATATATTCATTGTAGTGGTAAAGCTCTGTTTCCAGATCTTAACTTTTTTTTAAGAAATATTTTATGTTTATGTAGAGAAAAAAAATGGATCTGCCTGTGCCAATGAAAAACTAAAGCTGACTGTCCTTTGAAAACTCAGAGAAAATGCTTTTTTTACTGTAAATCTGATTGGCTGAAAGGTTTGATTGACAGGAACTTACCCTACAGTGGGTGGGAATATAGGAACCTGTTGTGCTCCTGGCTGTGGGCCTGTTCCTAAAAGTGTTGGCTGCCGTTTCATATATGCACCTTCCTCTAATTCCTGGAAAAAAAATTAGAAAAAAATAAAATCTGTGACATCATGCATACAATTAACTCCCAAGCATTTTCTTTAATATAATTATACATTTAATGGCTTCACAAATCAAGTTTTATCAGGATACATGTATATCAGCTTTCAGTCTTATTCTAAAACAACTGGGTCATTTTATTTTACTTTAGATGCATGTTTGTTACAGAGGAATATTTGCACAAAAGGTATATAAAATTTGCATAATTTATGCAAGTGATAAAATTAAATTCATCTTTTGCTGTTGTTGTTTGTCTATAAATGTAGGAACAAACCAGACTTTATGCATAAAGATTTGAAAAATTTGTATAATTTATTCAAATGAGATAAGTGGCTCCACCTTTTGGCTATTGATGTAGGCTTGTATCAGCAAGAGTTGATTGGTTCTCTCCTCAACCACTCCCAGGTACTGTAACATGTTCTGATCAATCACGCCCTGCTGAACGCCCAGCATATCATCAATGGCCGACCGGTCACAGTTGATTTTGTTGAACAAGGACTCAATTCCTGAGAAACAACAAATAAATACACAATAAATAATAATGAAACCTCACTGATCTCTAAACAATCATGAACCATATTAAAAATACTTGTAAATACTGTGGTTGCCTTTTTTTTGCGATGACTTTAAATTTATAATATTTGCGAGAGGAAATCATTGCGAAAATAAAACCTATATGAATAAGATACCCAATCATTGAAAACAGGTCCAAAGGATAGAGGTGGACATTATAAATAATAATTGTTATTGTATGTTACCTGTAAATCAAATATTGCTTTTATAAATGATATTAAATCTTTCAAATATTCTGCAAATACTGAATAATTTTCACTAAGATATTCCCTTGGATCCTCTTTCTTTTGTTTCAAGATTGTAAATATGTTATTTAATATAATAAATTCATACCATAAATGTAAATTCTTTACAGGTTATTGAAGGGGGCGGTCATGAAATAAAACTCATGAAATGAAGACAAAGTGAAATTCATGAAATTTTATCCATGCAAATATGAAGCCAACCACAGTTTTCAAAATATTTAAACTTTTCATGTTCCAGTGTCAATTAGAGTCCAGTGGGCCTGTCTGCTAAATTTTGTAATGATGAGATCTTATCTGAAATTGAAGTAGGCTTAAGTCTAAGCGAGTGCCAGGCCACCTCCATTCCAAATTTATAACCAGATTAGAACTCAAAAGACAAATATTTTCTTGTACTGGAAAACAACAATTAAGTATGTAGATGGTCATAATTACAACAAAGGAATAGGATATGACATATTGTGAGATAAGCATAGTTAAGTCTCATCAGCCACAACCCCTTATGGTGAGATAAGCATAGTTAAGTCTCATCAGCCACAACCCCTTATGGTGCCAGATAACATCAACACATAAGTGGAAAAGCAGGAATTAATATAGGACTTGACATGAGTCTAGACAATACAAGACTAAAAAATTGTTTTCTAACCAGTTTAAAAATCCTTCTAAAATCTAGTCAGGGACCAATTAAATATTACTTTTTTTTATCTGCATTGTCTAAAATGGTGAAAACTGGTTCATGCATAAAAGGGGAAATAGAATAATGCAATTATGTGATAAACTGTAATAACTGCATTTTACAACACATTGCAGTTTGTTGTGTAATGGTCTTTTCAGTTAATTATGCATGTACAGAATATGCACGGTTTACTGGTACATGTAATTTCTGATTCTGAAAAAAAAAGTTTAGAGGAAATAAAGTCACAATTTTAGTAGGTGAAACAGGCACAAATTTTATTAGAAAAAAATATCTCTCATTTAAATTCACACTTTATCACTTTTCTTCAAGCTTTAAACAAGGTCACTACTACTTATACATTTTTTAAATGCTTCATTTATGCTCGAGAGTAAATCATTATGAAAATTCCAGCTGGCAATACCTTGTATGGTATCTTCTGCCTCAGATGATGGTTCCAGGCAAACTTATCACAGCCACTATTGTATTACTTATTACAATTTTGTTATATAAGTTTACAATGATTTAGTAGTGACTTAAAATTTTTAAAACTTGATAAATAACAGTAAAATAATAGAAAAAGTGATATTTATGGATAGAGTTAGATTTTTTTATTTTTTCATTAAATATATGACTGTTTGCTCTACTCAAATTGTGACTGTTTCCTGTGACTTTTTTATGCAACTTTTTTTGGTCATTATAATTTTTTGGTAGTATGCCTATTACTTACCTGCTTTTAGCTGATCTAATATTTTCATTACTCCTTTGTGCTTTTCATCGTATTCATCTGCTTGTTTTGCTGCTTCTGTCTGTCGTTCCTCTAGGTTCTTTAAGATTCCTTTACGTTCTTCTTCCAGTTCTACACCCTGTCTCTTGAACTTCTCAATATCATCTTCAATCTGGAATAAAGATTGAATGAAGGAGTCAGAGTGAAATGTCTTTTAAAAGAGTATGTTAATGTATGATTATGCATATGTATATCAATTGTGACCTTTCAGATTTAATATTCATATAACATTTTCCTTGAATTCAGTTTTGAATTTGAAATATTCAATGAGAAATGTCATTCATATTTCCTGTTAAAATGTTGTTGGAAACATTAGACCCCTGCCTGATAGATCCTCAAGTCGCCTGCTAATGCAGATAATTCTATTATAATGAAACAGCCAGAAAAATGAGACAGTATTTTTTTACTTAAAATTTGTTTACAGTGATCCAGATTAATTCCAAATTTTCTAAACCCTCACCAAAATTTCAACAAAATCTGTTCAGATCTTATGTGTAAATTTGATACAGACAAACCAAGGCCAAAGTAGAATACTTAGCATGGGTTGATTGAACAAGAACACCACAAATGGTGCATAATATGCCAGTTGCATATTTTGTGATCTCTTACCTCGTTAAATATGGGTGTATTTTCTTAAGAAGGTAAATTCTATTGGTTAATATGAGTTTCATGAAAATCCATCAGATTTTATAAATTAAGTAAGTCATCATGGCTTCATCAAAGTCTGGTGACCTCTGACCTCATTAAATATGCATGATTTTACCAGAAATCAAACTAAGGTGAGTTATTATATTGGTTAATATTTAATTTAAGTTTAATCAATATTCATCATATTCCTGGTAAGTTATCTTGGCGACACCAAAGTACCTTAGTGACCTCTGACCTTATTTGATATGCGTGGATTATGCCCATGAGAGAACTTGGGCGAGATAATCTGTTGGTTATGGTAAATTATGGTGAGTATCATGAAAATCCATCAAAGCCCCACCAAGTTATTATGGCGACACTAAGTTAACAGACAGACAGACAAGGAATATGCAAATAGGCTGATTTGAAATGGGTAAAAAAATCATCATCTTTTTAATATCATCAGGCTTGTCATATGAAAACAGTGTTAATGCTTGTGTACATTTTTTTCATAATTTTAATTAAGACACCCACCATTTGAATCTTTTCCTGCAGAGTGACGATTTCATTGTGCTGTTCATTCACGTAGTTAAAGAGAGCAAAGTTTTCATCTTCAGTAGCTATAAATTTATTCACAAGCTCGTCAATTTCATCCTCTCCTGTGATTTCGCGGATTCGTGCAAACGCTGCCTCGTAAGACTCCACCGAATCCACCTGACTTTCTTTCTTCTTCTCTGCCTCCCTCTCCTCTGTTTAAGGAAGAAAATTCATTTCTAAATCAGAAAATCCTCCGTGAAAGGTAAACAAATTATTTATCCTTGTTGGATACTATAGAGCAGATCTTTTCTGTAAAAGGTGAAAAACAAGTACTTTATAACTCTGCTTAGCTAAAGCCTAAAGGTGAAACCATTTTTTTAGACTTTTAACAGAGATTATAAATTTAAGCAGAGTTTTATGCTATGAAAAAAAGATCCTATTTCTATGAAGTAAATCTTTAATATGATATTTCAATGGGAATCATGAAGATGGCAGGAATTTTTGCACATAGAATTTTCAGTATCCAGCTGTGGGAATAAAAACTGGTTTATAAATAAAAGTATTTTTTTCACTGATTTCCCACTATATGAAATCATATCCATTAAACCAAACCAGACTAAAACAGTTTTGTTAAACATTTACTTTGTTATAAAATTAAAAGATAAAAAATACAGGGCATTTCTTATGGACATTCCTAACTGGGTGAATATTAAAAAAAATCAAATAAAAAAAGCCTAAAACTAAAAAGGGCTGAACAGCTACATTCAATTGAAAATATGGCCCCTTTCATCTTCATTCAGTAGACAGAGCCACCTACAGGTCATGAACTATCCTATAAATAAGGGGGAGCCACTGGTATAAATCCCTTTCTAACCTTTTCGTCGCCTCCACTCTACCAGCTGAGGATCCTCCTGGCGCTCCTTGCCCTTTGTGTTCATGAACTCTCGTAGACGCCGGTCGTGGTCAATGATGCGGACCAGCTCCTTCATCTCTGCATTGTGCTGCTGTAAGTCCTTGTCAGCCTTCTCCTTCAGCAGGATCATCTTGTCCTGGGCTTCTTGTCTGAAAAAGGTCAAAGGACACATTAATATTCATGAAGACCAATAACTCTCACTCATAGGATCATCTTGTCCTGGGCTTCTTTCATTTGTCTGTAACAGGTCAAAGTCACATTAATATTCATTAAGGTCAACAGCTATCACTTCAAGCATCATCTTATCCTGGGCTTAATTCTTGCCTGTAACAGGTCAAAGGTCACATTAATATTCATTAAGGTCCAGATCCATCACTTTCAGTGATTGTGAAAAATTAGCAGTATATAACTGCTTAGGAAACAATAATGATTTATGAAAAATTGATGAGAAATAAAGTTAACTTTGAAATTATTGAAAAACACAAACAGAGAGCAAATTCAATAACAGTGTATATTTGCATGGTGCCTCCGATATCTTAAATTTCATGTGAACTGTTTCAAAACAAACTGTACAAACCTTGAATCATAAGCCTGTGTGGAAGAATCAATAACTTCACCGATCTCCTGTTTGAGCTGCTGAAGCTCCTTGTCCAGTTTTTTATACAGGTTATCAAAACGCTGTCGTTCAACTCGTAGGCTGTCAATCTCCTTACGTAAACCTTTGTTGACCTCCAAAGCATTGCAGAATTTATTGTTAGCCTGAAATAAGACGAGGGAAAATTGTTTTATATACAGAATTATCTTTGTTTTTCTCACCTCACTGTTGATTTTATAGGACAGATCTACATAGAAACACTTTCTCATGGTACCCTTCAATTGGACAGAAAATTAATTGGTTAAAATTTGTTCCCTGTCCATTAAATATTACTAAAAATTCACATTTTAATATATTCACTGGTCTTTTTATGCATTTCATTTCCAGCACCATGGCAATGCTGATCAGAAAATCCACATTTTTTATTTTACAAAAAGAAACATTGATAGGTCATGTATATAGTTTTCCTATTTGTAAGAAACAATTATTTTGCTAACAGTATATTAATGAACTATATAATATATTGTTGCTTGATAACCTTCACAAAAGTCTCAACCTTGACCTAGTATTCTCTGACCTTGACATTGCCTACATCATTCATTTACTGCTATTACAGGTGACTTTGACATACCAGCTGAAGTTGGCCTTCCAGTTTGCGGACGTTTTTCTGCGTCTGGGTGGTGTGGGCCTGAGACATGTGAACGCCACCCATGTTACGATGCTGATCTTTAATCTTCTTCTCCATTTCTCTGTTCTGAGCCTTCAGTTCCTCGTGTTTTTGTTTCTCATCCTGGATCTGTTGTTCCACATCCACTGTGACCAGACACAAGCATTACTGACATGAGATACATGTAATATGGGGGAATTCAATATAGAACACTAGTGTTGGCTGTATGCATGATTGCAAGACATGCAATGCATGGATAAAACAAACAAAGAAATCAGACACAGGTGACATAATCAATGTGGCATGAATAAAATACTGTAGATTCTCCATTATAATCTGCATGTTCATTTAAAGCCACACCCCAACCTCTTCAAACACTGTTCGTGATTTCCTCAGATGGATATCTGGGAAAACCCCTCTGTAAAGCCATACCTGGACTATTGGTACATGACAGCTTTAAACAGTTGCTTTTGAACAACAGAATAGAGTATTTCTGCATCATTCTTTTGGTCATTTTTTTAGGAGGACCATCTGCTTTCTAGCTGTTATTATGCACATAATCCAATACAATGCAAGGGGGATCTAGGATTTTTGAAAGAGAAGGGCCAACCCGGGAAGTCTCATAAGAAAACATCAAAAAGGTCTCAAGATCTACAAAGGGAGGGGGTCCAGGCTGGAAAAATTGGTTTAAATCCCTGAAAAAAAAGTTGTTGCAACTCAAAAGGAGGGGGCTGGGACCCCCCTCTGGATTTGCCACTGCCATGATGATGACTTCAAAAGAATTATTTTATTTAGTTCATACCCTCTAGTCAACCTTGTATCTGAAATATTTGTCATGACCATTCAACCCGATTGATATTTTAATAACTCTGTGTGGAACAGGGCAAGTGGCTTCAGTATGCTACATCTTTATTTATTTCATTGTTTTCAAGTGTGTTAGTATTAGCCATGCTGTATCTGATCCAGAGATGCTGCTGTGTGTGTAAAAAAACAGATTACTTGCATCAGAAGCACAGACATTCCACACCTGTGCATTATTTGGCCAGTTGAGCATCTGCAGGGGTCCATGAGATTGGGCGAAGGGATTATTTCTTAGATCTCAAGCATTTCATGACAGCTTCATGTGTTTGTAAATCTTTACAGAACTAGTTAATCATAAAAGGAAGAAACACCTGCAGAAGAGCATGTTTTTAGGGGTGGCCAAAGATCCACTAGCTCATTGTTTACCAATGAAAACTTCTGATAGTTCATTAACATACACATATATGTACACATACAAGGTTTTTGAAGGTATGAGATTCAATGCAGACATTCACACATACAGTATGATGGGTTTCAAGCATTATTCTCAGAATCATTATGCCAGATTAAAAAATGTAAGTTAAACATTATAACTGTTATTATGCTTTTACTTACTCAGGTATATAAAGATACATGTTATACCTTTAATCAGGTAAATGCTACAAATGTTATAAGCCTTAATGATAAAGTAACTTTCTAATTATTTAGATATGAGAGAGATCATAAATTATACATGAAAAAGAATTTCCGTCTCATATGGTCACAAAAGGGGTAAAATTTAAAATTTTACCAAAAAAATACTAAAAATATTCGAAAATGGTTTTTGCCAATGAGGGATGATGTTTTTTTCTATGTTACTGAACAAGTCACTCCCTTTGGTTCCATGAGAAAACATCACATCACATGACCACATTCTGGTTACATGACTAATCTTTCAGTCACATGATCATGTACTCCTGTCAAATGACTGGCTGTATACTGTTTTAACTCACATTTGGCACGTCCCATGTCACTGAGACTTTCAATGTGAACGTCATCTTTGCCCTGATTGGATCGGCTCTCAATTAAACGGAGGTCCTTACAAGTTTCTTCTTTTTCCTTTTCAAGGTTTTCAATTTCCTGCCTGCACAAATGAATAATAATGGTTCATATTCATAAAATAATGATTGAACTATAATGCTAATTATCCATGGTAAAATAAAATCATGAACAAAAATGAAAAAAAAAACAATATTTGAAAATTTATAAAATACTATAAAGTGTTTCTGCAACTACACATACATTGCCTATCTTTATTATACATAAAATTTTAAGGCATCAAATGAAAGATTTCTATAAAAGAAGGAACATTTTTCAGAATTTCTGGCAATTCTTAATGTACACTTTTTGTTACTGAAAAAAATTATCTTTTAACAATTGTTGACAATTAACAAATTTACCAATAAAGAAAATTTGCAATGGAAACCATTTATATAGTACTCCCTGTCATATAAAATTATTTTTAACACTAAATGTAATTTTTTATTGAAACAAAATGTTGCATCTCCATGAAACCTTTTTTAAGTAAATATTAATAATTTGAGCAAACAAGGCATCTACTGATATTAACCAATTAAGTAAATAAAAAGCTCATCATTCTGGAAGGTTTCAATGATTAAAGACTATCCCATATCATCATATTTTTTGTTGAAAATCACTGAAAATGGCTAAAGTGTCATTATTTTCAAGAAACAAGGTGAGTACAGACAAGACAAAAAAACTCTTTTACCTGCCAAAAATGTCCAATTAAGAAATTTTCCAAGTAATTTCAAATTGACCAGGTTTCAATTGGATTAAGTGCAGCTTACAGTATTACCTTTGCCTCTTAATTAGATCTTGGGACTCTTGGCAGTAGGCTTTGCGGTCATTTTCCATGATCCGGTACTGCCGTGACAACCGTGCAAACTCCATCTCATGTTCGGCCATTCGGTCGATGTCTGCATCGCTTGTATCTGATCGGGCTGATCTTGCACGTGGCATGGTGGATGGTTAATGGACTACAAAATGTTGGAAGGATAAATAGATTTATGTCCATGTTTTATTGCAACCATAACTAGTAATATCTTCTGTACTGAATGCCTTTACATATATCTAACAATATACATCTGTTAAAAATCATATTGAGGCATAATATGTAAACTTAGTTTTACAAAATGACAATTATATTTCAAATCTTTAGAACCCACCCATTACTGTAACTGGTCTAATAGTGTCAGTTTTGTTCATTAAGAATAAATTGATTAACTTAAT
This sequence comes from Sipunculus nudus, assembly GCA_026874595.1. Classification (NCBI taxonomy): domain Eukaryota; kingdom Metazoa; phylum Annelida; class Sipuncula; order Golfingiida; family Sipunculidae; genus Sipunculus; species Sipunculus nudus. The sequence goes on from CM049320.1 coordinate 32,667,035, forward strand.
GATATAATGGAAAATGTAGGTTAATAAGTAATTCAAAACTGATTTTAAGAAATACTAGAGCTTACTTTTTAGCATAATGATGGGTCAAATAAGCTTTAAATAAAACTAATGATCATTATATACAGGTGTGATAAAAAATATATTAATATAAGGATCAGTAACAGACAGTATGCAGAAATAATATTTTACTTAGTATTATTTAAAAGAAGTATTTCAATATAATAATAGACAAGTAATAATACTCGTTCTGTCAAAAGATTTTTTTGTTGGGTTGTAATTATCATGCCTTTTTGGATACTGTTTACTAATGTTTCTTACTGACAGCTGGGTGCGACAAAAACGGCACCTTTGGCTCTGTATAATAATACGCAAATCTCATAGGACATGCTGACCATGTGAAGATAAATTCTAGAGTTTTCTTCAAAACCACTCACACTGTAATATAATGTCTGAAAATTGTTATACCGAAACAATGGTGGAGCGACTAAAGAATTACCCACAAACTGTATTGACAAGGTATGTGTGTATACGGACAGACTATATGATGATTAGAATTCATGTATTGAAGAATTAAGATGCAGTAAAAATAAATGGCAAAACCAAAGATACATGCAGCTAAATATAAAAACGCTTTCTGTCCATGTGTCTCATCTCAGAAATTTGCACGAGTTATTCAACAGTCATGCAATTTTGGGAAATATTAAGTCCAAACTTTGTTATACAGGCTATATGATTTAGTTGTTATCACTTCATAATCTGTTCTTAGAATAAGTTCAGATTTCAGTAAGTGAAAACATCTTAATTGCCTTCGATATGAAAACATATATACACCAAGGTCCTAATAAACTGCAAATGAAAAGTTTAACTAAAGCGCAGGTCAACTTGAGATACAAACAATTTTATTATTACCATTTTAACTTAATGTGCACACACACACTCTCCCAATAAACTGATTTGACGTTTGACCGAGTGAGCAACAAGCAACATGACTGAAATGTTCAATATTATAATTGTTTACCTTCCGTTCTTGGTGATGACACTTTTACTTTTTGAGCTGGAATTTCTTTTAAACTTACCGGACACAAGCTGATGTATAATATACTCCAAAGATGTTGGTTTCAGCTTTATTTATCAGATGTCCTGGTACCCACTAGACGTGTACGGGCATTAGTGTTGTCAAGGGATACAAAACAATATCCAGAACGAGGCAGCGCACCTGCTGCTTTTGTTTTAGTAAATCTCACTAGGTGTCGCTGTTCTCTGACGCCAATTCCACCTAGTTCTTTCATTACCTAACAGAGGGCTCTCTCTACGGTAGTTATGATGGGCATTTCATTCAACAGGTTTGACCGACGTGCCACGCATTTGGCAAATGCAAATTAAAGGTAGTTTTCATTGAGAAAAGAAAATCTTGTGCATGACTTAAAATTAAAAATGGTTCTATAAAGCAAAAAAATAAATTAAATAAACCACCGCGCTAGTCAAATTTATCCCCGTATAAAGAAAAAATTATTTTGATTTTCATCTTTCAAGAAAATAAAATGATACCAATTTGCTAAGGTTTCCTTTGTTATTTAGCGCTTTAACCTGTCTAGCAAAAACATTCTGTTATTATCATGCTTTTCACTGATCATATGACAGTTCTATCGAAACATACAAAAAAGGTTAAAAAAATTTCGCCCGCCCGAAATGATTTATGAAAAAAGTGCCTGAGAACCAAACCTTTATTTTTTGCCTAATAATAAAATTTTACAATTTTGATGATCAATCGAAATAAATGGTTGCCCCGATTTTTTTTTTTACAATACTGCATGATAATTGATATGGGATATTTATGATAGCCCATTAGAATGGACTCCTCAATTGCTTTTTTTAAATATAATGACTGACGCACTGTGGAGTCCATAGATTGCCCATGCAGTTAACTGTGATTATAAAACTCCATACACAGCTGTGAGATTTAACGTATATCCATTGATTAATGTTCAGTACATCTATGTGTATTGTATATTTGACCATTGAAAAACATTACTGTTCTTTTCTCAGCACTATTTTGCACCAAGGAAGTGAAAATATGAACAAAATAGTACACAAGCATAAAGCATAATACAGGACCGCCACCAAATGCAAGATGTCTACTGTTAATGCGTCAATTCTCTCTGGACTAATTAATTAGTTATCGATGTTACAGGTGCTTCATGCTTTTCAGAATGGTTGTTTTTTGTCAAGGGCCTTTCGACGTACAACATATTGTGAACATTGGTATGTTAAAACCATATGAAATATTATTATTTAATTCCCTCTCTAAGAGTAACAGATCGTATCGTGCTATAACCCCAGTAAGCCCTTTGGTGGGCAGGCGACGCAACAGAAACCTAAAACCTATTGCGTCGTCGTCGGCGGCTACATTCAGGATAGCCTCGATTACACCATTTAAGTTTTACACAAAAATAATTATATCTGTAGCAAAATTGTATGATAGAAAAAGAACACGAGCTTGTAATAAATTTACCGTATTAACCAAAGTAGGCATTGCCACAATCCATACCCAGATGATCTTGTTCAAATGTTACATGATACTGGTAACTGCGATCTGTGTACATGTTTCGAATAATGAACACGACCAAGAAGTTCTCACGGTAGCTATAAGAGCATACAGGTATAGGTGACACAATTTCTTGTTTCCATGGAGGGTTTTACCAGGATTTCTTTGGATGTAAATAAACAATCTGCTTCTGTTTCAATTTTTCCCTGACCACGGCTGGCCGGACACCATAAATAACGCATTGCGAAATGATTGAAAGTCCCCTTAGATCATAACGAATATGAGAGGTTAAAATCTGGGAAAGAAAGGGACACCAAAGACTCATGTACCAACATCAAAATATATAAATAAACATGTAATTTGTTATGAATATATATTTATTTGTTTATGTCTCATTGTCAATTTTACGAATACATAAAAACGAAACCTGTTCATGAGAAAATAACCAAAAGTGGTCTTAATTCACAGGTGGTGTTATTAGAAAAGTCAGTTATTACAAATGTGATTACTTAATAGACTTCGTCTTAATAGACCGGTTCAACTTTATATATATATATATATATATATATATATATATATATATATATATATATATATACACGCTTTATGGTTGCTTTTCACTGACATGACTGCTCATACACTGGCAACTTAAGAGTTTCGTTTTTAGGAACTCAAGTTGCAGGACAATATCTGAATGCACTGCTAAGAAAAGGACTCAATTACTGTATATTGGTGGTCTGGTGACAATATACATAATACGTCCAGTTTTCTTCAGCTTATTGAATTATCCCTGATTATTCAGCATACTAAGTCTAAGAACAATAATTGTATGCACCCATTTATAAGAAAATAACATGATTACTGTAAACTTGCAACCTCTTAACACAAGAAAAAAGCATAACAAGGCCTAAAGGCCTAATGTGAACCTATGTAATGGGAGGAACATTACGTATAATGCTTCCGTGATAACATACTTGACCAATATTTGAAAAGTATTTGCTTACTTTTCAAGTATATGTGTGACATATACATGTACAATGCAAGTACTAAATATTTTGAACCAGTGTTCATGCACGAATTACACAAAAGTCACTTCTGAAATACTGGCATGGATGCACGGAAACCAAAAACAATTGTAGGTGGCGCCATAAGTCTTGTATACAATGAAACTATTCGAGATGTATGGACTTGCACAGTTTCAGGCTGACATATCAAATCACGTATGAGAAATCAGAAGGGACATTCACTGTGCAAAAATTATTGTAGGTGGCACCACCAGTCTTGCGTAGACGGAGCTATCCGAGATGTATAGAAATGCACAATTTCAGGCTGATACATCAAACTTCTCTGTCAGGTGCACTCGGATGACCAAGCTCAACTGCGGCAGGCAGTTGCCTCCAAGTGAACCGAAACTAGAGTGCAGGTGCATCTCTGCACTGAGTGAACTCTTGACCTTTTCCCTTAGCTGCATTTACTACACTCTTGGCCTGTTGCCAAATATGAAAAAGTTTTCAGTCTGCGTAGTTATTTATAGATGCAGAAAAAAACTTGGCCTGTTGCCAAATCTGTTTAAACATACAGAAAGACTTTGGTTACGATGCTTTTTTCATGCTGATAAATTCATAAGATTTTTATCAAAAATGTTTAGGATAATAACAGATGCCTATAGAGCAAAATCAGAATACAAATATATTTTATTCCTAGATTTATCTTACACATAAGTTGGATAAGAACACAAAATATTAATGTTGCCTGTACAGCTTTGCTTATATACCCACAGAAATCAGTCTATTATACTACAATAAACCTACTAGCTTTGTTTACCAATGTATATCACAGCCCTTTTATTGTTAAAAGTCCAATAATTCAGCAGAAAATCATTTAAGTAAACTTGTAAGAATCATTTTTGTGCAATGTTACAGAATTTGAAACAACAGTTTTGCAGAAGACTATTACAGCCCTTAGTCTGATAAAGGCTTTTTTAACACAAGACCAACCTCAGCTTTCTATGACTCTACAAAAATCAATGAACTCGATCTGTCCGACTGATTGGGTGCTCAGAATGTTTTTGACCAGTAATATAGGACACCATGGCCTAATTTCAGGTTTCCGAGGAGATTGGCCCAGGACCTCCCTGGATGTATAGTTAAAAGTTTCTAGGTCTTACGGTTACGATTCGTGCAATGTTAATGGACGAACTGCATCATCTGAAGGTCTCAAAATAGAGAAATAAAATGCGTAAAAAAATTAGAAAAATACCAGTCTTTATTAAATGATGAAACACTATTTGATTAATATATTTAGATAGAATCATGGCAATCAATGCATTAGTTATTCAGATATTAGAGTTTTGTATCAAATTTTGAATTATTCTGCGGCGTACTTTCGAACCCTGTAGCTCAAATGATATAGATCACAGTGACCTTATTTCAGGTTTCAAATGAGATTGTTATGGACCTCCATGGGTTTTCAGTTAAATGTTTCTAGGTCTAGCCGTAACGATTTGTGCGCTGGTAATGGACAGACGGACAGACAGGCGGACAAGAGACAAAGAGTGATCGCTAAAGCTCAGATGACTTTCAGTCAGCTGAGCTAAAAATCACTAAAATCTATTATATGTGTCTATATTAAAACCTTACTTCAATGTCTATAGCAGTCAGCCGAGCCTCCCTTAAACAACCACACAGGCTGGCTTGCCTGATTTGTGTAAACAGCTCACTTGCAATGTATCCTGCTCTGCATTATGGAGACCTGTTAACTTTATCTTATAGAAAGCAAATATTATTCTTATAACATGCCTGTTATATTAAGACTTTCATATAATCAAAAGATGGAAAAGTTTTCAACTAATGACATTGACTCTCGACAAGCAATTGACCAAATATAGTCTCGACTACTATATCTTTGGCTGTGTAACCATATGAAACAAAAACAAGTGTGGTGGGGTATATGCCCTACATTACTACAACTTAGCACTGCCCCGGCACTGACACATTCATGACTATAATTTGCTGATATATATATATATATATATATATATATATATATATATATATATATATATATATATATTTATATATATTTATATTTATATATATAATCAACTGTGTACAAATTAATGAAATGTTCGAATAAAACAACATATGTACCAGACTACCAGTACTACTATTCCTCACTGTTAATAAGTATATCACCGCCCAAAGCAGCCCCGACTTCGTTGACAAGCATGCGTTCTGTACCGAGCACAATTTCTTTATTTCCCCTGCAGAAAACGTTACAAAATAATATTTTACTTATACATACATATTATCAAACCTACATGCTACAATTTTTTCTTTATTTTCTTCATTTTTTTAAATTTTTTCCATATTTTTATCTTTTTTTTTACAAAAAGAAATACAAAGGCGGCAAGCTATTATATAATTTGTATACATATGTCATTTGATGACAGGATGCTCTACACACATGTATACAAATTCAACATTCCCGCGTTTATAAAAAATTGTACTTTGGCAGCTTGTTCTTTGGTCCCTGCTGGCACCCACACTACCTTGTCTTGTAAACAGTCATATCTTACCCTTGGTGCACTCACTTGCCAGATTACGTTCTTGGAGTACTTTTGCACTTTGTATTTACCAGTTTGCCATCATTCTCGTTTGGTCTCATGACGAGTCTGAGTTTGTGATTTAGGGCAGGTGTTTTGCTAGAATCCTTCGACTTTTCATTCGTTGCTTCTGTTTTATCCTCAGCTTCTTGACTGTTCCCAGTGACTGTTTCGGTTGGCTGGTCCCTGATATTATCTCCAGGTGGCTGGCAATCTTGTGGACCATCTGAAGAGGATGTTGAAGGCTCAGTAACGTCATCTCCAGCAGAAGGGTTGACTCGGGGGGACTTCCTGGCTGGCTCGCTTTTCTCCTCAACTTCTTCATTGTTATCAGTGACTGTGTGGGCTGGTTGGTTTTTAATCTTGTCACCAGATGGCTGTGGTGACTGACAGGCTTGTGGAACATCCGAAGATGATGTAGTTGGCAGAGCAATACCTTCAACATCGGTAAAGTCCTCTCGGGAGGATTTGGCTGGCGGTTCATCATTGCTATTTGGAAAGGCAGCTCTTTTAGTCCCCGATGAGACAGTAAATCCGGCTTTCTGTTGGGCAATATTGTGATGCGCTTGATGAACATCTAATGCTGCCACCTGTTGCCCAGTTTGAACACCACTCTGTTCCATCCTCTGTCGTTCTGGGTGTTGATCAGTCGCCGCCCTCGCCTGTCCCTCAGTAGATGTTTGTTCACTTGGAGCATCTCCAACCGAACCCTGTTTCCTGTTCTGATGTACTGGTTGCTGGCACTGCACCACGGTCACCTCCGAGGGTTCAGGATGGGTCAGCCTTGGATGGCCAATGAGCCCCTGGCGACAACCATCGGAGCCATCCTGGAAAGCATCTTGATCTGATATGGGATATGCTTGAAGTTGAAGATGCTGACCATTTGTGGCACTGTGCACGTTGGTCGCAGGGTTTACTGTTGTCTGTCCCTGTTGAATTATTTCTTGTTGCGGCTGGCCTGGAAGAGGAATATCGGCCTGAACTCTAGGCGTGCCATTTCCTGTAAAACAAAATGAAAACTAGACCTGTAGTCCGAGTCTCCATGAATACCACCGCTAAAATTCTGATAAAACTTTCCTATGTTCTACCCAGTGGCATACCAACGAATGGTCAGACCCTCTGTTAGGGCAAAGAAATTTCCCTGATTACAATCACTGCTCAGTGCGGTGTTCCTCCCCAGAGAACCTTGCCATAGAACGCAGCGGTTACATGAAAGGATATCTGGGACGACTGCAGTATATAACTGCTGGAGCGGAGGAGCCAAGTCGATGGTTTGGACAAAAATTAGTTGCATTGGGCCAATGGTGTTAAATTTCGGCCACTTTCACTCAAATACCCAGGGCCTATGTGAGCCTAATTCCCAACCGAAGTACGCTCCGGCTGAAGAATATCTAAACTGGTACATTACAAATGTCCTTAACTTCGGGTATTTAGCCATTTTGTCTTGAAACAGGTTTAGAATTAAACCCGCGGGTTGAACTTTTCACTGTGGAGATTATACCTCAGTTGGATTGGAGATTCTACTAGGTGAGATCACAACTGGGATCTCCACTTGCTTGAGTCTAGTGGAAATAACAATCATAATCTCTCCTAGAGGAAATAAAAATTCCACTAGGGCAATTTTCAATCCTACTAAGTGAATTTGAAATTTTATCTGGGTAAATGATATCAGATTTTCTTATTGATTAGCTGATTAGAAATTTTTAATTTCATGAAATAATGGCAAAATCACTCAATTCTGCTTGCCTTGTTATGAAAGGGCAGAAAACTGTTGCCCATTTTCACCTGTTAAACCAACAAATCTCTGATGGATTCTGATCTCACATGTTAATATTAGATCAGGCATACTAATTAACACAGGCATACATATAAACAAAACCCTTTTTGTGTCAAATGATAACAAAACATTTGAATAAATGACTACACATTATTTTATTATAAACATATTTGTAAAATGATAACATGGCAAAATTGAAAATATGGTTTACTTGCAGCATTTTCAATATTTTATGTAATTATACTTTAAAAGTATATACTATAATATTCTTTATATTCAAATCTTAGAGAACTTAATGACACACTGATGTTCATGGCAGGTTTCAATAGTTAATATTTATAATTTTTAAATGATTGCTATGTATAATAATTGGTTCACTGGTATAATATTATATATTTTAATAATATTTACTATGAATGCCATCAAAATAACAATAGGCTAATCATAAAAAAATAACTGGATAAGCATACTGTACTTCTGACTCAGATGTCACAATTTTGACAAACAGTAGAGTAATAGTCCTCTAATTCACAAAGATCACAGCTGATCACATCAAATTTAATTTAGCAGTCGAAATAAAAAACCTAACGTTACAAAGCATGACTCAGTGTGGTTAGTTCATGAGTATATATAGAGTACTTTCAAGGTTAAATTAGTTCGTTATTATTTGGCCATAGCTATGAGATAAATGAAACTTACCAATACCAGGTACTCATATATCATGTTTCTAAAATATTTTAATGTAATTTGTAATATATATATAATATAATATATAGTTTAGTAATTATTATTTAAATTAATATATCAATAATTGAAAACTAGATTTATATAAATATATACATAACTATATGGGATATTCAGTGGGATTTTAATTTCTCCTAGGTGAGATTACGATTAGGTTTTCTGCTCTTAGCTCACATACTATTAGCCAGAATGACCTAATTTCATCATTCAAAGGAGACATGGATGTCATATAAGAAGGTTCTAGGTTCAACAGTAAAGTTTTGCGCAGTGTCTGACTGTCGGGTGCTTATAATCGTCTTGTTGGCCAGTCGCTTGCAGAATATATGCAATCACCATGACCTAGTTTGAGGTTTCCAAGGAGATCTGCCTCCTTGCATTTTGTGTCAGAAGATTCTAGGCCTAACGTTTACAATGTTTACCTGTCTGACTGTTCCGGTACTCAAAATTATGTTTTTGCCAGTACCTGGAAGAATATAGGTCAGCATGGCCTAATTTCACGTTTCCAAGACTTCCAAGAATAGCCATCAGTTCCCTCGAAATTACGTTTGATAATTCAATGACCCATCGCTATAGCTCAGCATGACTGAAAGTAAGCTGAGCTAAAAACCATGACTTGTAAAGGACATAATTATACTCACCAATAACAACATTAACAACATTCTCCTGGTCAGATTCCATTAAACAATCAAAGAAGAGACGGCGGTCCCTCCCAGATCTTCTAATTAGATGATCCAGCAGCTGACTAACCTGATTATAACGAGGAGGGCTGCCGGCCTGCAACAAATCAGTAGCTGTTTGTACTGTTGTACAAAATCAGTTGGTTTTTTATTCAAATTTTCTGCTTTTACTCCTGAGATCCTGTTAGTTTCCTTCAGACATGGGGTAATAGTAATAAGTAATAGTAATAGACTATTACAGCTTTTTCCATGTAATAGTAAAAGTAATAGTAATAGACTCAAAAATTTTAGCTGTAATAGTAATAGTAATAGAAACAGAAGGCAAAGTAATAGAGTAATACATATTACTTTCTATTACTTCCTGTGAGCCCCTTGATCATGAAACATATCAGCAAATAATGTTGAACACACTCAATTCTTGTCCAGCAATTGCCCAGGAAGTGCCTGTTGTTGAGGCAAGCATGGGCCAGCTGCCACACTGCTGGTGACCACTGGTACTAATTACATAAGAGCACTGGACAGAGCAGGTCACAGCCAAATAGGTAACCTGGCACAATCTGACCTTTGATTAGTAAACCATGGGTAAACAGAGGAATGTTTGATGTTATGAGACAGATAAATTGTGTATTATTATATTGACATGTACATCTTATCTCACATCCATCAATCCATATGCATATTCTGAAATGTACCTAGATTTATTTTCACAAGCTAGTTTGCATTTTAATCATACAGATTGCAATAACACACATTTAAGAAAAATAGAATGTGGAACCAGATGTAGTTGCAGTGCAGACACAAAATGTTCATGATAAGCTTATGGTGTTTTCACTACCCATAATGTAATGGAGCCTACAATGCTATATAAACTCATACCAGTACTACAATCACTTTGATAAAGTCATACTGCAGGCACATGTATTATCTATTTAATTTATACAAATATTCTTTTAAAATAATTCTTTTAATACTTGTCTGTTATTTCATAGTACCAATTTTGCAGACCTTCATTCAGTATCTAAAATTATGTTAATTTATATTTTGAAAATTAAATGAACAATTTTTTAAAGATATTAATTTATTTGATTATATAATATGAAAATATAAGTAACTGTTAATATTTTATTATTTAACTGAAATTTTCATATCAAATAATTAGATCCTGTTATACACAAAATTTAAAGTGTAAGATTGTTGAATACCAAATTAATTGTGAAAGTGATATAAATAATATTTTATTTGTTTTGTAAAATTGATATAAGTTTAAATCACTCTCCATATTCCTAAATTATCCTATGCTGGTTTTGCTGCAATGAAGAAGGGCATGCCTGAAGAATAAAAGCCATGCATGCTACCATTATTGTAAAGTTTACCACCTCTCTGTTCACTCTCAAGATGTACTATGTGATAAAATAAAACATGGCATCATATCCAAATGAACATATATACACTTGAAAAGATGGGGTACTTTTGTCTCCTATTTAGAATCTGTCCAGAATCTTGATGTAAACAGTAGAAACAGGACACAGCCCTACCAAAATTCCTTTCCTGATACATACATAAAGGACTAAATTGTCAGCTTTGATACTAAATATTAATATGACATAATCATGAATAATTCCTTTGGAGACCATTTTTAGTTACACTGAAAATGTTTATTTATTAATTATGTGAAAGAAGATTAAATCTTAACAGAAGTATGTACTATAAAATAAATTTATCTGAAATATATATGAAAATAATAAAAAAATGTACAAGTATGCATATAATTATAAATCAATATTTTACATATGCCAGGGTCTTTACAATGGGTTGCTTTTAAATTACATGTATTCAAGAGTTCATACAATTATCTTATAATTTCGACTTGAAGCGCCCCAATAATCATTGAGGTTTCAATATATATATATATATATATATATATATATATATATACATATATATATATATACATATATATATATATATATATATATATATATATAAACAGAATTAAAGAAGCTGAAATAATTAAGATCTCCAGTATCATTAGACTTATTGTTAATGACAGACACAGTATAAGAAAATTGTGTAGGTAACTGGATATAGGTGCTTCTAATATTAATATATAATATAAAAATGTGATTGCAGTGCTAGTTTATAGCACTCATGGCTGCGCAAAGTCTAGAATCCTCCCATCAGTTTATGTAATAGTAATAGTAATAGTAATAGATACCCCAGTAATAGTAATAGTAATAGTAATAGAAGATAAAATGTGGTAATAGTAATAGTAATAGTAATATCAGAAATTGAAAGTAATAGTAATAGTAATAGTAATAGAACAACTGTAATAGACCCCATGTCTGGTTTCCTTATTCATTTATGATCTTCATTTTACTAGTTTATAACTACCACATTCACTTTAAACAAATCTTCACTGAAAATTATGTCAATTGCTATTTAGTTATTTGTAGCTTATTTGTTGATGATCGATGTAAACCTATCAATTTATAAATATAAAAAAATTAAAAGTTTGATTGTTTTATTAAGATTGTTTTAACTACCTGTATCCTTTCCTTCGTAATGCCATTTACCACTCCTTTTTCCTCGAGATGATCCCATAACATATCTTTCAGGACGACATTCTTGCACAAATATACCCTGTTGCTTTTAATTTTCCTGATCAGTTCTTCATCTCTGATAACCCGATGGGCCATGACTCCCGGTGACCTGTAATTTCAATGAAGGACAGTAAGTATGGTAACATCCCAGTAATTGTGCGAGGATAAATGACTAGGAAGAGATAATGGTCTGGGGTTGAATATATCCGGTGTGTTGGTATCCTTAGTCGGATAAACAAATGTTATTTATATTATATGTTATATATATATATCATGGGCTTTGAAGCCTAGGATAAAAGTTGGGGTGTTCACAAAAGTGGGGGGGCGCATTCGGCATACATATACAAATTATGGGGTGCATTCTGCGAATGAAGCGAGTTTGAGGACGCCTAGGCGTCTGAAAGGGGGTGCGTGTTGTAGGGGGTAATACCCCCTCACACGGTTTCGAAAATTATGAAAAAAATTAACATAGGATATGCAGTAATTTGACAAATTTCCTATTTCAAATCATATGCTGCACCACACACAAAAATTACCTATTATTAAGTATTAAATTTACATCATCATGTGCATTTGCAAAATTATAATATTTATACCCTAATATAGTATTCTTCAAATCTTGATAAAATTTCAGATCCGTTAGCTTTAAATTTTACTCAAAACTATAGGCGTGCGTGGTATGAAGCATGCAAGAAACAAATATAGGCCTACTGAGAGGCAAAGGATACACCATTTTGAAACTTACTTGAAATTTAAGTTGTAATTATAATACTGAAGATTCAGAAATATCAGTTGGGATTTTATTTTATTATTATACTAATAATAATGATAATAATAATATACTGCATTAATATAGCGCCATACCAAATCACATTTGCTCATGGCGCTTTACCATAAAATTTATACTAAAATATGCCATATTATATTAAAATCGTATGCACTAAACCTTTAAAATTCGATTATGAATGTAAACTATAATGATATATAGCAATTAAGAACATAAAATAAAATTACATACAGTGATTACAAAATATAAGCTCTCATAAAAAGAAATGTTTTCAACATTCCCTTAAAAATATTCATGTCAGTCTCTGATCTTAATTCTTGTGGCAACCCGTTCCAAAGCACTGGTCCACAGTGACAAAATGCCCGATTTCCATGAACAATTAATTTACAGAAAACTAACCTGATTTCATCCATATGTTATTAAAATTTGAGCAATACATGAAATTGTTATATCACAAATCTGACCACTGTATAAGGTTATCAGATTAAATATTACTCTGTAGTTTGCTTACAATAATTCCGGGGGGGGGGGGGGGCTTGACAGCATGTACTTGCACAGTTTAAAAAAATAAAACAACACTGTTTGTCTTAAATCAAATTTAGATTCTACACCTTCAAATAATCCAACTGCAATATTACTGCCTAAGTTAAATAAGAAATTAAAAGAACATATACAGAGCGAGAAAGAATGACTGCTGTTTAAAGTGGGTGGTCACAACAGGTGGCAGACACAGTCTAAGCCCACCCTGTATAGTTGTTTCAGGAGCTAGCACAGGGGGTTAGCACACGAGCTGACCTTCAGCGTGAAGACCTGACATCCAAGATAACTCAAACCCTCACTGTCACCAGTTTTACAACCCTTTACTGTTTACAAACCACTAAAGAGCACTTAAAATAGGCAACTTAAAAGCCATGATATGTATAGATTCTTTCGGGACCAAAATATTGCATATTATTTTTAAGTTTCAATGATTTTTAATCATCTTTAGCAAAAAATCTTAGGGGGAACTGTTGAAAATTTGATAAAGATACTAAAAAAGCTTGAAAAGATATCACTGTTAGTGTAAATTTAAATAGTGTCAGAATTTGTGGGTAATCTAAAATAAATGTAAACAGGAACGGGTTAATTAATCAATTAGTGCAATGTGGGCGGAGTTACTAGCTGCCTGTGATTGGGTGACAGTCGTTGGCCATCTTGATTGACAATTGGGCTTATGTCAGGCTATCGGCAAATGACAGAAGAGAGCACGGAAGTTACGATGCGTACAAGTATATTTCTCACCAATATCTGCATTATATTTAATTCCCTTACCTCTAAAAATTACACCATAATAACCTGTATCAGTATACACACTCAATTAAGAAATGGAATTGCACGCCCCTTCCCCCCACCCCCACCCCCGACACCAAAGCCTATGTGTGTGTATATATAAATATATATAATAGGCTAAGAGCAAGGACCTGTAAAAAGGGATTGTACAACCCACACTACATCCAAGGTTTGATGCCATAGGGAGTTAGGAAGGACCCCCTGGAACATCACCAGGTAGGTAGTAGAGTTGAATTGTGGTATCACTTTTTTTTGCTACAGCATGTTATATTATTGGTGTACCGCGACCAATATATTGGTCAAAATCAAGGGGTAGGGGTAGCTAATTAGGGATTTTCTTAACCATTATTCACACAAAAGTCATTAGTATGGTATCAATTTTTGCTAACACATTTCTGTGACAAATGGTGTATGATTAATTGTTCTCTACCAATGCCCTGATGTGACCTCGGGGTCAAAGGTCACAAAACTACTAAATTTTGACAATTTTATTATGTGTTATTACTGTTGGTTTACATATGTTTTTAATCCTGTCCTTGTTGTAGTTTAATGCCATTTGATTTCTTATCTATTTTTGTGAAACTGCAGGCTTTTAGTACATCAAACATTAAATACTATACTAATGTTACAGTACCTTGCATTGCTTTTCCTGATTCTTGTGTAATTTCTATGTACAAAAACATGTATCCATGTAACAAATAGCATGCAGATACATGACTCTCCAGATTTGTTTCCGAGCTTTCTTATTTTTTATGATTGACATGTTTTAATTATTATAGACGCTGCTTATATTCTATTTCTCAATTCCAATTTGAGTACACGTATGACCCTACTCAGGGGCGGATCCAGGATTTTGGAAAGGGGAGGGTCACGCCCAGGAAGACAGAAAGAAAATCTAAAAAAAAAAGTCCTTTGGTCCGGGAAGGAGGGGGTCAGGGTCGCAAAATTTGGTTTGAATCCTTATACAAAGGTTCCGGCTCCATAAAAAAAAGGGGGGGGAGTCTGGGCCCCCTCCTTATCCCCCTCTGGCTCCGCCACTGCTACTTGCTCACTGGATTGAATAAATTGTGCCAAATGGCTCAGAACTCAGAAGTCAAATGAAATGTCATCTAAAAGAGGAAGTGGAAAATAAATAGGCATTAGACCTAAAAAATAATAAAGAAAAATTTTCTATATACATTCAATTGTTAAGCAACAAGAAATGCTAAATTGGTATTAGTGGGTATAATGTAGTTGAAGTGTCCCATTTGGCTTTCCATACAAAACATTTTAGCATCTTTGTGATTACAAGCTGTTTTGGGCTGTCAACTACACTTGATTGGCTGAAAGTCTGTGCAATAAAGATTCACTATTCCCAGTAACCTGGGAAAGTTTTAATCACTCTTTTAGAAATTGTAGTTTATTTTAATAGTAGAGGATGAATTTGAATTGGTCACTTTCATTTTCTTGCTCAACGAAGGTTAAAACCAATGCCCTTGACCAATGATGCCAAGAGCACATGGCTCGGGAGGTAGCTGGAGGTCATGGGTAGCTACATGTAGTAGTACTATACATAGGCCTATCATAAAAATAATGCCGAGAATTAAGCATCGTTATATAGTAATCAGTTAAATGTTTCTATTGGATAATATACATACTTATAAGGCTATCTATGAACAATTTCATATAAGATAAGGTGTCACATAGGCTTGTTAGATAAAAGCTTGATTTGGTTAACTTACATGGGGATCACTGCCTGATGATAAAACCATGGCAGGCGATATCATACATCATATGCTGTGATAATAAACAATAATATGTCAGATATAGTAAACGAATTAAAAGTTATATAACAGGAAGTAAATGTTTCAAGAAGGCTTGAAATATTTAATTATTGTTCTCTTGATGATGTTTCCACTCACTCTCAATTTGTTACTAAGTATATAGGCCTACATTGACTCAACAAGGTGGTGAGAACCTGCTTAGAACTTAGTGCAATTACTATAAGACTATGTGTGAAAGTTAGTGATGATTAGGGAAATGGCGCTTTTGTCAATCATCTGAGGGGTTTCCTTTGATCTTGTTAGTTAGTTAAGTTTAACTATAGGCTTAAATAACACAACTTGTCATTCAATTTGGTCCTTTAAATTATTTCATCTTCAAAATTAACAAATATATTGTTTCTGCTTATCTAAACAGTGATGTTTACCTACTGTTAGTCATACCTTACTCTTAACTTATTGATTGACACAACGCATTTTTTTCAGATTATTACAAAAGATGGCTGTTTGATGAAGATGAAGACAACTGGGTTTCACATCTGCAGTTGGTGATTTTCAGCCTTCAAGACTTGCTATAAATCTACCAGGTAGTGAAATCATTGTGGTCATGATCATTAAATTTGTTAGAAGCTATAAAAACTGTCTGTAGATAAATTATCAAATTGATTTGATATAATCGGAAAAATATCTATGTATTTTGATTTGCTTAGCGTTTAGAAAAGCTAAATTGATATAAGTAGGTGTAACGTCATTGAAGTGTCCCAATTCGCTTTCCATACAAAACATTTTAGCATTTATGTGATGACAAGCTGTCTTTGGCTGTCGACTACACTTGATTTGCTGAAAGTTTGTGCAATGAAGATTCACAATTTCCAGCCCTCCTGTAAGTTTTTTTTTCACTCTTTTAGATATTGTAGTTTTTTTAAATAATAGAGGATGAATTGGAGTGGGTCATAAAAACAATGCTGAGAATTAAGCATCATTATATAGTAATCAGTTAAATGTTTCTATTGGATAACATACATACTTATAAGACTATCTGTGAACAATTTCATACAAGAAAAGATATCACATAGGCTTGTTAAATAAAAGCTTGATTTGGTTAACTTACCTGGGGATCTACTGCCTGATGGTAAAACCACGGCAGGCGATATCATACATCATATGCTGTGATAATAAACATTAATATGTCTGATAGAGTAAACGAATTGAAAGTTATATTACAGGAAGTAAATATTTCAAGAAGGCTTGAAATATTTTATTATTGTTCTCTTGATGATGTTTCAACTCACTCTCAATTTGTTATCAGGTATATAGGCCTATATTGACTCAACAAGAAAGAAAGAACCTGCTTAGGATTTAGTGCAAGTGCTAAGACTATGTGTGAAAGTCAATGATGATGGGGGAATAGCGCTTTTGTCAAACATCTGAGAGTTTCCTTTTATCTGATCAGTAAGTAAAGTTTAACTATAGGCTTACATAACACAAATACATTGTTTCTGCTTAT
The DNA here is from genome assembly GCA_026874595.1 of Sipunculus nudus. Lineage (NCBI taxonomy): Eukaryota > Metazoa > Annelida > Sipuncula > Golfingiida > Sipunculidae > Sipunculus > Sipunculus nudus. The sequence continues at coordinate 32,684,365 of CM049320.1, forward strand.
CTAAATAATGAAGTCTACCTACTGTTAGTGATATCTTACTCCTTACTTATTGGTTGACAAAATGCATTTTTTTTCAGAATACTACAAAATATGGCTGTTTAATGAAGATGAAGACAATTGGGTTTCACAACTGCTGTTGATGATTTCCAACCTTGAGGACTTGCTATAAATCTACCAGGTAGTGAAATCATTGTGGTCATGATCATTTAATTTGCTAGAAGCTATATATCTGTAGATAAATTATCAAATTGATGTGATATATTCAGACAAAAAGGCTCTAAAATACAAGTATTTTAAACCTAAATACCTTGCTATGTTAGTACACCATGCTGATATTTTCCAAATCATTCAGAAAAGGTGTAACAGGTTTTCAGCACAGCAAGCATATTCAACTAATTTTGACGCAGAAACACACGTCTTCATTCATGAACTTACATTCTATTATTTTCTAAATAAAGCCTATTTGCCATATTCAGTTTCAGATTTCACTGAAAACTGCTCTTGATGAAGATACCAGTGTGGCCCTGCTACCACCTAAGTGGCATGACTAAACCAATTTTAACAAGTGTGTTATCTGTCAAAAAGACTAATGAAGCACTTAGGTCCGCAGGGAACACCTCTATAGAAACATTTGTTAATTTCATTAGATGTAGTGTGATCCCAAGTTACCTGTTATACTAGATTAACATGAATGATGCCATTTAATATTCATACTATGAAGTGTGTCTAAGTCGCAATGTAGACGATCATGGACATCGTCTTCTCTTTGCCTCACAGCATTGACTAAGGTTTCTATAGAGGTGCTCCTTGCTGACCTAAGTGCTTTTTTATGTCTTTTCGACTGATAACACACTTGTTAAATTTGACTCTGTTACGTCTTCTTGGTGGTAGCAGAGCCACACTGCTATCTTCTTCAAGCGCGGTCTTAATTTTATTCTGAAACTGAATATGCCAAATAGACTTAATTTAGAAAATAATAGAATGCAAGTTCAAGAATGAAGACGTGTGTTACTGCGTCGAAATTAGTTGAATTTGCTTGCTGTGCCGAAAGCCTGTTAAAACTTTTCCGAATTATTTGGAAAATATCAGCATGGTTTACTGACATAGCAAGGTATTTAGGTTAAAAACATGTCCGATTATATCAAATCAATTTGATAATTTATCTACAGACAGTTTTTATAGCTTCTAACAAATTTAATGATCATGACCACAATGATTTCACTACCTGGTAGATTTATAGCAAGTCTTGAAGGCTGAAAATCACCAACTGCAGATGTGAAACCCAGTTGTCTTCATCTTCATCAAACAGCCATCTTTTGTAATAATCTGAAAAAAATGCGTTGTGTCAACCAATAAGTTAAGAGTAAGGTATGACTAACAGTAGGTAAACATCACTGTTTAGATAAGCAGAAACAATATATTTGTTAATTTGAAGATGAAATAATTTAAAAGACCAAATTGAATGACAAGTTGTGTTATTTAAGCCTATAGTTAAACTTAACTAACTAGCCAGATCAAAGGAAACCCCTCAGATGATTGACAAAAGCGCTATTCACCCATCATCAACGACTTATACACATAGTCCTTTCAATTGCACTAAGTTCTAAGCAGGTTCTCACCTCCATGTTGAGTCAATATAGGCCTATGTACCTGATAACAAATTGAGAGTGAGTTGAAACATCATCAAGAGAACAATAATTAAATATTTCAAGCCTTCTTGAAACATTTACTTCCTGTAATATAGCTTTAAATTCGTTTACTCTTTCAGACATATTAATGTTTATTATCACAGCATATGATGTATGATATCGCCTGCCATGGTTTTACCATCAGGCAGGAGATCCCCATGTAAATTAACCAAATCAAGTTTTTATTTACAAGTCCATGTGATATAAGTATGTATATTATCCAATAGAAACATTTAACTGATAACTGTATAATAGTGCTTGATTCTCAGCATTATTGTTTATAATAGGCGTATGCATAGTACTACTACATGTAGCTACCCATGACCTCCAGCTACCTCCAAAGCCATGTGCTCTTGGCAACATTGGTCAAGGGCATTGGTTTTAAACTTTTTTGAGCAAGAAAATGAAAGTGACCTATTCAAATTCATCAACTACTATTAAAACAAACTACAATTTCTAACAGAGTTAATAAAACTTACCAGGTTACTTGGAATAGTGAATCTTCATTGCACAAACTTTAAGCCAATCAAGTGTAGTTGACAGCCCAAAACAGCTTGTAATCACAAAGATGCTATAGTGTTTTGTATGGAAAGCAAAGTGAGACACTCCAGCTACATTATACACCCTATTACCAATTCAGCATTTCTAGTTGCTAGACAAATGAATGTATATAGAAAATTTGTCTTAATTTATTTTAAGGTCTAATGACTATTTTTTCCAGTTCCTCTTTTGAGATGGGATTTCATTTGACTTCTGAGTTCTGAGCCATTTGGCACAATTTATTCAATCCAGTGAGTAAGTAGCAGTGGCGGAGCCAGAGGGGGATAAGGAGGGGGCCCTGACTCCCACCCCCCCCCCCCCCCTTTTTTATGGAGCCGGAACCTTTTTATAAGGATTCAAACCAAATTTTGCGACCCTGACCCCCTCCTTCCTGGACCAAAGGACTTTTTTCTTTAGATTTTCTTTCTGTCTTCCTGGGCGTGACCCTCCCCTTTCCAAAATCCTGGATCCGCCCCTGAGTAGGGTCATACGTGTACTCAAATTGGAATTGAGAAATAGAATATAAGCAGCGTCTATAATAATTAAAACATGTCAATCATAGAAAATGAGAAAGCTCGGAAACAAATCTGGAGAGTCATGTATCTGCCTGCTATTCGTTACATGGATACATGTTATTGTACATATAAAGTACACAAGAATCCTATCAGGAAAAGCAATGTAAGGTACTGTATCATTAGTAGAGTATTTAATGTTTGATGTACTAAAAGCCTGCAGTTTCACAAAAATAGATAAGAAAACAAATTGCATTAAATAACAACAATGACACGAATAAAAACATATGTAAACCAACAGTAATAACACATAATAAAATTGTCAAAATTTAGTAATTTTGTGACCTTTGACCCCGAGATCACATCAGGGCATTGGTAGAGAACAATTAATTATACACCATTTGTCACAGAAATGTGTTGGCAATAAATTAATACCATACTAATGACTTTTGAGTAAATAATGGTTAAGAAAAATCCCTAATTAGCTACCCTAACCTTTGATTTTGACCAATATATTGGTCGCGGTACACTCATAATATAACATGCTGTAGCAAAAAAAAGTGATACCACAATTCAACTCTACTACCTACCTGGTAATGTTCTAGGGGGTCCATTCTAACACCCAATGGCATCAAACCTTGGATGTAGTGTGGGTTGTACAAACTCTTTTTTTATGCCCCCTACCAGATTTTGCTCCTGCCCTATATACCTGTTTCAGCCAAACTGTCACGGATACCCAAGAGGTTCATGGATAACAGAAACCCGGAAGCCACATGCTTTGACCCTCGACAGACACTTGGCCAAGCACAAACCTGATTTACAATTAAAATTTACCATTTAATGTTTTTTGTTATTGTTCTCCGAATCTACATTCGCTAACATTTATCATGACGCGAAATAAAACCAAATTAGTTACAAAACCATACGACAGTGTGAAGTTAGACAGACATATCCAAAGTTTGCTCATCAGTAAACTACCGTTTAGATGAGCGCTCTCACCTATAATTATACACAGATACCGGGTATTAACCACGCTCAACACCGTCACAATTCATTTTGAATTATTAATATATATATATATATAATATATATATATATATATATATATATATATATATATATATATATATACATTACATGATCGCCTATTCGGATAACTTCTTGCATGATAGTTGTGTCAAATGGCACTGAAATATAGGCCTAGTCTAATTCAACTCACTGCGAACAATGTTGCTTAATTCTAGAGTCTGGAACAACTATTTATTTCACTGTGACAATCTCACAGTCTGAACCATACAATAAGGGGAATCTTGGATGATGTAAGGCAATAACCATACATATAACCACCGTGACGAAGCTGGTGAACTGGAAAATCCTAACATAAGGCGGAAGGATAGACTTGTGTGGGAAGCCTGTTGTATTCTTTTTTTTTAATTTTCGTTTTGTTTGCAATTAAGTTTAAGTCCAAGTATGTTTCCTAATTAAAATTTTTATCTGTTTCCTTTTTTATGAACTCTTACTCTGTCATCCATTGAAAGACTTGAATTATGTTACTGAAGTACATGATAATATTTGTATTGTAGAATTTTGGTAAAAACGACCATGCTTTTACAAGGAACTTCTGTAACAAACAGGTTCCAACTTACTAACGCCCCCTGGCGGATGTGACTGGCAGCGTGTTTTCATTCGATGTATCCATAAAATCATATTTTAATGATCACCTGATAAAGATTAGATCATGTGTTATTTCAAGTCATAAATGTATAAAATAATCGCCAGGTTCAAAGTTTCTTACAGGCATAGCTGCAGTAATTTCTATATTTGTCTACAAACCACTGATTGCTTCCGCCAGGAGGGTATGCGTTCATTCCCGTTCGTGTGTGTGTGAATTTTCACGACATAACTCACGAAATCAGGAGCCGAATCCCATGAAATTTTCAGGACACCTCGGTAATGGGCCAATGAAGAATCGATTAGATTTCTGGGGCAGGTCCGACTCATGAACTGCCTCCAGGAAGAACCTCCAGAAATATTCACATATGCAGTTATACTTGCCCGAATGAACCTGGGAACGTAGGCCATTTAGTCAGTGCATACACGGCCCAGCTCCATGCGTCACGAAGGCCATCTGCCCGTATGCTCAGGCCACGGTCGGGCGCAAAGTTCTTCGAGGGTGGCCAGTGGTTATATCATCAATACGGCTCGTGTACACTTTCCAATTTGAAAGTCCGAACTTCAACACCAAGATTTCGATGTTCGCAGAGCGTTTTTAAACGTGTGCTCTCCGTTCTTAGGTGAGCACCGTCCGCATCACACAAATGCCCCCTCCCTCACACATCGGAGGCTTACATTCATTAGAATGTAGATGTTTAATTTTCTTCATGTTTTTTACCTACTTTGTAGGATCTTTTGTTTGTTTCCTCCATTATCAGGAGATGCCAGCGGAATAAAGGTAAAGACTAAGAGAGGTCTTGAGTGGATAACTTGTAAAAGATTTAGTCAGGTGCACACAAGTACGCGGCAAGTATTTGCCGTCTGTAGTGCAGCTAAATCAAGTCCCGCTGCAGTACTTCCGTAACAGTACAACACAATGTCAAGTAAATTTTGAGTAAATATAAGATAAGGAAAATGTCACACACATTTTTAAGGGAAAAGCCAGGATGTTTTTATAATACGGAATATATTCAAAAGAGATCTTATTTTGCTTAGTTTAATGTTGAAACTAAATGTAAAACAATCATATCAAAAAGTCACAACAACAAAATAGAAAATCTGTGAAAGAGAACACATATATTTTACAACAAGTAAAAATAACTTTGACTTGAACATGTTCAACAAATTACATGAAAAAAGTTATATCCAGAACTGATACAAAAGTACACAAAATAGCAAAACATATTGAACGTACGCCAAGCATTAACCTGAATAAGACTTAGATTCAATATATTTCTTTAACTTTGTTCTTTATGCAATAAACAAATGATATCTAGTGAACTCTATCCATGTGTAATTTATATTGCAGTCTAACCACCAAACATCTAGCAAAACCTAATACTCTATGTGAAATAGTGACAGTTGTGTAAAATCTTTCAGTAAATATTCCTTATGATTATGACAAATATGATTACTTGATACCGCGACATATTTATCCCTCATACTTAAACGAATGTCTACAATTAACAATTGATCTACTTATCATATGACCAAAATGGTCGTAATTTGGGGATGGTCGTATTTGTGAAATTCTAAGTTACCTGAATCCTATATTCAGGACCAAAAAAGTGGTCTTAATTGTGGGGTTGTTCGCAATTGTGGGATGTTCCAAGGCGGAATTCCATTGTATTTTCAAATAAAACTTCATATTCCCGTTCCCATGTTCCCATAGTGGATATATAGTGTACAAAACAGAGAAACGTGACAATAGTTGGGGAAGTGGCAGAAACCGCCGCTTGCCATAACCCATGCTATTTACAATTAAGCTCCTTAAGACAGACGTTACACAAGTATACTGGTACAAGGTATCTATCACTTACTCCATGCTTTCACCTCCTACCCCTGCTGATAAATATCCCGTAAGGTCAATTTTCCAACTAATTATACATTTATTTCCTCCGCCAGGAGGGTATGCATTAATTCCCGTTTGTGTGTATGTTTGTGTGTATTTGTTAACAACATCACGCAATCATGAACGGAATCTCATAAAATTTTCAGGGCATCTCGGGTATTGGCCAATCAAGAATCGATTAGATTTTGGTGTGGATCCGTAATATAACCCACATTCACGAACGTCATCAGGGAATATTCACAAATGTTCCGTCACTTATGCACTAGTGAACCTGGGTATATGGGACGAATAAGCGAACGCCCACATGGCGGAGGCATGTATCCCTGGAATGCAGATACCACGACTCTGTATAATGTTTTCCTCGTTTTACCATTCCTGTACCAGTTTTTTGTGTACTTGTTCCTCGTTTTTTAATCTATCCCTCTGGTTTACAAACTTCGTTAATTAGCAACTGACCGTCCCTGCCATTAACACCATGCTGCCCGGATAACATTAATGAACGGTTTTCAGCTTGTTTAGCTCACGTGGATAAAGGATTTTAGACTAATAATCACAACAATAGTTACATTGTAACATACAATCACAAACAAAGTGCAGCAAACATAAAAATTAAATAACTTTACTCTTCCTCTGGCTTTAACACAAAACTAGCTTTGTTATAGGTTCCAATCCTGCTCTGAATATACAATATATATATATATATATATATATATATATATATATATATATATATATATATATGTAATCCCTGTTTTTGCTAATATCAAATTTTATTTTATTTATTGGTCGCCAAAGAATCCTGAATAATTGATGTTATACCTGCAGCGAGTTAAACATAGTCTATGTTAAGTTGTGGATTTTTTTATAACTGTGATTTTCCTTGATGCCGTGTAATGTTTAACTTTCAATCTTTAAATAAATGCCGATCATTTGTCAGTTAAGCTCTTCCCAAAATATTAGGATATATTTGCATTTATCAGACTGTCAGTTTGGGGTGCTTATACACATTTAAAATAGCTCAAACAAACATGCACATGACATAGAAACAGCAAAATGGTAGGGGAAGCGGTGGACAACAACGCTGACATGACTGTTACTGGTACTAGCTAACCTGAATTCTTACCCGTGCTTCTAAAATCATGCCATCATACTGTGTCCTGTGTCAACCATATCCTACCTGCGCAGAGATTAAGCCGAGTGTCCTTATATCTCTCCTGCTTAGTTTTCTAAATTTACCCTTTTTAGATCACTCGTTATATATCTGTGTACGCTACCATGGGATTTACGCCACATGGTTTACACACGTTGTAAGCACAAATAAATGCCGGCAATAACTGGCCCTGTGAGTAATATCAATAAGCAGTTATCAGCCGTCTACCTTACAAGGCTTCACATTCCAAATGAACATACTGATAAACACAAAGAACAAAGCAAAAGTCGACAACTAACACACAATTGCAAACAAAAGTAAACTGCAACAAATATTCATTTGTAATAACTCTCCTCATACTTAGCTCTGAACATTATTCTTGACGATAAAATAATAGGTTTTCTCTATATCTACTTCATTTATAAATATTGAACGTAAAATAAAACTTTTGGTAATTGACTACATTGATTGGATACTGAATAATCCATGTAATGCATATGATGGTTTTATTTATAGTCTATGTCCAATGAAGTAACTTTTGCAGGAATATTTCAGTGAACAGTCTTTTGTATTTTTTTCTACTGTCATACTTCATTGATGCCGTAAAATATTGAACTGTCCACCCTTAAATGAACATCTATTATTAGTCATTAAATCTCTTTCATCGCTTTCCAAATTGCATTTGTCAGACAGTCAGTACACGGTGCTCTTGATGCCAGCAAATAACTGGCCCTGAAAGTAATATCAATGAGCAGTTCTCATCCGTCTACCTTACAAGGCTTCACATACCAAATGAACATATTAATAAACACAAAGAACAAAACAGAAGTCTCCAACCAACAAGCAATTACAAACAAAAGTAAACTGCAACAAATATTCAATTGTAATAACTCTCCCCTCTTAATAAGCTCTAAACTTTATTCTTGATAAAAAATAATAGATTTTCTCTATATCTACTTGATTTATTATTATTGAATGTAAAATCAAATTTTGGGTGATTGAATTCCTTGCTTAGGGAAACTGAATAATCCGTATAATGCATATGATGGGCACATATATAAATGGTCTATATGCAGTGCAGTAACTTTCCCCTAATATTTCAGTGAATAAAGTCTTTTGTATTTTTATTGCTTTGATGCTTCCTTTATAACATAAAATATTCAACCTTTAAATGAACATAAATTATCAATCATTAAATCTCTGTTCATCACTTCCAAAATTGCATTTTACAGACTGTCATTTCATTGTGCTCTTACCCAAAACTTCTTAATTTCATGCCATTATACTTTGTCCTGTGTCAACCATATCCTACCGAGGCAGAGATTAAACCGAGTGTCCTTATGTCTATCAAACTCGAATTTTTTAATGTAACCTTTTTTGAATCAGTCTTAATAACAGTGTGATTTATCATGGAATCTACCCCACATGCTATACACATTTCATTCTTCATTATATCAACAACGAACTGACCCTGGCTATAACATCAATTGTCAATTCTCAGCCAATCTCGTCAACAGACAGAATAAAACATAAAAAAGCATTGTTTAAAAGTACACCAAACACTGAATCGAAATAGCAGTTCTAACACGTCACCTTTATTTCACTATAGGTACTACGATTCCCTTTATAGATTATTTTGAATGTGTTACCTGAATAGTTTTACAAAAAAAGATACCTTTTATATAGCAAGTATCTTATAATCCATATTAAGCAGTAATATTTTTTACCTTTTTTGACTGTGACCAACAGTCTTGATCCCGTTAGATATTTAGCAATTCATCATTCAAATAATATGTATATTCATTCATCTAAGCATGTTCCATATATTCCCAAAATATTCTACAATTTAACTCTCAAACCAAAAGTTACTTCCTTTTTTGCTCGTTTTCAAGAGATTTCAGACAGTAAAAAATTCACGAATGTTGTGACTTTAAAGATAATCAAGCAAGCGGTATCACAGTGAACATAAATATTGATCAACGTAATCCAGTGTCAGGTTTATAAAGTGAACCTGTGTGGAAATTATGTTAAAACTTTTCAGTTCATTCACGATATGCACCCTTAAAGACTGGACTGACACCCGTCTGTCATCCCTTAACCTCATGTGCTTTTAATTTAGTTGAGCAAATAAATCTGCAATTTAAATACTTGTTGCATTTATCCAGAACAGGTGACCAGGATTGTAGTAAAATTTCATAATTTCAGGCATATCTATGCAGAATTGTTTGGCCTGTCTTGTTAAAACTTCACAGAATCAAAGGAATATATATCTGATTATTGGATATTTTATCAAACTGATGGTCTGAGACAAAATGTGTATGTTTGCTTTGTTAACCATCTGACAGGTAGGTTACCCGTCAGTCTCACAAATAAACATATAAATTTTCAGGACAATACATGGACCCAAGTCTGATGAAAAAACACTTCAAATAAAATTTCACAGTCTCAGAAATCAAACGCTTGTTTGAAAAATTTATAGACTTCCCTAGACTTCCTTGGATGTTAAATTCTTGACCAAACGGTGGCGATTTGTGCCGTGTTAACAGATGGAACGGCGGACAACGTTTCACTCCGCTGAGGTAATATATCTACACCGTTGTACACAAGTATGAATTCTTCACAGATGATGCGCATCTCCAGGTTACTAGAATATTACACCTTTCTGTAATATTGACATTAACTGAGCGGCAACCTGAGTGGCTGGAAACTGGCCAAGAGTTCCCAGTTTGAACCTTGATCATTTGGCTTGGTCTGAATTCTCTTCAAGTTTGTTGTTTCCAAAACAGAGATCCCCTGGATATATAGGATCCCCTTCCGATTTACACACAATCTATACCCACCATAGTGATTTATACAATTGGGCCAATTTCATTTTAGTTCTTGTTTCGAACATATCATGGACCGACAAGAACAATAAAAAATATACAATATATGTATATAAATCATCAAATCTGAAAATCTATGACAGTTTAAACCAAGCCAACAGTGCACCCCAGCAATTTTCCGATCACTACTTGGTAGCATTCTTCTAACGTATTTAACAACATCATCACTGCATCAATCTATTTACAGCAAGTAAGGTAAAATATTCTTACATTATCCATATGCAACGGAGCTAAAACTAAATACTAATTTTAGAAGTTCTACCACATTCAACAACATAATCAGTGTATTTTTTTCTGTCTTGACGTATCTGTAACTACAGTAAGTGATTAATATGTATGTATTTTTTCTACACATTCCATAATATATATGTAATATATTTGTATATATATATATATATATATATATATATATATATATATATATATATATATATATACAACGGAAGTTTTAAAATTATACGAACAATTTGTTGTAACTTTGTTCAACAACATCATTACTGTATCGATCATTTTTTTTTGCTTTTTTACGACTGTATCATTGCAGTTATTAAACTAAAATATATTCGTCCTTTTACTACACTCTACTTTATCTACATCTAATAGAATCAAACATATTTTACAAGCAAATATCTTTTATTTCAACGTTATCATTTTCAACAATATTCACAAGACTAAATAATATTTTTTTCAGCAATATAAAACACTACTTTCTTTTTCCACCTACACTGTAGCTAAAGACCGGGAAGTACTAATACCGTACTGTATCTGATGATCATGTAACAACTGTCACAGATCGAACGCACATGTATTATAATTCAAATATGTCAAATATCTTACTGTCAATAGTCCAGCTATCAACTGTAATCTCCTAAGTCATGCATTCCATGTACACATAAGCATTAAATAAAGGATCAACAACGTCAGTATTATTCAACATGCACACGGTATATATGTATATTTTTTTACATTTTTCTTATTTAATTTTTATACATTATGACTTCTGAGTTCTGGTTGAATTCTACTGAATGACAGTATCACGTTATCATGTCGGATATTTTCCACAAATGAAATTTACAATAAGAGCGAATCATTGTGCATAATTCCAAATTGGTCTTATCTAAAACCATATCTAGAATAATAAAATATACAGTTGCGTCAATCAAACACGAAACTGCATCTGGCTTTCTCTCTGCACTGGTAGTAGTAGTACTAATCATCGTGTAACAATGGTCTCACACCTGAGGCAGAATTGCTTTAATTGGTTAATTAGTGATATTGAAAATATCATCCCTGTAATCGATCCAGCAACCAAATGTAATCAAAAACTGTTTTAACGCGTAAATGTTTGGTGTACATAAGCATTAACAGAGGGAAAGCATATCAATTATCACCTATATATGTACAGTGTCATTAAATATTATATTCTTTGTTTATTTTGATTTTTTGGCTTCATTTTAATCATAATATATCAAGTAAGTTTTGTTTAAGTGAAGTGAATTCATAATTCATGATCTTAGTAAGTCCATCTGGTCCACAAGGATATACACAGTCAAATTTAAAATTCAATGCACACATGCACAAAAAATACATTTACAAGCACAAACATGCAGACCTGTATAATGATCTCTCTCTCTCTCTCTCTCTCTATATATATATATATATATATATATATATATATATATATATATATCGAAAGAAATACGTCTACCTAATATTTATGGATAAATACTTAAAAATATCATAAAAATACCTGCAAAACATTTGTGTCTAATTGCATGTATTGGCAAAATTTTCAAATATCGTTATTTGGCTAAACCGAAACATAATTCCGTGGCATGACGATTAACTCCTCATATATGTGCAGTTGTCACTACAACAGATCTACAGATGGATTCAAGGTGAAATTGATTCTAGGTGGCCCAAGCAGTTGTGTATACAAGATAAACCATTCCATGATCAAGGGACATGCAAAAGTTCAGGTGAATACATCAAACAACTCCTGCTAAAAAAAGGCAATATAATCTACAGAAATAAAAGGTAGATGACCACCAGGCTTGTGTACAAGATGGAGGTATTAAAAATCTGCGTATATGTGTTATTTTTATCCTGATACATTAAAACAAGTCCTTAGATAAATGCATGAACGTATTCAACAAATACGAGATTGCAGGTGGTGCCAATGTATTCTATGAAAACGGGAAGGAAGGTGGCGCCACCTATCTGGTCTACAAGAAAACTCCACGGTGGATCGACATGCCAAATTGCAGACCAATACACTAAATCACTCCTGAGATATGAGTAATTTTCACCCAAGGCAAACGCACGAATGGACGCCAAGGAAAAACGATTCCAGATGGCGCCACCAGTCTTCAGAACAAGATGAAGGTATCCAAGATCTATGAACATGTATAATTTCAGCCCAATGCGGCAAACCATTCCTGAGAAAAATGCATAAATATATTCTACGAAAACGGGAATGTAAGTTGAGCCACTTGGCTTGTCTACAAGAAAATTTTCCAAGATGGACATGCCAAATTTCAGATCAAACCATTAAACCACTCCTGAGCAGGTTTGGGTTCAAATGCAATTGACTTTGCTTTTGGAAATGTCACATTTGCATTTGAATTTAAATGGAAAGTGACCCAATTATTATGATGGGTTTCGGAAAGATCGGTCCAAGGGCCTCCGGGGAGTTCTACGGAAACGAACGCGGTGGCGGCGGCGGAAACTACGCGAAAATATTGTCTTACAGCTGTACACAGCAACAACAGATGTCAAACTAAGCCGATTATGTTGCAGTTCATTTAAACCAGGCGCTAATTCGACAGCAATTTGAAGAGCCTTCAGATCTCTTTCTTCATACTGCTGTTCTGCAGGCTGTCTTCTTCGTCCTAATATTGCTGTCTCTTGCTGTGACTGGTCAGGAAGACGTATGGTCACCTGGTCAGCGGCTGGTACACTGAAATCTGAGGAGCAAATAGATAATAAGGAATAGTTTTATAGAAACATTCACACATTTTTCACTTTTTGAGGTAAACGTTAAACTTTACTTATTTTTATTTTTGCTCAGCCTTGCAGGGCTATAGCGACGGGCCCTTGTCTGTTAGCAGTGCACAAAATATAACTGTCAAACCTGGGAAATTCTAACTTTGATCTTAGACGTCTTAATAACTTGGTTTGGTCACCTTAATGTTCCGTTCATCTTGGATACATGTATCCGTTATGTAAGAATGGTGTTGCTCAAAATAATTTCTAATGTGTTTTCTTTATGCGTAATTTTAGTTTCGGGACAAACCATCATCAATCATGTCAAAGTATTAGTAATCATGTGGTTTTTCCTGGAACATAAAGGAAAATAAATTACTTCATTTAGATATATATCCCCGTCTTCAATTTTTTTTACAAACTCAAGGATATGGCTCTGATCGTTCCCCATTCACGGCACCTATTGAATATTGAAAGTCCAATTGCATTAATTGTTGCATGAACTACCTTGAAACTTAAGATGCATGTGGATAACTTATTGATCTATGGCGATTCATTGAATATTCCCGGTTGCATGACATGAGGTTCTTTCATTTAAACTTGTTTAAAGAAGCAAAAGTCCGAGTCCGACATCTATAACTGAGAGATTAAAGAGGAGTAATTGATGTAAAACGAATCTCTACATTATCAACATATCAGAAAAATATCAAAAGAAATTAACATCCCTATATCATTACAACTATAAAAATCAAGATTATTTATTTGAACATTTGCAACAATCTCTAAAATTTGAACAAGAAATTATATGTAGCTGTTTATCTGGATATAAGTATGGTGATCCACCACCACCAAACACACAAGAATACAAAGAGATTAGACCTGCTAACTATTTCACTAACTACTGCCGTAGATGTGTCTCTACGATTTCCCACTGTGTGGGTTTTTAAGTCTATTATATGGGAAAAACAGGCGTGAGCATAACCTATACAAAGAAGCAGTTTTTAACGTGCTGCTGAGAAATAATCCACTATCATTTCAAAATATGCAAGCGTGAACAGTCTACATTTCCATAAATCTATAAACAAGAATTGATCTTATCATAAATCAAAACATGATAGGAAATTTATTATTTTTTATGTAAAAGAAAGATTTAAAAGTTTAATCTCACACAAAAGGAACACTTCACCTTTATTCGTAAAGTGAAATGAATTTACTCACTCATCACAGTGTCAACGACACTACTCTGATGACAATTTATTAAACAGTCAAAGAAAACACGGCTATCATACGGACGTCTCATTTCAAGATGATCCAACAGTGCCGAGACTTGCTGATGTCGAGGACGATTACCAGCCTGAAAAAAACAACAGTGGCTACTAAAAACCTCTCTCTCTCTTTCTCTCTCTCTCTCTCTCTCTTCTTTGCATATTCTCTCTCTCTCTCATCACTTTACCTGTTTTATCTTACTTTTTATCTTTCTGTCCCTCTGGACTATTTTTCTTTTGTCTCATCTCTCGCCTCGTCCCTCTCTCTCGCTACTTCTTCATTATATTGCCCACATGTTGTATTAAACTCATTTGTTATTTCTTTATTATTATTTTTCTCACGTCTTCCATTAAAAGCTTCAAAATTAGACATCAATCCAAATGTCTGTTTAAGTTACCTGTATACTTTCCTGCTTTATCCGATCCACTATTCCATTCTGACGAAGATATTCCCAAAACATATCTGCCTCCAAATCAATATTTGTACACATAAACACTCGCGTGCTACGCATTTTTCTGCGCAGTTCATCTTCTCCGATCGCCCAATGAAGATTCTGTGCCATGACGCCCTGGTCCTGTAATTTAATTTAACAATTTGGTAATTTGTCAGAGAGTGAAAGTGTGATCACAAGAGGAGTATCCTCTTTGTCTGTCCTGCATGTAAATGTACAGGCCATTGTGCACCCATGCTGACTACATGCGATCGCATTTGTATTGGTATTGTATTACTAAACATTAAACAGCCCAAAGAAGTTATATCAATTATCAATATGAAAAATTCACCAAATAAATAGGAAATAAAATACCTGAAAGGATGTTAGTCCTTTAAACGGCTAAGTCAATCTTTATAGTACGCTCGCCATTCGAGGGGAAATCCTGATAGCGCGCTCGCCTTTCAAAGCGAAATCTCGATAGCACGCTCGGCATTCGATGTCACGACCCCGACGGGTTGGACTTTCCCGGTTCTTTGAAACGGTGGACTAAACCGGCTGAAGCTCACACATACACTCAAACGGATGAGTAAGACGTGTAACATAATAAGTAAAAGTACAATAAAAAATAAACTTACAATTCTAAGGAGACGCATTCCACGTACATGGTACAAAAATCAATAGTGTCCATATAAATACACAAATGCACAGAGTCCTGATTAATCCTGAATGCACACTACACAGAAAGCCCGCCTGCCACCAAGGCTGCTGGTCACATGATCGTCGCAAACGAGAGTTAAGAAAGTACTCCCCTTGTCCTGGTAGTTATTCACACAATACACACGGTATACATGCGCTTCTCGCCGTCCAACAAATCACTGGTTTAACACATTCTCTATCCTCGAGGTACTCGCTTCACAGAATCACTGACAGATATCGATAGGCTCACAGCCTTCACTGTAGCCTAACTCAGACAATGTCTGTCACCCTGGATTAATCCATTTAACCCTACACTAATATGCCACCGCACACGACAATTTTCGGTACCATACACACAGATCAGTGTATCAATTGTCCTTGTCTGCTCGCTGGCCTTCACAACGGTAGATACACATCGGCTGTTTACAAGTCCTCTGAACGAAAAACTCGCAAGTCCGTAAGTGAGTTTACGTTGGCCGCCAACAGACTCTGGCATACAATACTCCGGGAAATCGCTCCTTTGCTGATCGGCTCACAGACAACCTCAGAACATCCTTTGGGTCGACAAATTGCACGACTACAACATCTAGTGCGCTTACCCGGGAGATTGTGCCTTTTCCCTCGCGTCTTCAGCTTATATACTTCTGCTGACGTCACTCATCCAGACCCCTCTTGACCTATCGTCTTACAATATTATGCGGCATGTTGTTCAATGCATGAATACTAAAATGGACACGCCTCCAGAGACAAGCGTGTGGGGAAAAATCAAATATGCAAGAGCGTTGCCTTTGAAGTCAACGGTAAACAATGTTATAACAGGAAACCGTCTAAACTAACGCTGACGAATCTGACAAGAAACAAATCTTACGACGGACTGTCACAAAAATCAAATAAAACACCTGGGTTCCCTAAACCAACGTTTCCACGCTAACATTGATACATGATATTAACAAATATTTGTTAATACACAACCAATTAAAGAAACAATCATCTGGTTAAACTAACCCAAGAATGTTCAATGCCATCATAATATAATAAACAAGTCATAGTTCTCTGGTGACCTTGATATCTTAACAATTTATGGAATACAGTTACACACCCAACAAGGACAAATAAGAAGTTGGCCTTGGAGATATATTGACTGTTGCACTTTATTATAGAAACAAATATTTGTAATTGTAATTTTTTATTCTCAAATTATGTTGGATATATTGTCAGACGAATGCAAAGATAATTTATTAAAACTAGTACTTGAATGGTTAAGCGTACCAACATTATAACCAACAAAGCTCCTGTCTGCTTTAAAAGCAAGGGATGTATATGATGCGACAAGAATAAAACGAATTTGAGAGTTTTATCTTTAAAATTTACTTTTTGAGTTTCATTGAACTTGTACCAGTCAGAGATCACTCACGTCGACAATTTTTGTCAACGCAGATACTTGAAGGGAATCATTTTATTACAAACTCTACTAAGGCAGGGTTAAAATGAATACATGTTTGTTTTAAATCCTCTTTTTAACATATCAATTATTTCATTGTCATAGATAGATCATAAATTTGCAGGATAAAACATTAGAATTGAAATTATTCAGAATAATTATCATTATTTATCAAATTTTAACTGGAATAACTAGAGAAAATAACCAAATCCGACGATATGTTTTCTTAGCCTTTGGTCCACTTTTTCAAACACGTTTAGTAAACTGAGGTAACAACAGGGCTTCAATTTAAAATACATTATTATCTTTAAGCTTAAATATAAAATCAGTAAAATCGATTTTAAAAATCCTCTTCTCTTTTCAAATCAAGTATACACTAAGTCACTATGAAGGGGGTTAATAAATAAAATCATGATGCGATTTTTTAGGAATCCTCAATTTTTACTAAAGTACTGATATTTAACATATTTAAAAAAAGAACATACAAGGTTTTCAACTCTTATGACGTTGACTAAAGTATGATTCCTCACATAATGAACATTTATATTTCTCATGCAATATTTCATCAGTTTGTGGAGACATAATTATATAAGTATTTTTACCAATATGTTTCAACAGTCTAGAAACAAAATCTGAATTAAACATAGAAATTATAACTTGTTTATGGGACCTGAATGGAACCTGTCATTTGGAGGTGGTAGAAGGAAAACCTAGCTTTATAGCTCAACTAGAGCCCCCCAGTCAAGTTACAAAACAGCTTGGCCAGCTAGACCACTTATTCCACACCTGTGCACTGGATTGGCTTGGTCTACACAATACATATTTTGATCTTCTAAAACGTGAATAAACACTACACTCTTTGAAGAAATACTTTCAATTTTCAGATTATAAAAGAATAAAGCCTTATTTCTGCAACATTTGAAAATTGAATTAACGGTGGTTACAGTACAAATACGTACCATGGTCAAATTTGAGCAAAATTTAAGGTACCGTAATGATTTTACATTTATGTTAATAACTTAAAATAATTACAATATTCATATCTAATTTCCCGTATGCAATTAAATCTGAAGTAAATATAGTTATATTCTCGAAAAATACCCTCCAGCTTCAACAGCTTCCATGTTCAGTGTGTAAAAAGCTTTCCTGATATTTTGACAAGGTATGTTATGTTCTGGTGCGTAGCTTGTACATATTTAATCAATACGGACCTAATTACTGGCATGTACACAGGAAATATATAGGGAAACATTTATGTTGAATGTAAATAAAACAACACCATAGGTTTTGATATTAGATAGCCTTGAAATGTGATAATGTTTTTTTAATGGAAAACGAAGTTACAGTCACCCAGCTTCGGGTTTGGTAGGAGAACTTAAGGACATCTAACGGTTTGTCAAATATTGAACTCGTAGGTCCAACGGTTTCAAAACGTCTTAAATATTTTATAACAAGAAGTGACAAAAGAAAGTTATCTTGCTAGAACTTTTCACGCGTAATTAACCAGGACCGCGTGAGGCTCATGCCTCGGGCCACAACTTTTCTCCGTCTACACTCAACTTATTCAGCATTATGGTGTCAACTACCACTGTTACGCAGATGACACTAGACTTTACCTTTCCTTTCGTTCAGACCAACCCTCTAAATCGCTCGCCAAACTCCACAAGTGCATATCTGAAGTTCGTATCTGGATGTCACACAACATGCGAATGTTAAATGACAGTGAAACTGAAGTAATTCTATTTTCACCTAAGGCGAAACCTCACCTTCTGAAGGACTTCAGTGTGCAAGTTGGGGACGAGATTTGTCAGTCCAAAACGATAGTACCCAATCTCGGTGTAAAGCTGTTAAATGTGATGTCCATGAGCAATCATGTCGACTCAGTCTGTCGGATATCATTTATGCATCTCAGAACGACTGGCAAATTAGACAATATCGTTCTACTGAGGCTACAAAAACACTTGTACATGGTTTAGTGCTTTCTCGCATTGACTGTGCTAATTCCCTTCTCTGCAGAGGGAGGCGGGAAACTGTCGGTTTCCTGTATTCCCTGTACTTAAGCTTATGGAATTTTTTGCCAGCAATTTGCGAACTGGGAGACCAGAGGAGAGGGGGCCTGGCTGTCAAAGTAGCAATTTGCTAGCAATTTGCGGATTTACCATAAAAACAATTGGCCAGGGGGTATCCGCAAATTGCTAGCAATTTGCGACCTAAAAGACAAGGAGAGAAGGGGCCTGGCTGTCAAAGTAGCAATTTGCTAGCAATTTGCGGATTTACCAGAAAAAAAAAATTAGGCCGGGGGGTATCCGCAAATTGCCAGCAATTTGCAACCTGAGTGACAAGGAGAGAGGGGGCCTGGTTGTCAAAGTAGCAATTTGCTAGCAATTTGCGGATTTACCAGAAAAAAAAATTGGCCGGGGGGTATCCACAAATTGCCAGCAATTTGTGACCAGGATAGAGGGGGCCTGGTTGTCACAGTTGCGACCTAAGCGACCAGGAGAGACGGGGACTGGTTGTCAAAATAGCAATTTGCTAGCAATTTGCGGATTTACCAGAAAAAAAAAAAATTGGCCGGGGGGTATCGGCATATTGCTTGCAATTTCCGACCTGGGCGCCCAGGAGAGAGGGGGCCTGGTTGTCAAAGAAGCAATTTGCTAGCAATTTGCGGATTTACCAGAAAAAAAAATTGGCCAGGGGGTATCCGCAAATTGCTAGCAATTTGCAACCTGAGCGCCCAGGAGAGAGGCGGCCTGGTTGTCAAAGTAGCAATTTGCTAGCAATTTGCGGATTTACCAGAAAAAACAATTGGCCGGTGGGCATCCGCAAATTGCTACCAATTTGCGACCTGAGCACCAGGAGAGAGGGGGCCTGGTTGTCAAAGTAGCCATTTGCTAGCAATTTGCGGATTTACTAGAAAAAAAAAATTGGCCGGGGGGTATCCGCAAATTGCTAGCAATTTGCGACCTGGGCGCCCAGGAGACAGGGGGCCTGGTTGTCAAAGTAGCAATTTGCTAGCAATTTGCGGATTTACCAGGAAAAAAGAATTGGCCGGGGGGTATCGGCATATTGCTAGCAATTTTCAACCTGAGTGACCAGGAGAGAGGGGGCCTGGTTGTCAAAGTAGCAATTTGCTAGCAATTTGTGGATTTTCCAGAAGAAAAAAATGGCCGGGGGGTATCCACAAATTGCTAGCAATTTGTGACCTGAACGATAAGGAGACAGGGGGCCTGGTTGTCAAGGTTTCGACCTGAGTGACCAGGAGAGAGGGTGCCTGGTTGTCAAAGTAGCAATTTGCTAGCAATTTGCGGATTTACCAGAAAAAAAAATTGGCCGGGGGGTATCCGCAAATTGCTAGCAATTATCAACCTGAGTGACCAGGAGAGAGGGGGCCTGGTTGTCAAAGTAGCAATTTGCTAGCAATTTGCGGATTTTCCAGAAAAAAAATTGGCCGGGGGGTATCTGCAAATTACTAGCAATTTGCGACCTGAGCGACCAGGAGAGAGGGGGCCTGGTTGTCAAAGTTTCGACCTGAGCGACCAGGAGAGAGGGGGCCTGGTTGTCAAAGTAGCAATTTGCTATCAATTTGCGGATTTACCAGAAAAAAAAAATTGGCCGGGGGGGTATCCGCAAATTGCTACCAATTTGCGACCTGAGTGACCAGGAGAGAGGGGGCCTGGTTGTCAAGGTAGCAATTTGCTAGCAATTTGGGGATTTACTAGAAAAAAAAATTGGCCGGGGGGTATCCGCAAATTGCTAGCAATTTGCGACCTGGGCGCCCAGGAGACAGGGGGCCTGGTTGTCAAAGTAGCAATTTGCTAGCAATTTGCGGATTTACCAGAAAAAAAAATTGGCCGGGGGGTATCGGCATATTGCTAGCAATTTTCAACCTGAGTGACCAGGAGAGAGGGGGCCTGGTTGTCAAAGTAGCAATTTGCTAGCAATTTGCGGATTTTCCAGAAGAAAAAATGGCCGGGGGGTATCCGCAAATTGCTAGCAATTTGCGACAAGGAGACAGGGGGCCTGGTTGTCAAGGTTTTGACCTGAGTGACCAGGAGAGAGGGTGCCTGGTTGTCAAAGTAGCAATTTGTTGGAAATTTGCGGATTTACCAGAAAAAAAAATTGGCCGGGGGGTATCCGCAAATTGCTAGCAATTATCAACCTGAGTGACCAGGAGAGAGGGGGCCTGGTTGTCAAAGTAGCAATTTGCTAGCAATTTGCAGATTTTCCAGAAAAAAAATTGGCCGGGGGGTATCTGCAAATTGCTAGCAATTTGCGACCTGAGCGCCCAGGAGAGAGGGGGCCTGGTTGTCAAAGTAGCAATTTGCTAGCAATTTACGGTTTTACCAGAAAAAAAAATTGGCCGGGGGGTATCCGCAAATTCCTAGCAATTTGCGACCTGAGCCCCCAGGAGAGAGGCGGCCTGGTTGTCAAAGTAGCAATTTGCTAGCAATTAGCGGATTTACCAGAAAAAAAAATTGGCCGGGGGGTATCCGCAAATTGCTACCAATTTGCGACCTGAGCACCAGGAGAGAGGGGGCCTGGTTGTCAAATTAGCAATTTGCTAGCAATTTGCGGATTTACCAGAAAAAAAAATGGCCGGGGGGTATCCGCAAATTGCTAGCAATTTGCGACCTGGGCGCCCAGGAGACAGGGGGCCTGGTTGTCAAAGTAGCAATTTGCTAGCAATTTGCGGATTTACCAGAAAAAAAAATTGGCCGGGGGGTATCGGCATATTGCTTGCAATTTCCGACCTGGGCGCGCAGGAGAGAGGGGGCCTGGTTGTCAAAGAAGCAATTTGCTAGCAATTTGCGGATTTACCAGAAAAAAAAATTGGAAGGGGGGTATCCGCAAATTGCTAGCAATTTTCAACCTGAATGACCAGGAGAGAGGGGGCCTGGTTGTCAAAGTAGCAATTTGCTAGCAGTTTGCGGATTTACCAGAAAAAAAAATTGGCCGGGGGGTATCCGCAAATTGCTAGCAATTTTCAACCTGAGTGACCAGGAGAGAGGGGGCCTGGTTGTCAAAGTAGCAATTTGCTTACAATTTGCGGATTTTCCAGAAGAAAAATTGGCCGGGGGGTATCCGCAAATGGCTAGCAATTTGCGTCCTGAGCACAAGGAGAGAGGGGGCCTGGTTATCAAAGTAGCAATTTGCTAGCAATTTGCGGATTTACCAGAAGAAAAAAATTGGCCGGGGGGGTATCCGCAAATTGCTAGCAATTTGCGACCAGTAGAGAGGGGGCCTTGTTGTCAAAGTAGCAATTTGCTAGCAATTTGCGGATTTACCAGAAAAAAAAATAGGGCGGGGTGTATCGACACATCGATTGCAATATCTGACCTGGGCGCCCAGGAGAGAGGGGGCTTGTTGTCAGAGTAGCAATATGCTAGAAATTTGCGGATTTACCAGAAAAAAAAAATTGGCCGGGGGGTATCCGCAAATTGCTAGCAATTTGCGACCTGAGCGTCCAGGAGAGCGGGGGCCCGGTTGTCAAAGTAGCAATTTGCTAGCAATTTTGCGGATTTACCAGAAAAAAAATTGGCCGCGGGGTATCCGCAAATTGCTAGCAATTTGCGACCTGGGCGCCCAGGAGACAGGGGGCCTGGTTGTCAAAGTAGCAATTTGCTAGCAATTTACGGATTTACCAGAAAAAAAATTGGCCGGGGGGTATCCGCAAATTGCTAGCAATTTGCGACCTGAGCCCCCAGCAGAGAGGGGGCCTGGTTGTCAAAGTAGCAATTTGCGGATTTACCAGAAAAAAAAATTGGCCGGGGGGTTTCCGCAAATTGCTACCAATTTGCGACCTGAGCACCAGGAGAGGAGGGCCTGGTTGTCAAAGTAGCAATTTGCTAGCAATTTGCGGATTTACCAGAAAAAAAAAAAATTGGCCGGTGGGTATCCGCAAATTGCTAGCAATTTGCGACCTGGGCGCCCAGGAGACAGGGGGCCTGGTTGTCAAAGTAGCAATTTGCTAGCAATTTGCGGATTTACCAGAAAAAAAAAATTGGCCGGGGGGTATCGGCATATTGCTTTCAATTTCCGACCTGGGCGCGCAGGAGAGAGGGGGCCTGGTTGTCAAAGAAGCAATTTGCTAGCAATTTGCGGATTTACCAGAAAAAAAAAAATTGGCCGGGGGGTATCCGCAAATTGCTAGCAATTTTCAACCTGAGTGATATGAGGGGGGGGGGGGGCCTGGTTGTCAAAGTAGCAATTTGCCAACAATTTGCGGATTTACTAGAAAAAAAAAATTGGCCGGGGGGTATCCGCAAATTGCTAGCAATTTTCAACCTGAGTGACCAGGAGACAGGGGGCCTGGTTGTCAAAGTTTCGACCTGAGCGACCAGGAGAGAGGGGGCCTGGTTGTCAAAGTAGCAATTTGCTAGCAATTTGCGGATTTACCAGAAGAAAAAAATTGGCCGGGGGGTATCGGCAAATTGCTTGCAATTTCTGACCTGGGCGCCCAGGAGAGAGGGGGCTGGTTGTCAAAGTAGCAATATGCTAGCAATTTGCGGATTTACCAGAAAAAAAAAAATTGGCCGGGGGGTATCCGCAAATTGCTAGCAATTTGCGACCTGAGCGTCCAGGAGAGCGGGGGCCCGGTTGTCAAAGTAGCAATTTGCTAGCAATTTGCGGATTTACCAGAAAAAAAATAATTGGCCGGGGGGTATCCGCAAATTGCTAGCAATTTGCGACCTGAGCGACAAGGAGAGAGGGACCTGGCTGTCAAAGTAGCAATTTGCTAGCAATTTGCGGATTTAACAAAAAAAAAATTGGACGGGGGGTATCCGCAAATTGCTAGCAATTTGCGACCTAAACGACCAGGAGAGAAGGGGCCTGGCTGTCGAAGTAGTACTTTCCTGGCAATTTGTGGATTTACCAGAAAAACAAGTGACCCAGGGGTCATGACGCTCAGCTGACCAGGAAGACATTGACAAAAGTAATTTTATCATCTGAATGTCAAATTTGAATGAAATAATTTTTCCAAACTTGACCTTTTGTATAAAATCATCCAATATTCATTGGGGTACTACGGAGTTCTGTAGCATGAAGGATATGGGTAACAGACACCTATTTTCAAGGTTTACAAGATGACTTTTCAGGGGTCTCCCAGCATGTCAAAAAATAAAATTCTAGGTCCAGTTATTATGATTTGTGCCCTGTTAACAAATCCAAATGTTTATTCTGGGGGGTATTTCAAAGCCGCATAGGATGAAGGATATGGGTAACAGAGATGTAATTTCAGGTGCACAAGGAGACTTTTCAGGGGCCTCCCAGCATATCAAGAAAGGAGATTCTAGGTCAAGTCATTATAATTTGTGCTCTGTTAACAGATGACCAAATCTTTATTCTGGGGAGTACTTCGGAGCCCCAGAGCATGAAGGATATGGGTAACAGGGACCTTATTTCGGGTGTCCATGTAGACCTTTTATGGGCTTCCCTGGAGGTGAGGACAGAAGATTCTAGGTCCAGTCATTATGATTTGTGCCCTGTTAATATATGACCAAATCTTTATTCTGGGGGAACTTCAGAGCCCCATAGCTCACAGAATATGGGTAACAGGGACCTTATTTTGGGTTTCCATGTAGACCTTTTATGGGCTTGCCTGGAGGTGAGGAAAGAAATTCTAGGTCCAGTCATTATGATTTGTGCCCTGTTTACAGATGACCAAATGTTTAAAGATCACAAAAGTAGAGAAAAAAAAATCGTAAAAAATAAAAAAAAAATATAGGTGGCGCCACCAATCTCCAGAAATTGATGAAACACTCCATGATCAATATCCATGCAGAAAAACATGGTGATTAATGCATTAGTTGTTCAGATACTTGAGCTTTTGTATTAAATTTTGCATTATTCTGGGGGGTACTTCAGAACCCCATAGCTCGAAGAATATAGGTCACAGTGACCTAATTTCAGGTTAACAAGGAGAATTTCCATAGACCTCCCAGGATTTCAAGTAAGAAGATTCCCGGTCTAGCGGTTACGATTTGTGCCCTGTTAACAGACAGACTCCTGGATGGCCGGACGGACGATTGACAAAAGGTGATCCCTACAGCTCAGATGACTTTCAGTCAGCTGAGCTAAAAATTGAAAAAATACAGGTGGCGCCACCAGAATGCAGAAACTGATGAAACATTTCATGATCAATATCCATGCAAAGAATCATGGTGATCAATATAATAATTGTTCAGATACTTGAGCTTTTGTATCAAATTTTCCATTATTCTGGGGAGGTACTTCGGAGCCCCATAGCTCAGAGGTTATGGGTAACAGAGACCTAATTTCAAGTTTTTAAGGAAACTTTTCATGGGCCTCTCAGCATGTCAAGAGAGAAGATTCTAGGTCCAGTTGTTACGTTTTGTGCCATGTTAACAGATGACCGCATCTTATGAGGTCTCAAAAATAGAGAAAAAAATTCGTAAAAATAAAAAAAATACAGGTGGCGCCACCATACTGCAGAAACTAATGACACATTCCATGATCAATATCCATGCAAAGAATCATGGTGATCACTGCAATAGTTGTTTAGATACTTGAGCTTTTGTATCAAATTGTCCATTATTCTGAGGGATACTTCAGATGACTTACAGTCAGCTGAGCTAAAAACACTTAATGGTCAATATCCATGCAAAGAATCATGATGATCTCCATATTAGTTGTTCAGATACTTCAGCTTTTGTATCAAATTGTCCATTATTCTGAGGGATACTTCAGAGTCCTATAGCTTGAAGGATATGGGTAACAGAGACCTAATTTCAAGTTTCCACAGGCACTCTTCATGGGCCGCCTTGCATGACAAGAATGAAGTTTCTAGGTCCAGTTGTTGCAATTTGTACCCTCTTGATAGATAACCACATCTTCAAAGGTCTCGAAAAAAGAGAAAAAAAATTCGTAAAAATTTGAAAAAAATAGAGGTGGCGCACCCTCTCTGCAGAAACTGATGGAACAGCTCATGATCAATATGTATGCAAAAATCATGACCATCAGTGTTGTAGTTATTGAGATACTGCACTTTTTGTATCAAATTTTCCATTATTCTGGGGGGGTATTTCGGAGCCATACAGCCTAAAGAATATGGGTAACAGAGACCTAATTTCAGGTTTCCATGGAGAATTTTCATGGGTCTCCCTGTGTGTCAAGAATGAAGATTCTAGATCCAGTTTTTATGATTTGTGCCCTGTGAACAGATGTTCATATCTTTAAAGGTCTCAAAAATAGATAAAACATTCGTAAAAAAAAACCCCGAACAAATACAGGTTGTGCCACCATTCTGCAGGAACTGATGGAACACCTCTTGATCAATAGCCACAAATCATGACCATCAGTGATGTAGTTATTGAGATATTGAAGTTTTTGTATGAAATTTTTGACTACTCTGAGGGGTACTTTGGGGCCCCATAGCTCGAAGGATATGGGTAACAGAGACCTAATTTCTGGTTTCCATGGAGACTTTTCATAGGTCTCTAAGTGTATTGAGAATGAAGATTCTAGGTCCAGTCGTTACGATTTGTGCCATGCTAACAGATGACAGCATCCTTAAAGGTCTCAAAAATAGAGGAAGAAATCGTAAAAAAATCAAACAATATAGGTGGCGCCACCAGTCTGCAGGAACTGATGGAACATCTCATAATCAATATGTATGCCAAAAATCATGAAAATCAGTGATGTAGTTATTGAGATATTGAATTTTTGTATGAAATTTTTGACTACTCTGAGGGGGTACTTTGGGGCCCCATAGCTCAAAGGATATGGGTAACAGAGACCTAATTTCTGGTTTCCATGGAGACTTTTCATAGGTCTTCTAGTGTGTTGAGAATGAAGATTCTAGGTCCAGTCGTTACGATTTGTGCCATGCTAACAGATGACAGCATCCTTAAAGGTCTCAAAAATAGAGGAAAAAATCGTAAAAAATCGAACGATACAGGTGGTGCCACCAGTCTGCAGGAACAGATGACACATCTCATGATCAATAGTTATGCCACAAATCATGACCATCATTCAAGTAGTTAATGAGATATTGAAGTTTTTGTATGAAATTTTTTACTTTTCTTGGGGGTACTTTAGGGCTCCATAGCTCGAAGAAAATGGGTAACAGAGACCTAATTTTGGTTTCCATGGAGACTTTTCATAGGTCTCTCAGTGTGTCGTGAATGAAGATTCTAGGTCCAGTCGTTATGATTTGTGCCACGTTAACAGATGACAGCATCCTTAAAGGTCTCAAAAACAGAGGAAAAAATCGTAAAAAATCAAACAATACAGGTGGCGCCACAAGTCTGCAGGAACTGATGAAACATTTCATAATCAATATGTATGCCAAAAATCATGACCATCAGTGGTGTAGTTATTGAGATATTGAAGTTTTTGTATGAAATTTTTGACTACTCTGGGGGGGGGGGGTACTTTGGGGCCCCATAGCTCGAAGGATATGGTTAACAGAGACCTAATTTCTGGTTTCCAAGGATATTTTTCATGGACCTCTCAGTCTGTCAAGAATGAAGATTCTAGGTCCAGTCGTTACGATTTGTGCCATGCTAACAGATGACAGCATCCTTAAAGGTCTCAAAAATAGAGGAAAAAATCGTAAAAAATCGAACAATAAAGGTGGCACCACCAGTCTGCAGGAAGTGATGACACATCTCATGATCAATAGTTATGCCACAAATCGTGACCATCAGTCAAGTAGTTAATGAGATATTGAAGTTTTTGTATGAAATTTTTTACTTTTCTTGGGGGTACTTTGGGGCTCCATAGCTCAAAGAATATGGGTAACAGAGACCTAATTTCTGGTTTCCATGGAGACTTTTCATAGGTCTCTCAGTGTGTCAAGAATGAAGATTCTAGATCCAGTCTTTACGATTTGTGCCTTGTTAACAGATGTTTACATTTTGAAAGGTCTCAAAAATAGAGAAAAAAAATCGTAAAAAATTGAACGATACAGGTGGCGCCACCAGTCTGCAGGAAGTGATGGAACATCTCATGATCAATATGTATGACACAAATCATGACCATCAGTCAAGTATTTAATGAGATATTGAAGTTTTTGTTTGAAATTTTTTACTTTTCTGGGGGGGGTAGTTTGGGGCCCCATAGCTGGAAGGATATGGGTAACAGAGACCTAATTTCTGGTTTCCATGGAGACTTTTCATAGGTCTCTCAGTGTCTCGAGAATGAAGATTCTAAGTCCAGTCATTACGATTTGTGCCTTGTTAACAGATGTTCACATTTTTAAAGGTCTCAAAAATAGAGAAAAAAAATCGTAAAAAATCGAAAAATACAGGTGGCGCCACTAGTCTTCAGGAACTGATGGAACCTCTCATGATCAATATGTATGCCAAAAATCATGACCATCAGTCAAGTAGTTAATGAGATATTGAAGTTTTTGTATGAAATTTTGGACTTTTCTGGGGGGTACTTTGGGGCCCCATAGCTCGAAGTATATGGGTAACAGAGACCTAATTTCTGGTTTCCAAGGAGATTTTTCATGGGCCTCTCAGAATGCCAAGTTACAAGGTTCTAGGTCCAGCGGTTACTATTTGTGCCTGGTTAACGGACGGACAGACGGACAGACGGACAGACGGACGACGGACAAAGAGTGATCGCTATAGCTCAGATGACTTTCAGTCAGCTGAGCTAAAAAAAATTGGCCGGGGGGTATCCGCAAATTGCTAGCAATTTGCGACCTGAGCGACAAGGAGAGAAGGGGCCTGGCTGTAAAAATAGTAATTTGCTAGCAATTTGCGGATTTACCAGAAAAAAAAATTGGCCGGGGGGTATCGGCATATTGCTTGCAATTTCCGACCTTGGCGCCCAGGTGAGAGGGGGCCTGGTTGTCAAGGAAGCAATTTGCTAGCAATTTGCGGATTTACCAGAAAAAAAAAATATTGGCCGGGGGGTATCCGCAAATTGCTAGCAATTTGCAACCTGAGTGACCAGGAGAGAGGGGGCCTGGTTGTCAAAGTAGCAATTTGCTAGCAATTTGCGGATTTTCCAGAAAAAAAAATTGGCCGGGGGGTATCCGCAAATTGCTAGCAATTTGCGACCTGAGCGACAAGGAGAGAGGGGCCTGGCAGTCAAAGTAGCAATTTGCTAGCAATTTGCGGATTTACCATAAAAAAAAATTGGCCAGGGGGTATCCGCAAATTGCTATCAATTTGCGACCTGGGCGCCCAGGAGACAGGGGCCTGGTTGTTAAAGTAGCAATTTGCTAGCAATTTGCGGATACCCCCTGGCCAATTTTTTTTTCTGGTAAATCCGCAAATTGCTAGCAAATTGCTTCTTTGACTGCCAGGCCCCTCTCTCCTTGTCGCTCAGGTCGCAAATTGCTAGCAAATTGCTACTGTGACAACCAGGCCCCTTCGCTCCTGGTGCTCAGGTCGAAACTTTGACAATCAGGCCCCCTCTCTCCTGGTCGCTCAGGTCGAAACTTTGACAATCAGGCCCCCTCTCTCCTGGTCGCTCAGGTCGCAAATTGCTAGCAATTTGCGGATACCCCCCGGCCAATTTTTAGCTCAGCTGACTATAAGTCATCTGAGTTATAGTCATGGTCCATTGTCCGTCGTCCGTCCGTCTGTCCGTCCGTCCGTCCGTCCGTCCGTCTGTCTGTCTGTCCGTCTGGATGTCCGTCCGTAAGACTGGCACGTTTCGACACCGTTGGACCTACGAATCTGAAATTCGGCATACAGTTAGATGTCCCCATAATCTCCTACCATGCCAAAAATTGGGTCAATAGGACTTCGTTCCTTTGAGATATTAAGGAAAAACCTCAATTTTTTATTAGAAATCTATTTTCACACTTCAGGACTGCCTAATATCAAAACCACTCATCTAGTTTTCTTAATATTTACCATAAATATTCCTCTATATAGTTCCTATGTACATGCCAGATATTAAGTCAGTATTATATAATTTGAAAAAGTTATTGGCCCAAACATAATGCACTTTGTAAAAAAATCAGGAAGATATTTTGTCACTTAAGACCCAAAGTGTTAAAGGTAGGGACTTTTTTCCAGTAATACAACTTTAATTAATCAAAATTTAATTGTATACCAAAAATTAGATCAAAATCTGTTAAATTTTTTTAAATATTGACAAAAATATAAAATTGGTACCTTAAATTTTGCCCAACTTTGGCCATGGCACGTTTTTTTCCTGTAAGTACTGTGGATTTAATTTTCACACCATGTATACATAAGGATTTAATCTGTTAAAATCTGAAATTTTAAAATAAAAGCTGCAAAATTAGGCTAGTTATTGAATTTTTTTGGAGGCTCTTGTTGTATTCCCTTACATTGTCAAGCAGTCCACTTTGATGACTGTAGGTCATTCAGTGCACATCTCTATGCTCCCCAGGCTGTTGACATAATTTTAGATGTCCCCAAAATCTCCTACCATACCGAAAATTGGGTCATTAGGACTTTGTTCCTTCGAGATATTAAGGAAAAAAACTCCGTTTTCCATAAAAAAAAGCCATTGTTACACTTCAAGGCTGCCTAATATCAAAACCACTGATCTGTTTTTGATCGTATTTAGTATTCACATTCTTTTATACATTTTCTATGAACATACCAAAAATTAGGTCAGTATTGAGTATTATTTTGAAGTTATGGGCCAAAACATAATGCAACTTTTTTAAAAATCAGGAAATATATTTACTCACATGAGAATTGCTGAACCTAGAGACCTTTTTTCAGGAATATAACTTTATTTAATCAAAATTCAATTGTTTACCCAAAATTAGATCTGAATTTTGCAAATTTTTCAAGTTATTAGCATAAATAAAAAACAATTCCTTAAATTTTGTCCAACTTTGGCACTGTTGATTTAATTTTCCCAGCATATATGCATAAGGATTTAATCTTTAAAAATCTGAACTTTCAAAAGAAATTGATTGGAATGAATAGCTTTTATTCATGTTTTCACACACCATGTCAAGTGTTGTTTACATCTAGCCCACCTAGTAGTACAGCCTTCACTTGCATTATGTAACCCACCCCAGGCAGCTTCCCTTGGCCCAGCTTGGCCACTACTAGCAGGCTTCCCCTCGCCCTGCACTCATCCCCCCCCCCCAGCTGGTGCATAAACTAGATGAATGTTATAATTTTTCTGTATTTTATTTTATTCTTGAACATGCTACATTTTAGATTTTGTATTGAACCACCAGGGTTACAATGATTAAAGTGTACATTTAATTGTGTCCACAAAGTGGTGTATTGCTGTGAAAGTCTGGATGTTCATGAGATAAGTAATTCCTTACTTCAGAAGAGTAAAAACTTCACCAGGTGTGAAATTGACTATTAATTCCAGTAATTAATTAAAACTGGGATAGTAATTAGCACAATGATATTGTTTGTCCCTCATTCAACCAACAGTGTGTATACTTTATTTGAAAAGATGTTTTATTTTGTCAAATTTACTTTTATTTTATTTTGGTGAATAAAATTAAGCATGTCCTGAAAACTCCAATATGCAAAACTTTTCAATAGTGATTCAAGGAATATTCTTGTAGATGCCATGTTGTGGCATTATTTTCTTTTAAAATCAGTTAAAACATTTATGATTTAAAAATAATAAAATATATGTGTATGCATAATATGACCCAATGTTTTTTACTCTGTATATATAATGATTGCAATTTTTGCAACAATTCTAATATTTTAACTTATATTTTCAGTTTTTTTAATTAAAAATTTATAAACCTGTAAATAAAAAAATGATACAGATAAAAACTTCTTAATGGAAAAAGTGGATCTGCTTAAAAAAATAGGATTATATATAAACTTAAATGCATAATTCTCTTGAAAGTGAAATAAAGGTATTATTCCATTCTGTCCACTTGCTTGTCCATCTGTAAATTTTCGTATGCAACACAGTATCTCAAAACTTTTACTGTTTTTCTTCATGACAGTCTTGTCAGAGTATTAGTTTGCAATCATATATTTAGAACTTTACTATAACCAAGTAGGAGGGCCCCTTTCCTCTTAGCTTTTCATATTCTTATATAAATGAAAAACATTACAATAGAATATTTTTACATCCACCTTCGTGCTGCCCTCACTTTTCCCTTCTCCGAACCCCATCCCAAAGTCAGCCTCAGTAAGCAAGAACAAGATGAATCAGATATATTCATACTTTAATATTTTGTATAACTATTCGTCCATAGGTACCTATGTACATACCAGATATTATGTCAATATTGTGTAATATGTAGACATAGTGGGCATCACAATAATGTACCTTGTCAAGACTAAAGAGATATTGTGTCATACAGTCACATATTCATAAATCACTTCATCAGCATAGTTAATCATAACATCATATCTGTCAAATTGAACGCTTGCAGACTACCATACACTTTAGATCCTTCAACAAATAGCCTTATCATCTACTACTGCTTATTACTGCTGTCATTGCATTCATATTTGCTCAAATATATCACAATTTTCAACCCCTCCTAAATAAATAAAAAATAAACCACTTTATTTGACTCTATTAATCCATCAGTCAGGTAATTTCATTTATCATTTACTCACATATTACATTACATTCCTTTATAATAGCCCAACATGTACATAATATTCATAAGCTTTATCGACTCGATATAGTATCACAGTGGAGAAACATTTATAGTCCAATCACGATCAGCTGAGCGCCGTGACCCATGGGTCCCTTGTTTTTTCTGGAAAATCCGCAAATTGCTAGCAAATTGCTACTTTGACAACCAGGCCCCCTCTCTCCTGGTCACTTAGGTTGCAAATTGCTAGCAATTTGCGGATATGCCATATTGTAACAAGAGTCCTTATCTTTCAGGCACGGCTATTTGGCAAAGATGAGAGGGATTTTAGGAAGACTGGTGTTGGCACTCCATATTCTTAGTCAAGCGGCATCAGTGACAATGGCCTCGAAGCTGAAAGATCAGGAGATTGACCAGGGTGCAGTGGAACGTCAGTGGAGAGAATTCACAAGTGCCCTGCCGCTTCCTCACAAGAGAGCACAGGCACTGGAAGACACCCTATTGAACGCCAGCCATCCACTAGTGGCCAGTCAGTTGATGGTTCAATAACCCCTGCATTATCAGATATATCAGAGGACAGCAATGACACGGAATGTGTGGTGTCCGAATCGGCAACGGAGGTGCGAACCCATATTTGGCTCTGGTACCCACCCCAGAAGAGCTACAGAAACCATTGCCAGATGTTACTGAAGGAAATCCACCTTGGCAGACACAGATTACAGTGGATACTGTGGAGCGTGCCATTCAGCTGGGTAGATACTTTGTACAAGTCTACTTCAAATTGCTGGGCAGCTGTGAGGAAATGGAGGAAGCCACCCCAGACTTGGCCGTGTATGCAGGGCCATCCAATGCCATTCCATATGATGGGGATGTGGTGAATAGGTATGCGACCTGCATTAAACGACTGCTAACATATGGACCGTCTGTAACTACATCTGAGGCATGTGCCAGAAAACTGATTCCCTCAGGAGAAATGGTAAGGCAAGTTATCGAAAGGAAGACGCAAATGCTTTTTTTTTTCACTTTAGCCAGTGCAGGTCTCGGAAATGTTGTTGAAGATCAGAATGGTGTGAGAACTGTAATTAAAATGAAGCGTTTTGATTTTGATTCAATTCCTGAATCAGTGCGTGAACGCCTGCAACTGGAACGTTACTGAGGCAGCTGTGGTTCATGGAATGGGGAAATCTGAAATCTTGTGTATTGAGCATTCCTATGTTTGGCCAATGTTGGGCCCTATTGTATAATGTACAGGAGGTCAGGATGATGAGTTATATTTTGTACGTGCCAACTTCATGTTTTTTATTTGTGAATATGTTGGATTTGTACTTATATGTCAAATTGTTAATGGAATAGTGTAAAATATTTGTCTTGGTTGTTGGAGAAAAGTTTTTGCATATTATGGTCATTGTGTAGGCATAAAAAGAACAGATGAATCAGTATGTGTGAAGGTAGTTTAGGCCAATGTTCACGAACAATCAGTTTCGTTAGTGGAAAGCTGAGTAATGAATCAGAAATGATGATCATGAATAATTACTAATAGGAAAGTTTGGAACAAGTTGTATCAAGAAATGCATAGTATTTATTTGATAATGCCTGAATGGAGTAATTTTACTTTTCATTTAATGACTAGCACTATTGTTGGAATTGCTTTAGTATCCCCCCAATTTGCAGGCAGTTGTAATGTTGGTAATATTTAGTTGACTGACCTGTTCATATGAGAAAGAGGCAAGGGAGCCGTAATTGCACTGATCTGTAATAATTAGTTCATGTATAAATTTATATTTTATTCATTGTGCATAATTAAGGTTTCCCTTGATGCTGACAGGTGGCTGTTAGTAGTAAAGCAGTAGAGAAAGTAATACCGAAGCTGCAGTGGGTAAATGTTATTAATATATATTTTAAAAAATCATTCCAGTTAGCAAGCAAGTTAAGAACGAAAATAGACTGTTTCAATTTGACAGAGTAGTGACAAAAATTGCATGTTCATATTTCATTTTATGGAGCGCTTATCCATCACGACTAAAAGTTATATGTAATTGACTAAGATGTACCGATGTTTCAAATATGAAAGTTTGGAAAGATGTGACATTTGTTGTGCGTGTTGAAACATGGATGGCCATAATCATTTGTAAAATATCAGTTGCCCCATGATTTCTGATTATTTATAGTGTTATAAATAACAGTGAAAACTGTAACAATTAAGCTGCAAAATGATAAGTACAGGCAATGCTCATTCCTGTTGTATGTACATGTGAGTATAAATACATGTATATAGTGTTTGTGTACATATTTAAGAAAAAAGTTGGATTAGTACATGTTAACAAAGCATGCTAATGGAAGAATAAAAGATCTGTTAATCAATGTCATTGTTACTTTGTTGAGATGCTGTGGATGGTGCGGTGATGTTTGCAACTAGGCACAACCAAAGGCTATTTGGACACTTGAATTCAAAAATGTACATGCACGTAGATGAATTAGTCATTTACAATACAACCCTGATGAGAGGAGACGGTTGAGAATGGTGTGAAGCTAAATATTTGTACCCTGACCTGACTAGGCACAATTGAGACTGGAACTGGTAGTTGGCCGGGGCAGTAGTAACGTTTCTAGGTGTGACTGTCAGTGTAGGTGGTATGCTTGAGAGGGACCAGTGGCTGATTGATGCCCCCCCCCCCCCCCCCAGTGAACTGTTACATGTCTCGTTATTTATATATGTTCCTAGATATTCGTTAGGAATTGTCATTTTTAGATATTTTTTCCCCTAACAAGTAAAGTAATTATCCACAATGGTTTCATACATTGTAGATCATACGTTGATGATATTAATGAACAGCCCTGTGATTACGATAGCTTCTGTATGTTTCTACACTGAGGGAGTGAATGAATCTTAAATCTGCTCTGCTTGGTCAAAACACCGAGCTCCCCCCTCCCCCCTACAAAATGCACCGTTTAAATGCCACTTGATCGAACATTTTATTACGGTGAGGAGTACATTTAACTGAAGATATTTTGCAGGTTATAAGCATGGATGGGCATTTTTATCATATACAGATTGAATGTTTAAAAATTCCAGTTTATATCCACATTTTGAAGAAATATTAATGTTATAGCCGTCTACACATGAACACCCACCAATCTACCCATCACACATTTCTCGCAATTTTGCAACTTTCTCACCCTCCCTGTGATGGTCGCCCTCATCTCTCAATTCTCTAACAATTTAGCAACTTTGCCATCCTCCTTGTAACGACCGTCGCCATGACGCCTTTTGCTAGCAATTTGCTCATCCTCCCCGAACAACGTTACCGTCTCAATCTCGCAATATGCTATCAATTTACGTGCAATTTTGCAACTTTGTCTTATTCATTTTTATAGGCGAAACCCATCACCTAAATTGCTAGCATTTTAGAAAATTGCCCCCACCCCACAGCCGTTCCATCTTACAATTCGCTAGCATTTTTGAAACTTTGTTAACCCCCCACCCCCCTGATCACTGTTATACACAACCTGAGTGCACATAGGACTAGAACATTTCATAAAAAAATCAGTATTTGTGCAGCTTGTTTCCACTAAAAAATGATGTAAACATTAATAAACATATCCCAGCTGGCCTTCAACTGGTTTGTTGATGCTGATACATTACTATAATAATTATCATGTTACCTGAGGTTCCGCAGCTGCCCATACAGAAATTTGAAACCAGGGGCGCGTTAATATATAGGGTTACCCTTTCATTAGTATCATGCAGTATATTATACTGTGAATTCAGAAAATATCGTGGTTTTAAAATTTCGTGGTTTTGACCTGAAACACTATTCGTTGAGTTAGAATTTATGGGATTAATAGTTCCTAGTCAGGCAATGTATTCAAAATTAATATGCCGTGAACAGACGTGAATTTGAGCAAAAGATCAGTGTTTTGCTTATGTTAAAAAAAAATACGCAGTCCCGGTACAAGCGAAAGGCTCAATGACACAAATGACAAATACATCGGCTGACTTATCTGAAATTTGTTGGGCGAAGAAAAAGTGTGTCTACTCTGAAATCAAGGACAGTCCGACAAGCTATCCTCGGAATTTTATTGCCCAGTCGTATTGTCCCGGCGGTGATCGGCTTTTGATCTCCGCTTCCTAGACTGGTACCCTGCACTATTATGGCCCTTACCAAGCATGGGGTGCCAGACTACTCAACTTTCCCGTGGAAATTAGCCCCCCCCCCCCCCCCCCCCGGTCCGATGTGGTCTGCGATCGTGAGAACAAATCCTCCGATTAACTGACTTGTGGTTGTGATTTTATGAATTATTAGAACAAACGGAAGTCAATATTTATATTCTGCATATTCATTAATTAAAAGAGTAAACACTTCTTGCTA
Organism: Sipunculus nudus; assembly: GCA_026874595.1. Taxonomy (NCBI): domain Eukaryota; kingdom Metazoa; phylum Annelida; class Sipuncula; order Golfingiida; family Sipunculidae; genus Sipunculus; species Sipunculus nudus. The sequence goes on from CM049320.1 coordinate 32,721,401, forward strand.
TGTCGTTCGTTCAGTTTGAACCCTTAGTTGATTGCAGATCCCGGGAAAGAGACTACAGTTACACTAGGCTCCAGCTCATAACAGTGTTCAACTGACCGTAACTTATCACCAAGCCGGGGCATAATTAGGTTAACTCTGCCGCACGGATGTTCTGCCGCACGGTTATTTTTTTAAAATAATGACATTCTTATAGACGAACAATCAAAAAAGATTAGCTGGGCAAAATGGCCTTTACCTACGATTTTTAGCGAGAAAATATGAGATAAAGAGCAAGTCCACATATACCAGTTTTGGTGCAGACGCACATTCACACAGTCACTTGTAAGTCCGACACGGATGAAATCTTAGTTTGTTTGCCCCCCCCCCCCCCCCCCCCCCGATGGAACTGAATACCTTTCCTCACAATTTAATTATTTTTTTTTAATTTATTGGCTACATATCGGTTTCTTTGTGTTTATTAATCAGTACCATTTAGAAGCATGGACGATGAAAGCGGGCTAACACGATAATTTATTGAGGCCCCACTCGAGTGTGAAACTGGTTTCGCTTCAGCGAAACCGTTCACTTATTAATAGCGAAACCGAAACTGGTTTTGGCGAAACTGCGAAATCATCTCCGGAGATGGTTTCGGTTTCGCCAAAACCGCCCACTCGATAATTATACTGGAAAGAAGGCGGAGGTGGGCCAAAGGAGTGCAATTCTGTTAATTATTTTATTAATGGATACTGTTAATGCCTGTCAGAGTTAATTCAGCAATGTTTGAGATATAAACATTCTTTCAGAAATGTTTTGAATTCAATATTCCCTACTATATATATAACCGTGTATGGCTAAAGATGAGCCGCACGTATCCTGTGCGTCCATGCCGTCTGACACATGCACATGTTATAAGATGGAGAGAAACAGTCTATTTTCATCATAATTTAATATATATTTGCCAGTCACAATTAATCATGCTCTCATTGGGTCTCAAAGTGCCAAGGCAAGGATCTATAGCGTTTGAGAAAACTTTCATCATTAATTTATTTCATTAATAATAAATAATTTACGATGGTATCAATATTTTCTATAAAAACCGAAACCGTCCACTTAAAAATAAAGGTGAAACCATACAGAACCGGTTTTCCCAGAACCGAAACCAGTTTCGAATTTTCGAGTACGCCCCTGGTGTACAGGATCGTAGACAGGTACCCTGCTCTATTATGGCCCTCAGCCAACCAAAGAGACAGGCGTTGCAAATCCTGACTTACCTGAAGACTTGTTCCAGCTCCATTATGCACCCTCATACCGGTACCGGCGTTCCTGGTTGATAATCCATGAAGATTTCTTATAAAATAACTTTCCTTAGTTATTTCTAGTTTTTAAATATTGAAGAATGAGTTGTTGCACAAAAAAATGAATGATGGATGTATAGATAATACGATATACTGGATCTCTGATATTCCACTGTGCATTGCAGTGATTTAATATTAATATCTATTAATCTAATCATTACTTACACACGTAATATACAGCCAACTTTTGGTAACTTCTCTGAGCAAACGAAATGCTTATTTTTATCATATATAATACATACTGGAGTTGGAACCAGTCTGCCGGGAGTACTTAAGATGGCGTTGTATGCCCGTCTCTATGATTGGCCTAGAGCAGCGGTGCCCTAATAGAGCGGGGTACAAGTGTACGTGATGGGGACGGCTGTTACTAGGAGGATGGTAAAGTTGCTAAATTGCTAGCGAATTGCGTGATGGGAACGGCAATCACAGGGAGGGTGAGAAAGTTGCATAATTGCTGGCCAAATGCTAGCAACTTTGCAAAAATTGCGCATAGCAAGTATTTTTTCAGTAAGGATTCAAACTTTGATAGACACTCGCGGCAAAGTTGCCAAATTGCTAGTAAATTGCGTGATTGGGGCGGCCGTCACAGGGAGGTCGAGAAAGTTGCGAAATTGCGGGCAAATCGCTAGCAAATTGCGTGATAGGGAAGGTTGTTACAAGAAGGATGGCAAAGTTGCTAAATTGCTAGCAAATTGCGTGATGGGGAAGGTTGTTACAAGAAGGATGGCAAAGTTGCAAAATTGCGAGCAAATTGCTAGCGAATTGCGTGATGGGGACGGCTGTTACATGGAGGATGGCAAAGTTGCTAAATTGCTAGCAAATTGCGTTATGGGGACGTTCAATACAGGATGAGTGAGAAAGTTGCAAAATTGCGTGGAAATTGCTAGCAAATTGCGTGATGGGGCCGGCCATCACAGGGAGGGCGAGAAAGTTGCAAAATTGCGAGCAAATTGCTAGCAAATTGCGTTATGGGGACGGCTGTTACATGGAGGATGGCAAAGTTGCTAAATTGCTAGCAAATTGCGTGATGGGGACGGCCATCACAGGGAGGGTGAGAAAGTTGCAAAATTGCGAGCAAATTGCTAGCAAATTGCGTGATGGGGATGGCTGTTACAAGAAGGATGGCAAAGTTGCTAAATTGCTAGCAAATTGCGTGATGGGGCCGGCCATCACAGGGAGGGCGAGAAAGCTGAAAATTGCGAGCAAATTGCTAGCAAATTACGTTACGGGGACGGCTGTTACATGGAGGATGGCAAAGTTGCTAAATTGCTAGCAAATTGCGTGATGGGGACGGCCATCACAGGGAGGGTGAGAAAGTTGCAAAATTGCGAGCAAATTGCTAGCAAATTGCGTGATGGGGATGGCTGTTACAAGAAGGATGGCAAAGTTGCTAAATTGCTAGCAAATTGCGTGATGGGGCCGGCCATCACAGGGAGGGCGAGAAAGCTGAAAATTGCGAGCAAATTGCTAGCAAATTACGTTATGGGGACGGCTGTTACATGGAGGATGGCAAAGTTGCTAAATTGCTAGCAAATTGCGTGATGGGGACGGTCAAAACAGGATGAGTGAGTAAGTTGCAAAATTGCGTGCAAATTGCTAGCAAATTGCGTTATGGGGCCGGCCATCACAGGTACGGCGAGAAAGTTGCAAAATTGCGAGCAAATTGCTAGCAAATTGCGTTATGGGGACGGCTGTTACATGGAGGGCGAGAAAGTTGCAAAATCGCGAGCAAATTGCTAGCAAATTGCGTGATGGGGCCGGCCATCACAGGGAGGGCGAGAAAATTGCAAAATTGCGAGCGAATTGCTAGCAAATTGCGCGATGGGGACGGCTGTTACATGGAGGATGGCAAAGTTGCTAAACTGCTAGCAAATTGCGTGATGGGGACGGTCAAAACAGGATGAGTGAGTAAGTTGCAAAATTGCGTGCAAATTTGCTAGCAAGTTTGCAATAATTGCGTATAGCAAGTTTTGCAATGAGGATTCAAACTTTGATAGACACTCGCGCAAGTTTGCTAGATACTCATGCTTCAACAGGCAAAAACCGACAGTTCCCCGCCTATATGTCTCTGCAACGCTCCGGACTACTTGCTTGTAAAACTCCAACGGGTACAGAATTCTGCAGCGCGAATCCTAACCAAAACACAGTAATTTGACCACATAACTCAGGTACCGATTTCGCTTCACTGACTACCTATCAGGCAGCGTATTGTTTTTAAAGTACTTTTACTTGTTGTCGAAGCTTTTGTATGTAAAAATCCGCGTGTAACCGGATATTTACAAACGTTAAATACATATCATTTTGGCATACATTTGTCTTTCACATTGAAAGCTATATAAATATCTGTTGAATTATATACACTTGATCGCTTTTATAGATAACACTGTGTGCTCCGGTAAATGGTATGCAGAAGCTTGCATGATGAGCTGCCTGATAGGACTCTGGTTTACTTTATCTTTAAGGGGCTTTTTTCACATGGTTATATAAGTATACACATCATCTCTGTAAAATATAACACAAAACACAATGCTAATCGTTTTGGGTAGGCCTATGGTGCCTCTGGAATTTTATGAGTAAATCTTTATTTTCAGTGGAGCTTTCTAGGCGGCTTGTTATAACCTTAACAAGAGGAATGATTTAATTTCATGTGTAATAAACCTTAACGAGTTATTTCATAATTAGGCATGCTCGAGTCTAGCTACAGTTTATACCGCTTGACCATGGTTTGCAGGGAAAGCGCTACAGCCTACCCAATTGAGAGTTTACCCTACGGATGGCCATGTAGCACTGACATGTAATTCTAGCACTTATAGAAACTCATTCCATTCATCATATATAGAATCTAAACTTACTGTGTATCAGGCTGCATCAATATACATTTGTATCAAGTAAAAGTGCATCTATGAAAGTGTTTTCACCCTTCGTTTGTTACAGCTGGAAGGTACCAAAGGCACAGTGGAAAAAAGTAATATCATATTTTCTTCACAGTAAATGACCAATACTTTCAGCCATACTGATCATTCAGCAGTAATTTTGGTCCCAGTGATAACATGTAGGGGTTATTTGGACTCTTCATGCTACACAAGGAATATGTAACCCAAAGTCTTTGGACAGATCTGTCCAACGATCCATAGTGTAAACTCTCAATGGAGAAGGCTGTAGCGCTATCCATGCAAACCAGGGTATTGGGTCCATTAGTTTTATATTGAAACTTATTTTGGACTTCACTCTAAAACACAGGTAACACGTAGATCCTTTAAGGGTTCTTTAAATGCATCAGGGTTCAGGGTTCTAGTCAGGGTTCATCATGGAACCCTCTTCGGAGGTTCTTTAGGAAGTCTAAATAATCAATCTGTAACCCTGGTAATGAATGTTTCTAAGAACCCAACAAAAGTGTTCTTTCTGGAACCTTTGTCAATTCAATGTTCTAGAGAGTGATACCGGACATCATGGTTTTGTTTAAACATTTTTTGCAGCATATTGCCATCCGACGGTCTAACGTTCACTCCATTTCAGATATGTTTTTCACATACACATTCAAATTTTCCGGGCACTGGGGTCTGTTCACAAATCAAACAAAGGTATCGAATTGATACTCACCTGATATGCCATGTAACAAATAAGGAGCAATTGTCCAGCCGTATGTTTTAATAGCTGTCAAGGGTGTTTCATAAAACCAGGAAACCACCCTGGAATTCCCATACATACTGTTAGGGACCGGCTTGAGCAAACGGGTTCAACTGCTTCCGTTGATGCATGATTTCATAATATAGTGGGCGCAAAGAGGGCGCTTATGGAAGGAGGAGGGGTACCTCTTAGCATAGAAATTTTTTTTAAATTTTGGCTGTGATGTCGCATTTTTATGCCCCCGCCACAAAGTGGCCGGGACATATAGTTTTAACCATGTCCGTCATTCCGTCCTTCCGTCCTTCCGAAATCAAACAGTTGTACGGACTTTTTTTCGCAATGCCTGCAGATATTGGCCCGATTTTCGGTTTTGGCAGATAATGACCAGTTACAGATCGAGTTCGCGTTTCGTCCCGGTTGACCTACTTTTGAACGTTTTACGCCTCCTTAACTTAGAAACTTTGATTAAAAATAGAAATTTTCATGACAAATACACATGTACGGGCTTTTTTTCGCAATGCCTGCAGATATTGGCCGGATTTTTTGTGTGGGCAGATATAGACCAGTTACAGATCGAGTTTGCGTTTCGTCCTGGTTGACCTACTTTTGACCATACGACACCTCCTGAACTTAAAAATTTTTTCAAAATTTAAAAAATGTTTCTAATTTGCCCCAGGTGGGGGCATTCAAGTCGATCCGACGCATCTAGTATGTTATAGTGCCTGAAGCATCATGATGTAAAATCAGTCCGCAACAGTTCCGAAGAACTGGCTGGGTCGATTTTCTTCATTCTTTGGTAACAATGTTTTATGTGCAGTTGATGTACAACGTTTTAGCCTCAGTTTTGAGTGTAAAACTTTTGATCTTTCAAGTCTGACTTTTCTATGTGCTAAAAACACAGAAAAACGTGCCTAACTCCTACAAATATAGGTCACAGTGACATACGTTATGGAATGCAAGGACCTATCTTTATGTACAGTTATTAGTTTTAGGTCAACAAGTTACGATTTGTGACTTGTTTACGGACGAACAGACGGACGGACAAACGGGAGACGGACAAAAGTTAATTGCTAAAGCTCAGTTATTTCCTAGTCCTAAAGAGCGATGGATACAGGATACAGTGACCGAATTTCAGGTTTTCAAGGAGATTTTTAATGGACTTCCTTGGGTTTTCAGTTAGAAGTTTCTAGGTCCAGCGGTTACGATATGTGCCTTGTTATCGGACGGAAAGACAGACAAAGAGTTATTGCTAAAGATCAGATAACTTTCAGTCAGTTGATCTAAGAGTCAGGTGGCTTGGCGTCAGAATTTGGCTATATCGTTACAGACCGGATAAAAGCACCAAAGTTTGTATATGGGTAATGTACACCAAAATGGATGATTTCAGAGGGGGTGCCCTCATGAAGTACCTACGATATAAGTTGCAGAGCCTAAAACCCATCTGCGCCTTGCGTATCACAGTACCCTCTTTTCGCATTAAAAAAAATGAAGAGGGGTAGGGAAGGAAAAATCACCTTATATCCACTACGGTTAAATGAAATACAGTAAATTATATACAAAAAGAAAGCCAAAGAAGTGTTCTTTTTATCATTACCATTTACATTTTTATATTATTCACCTGTAGCTCAAAAAATGTAGAATGGTCACGTGACCATACCTTTTCTCAAATTCGTGACTTGGAAAGCTACATGCAAACATTAAACAAAGATATTAAGTGTTTAAACGAAAAGATGTGCAAATATTTTTCTTGTTTAAAATTGTTGAGTTTGTGGTCCAGTTTTTGGAAAAGTATTAAATGATTATAACAATGAATAGTTGCCATAGCGGCTACTGGTGTTTGAACTAAATATGACCGATAAACCATATTTCCGATCAATATCAACTAAAAGTTCATATTTTTATCATTGCAACTTATCTCTGTAAATCGTTGCAAATTCAGAATGTAAACTTCTGGGCCAGCACAATGAATTTAATTTTATTTAACTATCATTGTCGCAAAGTTACAAGAGTGTGAGCACATTCCTAATAATATGTTGACAAATTACCACTTATACATCACCTGTTTCAAAATTCACTACAAATTGAAATATTACACAGAAATAAAATCCCTCAGACTGCTTTATTAAATAAACCGGTCACTTTATTAAAGCCGAAAGGTTACAGTGTGATGGATGAGTTGTAATGGCACATTCTGGAACACAACTTGGGTAGTTACATTTGCAAAGGGGTGAACAATCAAGATATGCATTTAGTCAGGTAGCTTACCGTCAAATTTGAACCATATTGTTACGGATCGGATAAAAGCACCAAACTTTGTAGGTGGATAGAGTACACCCGGGGGGGGTTGATTTTAGAGAAGGTCCCTTGGTGAAGTACATACTAGTTTCGTTTTAGCGCCTAAAACCTATTTGGCACTTGCTCACCGAAATAACAAAAATTAGCATAAAAAATATAAAGGGTCAGGGAAAGGAAAAATCACTTTAGATCCGCTTTTTCTGGATAGAATATTTGCAAATGATATACCAAATTAAAGACAAAGAAAAGTATGTTCCAGTCTAATATTTTTAATTGTTTTAATGTGCACAAGAAGTCAACATATCACCATGGCGGTCATCAACCATGATGAAATGTGACAAAAAATGTTTAAGTGAAGAGGAACATTTATTAACATAGTTTGTTTCTTTAATAATTCTTTATATCTTTTGTCTGATTTTGAGAGCATTGTCTATCAGGAATTATTGATAACTGTCTTTGCGGTCATTGTAGTTGAGTAGAATAGAGACTTCGCATATAGTAATGTTAAAAGCTTAAATGCCATAGCAAAATATAAATGATATCAATCTTCAATCATCCTGCCATGTTCTTCATGTGCCGGAAAATATGTGTTCTAAATTTCCAAGGTTTAATTGCAGGTGATTCAATATATCCTGTCTTTTAGTCTTCTTAGTATATTGTGGTAATTTTTACAATAAATCAATGTCTTGCATTTATGAAATGTAGCAAAATGTCTTGTTTATATATAGTGGTTGTCTACATTGGCTTAATAAATATGGTGTTACTTAGTTGTTCATTATTTCTTCTAGAGACCATGTCCTGTAGAATATTAGTCTACATTTCATATTCCTTTCTTAATGCTGCATCCCATTACTCTTTATCTTAAGACCTGTTCTCTTTTTTTCTGTTTTATATGCAAGCCTGCGGTTTAATCAATTTCACAGGCCATTCTTTTTTCGAATTAGGTAACAAATATCTTTATAAAATGATTTACTCGATGAAAAGATGTCTATAAATAAATGAAAGTATGAAAGTATATGGCCATAACAATACTGACCAATCATATTCCAAATTCAATATAAGTGTCATCTGTATCTCCAAACACTCCCTGAAATTTACCCTAAAGGTTCTTAGGTTTAGGAATTCAACATTAGCAAACACCTCTGAACAAAAAAATGTGTAGGTAAACGTAAGACAAAGCCCCCTTTTCCTTTTTTTTTTTTTTACTTCTTTAGAACTTCAGACTTATACTAAAATTGCGGTCTCAGCATTATAATACAACATTAGCATATTCATATTCACTTAAATTCACATAATTTTATAATCATAAACAATTAGCGTTAACTCAGTCGGACATTTCCTCTTATGTCTAAACAATTTAGAAGGTAAAACGCAAATCTATAATATTACTGACATTTATTTCTATGGAGACATATCTATTCTAAATGAAAAAAAAACACCCAGCTGATCTTCATCGGTCCTTATTAACTAAGTTTGTACTTTAAAGGTATCCACAGTCTCACAGTGCATGGATTTGAACAAGGCCACAAGCCAAATTTATCATTTCAATTCAACACAATTTAGGATAAGTGTAAAAAAAATGTGGCTTTAATTTATAATTCTGAGAACTGTCTTGCTTGCCTGTATATCATTCATCGTGACGGAGATGCATTAATGCACAGTCCCTCAGTGATCAAATATTTAGGCTGCTCAACAAATTGTTTCACAACCTGTTCTTTGTAACTACATATTCAGACACAGCATTTAAACAGATGGTCTCGCTGGAAAAGACGACGAATTTATGATATGATAAACATTAAAATCTTAATCAAAATGTGCGGCCGCCAAAATTACTAACTTTACAGGTATTGCCCAGTAAAAATAATGGTCCAGTCCATGTAGAGTGCGAATGTAATCTCCAATCATACACTGAGCTGCCCATGCAGATTGCACCTATATATATATATATATATATATATATATATATATATATATATATATATATATATATATATAAAACGTGGGGCCAATTAAAGGATGAACGGATGACGGTACCTTCAGACCTGAAGCTCCCTGCATTTAACCTTCAAACTGGTTTTGGTCATATTTACTGCAATAAATATTCGTTATATTTAGGTGTTCATTATATGTATATTGATTACATGAACATAAAATATAGATTCAACCGACTTTCCCACGTTTCCTTTGTAGTTGTTAAGGTCTGATAACGTTTTGTTATCCTGCTATTGTGGACTCTAGCCTGCTGAATGGGCAAAATTTGGTGTTTTTGTGCAGTATGTATTGATAATTCTGTTAAGTTTGCTGACTATTTTGACATTTGAAAATATTTTGTCTCACCTACAAAACTTTAGACTCACGCTTACAAGTATTACTGGTCTACAAGCAAAATGCTTCCGGGATAAAAGTAGTGAGACTTTACCCTATTGTGGTCACTAAAACAGAATATTAATGTGAAAAAGGCTCATTGGCTATAGCTTTCAAGATACAGTATAGGACAGATTTTAAAAATCCATGCAAATTTAGCGAAAATGGATATTAATTGAAATGGGAATCTTTGTTTCTGAGCTAACAGATCTACCTCAAAACATTATCTACTATTTTCATATATATGCACGTAGGGTAGAGTTTGACAGAATATGCTCTGTTTAAAATATCGCAGAAATCTCCATGTTTGGAAGTGGACAAAATGCATTAATGTAGATATATTTCAAAGTGACGGCACACACTGATATATTCATCTCAAGTATGTAGCGAATTGTAAATTTGAAATTGTTCGTGCCTGATATTTCCAAGGAACTGTCATGTTTTTTACCTTAAGAAGCAAAGATGCCACGAAACTGTGTCAACTATCGGGATAACTTCTGTTATATTTGTGGCGAGGTAAACTTTGCATCACAAAAGCGCATTATAACTGCAATGGTGAAAAAGCATACCATCTTTGTTTTGGATGCAAAATTGGTGACCAGGACAAGATTTGGGCCCCACATAATTGTTGTAACACATGTGCAACTAATCTTTGTCAGTGGCTCAACAAGAAATGAAAATGTATGCCTTTCGCAGTTCCAATAATTTGGCGAGAACAGATCACTGGAGCAATTGCTATTTTTGTATGGTTCCCCAAATTGCAAAAGGAATGTCAAGAAAGAAGAAATGGATTGTACAGTATCCAAATAAACCATCAGCTCTGCGCCCGGTACCTCATGGAGAAGGCCTACCAATTCCTGATCCACCAGAATCCTTCATTCTAGACTCAGATGATGATCTAGATGATGATCAGGATACAGCTGGTCCTAAAGCGTCTACATCAGCTGATCCAGAATTCAGGCTACCATATTCCTCACCAGAATCTCATCTCATATCACAGAGTGAACTAAACGACCTGGTCAGGGATTTGGAACTGCCGAAGAATAAAGCAGAACTGTTGGGCTCCAGACTTCAGCAGTGGAACTTCTTGGAGAATGATGTCAGAATCTCCAGCTTCCATGATCGCCAAAAGGATCTGGTTTAGTTTTTCTCAATGGAAGGTGATTTGGTTTACTGCAATGATATCAACGGCTTGATGGCAGCCCTTAGCATCACTTATGACCCAGATGAATGGAGATTCTTCATCGATTCATTCAAAACCAGTCTAAAAGCTGTTTTGCTACACAATGGCAATATTCTGCCATCCATTCAAATATGAAACAGCTGCTGAGGTGTATAAAGTATGAGCAACATCAGTGGTAGCTCTGTGGCGATTTGAAAGTTGTTGCTCTTTTGCTTGGCCTGCAGGGTGGATACACAACGTACTGCTGTTTTCTCTGAGAATGGGACAGCCGAGCCAGGGATTTCCACTACGTAAAGGAAGACTGGCCACCACGACAGTCACTGGAACCAGGAAAGAAAAATGTCAAACATCCACCCCTTGTCGACCCCCAGAAAATGTTGTTACCACCTTTACATATTAAGCTTTGGCTAATGAAGAACTTTGTGAAGGCTATGGATAAAATTAAAGCAGGTTTCAAATATCTCTATAAGAAGTGAAGCTAAAATCAAGGAAGGTGTCTTCGTCGGTCCACAGATTCGGGAACTTCTAAGAGAGGATACGTTTGATCTTCTCTTGCATGGGAAGGAAAAGAAGGCATGGGAAGCCTTTCGATCAGTGGCAACGGAGTTTCTAAGAAACAACAGGGCAGACAATTATGAGAAGCTGGTGGCAAAACCTCCTGAAGTCATGCAAAGTGCTTGGCTGCAATATGTCCCTGAAGATACACTTTTTACATTCACATCTGGATTTTTCCCATAGAACTGTGGAGCAGTAAGTGATGAGGGATGAGTGATGTCCACCAGGACATTGCTGCTATGGAGAAAAGATATCAGGGAAAATTGAATACATCTATGCTTGCTGACTACTGTTGGAATGTGTCAAAGGATGATCCTTCTGCTGTGTACAAGAGACAGGCAAATAAGCGCTGTGCAGATACTGAATAAAGCCGGAACATTGTTGTTTTATGTTATTGTTTAGCTTGTAATTTGTTTCATATTCAATCAAAATATATCATAAGACAGTTTAACTTAATCATTGTCAGGTTAGACACTGGAAAGTTTACAATTTTTAGAATATGTTTTCTCTGAAATTATGTAAGATATATACATCTATTGTTTAATATAATTACGCCCGAGTATCTTTGTAATAAAACTTTACCATTAAATATCTTAAAATCATTAGCCAACCAGCACTTTGATCATTTCTTTTACAATCCATCTCATTAAAGCAAGTAAGATTCAGCCATTTTAATCTTTGAAGCAGATATTTTCCAAAATTTGTAGACCGGTGTAACATGGCGGTCTCATCACCATAATACATCATTAGTATATTCATTATTCCTAATTCAATAATTATAAACAATATTGTAAGTGTAGACAGACATTTTCTTTAGTGCTATAAAAAAAATTAGTATGAACTAGTTTTTTATGTATACAATTTGTAAAAATATACTGAATTCTTTGATTTAGTCTTTTCCTGGCAAATTGAAGTTGTAATCAGTAAATTAATTTCATTTCATAATAAATTAGGAATTAGTTAGTAATATAAAATTATCAGCGATGTATTAATTGATACATGTACAAACCATTATCCAATCTCAAACCATAAAAATACTATAACAGATGACTTAACGCCACTTGAAGCTCCGTCTTATTGAAACTTGATCTAAATTGCTACCATCGATAATTTTACTGCAATTTATTAGTTTCTTGGAAATGTTAATTATTCCAAACATATAATACATAACGGACGTTCAAGAACCACCCATTCGCTTATTATATACTCAATAAGTCCATGGATTTGCTTGTAGCTCTTTTTCCTCGATATTATTTTGGCTATGTGTAAACAAATATTACTTCATGACACATTTTCATTATCGCATTTACTATATTTTATAATCGAGATGTATTTGTGCCCTGATAATTAATGATCAAATGTGTGGACAATTCAATAAATTGATTTAATTTTTTCTTCCTCAATACGACTTCGGAAAAGGATGGTTTCACTGGAAAAGTCTATATATACTAGTATAATCCCTAAATATTTTAATTATATTGGTGTTTAATCTTTATAATCCTAACCATTGTGCAATTTTAATTTTGTTATTGAAATGATACATTTCGTAACTTCTCCAATATTTTCACTTCAGAACATAGGGGCATTTAAACACACTCAAAAGATACAGTTTCACATTAATGGATGACGTGACCTTTTGACTTTTTTCGACCTACAATTATACTTCATCAAGATTTAGTCACAACTTCTGCGATAACTATTCATGATTTTTTCATAATTGTGTTCTTTTTATATATATTGATTAATTTAAAATGAGTTTTACAGTAAATTGAGTTTACAACATTACGTTTAAAGTTGTAAAACTTGTGAAATTTTACGTAAAATCCTGTAATTTTGGATACGGGCCTGCTGAAAGAACCAGAAACCGAGTTCGGGTGGGCACCCCCTCAAAAATGATCAGGATTGACCTGCAGATACTTCATACCAAATTCAGTGCTTTTATCCGGCGTGTAACGATAATTTCGTTAAGCCACCTGACTATAAGAGGTAGCCCATTGGTCATGACGCTTAGCTGACTGGGAAGAGATTCACAAAAGGAAATTTTATCATCTGAATGGTAGTATATACCCATTCAGCGAAGCATCAAACAGATAAACAAAGAGGCCAAGATTGTGTCTGTATTTATATATCTAAAAAATAGAGAAAAAAATGTGTAAACTTTAAAAAAATTACAGGTGGCTCCACCAGTCTGCAGAAACTATTAAAAACACTTAATGGTCAATATCCATGCAAAGAATCATGGTGATGTCTGCATTAATTGTTCAGATACTTCAGCTTTTGTATCAAATTTTCCATTAATCTGAGGGAAACTGCGCAGTCCTATAGCTTGAAGGATATGGGTAACAGAGACCTAATTTCAGGTTTCCACAGACACTTTTCATGGGCCTCCTTGCATGACAAGAATGAAGATTCTAGATCCAGTTGTTACGATTTGTACCCTGTTGACAGATAACCACATCTTTAAAGGTCTCAAAAATAGAGAAAAATCGTAAAAATTGAAAAAAAACAGAGGTGGCGCACCCAGTCTGCAGAAACTGATGGAACACCTCACGATCAATATGTATGCCAAAAATCATGACCATCAGTGTGGTAGTTATTGAGATACTGCAGTTTTTGTATCAAATTTTTCATTATTCTGGGAGATATTTTGGAGCCTTACAGCTTTAAGGATATGGATAACAAAGACCTAATTTTTAGGTTTCCATGGAGACTTTTCATGGGTCTCTCTGTGTGTCAAGAATGAAGATTCTAGGTCAAGTTTTTTATGATTTGTGCCCTGTTAACAGATGTTCATATCTTTAAAGGTCTCAAAATTAGAGAAAAAAGTTCGTAAAAAACCCGAATAAATACAGGTGGCGCCACCAGTCTGCAGAAACTGACGAAACACTCAATATCTATGCAAACAATTATGGTGATCTCTGCATTAGTTGTTCAGATACTTCAGCTTTTGTATCAAATTTTCCATTATTCTGAGCTGTACTTTGGAGTGCCATGGCTCAAAGGATATGGGTAACAGAGACCTAATTTTAGAGTTTCATGGAGACTTTTCATGGGTCTCCCTGTGTATCAAGAATAGAGATTCAATGTCTAGTCATTACAATTTGTACCCTGTTGACAGATAACTACATCCTTAAAGGATTCTAAAATAGAGAAAACAAATTGTAAAAATTTGAAAAAAATACAGGTGGCCCCACCAGTGTGCAGGAACTGATGGAACACCTCTTGATCAATGTGTATGCCAAAAATCATGACCATCAGTGTTGTAGTTATCGAGATGTTGCAGTTTTTGTATCGAATTTTCCGTTTTTCTGGGGGGGGGGGGTAATTGGGAGCCCCACAGCTGAAAGAATATGGGTAACAGAGACCATATTTCGGGTTTCCATGGAGATTATTCATAGGTCTCTCACTGTGTCAAGAATGAAGATTCTAGGTCCAGTATTTATGATTTTTGCCCTGTTAACTGATGTTCACATTTTTAAAGGTCTCAAAAATAGAGAAAACAATTCGTAAAAAAAAAAAAAACGAAAAATACAGGTGGAGCCACCAGTCTGCAGAAACTGATGAAACATCTCATGATCAATATGTTTGCAAAAACTCATGGCCATCAGTATTGTAGATATTGAGATACTGCAGTTTTTGTATCAAATTTTTCATTATTCTGGGGGGTATTTTGGAGCCATACAGCTTAAAGGATATAGGTAACAGAGACCTAATTTCAGGTTTCCATAGAGACTTTTCATGGGTCTCCCTGTGTATCAAGAATAAAGAATCTATGTCCAGTCGTTACGATTTGTACCCTGTTGACAGATAACTACATCCTTAAAGGTCTATTACCTATGAAAAGCTATTGGGCCTCAAAGTACCCCCAGAATAGTCAAAAATTTCATACAAAAATATCAATATCTCATTAACTACATCACTGATTATCATGAGTTTTGGCATACATATTGATCATGAGATGTTTCATCAGTTTCTGCAGACTGGTGGTGCCACCTATATTTTATTCAATTTATCGAATTTCTTATCTATTTTGTAGACCTTTAAGGATGCTGTCACCTGTTAACGTTGCACAAATTGTAACAACTGGATCTAGAATCTTCATTCTTCTCACGCAAGGAGGCCAATGAAAGGTGCTTGTGGAAACCTGAAATTAGGTCTCTGTTACCCATATCCTTCAAGCTATAGGACTCTGAAGTATCCCTTGGAATAATGGAAAATTTGATACAAAAGCTGAAGTATCTGAACAACTAATGCAGAGATCAGCATGATTCTTTGCATGGATATTGACCATTAAGTGTTTTTATTAGTTTCTGCAGACTGGTGGAACCACCTGTATTTTTTTTATTATTTTTGAGATATATAAATACAGTCACAATCTTAGCCTGTTGGTTAATCTGTTTGATGCTTCAGTTGAATGGGTATTTAATACCATTCAGATGATAAAATTTCCTTTGGCAAATCTCTTCCCAGTCAGCTGAGCGTCATGACCCATGGGTCACTTGTATGGTTAAAAGTCATATGAGCAATGTTTGGTAAAGGACAATATATTTTATAAGAAAACATGAAAATCAAACACTGCTATAATCGAAATTCCATAAATCTGCCGTTTTGAAAATAATTTCAGTTGGCACTTATTTAAAACTACTTGCTCCAGAAATAGTTAACTTTCATATAAAGCCGAAGTGTGCAAACATGTATTTTCTGACATCAGTGAGAAGAAAAGGAGAAACGTTTTGACTCCCAGAGCTATGTCAGCTGCAGGCTTATACCGGTTAAACTATTACATGATCAATATGCCCATAAAATATGATGCCCATAGCCCAAGCAGCTCCAATTATATATACATGCATATAAACGCTTTATATTGGCGGTATTTAGAGTTTCCTGGACACAACGTTTGAAAATATTTTAACTCAATTCATTTTATATTTATTTAATCACTCTTTAACTAATGAACAATTGACCATCTTAAGAGGGTTTACCCGGCAACAAATGGATATCACATTTTGGCTTGTATTACCAGGTCAAACAAAGATGGCGCCACATGCACCTTGCATACATATACCAGGAATATGGACAATATAACTGTAAAATTTGGAGCCGATAGTCGCTGCTAATCCTGGGATATTTTGTGAAATTACATTATATTTTTCGCACACACGATTTTGTCATATATTGCAATCAATCGCCAAACAACCTGAACAGTCAGAAGCGGATACATGAATTAAGAATAAGGAGGGGGTCAAACTGCGTGGCCGCGAAGTGGGTGAGCCGAGGCGCGAAGCGGCGAGGGGAGGGGGTAGGATTGGGAGGGGGGTAATTTTTTAGAAATTCATGTTGTAATCGTGCATCTGGGGTAGCTGAAATGCAATTTAAATCAAGACAAACAATGGAAATGTTCTATACACTTGGTTTTTAAATTTCATTGTTTGTACTATAAGTTTTTTTCCAAGATTTATTTTTTTTTGTTAGGTCGTAAAAATTGGGGAGGGGGTGCGTTTTCTGCGCCCCCCACCCCTACATCCGCCCCTGACAATATAAGTGCGACTACTTAATCTTTGCACGCTGATCACCCTAAGGATGTAGCTGATAGATTTAATGATCCAATGCAAAATGTTTGTTCAACTACCTTGAACACAAATAGGTGTGGCTTTCAGATTGTTCAAAATCATGTTTTTGTCCTTTCACTCAAAATATACGTCAACGTGACCAAATTTTTGGTTTCCGTGGATATTACACAAGGGCTTTCCTTGGTATTTTGATAAAACTCCATGCATGTACAATTGGTTAAATTTGTGCCATGTAAACGGACGGACAGCTAGAAGACCGAACGACCAGACGAACAGATGTCGGACTACGGAGAACAACATTACACACCCTGTAGGTGCATGGTAGTGCGAACAACATTACACACCCGCTAGAGTATGGTGCGAATATTACACGCCCGGTAGGTGGACAGTGCGAACAACCATACAAGAACGGTAGATGGATGGTACGGACATTACACGCCCTGCAGGTGCAAGTGCAAACAACAATACACACCGGTAGGTGGATGGTGCGAAGAACATTACACACCCGGTAGTTGGATAGTACAGACATTACACGCCCGCTAGGTGGATAGTGCGGACGTTACACGCCTGGTAGGTGGATAATCGGGCATCAATACACACTAGGTATTTGGATGGTTCGGACTTTACACGCCCGGTAGATGGATAGTGCGGACAACATTACAAACCGGTTAGGTTGACAGTGCAGACATTACACGAATGGTAGGCGGACAGTGTGGACAACATTACACGTCCGGTAGGAAGATGGTGCGGACAACATTACACACCAGGTAGGTCGGTGGTGCGGACAATATAACACGCCCCGTATTTGGATAGTGCGGACATTACACGCCCGATAGGTGGACAGTGCGGACATTACACACCCAGTAGGTTGATGGTGTGGACATAATAACACAGGTGGATTTCCAAGGAAAGTTCATCAGGACTCATCTGAATGACAAGCATATTTTCCACGGTCTTTGTTACAAGCCAATGCTCGGACATCCGGGTGATGGAGAAAGGCACGAAGCACAACTAGTCATGCAAGACATCAGAAACGCCATGGTATATCCCCAGGCCTTGGATAATTCCTCTCTGTTATTGATAACAGATAAAACAATCCGAGAAAATCGATCTTACCTCACTGGAATGTGTGTGTGTATTTATATAAAACGGATATGGAAGAATACATAATTCAGTATTAAAAACAAGGGACCTATGGGTCACGACGCTCAGCTGTTATATATGATAAAAAAATATTATTTAGAAATGAGGCACATGCTGGTTTTGTGTGGTTATAAATATAAGCTGTATTATGAGTTGTTGTTGTTTAGCTTATGTTTGATTTTGATAGTACCTTTGGAGACAGGGAAGAGGATTGATTTCATTTATTTTATTAACAAATGGAGTACTATTGTCACACAGATTTTGACTTGGCCATATAACTTATAAGCAGAACATATAATATAAGAGTTTAACTATTTATTAAAAAAAATTACAAATATTGTCTCAAATATAATTTTTATAAAAAATAATAAGAGAATCATATGATTTTTTTAAATGAAATATAACTGATATGATTATTAAAATAATATTAAAGAATATATTCATGAATGCATTCATGAATACATGTTCAAAGTATTTGCACGAGTATTCATATACTTTCATTTTTACCTAAATTCCTATTCTTTATGCAAGAAATTTTATAATGGAGTACATAATCATATTCATATTTAAATACAATTACAAAGTATTCGCACCATGTCTGGTATTTATTCAGTTTCACCAACCAATGATGTTGAGAATCCAGAATATGCAAAATTCACACATTTAAATAATGATCATAAGTACCTGGTTTTATGACTTTTATTTATATTAAAAAATAACTGTAAAAAATTCATTTTGGACTAATTTCACATCAATGTACACACTAGACACAGTAGGAATCTAGATTAATATTATCAACTGCATCTTTGTCTATCATTAATTTCCTTCATATAATCCCTAATGATTAGTAATGAATAATATGATTTACTACTTTATCATTAAAATTGAACTGAAAAATGCCATAGGTGACTGCATGGTGTTATTTGGAATATGTGACATTCTACCCATCGATACAAGATTCTTATATCATCAGTAACTGCAAGTTAATTTCCTGTTATTATAAACTAACAAATTCCTTTTCTATTTTTCTTTAATTTGTTATTAAAAACCAATAAAAATTTATTAATTTATTGTTTATTGTTATGTTGTTGGTTAAAACTACTAGATGAGTTGGGTTGGACACCTGGATCAACTGTGGCTGGCCATAAGCTGCCTGGATTCCTGTATGCCTCGCCTCAAGCGTGCATAATTTGATGAAAGGTCAACAAGGTCAACATACAGGTGACTCAAGAGGGGCTGGAGAGAGCCAAAGTCTGACAGGGTCTCATAAAAAACATTAATAAAAGCTACAATTTTTGGCTAATTTCTTTCAGCTTTCTAAACTAAAAAGCTGAAATCCTAATGTGTGCATGATATGAAAATTATATCAACAGTGCTCACAGGACACAAACGTGCCATGGTCACAGTTGGGCAAAATTTAAGGTACTAATTTTATATTTATACTAATAACTTATAAAATTTGAAAAATTCAGAACTAATTTTGGGTATTCAATTGAATCTTGATTAAATAATGTTACATCCCTGACAAAAAAATCTCTAGCTTCAGCAATCCCCTTGTTAAGGGAGTAAATATATTTCTTGATTTTTTACAAAGTGCATTATGTTTGGGCCCATTACTTAAAACAATTACGCAATACTGACATCATTCTGGCATGTGCATAGAGAATGAAAAATATGTATATTATTTATGATTAAAGTCAGATCAGTGGTTTTGATATTAGGCAGTCTTGAAGTGTAACAATGGGTTTTTAATGGAAAAATGAAGTTTTTCATTAATATCTCGAAGGTATTAAGTCCTAGTGACCAAATTCTTGGCATGGTAGGGGATTTTGGAGACATCTAACTGTATGCCGAATTTAAGGAACTAAGAGCTGAAGCTGGGGAGCTGAGCTCTTGCAAACTGCATAACACTAGCTTGATGTAAACAATATGTTACATGGTGCTTGAAAACTTATTAAAATCTACAGTTTTTGATCAACTGGTTTCAAATTTTTGGTGTTAACAGTTGAAATGCTAACAAGAACATGCTCTGAACATTAAATCCACAGTACTTACAGGAAAAAAACGTGCCATGGTCAAAGTTGGGCAAAATTTAAGGTACCAATTTTTTATTTTTATTAATATTTTAAAAAATTTAAAAGATTTTCATCTAATTTTGGGTATACAATTTAATTTTGATTAATTAAAGTTATATTACTGGAAAAAAGGTCGATAGCTTTAACATTTTTTGTGTTAAGTGATCAAATATCTTTCCTGATTTTTTACAAAATGCATTATGTTTGGGCCCATAACTTTTTTAAATTAAAAAATACAGACATAATTTCTGGCATGTACATAGGAACTATATAGAGGAATATTTATGGTAAATATGAGGAAAAACAGATGAGTGGTTTTGAAATTAGGCAGTCCTGAAGTGTGAAAATAGGTTTTTAATAAAAAATTGAGGTTTTTCCTTGATTTCTCAAAGGAACGAAGTTGCAAAGACCCAGTTTTTGGCTTGGTAGGAGATCTTGGGGACATCTAACATTATGCCGAATTTTGGATTCCTAGGTCTTACGGTTTCAAAACGTGCCACATCTACGGACGGACGGACGGACGGACAGACGGACGGACGACGGACAATGGACCACGACTATAGCTCAGATGACTTATAGTCAGCTGAGCTAAAAATAGAGCATCTTTGGGTAAATATATTTATTTCATATATATATATTGTACAAACAGCGCCCAACAGCCGAATAAGCACAACATATGTGGTCTAAACATAGTGAAACATATGCCTACTCAGCTCTCGTGCTCTCTCCTTTTGCAACTTAAGCAGCATACAATAAATGTTCGTTTCAAGTAATAAGATTGTTAATATATTATTCTGCGATAATATATCCTGTAATAAGGTTGAATTGCCATTTCCAAGTCTGAATAATGCTCCCGCATTAATCTTATTTAGTGTGTTTCTTTTTACCATTCTGGGAAGTCCTGTGATGTCAACTAGGAATGTTTGTGATGGAACGTTTCTTAATGATTGCTTCACAGTATCAGTTGCAAGATAATTAAACCGTTATGAACTTCCTGTTTTCCTAACAATATTTGTATTGGCTAATATAACATTGATGTGTATACAGAGATTTACATGTAATTAACCAACATTACAATAACATGCACATTACAAAGGAAAGCCTTTTCATTAAAGGTGCCCTTTTGTCAGCTGAGCTAAAATCAAGAAAACTGCAGGAAAATTGAAAGTATAAGTAGGACAAAACTAGAATGACACTACACACGAAATATAAAAAAAAGCTCATTTGCCGGATATGAAATCCAAAAAGTTATATCACTGGGAACATATTCAAACAATGTTCATATCTGCATTTTTATTATTCCATAGTCATAGTCCTTAAAAAAAGTCCTTACTTTTAAGAAGTAAGACCAAATTCTCTGCACATGACAGTGTTTTGAAAGGAAAGTCAATGTCACAAAACGAAACAAGTTGGAAAAAGCAGGTTCAAGTTGCAGACAAACCTGCACGAAACCATGCCCTGTCGTGACCCTCGGAGAATATAACAAACAATCAATATAGTTATCATAATGTGCACTAGGTGGTAGAAGAAGCTTGTTGGCGCAATGCTGAATGCTACCACTAAATTGGACAAAACAAAATGTCACAGTACAAGTGCAAACCCTCCCCCCCCCCCCCCCCCCGCCTTACTGAAAATTTCAGTAGTTTTTAAAACCTGAAACCCAAGTCATGTATGTTTATATTAAGATTCAATTTTCATTATTTCATTCTTATATTTGTAACAAATTGTAATCATAGCAATACCAATCCCCTGGTACTTATTTCTGATTTTATCAAACATGATTCGTGCATTCCACAATTTTTAATGTTTATTTGATTGATTTATTAACACATAGGTGCATTTATATCCATTCTCAATTTTAATTTTTCCTGTTGGAACTGATTCTCTATGTTTTAAATATAGTGTTCAAAGATTATTGGAGTTCTAGGATTAATCTCGACAGAATATATATATTAAAATATATATATATATATATATATATATATATATATATGTATATATAATTTAATCTACAGGTTCCCTGCAATAACAACCACTAGATTGCTGTATGGTATTACACCAGAGCTTTATAATTGTACAAATAAAGAGCAGTCAAGTCTGGCAGTATTACCTGATGACTGCAACAACATGTTGCACAAAACTACGTAATCGTAAAATGTCTGACGAAATTTGATTCCTCTTTATTTGTAGAATCATATATATATATGCCCAATGTTTGACCAGCAAGTATGCCAAACTTCAAGAACTACAATTTCTCTAATTGTAACTAAGCACATCAGTGCTAACCTCTGAATTAAAACCAAGTCAAATGAAATTTCATATAAAATATTCATTATATCTGAAATTAACATATCGATAATTCATGAGGCAGTTAAAAGATGTAGTGACACCAAGGATCCCTGTCTCTGTGGAATCGATGGCATAATAACAAATTCTTTAGTTTATAAAGTGTCCACTAGATCGTGGCACCACCTAAGCAGGGTCATGCTTTCTGTTGCAAAAATGTAATTATGATGAATTTTATTTCTGAATCTGAGCCGTATTATTGAAATATTGTGATTATTAGTAGGTGCATCTTTGACCCATTGACCACAACATATGGCATAAACTGATGTAATGCTTGGATGTAACTATTCATTCAGAAGCATTAGTAGTTTACCTAAGCTCAGACAGATGGCACTGGTTAATACCACCTCATACCAGATGTATATCTGGGCAAGGTTTGATAGTTACCCGTCATCTATCAATTAATTTCAGGTTGAGAATTAAAGCAATATATTACATGCAGAAGCACTAATTTCAGACAAACTTAAGATGGTCTACCAAACATCCTGCACAGCCTTGCTCTGGCATATTGTGGGAAGTCTGGCTCGCCTTAGCAACAGAAATCTCTGTGGATTCATTCCTTCTCTGTACCCCACATGTCCAGCACCAGCAACGCAAGCAGCTGGAAGAGTGAGTGAGTGATTTTGTTGCATCAGGTGCACCCTCTTCATTGGTCATTTTCAAAGGCGTATTAAGAATAACTGAGGTTTGCATTATCTGAACACAGGTTTTTTCTATGTTGACCTAAATGAAATCCCTCTTCTTGATACAACACCTGACCTAAACAATTCTGCCCTCACTCAAAATTGGCCCCTTGGATTGCTGGAATAACACTTAGAGTGTTAGCAAGTCAGAAGAACAATTAGCCAACAATACAAATATGACTTGTATATTTTCACTTGGATGGTGATCCTGTACTGTCTGGTTCTTGATCTTCATCATTGCTTGATCTTGTGGTGTTTTCATTAGTAGATTCTGTATTTTCTTCAGCTGACTGATTGCTCTCGGTGGCTGACTGATTTCCTAAGTTCCTAATGTTATCACCAGATGGTAAGGTAGGCTGGCTGGCTTGTTGACCAAATGATATTGATGATGATAATGTGGATGATGATGAAGATGACAGCTCATATACATTTACATCAGCAGCAGGGGCAACTCGAGATTGCTTGACAGCAGGTTCATCGCAAGATGGATCTCCCATTCTTTTAGTCCCCAATGTTAGACTTGATCCACCTTGATTTGCCTGTGCTGCCCTCTGTTGCTGCTGATGAACATTATGTGCTGCCACCTGTTGGTCTAGTGGGGTTCTATATTGTGCTGTCCCCTGTTGTTCTTGCCGGGGAGCATTCCATGTTTCCCTCGGTTGCTGCTGCTGAATAAAAACCTGTGCTGCCCTCTGTTGGTCAAACTGGGCACCAAGTGCTGCCCCCTGCTGATGCATTTGAACACTACCTTCTGCTGTTTTTGGTTGTGCTGCACTCTGTTGGTTTGGCAATGGACTATATTGTACTGGTCTCTGTTGTTGAGGCATGGAACCACCTTGTGTGTCACTTTGTTGATATACCATTCTCTTTTGCTGCACCTGGGCACTATCTTGTGCTGCTCTGTGTTGGTGTAACATAGCACTCTCTTGTGCTGCCATCTGATCAGGCAAAAGGGCACTATCTTGAACTGATCTTTGTTGTTGAGGCACTGAACCAATTTGTGCTTCACTAACCTGCGCTGCCCTCTGTTGTTGCTCTTGGGCACTCCCTTGTGCTGCTGTATGTTGGGGCAACTGGGCACAAACTTGCACTGCCCCTTGTTGAACAGTGCTTTGCGGGTTTGGAACAACAACTCCACCTGGATTACCAAAAAAAACAAACTGAGATCTGTCAGAACTGGTAGTTACACCACAAGCAGCTGCTATAACCTGCTCTTGATGCTGTCTGACCTGTTCAGCCATGTAGCATGTTGCTGGTGCGGCACGTCCTGCCCTTTCTGCTGGCTCCTGTTTGCAAACCTCCTGTTCTGGTCTGACAGGAGCTGCAACAGAAGCAGTTTGCTGTCTTGGAAGGTTCAACTGAGGGGATGGATTTAAACTGTATGCTGGCTGAATGGTATTATGTGCCATTCCCTGAAACTGCAATCCTGGTTGGACGTGAGGGGTTACTCTTGGCATGTTTCTTATATTTGATCCATCAGATGCCAGCACTGGTCTGACAGGCTGCCCATGTTGCTCAGATGGACCATGGGTCATTTGCTGTGCAGCTTGGCTGGATGCTGTAGAGTTATGCCCCTGACGACTCTCTTGGGTTATAGGACCTCTTTGAATGTTTGGAGTATTTGGTGTTGCAGGTGGCATTTGTTGATAAATGTTAAAACACTGATTACCATTTTGGCCAAGGTTGTGAAAGCCAATCTCACTGTTAGGTGTTGCTGTTACTCTTTGGTATTGCTGTTCTGGCAAAAGCTGAGCAGACGGCAGTGTCTGATTGGCCACTTGTGGTGCTATGTTCTGATTGGATGGAGTAACTGCTGTAGGTGTTCTGATTGGTCCTGCTCGTTGATATTGGCCAGGGATTGGCCTGTTGTTCTGAGCTACTGGCGCTGGTGGTATAGCCTGCATGTCATTGGGATCTGGTAGCATTCCTTCAAGAGATATTCCTACAAAAACAGAAGTATATTTTAATAAACTCTTTAAAATTATTTTTAAAAAGTCATCATTTTAAACCAAACATAACAACTATTCCATTGGCCATCCAAGACAAAACTATCCAAGATCTTCTAGTAAACTGATTTTCAGATAATCCATGCAACTAATAAAAATTTTTTTTCACCCAAAATGGACCTATTCAAGGTATAGGTCACACTCTTAGTATTTTTGTTATGACCTCATTTTCAAAAGGTTTCTTCTTCTCACCCATAAATACCAACATTCATAGTCTGAAAAAAGGTCTGTGATATATTTTTTTCATTATTGTGTATTCACTTTGTACACTGCAGTGAGCCTGCTTAAACCATGGCATCCCTGACTTCTCAGTATGGGGATACAATAATTAATAACTAGAAAATGGGCACTTGACAAGCGACTACATGTATCACAGAGGCAAGAATAAAGTAAGGCATTAATGTTCCTGAAATGACATGACTCCAAAATTGTGGCATGAGAGATGTCAATTAAACTCCTAATACTGTATATGTGCAATTTTCACCAAAAACAGATCTACCGATAGATACTACATGCAAAATTTCAGGCTGAGACACCGATCAACTAATGACAAAAAGTGCATTAATGTTTTCTATAATAAGGCCCACAGGCCTAATGCAAACCTGTGCAATGGGATATACAACAGGTATAATGCTTCCATGCTGGACCATTACTTTTCTGTGACATGTATATGCACAATGCAAGTACTAAACATTTTGTATCAGAGTAAAAACACAAATTACACAATGCAAAAATGATAGTAGGTAGCATCACCAGTCTTGGGTATGAGATGGATGTATCCAAGATCTATGGACATGCACAATTTCAGCCCTAAATATTGAACCAATCATTAAGATGAACAGATGCATGGATGGTTACCATACAAAATTGACTGTAGGTGGCACCACCAGTTTTGAGTAGGAGATGGACAGATCCAGGATCTATGGACAAGCACAATTTCAGCCCAATACATTGAACTGCTCCTGAGATAAGGGCTGTTATCAATTAGACACCAAGATTCAGACTGCATGAAAAGGACTGCAGGTGCTGCCACCAGTTTATGCTACCCACAAGTTCACATGTGAGCAAATAATTATGCTAGGTTTTGAAAAGATTGGTCTCAGATGAGTTTTATCATATATAAAGTAATTTGTGACTGGATGGGTTTTGTGACCTTGATATTTGACCTTGTGACCCCAAAATCTGTAAGTTTCTTTTTGTGCCCTGTTAACAGATGGACGGACAGAAGTAAGGACGGATGATGGACAAAGAGTGATCACTATAGCTCAGATGACTTTCAGTCAGCTGAGCTAAAAATAGTACCTATGAATATGGCTTAGGTAATTTAAAAATTATGAGGACAAATGTGTTGTGTCCCTGTTATACAAAATGGTGCAAAAACATGAATGCTGTACAAACAAAAATATAATGAATGTGATCACCTGTAACAGCTTGTACAATGGCATGCTGTTCAGTCAGAATCAAACAATCAAAAAAGTTACAGATGTCATTTCTAGTTCGTCGTCCAAGATGATCCAGGAGTTTAGACACCTGGTTAAAACTGGTGTGGTTACCGGCCTATAAGAAAGAACAATATGGTTAATACTATTTCTCTCTCTCTCTCTCTTAGTCTCTCTCACTTGTGACCACTCTCACTTTCTCTCACACCTATGTTCTCACTTGCACTTTCTGCTGCACCACATCATCTCACTCTCCCTGTCTTTCCCCTCTCTATCACTCTCCATCAGTCCCTCTTTCTTTCTCACATTTTTCTGCTCTCTCTCTCCCTCCTTTAATCTATTTCTCTCACTTTCTTTCTCAGAACATTTCCACCTTCTCAAAAATGCTTATTACAGAAAACTCGTTCAGTTGTTTATTCAACAAATTGCCTATATCTTAATATTATTTTAAGTAAATTGATTTGTAATTTTCAAATAGTAAATTATGGTACATATGCCAGTACTTTATTAATCAAAATTAGTATATATCACCTGATTCTAGTATGCACTTTCCAAGTACTTGTACATGAATGGTAGCTTTTGTATATTTCAGACACTAAATGCATGAAAATAACCGCTTACCTCAATACTTTCCCTCTGGAATTTGGACAAAACTCTTTTTTCCAGGAGGTAATCCCATAATGTGGTCCCCTTAATGTCCACATTTTGCACTAAATAGACTCTGTTTCTTGAGATGATTTTCTTCAGATCTTCTTCTCTAAAGTTCCAGTGTGGGTATGCCATGGTGACAGAACAAAGTCTGTATAAAAAATATTTAGAGTCATATATACTGAAATAGACAACCATTGATTGTACACTAGTTATAGACTGTAACCAAAAATTCCAAAGGTGAATACTTGTTTTGCTGGATGCATTGGATGTTTAAAGCTATTAATGCTTAAGATCACCTTCTGAATTTGTTCAGAAATTACCTACTAGATGGCACCAACATGCCCTCAGGTAGACCAGAAGAACTTCATCTGGTATGAGGTACAAGGACAACACAAACACTGCCATCTATATTCAAGCAGCTGAATTAAAGCTACTTCCAAATGGAGAAACTGATCTAAGCATTACCATAGGCACATGTATGATGATGTATTAACATCAACATAAGAACTAGAATATTGGTAGTCAATAAGCGACTATGTGTATCCGCCGAAATCAGAGTGGGACGGGTGAAGTGAGGCATAGATTGAGTGGCAAGGGGAAATAGAGTAAGGTGTGTTGCATATTAGCATGGATGTCTGCAGCATAAACATAAATGTAGGTGGTGCCACCTGCCACAAGATCGAGAAAGCTATCCAAGATTTATACACATGCAAAATTTTAGGCAGATAAGTCAAACCAATACCGAGATATGAGTGATTTTATCCCAACGCAGACAAACGGTCGCTATGCAAAAATGGTTGTAGTTGGTGCCTGCAGTTTTGTGTATGATGAAGAACTATGTGCGATCTATATACATGCAAAATTTCAGGAGAATACATCAAACCAGTCCTGAGATATAAGCCTGGATGTCTGCAGCATAAACATTAATGAAGGTGGCACCACCTGCCACAAAATTCAGGAAGCTATCCAAGATGTATTAAACTGAAAAATTTTAGGCAGATAAGTCAAACAACTGAATTTATATTGCAGGTTGCACCACCAGTTTCGGGTATGATAAGGATCTATGTGAGATCTATACACATACAAAATTTCAGACGGATTCGTCAAACCAGTCTTGAGATATAAGCCTGTATGTCTGCAGCCTGAATGTGAATGTAGGTGGCAACACCTGTCATAAAATCCAGAAAGCTATTCAGGATGTATATAGGTGCAAAATTTCAGGTGGATGAGTCCAACCAATGCAGAAATATGAGTGATTTTATCCCAAGGCAGATGAACAGATGGACACTGTGCAAAAATGGTTGCAGGTGGCGCCACCATTTTTAGTGTATGTTATAAAGCTATCTAAGGGCTACATTTGTGCAAAATGTTTAGCCTGATTGGTCAAACGGTTCAAAGGATATGTGGAATAATGTGTCAAAACAGATGCACAGATGGACGCACTGGAGAGAAGAAAGCTCAGAGGTCAACGCAAAATATTTTGGCACCAGTTCACATGTGTCCAGTGGTCTCAGAGTTCTATTCTGGAAATGAACGTGGCAGCAGTAGCAGGAGTGGCAGCGACGGTGGCTGAACCCGGTCAAAAACATAGTATCCGCAAATCTTTGTTTTGGCAGATACAATAACATATATGGAACAAACATGTGTTATTCTTGTATGCAAATTAGGGCTGAAAAAACACACAACTAGTTATTCAACAAACAGTCAAATTCTCAAGAGTCTGCAATCTATGCATGAAATCCTATCACAAATATCTGCCAACGGTAATATTGCTGGTTCGCTAATCTGTTGAGACATAGCAAAGGGCAGAGGGGAAGCCTGCTAGTAGTGGCCAAGCTGAGCCAAGGCAAGCTGCCTGGAGAGGGTTACATAACACAAGTGATGACTGTACTACTAGGTGGGCTTGATGAAAACAACACTTGACATGGTGTATGAAAACTTGAATAAAAGCTTCTCTTTTCCATTAATTCCTTTGAAATTTCAGATTTTAAAAGATTTAATCCTTATGTATATATGCTGTGAAAATTAAATCAACAGTGCTTACAGGGAAAACAAGGGACCCATGGGTCACATCGCTCAGCTGAATTTTGGAAAATATTAGTAACTGCAAAATATTGTCATTTCTTTTGGTTTTTCATGTATATTATCATTAGAAAGCTATGAGAAAACGGCCCAGCTAAAATTAAACACTGTAAATTATAGAATAATGGACATGAGCTTAACCATTTAGTGATGCACCAAGGGAACAAATCGGCCTATGGTAAGTGTTATATAAAAGTAACATTTCATAAGCAAATAATGTGTGAAGGTAATTAAGTTTCAAAAGTTAAATATATGGCCATATGAGTTAAAAAATAATCCAACAAAGTTTGACCAATATTCCTAATTTTAATACTAAGTTAACAGTGTTATTCACACCTACTTTAAGAGATATGAATGAAATGCTACAAAGTATTTATATCTTCTTAAAACTTGTCAGTTAGCACTTACATTAGATCCTAATATTTTATCACATCTGAATATTAGGATTAAATTCCTGAAATTTTTTCTTTAAAAAAATCAAAATTGTCCAAGTCTCAACAAAAGAATTTATTTAACATTAAAATTATAAAATTCATCTTGTTTATTAGTCCTGTGTATTGAAAGGGTGGGTGGGGGAGGGGTCTCCGTTGTTACTGTTCATTGCTGAAAAAGATGTTAATTTTAAGATTCATCTAGTTCATAGTACAGGTCTGTCAACAGAATGGGGTGGGGGGGAGAGAAAAAGGCTCCCTGTGGTATGGTATTAACTGCAGACAGCCTGATCAAGCTCAACACAGTTGAGAGAGGGCTTGCCCTAGTGATGGGATTTCATAACATTATGCCAACAGCCTTGGGAGCATAGAGAGCTGCACTGAATGACCTACAGTGACCAAAATGGACTGCTTGACAATGTTAGGGTTTACAACAAGAGCCTCCAAAAAAATTCAATAACTAGCCTAATATTGCAGCTTTTATTTTCAAATTTCAGATTTTAACAGATTAAATCCTTATGTGCACATGCAGTGAAAATTAAATCCACAGTACTTACAGAAAAAAAACCTGCCATGGCCAAAGTTGGGCAAAATTTAAAGTACTTCTATTTTCAAATTTAAGATTTTAACAGATTAAATCATAATGTGAAAATTAAATCCACAGTACTTACAGGGAAAACTTCTGGCATGTACATAGGAACTATATAGAGAAATATATATATGGCAAGTATGAGGAAAAACAGATGAGTGGTTTTGATATTAGGCGGCCTGAAGTGTGAAAATAGGTTTTTAATCAAACAAGTGACCCATGGGTCATGACGCTCAGCTGACTGGGAAGAGATTCGCTAAAGGAAATTTTATCATCAGAATGGTAGTATATACCCATTCAACTGAAGCATCAAACAGATTAACCAACAGGCCAAGATTTAGTCTGTATTTATATATCTAAAAAATAGAAAAAAAAATGTGTAAACTTTAAAAACTAGAACACGGGTAGCCGACAAGTGACTACGTGTATCCGCCAAAATCAGAGTGGAATGGTTGAAGTGAGGCATGGATTGAGCGGCAAGGGGAAATAGAGTAAGGTATGTTGCATATTAGCATGGATGTCTGCAGCCTAAATATGTATGTAGGTTGTGCCACCTACCACAAATCCAGAAAGCTGTCCAAGTTGTATACATATGCAAAATTTTAGGCAGAAAAGTCAAACCACTACATGTATATGAGTGATTTTAGCCGACGGCAGACAAACAGACAGACACTGTGCAAAAATGGTTGCAGGTGGCCCCTGCAGTTTCGTGTATGATAAAGACCTATGTGAGATCTATACACATGCAAAATTTTGGCCCAATCGTTCAAACGGTTCCCGAGATATGAGCTCGGATGTCTGCAGCATAAACTAGAATGTAGGTGGCGCCACCTGTCATAAAATCAAGAAAGCTATCCAGGATGTATAAAACTGCAAAATTTTAGGCAGATATGTCAAACCACTGCCGAGATATGAGTGACATTATCCCACAGCAGAAAACAGACAGACGCTGTGCAAAAATGGTTGCAGGTGGCGCCACCAGTTTTGTGTATGATAAAGAGCTATGAGAGATCTATACACATGCAAAATTTTGACCCAATCGGTCAAACCGTTCCTGAGATATGAGCTTGGATGTGATCAGCGTGAACGTGAATGTAGGTGGCGCCATCTGTCATAAAATCAAGAAAGCTATCCTGGATGTATATGTATGCTGAATTTCAGGTGAATTAGTCAATTCACTGCAGAGATATGAGTGATTTTAACCCAAGGCAGATGAACAGATGGACACTGTGCAAACATGGTTACAGGTGGCGCCACCATTTTTGTGTATGTTATAAAGCAATCCAAGGGCTACATTTGTATAAATTTTATTTCCTGATTGGTCAATCGGTTCCCGAGATATGAGGGTTTATGTGTGGAAACAGACGCACAAATGGACGCTGGATAGAGGGGAAAGGTCAGAGGTCAACACAAATTGGTTAGGCACTAGTTCACATGTGACTCGATAATTGGTGTAAGTTTCAGAAAAATCGGTCCATTTTTCTCAGAGGAGCTCTCTCGAAACAAACGTGGCGGCGGCGGAGGAACCCGGTCAAAAACATAGTATCTGCAAAACTTCGTTTTGGAGGATACAAAAATACAGGTGGCTCCACCAGTCTGCAGAAACTAATAAAAACACTTAATGGTCAATATCCATGCAAAGAATCATGATGATCTCTGCATTAGTTGTTCAGATACTTCAGCTTTTGTATCAAATTGTCCATTATTCTGAGGGATACTTCAGAGTCCTATAGCTTGAAGGATATGGGTAACAGAGACCTAATTTCAAGTTTCCACAGGCCCTCTTCATGGGCCTCCTTGCATGACAAGAATGAAGTTTCTAGGTCCAGTTGTTGCAATTTGTACCCTGTTGACAGATAACCACATCTTTAAAGGTCTCAAAAAAAGAGAAAAAAAATTCGTAAAAATTTGAAAAAAATAGAAGCGGCGCACCCAGTCTGCAGAAACTGATGGAACAGCTCATGATCAATATGTATGCCGAAAATCATGACCATCAGTGTTGTAGTTATAGAGATACTGCACTTTTTGTATCAAATTTTCCATTATTCTGGGGGGTATTTTGGAGCCATACAGCCTAAAGAATATGGGTAACAGAGACCTAATTTCAGGTCTCCATGGAGAATTTTCATGGGTCTCCCTGTGTGTCAAGAATGAAGATTCTAGGTCCAGTTTTTATGATTTGTGCCCTGTTAACAGATGTTCATATCTTTCAAGGTCTCAAAAATAGAGAAAAAATTTGTAAAAAAAAAAACCTGAACAAATACAGGTTGTGCCACCAGTCTGCAGGAACTGATGGAACACCTCTTGATCAATATGTATGGCAAAAATCATGACCATCAGTGATGTAGTTATTGAGATATTGAAGTTTTTGTATGAAATTTTTGACTACTCTTTGGGGTACTTTGGGGCCCCATAGCTCGAAGGATATGGGTAACAGAGACCTAATTTCTGGTTTCCATGGAGATTTTCATAGGTCTCTCAGTGTATCGAGAATGAAGATTCTAGGTCCAGTCGTTACTATTTGTGCCACGCTAACAGATGACAGCATCCTTAAAGGTCTCAAAAATAGAGGAAAAAATCGTAAAAAATGGAACAATACAGGTGGCGCCACCAGTCTGCAGTAACTGATGGAACATCTCATGATCAATATGTATGCAAAAAATCATGACCATCAGTGACGTAGTTACTGAGATATTGAAGTTTTTTTATGAAATTTTTGACTACTCTGGGGGGTATTATGGGGCCCCATATCTCGATGGATATGGGTAACAGAGACCTAATTTCTGGTTTCCATGGAGACTTTTCATAGGTCTCTCAGTGTGTCGAGAATGAAGATTCTAGGTGCAGTTGTTACGATTTATGCGACGTTAACAGATGACAGCATCCTTAAAGGTCTCAAAAATGGAGGAAGAAATCGTAAAAAATTCAAACAATACAGGTGGCGCCACCAGTCTGCAGGAACTGATGGAACACCTCTAGATCAATATGTATGCCAAAAATCATGACCATCAGTGATGTAGTTATTGAGATATTGAAGTTTTTGTATGAAATTGTTGACTACTCTGGGGGGTACTTTGGGGCCCATTAGCTCGAAGGATATGGTTAACAGAGACCTAATTTCTGGTTTCCAAGGAGATTTTTCATGGACCTCTCAGTGTGTCAAGAATTAAGATTCTAGGTCCAGTCTTTTCGATTTGTGCCTTGTTAACAGATGTTCACATTTTGAAAGGTCTCAAAAATAGAGAAAAAAATTCGTAAAAAATTGAAAGATACAGGTGGCGCCACCAGTCTACAGGAAGTGATGGAACATCTCATGATCAATATGTATGCCAAAAATTATGACCATCGGTCAAGTATTTAATGAGATATTGAAGTTTTTGTATGAAATTTTTACTTTTCTGGGGGTACTTTGGGCCCCCATAGCTGGAAGAATATGGATAACAGAGACCTAATTTCTAGTTTCCATGGAAACTGTTCATAGGTCTCTCAGTGTGTCGAGAATGAAGATTCTAGGTCCAGTCGTTACGATTTGTGCCTTGTTAACAGATGTTTACATTTTTAAAGGTATCAAAAATAGAGAAAAAATTCGTAAAAAATCGAAAAATACAGGTGGCGCCACCAGTCTTCAGGAACTGATGGAACATCGCATGATCAATATGTATACCAAAATTCATGACCATTAGTGAAGTAGTTAATGAGATATTGAAGTTTTTGTATGAAATTCATTATTTTGGATTTTGGATTCCTAGGTCTTACGGTTTCAAAACATCCCACATCTACGGATGGACGGACAGACGGACAATGGACCACGACTATAGCTCAGATGACTTATAGTCAGCTGAGCTAAAAATGTGCCATAGCCAAAGCTGGACTAAATTTAAGGTATTGATTTTTTATTCATGCTTATAACTTAAAAAATTTGCAAAATTCAAATAAAATTTTGGGAAAACAAAATTGAATCTTGATTTAACAAAGTTATATCCCTGAAAAAAAAGTCTACAGTTTCAGCAATTCTCATGTTAAATGAGTAAATATATTTCGTAATTTTTTTTAGCTCAGCTGACTGTAAGTCATCTGAGCTAAAGCAATCACTCTTTGTCCGTTGTCCATCCGGCCGTCTGTTAACAGGGCACAAACTCTAACTGCTGGACTTAGAATCTTGTAACTTGACATCCTGGGAGGTTCATAAAAAATCTCCTTGGAAACCTGAAATTAGGTCTCTGCCATATTCTTTGAGCAATGGGGCTCCGAAGTACCCCCAAGAATAATGGAAAATTTGATACAAAAGCTCAATTATCTGAACAACTAATGCAGTGATCACCATGATTTTTTTGCATGGATATTGATCATGGGGTGTTTCATCAGTTTCTGCAGTCTGGTGGCGCCATCTGAATTTTTTTCGATTTTAACGAATTTTTTTCTCTATTTTTGAGACCTCTTAAGATGTGGTCATCTGTTAACAGGGCACAAATCGTAACGACTGGACCTAGAATCTTCTCACTTGACCTGCGGGGAGGCCCATGAAAAGTCTCTGTCTAAACCTGAAATTAGGTCTCTGTTACCCATAACCTCTGAGTTATGGGGTTCTGAAGTACCCCCCAGAATAATGCAAAATTTGATACAAAATCTCAAGTATCTGAACAACTATTGCATTGATCACCATGATTTTTTCCATGGATATTGATCATGAAACGTTTCATCAGTTTCTGCAGTCTGGTGGCGCCACCTGTACTTTTTCGATTTTTACAAATGTTTTTCTCTATTTTTGAGACCTCTTAAGATGCGGTCATCTGTTAACAGGGCACAAATTATAACGACTCGACCTAGAATCTTCTCTGTTGACATGTAGGGAGGCCCATGAAAAGTCTCCTTGGAAATCTGAAATTAGGGCTCTGTTACCCATAAACTCTAAGCTATGGGGCTCCGAAGTACCCCCCAGAATAATGGAAAATTTGATACAAAAGCTCAAGTACCTGAACAACTATTGCATTAATCACCATGATTCTTTGCATGGATATTGATCATGGAATGTTTCATCAGTTTCTGCTGTCTGGTGGTGCCACCTGTATTTTTTCGATTTTTAGCTCAGCTGACTGTAAGTCATCTGAGCTATACCGATCACCCTTTGTCAGGCATCAGTCAGGCTGTTAACAGGGCACAAATCGTAACCGTTAGACCTAGAAACTTGTAACTGTACATCCAGGGAGTTCCTAGGCAAATCACTTTGTAATCCTGAAATTTGGTCATGATGACGTATATTTTGTGACCTACAGGCTGAAAACATTGATTTTGAGCACCCTGAATGTCAGATTGGCACAAATCATATCTGTTAGGGTTAGGATCTTCTAACACAACATCCTGGGAGGTTCTAGGCAAATATCCTTGTAATC
This sequence comes from Sipunculus nudus, assembly GCA_026874595.1. Taxonomy (NCBI): domain Eukaryota; kingdom Metazoa; phylum Annelida; class Sipuncula; order Golfingiida; family Sipunculidae; genus Sipunculus; species Sipunculus nudus. The sequence continues at coordinate 32,757,164 of CM049320.1, forward strand.
CTAAAAATTAGGACATGGTGACCTACATTTTGCAACCTTCAGGCCGAAAACAGGATTTTAAGGACCCAGAAAGTCAAGACAGGGAACAAATTGTATCTGTTAGGCCTAGAATCTTCTAATGTAACATTCTGGGACATCCTTGGCAAATGTCCTTGGAAACCTAAAATTAGGTCACCATCACCTATATTTTGCGACCTATTGGAAAAGATGTCATATTAGCACCCAGACAGTCAGACGGGGCACAAATTGTATCCATTAGGCCTAGAATCTTGTAACATAAAATTCAGGGAGGTCCTAGGCAAATGTCCTTGGAAACCTGAAATTAGGTCTCTGTTACCCATATCCTTCGAGCTATGGGGCTCCAAAGAACCCCCCCCCCCCCCCAGAATAATGCAAAATTTGATACAAAAGCTCAAGTATCTGAACAACCACTGCATTGATCACCATGATTCTTTGCATGAATATTGATCATGAGATGTTCTATCACTTCCTGCAGACTGGTGGTGCCACCTATAATTTTTCCAATTTTTACTAATTTTTTCAGACCTGCAATGAAACTGTCATCTGTTAACAGGGCACAAATTGTAACCACTGGACCTGGAATCTTCAAACTTAATATCCAGGGAGGTCCATAAAAAATCTCCTTGCAAACCTGAAATTAGGTCTCTGTTACCCATATTTTTCGTGCTATGGGGCTCCAAAGAACCCCCAGAATAATGCAAAATTTGATACAAAAGCTCAAGTATCTGAATAACTACGTCATTGATCACCATGATTCTTTGCATTAATATTGATCATGGAGTGTTTCTCAGTTCCTGCAGACTGGTGGCACTAGTAACCTGTATTTTTTTTCAAATTTTTACACATTTTTTTTTCTATATATGAGACCATCAAATGAAGTTGTCATCAGTCCAAAAGCCCACTGAAACCCATTTCTAAGGACTCTTCACAAAATTCATGATTTGTTTCACTCTGGCAGTCATTTTGCTCATTGTTCAACATTCCTTGAATTCAGCTGAGCGTCATGGCCCATGGGCCACTAGTTTTAAACTGCATGATATTTGGGCCCATAACTACAAAACAATACTTAATACTGACCTGATTTTTGGTATGTTAACAGAAAATGTATGGATCAAAAATATGATCAAAAACAGATCAGTGGTTTTGATATTAGGCAGCCTTGAAGTATAACAATGGTTTTTTTATGGGAAACAGAGGTTTTTCCTTAATATTTTGAAGGAATGATGTCCTTGTGACTCAAATTTTGGTATGGTAGGAGATTTTGGGGACATCTAACCGAATGCAAAATTTTGGATTCATAGGTCTTACAGTTTCAAAAAAGCCCGCTAGCCTTCCGGACAACGGTAAAAGGACCACAACTATTGCTCAGATGACTTATAGTCAGCTGAGCTAAAAATGTATGGTTCTCAGGCACTTTTTTTCAGAAATCAGTGCCGGCAGGTGACATTTTATTTTTTAACCTTTTTTTGTATGTTTCAATAAAAATGTCTTATGATAAGGGAAAAGCATGAAAATAACAGAACTTTTTTGCTAAACAGGCAAAAGCACTACATAACAAAGGAAATCTGATCAAATTTGTATTATTTTATTTCCTAGAAAGATGAAAATCGAAACAAAAATTTTTATGCTGGGGGGGGGGGGGGTTAAATTGACGCAGGCGGTGCCTGTGAACCGTACCTTTTATTTTTTTTGGCCTCACTGAAAATATCTGAATTGGAAATTAACATAAAACAGAGCTTTCAAAGAACCATGCTGCATCAGGCATGTGACGGAAAATCACTAATATTGGACAGACAGACTTGATTATTATTAAAATCACTGACAGAGCTGGCATCAGGCCACACACTGGCAGTCAGTTGTTGAGTTGGGTACTCAAAAAAGTTGAAAATGCATTATTTCAAATACATTTCAAGGTTTGACTATTCAGTGATATCAGGGGATATCATATAACCCCTTTCTTCCACATATACTATATTAACTTCCAATGTTGCTTTGGATTTAGGCAATCCCTAAATAGCAGATTTTACTGTGTTCTGTTGTATATGCAGAGTGATTAAACGGCCTTTACATAACATATTTACAAACAACAATTTCATGGGGAAATGGTCATCTTATCACATATATATTAATAATATATGAATATTATGTTGGTATTTTAAAGAAAAAATTGTGAAATATGTATAGGTCAATGCAACAGATGTGATTAAGGAGCTCACTGATTGTTCTTGAGTAATGCCTGTTGGCTATTGCTAGTATTGCCAAATGTTGGAGCCTTCTGGGGACAGTGGCCCTTCAAGTTCCCTTGTCCGCCTGTGTAACTTGAAGACACAACACGTTCACACCGGCCAACTGAGTACGATTTGTTAGTTACCTCTAAAACAGGCTATTCTACTCACCCTGTGAATGATCCGGACAAAAAATTAAATCATTACAACAGAGAAAATGTAGGTTCACCGTGCTTTATAGAACCCAGCACCAGCACTCAGTAGCAGCACTGGTGATACGCCATTACCGGAATTGACGTAACTCGCTGTGATAAACAAATAAATAAAGGGTATATCATAGGGCATTTTTCACTTTAAAAATCATTCTGTTTAAATTCATTTTATTTGTCATACGAATTGCCTACGCCCTACTCTTTATATGTTTATGTATTACTTGTCGTATGTCTTTTACAACCAAAAGGAAAATGTATGTCATTTTCGCCCGTAAAAGGTTTGCATGAAATAACCACCCTTCTACCCTGCTTTAAAGAGATCATCGGGGGATTTCCCAGGGAAAGTCCCTTATCTGCTCGACTGGTTTTACCACTGGTAGATGGCACCATCTACCGGCGAATTTAGGATTTAACAATCAATCGTTATTATTTGCTTGCTTTTAGGACAGTTGATTAAGCATTTCTTTAATATTAATCTTCAGAACTGTATTTCCACAAATATATAACAGTTTATCTACAATTAATACATCCCTCTCCACTTGCTTTGTTTCCTATGTAACTTTTCTTTATGTTCAAAATTTAATTTTAGAACTCGCTTCATGCTTTATTCTTGCCATTAATATAATTAATTTAATCTGAACAAGATTTGTCATGTTTATGTTTTTATTACTATCAACTTAATATATTTCAGTGTTTTTAAACCTATTCAAAATCTTTATGAAACTGTCCGGGGAGCAAAATTCTCACGGGTACATCCCAAAATCTCAATCTGTCATCCGCAAAAGGAAGCCGGGCCCGAATGAGTAGCATAGTTCAGCCTTTCTGGTTCCATATTGATTGAACTAGCTTTTCTCGTTCATTATTTTGCACTTAGAGACCATTTTACAGTTTTATTATAAATACTAAAGAAGGCGCACAAGTTCGCCCACAGGATACACTGACGTAGTTTCTGGTAGATGGCGCTGCGATAGTCACACTACAGAATAATGTCAGATGTCTCAGGTTATATGGGGAAAGGATGGCATATGACAACCTCAGGACGAACGTTGCATCAAGACAAGAAACGGGCATTTCAGAGGCAACGGTTGAGTACCACCGTCGTTTATTATCTGGGAAGAGTTCTACAAAACGTAATAAGTTCATAAAAAAGCATAACTTAATCTAGTACTTATAAAATAATTAAAACTTAAGAAAGAGAATATGCCGCAAGCAAATAATGAAAGTTGTATATTAAGAAGCATGTATAAATTATAACATTTATTAAAGTAATAAAATATATGGTGCCAAAGTTATGGATTAACATACAATGAAGTAAGAATGAAGCTGTAAAAGACAATGAAAGATGGTCGCATTTATTAAGCGTTCAAAACACAACGTAAACTGCAAGCAGATATTATAGTTGGTATGAATTCGTATCATTTAATCCTTTTCTGAATCGAAGTAAAAGAGAAAGAAATATGGTATCTGAACACAGCATATGTCTATAAACTCTGATGTGCAGCAAATAAGTCAACACTCCGCTATACTGACCGTGAATACAACACTCCGTAGGCATTTATATACATATATACTGTAGTGGTTAACCTGCTTGATCGGTATATTATCTTATGTCAGAGAGCCAAAACTGGCGGTAGGCTACCGCTGGACCGGAGACACACTAAGGAAGTGGGGACTTTTGTTTTTGAGAACAGCCACGTAACATATGGCGGGTATGGAATGTGGTTTGCAAAGATATATCTGCTGTGTCAACAAATCTGCGTGGGCTTTTAAATACCCCCTAAAAATGTAATAATTCCAAAAGGCAAGACAGTCATATACAGACAAAAACACATGAATTAGTCGCATCAATGTATATTAAAGGGGCCATTATATATTCTGGTATCATACAATTGATATGCCAAGAAACGCCATGCAGTCGTATGTATATATATCGTATTTATAACATGGGGGGGCAAAATATTCGATACACTTTCAACCAGAATATCTGGTGGCAAGTTTTTGCAAATAACTTCCGCAACCGACCAGTGGCCACCTTAGGTTACAAGTGATTTCCTTTTGTATAATCTGCTGTGTTTATGTATAAGAGCTTGAAGATAAACAAGCACTTACATATGAATGTTACGCAGAATAGGTAAGAAATCAAACAAATTCTTCAGAAATAGGTATAGGTGAACATCTAGTTTTGAATTAACGATTGAAAACTATAACCAGTTATGGAGGATCAAAAGTGGTCTATATTTTTTTGTTCCAGTTTTTTTAAAACATATACCTATACCCCCCCCCCCTCAAATAAAGCCATGTTTGTGATTACGAACGTCTTTTTATCTCCCGGCCAAGATTACTATAACCCGTCAGGGGGATCTGCCTGGCACGTGACCTGGCTATGGAGGGCTGTTCCAAGAAACATAAACGCGTAATAAATTGGGATGCCCCTTTGATCTTGCGGTAGAAACAACACCGCAGGAATTAACCTATAGATTAACCACGCGTGTATGTCACACTAACAGGTACATGTTCATCATGGTTAGGTCACATGGGCGACGCCCGGTGTTGTTCTCTTTTCTGTATTTTATTTGGAAAACAATAATATTGTTATACCTTGCACAAGTTCAAAGCCACGCTGACAGCTGGGATAAGTTAATGGGACTGTTGCGTGGTAGTTTGACAGTATCTAGACGTATAACAGGGCGTCCTATAGGTATTCGGTGGCTTCTGGGGCTGTTAAAGACCGCCCCACTGACAGGCCCGCCAGGTATGTGAAATATCAAAGTACCGCGGCCGGCGGGAGCTGGCAAGTACCAGCTGAACCTCCCTGCAAGCATTGATAATAAAACCCCTGCCTCCACTCATACTCAGTTTTGGAGCTCTCACCTAAATGAAGCAGCTTATCTCTTTGATGGGTACCAGTGGAAGCGGGACGTTACGAAATGTTTGAAGATTTATATTTAAGGCGTTTTGACCGGTTAACGGCATATTTTGGGTATATAGGCATTGACAATAAGTAAAACCAGTTTGATTACATATATAAGATCTATATATGCTAAAATGACGGTGGGGGGGGGGGGGGGGGACTTGTCAAGTGTCAAGTGCCTGTGAACTGACCAGATCGTCAATCGAAACTCGATTGATTATAACAATAGATTGGTTTTTCCTTTATCATCAACGCAAACAGCCGGAGACTTGAGTAATAATCTGATAACAATTTGAAACTGTTCTTATCTGCTTCAAATGTTCAGAAAGCGGATCCGGGGGGGGGGGGGGGGACGCAGTTCTGTCGCCGCAACCTTTTAAGCGAACCTGTGAGCTTATGCGATGGTGCGGCGTCGTCCGTCGTGTGTCGTCCGTCGTCTGTACGTTAACCCATACTATTTCGAAAACGGCAGGAACTAAAATCACGGTTCAGTCACCAAATTGTCTGCAAATAAATCAGTAATGTAAAAAAAACTATGTTGGATTTTGCTTATTTCAGGCCATCTGCATATACTTAGATTTTAAAGGGAAAAGCTAAAAAAAAGCTTTAAAAATCTTCTTTTCCGAAACTGTCAATGCAAATCATTCAATATTTCACAGAAATTATCCCTGAGACAATCTTTCTCAGAGTTGTTCAAATGGTTCCAACTTTGGCAAAGTCACAGAAAGTTGAACTTAGTCATTTGGCCAAAAAAGCATACTAAAATTTCAATATCAGAAACGGCTGGAGCTATCATCACCAAATTTTATGCAAATGTTGGTCACTTTAGTCATATCTGAAACTGAGGTATTTGTGGTGCCACCCGCATCGAACTTTTCTGTACAGGGGTCATCGGTCAACAGTAAATTGATCCACAATTTCTTAGGAATAGCAGGAGCTAGCATCCCCAATTTTAATGCAAAAATCTGTCACATATTAAATGTTGTGGGATTGAGTGTTTTGTGGCGCCACCTGCATTAACCTACATTTTATAGGGGGAAAAGTTAAAAAAACTTTGAAAATTTTCTCCACTGAAATCATTCAGACAAATGGTCCAATATTTCACATAAATGATCCCAAACACCAGCTCTCTCAATTTTGTTCAAATGTTTTGGGTTTGATGAATTTTGGCCCAGTTACAGGAATTTGAAATTAGTCATTTGGCAAGTAAGCATACTTGCATAACAATCTCAGAAACAATAGGAGCTAGGATCACAACATTTTGTGCAAATGTGCAAAAGTGACTCATATTTGAAATTGCAGTTTTTGTGGCGCCAGCTACAAAATGATTTTTGGCACAATTATTAGACCTTTAAAGAGGACATATTATTCTTAACATTTTTATAAAAAATCTTATGAATACATCAGCTTGAAAAAAAGCATGTTAGCCAAAGTTTTCCAGTATGTGTAAACAGATATACCAACAGGCCAAGATTACGTCTGTATCCATAAATAGCTTGACAGACTGCCAATTATTTAAGATTTGGCAAAAAAGCCAAAAGTCAGCCTAGATCTATTTATAGCCTTGGCAGACTGTCAACTGTAGCAGATCAGGCAACAGGTCAAGAGTTCACTCAGTGCTGCCTGGTAAAGGGCAAAAGTTTACTCAGTCCAGCCAGGTGCAGGTCAAGAGTTCTCTCATTGCAGTACAGCTTGCATGAGCCAGCAATATGTCACAGTTCACTTGGGGCAAGTGTCTTTCTCACCTAAGCCTGATCAGCCCAGTGCATCAAACTCAAGGAAAGCTTGATGTACTGATCTAATATTTTAACCTGTCTATGCGTCTTTGGTGGCTTTCTCGTTCACAAGACAGGTGTCGCCACCTACAATGACTTTTGAACATTGTATGTGCCTGCTTATTTCTCAGGAGGGGTTTGATATATCAGCCTGAAATTGGGCATATGTATACATCCTGATACCTTCGTCGTATACAAGACTCATGGCGCCACCTACAATCATTTTTTTGGTGTTGTGTGCACCCATGCCAAAAAATGATGTTTTTGTTGTTGATTCTTGTACAAAATGTATAGTACTTGCATTGTGCATATAAATGTTACACATGTAGGCCTACTTGAATAGTAATGGCCCAGCATTGAACCATTATACCTGGTGTATAAATCATTGCACAGGTACGCATTAGACCTGTAGGTCTTGTTTAAGGGTTTCGGACCAAATTTTACTTACAGTTGTTTTTTTTAGATTTTCAAAGTCCTAGGTTGGACCTCCCCCCCCCCCCCCTTTTTTTTTATCTTCTGAAATTCTGTATCCGCTGGTGTTATCCGGGCAAGACCGTACCACCGATTTATTATTTGTTCGCAAGGTAAAACTGGCGGCGATGTTAAATTTTGTTGCCATTGGTTGATTAATGTTTTTAACATCTTTACTCAAACATTTTTAGCGAATATTTTGCAAAATGATACAAAAAAAGGCATGGTGTAAATAAAGGATGAACATTGAGTGTAAAATTCCGAAAGTGCTGAAAGTGTCTGCCGCCTGGAATTTACACAGGTGTCATTAACTTTGGTCCGCCTTTTTTTTTTTTTGGTTGAGAGAAATAACCTCTGGTGTAAACACCGGGACACATTTTTTTTGGGGGGGGGGGCAATAATTCACGTTTAATTCAAATATTCAAATTCAGGGGTGGATCCAGCATTTAGAAGGGGGGGGGGGAGGTGGGGGTGGTCCAACCGAGGCGGACTAATAACAAAGCCTAAAAAAGGTCTCCAGGTTCGGAAAGGTGGGGGGGGGGCAAGTCCCACATCTTCATCATATATCTGATTCTGTTGTAACAGCTATATATATAGCAAGCGCAAGCGGACAAAAAGATTGCTGATTAACCGCACAGTCCAAACGTCATATTGTGAAATGGCAATTTCGCATCCATGTATACAATCAATGCATATACAGTTATACATTTCCAAAGGCTTGTTCCATGAGCTCTAGTTGTAGTATACTACTATATATGCGTGGTCCACATGCATGCCTCTAGCTCCGTATTCAGAAAGTTCTTTGAAAGTACATGTATATATGGATATATATCCGTATTGTCTGAACTCCGTGTTAAAAGGTGCTCGATATACCTGAAAATTTTCTAATTTGCATGCAATTTCACAAAATATGTATTGTACATTTCTCTACATTAGCAAACATATTTATTGTACATTTCTATACATTGGCAAATATATTTATTGTAAATTTCGTAACATCAGCAAACTTATTTATTGTGCAGTTCTTTACATCAGCAAACATATTTATTATACATTTTTATACACGAGCATCCAAAATGTTTGAAATAAACTATAATAATATGAATAATTTCAAAACGATCTAAGCATTATTTTATACGCGGTATACTGAGGTTACGTTTCAAACAATTATAATTATTATATTTTGTGTTTAACAAAACAATTCAACTAAATGCCAATGTTTGGTTTCCAACAGATTTATGTAACAAATGTCAACTATACCTGTTGAAAATAGAAAATGCACATAGAACACGCGGTGTGAATAGGATAAACACATGCTAAAGCATAAAATTGACTAGGTGATTGGTATGCGAATATATATAGTGCGCAAATATCGCTCCCGGCGGCGTGCGGATACGGATTACGTATATACGGACAACGCATAGACTACGCACACGGATAAATTTATATACGACGTACAGTCCGTGTCAACACCTGCTGTCCACCTGTTTTTTTTTTTTTTAAGTTTATAATTTTTACATTCTTTCCTAGAAAACTGCATGTGGAAGTGACAACCTAATATATGACAATTAAGAATTTTACAGTAGGCCTAATTAAGTCTCCTGGTTCATTGCCTAGGTTCAGGTATACACATTCTTTCCTAGAAAACTGCATGTGGAAGTGACAACCTAATATATGACAATTAAGAATTTTACAGTAGGCCTAATTAAGTCTCCTGGTTCATTGCCTAGGTTCAGGTACTTAGCGCAGATACTTGTGAATCTGGAAAATTTTAATATGCAACATCAGCTCCTTTGTCATCGTTGCGGAAAATTATATTTCAATGCAGTAGTACATATAGTTGAATCCTGTACTGCTACAATTAACCAGAGAGAACATATGTGGAACTTTATTTGTGATAAATTACCCGTAAAGGTTTGGGCACAATTGGTTGCCCTGTCGGACATTGAACTCGTAAGAGCCTTGATAAAAGCGGAAATTGTATATGGATTAAATGAATCTTCCGAACTAGAACACTATTCAGCCGCTTTACTAAATGAGGTCTCTCTTTTCTTTAAAGAGTCTAAGAAGATTCTTCATGAACTATATTGATCATTATCAAATAACGTACATATTAATTGCCTGTATGCCATACAACATGAAATGTTTTTCTATTTCACCTTTCTGATTATTGGTTTGTAATTTGATATGCTTTTGTATTCCTTCGGTATTGACATTTTTGTATGTTGATCTTCGCTTTGTCGGAGGAAATAAAGGTTAACAACAACAACATGACATCATCCAATCAACAACTGCATGTCAATTGAGGCTGGTTTTGCATGTGACCAGTGACCCTGACCGCCATATGTTGTAAAATGTCGACTGGTTTCTCATATTTTCAAAAATAATTCTTTTTCTTAAATAAGGTGCAAGGTATTTATTCACCAGGTTGAAAATTGGGTTTTAATCCCCTAATCTATACTATAATTGTTTCCCCTGAAATTTATCAAATAAAAATGTTCATACAAAATGCAGGTGGACATGAGGGGATGAAACGTACTATAGTTAAAATAAAAAAAGAATCTGCAAAGCGATTTTTCTACAGACTATACATGCGGATTACGCTTACCGACTACGGATAGGCCTACGAACTATATATTAATGCACCTATGGAATGGATGCTTTAGGTAGCGCCCCATGGCTACTTTATTTTTTAAATCTGAACTGAAATTCAGAGGGTTGTAGTAAACTTGATAGAGTGCGATCACATATGTTCTTTGAAAGATTTTAAAATATTCAGATTTTATAAAAATTCAGAAGCACTTGACGTGTGCACAACCGTTAGCAGTACGGTCGCCCTGAGTTGTTTTGGCGCGAAACGACCATGGAGCACTGGTCCCGAATTCACAGCCGAAACAAAACCTTCACTTCTAATTGGGCAACGTTACCCAATACGTTTGCAATTTCTAACGTTCGAAAACTGACGAACATGTTATAATATCTCTGGCGACTTTAGAACTGAGGAAACGCTGGCTGTTCGGGAGGTGCTGTAGGCCACGGCTTGCAAGACTGGCTGGCTGTAGGGAATACTGAGCTGTCCAGCATGACTGAAGCTGTGACGAGCTGCAGTACAGGACCAGGCCAGCCCTGACGCAGTTTCTGGATTTCGAAGAAATTAAGGTAAATATTATAAACACTATTTGTGCCCGTAGTCTCGATTAAGACTGAAGTGCTGGGGTCCCATGGCAACTGTGCCCCGTGACAATCGATTTAAAAAAAAATGTTGCCTGTGTTTTCAGTTCACTTGGGTACGTAGGAATGGGGGTGTTTTATTTGTGAATGGTAACCATATTGGTAACAGTAATGTGGAGGTATGCGTAGGTTATTTACTTAATTATTCAAAGTATGTAAATTATAATTACGTGATCAAATGTGCAAACGTAACTTTAAACGGATTTTTTGGTGATCACTAGATGTCAAGTGGTTCAAACAACTTGCAACAGTTCAGTTCCTAATTAACAGAACAAAAAGCCCAAAGCTAGATATCTGGGTTTTCATAGTAACCAAACAGGAACTGATTTAAAATATATATATTTATGTCACATTCATACATTTAATTTGTCACGAAACACTATTATCTTCACAAGTTAAATCTTAGTTTCAGTATATATAATCTCTGGAAGCCATCATTGCCATAGATAAAGGTGAAGGTTGCTAAGTGGGACTAATCGTGTTTCTCGTGCATTTACCACTGGGATCATGTTTTGAATGCCACTTTCCACTTGTCAGCTTGTATAAATTTGCCATATTACCCAGAGGTATTAAATGCAGCATAAAGTCCTGCTAACATATACATTTGATCAAGTAAAATATCTTGGAATTACATCTCTTCTACTGATTGCACCACTGAGACCAGCTTGCAAGATTTATTCAGTTGTCAAAACGTACTATGTTAATATATTTTGTAATTTTTTTTACAACTTTTTTGCATAGTTTTATACTGAATTCAAATTTAGTTATATAGTAGATATATTTTCCACATAAATGTTACTTTTTCTCTCTAATTTCCAACCTTTAACATGTCAAGGAAGATTAAACACCCATTATATGCAACTTTTAAATCATACTGATAACTGACTATGTATTGGGATGAGATCCATAACAAGAAGCAGTTGATCAACAGGAACATCTTAAGTTCTGCAGGGATGGTTAGGCCGGTGGCACTGCACGTATTGCCTGACCATATAGTTCTAGGTACTGTCACCCAGGCCTGATTGTAGGCATTTCAGATTTGGTTGCTGCCATCTAGTGGCTGATTTTATAACTGACATAATATGACTTGCAAACCTCATATTGTGCAAATAGCCAAAACTTTTGCACATCCAGACAACTTTGGATATTAATTTATAGGTTACAACTGTGTCCTCTTGATCAGTCGGAAGATGGCTTGAAGGTAATGTAAATGAAATAGCATGAAGTATTGTTATGTGCGTGGTAGATTTCATCCAAAACAGAGACTGGGCCCTGTTGTGATTGGCTGGTGCAAAGTGTGACGTCACAGGCAAAATTTAGAAATGACTTAAATCTAGCAAAACATGTTGTTTTATTGTTCCCTGAAAATTGTGAGCTGACGGTGCCAGAAATACTAAGCTTTTGATGAGATCTAGAATTTTTAGTCACAGGGGATTTCCCTGTCTGTGACATCGCTGCCAAGTTGACAGTGCTCGTAGATGTGCCAACTGTTTAGAACAAATCACACAACCTCATATTTTTTTGTGGAAAAATAAATAGAAAAAAATGTTTCACCTCCAGGAATTGGATTCATTTTATGTAAAAGCTATATTAATATTTTTTTCATAGGCAATTGTGTTATATGATAATATAATGGGATTTGGAATATGTATGCTTGACCTGTAAAGTCTCTGCAGGCATCTTGTAGCTACTGAGACAGGTGGTGCTGCAGGTTAAACACCTAAAGTCAGCTGTGTTGGAGGTCTCGAGACTTTTACTTGGCCTCAAGGCTTGGCCGGTGTTGGCCTCAGAAGGCTATGACTCGGACTGGAGCCTTCTAGCCTCGGTGACATGGCCCGAGGCTGCTACATTTTGACCTATTCTTTACATACATGCATTTTAGCTATAACTCATACCAGAATTTAAACCATGAATATTAGTTGTATAGACTCTGGACTACAACACTGGCAGTCATACTAAATCAGCCTGATTCTTCTGCATCAGCCAGATAAGGACAGAGCTGTGTTCACAGTTGCTGGTCAGTGGCGGATCCAGGAATTGCTTTTGGGAAAGCTAATATGTCACATAGTGTTACTGGCATCTAAAATGTGTGCAAACCTGGGATGGTGGAAGGCAAAGTGGGACTAGTAGGAGACCAGTGGGGACTGGTGTAGCTTAGAATGAAATCCTTGCCTTGTAGTACTATCTAGCATTTTACACGTGGAATGTATATATATAACTATGTGATATTTATAAGCTTTCAACTAAATGTTCATGCCAGGGCGCACTCAGCAGATGTGAAATCGGCAGTACTTAAAAAGAGAATGTTACGATTTTGCGAACTCAAACAGGGCATAGCTTTAATAGTTTGGCTGTGTTAGTAGGTGAGTGTCCATCAGTCAGACTATGCGACTTCTCCTGCTGACCTACACATGCTTGACCAGCACAGCTACTGCCCGATGTTTTTACCACAGAGGCCAGAGCCTTTGGGTGGAGCTATAGCCCCCACAGTTACCTCCTGGATCAGCCACTGTTGCTGGTGTCTGTGTAATCAGAACAGTCTTGTCTGGACTTCCTATCTACCTGACTACTGACAGGAATTCACTGGTACTTTCACCAGTGTATTTCCCTTCTTTGTCTGTGATCATGTACATCAGTGTACAATATGCCTCCAGAGGATTCAATGAATTGCATCCAAGATCATGGAAAACATCCGTCACTGTATTGCAGATCAGTCAATGAATCCATTGGAAAGGTCACATTTTTTATGTACACACCTTTCTCCGCCATGACGTTGACCTTTCAGCATGACGGTAAACATACACTCTGTTACTAGTGACCATTTTAAAATCAACCACATGTAAGTTGTCATATCCATGCAAACTAGAAGACATCTCGTGACCTGTATTATTAGTATGATAATATTTTTATTGAATCTTTATGTAGATTCTGACCTAACATGTAGCATGTTAATGGAAAATATTGCAAGTACATAAAATAATTGGTTAATAGTACCCACTCACCTACCTTTTTGAAAAAGAATTTGTGATTTCTGGCTTTCTTTGTGTGTATATTAATAATCTAAAATAATTTGTTTATGAAATGTTCTTATAAAGCGTCTGTTAAGAATGTGTGTACTTGATTATCAACAATGTGTTTGTAAACACATCTTTGTTGACAAACGGAAAAACATATAACCTTAGGTGGTAGGTAACAGGAAATGCACATATGCGGAGGTATAGATAGGTCACTTATTGCAATACGCCATTTGCAGAGCTCTGGCTTATCTAACTTGCGGCCAGATGCCCTTGTTGAATTTGTTTTGATTGTTTTGATGGGCCCCACATATTAAAATCATGTTGATATAAACAAACAAGCAGCCTATTTTTATAAAAGCTCTAAGGGATTAACTGTAGTTTATAATGGTCAGATAGGCGATTAGGCCCCCTTAATAATCGAACGTGTCTACTGTTATTTTATTTCAGTCATTGAACATGATTTCACAACCAATTTCTGCCACTTTTATTCTGTATGGTACCAATATGTAACAGACTATTGAAATGACGTGCACAACCTTATTCCACAGGGGCATATGTAAATGAGTTGTAAGTAATATTAGCTCCAATGTGACAGTTCCTTGGCATGTATTCACCTTGGGGAACATATCTTGATGCTACTTTACTGCCCCTCAATACATTCTTGTCAGACGTGATTAGTATATTCCCTGAGGCGTCTTATTCATAGCCGCGGCATGGACTTCTCCCTCTGATCTAATCCTGGAGGATTTCTTGTCTGTCCTACAAAACACCCTGCAGAATGTCTAGTCAATTGTCATGGTCTCAAAGTACTTCATTTGAATTTCTCTAGACTGTTGGCTATATCCCAGCAGTGCGTTTAACACTTTCTGCAGAACTTTCATCTCTACTTCCAATTTAAGGTAGCACAATTTGCAAAAACCCCAATAGGTGAACTACATTCAGAAGTTATTTTAAATTCATAATAGACCCCATAAAGTATACATTATTTTATAAACTGGTACAGTTTCCTTTCTGATGTTATACATATTTCTGAACTATTAATTTTAAAACGATTTTGCAACATTGAAAAAAAAAAAAAGATTTTTTAAAGATGCACTATTTTAAGCACCCAGTAATTGTAAGCAACTTTTTAGTGAAATAATATTATACTACATGACAGTAGCTTAAGAGTGCTATATTTACCTCTGCTGTTTGTCTTTCTTGTTGAAAAATAAAATTTTAAATTTTTTAATTGAATCAAAATTTAAATTTAAGTTTAAGGCAGGTTGAGACATGATAGAGGGGAAAAAAACACTTGTGAAATATTTTCATGTAGTATAATAACCTGAGTCTGTCACACCTTTACCATGTAGGTTTATGATTGTTTTTGATGACCATGCATTTAACCCTATAATCACAAGAAAATGGAACCAGATTCCATGGTACATGTCAGGGGAAGAGCTTATTCATTTACTGCAGGCAAAGATAATTAAAGAAAAAAAGATGTTTTTCATGATGCGTATGTAAAAGTATAAAACAGATGGCAGTTGTAATGAGTACTTTCACTTCAAACCCTTAACAGTTTATACAAGTTATAAACATATAAATGCTTTGAGATCAGCTGCAGTACTTTTTGTAACTCTTCATTTGTATATATACACTGCCTGCCACTTGGCTTTAAACATATGGTGTGTTGTATACAAAGGAACCAGAGAGCCTTTTGTGGCTTTTACAGTGTTTATACTAACAGAAGTCTGTACAGAACTAACAGAACCATATGGTCTGTATTGTTAGTCTTTCGGTCAGAGTTTGGTGTGAGAAACCAAGTGTTAATTAATGGCTGCCTTTAATTAAATGATGCAGGCAAAAAGCTTCTGATGATAACTGTATTAATTAAAATGTCTTAAATACCTCATTCATGGTTTTAGAAATATTTCTTTTTCCATCAACTTATTTGGAGCATTTGTGTTGTGTACAGAAAAGTAATATATAGGTATAACTGTTAAATTTAGGAGTTTCTAAATTGACACCATAGATGATCTGTATGAAATAGCCATGGAATCTTCCTGAACAAATATTTTGCATTATATTTTGTAGTGAATCATAATATATGTTATGAATAGATTCATTATTTTAACTATTTTATATTGGATCACACAATGCAAATAACATGAGATTTATATATATATATATATATATATATAAACACATGATAAAGTGTTAGTCTGCAGTTGAAGTGTAGGAAAAGAGTAAGAGAGATGCCTTTTAAATAGACATATTTTTTAACTTATTTTAATAAAGTGAGTCCATAAAAATGACTGAAACTTTTACCAAGGAATTTTAGGCAATTCAGTGGAAGCTGCTGTAATGCATGTTGGGGGTCCCTATTGTGGGATTTTCCCAAAACTGTGTTTGTATTCACTTATTCTGCGCACATTCCCAAGTTCATTCATAGGAATGTGACTGTACATTTGTGAATATTCCTTTATGACGTTCCTGAATCCAGATCATGTGCCAGAGACACACCAAAAAAATAATGGATTTTTCATTGGCACATTCCTGAAATGCTCTCTGTTAATGAGTTATGTTGTGAACAAACACACAAACACACACATACATACACTCTCCTGGCAGAGGCAAATATTGGTGGTCAACCAACCGAAAGTCATCTCCTCCTTACCTGTTTTGGCAAGAGGGTTCGATATAAGCCTTTACCCATGCAAAGGCCTGAATCTTGACTATTCTTCAGTGAGCCATTTTATTTCATGAAGAAATGAAATCATATTGACAATACCTTCAGGTAGAAGCATTGCATGTCAGGTTCAGCTTTTGTTTATTGGTTCTAGGTCTCCACAGCCAAAAACAAGATGTGTCAGGTTACTATGTGCTCCTGACTGTACACAGCTGGTTTTTTTTTCTCCTGCATTGACCTAATATATAGTTAGACTTTGGCAGCAGATTGTACTGCAATGTACTAGAGTACTGACTTGTACAGGTAAAGATAATGCTTATAAATTTATCAGCTATTTTTTGTTTGTGTCACTTGCACAACCCCCAGGAATTATGCCAGGAATCAAGGGTATAACTGTGTGTAATTTTGTCAGCTAGGCTGACTGAAAATCACATGAAATTCTGGGGCTATGAGCACCGGATTTTAAAGGCATGTTGATACTGTGACTGGTATTTTAATGTAAGCTGCAGTTAATGCCAAATATGTGGACTTGCTTTTCCATTTCCCTCATTACAGTGTTTGCTTATAAGATGTATTGTCCCTTTACACATATTTATCATAAGACTTGCTGAACCAGTATGTAAAGCACAGGGGGCGCCACTTATTTTGAACTATGGTATTGTGATTCAGCTAAGTTTCATAGCCCATGGGCTAATTATATTATATTTTTATTTCTTTTACATTTTGCACACAAAAAGTTGCCTTAAGAGCTAAAAGTTGCTGAAAAGTCCCTATAAAGAAATGACCTTGAAACCAAAATGTTAGATAAAAATAGTAAATAACCCTACCGAGTTGTGATTGGGGATTATTTTGATAACATATTAGTACTTGATGGTCATTTTCTGCAACTTTTGGGCACTTTTCTGCAACTTTGGGCACTTTTCTGTACCTTTTCAGCTCTTAATTTTTTTGCAATTTCAAGGGTCTTTACAAGACGTGCATTTTAAACTTGTATAATTTTAACATAGTAAAAAACAAATAGCTTGTTGATACAATTTATTTAATATGTAGAAGTATACCTGAAATTGTTCATAGTGAGTTTTATTGCATGTTTTATTTTCCTGACAAGCAACCCATGTAAAAAAAATACTGAATTGAGAATAAATTCTTTAAAATAAATATTGTGACCACACAGTAAGTAGAGTAAAAATGTAATTGTGATTATAAAAATCATCTGGACTATAGACTTTCTTATATTATCAAAATCTAAAATTTTAAAACACATGAAACATAAAATAATTACACACATACATATATTGGCTCCATTTTTTATTAGAAAAGTAAATTTAATCTGTTTACAAATAAATAAAAAAAACATCAGTGATAAGGATGTGGTCAGCTAAATTAAAAGATTTATTGTGTGTAGTCCTGGAGAGAACCTTCTTTACAGCAGTAAAGTGTTGAGGATGGCTGTATAAGAAGCTGATCAGTATTGACTGAACAACTCACTGGGGATGACCCTAGCTGACCACTAAACTTGGGTCCAGCTGCACTGACCACTCACAGGCTGGAGGCTATAATAATTCTACCCCAAGTGGGGAGCCCCAAACAAATTGAGTGGCCATCTGTGGTTCCTGCTGACCACTGAGTGGACAGTAATTGGTCAAACTGCAACCCACCAGGGAAGCATGCAATCCATCAGGCATAGTGGACTGATCTCTTAGCAGTCAAGGTGCTAAGCGCTCCCCACCTGTGTCATTTGCATAATATCTCCTTGGTGGCCAATCAAGTCCTCATGAAAACCAAGATGAGGCTCATCTGCATAATTAGGCATGATGGGAAATTAGTAGTGACCCCAAGGCCAGATGATCACCAGGAGATATATGTTGTCTGATTGGAATGTACAAAGTGACCTATTCAGGTCAATAAATATCAGTGATTGCAAATCTTCAAGTCTCAGGTCAGTGAGTGGATTATACCAGTATTTTAACACCTACACTTATTTATATCTGGGAGAACCAGGATAAAATGAACATATATTACATGTATGTGAAAGCTTGGTAACTTCACATTTGATACATCAAATTTCTGCATTTTGATGAAACTGTGACATACAATTATGTAAAAACAAAAGTTTGAATGTACAGGGAAGAATGAGAATCTGGGAAGATCAAGAATCTTCCCAGAAGAATGGGAATTCCCATTCTTCCCAGGAAAAAAGAGAATTCTCATTTTCACTAATTCACTAGCTTCTCATTTTTCCTGGGACAATTAAGAATTCTTGATTTTCCTGGGAAGAATAGAAATTCTCATCTTTCCCAGCTTCTTATTTTATGACAACTTCATCTCAAGAATCTGTCCTTGCTATTATAATAATAATACAAAAAATGAAAAATATGAAGGCACCTGTTTAATATATATAACACTTAACTCAACTAGCAATTATAAGCTTCATATTTTATTCCCAAAATTCTATTTTATGTTGGGTACATTTATTTTTCAAAGTGTCTAGAGCTCCGGACCCGTGAATACTGCCGTGCAGCTATTTTTCCGTACTAGTTCCGGTTTACATGTGCAGTGGTGTACTGCGCAGATAACTGGAAAGGGGCATCTTGTTTTGAAGCTGTTAAATTAGGCTTCAAAAAGCAGCCTCCATTTCTGCGTACGGCATTGCAAGAACAGCATTCAGCATCGAGAAGGACAAAACGTTTCAAACGCTATGGCTGCCGTCGTGGTTGGTGACCTGTCCGGCACTGACTATTTTTACTATATAAGTGACATAAAATAAAACTGCCGGACGAATAGCTCAGTTGTTGCGGGTCCGGCCATGTCTCTTTTACTATTTAAGTGACATAAAATAAAACTGCCGGACGAATTGCTCAATTGATACGGATCCGGCAGTGTCTTCTTTGCTTTATAAGTGACATAAAATAAAACTGCCGGACGAATTGCTCAATTGATACGGATCCGGCAGTGTCTTCTTTGCTTTATAAGTGACATAAAATAAAACTGCCGGACGAATTGCTCAATTGATACGGATCCGGCAGTGTCTTCTTTGCTTTATAAGTGACATAAAATAAAACTGCCGGACGAATTGCTCAATTGATACGGATCCGGCAGTGTCTTCTTTGCTTTATAAGTGACATAAAATAAAACTGCCGGACGAATTGCTCAATTGATACGGATCCGGCAGTGTCTTCTTTGCTTTACAAGTGACATAAAATAAAACTGCCGGACGAATAGCTCAGTTGTTGCGGGTCCGGCACCATCTCTTTTACTATTTAAGTGACATAAAATAAAACTGCCGGACGAATTGCTCAATTGATACGGATCCGGCAGTGTCTTCTTTGCTTTATAAGTGACATAAAATAAAACTGCCGGAAGAATAGCTCAATTGATGCAGATCCGGCAGTGTCTTTTTTGCTTTATAAGTGACATAAAATAAAACTGCCGGACCAATAGCTCAATTGTTGCGGGTCCGGCACTCACTGCCGCGCCGTGCGTATATCATATGAAGTACCGGTACTGAGCCAGATTCAAAGAGTGCCGGACCATTAGCTTTGCCTAGTCTGCGCCCGGCACTTCTGCATTACGGTGAAACTGCTCACTGCGCATGTGCACAGGACGTGCCGGATGAATAGCCGGCTGCATAATGGGTCTGGGCCCGGACCAATAGCAACAGCCTTTATTTTTTTTAACTACTTGAGCAGTTCAGAATTAATGTAAAGATAAATAAAGTTTTTTTTTTGGAAAAGAAGCAAGATTAACATTAAAAGAGAAAAAAATTAAAAGAGTCAGAGTTGCAGTAAATGATTCCTGTTCGTAATTGGATAAATGAGAATTCTTATTTTTTGGCCCCCACTCTGCAGATGTGGGGGACATTGATATGGGTTTGCTAGCTATCTGTCTGTCCATCTGTCTCTCTGTCCATCTGTCAGGTTTCTGTTTCTGTGCTATAACTAGTAATAATCCGATTTCATTCAAATTTGTGTCAGTGATTGCTTGCATGCTTACCTTGGTTGGGATTGGTCTTGGTCTGTCTGGCTTCTGTCTGTCTGTCTGTCACTTTGTCTGTCTGCCTGTCAGGTTTTCATTTCTGTGCGATAACTTTCCTAAATATGTTATGTCTGTCCATCTGTCTCTCTGTCCATCTGTCAGGTTTCTGTTTCTGTGCTATAACTAGTAATAATCCGATTTCATTCAAATTTGTGTCAGTGATTGCTTGCATGCTTACCTTGGTTGGGATTGGTCTTGGTCTGTCTGGCTTCTGTCTGTCTGTCTGTCACTTTGTCTGTCTGCCTGTCAGGTTTTCATTTCTGTGCGATAACTTTCCTAAATATTATCCGATTTCATTCAAATTTGGGTCAGTAATTGCTCTCATGCTTACCTTGATCGGGATTGGTTTTGGAGTGTCTGTCTGTCTGTCTGTCTGTCCGTCTGTCAAGTTATATTTTGTTTCTGTGTGATAAGCGTATAACTTTCCCAAATATTATCTGATTTCATTCAAATTTGGGTCAGTGATTGCTCTCATGCATTATTTGGTTTGGATTGGTTTGGATTGTCTATCTAGAAAATAATTCTCTCCAGCTCAAAAACAAAATTATCAAATTTCCGTCTGATTTCTCAATGTGTTTTAGGTTATATGTTTGCCTGCAGACAGTCTGTACATGTCATAGTGCATCTGTTTAAGTTTTCATGTGATCTCAAGATTTTCTCCACATGTCAAATTGTATCCCCCAACACAGAGTTTTGCAGATACTATGTTTTCAGACGGATGCTGCTGCTGCCGCTGGGCAGAATTTTACGAAACCCGGGATTATGTTCGGGTCACAGGTGAACTGCTGCGCCCCAATTTTGTTTTGACCTCTGACCTTTCCTCTGCGCTCTGCGTCCATTTGTGCGTCTGTTTCTACACACAAATCCACATATCTTGGGAACCATTTGACTGATCAGGCTAAAAATTTTACACAAATGTAGCCCTTGGATAGCTTTATAAAATCCACTAAAATGGTGGCCCACCTGCAACCATTTTTGAACTGCGTCCATCTGTTAATCTGCCTTGGGATAAAATCACTCATATCTCTGCATAAGTTGGAGTTATCCACCTGAAATTCGGCACGCGTATATATCCTGGATAGTTTTCTTGATTTTATGACAGGTGGCGCCACCTACTTTCACATTTACGCTACAGACATCCAAGCTCATACCTTGGGAACCGTCTGACTGATTGGGCCAAAATTTTGCATGTGTATAGATCTCACATAGCTCTTCATCATACACAAAACTGGTGGCGCCACCTGCAACCATTTTTGCACAGGATCCGTCTGTTTGTCTGCTGAGGGATAAAATCACTCATGTCTTGGCAGTGGTTTGACATATCTGCCTAAAGTATTGCAGGTTTATACATCCTGGATAGCTTTCTTGATTTTGTGACAGGTGGCGCCACCTACATTCACGTTTAGGCTGCAGACATCCAAGCTCATATCTCAGGAAATGTTTGACTGATTAGGCCAAATTGTGCATGTGTATAGATCTCACATAGCTCTTTATCATATTCAAAACTGGTGGCGCCTCCTGCAACTATTTTTGCACAGCGTTCATCTGTTTGTCTGCCATGGGATAAAATTTTTCATATCTCGGCAGTGGTTTGACATATCCACCTAAAATCTTGCAGGTTTATACATCCTGGATAGCTTTCTTGATTTTATGACAGGTGGCCCCACCTACATTCTAGTTTACGCTGAAGACATCCAAGCTCATATCTCGGGAACCGTTTCACATAGCTCTTTATCATACACAAAACTGGAGGGGCCACCTGCAACCATTTTGCACAGCGTCTGTCTGTTTGTCTGCCGTGGGCTAAAATCACTCATACCTCTGTAGTGGTTTGACTTATCTGCCTAAAGAATTTTGCGTGTTTATACATCTTGGATTGCTTTCTCGATTTTTATGGCAGGTGGCACCACCTACATTTATGTGACAGCTTTTTGCATATGTGGTAGGTGGCGCAACCTACATATACATTTCGGCTGCAGACATCCATGCTAATATGCAACACACCTGACTCTGTTTCCCCTTGCCACTCAATCCATGCCTCACTTCACCCGTTCCACTCTGATTTCGGCGGATACAGGTAATCGCTTGTCGACTACCCGTATTCTAGTTTTGGTTTCTTGTCAAGCATGAAAGACAACAAGAGCCCAAAGCGATGGTCATTAATTCCAATAATTTGCTTGTTTCAGTTTTGATTTCAAAGCTAAATTCCAGTCTTTCCTGGGAAAAATGAGAATTCTCAATCTTCCTGGGAGAGACTGGATATCTTTTCACCAGGAAGAAACAGAATTCTCATTTTTCCCAGGAAGAATAGGAATCATTTCATACCATCTCATGATTCTCATTCTTCCCTCAACAAGTATATTTGTAACTGCATATTAACAGTACTGTGTAATTAGTGTTTTTGAGAAACTCAGTTATAGTTTAAGGCATTTTATAGTGGCTCAGTGAAAGAGTGAGAACAAAGGATTCCTTTATCTGTGTACATTTGTGTACAAAAAGATCAAATTTTGTGGTATTATGTTTACATAAATTATCATGTTCAAGTAGTGGTTCCATTGGACCTTTTCAGGCTGCATGGAAAGGCTGTCAAAAATGGAATGCTTTGATTGACTGTTTGATGGTGTATACCATTAAGATCTAGAATGTCATATTTTGCTTGTGGGTTCATATGCAGATCCCACAGGCTACATGTCTAGAGTGTAATATATCAGTGACGGACTGTGATTTAATTAATACTCAATTCAGGCAATGATTTTTTTTGACAAATTTCATCAATATCAAAACCACCAATATAGCTGCGATAAAAGCTAAAACTAATTTAGTTTGGTTTTAATATTAATTATAATTTGGGAGGATCATGGAATTTTACTTTTCATAGCAGTACAAAGATAATCAATTATTAGGATATTAATGGCCGCTGAGGGTGCAATGTTGATTTTGCCTTCATTAGAATGGCACCACATCATAAGCCAGTTAAAACATAACAGTGATTACTGTCAAGGGTTGTGGAAGCTTCCATTAATTACCTAGTGTTCTAGTCTGTAGATTCTAGTTTTGTGGTGTTCCGATCTGTAATTAGCATTATGGGATGTATTTATGATCTGCCAGTCATTAGAAATTCCCGGCTAATAAATCACTGATTATTTTTAAGTTCATACACTGGCCATTAATTTATTTCAATTCTTCCTCATTAGTTTTACTGTTTATTTCACTGTATGAAGATATTTTAGTCATTATTTATTTCACATTATGAATATTTTCAAGGCAATTATTGTTTTATGTTTGAAATGTAATGCCCATTGGATTGATTAGCATTTGGTAATCCACCATATTAAATAAATATTGAACTGTGAACACCATGCAGTGCCTTATTGAAATTAGCTTCCAACAATTTGTACCATTGTGCTGAACTTTCATAATATGTCTGTATATTCTCATATGAACACTAAATTATTAACATATTTTATTTATCCAGTAAAACATATATTTGATAAAATTATAACAAATAAATTAAATCTTATGGATGCTCATGAGAGGTTTACAAAGTGTTATTTAAAATCGGAAGGTTTGATTTCTTGTTTCTTAATTGTTTCAAAATCAAATAGATACATTTGGGATGGGCTGATTAGGATCATGTTATAAATATTCTTTGGGAAATATTAAAATACTAGTGGAGTGCCAATCAAATTGTTGATTGGTCATTTTCCTTCATAATCGATTAAAACCCAATTTTGTATGCAAAGACAAAGTTATAAACAGCATCAAAACAGAACCTAATTGCGCAGCCAACAATTAACAGATTGACAGCCAGTCGGCCTTGGATTAGGGTTTAAGATTGATGGTTTAATTATGAATACTGATGTACATGCCATACCTTTTACTGGGGTCAATCCCCAGATTTCAGGCTCATATAGAAATGACATAAAATAATTGATTAATAATCGATCATCAATCATTTTCATGTTTCAATCAATGAATATGATTTTAAAACCAATTCCTGCCACTATTCAGTACTGTCGTACAATACAAATGATGAACCTTCTGAATCTTAATATATGTTTATATATATCTTTTATGCATTGTGTATCTTTGTATCTCTGATGCAGGGCTTGAAATTGACCTGGGAGAAACCTGTTTTACCAAACCCAGTCTGTAAAACCTGGGGATTTTCAAAGCATCTTACCCAAGCTTTTAAAGTGAACTGGCCGTCCATTAGGCACAAATTGTAACTGCTGACCTGAGAAACTTCTAACTGATAGTCCTGAGAGGTTAAAGAAAAATCTTCCTGGAAACCTTGAATTAGGTCACTGCAACCTATATTTCCTGAGCTAAGGGGCTTGTTTATACACCAAAATAATTGAAAATTTGATACCAAACCTCCTGCATTTTAAGAATTAATGCATGGATTGCCATGAATTTTTTCTTGATTATCGACCATGAATATAGTTTTGGCAATTCCTGAAAACTGGTGGCGCCACCTGTATTTTTTCTAATATCTACGGTTTGTTTTCAATTTTTGAGAATGTCACATGACAGCAATCATGTCAGTTTCTCAGCTGTGGTTTCATCTTTTGTCAGGAAACCTGGTGTGGTTATTAATTGAGAATAGTTTCTTCAGTTTCTAAAGACTGGTTTCTATATTTTATGCATTCTATTCTTTATTTTAAGACTGCCATATTATATTAATATTGTCAGGTTCTCAACTGTGGTTTCATATATTGACCTTAAAAAAACCTTGTCTGTTTATATATGTCTCCAACTACCTCCAAAAAGTCCATATTTGCAATAAAATTAAGTTCCAAATTATTTATTTATTTTCTTTAAGATTATGTGCATGTTTATTGATGAAACTACTTGTTGTAAACCTTGTACTGGTAGTGCCAGAGATTAAATTTAGTATTTAGTAATGAATTAGATATTACCCATTACATGAAATGGGCAAAATATCTGCCCATTTCATGTAATGGGGTTATATTACATTTGAGGCGTAACAAACATATATATATATATGTGTGTGTATATATGTTACGCCGGGCTAATCACTATAGACAGTCATTGCCGGGCGGCGGAGTTCTTGTTAGAAGAACATATAACAAATGCGGACAACACAACAATTCTTTTATTCCCTCGGTGTGTATATACATAGTGCGGTGCAGGTCTGACCTGCAAAGACAAAGGACTGCTGGTAATACACAGTACACACGTCCACTCCGGGCACGTGCATGAGGTGTTCTGCTATATATATCTTAATATACACTAATATATTTTACGTAATACGGTAAGAGCAGTTAATATTCTTACGGTACACAATTATAGGATAGCACGTGAATGCCTAGGATACACTGTTTATTATAGTTATTCCAGAAATATTATCACGTGAGACACCATACATGTACGGAAAACAGGAATATTTAGGATAAACCCAATAATGTTATAACAAGGAATACTGCTTATTCACACCAATATTTCAATACATATTTAGATATAATTAAACGTACCTGCAAAGACAAAGGACTGCCGGTAATACACAGTGCACACGTCCACTCCTGGCACGTGCATATATATATATGAGATGGTAAGATGTCGTCTCTGTTTATAAGAAACAGTTTTCAGCTGAGTGTCATGACCCATGGGCATGTTGTTTATCACCATGAGAGAGAACCTTCACATTTTATATATTACTGCATCACACAGTGCCTTAAGATGTTCCTCGTGTTCCATCAATACGATAAAAAATGTCACCATGGGAACCAGAGGAGGATGGACTATAATTGAAGATGGTTCCCAAAGCATTGTGAGAAGGAACATAACACTGTGAATATGGCATTCTTTGCTCTTTGTCTGCGGAGACCTTGGCAAAAGCCTCGGAGACCTAAATAGCTTAAGAGTTATTGATGGATTCTGCCAGACCTGAGATGGTAGGAATAAACCAGATTTATCAGATCTTGTGATGTGAAGTGCTTGGACGGTGAAGGACCCTGTTTTTATGCATTTTCTTTAAGATCCCCTGTCTGTGGGAATTAAGTTTATGTAGAAAACCCCTTAAGAATCCCAAGAAAGCATTGAAGAATGTTTTCTGTGATATGTTTATATTTTATCAAGGACACAGGGAGGATGTGGGGCCTGGTTATATTGCCTGTTCATCAGGTAAGGAATGAAGAAACCAATGAATCCAGCATTGGTTGCAGAGTGTTTTATGTGGAAAGCACCAAATATTAACAGTTGGGATGATAACCCATATCCACATTTAATATAACAATATCTGACAGCTGCAATAAATGTATCGTTAATTTCCTTATTAGCATGATATCATTATATGCATTTTTGTTCACAGTTGTGGTACACAAAGATGCCTTTTAAGGATTATTATCTTAATATGTCATAATCAGGGTTTTCTGAGTTCAGAAAATCATTAATTTCCATGGACAACATTTATTTTAATGAATTGCAAGTAATTTTACAAAGAAGTAATCATTATAATATAGGTATTGGCCTGTTCAAAATGATGGTGTTAAACTGACAGAACCTATTTCTCCGAAAACTCTTTGGATTTGCCTGGTTATAGGTTGTCTCAGACACCTGATAGAAAGTACTAACATTGTACTATTGTGTGAAGTACTATTGTGATATGAAAAAGTGGTCATTATTTCAAGGTGGTCAGTATACTGAAATGGTCCTTATAAGTGAGGATTTACTTTACTTCATTGTGAAATAAACATTGATCATAACTAAAAAGTTGTTTCTTTTATAATCATTTGCATTTGTTTATAATAATTCATAATTCATCTCATGCCAGGACACAGGAGCACTCAAATTTACCAGTTTAAAGTAAGAGGTTAGGGGTCCCTGGAATGTCAGGAAAAAGTTGTGAAATATTGTTTTTAAATTAAGCCAAAGTATGACTTCTGAATAAATGCACAGAAAATCAGACAAGGAAGAAATGTGGTATTGGAAAATTAATACACTCTCTACATGTTATTAGGTGAAAATTCAAAATTATGATGGGTCAACCTCTTAGCTTTTAGAGGGTGATTATATAGTTCTGTAGTCTCTGTATATATTTGTGAGGTGTTGAAATGGAATTTATGGTTGAATGGTGTTTACAATAATTCAGTCTCGACACAGGTGCCAATATTGAGGATAAAATCTTTTATGAATGCCATGTATTCATGAACCTTTTATATGCAACAGGGAAAGGTAATTCCCTGCATTTTTCCTTTGAATATCAAAATGTCAGCTGTCTGGTCTGTGGTAGCCACTAGCCACCAGGGAAATTAGAGCTTTCCTTTCCTTTGAACTTGGCGTCAACATAGCACTAGATTTGTAGTCTGTGCATGCAGTTTCTCAGACATAACACAAATTAAATAATGAATTTTCTTCGCAAGAAAGAAAACAATGGCAGTAAGGAGTAATATTAGTTAAGATTATTGTCCCCCTCTTTTACGGAACAGGGGATGTTGATTTTGGTTTGTCTGTCTGTCTGTCTATCTGTCCATCAGGTTTTCATTTCCGTGCGATATCTTCCCTAAATATTATCTGATTTCATTCAAATTTTGGTCAGTGATTGCTCTCATGCATACCTTGGAAGGGATTGGTTTTGGAGTGTCTGTCTGAATTTTTTTTTTCACCAGCTCCAAAACAAACAAGAAATTTCCTTTTTGTTCCCAATTCACAACAAAGGTATGACATGTGGAGACATCTTCAGGGGACAGTGAGAACTAAAAAAGAGGCAATGTGACATGTGGAGACATTTTCAGGGGAAAATCAAAACTAAAACAATACAAGGCAAAAGGGGGACAACTAGAGGTGGAAGGAAGGGACATAAATTCCATGAATTTGCTCGTTTGTTTTTAAATTGTTGGTGGAGCATGGTGGCCACAAGATGGTGGGTTCATGATCCTTTCTGATTGCCTTCTCACACTGCAGACTCAGACTCACAAGAGTTCAACTCAGCTGTTCAGGGATTGCTGGAGTCAAAATCACAATGCACTAGGGCTTCTAAATACACCAGCAGCGTAGGTATAGATGTAGTGAAAAGGACAATATAGTAAATTCATTGTGTTGGATAAGAATTGTTTCAAGATATATTACATAAACCTGGGTGTTTTTTGGTAAGGACTTAATGGAATAAGTAATATTTTGTAAGCATGTGGATGTGGAATGTAAACAGAAGGTGTAAAATTTCCTTGAAACAAATTTGGTAAAAACATTTTGAAGTTTGACAATTAAGACAAGGATTCCTGGCTGTCCCACATTGGCCAAACAGATGAGATTCATTTCTAGTAGAAATGACCTGGTTGAAGGGTGACTGCCTTCTGTGCCAAGACACCTGACCAAGGTCTTCACCACAAGTGTGTGCTCTCTCCACTCAGGAGTCAAAGGGTACTTGTCATGGGTGCAAGCAGATGTAGAACAAAATAACCTTCTGGCACCCATTATAGCTGCTGGTTTTGTATACTGCCCAGGGAGCAGAGAAAAGCTACAAGAATGAACAGGCCCAAAAGACCAGGTGGGTCAAGTGTAAAGTCGGATGAGACTCTCATCATGGGTGAAATCAGATGAGGAACCAAACCTTTGGAACAAAAGTGAGAAAATCTTCTGTGAAGCAATAAATCTTGGCTCTTCTTAATCCACAGTGTTCGTCTTGTACACCTTCAGTGCTGAACTTTGTTAAAGTGTTATGTAGATTGGTAACAGTCATTTTATCCATTGATGTCACTGCCATTGTGTCATTATAAATGTTGTCCTGTTGGTGATAACCATCACTAGTTATTTGAACTTGGTATTCCAATTGAGTTGAGTACAAACACAACTGTTTTGGTAATCTCATAATAGAACTCCATTAAATCATGTTCCACTAAGTTTTAAAATTATTTGGGTTAACATATTCAGATGTGTCATCATTAATTTACACACTTCCATGTCAGGTCACCAAGCATATTCTGTTAAAATGACAAAAGTTAAGAGTCAGTGAATATACATATATCTATGTCATGTCATTTGAACAAAACCTTTCTGTATTGTGCTCTTTGGAGAGGGACGGACCACCTCTAGCTGGGGACTGCAGGGCCTCAGCGGAGACTGGCCCAGACCTCTATGCTAGGAATAAAGACTTCCTATGATCATACTTGTCATGGAACATGGTCTACCACACATTGATCAGTGACTGCCTGTGGTATGAGTAGGACCACCTGGATCCAACTACAAATCAATAGAAAATTTTATTGGTGATAGATGTTATGTGATTGGGGTACTTATTTGTCACCATAAATTGACGCTCTTAATACAACATTTCTCAAAAGTCATCTAATCAGGCTTAAATACATATTGCAAGTGTTGATGTGTGTTTACACATGTACACAATTAGAAATATACCTGCATTGGGTGCCATCAGTGGGGCAAAACTTAAACACAGTGGATCAGAATAGGATATGTAATTGTTTGGAGTGAGGAGAGCTTCTATAAGTATTAAATTCATCGTTGATCCAGTTGTTAATGGAATGTAATTTTTAACTTGCATGAACATGTCTCCAGGCAAGATAGGCTACCACCACGTAGTGCTGATGCCTGGCGTAATATTTTTGCCGTGAGAGAAGAAACAAATTGATACTTCTGAAAAGTGTTCTGGCTTTTAAATGATCTTTTATGTGCAGAGGTTTTAGTTCTCTCAGGACTGCGATGATCTAATGTCTATCATGACAGACACAAAAGCAGATCGTATTGATTTACTTCTTGTTCCTGATAGAAAAGCTGTTTCCTTGAAAGGGTTCATGTTTTGAGGGTATAATTCATCATAGTCACTGAACATTATCAACTGCTGTTGCTATGGCAATTGTCAGCTTAGTGACAGATATTGAGAACCTTATTGTCTGATAAAGGTTTTCTGGGTTTCTTTCCTGTCTGTGCCATTTTAACCAATGAGGGTATCAGGAGACCAAACTGACCAGCTTGGTGTTATAAAACCGTCAAATATAAAAAATTTATCTATTGGCTTTTCCTTATCAGGAAGCAGTGATGGAGTTTATAAGCATCCATTTCAGGTAAGATTTTAGCAACAATGAAGTCCATGAAAGGCTGAGCTAGAGAAAAACCACCAAAATCTAGTGGGCTGAAGCAAACTCTTTAATTCTTTAAAAAATCAGGGTCAGTTGTACAGAGTAATATCTATCTTAGAGAGCCAGTTGTAGAATGTAATGTGAGTCATCTCCAATCAGGAGAGTCAGTTGAAAACTGTAATCTGAGTCATCTCCATCATTGAGAGTCAGTTGTACATTGTAATCCGCATCATTTGCATCACAGAGAGTCAGTTGTACACTAATCTGAGTCATTTCCATCATTGAGAGTCAGTTGTACACTGTAATCTGAGTCATCTCCATCATGGACAGTCAGTTGAACCCTAATCTGAGTCATCTCCATTATGGAGAGTCAGTTGTAGACTGTAATCCTAGTCATCTCCATCATGGACAGTCAGTTGAACCCTAATCTGAGTTATCTCCATCATGGAGAGTCAGTTGTAGACTGGAATCTGAGTCATCTCCATCATGGAGAGTCAGTTGTAGACTGTAATCCTAGTCATCTCCAATCAGGAGTCAGTGGAACACTGTAATTTGAGTCATTTCAGTCATAGAGAGTCAGTTGTAGACTGTATTCTGAGTCATCTCCATCTTGGAGAGTCAGTTGAACTCTGTAATCCGAATCATTTGCATCACAGAGAGTCAGTTGTACACTGTAATCTGAGTCATCTCTATCATTGAGAGTCAGTTGTTGACTGCAATCTGAGTCATTTCCATCATTGAGAGTCAGTTGAACACTGTAATATGAATCATTTGCATCACGGAGTCAGTTGTAGACTGTAATCTGAGTCATCTCCATCATTGAGAGTCAGTTGTAGGCTGTAATCTGAGTCATCTCCATCATTGAGAGTCAGTTAAACACTGTAATCTGAGTCATCTCCATCATGGAGAGTCAGTTGAACACTAATCTGAGTCATCTCCATTTTAGAGAGTCAGTTGTAGACTGTAATCAAGTCTCCATCATTGAGAGTCAGTTGACCACTAATCTGAGTCATCTCCATTATAGAAAGTCAGTTGTAGACTGTAATCTGAGTCATCTCCATCATTGAGAGTCAGTTGTAGACTGTAATCTGAGTCATCTCTCTCATTGAGAGTCAGTTGTAGACTGTAATCTGAGTCATTTCCATCATGTAGAGTAAGTTGTTCACTGTAATCTGAGCCATCTCCATCATTGAGAGTCAGTTGTAGACTGTAATCTGAGTCATCTCCATCATTGAGAGTCAGTTGTAGACTGTAATCTGAGTCATCTCCATCACTGAGAGTCAGTTGTAGACTGTAATCTGAGTCATCTCCATCATTGAGAGTCAGTTGTAGACTGTAATCTGAGTCATCTCCCTCATTCAGAGTCAGTTTTAGACTGTAATCTGAGTTATCTCCATCATTGAGAGTCAGTTGTAGACTGTAATCTGAGTCATCTCCATCATTGAGAGTCAGTTGTAGACTGTAATCTGAGTCATCTCCCTCATTGAGAGTCAGTTGTAGACTGTAATCTGAGTCATCTCCATCATTGAGAGTCAGTTGTAGACTGTAATCTGAGTCATCTCCCTCATTGAGAGTCAGTTGTAGACTGTAATCTGAGTCATCTCCATCATTGAGAGTCAGTTGTAGACTGTAATCTGAGTCATCTCTATCATTGAGAGTCAGTTGTAGACTGTAGTTTGAGTCATTTCCATCATTGAGAGTCAGTTGTAGACTGTAATCTGAGTCATCTCCATCATTGAGAGTCAGTTGTAGACTGTAATCTGAGTCATCTCCCTCATTGAGAGTCAGTTGTAGACTGTAATCTGAGTCATCTCCATCATTTAGAGTCAGTTGTAGACTGTAATCCGAGTCATCTCCCTCATTGAGAGTCAGTTGTAGACTGTAATCTGAGTCATCTCCATCATTGAGAGTCAGTTGAACACTGTAATCTGAGTCATTTCCATCATTGAGAGTCAGTTGAACACTAATCTGAGTCATCTCCTCCATTGAGAGTCAGTTGTAGACTGTAATCTGAGTCATCTCCATCATTGAGAGTCAGTTGTAGACTGTAATCTGAGTCATCTCCATCATTGAGAGTCAGTTGTAGACTGTAATCTGAGTCATTTCCATCATTGAGAGTCAGTTGTAGACTGTAATCTGAGTCATCTCCATCATGTAGAGTCAGTTGTAGACTGTAATCTGAGTCATCTCCATCATTGAGAGTCAGTTGTAGACTGTAATCTGAGTCATCTCCCTCATTGAGAGACAGTTGTAGACTGTAATCTGAGTCATTTCCATTATGTAGAGTAAGTTATTCACTGTAATCTGAGCCATCTCCATCATGTAGAGTCAGTTATACACTATAATATGAGTCATCTCCATGATGGAGAGTCAGTTGTACACTGTAATCTGAGTCATCTTCATCATTCAGAGTCAGTTGAAGACTGTAATCTGAGTCATTTCCATCATTGAGAGTCAGTTGAACACTAATCTGAGTCATCTCCATCATTGAGAGTCAGTTGTAGAGTGTAATCTGAGTCATCTCCCTCATTGAGAGTCAGTTGTAGACTGTAATCTGAGTCATTTCCATCATGTAGAGTAAGTTGTTCACTGTAATCTGAGCCATCTCCATCATGTAGAGTCAGTTATACACTATAATGTGAGTCATCTCCATGATGGAGAGTCAGTTGTACACTGTAATCTGAGTCATCTCCATGATGGAGAGTCAGTTGTAGACTGTAATCTGAGTCATCTTCATCATGGAGAGTCAGTTGTAGACTGTAATCTGAGTCATTTCCATCATTGAGAGTCAGTTGAACACTAATCTGAGTCATCTCCATCATTGAGAGTCAGTTGTATACTGTAATCTGAGTCATCTCCATCATTGAGAGTCAGTTGTAGACTGTAATCTGAGTCATCTCCATCATTGAGAGTCAGTTGTAGACTGTAATCTGAGTCATCTCCCTCATTCAGAGTCAGTTGTAGACTGTAATCTGAGTCATCTCCCTCATTGAGAGTCAGTTGTAGACTGTAATCTGAGTCATCTCCATCATTGAGAGTCAGTTGTAGACTGTAATCTGAGTCATCTCCATCATGTAGAGTAAGTTGTTCACTGTAATCTGAGCCATCTCCATCATGTAGAGTCAGTTATACACTATAATGTGAGTCATCTCCATGATGGAGAGTCAGTTGTACACTGTAATCTGAGTCATCTTCATCATGGAGAGTCAGTTGAAAAATGTAATCTGAATCATCTCCATTGAGAGTCAGTTATAGATGATAATTTGAGTCATCTCTACCATGAAGAGCCAATTGTTAGAGGGGATCCAGGATTTTGGAAAAGGAGCGGTCCAACGCAGGAGGAGTAATAACAAAACCAAAAAATGTCCTCAGGTCTGGAAAAGAGGGGGGGGGGGTTCCAGGTCCCAAAAATTGGCCTTTAACCCTTTAAAAAATGGACCCATCCCCTGGATTTGCTTTTGGTTGTAGACTGTAATCTGAGTCATCGCCATCAAGGTGAGTCAGTAGTATACTGTAACATGCGTTCAGCCATCTTGCAGAGTCAGTTGTAAACTGTAATGAGTGTAATCCAAGTCATTTCAGTCACAGAGAGTCAGTTGTAGTCTGTAATCTGAGTCATCTCCATCATGTAGAATCAGTGTAAATTTCCATCTTGTATTTAAGTTTAACACTGTAGTTTAAGTCATTTTCATGCAGTATAACAACTTTTGAAACTGAACAAAACTGTTCAATATTTGTATCCCTTTACTGGATGTAACATCATAAAGTACAAGTTTAATATAAATTCATACATATTATAATCTGAAAAAATATTAATTAATGTGGAATTAATTACTAGTTAAGGAGAACAGGTGGCTCAGAATAAGCTTCACAGATGCAGAAAGATGACCAAGCAAACCTTTATAATTTGAGTAAGCTATGGCCATGAGCATTTAAGCATTTCAACTTGTAGTTGTATCCACTCAAAAGTGCTTGCTTTGCAAATACTTTTCATCCCATAGATCTTAACCCCACAATAACTTGTGAAATCAATAGTGTAATGGCCACTGATGGAGCGGCACTATAGGTTCTTGAGAATGTCCACTCAGCAAGAATGGCCACTCTGTTAGCGGGGGTTGGTCAAGTGTATACCGCAGATCAGTTATTCCAACACAATAAGGGCTATTTAAGAGAAAGTTACAAGTGCTCAGCTGTTGACAAATGAACATTGATTGCTCCCTGACACCTCAGAGAGTTGTGTACATAGTGTAATAGCTGTCATTAATGGCCCCCACTCTGTCACAATACATACCCCCAGACCACTAAAATACCAAGAGAAGTATCCAGCTAAACACTGAGAAAAACAAACATTTCACCTGGATAAATGCTTTAAAATGCCCAATCACCTTCCTTCCTTTTGAAAAAGAATTTATGTGATTTCATGCTTTCTCTTTGTATATATTAATGATCAAGGGTAATTTTGAATGAATGATCTTGTTTCTTAACAGTGTGTTTGTAAACAGAGCAATGTTGACTAATAGGAAAAACATGTAACCTACGGTGGTAGGTTGCATATATGCGGCGGTAGAAAGGTCCCTTGTTGCAAAACACCATTTGCAAAGCCCTGGCTTATCTGACTTGCTGTCAGATGCCCTTGTTGAATTTGTTTTGATTATTTTGGCGGGCCCCCACATTTTATTAACAAGTTGTTATAAACAAAACAAATAGCCTGTGTGAGGTGGTATCTACATTTTTATGCCCCCGCCACCAAGTGGCCGGGGCATATAGTTTTACCCATGTCCGTCATTCTGTCCTTCCGTCATTCCGAAATCAAACAGTTGTACGGACTTTTTTCGCAATGCCTGCAGATATTGGCCTGATTTTTGGTGTGTGGGCAGATATAGACCAGTTACAGATCGAGTTCGCGTGTTGTCCCAGTTGACCTACTTTTGAATGTTTTACGGCTCCTAAACTTAGAAAATTTCATGAAAAATAGAAATTTTCATGACAAATACACATGTACGGATGTTTTTTCGCAATGCCTGCAGATATTGGCCTGATTTTTTGTGTGTTGCTTGGTAATGACCAGTTACAGATTGAGTTCGCGTTTCGTCCTGGTTGACCTACTTTTGAACGTTTTACACCTCCTTAACTTAGAAAATTTCATGAAAAATATAAATTTTCATGACAAATACACTTGTACAGACTTTTCTTTGCAATACCTGCAGATATTGGCCTGAATTTTGGTGTGTGGGCAGATAATGACCAGTTACAGATCGAGTTTACGTTTTGTCCCAGTTGACCTACTTTTGACTGTTTGACGGTGCTCTTACATAGAAAATTTCATAAAAAAGTGCACATGTATGGACTTTTTCGCAGTGCCTGCAGATGGGGGCCTGATTTTTGGTGTGTAGGCAGATAATGACCAATTACAGATCGAGTTCTTTTGTCCCAGTTGACCTACTTTTGACCATTTGACTGCTCCTGAACATAGAAAGTTTCATGAAAAATAGAAATTTTCATAACAAATGCATATGTACTGACTTTTTTTCCTCAATGCCTGCAGATACCACCCTGATTTTTTATGTGTGGGCAGATAATGACAGTTACAGATCGAGTTCGTGATTTGTCCCGGTTGACCTACTTTTGGTTGTTTTACGGCTCCTAAACATAGAAAATTTCATGAAAGACAGAAATTTTTATAGAAAATGCACATGTATGGACTTTTTTTTTCACAATGCCTGCATATACTGGCATGATTTTTGGTGTGTTGCTTGATAATGACCTATTACAGATCGAGTTTGCATTTTGCCCTTGTTGACCTACTTTTGACCATACGACACCTCCTGAACTTAAAAAATTTTTCAAAATTTTACAAATGTTTCTAATATGCCCCAGGGGGGGGCATTCATGTCGTTCCGACACATATAGTCTATCCTATTTTATAAAAGCTCCAAGGGATTACCATTAGTTTATAAAGGTCAGATAATGATTGGGCCCCTTTAACTGAGGCCATGTGAAAAAAAATATAGGTTTCATATTTTGTAGATCCGAGTTTCTGCTGTTAAATAAGCACATTAAAAATGTGAAATTAAAGCACTTTTAAAAATTAAAAAAAATGATTAACGATGAAAAAGCAGAGAAGAGAATTCTCTTAAGGCATGAGATTTGATTTTCTCACATTTTAAAAAATCTACGCATTTTAAATTAGAAATACATGTAAAGTACATTAAAATGTGAATTTTGGTGTAATTCATGTTTCAGAGAAAATTAGGCGAGTGCGCTGTGGAGCAATTTGTTGTAAAGCAGGTTCCATTCTGTTAGATACTTGGGGAGTCATGCAAAGAAAATTTATTAAATAATAATATGATTAAAAGAAAAGTTTGAACCATGTGGTAAGAAGTTAGGGCTAGCCTGTTGGTCAAGAAATGAATGCATGACTTAATAGTTTACATCTGGTAGCTTTATCATCATCTGATAGACTGCCTCATCTATTTTTTCTCATTAACCAAATTATATTTGATCAAGTATGGTTTCATTTAGTAATATTTCATACCTTTTATCATACCTAAGAAATCAATAAAATATCTGCGAAAGTTTAAACTTTCATAGCCTTTATAGTTTGTTATTGAAATTCTTATTAGAACAGGAGTTAAAACTGACATTTAGGAACTGGTAAATGGAAGTCAACAATGACTGCAAAGTACTCAAATATGACAGCCAGGAGCAGAAATATTATTGCCAGGAATATAACTGATAGAAATACAACTGTAAATGCCAGGAATATAGAATTTTATTTGATAGGAATACAGCCTGGAATAAAACTAATTGCAAGGAACTGAACTATGACAGGAACAGAACTATGGTTGTCAGAAACTGGACTGACAATGTCAGGAATTTAACTATATGATAGGACATGACCTATGATAATCCAGTGCTGAACATATCCTGCCAGGAACAGAGGTATAACTGCAGGTAACTGATAAAAAACTGCCAGAAAATAATCTATGAAAGCCAGGAAATTAATTCTTACTGTGTAAATCTCAACTGTAACTGCCAAGAACTGCAAAGTATTGAATGGCATTGAGCTTAACCATGGCTGCCAGGAATTGGAATAAACAGCTAGGATATCAACTGAAACCATGAGAAAATGAACTGCACACCAAGAAATGAATTATGGCTGTTAAAAAAATGAACTGTAACTTCAACGAAATGAACTTACTCTGCCAGGAACTGAACTGACTCTGCCAGGAAATGAATTGACACTGCAAGGAACTCAACTGACACTGCCAGGAACTGAAATGACTATGCCAGGAACTGAACTGACTCTGCCAGGAATGAGCTGACACTGCAAGGAACAGAACTAACTCTGCCAAGAAATGAACTGACACTGCCAGAAACTGAACTGACACTGCCAGGAATTAACTGATGCTGCCAGGAAATGAACTATGACTGACAGGATAGGAAACTATGACTGACAGTACGTGAATTATGACTGATAGGAAAAAACTTCATCATCCAGGAAATTAACAATAACAATAAACTGACAATGCCAGGAAATGAACTATGAATGACAGGAAAGAAAGTATGACTGACAGGACATGACTTATGACTGAAAGGAAATAAACTTTAGCATTCAGGAAATTAACTATAACATTCCGGAAATGAACTATAAAATCTAGGAAATAAACTGACACTGCCAGGAAATGAAACAACACTGCCAGAATATTTAAACAATCAAAAATGAACTACGATAAAAAATAAACTTAACTCCCAGGAAATAAATTCGCTTTGCAGTGAGATGAACAGACATTCCCAGAAATGGATATATGAAAGCCAGGAAGTGAACTATGACTAACAGCAACTAGACTATGATTTCTTGAAACTGAATTGGCATTTTAAGTCCTGAATTGAAGCAGTTGATTGACACAGAACAAAACTGAACTGTCAGTATCAGGAAATGCACATTGAGTGCAGGATTTTAACTGACAGAGCCACAAAAAAAAAAATGGAATTATTATTATGGGAAACTGAAATATGTTAATTACCTGACATATCTAGAAAACAAATGTTTAATGTCAAAAACTGAACCATTGATGCTAAGAAAAGACATGTGCTGTTGGTAACTGAACTAATGGAAGAAGGTCAGGCATTTTCCTGTCACTGCCAGGAACTGACCCCCAACTTTTTGTTAATCTGTGCACATAACTGAATTATAAATTAAACTGCTTTTAACTAGCTGCAAGGAATTGATCAGCAAAGCTGGAACAGAAATACTACTATCAAGACTTTAAAGCATGAAGCATGTGAGAATCTGAGCCATAGTATGAACTTAGACTTTGCATTACTGAACTGCCAGGATCTAAACTATTGGTAATAGTGGAACTGAACTCTGGTTGCTAGAAATTGATCGAGGGGTTGCATGATTGGACACTACTTTTAAACCATCATTTAATATTTATGTGGTTATAGGTTCTGATCTGTGATTTAACAAATGGAATGCTCAAAGTGACTTGATTTATGTAGTAAGGTCTATACAAATAATTTGTCCAAAGTTTAATATATCATGTGGTACTTTGTCCCTTGAAAATTGCATTCAACTGAATGGCAATCAAAGCACAAGTATTGTCAACATATGATGAACAATAAAAACTAGGTAGTTTTTATATTAATTAAGAAAATTGAAAGATAAGCTCAATAAGGAAAATTAGTAACTGTTTTCCTTTCAATATTAATGACTTGTTTGTCTAATTTTTAGCTCAGCTGACTATAAGTCATCTGAGCTATTGTCGTGGTCCATTGTCCGTCGTCCGTCTGTCTGTCGTGCCGTCTGTCTGTCCGTCCGTCCGTCCGTAGATGTGGCACGTTTTGAAACCGTAAGACCTAGGAATCCAAAATTAGGCATAATGTTAGATGTCCCCAAGATCTCCTACCAAGCCGAAAACTGGGTCTTTGCAACTTCGTTCCTTTGAGAAATTAAGGAAAAACCTCAATTTTTTATTAAAAACCTATTTTCACACTTCAGGACTGCCTAATAACAAAACCACTCATCTGTTTTTCCTCATATTTACCATAAATATTACTCAATATAGTTCCTATGTACATGCCAGAAATTATGTCTGTATTATTTAATTTAAAAAAGTTATGGGCCCAAACATAATGCATTTTGTAAAAAATCAGGAAAGATATTTGATCACTTAACACAAAAAATGTTAAAGCTATCGACCTTTTTTCCAGTAATATAACTTTAATTAATCAAAATTAAATTGTATACCCAAAATTAGATGAAAATCTTTTAAATTTTCTAAAATATTAATAAAAATAAAAAATTGATACCTTAAATTTTGCCCAACTTTGACCATGGCACGTTTTTTTCCTGTAAGTATTGTGGATTTAATTTTCACAGCATGTTTTTGTTAGCATTTCAACTGTTAACACCAAAAATTTGAAACCAGTTGATCAAAAACTGTAGATTTTAATAAGTTTTCAAGCACCATGTAACATATTGTTTACATCAAGCTAGTGTTATGCAGTTTGCAAGAGCTCAGCTCCCCAGCTTCAGCTCTTAGTTCCTTAAATTCGGCATACAGTTAGATGTCTCCAAAATCCCATACCATGCCAAGAATTTGGTCACTAGGACTTAATACCTTCGAGATATTAATGAAAAACTTCATTTTTCCATTAAAAAACCCATTGTTACACTTCAAGACTGTGTAATATCAAAACCACTGATCTGACTTTAATCATAAATAATATACATATTTTTCATTCTCTATGCACATGCCAGAATGATGTCAGTATTGCGTAATTGTTTTAAGTTATGGGCCCAAACATAATGCACTTTGTAAAAAATCAAGAAATATATTTACTCCCTTAACAAGGGCATTGCTGAAGCTAGAGATTTTTTGTCAGGGATGTAACATTATTTAATCAAGATTCAATTGAATACCCAAAATTAGTTCTGAATTTTTCAAATTTTATAAGTTATTAGTATAAATATAAAATTAGTACCTTAAATTTTGCCCAACTTTGACCATGGCACGTTTGTTTCCTATGAGCACTGTTGATATAATTTTCATATCATGCACACATAAGGATTTCAGCTTTTTAGTTTAGAAAGCTGAAAGAAATTGGCCAAAAATTGTAGCTTTTATTAATGTTTTTTATGAGACCCTGTCAGACTTTGGCTCTCTCCAGCCCCTCTTGAGTCACCTGTATGTTGACCTTGTTGACCTTTCATCAAATTATGCACGCTTGAGGCGAGGCATACAGGAATCCAGGCAGCTTATGGCCAGCCACAGTTGATCCAGGTGTCCAACTCAACTCATCTAGTAGTTTTAACCAACAACATAACAATAAACAATAAATTAATAAATTTTAATTGGTTTTTAATAACAAATTCAAGAAAAATAGAAAAGGAATTTGTTAGTGTATA
This sequence comes from Sipunculus nudus, assembly GCA_026874595.1. Lineage (NCBI taxonomy): Eukaryota > Metazoa > Annelida > Sipuncula > Golfingiida > Sipunculidae > Sipunculus > Sipunculus nudus. The sequence continues at coordinate 32,798,202 of CM049320.1, forward strand.
ATAACAGGAAATTAACTTGCAGTTACTGATGATATAAGAATCTTGTATTGATGGGTAGAATGTCACATATTCCAAATAACACCATGCAGTCACCTATGGCATTTTTCAGTTCAATTTTAATGATTAAGAAGTAAATCATATTATTCATTAATAATCATTAGGGATCATATGAAGGAAATTAATGATAGACAAAGATGCAGTTGATAATATTAATCTAGATTCCTACTGTGTCTAGTGTGTACATTGATGTGAAATTAGTCCAAAATGAATTTTTTACAGTTATTTTTTAATATAAATAAAAGCCATAAAACTAGGTACTTATGATCATTATTTAAATGTGTGAATTTTGTATATTCTGGATTCTCAACATCATTGGTTGGTGAAACTGAATAAATACCAGACATGGTGCGAATACTTTGTAATTGTATTTAAATACGAATATGATTATGTACTCCATTATAAAATTTCTTGCATAAAGAATAGGAATTCAGGTAAAAATGAAAGTATATGAATACTCGTGCAAATACTTTCAAAATGTATTTATGAATGCATTCATGAATATATTCTTTTTTATTATTTTAATAATCATATCAGTTATATTTCATTTAAAAAAATCATATGATTCTCTTATTATTTTTTATAAAAATTATATTTGGGACAATATTTGTAATTTTTTTTTAATAAATAGTTAAACTCTTATATTATATGTTCTGCTTATAAGTTATATGGCCAAGTCAAAATCTGTGTGACAATAGTACTCCATTTGTTAATAAAATAAATGAAATCAATCCTCTTCCCTGTCTCCAAAGGTACTATCAAAATCATACATAAGCTAAACAACAACAACTCATAATACAGCTTATATTTATTACCACACAAAACCAGCATGTGCCTCATTTCTAAATAATATTTTTTTATCATATATAACAGCTGAGCGTCGTGACCCATAGGTCCCTTGTTTGGTGAATTGCATTTTTAGCTTTGACAAATGTGAAAACACATGGTTAAATTGCTTGGCCTTTCTGTGTTTCATTTCTATAGGTTTTTCTTCTGACTGCCAAGCATTTCGACATCAGACATGGAGAGGATTGCTCAAAGGTCTCCTTGCATGCAGGGGTTTGGGTAGACAGGACAGATACAATTTGAAGATGTCAATTATAAGAAAATGACGGGGTAGGTGATGCTAATTCTTATCACTAATCAAAGGTGTGCATGTGTATCTTAAATTTTCATAATTAAGCTCATCGTATTTGTAGCCGGGGCATTGTGAGAGGCCTAAGAATTGATCTGATTATCAATTCTTTACCTTCATGAACTGCACCTTCTTTACCTTGAATTTATCAATTAATACAATTATATTCTTTTTAGTAAAATTCTGACTTTCTTTTAAACAAAAGCAAACATTTCACCACAGTGGATGTTTGTTAATTTTAATGATAAGGAAACAATTTAGTTTTGTGTATGACCACAATTTTGTTTCTCTAAGTCCACGTCATATACATGATAAATATCCTTACACATAAAGAAATTTTGTTCTTGGTTCCTTTAGACCAATGAGAGCAGTTGTTGTGTGTTTAAAATTTGGAGTTGGATGCACATTTTGACCCCATGATATCATTGGTCAGAGTAAAATACTTGTTCTCTGTCAGTTATGGTGGTGAAACCCAGGGAATTTTGCTATACAAACAGCGGTTAAAACGAAGGTGATCTGGGATAACTGCGGTGTATAACGGCTGCATGAGGAGCATACAGTCTTACCTGTATGTGAAAAATATTTAGTATTACATGACTGCCATGAAAAAAACCTTCGATTTAAGGTCAGTCTGACCAAGCACAATATTTATACAAATCGTTACCCATGATCACCTGTGTTTATATTGCCCCAGTTTTAATCAAGAAGATGCCCTGGTGATCTGGTGGTAATATTTTAATAGTCAGCAGTCTGGCGATCTGTCACTTTTTATTCTTGTGACCTGCTGCCCGTTATCTCATCATCCATTGATCGGTGTACCAATATGGGCTGTGTTATTTTACGTCTTGCTGAAGTTGACACTCATGATACAATTGATGATGTTGCAAGCAACAGGTGTGGCCCTTAGCCGAGTCAGGTTAGTGGTTCTAAAAACGGAAGGTTAAACAAACATTGCTCTCCCCACCGGTGTGTTCTGTGGTGGACTTGGTGGGTAATCAGGCATGCCTTTCTTCAGGTCAGACAAACATGTAGTGGATTAAATGCTGCCACTGGCATCCACTGATGGATGTTGTAATTATGAAAAAAAGTTAGAGTACAGGATGTGTGTGTGTTATCTCCTGTAACACTGCAGCCCTGTGCAGTTTTAATCTGATATGGATTTATGTGACTTTTGAGTGTTTTTATATATCCTTTAAGGCAGGACTTATAAGGGTATTCCCAGTGTCCATTTACCCGTTTACTGTTAGTATCACCATGGTAACTTGCTGATACTTATCCTCTTCACACCAATTGTGGTGTATAAGGCTGAATTTTAAGGCTAATAACTTAAATTACCAGGCCTTCAATTGATTCATATGAGACTCACTATAACTACTTATATACCTATACATTATCCCCCCTTAGTTTGATTCTGAGCAAAATCCATGCATATTTCACGAGGTCAGAGGTCGCCAGGCTACTTTGTGGTGTTGACAGAAGAACTTACCAGGAATATGGCAGATTTTGATGAAACTCAAAAAAAAATTAACCAATACATTGTATTGGCCAAGTGTGCTTCCCTCAGAATCTATGCATTTTCAATGGGGTGGATTGGGGTAGAATGTTTACTGACAGCTTGTACAGATAAGCAAGCTTGTACAACTGTCACAGAGGTGTTAGAATAATTTTTCTCAGCATGAATTACCTGAAGTTCATTATATAGGTATGCAGAGAGAGCGAGAAATCACATAACACCTGTAGAAATTACACAGGTGAATAGCTGTCTTCAAGCTGGGATATGTACACTAAGTGCCCCTTGTTATACACCTGTCATATGACAACAGTATTATGGTATACCCACTGTCCGTCCGTCTGTCCTTCAGTTACCTTTGAGTGTTGCCGCAAACTTACCGGGGCTGCGATGGATTTTCACGTAACTCACCATAACTACTTACCAACAGATTATCTCGCCCAAGTTCAATTATGGGCAACATTTAGGCATATTTAATAAGGTCACAGGTCACTAGGCTACTTTTGTAGTTAACTTTAGAAAAATATGGAGGATTATGATAAGACTTATCAGAAATGTTAATCAATAAAATATATCACCTAAGTTTGATTTCCAGCAAAATCCATGCATAATGAGATTTAATGAGATCAGAGGTCACCGCACTTTGCAGGCACCTTGGTGACTTGCCAAACATCCTATGGATTTTAATGAAACTCATTATTTACTAATAGAGTTTCTCACCTAAATTACCTTCTCATCAAAATTCATATATATTTAATGAGGTCAGAGGTCACCAGATACATGATGGGCTTATAATGCTCGTTTGCGGTGCTCTTTGTTTCTATATGTACCATGAGAGTTCCGATGTACTGTGACCCTCCAGTTTGGATTTTTATTTCCCCAAGTGTTCTAAGTTGACCATGGACTTGTGGGCTACACTCTTTACACTTGTGGTCCTTTTATAGTATGGAAAGACTATTTTCATAATTTTCTGTTATAAGCAGAAATAAATATAAGTTGTTATATCTCAGGTTTTTAGACAGAAAGACGAGGTATTTTATCGTTAATAATCAGAGTCATAAATATCCCACAAACAGAGAATAAAAACCTGTTAACTGTATGTAATACATGTGTTATGCCAATGTTTTTATAGTCACAACAGCCTGTGACATGTTAGGGTAATAGAGGGCCTCATAAATGTAAGGGAGGGGGAGAGATTTATATATGTGATAATATGTCTATTATGATCACAGTCAGGAGAGTACACCAGATCATTTAGTGAGACTGCCCAGATATTAGATTTTTCAGACCTTTTAAATCAGCACTTAACAATACATGTCAAGCACATATTAATCAAGAGTACGCTTTTTATAGTTGTCACATATACTAGCAATGGAAATGTTCTGCCTGCAAGCTGTTTGTGTATCTTACTGTTGGCAGTCCAGACGGGGCTCGACATTAACTTGTGCAAGAACTTGCCCTACTGGGCAAGTAACATTGGGCTTTCACTTGCCCCACACAAATTTTTATTTTATTATTTCTCTTCAGTATTTGCACAGATAAACTTACAGGTAATTTGAGATAAAGATATTACAATATGATTTCTTTTCTCAAAGAGAGCTAACTTAAGATTAGATAAGATCCAGGCCTTTGTGCAGAAATTTCATCTGGGACCAGCTTGTTCAGTCAGGCAATTGGAAGCCCTACCCTTCAGTTACTCTACCACCAACTATCATATTTGGAATAAAACTAAATAGGGCTTCAAATGCAAAATAATGAATTAAGTAATAAGACCTCATAAGTGTAAGAGATGAGAGAGGTTAAAATATGTGATTAATAATAGTGGTAGGAATTGGATGTAAAGTCATATTCGATGATTGAAAGATAAAAAATGACCAATGATCATTATTAATATATTATTCTATGCACCATTTGTATAAGTACTGTGATATAAACTTAACAGAATAAAACCTAAAATAGGGAGTAATTTAATTAGGTCTTGACTTGAACATTATGCTGAAAAGTCAAGGTTATGGCTGGTTTGTTGACACTTACTCATTGCACAAGGTTTGGTTTCAATGCTGTTCCCTAATTTGTGCCCCGTCTTACTTATATCTCTGTGAGAATTAGAATATTTTTGAGGATATGAATTCTTTGGATGTGCAGACATAATTGTTTGTGATCAGTTATATGCAAAAATGCAACCAATTTAATCAGTTGTGAAAGAAAGCGACCAATTTATAATTGGTACACCACTAGTGATAACGTGTAATGATCGATTGAGCTGCATGTTTCATGTTAAATTACTAAAAACCAAGGAAGCCAAAAGCGCCATCTACAGGACAAGTCTGGAACTTTTAAGAATACAATTGACATGAATGTATGGTAGGTGATAAATGATAAATATTTCATATCCTGAAGTGATGAAAGAAAACTGTTGGCTTAGTTTTAACAGACTAACAAATTTAACAAGCAAGCTTAACCACCTCAACTGACATCTTAACCACATTGGGGGTTGGTTGATGGGACTAGACTCTTTTGACATCATCAGATGATGAATATTATGACTGAAGCACTCCTGAAGCAGACAATACAATGTCTCGGCCATACACTAAAATACCAGGAGAGAATTTTTGAGGATATCCACTTAACTGTCACAATACAAGTTTAAAAATATTTACATGTATATTGAAAAAAAATTTAAACAAAAATAATGATGAGATCAAAATAGTTTATAGTTTTAACTCTAATTCAGATACCAAAAAAGTGAGGTGAAAATAGTTTGCTTGGGTATAACCTGTACATATTTATCTGCATGCAATAAACCTAGAAACCACCTAGCGTGATATTATGACCACTTTTAAAGAACTTTGGATTATGGGTGATGAACCCTCTGCACCAGAGCACTGTGAGTAAATGTTACTCCCAAGCACTCAGGTAGCAGACAGTACAGACGGGCTGTCAACACATAAATCTGGAAACTCTCAGGCATTTTTGGGAGTAATTTGTACTGTTGTTACCTGAGCAGCTCGTTAACCTTGGACCTGACAGGTGAGAATGCCATACCTTGTCTCTCAACTGACCGCAGGAATGTCTGTGCCATAAACTACTACCTGTTACGAGAATAAATCATGAAATTACCTTCTGTTGTGTTACACTTAATTATCCAATTAATACATGTAAGTTTCCAATAGATGTTACAGTTAGTGGTGGGAGTTGGTTCCTTTTTCATAATCAATCATCGGTTTGAGCAAACTGATCAATGATCAATTATTAATCGGTTCAGACAAATATAAAGAAATACGCAGTTATCTGTGAAACTGTACTTCATTTAATCCACCCCGCTTGTCTGAGTAATTCTACCTTAAGAATATGAGTTCTTGCCTTTTTAATTTTCCTTTTAATACTAAGTTATGCTATTCCAAGTATCATTTTAATTAATTATAATAATCAAAAATTAAACCACAATTTATTAAGTTCTCCGTTCGCGCATCTACTGTGCCATGCTTAGTAACATACGGAAGTTATTTGGTAACACAGACTTATTATATGAAATGCGAAACAATGTAAAAAAATGAATAATTCTTGCCTCTAAGATAAAAGCATTATGGAAAAAACCAAGTCATGATTATGGTGTAATCGATATTTGGCTTTTATAATCGAGCGCTTGAAAGTGGCAGCAAACCGACTGACTTTCGATAAAACTCGATGATGGGCACATCACTAGTTACAGAACAAGAGGAAACTAATTATGTTTGGTAAAAATTTATTTAATATATATAAAGTAAAATTAAAAATTTCCTCTCTTAGTATATTTCAATTATTTAAGCATGCTGCATTGACAGGTTAAATCAAACATTTAACATGATTATTATGACAATCATTATTGTTACATATTCCTTCCTTTCACAAAATGTTGTGTATAATGATAACCATATAAAAATAATTAAAATAATAAATAAAGTGTATAATAATAAATTTAATGCAGTTTTAATATTAGATATAAATAAAAAAAGTAATTGAAGATTGTTAAGGGTGCAAACAATTTGTCACTTGTGTTATATAAACATTTTGCTCAGGGGAAAACAAGATTCACCAGCAAGACAGTTTTGTCTGCTTTTATATGTACCCAGTAACACTTGTTAAATAAGAAGCCTTATTAATTCACTGTATGTCTTTCTGTCATTTTGATGTTATGAAATCTTTCAAGATACATAAAAGAAGCATTCTGTAGTTGCATAAAAATCAGATGTACTTGTCGCGTGCATATTTTTTCATCTTATTTACTTTATATCCTTTGGTAAACCTTGTAACTGAAATATTAGTCATGATCGACAGTTCAACCTGAATGCTATTTTCCTAACCTGGTGTGGTAACAGGATACGTGGTTTCGGTATAATACCTTGTCATTTTCAACGGCTATTTTGTCATTTTAAAGTGTTTTTATGAGCCATGATGCAGCTGATCCCGAGGTGTTGCTGTGTGGGCAAACAACAGATAACTTGTATTGGACGTACAGACATACCACACCTTTACATTATTTGGTCAGTTGAGCACCTTGGGACAAAAGAAGTTGGTGAAGGGATTATTTCTTAGATATCAAGCGCTTTTGTGACAGCTTCGTATGTTAGTTAATCTTTACCCAACTAGATAAATTTATCTTCATTAATTTACAAAGACAGAGAGACAGGCTGACACACAGAGAATGACAGAGAGACAGCCTGATGAATAGATAACATTCACCAAGCATTATCGTTACAAATAATAAAACCACTTGTGTGGGTGTGATTCTCATCAGCAGGGTGTTACAGCAGATTCTGTACTGGGAGGTACCATGACATGCCAACGAGATGCTCCCTGTAACATCAGCAGCCAGCCTCACAGTCAGGGCAGCTGCTGTGTCAGCCTGAGACATGGGCTGAACCCACAACTGTCTGTAAACAGTCTCAGTGCATGGTCAGTGGTACATTATCATTGCCAATTACCAGGTGTGATCTAGATTACAGAGCTATATACCTGGTCTGCCCAGGTTATTTACAAAGGTTAACACCAGTTACAGGAGTCACATGTGTATGTGGGTTTTTTACATGTTTAAGGCCTCCACAGTCCAGTGGTAACATCCTGGGCTCTCTCCACTGGCGACCCAGCTTAACATTGCTCTGAAAGTGGGTTCAGTAGTGCATGGAAGGTTGGTGCTTTTCTCCACCTTAACAGACTTGCCAACCCCACCATCTGTGCCATGGAGAGCTAGTGCCCTGCATTTGTTGCTATAACTCTTTGTATAATCCATTTTAAACAGTTTAAATTTTCAAAGTCATATGATGTTAAGTTTCATTGGCATGAACTGCATTCACTCAGAGTAGTTCAACCAGTAGATGGCAGCAGCAGTGACTTAAATGCCTTCAGTCAGGTCTCAGCAAGTGCATCTGCTATGAGGTGGAGACATACTGCTGACAGCACCACCCTGGTTTTCTGCCTGGTGAAACTGCAGTACAACAGGTGGAACTATCTGTGATGCAAATATATTTTAATTCTACAACTTCCTCGATGTCAAACAAGGTGGCTGGGTGCAATACCATATTGCATCATCAAACGTAATTAGTCCTGGTTAATTACATATTGTTTTCACCTTGCTATCATTGTACTCAGTTGCCTGCAGCATATACGAGGTCAACCAGAGCTTGTTAGGTGGTCATTGTTCATATCTAAAGGAAAATGTGAGCAGGTACCAGTCTATAGGGGTATCTGTTATGATTAATACACCCTGATCCCCAGTATTGGTGACCTTTTCATCACATTTCTTTGGCTATTAATCCCCATGACCCCCATAATTAACAGAGTGACACTAATAATACTGGTGGTACCCAGCAGGGGAGTCTAAACCTTCACTGAGCTACACCTACATACTGGCACTGTTGACATAAAAGAGGTTACATAAAGGGACTTGCACTTGCGACACAAATATAACCAAGAAAAAAAAAATATAACAAAACCTAAACATTTGTAACCCCCATGTTTTTTTTTCATTTTGTCTGTCAATCCGGAGTGACACTCGAGTAAAGTCCCTCCTGGTCAAGGGTCATTAAACGGTTTCCCTTGCGTAGTATGGCCTGCATACGTGGCCGGCGAAAATCCTGTGAGAAATAATACAATGTTTTGTCGGACCGGTTTTGGGGTGGTTTGGGCAATGAGGCGTGACAGCTCCGGAACGTCCACGAGGTCACGTCAGTCCAGCCTTGCTCCTTTTGTTGGCAACAAGCTGACCACGGTCTTTCTTCTTCAGAATAAAGTTCATCCATCCACTTTGTCTTGGGTTCTTCCTTTGACATGGAGCGGACCTGCCTTACCCCCTGACTGCGACACATTTTTACAAATGCTGTTCTTCAGATTGTATTAGTCTGTATATGTTTCAGGAATTTTTAATCGTAAAAGATTTATCTTTTTGTATTAATTTTTTCTCAAGCCAAACCCAGCTGCACAAAATAAGCTCACTTCAGCTTAATGAAATATTGGTGGCACCTCCTAATAAACTTGGCTGGGCTTGATCTTAACTCGAGGCTGCGCAAAATGGTGGCGGTGCCAGGCTCTAGTAAGGGTGTACTTGAATTCTGCATGTATCAAATACATTCCTGAAAAACTGCCACTAGAGTTGATTTGATCATGGAGGTTATTAAACCTGTGTAACATCAGGTTACATTGGGAGGTTATAACCTGTGTAACACCAGGTTACATTTGGGGGTTATAACCTGTGTAACATCGGGTTACATTGGGAGGTTATAACCTGTGTAACATCAGGTTACATTGGGAGGTTATAACCTGTGTAACATCAGGTTACATTGGGAGGTTATTACCTGTGTAACATCAGGTTACATTGGGAGGTTGTAACCTGTATAACATCAGGTCACATTGGGAGGTTATAACCTGTGAAACATCAGGTTACATTGGGAGGTTATAACTGTGTAACATCAGGTTACATTGGGAGGCTATAACCTGTGTAACATCAGGTTACATTGGGAGGTTATAACCTGTGTAACATCAGGTTACATTGGGAAATTTACATGGTGGTAGATATAAGTTCCACTACTTAAATTACAGCTAAGGTGTCTTAAATGTATCATATATTTTATATGTCTTCATGTAGGAGTATTACATTTTAGAAATTTAAAACTAAATTGTGGATATAATGTTTTCCTTCATGTTTCAGTATCACAATAAGAAAAAACTGTCAAAAACGCTAGAGTGAGGAAATATGAATATTCAATAACATTTTTAGCATAAAGATCATTATATTTCCTAGATATAAGCTGGTTAAGCTTAGAAGATAATCTTCTATGTGTTGGTAGAGATAAACATAATTCATAATTTATACTTGTAATCTTTTGTATCAAGTTCCTTATACATTTGAACAGAAGCTTGTCTAATATCTTAAAAAGGAACCCATCCTCTATATTTATAGGAATTATTATCTTATTACATTATTATATTACATTAATACATTAAGAGGTAAATTATACAGTTAATGTATGTCTAATACAGATTTATGGGATGTATTCTCATGTCTTGCATCTTGCCGTTCCCTGTTTCCATGGCAACCATTCATCCTTCATCCTAACTGTAGAGGTAAACAGTACCATTTATATGTATCAGAGAGAGACTGGTTGCAGAGGATTAGGGTTTAGATGGGTTTATTATACAACTAGCTGTGATAAATATGATGTTATCAATATGGATTGAGCCCCAAACTGATTCATGTGGCGCGGCACCTGACTCGGTATAGCAGCATTTGATCCAGGCCTCCAAGTTTCTGTAATGAATCATATTACATTGCATGTAGATATCAGGGAAAACTGGGAATGAGCTCCTCTTTTCCAGTCAGGGAAATGTAACTCTTATAAAAATTCTTCAAATCAGGAAATTGTCAGGAATTTTATTGTCAAACTTGAAATGTGCATTCTAAGGAATGCAAGCTTTCTCAGTGTGTGTATGTGTGTGTCGGGGTGGGGGGGGGGGGGGAAGGGATATGCTCCAAAAAAAAATTTTGCATTCATTTATTCGGTCCATATTCCCAGGTTCATTCTTTTAATAAGTGACTGTACATTTGTGAATATTCCTTGATGAGGTTCCTGAATCCAGATGATGGGCCAGATCCAAAAAACATGTTTGCATTCATTTATTTGGCCCATATTCCCAGGTTCATTCTTTTAATAAGTGAGTGTACATTTGTGAATATTCCTTGATGAGGTTCCTGAATCCAGATGATGAGCCAGATCCAAAAAACATGTTTGCATTCATTTATTTGGCCCATATTCCCAGGTTCATTCTTTAAATAAGTGAGTGTACATTTGTGAATATTCCTTGATGAGGTTCCTGAATCCAGATGATGAGCCAGATCCAAAAAACATGTTTGCATTCATTTATTTGGCCCATATTCCCAGGTTCATTCTTTTAATAAGTGAGTGTACATTTGTGAATATTCCTTGATGAGGTTCCTGAATCCAGATGATGAGCCAGATCCAAAAAACATGTTTGCATTCATTTATTTGGCCCATATTCCCAGGTTCATTCTTTTAATAAGTGAGTGTACATTTGTGAATATTCCTTGATGAGGTTCCTGAATCCAGATGATGAGCCAGATCCAAAAAACATGTTTGCATTCATTTATTTGGCCCATATTCCCAGGTTCATTCTTTTAATAGGTGAGTGTACATTTGTGAATATTCCTTGATGAGGTTCCTGAATCCAGATGATGAGCCAGATCCAAAAAACATGTTTGCATTCATTTATTCGGCCCATATTCCCAGGTTCATTCTTTTAAAAAGTGAGTGTACATTTGTGAATATTCCTTAATGAGGTTCCTGAATCCAGATGATGAGCCAGATCCAAAAAACATGTTTGCATTCATTTATTTCGCCCATATTCCCAGGTTCATTCTTTTAATAAATGTGTGTACATTTGTGAATATTCCTTGATGAGGTTCCTGAATCCAGATGATGAGCCAGATCCAAAAAACATGTTTGCATTCATTTATTTGGCCCATATTCCCAGGTTCATTCTTTTAATAAGTGAGTGTACATTTGTGAATATTCCTTGATGAGGTTCCTGAATCCAGATGATGAGCCAGATCCAAAAAACATGTTTGCATTCATTTATTCGGCCCATATTCCCAGGTTCATTCTTTTAATAAGTGACTGTACATTTGTGAATATTCCTTGATGAGGTTCCTGAATCCAGATGATGAGCCAGATCCAAAAAACATGTTTGCATTCATTTATTCGGCCCATATTCCCAGGTTCATTCTTTTAATAAGTGAGTGTACATTTGTGAATATTCCTTGATGAGGTTCCTGAATCCAGATGATGAGCCAGATCCAAAAAACATGTTTGCATTCATTTATTCGGCCCATATTCCCAGGTTCATTCTTTTAATAAGTGACTGTACATTTGTGAATATTCCTTGATGAGGTTCCTGAATCCAGATGATGAGCCAGATCCAAAAAACATGTTTGCATTCATTTATTCGGCCCATATTCCCAGGTTCATTCTTTTAATAAGTGAGTGTACATTTGTGAATATTCCTTGATGAGGTTCCTGAATCCAGATGATGAGCCAGATCCAAAAAACATGTTTGCATTCATTTATTCAGCCCATATTCCCAGGTTCATTCTTTTAATAAGTGAGTGTACATTTGTGAATATTCCTTGATGAGGTTCCTGAATCCAGATGATGGGCCAGATCCAAAAAACATGTTTGCATTCATTTATTTGGCCCATATTCCCAGGTTCATTCTTTTAATAAGTGACTGTACATTTGTGAATATTCCTTGATGAGGTTCCTGAATCCAGATGATGGGCCAGATCCAAAAAACATGTTTGCATTCATTTATTTGGCCCATATTCCCAGGTTCATTCTTTTAATAAGTGACTGTACATTTGTGAATATTCCTTGATGAGGTTCCTGAATCCAGATGATGGGCCAGATCCAAAAAACATGTTTGCATTCATTTATTTGGCCCATATTCCCAGGTTCATTCTTTTAATAAGTGAGTGTACATTTGTGAATATTCCTTGATGAGGTTCCTGAATCCAGATGATGAGCCAGATCCAAAAAACATGTTTGCATTCATTTATTTGGCCCATATTCCCAGGTTCATTCTTTTAATAAGTGAGTGTACATTTGTGAATATTCCTTGATGAGGTTCCTGAATCCAGATGATGGGCCAGATCCAAAAAACATGTTTGCATTCATTTATTCGGCCCATATTCCCAGGTTCATTCTTTTAATAAGTGACTGTACATTTGTGAATATTCCTTGATGAGGTTCCTGAATCCAGATGATGGGCCAGATCCAAAAAACATGTTTGCATTCATTTATTCGGCCCATATTCCCAGGTTCATTCTTTTAATAAGTGACTGTACATTTGTGAATATTCCTTGATGAGGTTCCTGAATCCAGATGATGAGCCAGATCCAAAAAACATGTTTGCATTCATTTATTTGGCCCATATTCCCAGGTTCATTCTTTTAATAAGTGACTGTACATTTGTGAATATTCCTTGATGAGGTTCCTGAATCCAGATGATGAGCCAGATCCAAAAAACATGTTTGCATTCATTTATTCGGCCCATATTCCCAGGTTCATTCTTTTAATAAGTGACTGTACATTTGTGAATATTCCTTGATGAGGTTCCTGAATCCAGATGATGAGCCAGATCCAAAAAACATGTTTGCATTCATTTATTTGGCCCTTATTCCCAGGTTCATTCTTTTAATAAGTGACTGTACATTTGTGAATATTCCTTGATGAGGTTCCTGAATCCAGATGATGAGCCAGATCCAAAAAACATGTTTGCATTCATTTATTCGGCCCATATTCCCAGGTTCATTCTTTTAATAAGTGACTGTACATTTGTGAATATTCCTTGATGAGGTTCCTGAATCCAGATGATGAGCAAGAGCCAAAAAACATGTTTGCATTCATTTATTCGGCCCATATTCCCAGGTTCATTCTTTTAATAAGTGACTGTACATTTGTGAATATTCCTTGATGAGGTTCCTGAATCCAGATGATGAGCCAGATCCAAAAAACATGTTTGCATTCATTTATTCGGCCCATATTCCCAGGTTCATTCTTTTAATAAGTGAGTGTACATTTGTGAATATTCCTTGATGAGGTTCCTGAATCCAGATAATGAGCCAGATCCAAAAAACATGTTTGCATTCATTTATTTGGCCCATATTCCCAGGTTCATTCTTTTAATAAGTGACTGTACATTTGTGAATATTCCTTGATGAGGTTCCTGAATCCAGATGATGGGCCAGATCCAAAAAACATGTTTGCATTCATTTATTCGGCCCATATTCCCAGGTTCATTCTTTTAATAAGTGACTGTACATTTGTGAATATTCCTTGATGAGGTTCCTGAATCCAGATGATGGGCCAGATCCAAAAAACATGTTTGCATTCATTTATTCGGCCCATATTCCCAGGTTCATTCTTTTAATAAGTGACTGTACATTTGTGAATATTCCTTGATGAGGTTCCTGAATCCAGATGATGGGCCAGATCCAAAAAACATGTTTGCATTCATTTATTCGGCCCATATTCCCAGGTTCATTCTTTTAATAAGTGACTGTACATTTGTGAATATTCCTTGATGAGGTTCCTGAATCCAGATGATGGGCCAGATCCAAAAAACATGTTTGCATTCATTTATTCGGCCCATATTCCCAGGTTCATTCTTTTAATAAGTGACTGTACATTTGTGAATATTCCTTGATGAGGTTCCTGAATCCAGATGATGGGCCAGATCCAAAAAACATGTTTGCATTCATTTATTCGGCCCATATTCCCAGGTTCATTCTTTTAATAAGTGACTGTACATTTGTGAATATTCCTTGATGAGGTTCCTGAATCCAGATGATGGGCCAGATCCAAAAAACATGTTTGCATTCATTTATTCGGCCCATATTCCCAGGTTCATTCTTTTAATAAGTGACTGTACATTTGTGAATATTCCTTGATGAGGTTCCTGAATCCAGATGATGGGCCAGATCCAAAAAACATGTTTGCATTCATTTATTTGGCCCATATTCCCAGGTTCATTCTTTTAATAAGTGACTGTACATTTGTGAATATTCCTTGATGAGGTTCCTGAATCCAGATGATGGGCCAGATCCAAAAAACATGTTTGCATTCATTGATTCAGCCCATATTCCCAGGTTCATTCTTTTAATAAGTGACTGTACATTTGTGAATATTCCTTGATGAGGTTCCTGAATCCAGATGATGGGCCAGATCCAAAAAACATGTTTGCATTCATTTATTCGGCCCATATTCCCAGGTTCATTCTTTTAATAAGTGACTGTACATTTGTGAATATTCCTTGATGAGGTTCCTGAATCCAGATGATGGGCCAGATCCAAAAAACATGTTTGCATTCATTTATTTGGCCCATATTCCCAGGTTCATTCTTTTAATAAGTGACTGTACATTTGTGAATATTCCTTGATGAGGTTCCTGAATCCAGATGATGGGCCAGATCCAAAAAACATGTTTGCATTCATTGATTCGGCCCATATTCCCAGGTTCATTCTTTTAATAAGTGACTGTACATTTGTGAATATTCCTTGATGAGGTTCCTGAATCCAGATGATGGGCCAGATCCAAAAAACATGTTTGCATTCATTTATTCGGCCCATATTCCCAGGTTCATTCTTTTAATAAGTGACTGTACATTTGTGAATATTCCTTGATGAGGTTCCTGAATCCAGATGATGGGCCAGATCCAAAAAACATGTTTGCATTCATTTATTTGGCCCATATTCCCAGGTTCATTCTTTTAATAAGTGAGTGTATATTTGTGAATATTCCTTGATGAGGTTCCTGAATCCAGATGATGGGCCAGATCCAAAAAACATGTTTGCATTCATTGATTCGGCCCATATTCCCAGGTTCATTCTTTTAATAAGTGACTGTACATTTGTGAATATTCCTTGATGAGGTTCCTGAATCCAGATGATGGGCCAGATCCAAAAAACATGTTTGCATTCATTGATTCGGCCCATATTCCCAGGTTCATTCTTTTAATAAGTGACTGTACATTTGTGAATATTCCTTGATGAGGTTACTGAATCCAGATGATGGGCCAGATCCAAAAAACATGTTTGCATTCATTTATTTGGCCCATATTCCCAGGTTCATTCTTTTAATAAGTGAGTGTACATTTGTGAATATTCCTTGATGAGGTTCCTGAATCCAGATGATGGGCCAGATCCAAAAAACATGTTTGCATTCATTTATTTGGCCCATATTCCCAGGTTCATTCTTTTAATAAGTGACTGTACATTTGTGAATATTCCTTGATGAGGTTCCTGAATCCAGATGATGGGCCAGATCCAAAAAACATGTTTGCATTCATTGATTCGGCCCATATTCCCAGGTTCATTCTTTTAATAAGTGACTGTACATTTGTGAATATTCCTTGATGAGGTTCCTGAATCCAGATGATGGGCCAGATCCAAAAAACATGTTTGCATTCATTGATTCGGCCCATATTCCCAGGTTCATTCTTTTAATAAGTGACTGTACATTTGTGAATATTCCTTGATGAGGTTCCTGAATCCAGATGATGGGCCAGATCCAAAAAACATGTTTGCATTCATTGATTCGGCCCATATTCCCAGGTTCATTCTTTTAATAAGTGACTGTACATTTGTGAATATTCCTTGATGAGGTTCCTGAATCCAGATGATGGGCCAGATCCAAAAAACATGTTTGCATTCATTGATTCGGCCCATATTCCCAGGTTCATTCTTTTAATAAGTGACTGTACATTTGTGAATATTCCTTGATGAGGTTCCTGAATCCAGATGATGGGCCAGATCCAAAAAACATGTTTGCATTCATTGATTCGGCCCATATTCCCAGGTTCATTCTTTTAATAAGTGACTGTACATTTGTGAATATTCCTTGATGAGGTTCCTGAATCCAGATGATGGGCCAGATCCAAAAAACATGTTTGCATTCATTTATTCGGCCCATATTCCCAGGTTCATTCTTTTAATAAGTGACTGTACATTTGTGAATATTCCTTGATGAGGTTCCTGAATCCAGATGATGGGCCAGATCCAAAAAACATGTTTGCATTCATTTATTTGGCCCATATTCCCAGGTTCATTCTTTTAATAAGTGAGTGTACATTTGTGAATATTCCTTGATGAGGTTCCTGAATCCAGATGATGAGCCAGATCCAAAAAACATGTTTGCATTCATTTATTTGGCCCATATTCCCAGGTTCATTCTTTTAATAAGTGAGTGTACATTTGTGAATATTCCTTGATGAGGTTCCTGAATCCAGATGATGAGCCAGATCCAAAAAACATGTTTGCATTCATTTATTTGGCCCATATTCCCAGGTTCATTCTTTTAATAAGTGAGTGTACATTTGTGAATATTCCTTGATGAGGTTCCTGAATCCAGATGATGAGCCAGATCCAAAAAACATGTTTGCATTCATTTATTTGGCCCATATTCCCAGGTTCATTCTTTTAATAAGTGAGTGTACATTTGTGAATATTCCTTGATGAGGTTCCTGAATCCAGATGATGGGCCAGATCCAAAAAACATGTTTGCATTCATTTATTTGGCCCATATTCCCAGGTTCATTCTTTTAATAAGTGAGTGTACATTTCTGAATATTCCTTGATGAGGTTCCTGAATCCAGATGATGAGCCAGATCCAAAAAACATGTTTGCATTCATTTATTTGGCCCATATTCCCAGGTTCATTCTTTTAATAAGTGAGTGTACATTTGTGAATATTCCTTGATGAGGTTCCTGAATCCAGATGATGAGCCAGATCCAAAAAACATGTTTGCATTCATTTATTTGGCCCATATTCCCAGGTTCATTCTTTTAATAAGTGAGTGTACATTTGTGAATATTCCTTGATGAGGTTCCTGAATCCAGATGATGAGCCAGATCCAAAAAACATGTTTGCATTCATTTATTTGGCCCATATTCCCAGGTTCATTCTTTTAATAAGTGAGTGTACATTTGTGAATATTCCTTGATGAGGTTCCTGAATCCAGATGATGAGCCAGATCCAAAAAACATGTTTGCATTCATTTATTTGGCCCATATTCCCAGGTTCATTCTTTTAATAAGTGAGTGTACATTTGTGAATATTCCTTGATGAGGTTCCTGAATCCAGATGATGGGCCAGATCCAAAAAACATGTTTGCATTCATTTATTTGGCCCATATTCCCAGGTTCATTCTTTTAATAAGTGAGTGTACATTTGTGAATATTCCTTGATGAGGTTCCTGAATCCAGATGATGGGCCAGATCCAAAAAACATGTTTGCATTCATTTATTTGGCCCATATTCCCAGGTTCATTCTTTTAATAAGTGAGTGTACATTTGTGAATATTCCTTGATGAGGTTCCTGAATCCAGATGATGAGCCAGATCCAAAAAACATGTTTGCATTCATTTATTTGGCCCATATTCCCAGGTTCATTCTTTTAATAAGTGAGTGTACATTTGTGAATATTCCTTGATGAGGTTCCTGAATCCGGATGATGAGCCAGATCCAAAAAACATGTTTGCATTCATTTATTTGGCCCATATTCCCAGGTTCATTCTTTTAATAAGTGAGTGTACATTTGTGAATATTCCTTGATGAGGTTCCTGAATCCAGATGATGAGCCAGATCCAAAAAACATGTTTGCATTCATTTATTTGGCCCATATTCCCAGGTTCATTCTTTTAATAAGTGAGTGTACATTTGTGAATATTCCTTGATGAGGTTCCTGAATCCAGATGATGGGCCAGATCCAAAAAACATGTTTGCATTTATTTATTTGGCCCATATTCCCAGGTTCATTCTTTTAATAAGTGACTGTACATTTGTGAATATTCCTTGATGAGGTTCCTGAATCCAGATGATGAGCCAGATCCAAAAAACATGTTTGCATTCATTTATTTGGCCCATATTCCCAGGTTCATTCTTTTAATAAGTGAGTGTACAATTTGTGAATATTCCTTGATGAGGTTCCTGAATCCAGATGATGAGCCAGATCCAAAAAACATGTTTGCATTCATTTATTTGGCCCATTTCCCAGGTTCATTCTTTTAATAAGTGAGTGTACATTTGTGAATATTCCTTGATGAGGTTCCTGAATCCAGATGATGGGCCAGATCCAAAAAACATGTTTGCATTCATTTATTTGGCCCATATTCCCAGGTTCATTCTTTTAATAAGTGAGTGTACATTTGTGAATATTCCTTGATGAGGTTCCTGAATCCAGATGATGAGCCAGATCCAAAAAACATGTTTGCATTCATTTATTTGGCCCATATTCCCAGGTTCATTCTTTTAATAAGTGAGTGTACATTTGTGAATATTCCTTGATGAGGTTCCTGAATCCAGATGATGGGCCAGATCCAAAAAACATGTTTGCATTCATTTATTTGGCCCATATTCCCAGGTTCATTCTTTTAATAAGTGAGTGTACATTTGTGAATATTCCTTGATGAGGTTCCTGAATCCAGATGATGAGCCAGATGCAAAAAACATGTTTGCATTCATTTATTTGGCCCATATTCCCAGGTTCATTCTTTTAATAAGTGAGTGTACATTTGTGAATATTCCTTGATGAGGTTCCTGAATCCAGATGATGGGCCAGATTCAAAAAACATGTTTGCATTCATTTATTTGGCCCATATTCCCAGGTTCATTCTTTTAATAAGTGAGTGTACATTTGTGAATATTCCTTGATGAGGTTCCTGAATCCAGATGATGGGCCAGATCCAAAAAACATGTTTGCATTCATTTATTTGGCCCATTTCCCAGGTTCATTCTTTTAATAAGTGAGTGTACATTTGTGAATATTCCTTGATGAGGTTCCTGAATCCAGATGATGGGCCAGATCCAAAAAACATGTTTGCATTCATTTATTTGGCCCATATTCCCAGGTTCATTCTTTTAATAAGTGAGTGTACATTTGTGAATATTCCTTGATGAGGTTCCTGAATCCAGATGATGAGCCAGATCCAAAAAACATGTTTGCATTCATTTATTTGGCCCATATTCCCAGGTTCATTCTTTTAATAAGTGAGTGTACATTTGTGAATATTCCTTGATGAGGTTCCTGAATCCAGATGATGAGCCAGATCCAAAAAACATGTTTGCATTCATTTATTTGGCCCATATTCCCAGGTTCATTCTTTTAATAAGTGAGTGTACATTTGTGAATATTCCTTGATGAGGTTCCTGAATCCAGATGATGAGCCAGATCCAAAAAACATGTTTGCATTCATTTATTTGGCCCATATTCCCAGGTTCATTCTTTTAATAAGTGAGTGTACATTTGTGAATATTCCTTGATGAGGTTCCTGAATCCAGATGATGGGCCAGATCCAAAAAACATGTTTGCATTCATTTATTTGGCCCATATTCCCAGGTTCATTCTTTTAATAAGTGAGTGTACATTTGTGAATATTCCTTGATGAGGTTCCTGAATCCAGATGATGAGCCAGATGCAAAAAACATGTTTGCATTCATTTATTTGGCCCATATTCCCAGGTTCATTCTTTTAATAAGTGAGTGTACATTTGTGAATATTCCTTGATGAGGTTCCTGAATCCAGATGATGGGCCAGATCCAAAAAACATGTTTGCATTCATTTATTTGGCCCATATTCCCAGGTTCATTCTTTTAATAAGTGACTGTACATTTGTGAATATTCCTTGATGAGGTTCCTGAATCCAGATGATGGGCCAGATCCAAAAAACATGTTTGCATTCATTTATTTGGCCCATATTCCGAGGTTCATTCTTTTAATAAGTGACTGTACATTTGTGAATATTCCTTGATGAGGTTCCTGAATCCAGATGATGAGCCAGATCCAAAAAACATGTTTGCATTCATTTATTTGGCCCATATTCCCAGGTTCATTCTTTTAATAAGTGAGTGTACATTTGTGAATATTCCTTGATGAGGTTCCTGAATCCAGATGATGAGCCAGATCCAAAAAACATGTTTGCATTCATTTATTTGGCCCATATTCCCAGGTTCATTCTTTTAATAAGTGACTGTACATTTGTGAATATTCCTTGATGAGGTTCCTGAATCCAGATGATGAGCCAGATCCAAAAAACATGTTTGCATTCATTTATTTGGCCCATATTCCCAGGTTCATTCTTTTAATAAGTGAGTGTACATTTGTGAATATTCCTTGATGAGGTTCCTGAATCCAGATGATGGGCCAGATCCAAAAAACATGTTTGCTTTCATTTATTTGGCCCATATTCCCAGGTTCATTCTTTTAATAAGTGACTGTACATTTCTGAATATTCCTTGATGAGGTTCCTGAATCCAGATGATGGGCCAGATCCAAAAAACATGTTTGCATTCATTTATTTGGCCCATATTCCCAGGTTCATTCTTTTAATAAGTGAGTGTACATTTCTGAATATTCCTTGATGAGGTTCCTGAATCCAGATGATGAGCCAGATCCAAAAAACATGTTTGCATTCATTTATTTGGCCCATATTCCCAGGTTCATTCTTTTAATAAGTGAGTGTACATTTGTGAATATTCCTTGATGAGGTTCCTGAATCCAGATGATGAGCCAGATCCAAAAAACATGTTTGCATTCATTTATTTGGCCCATTTCCCAGGTTCATTCTTTTAATAAGTGAGTGTACATTTGTGAATATTCCTTGATGAGGTTCCTGAATCCAGATGATGGGCCAGATCCAAAAAACATGTTTGCATTCATTTATTTGGCCCATATTCCCAGGTTCATTCTTTTAATAAGTGAGTGTACATTTGTGAATATTCCTTGATGAGGTTCCTGAATCCAGATGATGAGCCAGATCCAAAAAACATGTTTGCATTCATTTATTTGGCCCATATTCCCAGGTTCATTCTTTTAATAAGTGAGTGTACATTTGTGAATATTCCTTGATGAGGTTCCTGAATCCAGATGATGAGCCAGATCCAAAAAACATGTTTGCATTCATTTATTTGGCCCATATTCCCAGGTTCATTCTTTTAATAAGTGAGTGTACATTTGTGAATATTCCTTGATGAGGTTCCTGAATCCAGATGATGAGCCAGATCCAAAAAACATGTTTGCATTCATTTATTTGGCCCATATTCCCAGGTTCATTCTTTTAATAAGTGAGTGTACATTTGTGAATATTCCTTGATGAGGTTCCTGAATCCAGATGATGAGCCAGATCCAAAAAACATGTTTGCATTCATTTATTTGGCCCATATTCCCAGGTTCATTCTTTTAATAAGTGAGTGTACATTTGTGAATATTCCTTGATGAGGTTCCTGAATCCAGATGATGAGCCAGATCCAAAAAACATGTTTGCATTCATTTATTTGGCCCATATTCCCAGGTTCATTCTTTTAATAAGTGAGTGTACATTTGTGAATATTCCTTGATGAGGTTCCTGAATCCAGATGATGGGCCAGATCCAAAAAACATGTTTGCATTTATTTATTTGGCCCATATTCCCAGGTTCATTCTTTTAATAAGTGACTGTACATTTGTGAATATTCCTTGATGAGGTTCCTGAATCCAGATGATGAGCCAGATCCAAAAAACATGTTTGCATTCATTTATTTGGCCCATATTCCCAGGTTCATTCTTTTAATAAGTGAGTGTACATTTGTGAATATTCCTTGATGAGGTTCCTGAATCCAGATGATGAGCCAGATCCAAAAAACATGTTTGCATTCATTTATTTGACCCATTTCCCAGGTTCATTCTTTTAATAAGTGAGTGTACATTTGTGAATATTCCTTGATGAGGTTCCTGAATCCAGATGATGGGCCAGATCCAAAAAACATGTTTGCATTCATTTATTTGGCCCATATTCCCAGGTTCATTCTTTAATAAGTGAGTGTACATTTGTGAATATTCCTTGATGAGGTTCCTGAATCCAGATGATGAGCCAGATCCAAAAAACATGTTTGCATTCATTTATTTGGCCCATATTCCCAGGTTCATTCTTTTAATAAGTGAGTGTACATTTGTGAATATTCCTTGATGAGGTTCCTGAATCCAGATGATGAGCCAGATCCAAAAAACATGTTTGCATTCATTTATTTGGCCCATATTCCCAGGTTCATTCTTTTAATAAGTGAGTGTACATTTGTGAATATTCCTTGATGAGGTTCCTGAATCCAGATGATGAGCCAGATCCAAAAAACATGTTTGCATTCATTTATTTGGCCCATATTCCCAGGTTCATTCTTTTAATAAGTGAGTGTACATTTGTGAATATTCCTTGATGAGGTTCCTGAATCCAGATGATGAGCCAGATCCAAAAAACATGTTTGCATTCATTTATTTGGCCCATATTCCCAGGTTCATTCTTTTAATAAGTGAGTGTACATTTGTGAATATTCCTTGATGAGGTTCCTGAATCCAGATGATGGGCCAGATCCAAAAAACATGTTTGCATTCATTTATTTGGCCCATATTCCCAGGTTCATTCTTTTAATAAGTGAGTGTACATTTGTGAATATTCCTTGATGAGGTTCCTGAATCCAGATGATGAGCCAGATCCAAAAAACATGTTTGCATTCATTTATTTGGCCCATTTCCCAGGTTCATTCTTTTAATAAGTGAGTGTACATTTGTGAATATTCCTTGATGAGGTTCCTGAATCCAGATGATGGGCCAGATCCAAAAAACATGTTTGCATTCATTTATTTGGCCCATATTCCCAGGTTCATTCTTTTAATAAGTGAGTGTACATTTGTGAATATTCCTTGATGAGGTTCCTGAATCCAGATGATGAGCCAGATCCAAAAAACATGTTTGCATTCATTTATTTGGCCCATATTCCCAGGTTCATTCTTTTAATAAGTGAGTGTACATTTGTGAATATTCCTTGATGAGGTTCCTGAATCCAGATGATGAGCCAGATCCAAAAAACATGTTTGCATTCATTTATTTGGCCCATATTCCCAGGTTCATTCTTTTAATAAGTGAGTGTACATTTGTGAATATTCCTTGATGAGGTTCCTGAATCCAGATGATGGGCCAGATCCAAAAAACATGTTTGCATTCATTTATTTGGCCCATATTCCCAGGTTCATTCTTTTAATAAGTGAGTGTACATTTGTGAATATTCCTTGATGAGGTTCCTGAATCCAGATGATGAGCCAGATGCAAAAAAACATGTTTGCATTCATTTATTTGGCCCATATTCCCAGGTTCATTCTTTTAATAAGTGAGTGTACATTTGTGAATATTCCTTGATGAGGTTCCTGAATCCAGATGATGGGCCAGATCCAAAAAACATGTTTGCATTCATTTATTTGGCCCATATTCCCAGGTTCATTCTTTTAATAAGTGAGTGTACATTTGTGAATATTCCTTGATGAGGTTCCTGAATCCAGATGATGAGCCAGATCCAAAAAACATGTTTGCATTCATTTATTTGGCCCATATTCCCAGGTTCATTCTTTTAATAAGTGAGTGTACATTTGTGAATATTCCTTGATGAGGTTCCTGAATCCAGATGATGAGCCAGATCCAAAAAACATGTTTGCATTCATTTATTTGGCCCATATTCCCAGGTTCATTCTTTTAATAAGTGAGTGTACATTTGTGAATATTCCTTGATGAG
Source organism: Sipunculus nudus (assembly GCA_026874595.1). Lineage (NCBI taxonomy): Eukaryota > Metazoa > Annelida > Sipuncula > Golfingiida > Sipunculidae > Sipunculus > Sipunculus nudus. The sequence continues at coordinate 32,822,540 of CM049320.1, forward strand.
GTTCCTGAATCCAGATGATGGGCCAGATCCAAAAAACATGTTTGCATTCATTTATTTGGCCCATATTCCCAGGTTCATTCTTTTAATAAGTGAGTGTACATTTGTGAATATTCCTTGATGAGGTTCCTGAATCCAGATGATGAGCCAGATCCAAAAAACATGTTTGCATTCATTTATTTGGCCCATATTCCCAGGTTCATTCTTTTAATAAGTGAGTGTACATTTGTGAATATTCCTTGATGAGGTTCCTGAATCCAGATGATGGGCCAGATCCAAAAAACATGTTTGCATTCATTTATTTGGCCCATATTCCCAGGTTCATTCTTTTAATAAGTGAGTGTACATTTGTGAATATTCCTTGATGAGGTTCCTGAATCCAGATGATGAGCCAGATCCAAAAAACATGTTTGCATTCATTTATTTGGCCCATATTCCCAGGTTCATTCTTTTAATAAGTGAGTGTACATTTGTGAATATTCCTTGATGAGGTTCCTGAATCCAGATGATGAGCCAGATCCAAAAAACATGTTTGCATTCATTGATTCGGCCCATATTCCCAGGTTCATTCTTTTAATAAGTGACTGTACATTTGTGAATATTCCTTGATGAGGTTCCTGAATCCAGATGATGAGCCAGATCCAAAAAACATGTTTGCATTCATTTATTTGGCCCATATTCCCAGGTTCGTTCTTTTAATAAGTGACTGTACATTTGTGAATATTCCTTGATGAGGTTCCTGAATCCAGATGATGAGCCAGATCCAAAAAACATGTTTGCATTCATTTATTTGGCCCATATTCCCAGGTTCGTTCTTTTAATAAGTGACTGTACATTTGTGAATATTCCTTGATGAGGTTCCTGAATCCAGATGATGGGCCAGATCCAAAAAACATGTTTGCATTTATTTATTTGGCCCATATTCCCAGGTTCATTCTTTTAATAAGTGAGTGTACATTTGTGAATATTCCTTGATGAGGATCCTGAATCCACATGATGGGCCAGATCCAAAAAACATGTTTGCATTTATTTATTTGGCCCATATTCCCAGGTTCATTCTTTTAATAAGTGAGTGTACATTTGTGAATATTCCTTGATGAGGATCCTGAATCCACATGATGGGCCAGATCCAAAAAACATGTTTGCATTCATTTATTTGGCCCATTTCCCAGGTTCATTCTTTTAATAAGTGAGTGTACATTTGTGAATATTCCTTGATGAGGTTCCTGAATCCAGATGATGAGCCAGATCCAAAAAACATGTTTGCATTCATTTATTTGGCCCATTTCCCAGGTTCATTCTTTTAATAAGTGAGTGTACATTTGTGAATATTCCTTGATGAGGTTCCTGAATCCAGATGATGGGCCAGATCCAAAAAACATGTTTGCATTCATTTATTTGGCCCATATTCCCAGGTTCATTCTTTTAATAAGTGAGTGTACATTTGTGAATATTCCTTGATGAGGTTCCTGAATCCAGATGATGAGCCAGATCCAAAAAACATGTTTGCATTCATTTATTTGGCCCATATTCCCAGGTTCATTCTTTTAATAAGTGACTGTACATTTGTGAATATTCCTTGATGAGGTTCCTGAATCCAGATGATGGGCCAGATCCAAAAAACATGTTTGCATTCATTTATTTGGCCCATATTCCCAGGTTCATTCTTTTAATAAGTGAGTGTACATTTGTGAATATTCCTTGATGAGGTTCCTGAATCCAGATGATGGGCCAGATCCAAAAAACATGTTTGCATTCATTTATTCGGCCCATATTCCCAGGTTCATTCTTTTAATAAGTGACTGTACATTTGTGAATATTCCTTGATGAGGTTCCTGAATCCAGATGATGGGCCAGATCCAAAAAACATGTTTGCATTCATTTATTCGGCCCATATTCCCAGGTTCATTCTTTTAATAAGTGACTGTACATTTGTGAATATTCCTTGATGAGGTTCCTGAATCCAGATGATGGGCCAGATCAAAAAAACATGTTTGCATTCATTTATTTGGCCCATATTCCCAGGTTCATTCTTTTAATAAGTGACTGTACATTTGTGAATATTCCTTGATGAGGTTCCTGAATCCAGATGATGGGCCAGATCAAAAAAACATGTTTGCATTCATTTATTTGGCCCATATTCCCAGGTTCATTCTTTTAATAAGTGAGTGTACATTTGTGAATATTCCTTGATGAGGTTCCTGAATCCAGATGATGGGCCAGATCCAAAAAACATGTTTGCATTCATTGATTCGGCCCATATTCCCAGGTTCATTCTTTTAATAAGTGAGTGTACATTTGTGAATATTCCTTGATGAGGTTCCTGAATCCAGATGATGGGCCAGATCCAAAAAACATGTTTGCATTCATTTATTTGGCCCATATTCCCAGGTTCATTCTTTTAATAAGTGAGTGTACATTTGTGAATATTCCTTGATGAGGTTACTGAATCCAGATGATGAGCCAGATCCAAAAAACATGTTTGCATTCATTTATTTGGCCCATATTCCCAGGTTCATTCTTTTAATAAGTGAGTGTACATTTGTGAATATTCCTTGATGAGGTTCCTGAATCCAGATGATGAGCCAGATCCAAAAAACATGTTTGCATTCATTTATTTGGCCCATATTCCCAGGTTCATTCTTTTAATAAGTGAGTGTACAATTGTGAATATTCCTTGATGAGGTTCCTGAATCCAGATGACGGGCCAGATCCAAAAAACATGTTTGAATTCATTTATTTGGCCCATATTCCCAGGTTCATTCTTTTAATAAGTGAGTGTACAATTGTGAATATTCCTTGATGAGGTTCCTGAATCCAGATGATGGGCCAGATCCAAAAAACATGTTTGCATTCATTTATTTGGCCCATATTCCCAGGTTCATTCTTTTAATAAGTGACTGTACATTTGTGAATATTCCTTGATGAGGTTCCTGAATCCAGATGATGAGCCAGATCCAAAAAACATGTTTGCATTCATTTATTTGGCCCATATTCCCAGGTTCATTCTTTTAATAAGTGACTGTACATTTGTGAATATTCCTTGATGAGGTTCCTGAATCCAGATGATGGGCCAGATCCAAAAAACATGTTTGCAATCATTTATTTGGCCCATATTCCCAGGTTCATTCTTTTAATAAGTGAGTGTACATTTGTGAATATTCCTTGATGAGGTTCCTGAATCCAGATGATAGGCTGATCCAAAAAACATGTTTGCATTCATTTATTTGGCCCATATTCCCAGGTTCATTCTTTTAATAAGTGAGTGTACATTTGTGAATATTCCTTGATGAGGTTCCTGAATCCAGATGATGGGCCAGATCCAAAAAACATGTTTGCATTCATTTATTTGGCCCATATTCCCAGGTTCATTCTTTTAATAAGTGAGTGTACATTTGTGAATATTCCTTGATGAGGTTCCTGAATCCAGATGATGGGCCAGATCCAAAAAACATGTTTGCTTTCATTTATTTGGCCCATATTCCCAGGTTCATTCTTTTAATAAGTGACTGTACATTTCTGAATATTCCTTGATGAGGTTCCTGAATCCAGATGATGGGCCAGATCCAAAAAACATGTTTGCATTCATTTATTTGGCCCATATTCCCAGGTTCATTCTTTTAATAAGTGAGTGTACATTTCTGAATATTCCTTGATGAGGTTCCTGAATCCAGATGATGAGCCAGATCCAAAAAACATGTTTGCATTCATTTATTTGGCCCATATTCCCAGGTTCATTCTTTTAATAAGTGAGTGTACATTTGTGAATATTCCTTGATGAGGTTCCTGAATCCAGATGATGAGCCAGATCCAAAAAACATGTTTGCATTCATTTATTTGGCCCATTTCCCAGGTTCATTCTTTTAATAAGTGAGTGTACATTTGTGAATATTCCTTGATGAGGTTCCTGAATCCAGATGATGGGCCAGATCCAAAAAACATGTTTGCATTCATTTATTTGGCCCATATTCCCAGGTTCATTCTTTTAATAAGTGAGTGTACATTTGTGAATATTCCTTGATGAGGTTCCTGAATCCAGATGATGAGCCAGATCCAAAAAACATGTTTGCATTCATTTATTTGGCCCATATTCCCAGGTTCATTCTTTTAATAAGTGAGTGTACATTTGTGAATATTCCTTGATGAGGTTCCTGAATCCAGATGATGAGCCAGATCCAAAAAACATGTTTGCATTCATTTATTTGGCCCATATTCCCAGGTTCATTCTTTTAATAAGTGAGTGTACATTTGTGAATATTCCTTGATGAGGTTCCTGAATCCAGATGATGAGCCAGATCCAAAAAACATGTTTGCATTCATTTATTTGGCCCATATTCCCAGGTTCATTCTTTTAATAAGTGAGTGTACATTTGTGAATATTCCTTGATGAGGTTCCTGAATCCAGATGATGAGCCAGATCCAAAAAACATGTTTGCATTCATTTATTTGGCCCATATTCCCAGGTTCATTCTTTTAATAAGTGAGTGTACATTTGTGAATATTCCTTGATGAGGTTCCTGAATCCAGATGATGAGCCAGATCCAAAAAACATGTTTGCATTCATTTATTTGGCCCATATTCCCAGGTTCATTCTTTTAATAAGTGAGTGTACATTTGTGAATATTCCTTGATGAGGTTCCTGAATCCAGATGATGGGCCAGATCCAAAAAACATGTTTGCATTTATTTATTTGGCCCATATTCCCAGGTTCATTCTTTTAATAAGTGACTGTACATTTGTGAATATTCCTTGATGAGGTTCCTGAATCCAGATGATGAGCCAGATCCAAAAAACATGTTTGCATTCATTTATTTGGCCCATATTCCCAGGTTCATTCTTTTAATAAGTGAGTGTACATTTGTGAATATTCCTTGATGAGGTTCCTGAATCCAGATGATGAGCCAGATCCAAAAAACATGTTTGCATTCATTTATTTGACCCATTTCCCAGGTTCATTCTTTTAATAAGTGAGTGTACATTTGTGAATATTCCTTGATGAGGTTCCTGAATCCAGATGATGGGCCAGATCCAAAAAACATGTTTGCATTCATTTATTTGGCCCATATTCCCAGGTTCTTTCTTTAATAAGTGAGTGTACATTTGTGAATATTCCTTGATGAGGTTCCTGAATCCAGATGATGAGCCAGATCCAAAAAACATGTTTGCATTCATTTATTTGGCCCATATTCCCAGGTTCATTCTTTTAATAAGTGAGTGTACATTTGTGAATATTCCTTGATGAGGTTCCTGAATCCAGATGATGAGCCAGATCCAAAAAACATGTTTGCATTCATTTATTTGGCCCATATTCCCAGGTTCTTTCTTTTAATAAGTGAGTGTACATTTGTGAATATTCCTTGATGAGGTTCCTGAATCCAGATGATGAGCCAGATCCAAAAAACATGTTTGCATTCATTTATTTGGCCCATATTCCCAGGTTCATTCTTTTAATAAGTGAGTGTACATTTGTGAATATTCCTTGATGAGGTTCCTGAATCCAGATGATGAGCCAGATCCAAAAAACATGTTTGCATTCATTTATTTGGCCCATATTCCCAGGTTCATTCTTTTAATAAGTGAGTGTACATTTGTGAATATTCCTTGATGAGGTTCCTGAATCCAGATGATGGGCCAGATCCAAAAAACATGTTTGCATTCATTTATTTGGCCCATATTCCCAGGTTCATTCTTTTAATAAGTGAGTGTACATTTGTGAATATTCCTTGATGAGGTTCCTGAATCCAGATGATGAGCCAGATCCAAAAAACATGTTTGCATTCATTTATTTGGCCCATATTCCCAGGTTCATTCTTTTAATAAGTGAGTGTACATTTGTGAATATTCCTTGATGAGGTTCCTGAATCCAGATGATGGGCCAGATCCAAAAAACATGTTTGCATTCATTTATTTGGCCCATATTCCCAGGTTCATTCTTTTAATAAGTGAGTGTACATTTGTGAATATTCCTTGATGAGGTTCCTGAATCCAGATGATGAGCCAGATCCAAAAAACATGTTTGCATTCATTTATTTGGCCCATATTCCCAGGTTCATTCTTTTAATAAGTGAGTGTACATTTGTGAATATTCCTTGATGAGGTTCCTGAATCCAGATGATGGGCCAGATCCAAAAAACATGTTTGCATTCATTTATTTGGCCCATATTCCCAGGTTCATTCTTTTAATAAGTGACTGTACATTTGTGAATATTCCTTGATGAGGTTCCTGAATCCAGATGATGAGCCAGATCCAAAAAACATGTTTGCATTCATTTATTTGGCCCATATTCCCAGGTTCATTCTTTTAATAAGTGAGTGTACATTTGTGAATATTCCTTGATGAGGTTCCTGAATCCAGATGATGAGCCAGATCCAAAAAACATGTTTGCATTCATTTATTTGGCCCATATTCCCAGGTTCATTCTTTTAATAAGTGAGTGTACATTTGTGAATATTCCTTGATGAGGTTCCTGAATCCAGATGATGGGCCAGATCCAAAAAACATGTTTGCATTCATTTATTTGGCCCATATTCCCAGGTTCATTCTTTTAATAAGTGAGTGTACATTTGTGAATATTCCTTGATGAGGTTCCTGAATCCAGATGATGAGCCAGATGCAAAAAAACATGTTTGCATTCATTTATTTGGCCCATATTCCCAGGTTCATTCTTTTAATAAGTGAGTGTACATTTGTGAATATTCCTTGATGAGGTTCCTGAATCCAGATGATGGGCCAGATCCAAAAAACATGTTTGCATTCATTTATTTGGCCCATATTCCCAGGTTCATTCTTTTAATAAGTGACTGTACATTTGTGAATATTCCTTGATGAGGTTCCTGAATCCAGATGATGAGCCAGATCCAAAAAACATGTTTGCATTCATTTATTTGGCCCATATTCCCAGGTTCATTCTTTTAATAAGTGAGTGTACATTTGTGAATATTCCTTGATGAGGTTCCTGAATCCAGATGATGAGCCAGATCCAAAAAACATGTTTGCATTCATTTATTTGGCCCATATTCCCAGGTTCATTCTTTTAATAAGTGAGTGTACATTTGTGAATATTCCTTGATGAGGTTCCTGAATCCAGATGATGGGCCAGATCCAAAAAACATGTTTGCATTCATTTATTTGGCCCATATTCCCAGGTTCATTCTTTTAATAAGTGAGTGTACATTTGTGAATATTCCTTGATGAGGTTCCTGAATCCAGATGATGAGCCAGATCCAAAAAACATGTTTGCATTCATTTATTTGGCCCATATTCCCAGGTTCATTCTTTTAATAAGTGAGTGTACATTTGTGAATATTCCTTGATGAGGTTCCTGAATCCAGATGATGAGCCAGATCCAAAAAACATGTTTGCATTCATTTATTCGGCCCATATTCCCAGGTTCATTCTTTTAATAAGTGAGTGTACATTTGTGAATATTCCTTGATGAGGTTCCTGAATCCAGATGATGAGCCAGATCCAAAAAACATGTTTGCATTCATTTATTTGGCCCATTTCCCAGGTTCATTCTTTTAATAAGTGAGTGTACATTTGTGAATATTCCTTGATGAGGTTCCTGAATCCAGATGATGGGCCAGATCCAAAAAACATGTTTGCATTCATTTATTTGGCCCATATTCCCAGGTTCATTCTTTTAATAAGTGAGTGTACATTTGTGAATATTCCTTGATGAGGTTCCTGAATCCAGATGATGAGCCAGATCCAAAAAACATTTTTGCATTCATTTATTTGGCCCATATTCCCAGGTTCATTCTTTTAATAAGTGAGTGTACATTTGTGAATATTCCTTGATGAGGTTCCTGAATCCAGATGATGGGCCAGATCCAAAAAACATGTTTGCATTCATTTATTTGGCCCATATTCCCAGGTTCATTCTTTTAATAAGTGAGTGTACATTTGTGAATATTCCTTGATGAGGTTCCTGAATCCAGATGATGAGCCAGATCCAAAAAACATGTTTGCATTCATTTATTTGGCCCATATTCCCAGGTTCATTCTTTTAATAAGTGAGTGTACATTTGTGAATATTCCTTGATGAGGTTCCTGAATCCAGATGATGAGCCAGATCCAAAAAACATGTTTGCATTCATTTATTCGGCCCATATTCCCAGGTTCTTTCTTTTAATAAGTGACTGTACATTTGTGAATATTCCTTGATGAGGTTCCTGAATCCAGATGATGGGCCAGATCCAAAAAACATGTTTGCATTCATTTATTCGGCCCATATTCCCAGGTTCATTCTTTTAATAAGTGACTGTACATTTGTGAATATTCCTTGATGAGGTTCCTGAATCCAGATGATGGGCCAGATCCAAAAAACATGTTTGCATTCATTTATTCGGCCCATATTCCCAGGTTCATTCTTTTAATAAGTGACTGTACATTTGTGAATATTCCTTGATGAGGTTCCTGAATCCAGATGATGGACCAGATCAAAAAAACATGTTTGCATTCATTTATTTGGCCCATATTCCCAGGTTCATTCTTTTAATAAGTGACTGTACATTTGTGAATATTCCTTGATGAGGTTCCTGAATCCAGATGATGGGCCAGATCCAAAAAACATGTTTGCATTCATTTATTTGGCCCATATTCCCAGGTTCATTCTTTTAATAAGTGAGTGTACATTTGTGAATATTCCTTGATGAGGTTCCTGAATCCAGATGATGGGCCAGATCCAAAAAACATGTTTGCATTCATTGATTCGGCCCATATTCCCAGGTTCATTCTTTTAATAAGTGAGTGTACATTTGTGAATATTCCTTGATGAGGTTCCTGAATCCAGATGATGAGCCAGATCCAAAAAACATGTTTGCATTCATTTATTTGGCCCATATTCCCAGGTTCATTCTTTTAATAAGTGAGTGTACATTTGTGAATATTCCTTGATGAGGTTACTGAATCCAGATGATGAGCCAGATCCAAAAAACATGTTTGCATTCATTTATTTGGCCCATATTCCCAGGTTCATTCTTTTAATAAGTGAGTGTACATTTGTGAATATTCCTTGATGAGGTTCCTGAATCCAGATGATGAGCCAGATCCAAAAAACATGTTTGCATTCATTTATTTGGCCCATATTCCCAGGTTCATTCTTTTAATAAGTGAGTGTACAATTGTGAATATTCCTTGATGAGGTTCCTGAATCCAGATGACGGGCCAGATCCAAAAAACATGTTTGAATTCATTTATTTGGCCCATATTCCCAGGTTCATTCTTTTAATAAGTGAGTGTACAATTGTGAATATTCCTTGATAAGGTTCCTGAATCCAGATGATGGGCCAGATCCAAAAAACATGTTTGCATTCATTTATTTGGCCCATATTCCCAGGTTCATTCTTTTAATAAGTGACTGTACATTTGTGAATATTCCTTGATGAGGTTCCTGAATCCAGATGATGAGCCAGATCCAAAAAACATGTTTGCATTCATTTATTTGGCCCATATTCCCAGGTTCATTCTTTTAATAAGTGACTGTACATTTGTGAATATTCCTTGATGAGGTTCCTGAATCCAGATGATGGGCCAGATCCAAAAAACATGTTTGCAATCATTTATTTGGCCCATATTCCCAGGTTCATTCTTTTAATAAGTGAGTGTACATTTGTGAATATTCCTTGATGAGGTTCCTGAATCCAGATGATAGGCCAGATCCAAAAAACATGTTTGCATTCATTTATTTGGCCCATATTCCCAGGTTCATTCTTTTAATAAGTGAGTGTACATTTGTGAATATTCCTTGATGAGGTTCCTGAATCCAGATGATGGGCCAGATCCAAAAAACATGTTTGCATTCATTTATTTGGCCCATATTCCCAGGTTCATTCTTTTAATAAGTGAGTGTACATTTGTGAATATTCCTTGATGAGGTTCCTGAATCCAGATGATGGGCCAGATCCAAAAAACATGTTTGCATTCATTGATTCGGCCCATATTCCCAGGTTCATTCTTTTAATAAGTGACTGTACATTTGTGAATATTCCTTGATGAGGTTCCTGAATCCAGATGATGAGCCAGATCCAAAAAACATGTTTGCATTCATTTATTTGGCCCATATTCCCAGGTTCATTCTTTTAATAAGTGAGTGTACATTTGTGAATATTCCTTGATGAGGTTCCTGAATCCAGATGATGGGCCAGATCCAAAAAACATGTTTGCAATCATTTATTTGGCCCATATTCCCAGGTTCATTCTTTTAATAAGTGAGTGTACATTTGTGAATATTCCTTGATGAGGTTCCTGAATCCAGATGATGAGCCAGATCCAAAAAACATGTTTGCATTCATTTATTCGGCCCATATTCCCAGGTTCATTCTTTTAATAAGTGACTGTACATTTGTTAATATTCCTTGATGAGGTTCCTGAATCCAGATGATGGGCCAGATCCAAAAAACATGTTTGCATTCATTTATTCGGCCCATATTCCCAGGTTCATTCTTTTAATAAGTGACTGTACATTTGTGAATATTCCTTGATGAGGTTCCTGAATCCAGATGATGGGCCAGATCCAAAAAACATGTTTGCATTCATTTATTTGGCCCATATTCCCAGGTTCATTCTTTTAATAAGTGACTGTACATTTGTGAATATTCCTTGATGAGGTTCCTGAATCCAGATGATGGGCCAGATCCAAAAAACATGTTTGCATTCATTTATTTGGCCCATATTCCCAGGTTCATTCTTTTAATAAGTGAGTGTACATTTGTGAATATTCCTTGATGAGGTTCCTGAATCCAGATGATGGGCCAGATCCAAAAAACATGTTTGCATTCATTTATTTGGCCCCATATTCCCAGGTTCATTCTTTTAATAAGTGAGTGTACATTTGTGAATATTCCTTGATGAGGTTCCTGAATCCAGATGATGGGCCAGATCCAAAAAACATGTTTGCATTCATTTATTTGGCCCATATTCCCAGGTTCATTCTTTTAATAAGTGACTGTACATTTGTGAATATTCCTTGATGAGGTTCCTGAATCCAGATGATGGGCCAGATCCAAAAAACATGTTTGCATTCATTTATTTGGCCCATATTCCCAGGTTCATTCTTTTAATAAGTGAGTGTACATTTGTGAATATTCCTTGATGAGGTTCCTGAATCCAGATGATGAGCCAGATCCAAAAAACATGTTTGCATTCATTTATTTGGCCCATATTCCCAGGTTCATTCTTTTAATAAGTGAGTGTACATTTGTGAATATTCCTTGATGAGGTTCCTGAATCCAGATGATGAGCCAGATCCAAAAAACATGTTTGCATTCATTTATTTGGCCCATATTCCCAGGTTCATTCTTTTAATAAGTGAGTGTACATTTGTGAATATTCCTTGATGAGGTTCCTGAATCCAGATGATGGGCCAGATCCAAAAAACATGTTTGCATTCATTTATTTGGCCCATATTCCCAGGTTCATTCTTTTAATAAGTGAGTGTACATTTGTGAATATTCCTTGATGAGGTTCCTGAATCCAGATGATGAGCCAGATCCAAAAAACATGTTTGCATTCATTTATTTGGCCCATATTCCCAGGTTCATTCTTTTAATAAGTGACTGTACATTTGTGAATATTCCTTGATGAGGTTCCTGAATCCAGATGATGGGCCAGATCCAAAAAACATGTTTGCATTCATTTATTTGGCCCATATTCCCAGGTTCATTCTTTTAATAAGTGAGTGTACATTTGTGAATATTCCTTGATGAGGTTCCTGAATCCAGATGATGGGCCAGATCCAAAAAACATGTTTGCATTCATTTATTTGGCCCATATTCCCAGGTTCATTCTTTTAATAAGTGAGTGTACATTTGTGAATATTCCTTGATGAGGTTCCTGAATCCAGATGATGGGCCAGATCCAAAAAACATGTTTGCATTCATTTATTTGGCCCATATTCCCAGGTTCATTCTTTTAATAAGTGAGTGTACATTTGTGAAGATTCCTTGATGAGGTTCCTGAATCCAGATGATGGGCCAGATCCAAAAAACATGTTTGCATTCATTTATTTGGCCCATATTCCCAGGTTCATTCTTTTAATAAGTGACTGTACATTTGTGAAGATTCCTTGATGAGGTTCCTGAATCCAGATGATGGGCCAGATCCAAAAAACATGTTTGCATTCATTTATTTGGCCCATATTCCCAGGTTCATTCTTTTAATAAGTGACTGTACATTTGTGAATATTCCTTGATGAGGTTCCTGAATCCAGATGATGAGCCAGATCCAAAAAACATGTTTGCATTCATTTATTTGGCCCATATTCCCAGGTTCATTCTTTTAATAAGTGACTGTACATTTGTGAATATTCCTTGATGAGGTTCCTGAATCCAGATGATGGGCCAGATCCAAAAAACATGTTTGCATTCATTTATTTGGCCCATATTCCCAGGTTCATTCTTTTAATAAGTGAGTGTACATTTGTGAATATTCCTTGATGAGGTTCCTGAATCCAGATGATGGGCCAGATCCAAAAAACATGTTTGCATTCATTGATTCGGCCCATATTCCCAGGTTCATTCTTTTAATAAGTGACTGTACATTTGTGAATATTCCTTGATGAGGTTCCTGAATCCAGATGATGGGCCAGATCCAAAAAACATGTTTGCATTCATTTATTTGGCCCATATTCCCAGGTTCATTCTTTTAATAAGTGAGTGTACATTTGTGAATATTCCTTGATGAGGTTCCTGAATCCAGATGATGGGCCAGATCCAAAAAACATGTTTGCATTCATTGATTCGGCCCATATTCCCAGGTTCATTCTTTTAATAAGTGAGTGTACATTTGTGAATATTCCTTGATGAGGTTTCTGAATCCAGATGATGAGCCAGATCCAAAAAACATGTTTGCATTCATTTATTTGGCCCATATTCCCAGGTTCATTCTTTTAATAAGTGACTGTACATTTGTGAATATTCCTTGATGAGGTTCCTGAATCCAGATGATGAGCCAGATCCAAAAAACATGTTTGCATTCATTTATTTGGCCCATATTCCCAGGTTCATTCTTTTAATAAGTGAGTGTACATTTGTTAATATTCCTTGATGAGGTTCCTGAATCCAGATGATGAGCCAGATCCAAAAAACATGTTTGCATTCATTTATTTGGCCCATATTCCCAGGTTCATTCTTTTAATAAGTGACTGTACATTTGTGAATGTTCCTTGATGAGGTTCCTGAATCCAGATGATGAGCCAGATCCAAAAAACATGTTTGCATTCATTTATTTGGCCCATATTCCCAGGTTCATTCTTTTAATAAGTGAGTGTACATTTGTGAATATTCCTTGATGAGGTTCCTGAATCCAGATGATGAGCCAGATCCAAAAAACATGTTTGCATTCATTTATTTGGCCCATATTCCCAGGTTCATTCTTTTAATAAGTGAGTGTACATTTGTTAATATTCCTTGATGAGGTTCCTGAATCCAGATGATGGGCCAGATCCAAAAAACATGTTTGCATTCATTTATTTGGCCCATATTCCCAGGTTCATTCTTTTAATAAGTGAGTGTACATTTGTGAATGTTCCTTGATGAGGTTCCTGAATCCAGATGATGAGCCAGATCCAAAAAACATGTTTGCATTCATTTATTTGGCCCATATTCCCAGGTTCATTCTTTTAATAAGTGAGTGTACATTTGTGAATATTCCTTGATGAGGTTCCTGAATCCAGATGATGGGCCAGATCCAAAAAACATGTTTTCATTCATTTATTTGGCCCATATTCTCAGGTTCATTCTTTTAATAAGTGACTACATTTGTGAATATTCCTTGATGAGGTTCCTGAATCCAGATGATGGGCCAGATCCAAAAAACATGTTTGCATTCATTTATTTGGCCCATATTCCCAGGTTCATTCTTTTAATAAGTGACTGTACATTTGTGAATATTCCTTGATGAGGTTCCTGAATCCAGATGATGGGCCAGATCCAAAAAACATGTTTGCATTCATTTATTTGGCCCTTATTCCCAGGTTCATTCTTTTAATAAGTGAGTGTACATTTGTGAATATTCCTTGATGAGGTTCCTGAATCCAGATGATGAGCCAGATCCAAAAAACATGTTTGCATTCATTGATTTGGCCCATATTCCCAGGTTCATTCTTTTAATAAGTGAGTGTACATTTGTGAATATTCCTTGATGAGGTTCCTGAATCCAGATGATGAGCCAGATCCAAAAAACATGTTTGCATTCATTGATTCGGCCCATATTCCCAGGTTCATTCTTTTAATAAGTGAGTGTACATTTGTGAATATTCCTTGATGAGGTTCCTGAATCCAGATGATGGGCCAGATCCAAAAAACATGTTTGCATTCATTGATTCGGCCCATATTCCCAGGTTCATTCTTTTAATAAGTGAGTGTACATTTGTGAATATTCCTTGATGAGGTTCCTGAATCCAGATGATGAGCCAGATCCAAAAAACATGTTTGCATTCATTTATTTGGCCCATATTCCCAGGTTCATTCTTTTAATAAGTGACTGTACATTTGTGAATATTCCTTGATGAGGTTCCTGAATCCAGATGATGGGCCAGATCCAAAAAACATGTTTGCATTCATTGATTCGGCCCATATTCCCAGGTTCATTCTTTTAATAAGTGACTGTACATTTGTGAATATTCCTTGATGAGGTTCCTGAATCCAGATGATGGGCCAGATCCAAAAAACATGTTTGCATTCATTGATTCGGCCCATATTCCCAGGTTCATTCTTTTAATAAGTGAGTGTACATTTGTGAATATTCCTTGATGAGGTTCCTGAATCCAGATGATGAGCCAGATCCAAAAAACATGTTTGCATTCATTGATTCGCCCCATATTCCCAGGTTCATTCTTTTAATAAGTGAGTGTACATTTGTGAATATTCCTTGATGAGGTTCCTGAATCAAGATGATGAGCCAGATCCAAAAAACATGTTTGCATTCATTGATTCGGCCCATATTCCCAGGTTCATTCTTTTAATAAGTGAGTGTACATTTGTGAATATTCCTTGATGAGGTTCCTGAATCCAGATGATGGGCCAGATCCAAAAAACATGTTTGCATTCATTGATTTGGCCCATATTCCCAGGTTCATTCTTTTAATAAGTGAGTGTACATTTGTGAATATTCCTTGATGAGGTTCCTGAATCCAGATGATGAGTCAGATCCAAAAAACATGTTTGCATTCATTGATTCGGCCCATATTCCCAGGTTCATTCTTTTAATAAGTGACTGTACATTTGTGAATATTCCTTGGTGAGGTTCCTGAATCCAGATGATGAGCCAGATCCAAAAAACATGTTTGCATTCATTTATTTGGCCCATATTCCCAGGTTCATTCTTTTAATAAGTGACTGTACATTTGTGAATATTCCTTGATGAGGTTCCTGAATCCAGATGATGAGCCAGATCCAAAAAACATGTTTGCATTCATTTATTTGGCCCATATTCCCAGGTTCATTCTTTTAATAAGTGAGTGTACATTTGTGAATATTCCTTGATGAGGTTCCTGAATCCAGATGATGAGCCAGATCCAAAAAACATGTTTGCATTCATTTATTTGGCCCATATTCCCAGGTTCATTCTTTTAATAAGTGAGTGTACATTTGTGAATATTCCTTGATGAGGTTCCTGAATCCAGATGATGAGCCAGATCCAAAAAACATGTTAGCATTCATTTATTTGGCCCATATTCCCAGGTTCATTCTTTTAATAAGTGAGTGTACATTTGTGAATATTCCTTGATGAGGTTCCTGAATCCAGATGATGGGCCAGATCCAAAAAACATGTTTGCATTCATTTATTTGGCCCATATTCTCAGGTTCATTCTTTTAATAAGTGACTGTACATTTGTGAATATTCCTTGATGAGGTTCCTGAATCCAGATGATGGGCCAGATCCAAAAAACATGTTAGCATTCATTTATTTGGCCCATATTCCCAGGTTCATTCTTTTAATAAGTGACTGTACATTTGTGAATATTCCTTGATGAGGTTCCTGAATCCAGATGATGGGCCAGATCCAAAAAACATGTTTGCATTCATTTATTTGGCCCTTATTCCCAGGTTCATTCTTTTAATAAGTGAGTGTACATTTGTGAATATTCCTTGATGAGGTTCCTGAATCCAGATGATGAGCCAGATCCAAAAAACATGTTTGCATTCATTGATTCGGCCCATATTCCCAGGTTCATTCTTTTAATAAGTGACTGTACATTTGTGAATATTCCTTGATGAGGTTCCTGAATCCAGATGATGAGCCAGATCCAAAAAACATGTTTGCATTCATTTATTTGGCCCATATTCCCAGGTTCATTCTTTTAATAAGTGAGTGTACATTTGTGAATATTCCTTGATGAGGTTCCTGAATCCAGATGATGGGCCAGATCCAAAAAACATGTTTGCATTCATTTATTTGGCCCATATTCCCAGGTTCATTCTTTTAATAAGTGACTGTACATTTCTGAATATTCCTTGATGAGGTTCCTGAATCCAGATGATGGGCCAGATCCAAAAAACATGTTTGCATTCATTTATTTGGCCCATATTCCCAGGTTCATTCTTTTAATAAGTGAGTGTACATTTCTGAATATTCCTTGATGAGGTTCCTGAATCCAGATGATGAGCCAGATCCAAAAAACATGTTTGCATTCATTTATTTGGCCCATATTCCCAGGTTCATTCTTTTAATAAGTGAGTGTACATTTGTGAATATTCCTTGATGAGGTTCCTGAATCCAGATGATGAGCCAGATCCAAAAAACATGTTTGCATTCATTTATTTGGCCCATATTCCCAGGTTCATTCTTTTAATAAGTGAGTGTACATTTGTGAATATTCCTTGATGAGGTTCCTGAATCCAGATGATGAGCCAGATCCAAAAAACATGTTTGCATTCATTTATTTGGCCCATATTCCCAGGTTCATTCTTTTAATAAGTGAGTGTACATTTGTGAATATTCCTTGATGAGGTTCCTGAATCCAGATGATGGGCCAGATCCAAAAAACATGTTTGCATTCATTTATTTGGCCCATATTCCCAGGTTCATTCTTTTAATAAGTGAGTGTACATTTGTGAATATTCCTTGATGAGGTTCCTGAATCCAGATGATGAGCCAGATCCAAAAAACATGTTTGCATTCATTTATTTGGCCCATATTCCCAGGTTCATTCTTTTAATAAGTGAGTGTACATTTGTGAATATTCCTTGATGAGGTTCCTGAATCCAGAAGTGAGCCAGATCCAAAAAACATGTTTGCATTCATTTATTTGGCCCATATTCCCAGGTTCATTCTTTTAATAAGTGAGTGTACATTTGTGAATATTCCTTGATGAGGTTCCTGAATCCAGATGATGAGCCAGATCCAAAAAACATGTTTGCATTCATTTATTTGGCCCATATTCCCAGGTTCATTCTTTTAATAAGTGAGTGTACATTTGTGAATATTCCTTGATGAGGTTCCTGAATCCAGATGATGAGCCAGATCCAAAAAACATGTTTGCATTCATTTTTTTTGGCCCATATTCCCAGGTTCATTCTTTTAATAAGTGAGTGTACATTTGTGAATATTCCTTGATGAGGTTCCTGAATCCAGATGATGAGCCAGATCCAAAAAACATGTTTGCATTCATTTATTTGGCCCATATTCCCAGGTTCATTCTTTTAATAAGTGAGTGTACATTTGTGAATATTCCTTGATGAGGTTCCTGAATCCAGATGATGGGCCAGATCCAAAAAACATGTTTGCATTCATTTATTTGGCCCATATTCCCAGGTTCATTCTTTTAATAAGTGACTGTACATTTGTGAATATTCCTTGATGAGGTTCCTGAATCCAGATGATGGGCCAGATCCAAAAAACATGTTTGCATTCATTGATTCGGCCCATATTCCCAGGTTCATTCTTTTAATAAGTGAGTGTACATTTGTGAATATTCCTTGATGAGGTTCCTGAATCCAGATGATGAGCCAGATCCAAAAAACATGTTTGCATTCATTTATTTGGCCCATATTCCCAGGTTCATTCTTTTAATAAGTGACTGTACATTTGTTAATATTCCTTGATGAGGTTCCTGAATCCAGATGATGAGCCAGATCCAAAAAACATGTTTGCATTCATTTATTTGGCCCATATTCCCAGGTTCATTCTTTTAATAAGTGAGTGTACATTTGTGAATATTCCTTGATGAGGTTCCTGAATCCAGATGATGAGCCAGATCCAAAAAACATGTTTGCATTCATTTATTTGGCCCATATTCCCAGGTTCATTCTTTTAATAAGTGAGTGTACATTTGTGAATATTCCTTGATGAGGTTCCTGAATCCAGATGACGGGCCAGATCCAAAAAACATGTTTGAATTCATTTATTTGGCCCATATTCCCAGGTTCATTCTTTTAATAAGTGAGTGTACAATTGTGAATATTCCTTGATAAGGTTCCTGAATCCAGATGATGGGCCAGATCCAAAAAACATGTTTGCATTCATTTATTTGGCCCATATTCCCAGGTTCATTCTTTTAATAAGTGACTGTACATTTGTGAATATTCCTTGATGAGGTTCCTGAATCCAGATGATGGGCCAGATCCAAAAAACATGTTTGCATTCATTTATTTGGCCCATATTCCCAGGTTCATTCTTTTAATAAGTGACTGTACATTTGTGAATATTCCTTGATGAGGTTCCTGAATCCAGATGATGAGCCAGATCCAAAAAACATGTTTGCATTCATTTATTTGGCCCATATTCCCAGGTTCATTCTTTTAATAAGTGAGTGTACATTTGTGAATATTCCTTGATGAGGTTCCTGAATCCAGATGATGGGCCAGATCCAAAAAACATGTTTGCATTCATTTATTTGGCCCATATTCCCAGGTTCATTCTTTTAATAAGTGAGTGTACATTTGTGAATATTCCTTGATGAGGTTCCTGAATCCAGATGATGGGCCAGATCCAAAAAACATGTTTGCATTCATTGATTCGGCCCATATTCCCAGGTTCATTCTTTTAATAAGTGACTGTACATTTGTGAATATTCCTTGATGAGGTTCCTGAATCCAGATGATGGGCCAGATCCAAAAAACATGTTTGCATTCATTTATTTGGCCCATATTCCCAGGTTCATTCTTTTAATAAGTGACTGTACATTTGTGAATATTCCTTGATGAGGTTCCTGAATCCAGATGATGGGCCAGATCCAAAAAACATGTTTGCAATCATTTATTTGGCCCATATTCCCAGGTTCATTCTTTTAATAAGTGAGTGTACATTTGTGAATATTCCTTGATGAGGTTCCTGAATCCAGATGATGAGCCAGATCCAAAAAACATGTTTGCATTCATTTATTTGGCCCATATTCCCAGGTTCATTCTTTTAATAAGTGACTGTACATTTGTTAATATTCCTTGATGAGGTTCCTGAATCCAGATGATGGGCCAGATCCAAAAAACATGTTTGCATTCATTTATTCGGCCCATATTCCCAGGTTCATTCTTTTAATAAGTGACTGTACATTTGTGAATATTCCTTGATGAGGTTCCTGAATCCAGATGATGGGCCAGATCCAAAAAACATGTTTGCATTCATTTATTTGGCCCATATTCCCAGGTTCATTCTTTTAATAAGTGAGTGTACATTTGTGAATATTCCTTGATGAGGTTCCTGAATCCAGATGATGGGCCAGATCCAAAAAACATGTTTGCATTCATTTATTTGGCCCATATTCCCAGGTTCATTCTTTTAATAAGTGAGTGTACATTTGTGAATATTCCTTGATGAGGTTCCTGAATCCAGATGATGGGCCAGATCCAAAAAACATGTTTGCATTCATTTATTTGGCCCATATTCCCAGGTTCATTCTTTTAATAAGTGAGTGTACATTTGTGAATATTCCTTGATGAGGTTCCTGAATCCAGATGATGGGCCAGATCCAAAAAACATGTTTGCATTCATTTATTTGGCCCATATTCCCAGGTTCATTCTCTTAATAAGTGACTGTACATTTGTGAATATTCCTTGATGAGGTTCCTGAATCCAGATGATGGGCCAGATCCAAAAAACATGTTTGCATTCATTTATTTGGCCCATATTCCCAGGTTCATTCTTTTAATAAGTGACTGTACATTTGTGAATATTCCTTGATGAGGTTCCTGAATCCAGATGATGAGCCAGATCCAAAAAACATGTTTGCATTCATTTATTTGGCCCATATTCCCAGGTTCATTCTTTTAATAAGTGAGTGTACATTTGTGAATATTCCTTGATGAGGTTCCTGAATCCAGATGATGGGCCAGATCCAAAAAACATGTTTGCATTCATTTATTTAGCCCATATTCCCAGGTTCATTCTTTTAATAAGTGAGTGTACATTTGTGAATATTCCTTGATGAGGTTCCTGAATCCAGATGATGGGCCAGATCCAAAAAACATGTTTGCATTCATTTATTTGGCCCATATTCCCAGGTTCATTCTTTTAATAAGTGAGTGTACATTTGTGAATATTCCTTGATGAGGTTCCTGAATCCAGATGATGAGCCAGATCCAAAAAACATGTTTGCATTCATTTATTTGGCCCATATTCCCAGGTTCATTCTTTTAATAAGTGACTGTACATTTGTGAATATTCCTTGATGAGGTTCCTGAATCCAGATGATGGGCCAGATCCAAAAAACATGTTTGCATTCATTTATTTGGCCCATATTCCCAGGTTCATTCTTTTAATAAGTGAGTGTACATTTGTGAATATTCCTTGATGAGGTTCCTGAATCCAGATGATGAGCCAGATCCAAAAAACATGTTTGCATTCATTTATTTGGCCCATATTCCCAGGTTCATTCTTTTAATAAGTGAGTGTACATTTGTGAATATTCCTTGATGAGGTTCCTGAATCCAGATGATGGGCCAGATCCAAAAAACATGTTTGCATTCATTTATTTGGCCCATATTCCCAGGTTCATTCTTTTAATAAGTGAGTGTACATTTGTGAATATTCCTTGATGAGGTTCCTGAATCCAGATGATGGGCCAGATCCAAAAAACATGTTTGCATTCATTTATTTGGCCCATATTCCCAGGTTCATTCTTTTAATAAGTGAGTGTACATTTGTGAAGATTCCTTGATGAGGTTCCTGAATCCAGATGATGGGCCAGATCCAAAAAACATGTTTGCATTCATTTATTTGACCCATATTCCCAGGTTCATTCTTTTAATAAGTGACTGTACATTTGTGAATATTCCTTGATGAGGTTCCTGAATCCAGATGATGGGCCAGATCCAAAAAACATGTTTGCATTCATTTATTTGGCCCATATTCCCAGGTTCATTCTTTTAATAAGTGACTGTACATTTGTGAATATTCCTTGATGAGGTTCCTGAATCCAGATGATGAGCCAGATCCAAAAAACATGTTTGCATTCATTTATTTGGCCCATATTCCCAGGTTCATTCTTTTAATAAGTGACTGTACATTTGTGAATATTCCTTGATGAGGTTCCTGAATCCAGATGATGGGCCAGATCCAAAAAACATGTTTGCATTCATTTATTTGGCCCATATTCCCAGGTTCATTCTTTTAATAAGTGAGTGTACATTTGTGAATATTCCTTGATGAGGTTCCTGAATCCAGATGATGGGCCAGATCCAAAAAACATGTTTGCATTCATTGATTCGGCCCATATTCCCAGGTTCATTCTTTTAATAAGTGACTGTACATTTGTGAATATTCCTTGATGAGGTTCCTGAATCCAGATGATGGGCCAGATCCAAAAAACATGTTTGCATTCATTTATTTGGCCCATATTCCCAGGTTCATTCTTTTAATAAGTGACTGTACATTTGTGAATATTCCTTGATGAGGTTCCTGAATCCAGATGATGGGCCAGATCCAAAAAACATGTTTGCATTCATTTATTTGGCCCATATTCCCAGGTTCATTCTTTTAATAAGTGAGTGTACATTTGTGAATATTCCTTGATGAGGTTCCTGAATCCAGATGATGAGCCAGATCCAAAAAACATGTTTGCATTCATTTATTTGGCCCATATTCCCAGGTTCATTCTTTTAATAAGTGACTGTACATTTGTGAATATTCCTTGATGAGGTTCCTGAATCCAGATGATGAGCCAGATCCAAAAAACATGTTTGCATTCATTTATTTGGCCCATATTCCCAGGTTCATTCTTTTAATAAGTGAGTGTACATTTGTGAATATTCCTTGATGAGGTTCCTGAATCCAGATGATGGGCCAGATCAAAAAAACATGTTTGCATTCATTTATTTGGCCCATATTCCCAGGTTCATTCTTTTAATAAGTGAGTGTACATTTGTGAATATTCCTTGATGAGGTTCCTGAATCCAGATGATGAGCCAGATCCAAAAAACATGTTTGCATTCATTTATTTGGCCCATATTCCCAGGTTCATTCTTTTAATAAGTGAGTGTACATTTGTGAATATTCCTTGATGAGGTTCCTGAATCCAGATGATGGGCCAGATCCAAAAAACATGTTTTCATTCATTTATTTGGCCCATATTCTCAGGTTCATTCTTTTAATAAGTGACTACATTTGTGAATATTCCTTGATGAGGTTCCTGAATCCAGATGATGGGCCAGATCCAAAAAACATGTTTGCATTCATTTATTTGGCCCATATTCCCAGGTTCATTCTTTTAATAAGTGAGTGTACATTTGTGAATATTCCTTGATGAGGTTCCTGAATCCAGATGATGGGCCAGATCCAAAAAACATGTTTGCATTCATTTATTTGGCCCTTATTCCCAGGTTCATTCTTTTAATAAGTGAGTGTACATTTGTGAATATTCCTTGATGAGGTTCCTGAATCCAGATGATGAGCCAGATCCAAAAAACATGTTTGCATTCATTGATTTGGCCCATATTCCCAGGTTCATTCTTTTAATAAGTGAGTGTACATTTGTGAATATTCCTTGATGAGGTTCCTGAATCCAGATGATGAGCCAGATCCAAAAAACATGTTTGCATTCATTGATTCGGCCCATATTCCCAGGTTCATTCTTTTAATAAGTGAGTGTACATTTGTGAATATTCCTTGATGAGGTTCCTGAATCCAGATGATGGGCCAGATCCAAAAAACATGTTTGCATTCATTGATTCGGCCCATATTCCCAGGTTCATTCTTTTAATAAGTGAGTGTACATTTGTGAATATTCCTTGATGAGGTTCCTGAATCCAGATGATGAGCCAGATCCAAAAAACATGTTTGCATTCATTTATTTGGCCCATATTCCCAGGTTCATTCTTTTAATAAGTGACTGTACATTTGTGAATATTCCTTGATGAGGTTCCTGAATCCAGATGATGGGCCAGATCCAAAAAACATGTTTGCATTCATTGATTCGGCCCATATTCCCAGGTTCATTCTTTTAATAAGTGACTGTACATTTGTGAATATTCCTTGATGAGGTTCCTGAATCCAGATGATGGGCCAGATCCAAAAAACATGTTTGCATTCATTGATTCGGCCCATATTCCCAGGTTCATTCTTTTAATAAGTGACTGTACATTTGTGAATATTCCTTGATGAGGTTCCTGAATCCAGATGATGAGCCAGATCCAAAAAACATGTTTGCATTCATTGATTCGCCCCATATTCCCAGGTTCATTCTTTTAATAAGTGAGTGTACATTTGTGAATATTCCTTGATGAGGTTCCTGAATCCAGATGATGAGCCAGATCCAAAAAACATGTTTGCATTCATTGATTCGGCCCATATTCCCAGGTTCATTCTTTTAATAAGTGAGTGTACATTTGTGAATATTCCTTGATGAGGTTCCTGAATCCAGATGATGGGCCAGATCCAAAAAACATGTTTGCATTCATTGATTCGGCCCATATTCCCAGGTTCATTCTTTTAATAAGTGAGTGTACATTTGTGAATATTCCTTGATGAGGTTCCTGAATCCAGATGATGAGCCAGATCCAAAAAACATGTTTGCATTCATTGATTCGGCCCATATTCCCAGGTTCATTCTTTTAATAAGTGACTGTACATTTGTGAATATTCCTTGGTGAGGTTCCTGAATCCAGATGATGAGCCAGATCCAAAAAACATGTTTGCATTCATTTATTTGGCCCATATTCCCAGGTTCATTCTTTTAATAAGTGACTGTACATTTGTGAATATTCCTTGATGAGGTTCCTGAATCCAGATGATGAGCCAGATCCAAAAAACATGTTTGCATTCATTTATTTGGCCCATATTCCCAGGTTCATTCTTTTAATAAGTGAGTGTACATTTGTGAATATTCCTTGATGAGGTTCCTGAATCCAGATGATGGGCCAGATCCAAAAAACATGTTTGCATTCATTTATTTGGCCCATATTCCCAGGTTCATTCTTTTAATAAGTGAGTGTACATTTGTGAATATTCCTTGATGAGGTTCCTGAATCCAGATGATGAGCCAGATCCAAAAAACATGTTTGCATTCATTTATTTGGCCCATATTCCCAGGTTCATTCTTTTAATAAGTGAGTGTACATTTGTGAATATTCCTTGATGAGGTTCCTGAATCCAGATGATGAGCCAGATCCAAAAAACATGTTTGCATTCATTTATTTGGCCCATATTCCCAGGTTCATTCTTTTAATAAGTGAGTGTACATTTGTGAATATTCCTTGATGAGGTTCCTGAATCCAGATGATGGGCCAGATCCAAAAAACATGTTTGCATTCATTTATTTGGCCCATATTCTCAGGTTCATTCTTTTAATAAGTGACTGTACATTTGTGAATATTCCTTGATGAGGTTCCTGAATCCAGATGATGGGCCAGATCCAAAAAACATGTTAGCATTCATTTATTTGGCCCATATTCCCAGGTTCATTCTTTTAATAAGTGAGTGTACATTTGTGAATATTCCTTGATGAGGTTCCTGAATCCAGATGATGGGCCAGATCCAAAAAACATGTTTGCATTCATTTATTTGGCCCTTATTCCCAGGTTCATTCTTTTAATAAGTGAGTGTACATTTGTGAATATTCCTTGATGAGGTTCCTGAATCCAGATGATGAGCCAGATCCAAAAAACATGTTTGCATTCATTGATTCGGCCCATATTCCCAGGTTCATTCTTTTAATAAGTGACTGTACATTTGTGAATATTCCTTGATGAGGTTCCTGAATCCAGATGATGAGCCAGATCCAAAAAACATGTTTGCATTCATTTATTTGGCCCATATTCCCAGGTTCATTCTTTTAATAAGTGACTGTACATTTGTGAATATTCCTTGATGAGGTTCCTGAATCCAGATGATGAGCCAGATCCAAAAAACATGTTTGCATTCATTGATTCGGCCCATATTCCCAGGTTCATTCTTTTAATAAGTGAGTGTACATTTGTGAATATTCCTTGATGAGGTTCCTGAATCCAGATGATGGGCCAGATCCAAAAAACATGTTTGCATTCATTGATTCGTCCCATATTCCCAGGTTCATTCTTTTAATAAGTGAGTGTACATTTGTGAATATTCCTTGATGAGGTTCCTGAATCCAGATGATGGGCCAGATCCAAAAAACATGTTTGCATTCATTTACTTGGCCCATATTCCCAGGTTCATTCTTTTAATAAGTGAGTGTACATTTGTGAATATTCCTTGATGAGGTTCCTGAATCCGGATGATGAGCCAGATCCAAAAAAATGTTTGCATTCATTGATTTGCCCCATATTCCCAGGTTCATTCTTTTAATAAGTGAGTGTACATTTGTGAATATTCCTTGATGAGGTTCCTGAATCCAGATGATGAGCCAGATCCAAAAAACATGTTTGCATTCATTGATTCGCCCCATATTCCCAGGTTCATTCTTTTAATAAGTGAGTGTACATTTGTGAATATTCCTTGATGAGGTTCCTGAATCCAGATGATGAGCCAGATCCAAAAAACATGTTTGCATTCATTGATTCGGCCCATATTCCCAGGTTCATTCTTTTAATAAGTGAGTGTACATTTGTGAATATTCCTTGATGAGGTTCCTGAATCCAGATGATGGGCCAGATCCAAAAAACATGTTTGCATTCATTTATTTGGCCCACATTCCCAGGTTCATTCTTTTAATAAGTGACTGTACATTTGTGAATATTCCTTGATGAGGTTCCTGAATCCAGATGATGGGCCAGATCCAAAAAAAAACATGTTTGCATTCATTGATTCGGCCCATATTCCCAGGTTCATTCTTTTAATAAGTGAGTGTACATTTGTGAATATTCCTTGATGAGGTTCCTGAATCCAGATGATGAGCCAGATCCAAAAAAACATGTTTGCATTCATTGATTCGGCCCATATTCCCAGGTTCATTCTTTTAATAAGTGACTGTACATTTGTGAATATTCCTTGATGAGGTTCCTGAATCCAGATGATGAGCCAGATCCAAAAAACATGTTTGCATTCAATGATTCGGCCCATATTCCCAGGTTCATTCTTTTAATAAGTGAGTGTACATTTGTGAATATTCCTTGATGAGGTTCCTGAATCCAGATGATGAGCCAGATCCAAAAAAACATGTTTGCATTCATTGATTCGGCCCATATTCCCAGGTTCATTCTTTTAATAAGTGAGTGTACATTTGTGAATATTCCTTGATGAGGTTCCTGAATCCAGATGATGAGCCAGATCCAAAAAACATGTTTGCATTCATTGATTCGGCCCATATTCCCAGGTTCATTCTTTTAATAAGTGAGTGTACATTTGTGAATATTCCTTGATGAGGTTCCTGAATCCAGATGATGAGCCAGATCCAAAAAACATGTTTGCATTCATTGATTCGGCCCATATTCCCAGGTTCATTCTTTTAATAAGTGAGTGTACATTTGTGAATATTCCTTGATGAGGTTCCTGGATCCAGATGATGGGCCAGATCCAAAAAACATGTTTGCATTCATTTATTTGGCCCATATTCCCAGGTTCATTCTTTTAATAAGTGAGTGTACATTTGTGAATATTCCTTGATGAGGTTCCTGAATCCAGATGATAAGCCAGATCCAAAAAACATGTTTGCATTCATTGATTCGGCCCATATTCCCAGGTTCATTCTTTTAATAAGTGACTGTACATTTGTGAATATTCCTTGATGAGGTTCCTGAATCCAGATGATGAGCCAGATCCAAAAAACATGTTTGCATTCATTTATTTGGCCCATATTCCCAGGTTCATTCTTTTAATAAGTGAGTGTATATTTGTGAATATTCCTTGATGAGGTTCCTGAATCCAGATGATGAGCCAGATCCAAAAAACATGTTTGCATTCATTGATTCGGCCCATATTCCCAGGTTCATTCTTTTAATAAGTGAGTGTACATTTGTGAATATTCCTTGATGAGGTTCCTGAATCCAGATGATGAGCCAGATCCAAAAAACATGTTTGCATTCATTGATTCGGCCCATATTCCCAGGTTCATTCTTTTAATAAGTGAGTGTACATTTGTGAATATTCCTTAATGAGGTTCCTGAATCCAGATGATGAGCCAGATCCAAAAAACATGTTTGTATTCATTGATTCGGCCCATATTCCCAGGTTCATTCTTTTAATAAGTGAGTGTACATTTGTGAATATTCCTTGATGAGGTTCCTGAATCCAGATGATGGGCCAGATCCAAAAAACATGTTTGCATTCATTTATTTGGCCCATATTCCCAGGTTCATTCTTTTAATAAGTGACTGTACATTTGTGAATATTCCTTGATGAGGTTCCTGAATCCAGATGATGGGCCAGATCCAAAAAACATGTTTGCATTCATTTATTTGGCCCATATTCCCAGGTTCATTCTTTTAATAAGTGACTGTACATTTGTGAATATTCCTTGATGAGGTTCCTGAATCCAGATGATGAGCCAGATCCAAAAAACATGTTTGCATTCATTGATTCGGCCCTTATTCCCAGGTTCATTCTTTTAATAAGTGAGTGTACATTTGTGAATATTCCTTGATGAGGTTCCTGAATCCAGATGATGAGCCAGATCCAAAAAACATGTTTGCATTCATTGATTCGGCCCATATTCCCAGGTTCATTCTTTTAATAAGTGACTGTACATTTGTGAATATTCCTTGATGAGGTTCCTGAATCCAGATGATGGGCCAGATCCAAAAAACATGTTTGCATTCATTTATTTGGCCCATATTCTCAGGTTCATTCTTTTAATAAGTGACTGTACATTTGTGAATATTCCTTGATGAGGTTCCTGAATCCAGATGATGGGCCAGATCCAAAAAACATGTTAGCATTCATTTATTTGGCCCATATTCCCAGGTTCATTCTTTTAATAAGTGACTGTACATTTGTGAATATTCCTTGATGAGGTTCCTGAATCCAGATGATGGGCCAGATCCAAAAAACATGTTTGCATTCATTTATTTGGCCCTTATTCCCAGGTTCATTCTTTTAATAAGTGAGTGTACATTTGTGAATATTCCTTGATGAGGTTCCTGAATCCAGATGATGAGCCAGATCCAAAAAACATGTTTGCATTCATTGATTCGGCCCATATTCCCAGGTTCATTCTTTTAATAAGTGACTGTACATTTGTGAATATTCCTTGATGAGGTTCCTGAATCCAGATGATGAGCCAGATCCAAAAAACATGTTTGCATTCATTTATTTGGCCCATATTCCCAGGTTCATTCTTTTAATAAGTGAGTGTACATTTGTGAATATTCCTTGATGAGGTTCCTGAATCCAGATGATGAGCCAGATCCAAAAAACATGTTTGCATTCATTGATTCGGCCCATATTCCCAGGTTCATTCTTTTAATAAGTGACTGTACATTTGTGAATATTCCTTGATGAGGTTCCTGAATCCAGATGATGAGCCAGATCCAAAAAACATGTTTGCATTCAATGATTCGGCCCATATTCCCAGGTTCATTCTTTTAATAAGTGAGTGTACATTTGTGAATATTCCTTGATGAGGTTCCTGAATCCAGATGATGAGCCAGATCCAAAAAAACATGTTTGCATTCATTGATTCGGCCCATATTCCCAGGTTCATTCTTTTAATAAGTGAGTGTACATTTGTGAATATTCCTTGATGAGGTTCCTGAATCCAGATGATGAGCCAGATCCAAAAAACATGTTTGCATTCATTGATTCGGCCCATATTCCCAGGTTCATTCTTTTAATAAGTGAGTGTACATTTGTGAATATTCCTTGATGAGGTTCCTGAATCCAGATGATGAGCCAGATCCAAAAAACATGTTTGCATTCATTGATTCGGCCCATATTCCCAGGTTCATTCTTTTAATAAGTGAGTGTACATTTGTGAATATTCCTTGATGAGGTTCCTGGATCCAGATGATGGGCCAGATCCAAAAAACATGTTTGCATTCATTTATTTGGCCCATATTCCCAGGTTCATTCTTTTAATAAGTGAGTGTACATTTGTGAATATTCCTTGATGAGGTTCCTGAATCCAGATGATAAGCCAGATCCAAAAAACATGTTTGCATTCATTGATTCGGCCCATATTCCCAGGTTCATTCTTTTAATAAGTGACTGTACATTTGTGAATATTCCTTGATGAGGTTCCTGAATCCAGATGATGAGCCAGATCCAAAAAACATGTTTGCATTCATTTATTTGGCCCATATTCCCAGGTTCATTCTTTTAATAAGTGAGTGTATATTTGTGAATATTCCTTGATGAGGTTCCTGAATCCAGATGATGAGCCAGATCCAAAAAACATGTTTGCATTCATTGATTCGGCCCATATTCCCAGGTTCATTCTTTTAATAAGTGAGTGTACATTTGTGAATATTCCTTGATGAGGTTCCTGAATCCAGATGATGAGCCAGATCCAAAAAACATGTTTGCATTCATTGATTCGGCCCATATTCCCAGGTTCATTCTTTTAATAAGTGAGTGTACATTTGTGAATATTCCTTAATGAGGTTCCTGAATCCAGATGATGAGCCAGATCCAAAAAACATGTTTGTATTCATTGATTCGGCCCATATTCCCAGGTTCATTCTTTTAATAAGTGAGTGTACATTTGTGAATATTCCTTGATGAGGTTCCTGAATCCAGATGATGGGCCAGATCCAAAAAACATGTTTGCATTCATTTATTTGGCCCATATTCCCAGGTTCATTCTTTTAATAAGTGACTGTACATTTGTGAATATTCCTTGATGAGGTTCCTGAATCCAGATGATGGGCCAGATCCAAAAAACATGTTTGCATTCATTTATTTGGCCCATATTCCCAGGTTCATTCTTTTAATAAGTGACTGTACATTTGTGAATATTCCTTGATGAGGTTCCTGAATCCAGATGATGAGCCAGATCCAAAAAACATGTTTGCATTCATTGATTCGGCCCTTATTCCCAGGTTCATTCTTTTAATAAGTGAGTGTACATTTGTGAATATTCCTTGATGAGGTTCCTGAATCCAGATGATGAGCCAGATCCAAAAAACATGTTTGCATTCATTGATTCGGCCCATATTCCCAGGTTCATTCTTTTAATAAGTGACTGTACATTTGTGAATATTCCTTGATGAGGTTCCTGAATCCAGATGATGGGCCAGATCCAAAAAACATGTTTGCATTCATTTATTTGGCCCATATTCTCAGGTTCATTCTTTTAATAAGTGACTGTACATTTGTGAATATTCCTTGATGAGGTTCCTGAATCCAGATGATGGGCCAGATCCAAAAAACATGTTAGCATTCATTTATTTGGCCCATATTCCCAGGTTCATTCTTTTAATAAGTGACTGTACATTTGTGAATATTCCTTGATGAGGTTCCTGAATCCAGATGATGGGCCAGATCCAAAAAACATGTTTGCATTCATTTATTTGGCCCTTATTCCCAGGTTCATTCTTTTAATAAGTGAGTGTACATTTGTGAATATTCCTTGATGAGGTTCCTGAATCCAGATGATGAGCCAGATCCAAAAAACATGTTTGCATTCATTGATTCGGCCCATATTCCCAGGTTCATTCTTTTAATAAGTGACTGTACATTTGTGAATATTCCTTGATGAGGTTCCTGAATCCAGATGATGAGCCAGATCCAAAAAACATGTTTGCATTCATTTATTTGGCCCATATTCCCAGGTTCATTCTTTTAATAAGTGAGTGTACATTTGTGAATATTCCTTGATGAGGTTCCTGAATCCAGATGATGAGCCAGATCCAAAAAACATGTTTGCATTCATTGATTCGGCCCATATTCCCAGGTTCATTCTTTTAATAAGTGACTGTACATTTGTGAATATTCCTTGATGAGGTTCCTGAATCCAGATGATGAGCCAGATCCAAAAAACATGTTTGCATTCATTTATTCGGCCCATATTCCCAGGTTCATTCTTTTAATAAGTGAGTGTACATTTGTGAATATTCCTTGATGAGGTTCCTGAATCCAGATGATGGGCCAGATCCAAAAAACATGTTTGCATTCATTGATTCGTCCCATATTCCCAGGTTCATTCTTTTAATAAGTGAGTGTACATTTGTGAATATTCCTTGATGAGGTTCCTGAATCCAGATGATGGGCCAGATCCAAAAAACATGTTTGCATTCATTTATTTGGCCCATATTCCCAGGTTCATTCTTTTAATAAGTGAGTGTACATTTGTGAATATTCCTTGATGAGGTTCCTGAATCCAGATGATGAGCCAGATCCAAAAAACATGTTTGCATTCATTGATTCGCCCCATATTCCCAGGTTCATTCTTTTAATAAGTGAGTGTACATTTGTGAATATTCCTTGATGAGGTTCCTGAATCCAGATGATGAGCCAGATCCAAAAAACATGTTTGCATTCATTGATTCGCCCCATATTCCCAGGTTCATTCTTTTAATAAGTGAGTGTACATTTGTGAATATTCCTTGATGAGGTTCCTGATTCCAGATGATGAGCCAGATCCAAAAAACATGTTTGCATTCATTGATTCGGCCCATATTCCCAGGTTCATTCTTTTAATAAGTGAGTGTACATTTGTGAATATTCCTTGATGAGGTTCCTGAATCCAGATGATGGGCCAGATCCAAAAAACATGTTTGCATTCATTTATTTGGCCCACATTCCCAGGTTCATTCTTTTAATAAGTGACTGTACATTTGTGAATATTCCTTGATGAGGTTCCTGAATCCAGATGATGAGCCAGATCCAAAAAAAAACATGTTTGCATTCATTGATTCGGCCCATATTCCCAGGTTCATTCTTTTAATAAGTGAGTGTACATTTGTGAATATTCCTTGATGAGGTTCCTGAATCCAGATGATGAGCCAGATCCAAAAAAACATGTTTGCATTCATTGATTCGGCCCATATTCCCAGGTTCATTCTTTTAATAAGTGACTGTACATTTGTGAATATTCCTTGATGAGGTTCCTGAATCCAGATGATGAGCCAGATCCAAAAAACATGTTTGCATTCAATGATTCGGCCCATATTCCCAGGTTCATTCTTTTAATAAGTGAGTGTACATTTGTGAATATTCCTTGATGAGGTTCCTGAATCCAGATGATGAGCCAGATCCAAAAAAACATGTTTGCATTCATTGATTCGGCCCATATTCCCAGGTTCATTCTTTTAATAAGTGAGTGTACATTTGTGAATATTCCTTGATGAGGTTCCTGAATCCAGATGATGAGCCAGATCCAAAAAACATGTTTGCATTCATTGATTCGGCCCATATTCCCAGGTTCATTCTTTTAATAAGTGAGTGTACATTTGTGAATATTCCTTGATGAGGTTCCTGAATCCAGATGATGAGCCAGATCCAAAAAACATGTTTGCATTCATTGATTCGGCCCATATTCCCAGGTTCATTCTTTTAATAAGTGACTGTACATTTGTGAATATTCCTTGATGAGGTTCCTGAATCCAGATGATGAGCCAGATCCAAAAAACATGTTTGCATTCATTTATTTGGCCCATATTCCCAGGTTCATTCTTTTAATAAGTGTGTGTACATTTGTGAATATTCCTTGATGAGGTTCCTGAATCCAGATGATGAGCCAGATCCAAAAAACATGTTTGCATTCATTGATTCGGCCCATATTCCCAGGTTCATTCTTTTAATAAGTGAGTGTACATTTGTGAATATTCCTTGATGAGGTTCCTGGATCCAGATGATGGGCCAGATCCAAAAAACATGTTTGCATTCATTTATTTGGCCCATATTCCCAGGTTCATTCTTTTAATAAGTGAGTGTACATTTGTGAATATTCCTTGATGAGGTTCCTGAATCCAGATGATAAGCCAGATCCAAAAAACATGTTTGCATTCATTGATTCGGCCCATATTCCCAGGTTCATTCTTTTAATAAGTGACTTGCATTTGTGAATATTCCTTGATGAGGTTCCTGAATCCAGATGATGAGCCAGATCCAAAAAACATGTTTGCATTCATTTATTTGGCCCATATTCCCAGGTTCATTCTTTTAATAAGTGAGTGTATATTTGTGAATATTCCTTGATGAGGTTCCTGAATCCAGATGATGAGCCAGATCCAAAAAACATGTTTGCATTCATTGATTCGGCCCATATTCCCAGGTTCATTCTTTTAATAAGTGAGTGTACATTTGTGAATATTCCTTGATGAGGTTCCTGAATCCAGATGATGAGCCAGATCCGAAAAACATGTTTGCATTCATTGATTCGGCCCATATTCCCAGGTTCATTCTTTTAATAAGTGAGTGTACATTTGTGAATATTCCTTAATGAGGTTCCTGAATCCAGATGATGAGCCAGATCCAAAAAACATGTTTGTATTCATTGATTCGGCCCATATTCCCAGGTTCATTCTTTTAATAAGTGAGTGTACATTTGTGAATATTCCTTGATGAGGTTCCTGAATCCAGATGATGGGCCAGATCCAAAAA
The DNA here is from genome assembly GCA_026874595.1 of Sipunculus nudus. Classification (NCBI taxonomy): domain Eukaryota; kingdom Metazoa; phylum Annelida; class Sipuncula; order Golfingiida; family Sipunculidae; genus Sipunculus; species Sipunculus nudus. The sequence continues at coordinate 32,856,369 of CM049320.1, forward strand.
ACATGTTTGCATTCATTTATTTGGCCCATATTCCCAGGTTCATTCTTTTAATAAGTGACTGTACATTTGTGAATATTCCTTGATGAGGTTCCTGAATCCAGATGATGGGCCAGATCCAAAAAACATGTTTGCATTCATTTATTTGGCCCATATTCCCAGGTTCATTCTTTTAATAAGTGACTGTACATTTGTGAATATTCCTTGATGAGGTTCCTGAATCCAGATGATGAGCCAGATCCAAAAAACATGTTTGCATTCATTGATTCGGCCCTTATTCCCAGGTTCATTCTTTTAATAAGTGAGTGTACATTTGTGAATATTCCTTGATGAGGTTCCTGAATCCAGATGATGAGCCAGATCCAAAAAACATGTTTGCATTCATTGATTCGGCCCATATTCCCAGGTTCATTCTTTTAATAAGTGACTGTACATTTGTGAATATTCCTTGATGAGGTTCCTGAATCCAGATGATGGGCCAGATCCAAAAAACATGTTTGCATTCATTTATTTGGCCCATATTCCCAGGTTCATTCTTTTAATAAGTGACTGTACATTTGTGAATATTCCTTGATGAGGTTCCTGAATCCAGATGATGGGCCAGATCCAAAAAACATGTTTGCATTCATTTATTTGGCCCATATTCCCAGGTTCATTCTTTTAATAAGTGACTGTACATTTGTGAATATTCCTTGATGAGGTTCCTGAATCCAGATGATGGGCCAGATCCAAAAAACATGTTTGCATTCATTTATTTGGCCCATATTCCCAGGTTCATTCTTTTAATAAGTGAGTGTACATTTGTGAATATTCCTTGATGAGGTTCCTGAATCCAGATGATGAGCCAGATCCAAAAAACATGTTTGCATTCATTTATTTGGCCCATATTCCCAGGTTCATTCTTTTAATAAGTGAGTGTACATTTGTGAATATTCCTTGATGAGGTTCCTGAATCCAGAAGTGAGCCAGATCCAAAAAACATGTTTGCATTCATTTATTTGGCCCATATTCCTCAGGTTCATTCTTTTAATAAGTGAGTGTACATTTGTGAATATTCCTTGATGAGGTTCCTGAATCCAGATGATGAGCCAGATCCAAAAAACATGTTTGCATTCATTTATTTGGCCCATATTCCCAGGTTCATTCTTTTAATAAGTGAGTGTACATTTGTGAATATTCCTTGATGAGGTTCCTGAATCCAGATGATGAGCCAGATCCAAAAAACATGTTTGCATTCATTTATTTGGCCCATATTCCCAGGTTCATTCTTTTAATAAGTGAGTGTACATTTGTGAATATTCCTTGATGAGGTTCCTGAATCCAGATGATGAGCCAGATCCAAAAAACATGTTTGCATTCATTTATTTGGCCCATATTCCCAGGTTCATTCTTTTAATAAGTGAGTGTACATTTGTGAATATTCCTTGATGAGGTTCCTGAATCCAGATGATGGGCCAGATCAAAAAAACATGTTTGCATTCATTTATTTGGCCCATATTCCCAGGTTCATTCTTTTAATAAGTGACTGTACATTTGTGAATATTCCTTGATGAGGTTCCTGAATCCAGATGATGGGCCAGATCCAAAAAACATGTTTGCATTCATTGATTCGGCCCATATTCCCAGGTTCATTCTTTTAATAAGTGAGTGTACATTTGTGAATATTCCTTGATGAGGTTCCTGAATCCAGATGATGAGCCAGATCCAAAAAACATGTTTGCATTCATTTATTTGGCCCATATTCCCAGGTTCATTCTTTTAATAAGTGACTGTACATTTGTTAATATTCCTTGATGAGGTTCCTGAATCCAGATGATGAGCCAGATCCAAAAAACATGTTTGCATTCATTTATTTGGCCCATATTCCCAGGTTCATTCTTTTAATAAGTGAGTGTACATTTGTGAATATTCCTTGATGAGGTTCCTGAATCCAGATGACGAGCCAGATCCAAAAAACATGTTTGCATTCATTTATTTGGCCCATATTCCCAGGTTCATTCTTTTAATAAGTGAGTGTACATTTGTGAATATTCCTTGATGAGGTTCCTGAATCCAGATGACGGGCCAGATCCAAAAAACATGTTTGAATTCATTTATTTGGCCCATATTCCCAGGTTCATTCTTTTAATAAGTGAGTGTACAATTGTGAATATTCCTTGATAAGGTTCCTGAATCCAGATGATGGGCCAGATCCAAAAAACATGTTTGCATTCATTTATTTGGCCCATATTCCCAGGTTCATTCTTTTAATAAGTGAGTGTACATTTGTGAATATTCCTTGATGAGGTTCCTGAATCCAGATGATGGGCCAGATCCAAAAAACATGTTTGCATTCATTTATTTGGCCCATATTCCCAGGTTCATTCTTTTAATAAGTGACTGTACATTTGTGAATATTCCTTGATGAGGTTCCTGAATCCAGATGATGAGCCAGATCCAAAAAACATGTTTGCATTCATTTATTTGGCCCATATTCCCAGGTTCATTCTTTTAATAAGTGACTGTACATTTGTGAATATTCCTTGATGAGGTTCCTGAATCCAGATGATGGGCCAGATCCAAAAAACATGTTTGCAATCATTTATTTGGCCCATATTCCCAGGTTCATTCTTTTAATAAGTGAGTGTACATTTGTGAATATTCCTTGATGAGGTTCCTGAATCCAGATGATGGGCCAGATCCAAAAAACATGTTTGCATTCATTTATTTGGCCCATATTCCCAGGTTCATTCTTTTAATAAGTGAGTGTACATTTGTGAATATTCCTTGATGAGGTTCCTGAATCCAGATGATGGGCCAGATCCAAAAAACATGTTTGCATTCATTTATTTGGCCCATATTCGCAGGTTCATTCTTTTAATAAGTGAGTGTACATTTGTGAATATTCCTTGATGAGGTTCCTGAATCCAGATGATGGGCCAGATCCAAAAAACATGTTTGCATTCATTGATTCGGCCCATATTCCCAGGTTCATTCTTTTAATAAGTGACTGTACATTTGTGAATATTCCTTGATGAGGTTCCTGAATCCAGATGATGAGCCAGATCCAAAAAACATGTTTGCATTCATTTATTTGGCCCATATTCCCAGGTTCATTCTTTTAATAAGTGACTGTACATTTGTGAATATTCCTTGATGAGGTTCCTGAATCCAGATGATGGGCCAGATCCAAAAAACATGTTTGCAATCATTTATTTGGCCCATATTCCCAGGTTCATTCTTTTAATAAGTGAGTGTACATTTGTGAATATTCCTTGATGAGGTTCCTGAATCCAGATGATGAGCCAGATCCAAAAAACATGTTTGCATTCATTTATTTGGCCCATATTCCCAGGTTCATTCTTTTAATAAGTGACTGTACATTTGTTAATATTCCTTGATGAGGTTCCTGAATCCAGATGATGGGCCAGATCCAAAAAACATGTTTGCATTCATTTATTCGGCCCATATTCCCAGGTTCATTCTTTTAATAAGTGACTGTACATTTGTGAATATTCCTTGATGAGGTTCCTGAATCCAGATGATGGGCCAGATCCAAAAAACATGTTTGCATTCATTTATTTGGCCCATATTCCCAGGTTCATTCTTTTAATAAGTGACTGTACATTTGTGAATATTCCTTGATGAGGTTCCTGAATCCAGATGATGGGCCAGATCCAAAAAACATGTTTGCATTCATTTATTTGGCCCATATTCCCAGGTTCATTCTTTTAATAAGTGAGTGTACATTTGTGAATATTCCTTGATGAGGTTCCTGAATCCAGATGATGGGCCAGATCCAAAAAACATGTTTGCATTCATTTATTTGGCCCATATTCCCAGGTTCATTCTTTTAATAAGTGAGTGTACATTTGTGAATATTCCTTGATGAGGTTCCTGAATCCAGATGATGGGCCAGATCCAAAAAACATGTTTGCATTCATTTATTTGGCCCATATTCCCAGGTTCATTCTCTTAATAAGTGACTGTACATTTGTGAATATTCCTTGATGAGGTTCCTGAATCCAGATGATGGGCCAGATCCAAAAAACATGTTTGCATTCATTTATTTGGCCCATATTCCCAGGTTCATTCTTTTAATAAGTGACTGTACATTTGTGAATATTCCTTGATGAGGTTCCTGAATCCAGATGATGAGCCAGATCCAAAAAACATGTTTGCATTCATTTATTTGGCCCATATTCCCAGGTTCATTCTTTTAATAAGTGAGTGTACATTTGTGAATATTCCTTGATGAGGTTCCTGAATCCAGATGATGAGCCAGATCCAAAAAACATGTTTGCATTCATTTATTTGGCCCATATTCCCAGGTTCATTCTTTTAATAAGTGAGTGTACATTTGTGAATATTCCTTGATGAGGTTCCTGAATCCAGATGATGGGCCAGATCCAAAAAACATGTTTGCATTCATTTATTTGGCCCATATTCCCAGGTTCATTCTTTTAATAAGTGAGTGTACATTTGTGAATATTCCTTGATGAGGTTCCTGAATCCAGATGATGAGCCAGATCCAAAAAACATGTTTGCATTCATTTATTTGGCCCATATTCCCAGGTTCATTCTTTTAATAAGTGACTGTACATTTGTGAATATTCCTTGATGAGGTTCCTGAATCCAGATGATGGGCCAGATCCAAAAAACATGTTTGCATTCATTTATTTGGCCCATATTCCCAGGTTCATTCTTTTAATAAGTGAGTGTACATTTGTGAATATTCCTTGATGAGGTTCCTGAATCCAGATGATGGGCCAGATCCAAAAAACATGTTTGCATTCATTTATTTGGCCCATATTCCCAGGTTCATTCTTTTAATAAGTGAGTGTACATTTGTGAATATTCCTTGATGAGGTTCCTGAATCCAGATGATGGGCCAGATCCAAAAAACATGTTTGCATTCATTTATTTGGCCCATATTCCCAGGTTCATTCTTTTAATAAGTGAGTGTACATTTGTGAATATTCCTTGATGAGGTTCCTGAATCCAGATGATGGGCCAGATCCAAAAAACATGTTTGCATTCATTTATTTGGCCCATATTCCCAGGTTCATTCTTTTAATAAGTGAGTGTACATTTGTGAAGATTCCTTGATGAGGTTCCTGAATCCAGATGATGGGCCAGATCCAAAAAACATGTTTGCATTCATTTATTTGGCCCATATTCCCAGGTTCATTCTTTTAATAAGTGACTGTACATTTGTGAATATTCCTTGATGAGGTTCCTGAATCCAGATGATGGGCCAGATCCAAAAAACATGTTTGCATTCATTTATTTGGCCCATATTCCCAGGTTCATTCTTTTAATAAGTGACTGTACATTTGTGAATATTCCTTGATGAGGTTCCTGAATCCAGATGATGAGCCAGATCCAAAAAACATGTTTGCATTCATTTATTTGGCCCATATTCCCAGGTTCATTCTTTTAATAAGTGACTGTACATTTGTGAATATTCCTTGATGAGGTTCCTGAATCCAGATGATGGGCCAGATCCAAAAAACATGTTTGCATTCATTTATTTGGCCCATATTCCCAGGTTCATTCTTTTAATAAGTGAGTGTACATTTGTGAATATTCCTTGATGAGGTTCCTGAATCCAGATGATGGGCCAGATCCAAAAAACATGTTTGCATTCATTGATTCGGCCCATATTCCCAGGTTCATTCTTTTAATAAGTGACTGTACATTTGTGAATATTCCTTGATGAGGTTCCTGAATCCAGATGATGGGCCAGATCCAAAAAACATGTTTGCATTCATTTATTTGGCCCATATTCCCAGGTTCATTCTTTTAATAAGTGACTGTACATTTGTGAATATTCCTTGATGAGGTTCCTGAATCCAGATGATGGGCCAGATCCAAAAAACATGTTTGCATTCATTTATTTGGCCCATATTCCCAGGTTCATTCTTTTAATAAGTGAGTGTACATTTGTGAATATTCCTTGATGAGGTTCCTGAATCCAGATGATGAGCCAGATCCAAAAAACATGTTTGCATTCATTTATTTGGCCCATATTCCCAGGTTCATTCTTTTAATAAGTGACTGTACATTTGTGAATATTCCTTGATGAGGTTCCTGAATCCAGATGATGAGCCAGATCCAAAAAACATGTTTGCATTCATTTATTTGGCCCATATTCCCAGGTTCATTCTTTTAATAAGTGAGTGTACATTTGTGAATATTCCTTGATGAGGTTCCTGAATCCAGATGATGGGCCAGATCAAAAAAACATGTTTGCATTCATTTATTTGGCCCATATTCCCAGGTTCATTCTTTTAATAAGTGAGTGTACATTTGTGAATATTCCTTGATGAGGTTCCTGAATCCAGATGATGAGCCAGATCCAAAAAACATGTTTGCATTCATTTATTTGGCCCATATTCCCAGGTTCATTCTTTTAATAAGTGAGTGTACATTTGTGAATATTCCTTGATGAGGTTCCTGAATCCAGATGATGGGCCAGATCCAAAAAACATGTTTTCATTCATTTATTTGGCCCATATTCTCAGGTTCATTCTTTTAATAAGTGACTACATTTGTGAATATTCCTTGATGAGGTTCCTGAATCCAGATGATGGGCCAGATCCAAAAAACATGTTTGCATTCATTTATTTGGCCCATATTCCCAGGTTCATTCTTTTAATAAGTGACTGTACATTTGTGAATATTCCTTGATGAGGTTCCTGAATCCAGATGATGGGCCAGATCCAAAAAACATGTTTGCATTCATTTATTTGGCCCTTATTCCCAGGTTCATTCTTTTAATAAGTGAGTGTACATTTGTGAATATTCCTTGATGAGGTTCCTGAATCCAGATGATGAGCCAGATCCAAAAAACATGTTTGCATTCATTGATTTGGCCCATATTCCCAGGTTCATTCTTTTAATAAGTGAGTGTACATTTGTGAATATTCCTTGATGAGGTTCCTGAATCCAGATGATGAGCCAGATCCAAAAAACATGTTTGCATTCATTGATTCGGCCCATATTCCCAGGTTCATTCTTTTAATAAGTGAGTGTACATTTGTGAATATTCCTTGATGAGGTTCCTGAATCCAGATGATGGGCCAGATCCAAAAAACATGTTTGCATTCATTGATTCGGCCCATATTCCCAGGTTCATTCTTTTAATAAGTGAGTGTACATTTGTGAATATTCCTTGATGAGGTTCCTGAATCCAGATGATGAGCCAGATCCAAAAAACATGTTTGCATTCATTTATTTGGCCCATATTCCCAGGTTCATTCTTTTAATAAGTGACTGTACATTTGTGAATATTCCTTGATGAGGTTCCTGAATCCAGATGATGGGCCAGATCCAAAAAACATGTTTGCATTCATTGATTCGGCCCATATTCCCAGGTTCATTCTTTTAATAAGTGACTGTACATTTGTGAATATTCCTTGATGAGGTTCCTGAATCCAGATGATGGGCCAGATCCAAAAAACATGTTTGCATTCATTGATTCGGCCCATATTCCCAGGTTCATTCTTTTAATAAGTGACTGTACATTTGTGAATATTCCTTGATGAGGTTCCTGAATCCAGATGATGGGCCAGATCCAAAAAACATGTTTGCATTCATTGATTCGCCCCATATTCCCAGGTTCATTCTTTTAATAAGTGAGTGTACATTTGTGAATATTCCTTGATGAGGTTCCTGAATCAAGATGATGAGCCAGATCCAAAAAACATGTTTGCATTCATTGATTCGGCCCATATTCCCAGGTTCATTCTTTTAATAAGTGAGTGTACATTTGTGAATATTCCTTGATGAGGTTCCTGAATCCAGATGATGGGCCAGATCCAAAAAACATGTTTGCATTCATTGATTCGGCCCATATTCCCAGGTTCATTCTTTTAATAAGTGAGTGTACATTTGTGAATATTCCTTGATGAGGTTCCTGAATCCAGATGATGAGCCAGATCCAAAAAACATGTTTGCATTCATTGATTCGGCCCATATTCCCAGGTTCATTCTTTTAATAAGTGACTGTACATTTGTGAATATTCCTTGGTGAGGTTCCTGAATCCAGATGATGAGCCAGATCCAAAAAACATGTTTGCATTCATTTATTTGGCCCATATTCCCAGGTTCATTCTTTTAATAAGTGACTGTACATTTGTGAATATTCCTTGATGAGGTTCCTGAATCCAGATGATGAGCCAGATCCAAAAAACATGTTTGCATTCATTTATTTGGCCCATATTCCCAGGTTCATTCTTTTAATAAGTGACTGTACATTTGTGAATATTCCTTGATGAGGTTCCTGAATCCAGATGATGGGCCAGATCAAAAAAACATGTTTGCATTCATTTATTTGGCCCATATTCCCAGGTTCATTCTTTTAATAAGTGAGTGTACATTTGTGAATATTCCTTGATGAGGTTCCTGAATCCAGATGATGAGCCAGATCCAAAAAACATGTTTGCATTCATTTATTTGGCCCATATTCCCAGGTTCATTCTTTTAATAAGTGAGTGTACATTTGTGAATATTCCTTGATGAGGTTCCTGAATCCAGATGATGAGCCAGATCCAAAAAACATGTTTGCATTCATTTATTTGGCCCATATTCCCAGGTTCATTCTTTTAATAAGTGAGTGTACATTTGTGAATATTCCTTGATGAGGTTCCTGAATCCAGATGATGGGCCAGATCCAAAAAACATGTTTGCATTCATTTATTTGGCCCATATTCTCAGGTTCATTCTTTTAATAAGTGACTGTACATTTGTGAATATTCCTTGATGAGGTTCCTGAATCCAGATGATGGGCCAGATCCAAAAAACATGTTAGCATTCATTTATTTGGCCCATATTCCCAGGTTCATTCTTTTAATAAGTGACTGTACATTTGTGAATATTCCTTGATGAGGTTCCTGAATCCAGATGATGGGCCAGATCCAAAAAACATGTTTGCATTCATTTATTTGGCCCTTATTCCCAGGTTCATTCTTTTAATAAGTGAGTGTACATTTGTGAATATTCCTTGATGAGGTTCCTGAATCCAGATGATGAGCCAGATCCAAAAAACATGTTTGCATTCATTGATTCGGCCCATATTCCCAGGTTCATTCTTTTAATAAGTGACTGTACATTTGTGAATATTCCTTGATGAGGTTCCTGAATCCAGATGATGAGCCAGATCCAAAAAACATGTTTGCATTCATTTATTTGGCCCATATTCCCAGGTTCATTCTTTTAATAAGTGAGTGTACATTTGTGAATATTCCTTGATGAGGTTCCTGAATCCAGATGATGAGCCAGATCCAAAAAACATGTTTGCATTCATTGATTCGGCCCATATTCCCAGGTTCATTCTTTTAATAAGTGACTGTACATTTGTGAATATTCCTTGATGAGGTTCCTGAATCCAGATGATGAGCCAGATCCAAAAAACATGTTTGCATTCATTGATTCGGCCCATATTCCCAGGTTCATTCTTTTAATAAGTGAGTGTACATTTGTGAATATTCCTTGATGAGGTTCCTGAATCCAGATGATGGGCCAGATCCAAAAAACATGTTTGCATTCATTGATTCGTCCCATATTCCCAGGTTCATTCTTTTAATAAGTGAGTGTACATTTGTGAATATTCCTTGATGAGGTTCCTGAATCCAGATGATGGGCCAGATCCAAAAAACATGTTTGCATTCATTTACTTGGCCCATATTCCCAGGTTCATTCTTTTAATAAGTGAGTGTACATTTGTGAATATTCCTTGATGAGGTTCCTGAATCCGGATGATGAGCCAGATCCAAAAAAATGTTTGCATTCATTGATTCGCCCCATATTCCCAGGTTCATTCTTTTAATAAGTGAGTGTACATTTGTGAATATTCCTTGATGAGGTTCCTGAATCCAGATGATGAGCCAGATCCAAAAAACATGTTTGCATTCATTGATTCGCCCCATATTCCCAGGTTCATTCTTTTAATAAGTGAGTGTACATTTGTGAATATTCCTTGATGAGGTTCCTGAATCCAGATGATGAGCCAGATCCAAAAAACATGTTTGCATTCATTGATTCGGCCCATATTCCCAGGTTCATTCTTTTAATAAGTGAGTGTACATTTGTGAATATTCCTTGATGAGGTTCCTGAATCCAGATGATGGGCCAGATCCAAAAAACATGTTTGCATTCATTTATTTGGCCCACATTCCCAGGTTCATTCTTTTAATAAGTGACTGTACATTTGTGAATATTCCTTGATGAGGTTCCTGAATCCAGATGATGGGCCAGATCCAAAAAAAAACATGTTTGCATTCATTGATTCGGCCCATATTCCCAGGTTCATTCTTTTAATAAGTGAGTGTACATTTGTGAATATTCCTTGATGAGGTTCCTGAATCCAGATGATGAGCCAGATCCAAAAAAACATGTTTGCATTCATTGATTCGGCCCATATTCCCAGGTTCATTCTTTTAATAAGTGACTGTACATTTGTGAATATTCCTTGATGAGGTTCCTGAATCCAGATGATGAGCCAGATCCAAAAAACATGTTTGCATTCAATGATTCGGCCCATATTCCCAGGTTCATTCTTTTAATAAGTGAGTGTACATTTGTGAATATTCCTTGATGAGGTTCCTGAATCCAGATGATGAGCCAGATCCAAAAAAACATGTTTGCATTCATTGATTCGGCCCATATTCCCAGGTTCATTCTTTTAATAAGTGAGTGTACATTTGTGAATATTCCTTGATGAGGTTCCTGAATCCAGATGATGAGCCAGATCCAAAAAACATGTTTGCATTCATTGATTCGGCCCATATTCCCAGGTTCATTCTTTTAATAAGTGAGTGTACATTTGTGAATATTCCTTGATGAGGTTCCTGAATCCAGATGATGAGCCAGATCCAAAAAACATGTTTGCATTCATTGATTCGGCCCATATTCCCAGGTTCATTCTTTTAATAAGTGAGTGTACATTTGTGAATATTCCTTGATGAGGTTCCTGGATCCAGATGATGGGCCAGATCCAAAAAACATGTTTGCATTCATTTATTTGGCCCATATTCCCAGGTTCATTCTTTTAATAAGTGAGTGTACATTTGTGAATATTCCTTGATGAGGTTCCTGAATCCAGATGATAAGCCAGATCCAAAAAACATGTTTGCATTCATTGATTCGGCCCATATTCCCAGGTTCATTCTTTTAATAAGTGACTGTACATTTGTGAATATTCCTTGATGAGGTTCCTGAATCCAGATGATGAGCCAGATCCAAAAAACATGTTTGCATTCATTTATTTGGCCCATATTCCCAGGTTCATTCTTTTAATAAGTGAGTGTATATTTGTGAATATTCCTTGATGAGGTTCCTGAATCCAGATGATGAGCCAGATCCAAAAAACATGTTTGCATTCATTGATTCGGCCCATATTCCCAGGTTCATTCTTTTAATAAGTGAGTGTACATTTGTGAATATTCCTTGATGAGGTTCCTGAATCCAGATGATGAGCCAGATCCAAAAAACATGTTTGCATTCATTGATTCGGCCCATATTCCCAGGTTCATTCTTTTAATAAGTGAGTGTACATTTGTGAATATTCCTTAATGAGGTTCCTGAATCCAGATGATGAGCCAGATCCAAAAAACATGTTTGTATTCATTGATTCGGCCCATATTCCCAGGTTCATTCTTTTAATAAGTGAGTGTACATTTGTGAATATTCCTTGATGAGGTTCCTGAATCCAGATGATGGGCCAGATCCAAAAAACATGTTTGCATTCATTTATTTGGCCCATATTCCCAGGTTCATTCTTTTAATAAGTGACTGTACATTTGTGAATATTCCTTGATGAGGTTCCTGAATCCAGATGATGGGCCAGATCCAAAAAACATGTTTGCATTCATTTATTTGGCCCATATTCCCAGGTTCATTCTTTTAATAAGTGACTGTACATTTGTGAATATTCCTTGATGAGGTTCCTGAATCCAGATGATGAGCCAGATCCAAAAAACATGTTTGCATTCATTGATTGGGCCCTTATTCCCAGGTTCATTCTTTTAATAAGTGAGTGTACATTTGTGAATATTCCTTGATGAGGTTCCTGAATCCAGATGATGAGCCAGATCCAAAAAACATGTTTGCATTCATTGATTCGGCCCATATTCCCAGGTTCATTCTTTTAATAAGTGACTGTACATTTGTGAATATTCCTTGATGAGGTTCCTGAATCCAGATGATGGGCCAGATCCAAAAAACATGTTTGCATTCATTTATTTGGCCCATATTCTCAGGTTCATTCTTTTAATAAGTGACTGTACATTTGTGAATATTCCTTGATGAGGTTCCTGAATCCAGATGATGGGCCAGATCCAAAAAACATGTTAGCATTCATTTATTTGGCCCATATTCCCAGGTTCATTCTTTTAATAAGTGACTGTACATTTGTGAATATTCCTTGATGAGGTTCCTGAATCCAGATGATGGGCCAGATCCAAAAAACATGTTTGCATTCATTTATTTGGCCCTTATTCCCAGGTTCATTCTTTTAATAAGTGAGTGTACATTTGTGAATATTCCTTGATGAGGTTCCTGAATCCAGATGATGAGCCAGATCCAAAAAACATGTTTGCATTCATTGATTCGGCCCATATTCCCAGGTTCATTCTTTTAATAAGTGACTGTACATTTGTGAATATTCCTTGATGAGGTTCCTGAATCCAGATGATGAGCCAGATCCAAAAAACATGTTTGCATTCATTTATTTGGCCCATATTCCCAGGTTCATTCTTTTAATAAGTGAGTGTACATTTGTGAATATTCCTTGATGAGGTTCCTGAATCCAGATGATGAGCCAGATCCAAAAAACATGTTTGCATTCATTGATTCGGCCCATATTCCCAGGTTCATTCTTTTAATAAGTGACTGTACATTTGTGAATATTCCTTGATGAGGTTCCTGAATCCAGATGATGAGCCAGATCCAAAAAACATGTTTGCATTCATTGATTCGGCCCATATTCCCAGGTTCATTCTTTTAATAAGTGAGTGTACATTTGTGAATATTCCTTGATGAGGTTCCTGAATCCAGATGATGGGCCAGATCCAAAAAACATGTTTGCATTCATTGATTCGTCCCATATTCCCAGGTTCATTCTTTTAATAAGTGAGTGTACATTTGTGAATATTCCTTGATGAGGTTCCTGAATCCAGATGATGGGCCAGATCCAAAAAACATGTTTGCATTCATTTATTTGGCCCATATTCCCAGGTTCATTCTTTTAATAAGTGAGTGTACATTTGTGAATATTCCTTGATGAGGTTCCTGAATCCAGATGATGAGCCAGATCCAAAAAACATGTTTGCATTCATTGATTCGCCCCATATTCCCAGGTTCATTCTTTTAATAAGTGAGTGTACATTTGTGAATATTCCTTGATGAGGTTCCTGAATCCAGATGATGAGCCAGATCCAAAAAACATGTTTGCATTCATTGATTCGGCCCATATTCCCAGGTTCATTCTTTTAATAAGTGAGTGTACATTTGTGAATATTCCTTGATGAGGTTCCTGATTCCAGATGATGAGCCAGATCCAAAAAACATGTTTGCATTCATTGATTCGGCCCATATTCCCAGGTTCATTCTTTTAATAAGTGAGTGTACATTTGTGAATATTCCTTGATGAGGTTCCTGAATCCAGATGATGGGCCAGATCCAAAAAACATGTTTGCATTCATTTATTTGGCCCACATTCCCAGGTTCATTCTTTTAATAAGTGACTGTACATTTGTGAATATTCCTTGATGAGGTTCCTGAATCCAGATGATGAGCCAGATCCAAAAAAAAACATGTTTGCATTCATTGATTCGGCCCATATTCCCAGGTTCATTCTTTTAATAAGTGAGTGTACATTTGTGAATATTCCTTGATGAGGTTCCTGAATCCAGATGATGAGCCAGATCCAAAAAAACATGTTTGCATTCATTGATTCGGCCCATATTCCCAGGTTCATTCTTTTAATAAGTGACTGTACATTTGTGAATATTCCTTGATGAGGTTCCTGAATCCAGATGATGAGCCAGATCCAAAAAACATGTTTGCATTCAATGATTCGGCCCATATTCCCAGGTTCATTCTTTTAATAAGTGAGTGTACATTTGTGAATATTCCTTGATGAGGTTCCTGAATCCAGATGATGAGCCAGATCCAAAAAAACATGTTTGCATTCATTGATTCGGCCCATATTCCCAGGTTCATTCTTTTAATAAGTGAGTGTACATTTGTGAATATTCCTTGATGAGGTTCCTGAATCCAGATGATGAGCCAGATCCAAAAAACATGTTTGCATTCATTGATTCGGCCCATATTCCCAGGTTCATTCTTTTAATAAGTGAGTGTACATTTGTGAATATTCCTTGATGAGGTTCCTGAATCCAGATGATGAGCCAGATCCAAAAAACATGTTTGCATTCATTGATTCGGCCCATATTCCCAGGTTCATTCTTTTAATAAGTGACTGTACATTTGTGAATATTCCTTGATGAGGTTCCTGAATCCAGATGATGAGCCAGATCCAAAAAACATGTTTGCATTCATTTATTTGGCCCATATTCCCAGGTTCATTCTTTTAATAAGTGTGTGTACATTTGTGAATATTCCTTGATGAGGTTCCTGAATCCAGATGATGAGCCAGATCCAAAAAACATGTTTGCATTCATTGATTCGGCCCATATTCCCAGGTTCATTCTTTTAATAAGTGAGTGTACATTTGTGAATATTCCTTGATGAGGTTCCTGGATCCAGATGATGGGCCAGATCCAAAAAACATGTTTGCATTCATTTATTTGGCCCATATTCCCAGGTTCATTCTTTTAATAAGTGAGTGTACATTTGTGAATATTCCTTGATGAGGTTCCTGAATCCAGATGATAAGCCAGATCCAAAAAACATGTTTGCATTCATTGATTCGGCCCATATTCCCAGGTTCATTCTTTTAATAAGTGACTTGCATTTGTGAATATTCCTTGATGAGGTTCCTGAATCCAGATGATGAGCCAGATCCAAAAAACATGTTTGCATTCATTTATTTGGCCCATATTCCCAGGTTCATTCTTTTAATAAGTGAGTGTATATTTGTGAATATTCCTTGATGAGGTTCCTGAATCCAGATGATGAGCCAGATCCAAAAAACATGTTTGCATTCATTGATTCGGCCCATATTCCCAGGTTCATTCTTTTAATAAGTGAGTGTACATTTGTGAATATTCCTTGATGAGGTTCCTGAATCCAGATGATGAGCCAGATCCGAAAAACATGTTTGCATTCATTGATTCGGCCCATATTCCCAGGTTCATTCTTTTAATAAGTGAGTGTACATTTGTGAATATTCCTTAATGAGGTTCCTGAATCCAGATGATGAGCCAGATCCAAAAAACATGTTTGTATTCATTGATTCGGCCCATATTCCCAGGTTCATTCTTTTAATAAGTGAGTGTACATTTGTGAATATTCCTTGATGAGGTTCCTGAATCCAGATGATGGGCCAGATCCAAAAAACATGTTTGCATTCATTTATTTGGCCCATATTCCCAGGTTCATTCTTTTAATAAGTGACTGTACATTTGTGAATATTCCTTGATGAGGTTCCTGAATCCAGATGATGGGCCAGATCCAAAAAACATGTTTGCATTCATTTATTTGGCCCATATTCCCAGGTTCATTCTTTTAATAAGTGACTGTACATTTGTGAATATTCCTTGATGAGGTTCCTGAATCCAGATGATGAGCCAGATCCAAAAAACATGTTTGCATTCATTGATTCGGCCCTTATTCCCAGGTTCATTCTTTTAATAAGTGAGTGTACATTTGTGAATATTCCTTGATGAGGTTCCTGAATCCAGATGATGAGCCAGATCCAAAAAACATGTTTGCATTCATTGATTCGGCCCATATTCCCAGGTTCATTCTTTTAATAAGTGACTGTACATTTGTGAATATTCCTTGATGAGGTTCCTGAATCCAGATGATGGGCCAGATCCAAAAAACATGTTTGCATTCATTTATTTGGCCCATATTCCCAGGTTCATTCTTTTAATAAGTGACTGTACATTTGTGAATATTCCTTGATGAGGTTCCTGAATCCAGATGATGGGCCAGATCCAAAAAACATGTTTGCATTCATTTATTTGGCCCATATTCCCAGGTTCATTCTTTTAATAAGTGACTGTACATTTGTGAATATTCCTTGATGAGGTTCCTGAATCCAGATGATGAGCCAGATCCAAAAAACATGTTTGCATTCATTGATTCGGCCCATATTCCCAGGTTCATTCTTTTAATAAGTGACTGTACATTTGTGAATATTCCTTGATGAGGTTCCTGAATTCAGATGATGAGCCAGATCCAAAAAACATGTTTGCATTCATTTATTTGGCCCATATTCCCAGGTTCATTCTTTTAATAAGTGACTGTACATTTGTGAATATTCCTTGATGAGGTTCCTGAATCCAGATGATGAGCCAGATCCAAAAAACATGTTTGCATTCATTGATTCGGCCTATATTCCCAGGTTCATTCTTTTAATAAGTGACTGTACATTTGTGAATATTCCTTGATGAGGTTCCTGAATCCAGATGATGGGCCAGATCCAAAAAACATGTTTGCATTCATTTATTTGGCCCTTATTCCCAGGTTCATTCTTTTAATAAGTGACTGTACATTTGTGAATATTCCTTGATGAGGTTCCTGAATCCAGATGATGAGCCAGATCCAAAAAACATGTTTGCATTCATTGATTCGGCCCATATTCCCAGGTTCATTCTTTTAATAAGTGAGTGTACATTTGTGAATATTCCTTGATGAGGTTCCTGGATCCAGATGATGGGCCAGATCCAAAAAACATGTTTGCATTCATTTATTTGGCCCATATTCCCAGGTTCATTCTTTTAATAAGTGAGTGTACATTTGTGAATATTCCTTGATGAGGTTCCTGAATCCAGATGATAAGCCAGATCCAAAAAAAATGTTTGCATTCATTGATTCGGCCCATATTCCCAGGTTCATTCTTTTAATAAGTGACTGTACATTTGTGAATATTCCTTGATGAGGTTCCTGAATCCAGATGATGAGCCAGATCCAAAAAACATGTTTGCATTCATTTATTTGGCCCATATTCCCAGGTTCATTCTTTTAATAAGTGAGTGTATATTTGTGAATATTCCTTGATGAGGTTCCTGAATCCAGATGATGAGCCAGATCCAAAAAACATGTTTGCATTCATTGATTCGGCCCATATTCCCAGGTTCATTCTTTTAATAAGTGAGTGTACATTTGTGAATATTCCTTGATGAGGTTCCTGAATCCAGATGATGAGCCAGATCCAAAAAACATGTTTGCATTCATTGATTCGGCCCATATTCCCAGGTTCATTCTTTTAATAAGTGAGTGTACATTTGTGAATATTCCTTAATGAGGTTCCTGAATCCAGATGATGAGCCAGATCCAAAAAACATGTTTGTATTCATTGATTCGGCCCATATTCCCAGGTTCATTCTTTTAATAAGTGAGTGTACATTTGTGAATATTCCTTGATGAGGTTCCTGAATCCAGATGATGGGCCAGATCCAAAAAACATGTTTGCATTCATTTATTTGGCCCATATTCCCAGGTTCATTCTTTTAATAAGTGACTGTACATTTGTGAATATTCCTTGATGAGGTTCCTGAATCCAGATGATGGGCCAGATCCAAAAAACATGTTTGCATTCATTTATTTGGCCCATATTCCCAGGTTCATTCTTTTAATAAGTGACTGTACATTTGTGAATATTCCTTGATGAGGTTCCTGAATCCAGATGATGAGCCAGATCCAAAAAACATGTTTGCATTCATTGATTCGGCCCTTATTCCCAGGTTCATTCTTTTAATAAGTGAGTGTACATTTGTGAATATTCCTTGATGAGGTTCCTGAATCCAGATGATGAGCCAGATCCAAAAAACATGTTTGCATTCATTGATTCGGCCCATATTCCCAGGTTCATTCTTTTAATAAGTGACTGTACATTTGTGAATATTCCTTGATGAGGTTCCTGAATCCAGATGATGGGCCAGATCCAAAAAACATGTTTGCATTCATTTATTTGGCCCATATTCCCAGGTTCATTCTTTTAATAAGTGACTGTACATTTGTGAATATTCCTTGATGAGGTTCCTGAATCCAGATGATGGGCCAGATCCAAAAAACATGTTTGCATTCATTTATTTGGCCCATATTCCCAGGTTCATTCTTTTAATAAGTGACTGTACATTTGTGAATATTCCTTGATGAGGTTCCTGAATCCAGATGATGAGCCAGATCCAAAAAACATGTTTGCATTCATTGATTCGGCCCATATTCCCAGGTTCATTCTTTTAATAAGTGACTGTACATTTGTGAATATTCCTTGATGAGGTTCCTGAATTCAGATGATGAGCCAGATCCAAAAAACATGTTTGCATTCATTTATTTGGCCCATATTCCCAGGTTCATTCTTTTAATAAGTGACTGTACATTTGTGAATATTCCTTGATGAGGTTCCTGAATCCAGATGATGAGCCAGATCCAAAAAACATGTTTGCATTCATTGATTCGGCCTATATTCCCAGGTTCATTCTTTTAATAAGTGACTGTACATTTGTGAATATTCCTTGATGAGGTTCCTGAATCCAGATGATGGGCCAGATCCAAAAAACATGTTTGCATTCATTTATTTGGCCCTTATTCCCAGGTTCATTCTTTTAATAAGTGACTGTACATTTGTGAATATTCCTTGATGAGGTTCCTGAATCCAGATGATGAGCCAGATCCAAAAAACATGTTTGCATTCATTGATTCGGCCCATATTCCCAGGTTCATTCTTTTAATAAGTGACTGTACATTTGTGAATATTCCTTGATGAGGTTCCTGAATCCAGATGATGAGCCAGATCCAAAAAACATGTTTGCATTCATTTATTTGGCCCATATTCCCAGGTTCATTCTTTTAATAAGTGACTGTACATTTGTGAATATTCCTTGATGAGGTTCCTGAATCCAGATGATGGGCCAGATCCAAAAAACATGTTTGCATTCATTGATTCGGCCCATATTCCCAGGTTCATTCTTTTAATAAGTGACTGTACATTTGTGAATATTCCTTGATGAGGTTCCTGAATCCAGATGATGGGCCAGATCCATGCCAGAAGCTAATTGATTCTTCATTGGTCCATTCACGAAATGCCCTGACAATTTCAAGAGAGATTCTGTTCATTGCCACTTGTTTGATTAAGTTATGTTGTGAACAAACACACATACACATACACGTACCCTCCTGGCAGAGGCATAAAGAGAGTGGTCAGTATGCTTTATTATTGTTCATGTCCAAACAGCTTATTAGTGGGCCTGGACAGCTCAGCTGTAAAACGCTCTGCCTTCTCTGCTGGTGACACACGTTCAATCCCAGGTGCTGCCTTATGAGAGTGGGTTGTAGTTGCCTGTCCAAGGTCAGTGGTTCTCTCTGGGTTTTCCGGCTTCTTCCACTTTTCTCTCTGCTATCTTCAACTCTATTAGTATCATCTATTTTGCCCTTAAATATCTTAATGTATACTGACTCAATCTGTCAAGCTTTGTCGTTGCTGAGGGAGCCAGTGCGGGCTGGATTTTCTGGAGACCTGTGACTGGCCCGAGTGCTGACTTCACTTTTAGTCAGTCAGTAAACAGCTTATTTAAATAATAATTTTCTAGTTCATGTGGTTTTTTACCATGGAAAAGTCTTTTCAAGTTTATCAGTCCAGATGGCTTTGATTTATGACCACAGAGCATATATCATTGAAAGTTATTTAAAAATGAACAAATTTAAAATTTATCTCAAAATTTTAAAATTCATCAGTTCAACTTGAGGAATAAGAAGAATTTTATTTTCAAGACATGTTGGGAACAATGCAACATGGAAAAAGTCTGGGAAAATAAATGACTTTTTTCTTCACAGACTTTTATATGATTATATGAACACCACAAAATTAAGAGATAGTCTTTGTGATCACAAACCAGAACAGATTAAATTGCCAGTTCTATTAGTCATTCGACTGAAAAACCTTATATTCTTCAGACATCTATTGGGTCATGTATTTCTTATTTGAGGGCCAATTTAATAGATGACTGAGCACTCTTTTCAACATTTCAATTTCAGTCACAGATCAAGATCGTGTCTCCATGACAACTATTCATTTAAATAATCTAATCAGATGGTAGATCCAACTTGAATATAAGATGACCTCATCCATTGAAATGTCATCTAAGGCTGGCCTTGCTTGTGTCCCTCAACACGGCAACTGGGCTAGTGTTTATTGAATGCAGGTTTGCATCATTAGGTCTCTCTGTGGTTGGGTGGTTTCTGGTGGGGGGGGGGGCAGGAGGGATTATCCTCTGAGACGAGAAGTTCTGACTTTGATTATTTATGTCTCATATCCAGAAGATTTTATCTGTGGTGACAATATTTGTCAAGAAAGTGATTTAGCTTGTCTTTATTACAATGGTAATGAGATAAAATTTCACAATGAATTTGAATGAGAAATATCTTTATCTGTTACTTGAATTCTTAAGATAAATATGAGAATTTTATCAAATGTTGAGTGCTAAAAGAGGTAGGATGTAGGTCTTAGCTGAAGGTCCCCAGTTCGAACCCTGCTGGTGCCTTAATGGGGCAATGGTGAAATCTCGTTAGAACCTCTGAGGTTAGTTCTAACGTCTTAATGTCTAAATGACAGGTTATGACTTCTGAATTATTCCTAACCCCGTGCATATAAAACCTGAACTCAAGAAGGCTTAATTATAACATACCGTTCTTATCATATGGATAACTTCATCTTCATTCAATAAACAGTGCCAACAACTGAAAATCCTTCACATTTCACTTAAGTTGCAATGTTGTTTGAGCATTTTGCTTAAAAATACTTCGCACTGTAAGTTGAGATATTATGTGCATAGAATCAAGCATTTTGGGTAGGGGTAAATAGTTGTCCATGCTGTATTTGGTTGGACTGGGTCAGTCTCCAGTAGTTAGAGTCATGTTAATGTGTATTGTTCAAAGCAAAATTGTTTTTAAACAGAGAAATACTGAACACCAGCTTCAATGAACAGCTGAAAGAAGCCAGTCCTGTATATGGATATAATGAGAAAGAGAGAGAGAGACTTGAGATCTGATAGGTTATGGCACAGAGACATAAAGAGAGAAAAGACAAACAAAAAGAAAGATAGATCATATTGTTATTTTATCATTTTGTTTTACTATTTATAGGTGGTATACAAATGTGAAATAAATTAATTTGATCACAAATCATAATAATACCAGGTGATATGCATTATTTTTACTGAAAGTTTTCCATAAGTATTTATTCAAAACCTTGTAATAGTATCTTCATTAAAAAAAACAAAGTACAGTGTAACAAAATTAGAATAAATTGGATTTACAAAGTTGGAATAAATTGGATTTATTCTTGATTTGGTCTGCAGGTTGGTATGTTCACCTTTGCGCAGACAAAAGAATGTTCCCTGGAGTCAGACCAGTCAAAATCAATGATTGAGCATTCAGTCGAGTGTTTAGTTTACAGATCAGGTCCTTTCAGTGGAGTGGGAGTTACCGTTGTTCTAAAGGAAAAGAAAACTTAATCACCGCCTGTAATAGAAAGGTCTATCCCTGTGGAATAATGTAAAAACGCACAGTGATTTCAAGCCTGGTTAACTTTGTTTCTTCAAATGTTGATCTTTGATTTACCGGGGAGATCGGGGCCAGACGTCTGCAACAAAATGTGGGTGCTTCTAATAAGTATAGTTCATTGGATGTCACGCTCACAGAAATGTAATGATACGCTGCGTTGAGCACGTGAACACAGCGTCTCTCCGTGACTCATGCTGGCTGCCTCAACGATCCTTCTGGCTAAGAGGCATCGCATACTTGAGCTTTGGTTGGTGTCTGTCCCAAGAGAGGTGTTGATGGAGAGGAAGGTGTTAGATTTCGTGTGACATGGTCAAGATGAATGCAGAATGTAGAATTCTAATGAATGATTAGTAAATGAGGACTGTCTTGATGCCCTGTTCTGCCTGGATACAGAAGTTTAATTACTGGAAAATCCGTTCAAGGTTAGTTGTATTGGATTGTTTTTCCCATTTGCAATACAACTACTGCCTAATGTTATAATGTAAATATTTTACGAATTAATTGTTTTATTGTTTGAAGGCATGATTGACTGATTCTGATTGGTCATTTAAATTAAGAATTATATATATATATATATATATATATATATATATTTATATTTATTAATATTTATATATACTCATTTTGTAAGATATATATGTATGTGTGATAAGAAAGATGTGTTTAATTTGCAGTGGTCATGTGATTAAAAAAATAAAAGTCCGATATTTTAACTGTATAAGAAATATCCGTAATGGAAATAAATTATGAAAATAACAAACTTTGTCATTTACATGAAGTTACAGCTATTTTTACATCTATTGTAGTAATTGTATTAAAGTCTATTGTATTTTTTATCATATGATAAAAATAGCACTGGTACAGACCAGCTCAGCATGATTGGCCCCTAGAAGGACAACTTCGTGCTCGGCTGATGTATAGATCAGTAGCTGTTATATTTACCATAGTATCCATTACTCCCGTATAATTTCGATCATATCCTCTCTTCTGGGGGCCGTAAGTGCTCAATATTGTTTCATTTCCTGGTAGTACTTGACTTAGTCCAATGGCACTGGTATTGTTTTAAGCATGCTTGGTCAATAAGGGACAAATTAAGATGTGGAACGTGCTGGGAACATCCGGCACATACCCATATAATCACATTACACCCGTGTAAATAGACCCAGAATGTGTCAGGTTAGCATCGTGTCTAACTAGCTTTTTGCCTTAGAGTTGATGGTAGTTCAGTAAAGACTTCAGGATTAGTCATAAATGATGTGACATGTCTGGGAATGCTCTCACGGTAGCCCAGACATGTTGATAAATGATAAGCCATTCTGAGATGCATTGTGAGCTTGTGACTCTACTTGATGCAAAGGACTTAAGACTCGTTTATCTAGACTCGTTATCCCCTGGGTTGGTGATGAAAACTGAAGGTGAAGGAAGAATTTGGATCCTTTATAATACCTTGTTTTTATTGATACGTCACATTGACTTGCCACAGTTTGGTTGCTGGAGTCTGTGTCAATCATCCATTTTCTTAATTGCCATTCTTGGTGTCTTGGGAATATTAGGAAGTGATGTGCTATTTATAAAACTGATTCATCTGGCATCACATAGACTGTCTCCCTGGCTCAAATTTTTATATAAACATGTGATAATTATATTCATTATAATATAACGTTTTAATGATCACCAGAATGAGATTAACAAGAAGGACTCAATTTCTTTATTTAGCTATGTACTGTTTTAGTTGATAGTATCAGTGTAAGGACAAGGAAACATAGGAAAATGTGGTTTTATAGTCATATAAAGATTTGTTTAAAGAAAGGATCAGAGGTAGAACTGTACATTTAAGGGGTCAATGTAAGAGGGTTATATGTAAGGATAAGAGTAAGTGTTTAATGTCTAAGGAGGTTTAAATATCTAAGGATCAGAGATAGAGAAAAATTATCTAAGGAGTTCATTGTTTAAGGATCAGAGATTCAGGTAAATTATCTGAGGATGTTAATGTCTAAGGAGGTTAATGTACAAGGATCAGAGTTTGTAAGAGGCAATTGTCATATTCTAAAGATCATATTAAGAGGTTAATTTCTAAGCATCAGGTGATAGAGGTTTATTATCTAAGGAGGTTAATGTAAGAACCATAGAAAGAGGTTAATTATCTGAGGATCACATGAAGAGGTTAATGCATGTCTAATGAGGTTAGTGTCTAAGGAGATCAGTGTCTAAGGACCAGAGTTTGAGGCAATCAGTGTCTTATTCTAAGGATCAGAGAAAGAGGTTAATGTCTAAAGAGGTGTCTAAGGGGGTTAATGTTTAAGAATAAGAGATTGAGGTTACTTATCTGAGGATCAGATGAAGAGGTTAATATCTAAGTAGGTTAGAGTCTAAGGAGGTCAATGTCTAAGGATCAGAGTTTGAGGCAATTGTCTTATTCTACGGATTAGATTGTGAGGTTAGTGTCTAAGGAGGTCAGTGTTAGAAGTTGTGTAACTTTTAGGAATATGAGAAATTTGTGGTAAAAATGTAAGGTTCTAATTAATCAGTTAACATTGAAGGACCAGAGTAAAAGTTCAAAGTTCTAGGGTAAATGTAAGGGCAAGAGGTAATGATAAGAGGTTAATGTTATTGATCAGAATTGGAGGTTAATACCTGAGGATCTGAATTAAGGGTCTCATTAAAATCTAAGATTTTACAGAGAAAGAATTTAACTGTTTCAAATTGAAATTTCACAAAATGTTCATTACTTTTTAACATTTTTCACAAATTTCAAGGGCATAATAATCCTGCTATATGTATATTTTTGTTTAGGTTAAATATTACTTTAAGATTTTAAAATTTATAAAAATTGAAATTTTCTTCATAATATGCCTATAAATTAATGTAATAAAGACATTTTTAAATATTACTATTTTACTTTTTAGCTCAGCTGACTGTAAGTCATCTGAGCTATAGGGATCACCTTTTGTCCGTCGTCCGTCCGGCCGGCCGTCCGGGCGTCTGTCCGTTAACAGGGCACAAATCGTAACCGCTAGAACTGGAATCTTCTTTCTTGACAT
The DNA here is from genome assembly GCA_026874595.1 of Sipunculus nudus. Classification (NCBI taxonomy): domain Eukaryota; kingdom Metazoa; phylum Annelida; class Sipuncula; order Golfingiida; family Sipunculidae; genus Sipunculus; species Sipunculus nudus. The sequence goes on from CM049320.1 coordinate 32,881,085, forward strand.
CCTGGGAGGTCTATGGAAATTCTCCTTGTAAACCTGAAATTAGGTCACTGTGACCTATATTCTTTGAGCAATGGGGTTCCGAAGTACCCCCCAGAATAATGGAAAATTTGATACAAAAGCTCAAGTATCTGAACAACTAATGCATTATTGATCATGAATTTTTGCATGGATATTGATCATGGAGTGTTTCATCAGTTTCTGCAGACTGGTGGCGCCACCTGTATTTTTTCGATTTTTACCAATATTTTTCTCTATTTTTGAGACCTCTAAAGATGCAGCCATCTGTTAACAGGGCACAAATCGTAACGACTACACCTAGAATCTTCTCTCTTGACATGCTGGGATGCCCATAAAAAGTCTCTTTTGAAACCTGAAATTAGGTCTCTGTTACCCATAACCTTTGAGCTATGGGGCTCCGAAGTACCCCCCAGAATAATGGAAAATTTGACACAAAAGCTCAAGTATCTAAACAACTATTGCAGTGATCACCATGATTCTTTGCATGGATATTGATCATGGAATGTGTCATCAGTTTCTGCAGTATGGTGGCGCCACCTGTATTTTTTTTATTTTTACGAATTTTTTTCTCTATATTTGAGACCTCATAAGATGCGGTCATCTGTTAACATGGCACAAATCGTAACAACTGGACCTAGAATCTTCTCTCTTGACATGCTTAGAGGCCCATGAAAAGTCTCCTTAAAAACTTGAAATTAGGTCTCTGTTACCCATAACCTCTGAGCTATGGGGCTCCGAAGTACCCCCCAGAATAATGGAAAATTTGATACAAAAGCTCAAGTATCTGAACAATTATTTTATTGATCACCATGATTCTTTGCATGGATATTGATCATGAAATGTTTCATCAGTTTCTGCATTCTGGTGGCGCCACCTGTATTTTTTCAATTTTTAGCTCAGCTGACTGAAAGTCATCTGAGCTATAGGGATCACCTTTTGTCCGTCGTCCGTCCGGCCATCCAGGCGTCTGTCTGTTAACAGGGCACAAATCGTAACCGCTAGACCTGGAATCTTCTTACTTGACATCCTGGGAGGTCTATGGAAATTTTCCTTGTAAACCTGAAATTAGGTCACTGTGACCTATATTCTTTGAGCTATGGGGTTCTGAAGTACCCCCCAGAATAATGCAAAATTTAATACAAAAGCTCAAGTATCTGAACAACTAATGCATTAATCACCATGATTCTTTGCATGGATATTGATCATGGAGTGTTTCATCAATTTCTGGAGATTGGTGGCGCCAGCTATATTTTTTTTTATTTTTTACAATTTTTTTTCTCTACTTTTGTGATCTTTAAACATTTGGTCATCTGTAAACAGGGCACAAATCATAATGACTGGACCTAGAATCTTCTGTCCTTACCTCGAGGGAAGCCCATAAAAGGTCTACATGGAAACCCGAAATAAGGTCCCTGTTACCCATATTCTGTGAGCTATGGGGCTCTGAAGTACCCCCCCCCCCCCCCAAAATAAAGATTTGGTCACTTGTAACAGGGCACAAATCATAATAACTGGACCTAGAATTTTATTTTTTGACATGCTGGGAGACCCCTGAAAAGTCATCTTGTAAACCTTGAAAATAGGTGTCTGTTACCCATATCCTTCATGCTACAGAGCTCCATAGTACCCCAATGAATATTGGATGATTTTATACAAAAGGTCAAGTTTGGAAAAAGTATTTCATACAAATTTGACATTCAGATGATAAAATTACTTTTGTCAATGTCTTCCTGGTCAGCTGAGCGTCATGACCCCTGGGTCACTTGTTTTTATTTAAAATTAAATAAGAATCTTTATGTGGTAATATATGACAGGATATATATTTTACATACATCATATCTATTTTGTGTCTTATTTCCTGCTGTCAGTTCTATGCCATTTACACTACTCATATCTCAAGAAATCATCTCTCTTGAGGATTAAAATTTACTCTCAAATGTTAAAGAATGTTAATCTGGCATGATACATCCTATTGCCAGTATTTCATTTGACGTTATATTTGAGTGACGTTATCATCAACCGGCAACTGTATTTTTGCGTTTAATGGCATATTCATTGCTTCTTTGCATGGGCCCATCATATATCATGCTACCACTTTTTACTGGAGTTATTAGGAGTTTTCCTGGAGCTTTGGTGATATATCTTTTTATCAGGGAAACCTGGTTGAGTTTAATGTTCATCTGAAAGCCTATAATTTCATGTATATCTCTTCATTAAGTTAATAAAACATCAGTCAGCTTCTGAAAAACTAATTATCAAAAAGATAATTCAGCTGACTTGGCACAATTATTTATTATATAGAAATAACTTTAATAATTACATAAATTTATAGGCATTATGTAGAAATTTCATTTGTTTTTTAAGTTTTAAAATAAAAAAAAGTAGAATATAACCCCGACGAAGAATTTACATATAGCAAGGTTAGCATCACCTTGTAAATTATTAGGGTTTGTACGCACCTTGAAAACCTTGAAAAGTGCTTGAATTTAGTCATTTCAATTTCAAGGGCTTGAAAAGTGCTTGAAAAGAGAGAGTGGTTTGGAAAAGTGCTTGAAAAATAAAATTTTGTGAAAGAGTTTGGTGTATGTTGTGTGTATGCATACCTGGTATTTTAATATCGACTTTCGGGCATCTCTACGTCAATCAAATGTATGAAATAGAATTAACCCAATCGTGGATGAATGAGACCGGGCAGTGAAAGTGACGATGTAACAAGTTAACATACGAGGGTAATAACCATGTTTATTATCAAGTAGTAAGTGAGCTGCTTTACTGGAACGATCGTGGAGATTTCCCCCGAGGTACGTATAAAAGCTCTTTAATTGAAAACTCAATCCACGCTAGGCGAGTTCACGTAAGTATTTTCGCAAGATTTATAATTTAAATTTTAAAGTAATACTACAGAGATTATTAATATAGCTATTGAGAAGATCTGTCCAAAGGAAATAATTATCTGGGAACAAACCAGGGGAATAAAATGTGTGAAAAATACATGATGGGAACAATTCCAATCTGAGGGATAATAATAATATAAAACTAATTTGCTCAGTAGAATATGTCGTTTAAATCAAGTTAACTTTACGTTTTACATTGGTAACTCGGTGATAATAATTATATCAGAGGGGTCATATTTCCCCAACGAACCCAATCCGACTTTGTTTTGGTTAAAGGTTTTTCAGTTTATCCAAGGGTTGCGTGTTTTATTTATCTTCGTACCTGCGCATTTCATGTGTACGCGCTGTGATCGTCATTTGTTAGCTCCATAAGACCACTGATCAGCGAAATACAGTTTACACGCGGGGTCAATCCAGTTAAGGATAAATACTGTTTGTCCGAAATAGGTTAAGGTGTTTGGCAGGTACTGATGTATATTCACATACTCTGGCGTCAGTTTGTAAAAGGCTGGGATCCATTGGGGAAATCACATTTTTGTTGCGATGTGATAGCCGTTTGTAAGCGAAGTACGCTGGCAGTTTAAAGAGTGATCAGCAACATATACAACTTCCAGCATCGGCCCCCTGCCTGCCCTGCATAACGATTGCATAAAGGTCACCAACAAGAGTTTTTTTTAAATAAGATTTCACATTTTTAGTTTTAATCAAATGTTGGACATGTTTGAATAGAAATCTGGCTGCGTCTGTGATTGTTAGATAACCACCTTCACAGGTTTTGCCCGGCCATTTGTTGACACGTGCGGCCAGTGACTTGGCGGTAAACGGCAGAAACCTCGTGCACGACAAGGTCGTCATATCAAACGTGCTGATACGAAGTTTGACCAGTATTGTTTTGAATAATTTGATAATACTATACCAAAATATCGTATAAGGGTTACATATTACAGGCTTTTATTTATTTATTTTTTTTTTTTTTGCCGTTGAAAACTTGAATGAATATCCCCCACAATCGCCGAACTGTCAGAGTTTTTCGGCACCCTTTCTGCCGGAGCATATAATTTGCTAAAGTTTGAGCTAGTCGGCAAATCAGAGAACCCTATTCAAGATATTATAGGTTTTAGACCCTCGTTATCAGATTAGTTAAATCTGTCAAGGTCATGCCAAAGATGAGTGATCATTTTGAATGTAAAGTTAAAACAATGGGCCGCTGTGTATTAAACCGCGACTGGCTATACCGAAGGGTATTTCACAAGCGCTTCAATTGCTGTTAGTGTAGATTTCGGCTAAATTTGTTATTTTCCGAGTCATTTCCTTATAACTATTACTTATTTTACATTTCCTAGCCTTTTTTATCACACTTTATGGTCCATCTCATTATAAATATTATTTTGCATTTTGTGTTACAAGCCTTTCGATGTCGGCAACATGCATGGGTGAAGGTGCACTGACCGTCCATAAATTTTGATGTCCTTGAAAATACTTTTCAGGTCCTTGAAAAGTGCTTGAAATTTTTCTCATGATAAGTGTACGAACCCTGATTATGAAAAATGTTTAAAATTAAGTGCTTGAAATATTATTTGAAACAGTTAAATTCTTTTTTTTTTAAATCATAAATCTTAAACCTTAAAATCAGTGATCATATGGTTGATGGTACATATATCAGAAAATATTATAATGAATGTACATACTAATGGGTAAAATATTAAACATGTAAAGATATTTTTAACAGCTAAACTGATTGGGTATCTTATTGAATTATCACAAAATAAAATGATAAAAAGATCACAAAGGACTATGTATGAGCATACAAAGAATTCACATTAACTGCAAAAAAATGTACTAACCCAGTCAGATAAAATAAGAAGGAGGGGACACAGAGTAGTGAACAGCATTAAAACTGAAAGTTGTGGAAAAAATATGTGTCAATAACCTGATTATTACTTCAATGTTTTTTTTTTACTGCAGATTTCAAGGAAATACAGAAGGCACCTAAAATAATTGATTAATAATTGATCAATGGTCTTTTATATATTTCAGTCATGGAATATGATATAACCAGTTCCTACCACTAGTAAATACACAGTGGAAAATAAGCCTTGCTTAATAGTTTGGCATTTTAGGATGCATATTTTTGTACACATATATATATATATACATATATATATATATATTTATATATATATATATATATATATATATATATATATATATATATATATATATATATATATAAAACCTCCAAATGTATTGTTATCATATACTACTAGAAAATAGACTGCTCACAACAATGTTTTATTTACCAAGTGCCTGAGTGCAGTTTATATGGTGGTTGTAGACACCCTTAGTGCAGCATAATTAAATACCACGCATCAGCGATTCTTGACACAGGTGTTTTTAATACCTGACAGATAAGTGCTGATAAAAGTCACAGGTATGTGAACCAGGTGAGATAACGATCTACCTTGATTTGTACCTGATGTTCGTCACTATAGGAGGAGGTATTCAGGATGTGTACATTTCTGTTATTTCACGGTCAGAGCTGTCGTGGGTGACTGAACACCATCATCATTACAACTGACGCTACCGCTGTGAAAACAGCGTGTGGGAAAATTATCCACCAGAAAAAATGCCTGGCCTCTCATTGATCTGTTGTTAAGGAATTCCTCACCCCATGTAACACACTGAGCTGGGGTCCACTGTCCTTGTTCTCTAATAGAAGCTAGCGAATATTTATTACAGAAATATACCTAGTGATTACATAAATTTGTTAGGTATTTATAACAGTGAAATAAAATTGGCATCTTTACTGTATGAATTAAATAGTTAAAAGGATACTTCATATTGTGCTGATCAGTATTTATTGTAACACCTTCTTTGTTTACCAGTGCCCTCTATTGGTCGTTTTATGAAACATTTCCATTTCTTTAGGGTTATAATTATTCATGCTGAATAGTTCCTTTACATGTCCTGACTAATGGTGTAAAATGCATTGAATTAAATGCTTTATATAGCAAACCCCTCATGCAACTACATTGTAATCGATTCTCAATCTCTAAACCAATTTGCTTTGGGTAATATTTTTTGCTTATACCACCCCAAAGGCCTCTGAGTTTATTATCTTGTGTGTGCCATAGATCTTGTTTCAACTGGCCTTTAGACCACCCCACTCACACAGAAAATAAATGATGTCGATAAATTGAGGGAGAACTAGATTGAAAGATTTGTATTTTGATAAACTAGAACAACATCAACTATGTAAAGAAATATTAAGCTGTCCTTCTGGATCTGCCTTAATATCTGGATCAACACCAAACATTTTTGCTTCTTGTTATAGGCACCTGTGTTCCAGCTTTCAAACTAGTGTTTCATTTGTGCTGGGGCTTCCACATACACAGATGGCGAGGTATAAGTATAGTTTAGAGGGTAATGTAGTCCTATCAAGTACATTGGATAAGAATTGTTTCAAGGCAAGTTACATAAACATGCATGTTTTCGTGGTAATTAATATTTTGTTAGCATACACATGTGAAATGTTAACAGATGGTGTCTCCTTGAAATTTAACAAATTTTGAATTTGAAGTTAGACAGTTGAGACAAGTTGTCCTGGCCATCCGACAGTGCCCAACAGGAAGAGGTTCATTTTGAGTAGAAAGGCCTCTGGCGGAAGAGAGTAACTTAGGTTTTAACAAGAGAAAACAATTCTAGACAATTAATCTGTTTGTTTATCCGTATCTGCACAAAAAGTTAAATGGGTCTGATATAATCTATCTAAAATGCAGATACTAAAATGTAAGTTTTTCCTTAATTAAAGCAGCATTGCTTTGTAGTCATATCTCAAAGGATAGGTTTGCATTATAAACTTATAATCCCTGTTTCTACCAAATATACATATTAATCATCTTAAAAATTAAAATATATGTTGCTCTTATTGTCAATATCCATGGTTATGTGTTTCTTTTTATACATTATTAGAGGCATTATAGTTTTGTACAATTATTAACCGAGGGTGCCAGGTTTTCTTTTGCTATTTGAGCATAAGAGGCTTTATGTTCCTCTAATGAATGTACATTCAAATCATCTTAATGTATTTGTTCCCTGTGGTGATAAACACGTTCAACCATTTGTTACTTTTGGAGGGTACAATTAAATCAAATTCTCAAGACATAAGCACAAAAGGCATTGCTTGACAACTAGTCTAAGATAACTGATGAGCCGCACAAGGAGCAGTCATGGCATATGCCTGGAGGCTATAAATTCCACTCTCTGACATAAGGTTTCAGTTTCGATGGCATGTATTATTCTTTGTCAAGTTTTGTAGGATTCAGTTAACCAACTTCTGGATTGTAGCAAATATGTCACTACTGTCCTACAAATTACTAGCCATCTGTTGACCAGTGGAATGATGAATGTCTCCCTTCAGGCTATTGGTCAGCCACTGATCAGGTGATAAATCACATGACTGAAGTCTGAAGAAAGTGAGCTGTCAGATAGTAAATTTTCTTCACAACCTCTTGTGGGAACATAGATATTGTGGATTCAGATAATGTCAAAACATTTTGTGGTTTTGACGTGAAACGCTCGTTGTGGATTGATCTTCATCAGTATTTTCTGGTGTTGTTCATTGATTTTACTTATGATGTTACTTTGACATACGTTTAAACAAGACATGCTGTAGAAATGACCTTTAAGCATCATTAAATGAGATTGAGAGCTCTAGAGCAAGTCCATGTTTACCAATGCTTACTTCAAGAGAAACATTTGTAAGTCTTGTGAAATCATTACTCTCTTTTACAAAATTAGATTTACTCAGTAATTTTAAAAATAAATTGCTTACATTTACAAGTTTCTATGCATTTTATTAAGCCTTTGGGAAAGGTGATTGCATGCTAACCTGGACAGTAAGTCAGTAATGTAAGTGTACACAATGTTACTCAATGCAGAGTGATGAAAGGCTGGCCTTTTAAAACTTGTATAATAAACTAAATGATCATTGGGATTTTAATTTTGTGGAAAAAATTACCCTCAAATTTTACAAAGATAAAACCCCCATAAACAATTCATAATTCATGGCATATGAGAAAAAAAGACTTGCACCAGGAAAAAGAACTAGACATTTAATATGTTGATTGCCTCTTTGGTACTTAAATTATCACAAGTATTTTCGCATTTATGCGAAACAGATTTACTCAAAGAAAAACTGTGATTTTGCATCAGTATCTCAGTTTATCAACTTTAATACTTTCCTTGGAACCAGAGGATGTTCTAGAAATCATCAGTTAGTTTATTTTCAGATTGCTGGTACAGAACTAAAGCAGACAGACAAATAGTTTCAAATACATATAATATAGAAATTATTCTGATCATAAAAAAAAAAAAAAATATCAGTTGCTTCTTAATTCATTCATTGATTGAATATGATTTAATAGCAGTGTGTTCTTGGTATGAAGGGAGATGTAATGCTTGGGTGATCTTGTACAAACTTGTTTTTTGGTTGAGGTTACCACCTCCATTCTTTAATGCTTGCTTAACTGAGTACTATGTACACCTGCAGAATTCCTTTCAAGATTCAGATTTTGGACAGGAGTTAACACACCAGGCTGGGTGTACTACTCCAGCATCTCTTAGGTGTGTGTCATCCCTAATTCTCTGTCATTACACTGAAGAACCCCCTAAAAGTGCTCTCGTTTGTGAGTGAAACATCCCCAAAAAGCCTGCAGAGCTGTCACCCTTTAGTAGGAGTCTACAGTGAAAATCACTCCAGTCCTGGGCTGTGATTCTAGTGCACAATGACCCTGAGCCCTAGACCACAGAAGCCAGTACAAAAGTCAGTTGTTTCTTCATAAGTTTTATAAATATATGACTGGTATTTCCATATGTCAAAGCTTAACTTCTGAGGGTCAGTAAAACCGTTCAGGTGGAATCTCCAGCTGGGATTTCAGGTAATGTTTGACAAAAATCTCAGGTCTGTACAGGTCAGGCCATCAGATGTTGCATTGTTTACCTGTCACTTAGCGCCAGACAGAGATGAGTCAAATGTCACATTGAGACTGTGTGTGATGCATAAAAATGTCAGGTCTGACTGCCTTCATTTCCTATACGGTGTTTTTATGGTAATGTTTATATGCCTTATGGTAATAATTAAGCAAATGCCTTTATTCTTGGTTAGGAAGGAGTATAAATAGCAGAGATGAAATGTGTATTAAATTAAAGAAATGAAATGTGGTGAAGTGATAATAGGTAATAAATTTGTTCAACTGGCTTAAACACATAACGCTTCCTTTTGATTCACGCTGTTCAGTCTGTTTGGAGTCTTTCACCTAAGGATAATGGAAGCATTTTATGCAATACTTGGTGAAGAATCTGCAATATAATATAGTGGAAAGTATTCAGAGCAAAGTCTCAAAATATATAATGCAGAATAACCATTGTATGTTTGCAAATTATTACAGACTTTATAATTCTATTCATTTGAGACTCTTTATTATATTTGGTGGAAAATATTTTTATACTTATATTTTTGATAATATTATGATGTGTGGTGGAGGTATAAGAAAATAAACCCTATTAATACTTGATACAGTTTAGAATCTTTAAGATATACTCTATATAAATATCAAGATGTAAAGTGTAGAATCTTCAAGATATAATGCAAAATCTTCAAAATATATAGTGCATAATCTTTGAGATATATAGTGTAGAATTCAAGAGATAAGATGTAGAATCTTCAAGATATGCAGTATAAAATCTTCAAGATTTAGTGTAGAATCTCCCAGTTATACTTTATAGAATCTTCAAGATATGCAGTGAAGGTTCTTTTAAGATATATAGTGTTGAAAATTCATTTAGCAAAAGGAGAATCATTGTGATGATGGTGGAGATTTGATAAATGATAAATTGTCCATTCAATGTAGAATTGTTATAGGAATCCTTATGATGACCTGTTTCCATGGAGACAGATTTTTAGATTGGTTTGTCAGTTCACATATTCTTTTGTTTTAATTCATCATTCATATTTTTATGTTAAGAATGATGGCCGTTTACCATGGTAACAATGTAGCAGGGTGGATGAATGCTACAGGCCATTCCCCCTTTATGGCTTGTATCGAATGTTACATTTTGCTTTTGGGGAAAATTTTGGGCCAATCTGGGATTTGAACCCATGAAGATGGCACACATGTATGGCGTTCCAAACCACTTTGCTAGGAAAGCAAGCTTCACAAATTTTATGTGAACTAGGTTGTGGTATAATTACTTATTTACTTCAAACCACCATTTCCCGGGCCCAAAAGTTATATGTTATTTGGGACAAACTTCCATTTGTTTAATAACAAATGTTGCTCAGGGGAAAATATTTGGCCAATTAGTGATTTGTTCAAACCGTAATTAATTTGGGTAATTAAATGTAGTGAAGGTTAATCTTCTCTCTCTATTTCACATTGCTTCTGCTTCAGTTATGTCACAGTAATGGTTGTTCATGGATATTCTGTGTTCAGTATATCTTGAATTAGGCCCCAGGTGGCAGCAGTAGGGATGGAAATGCCTTCAGTTAGGCGCGGAGAACTGCATGTGGTATGTGGTTTTGAAACACTTAGCTATGGAATTGATATAACATTGATAATTAATTATAGTACTGACCAGAACGCCACCTGCTGGACAGGTAAGAGAACTATTTCTTGTTTCAGAAGGTGCATGTAACTAAATAAACATTTTTGTCATATATAAAAATCACCAGCTCTATTTGCTGCCCAGCATTCTCTCGTAAAAGGAATTACAGGAATTATTTTTTTCTTTTCTAAATTTTTGTTATGGCTTTTAACTAGGTACTTTTACATCTGCAGAACTCCTTTCCAGTTTCTTACATGGTTATCCTGGTGTCAAAACTGTCAACCAGGGTCTGTGTACCACAGCTGTTGGTCTTATGTGTGAAACACGATGAAACCCCCTAAAGGCGCACACGTTTGTGAGTGAAACACAGCTTGGGGATACAGTCTCCCCATTAAGCCTGCAGAGCACTCACCCTGAGTGTGGGCCGATCTCATTGCTCATTGGTTGAGATTTGAACTCATGACCTCCCTTGTTTGAGTCCTGTGCACACGGCAAGACCACAAAAGGCCGTTTATAGAAATTGTTACCTTCCTTCCAGCAAAAGAGTAAAAAAATAGAAAGCATACTGCAAAGGAGAATAGAATTCCCTCAAGTACTTATGGGAATACAAAAGATACCACTGAGTCAAGCACTGTTAAATTAATGGCATTTTATGCATCTGTTACCTGTTGTATTGTCTGATCAGTGGATAACAGAATTAGTGCATTAATGATTCATCATAAAAATGAAAAAAAAAACTCGTCTGCTGGTTTGGCCTTCCAAACATAACAATGGTATCATATATTGCAGTGAATTAATGGTAAACAAGGACTGGGACATTAAAAGTCTGGCATTTCTTTAAACCTGTGTATATTATATATCCATTTAGCATTATATTCATTGGCAACCGTAGGGCATATCATGTAAAATACTTTAAAATAAATACTATAAGGCCTTTGCATAATCAATTAGTCAGTCGGAATTGTATCTATCACCTATAAATTTTATCATTTTACCCCACTGGCAGCATCTTCACGACATAGAAATGGTGAGAGTCCGTCAGTCCTTCTGCCCACCCGTCCATCCCTCTGTCTGTCTTGCCCTTTGATGCATTTCATGAAATGCTAGGTCAGGTTGAAATATGCATTTTTCAAGATCACAGAGGAGATCATACTAAAATTATGTTAACCCAATAACTTAAAATGATTTTGAGGCACTGTAGTCATCATATTGATTTATCTCATTAAGGGCTAGGTCGAGGTCGAATATGGTTGACCTTGATGCATTTATCAAGGTCACAAATTTGGTCATGCTAAAATGATGATAATGCAATAACTTGGAAAAGAATTTAGGCACAGTTACCAAATTTCAGTTACCAAAAGCATTCATGTTGACACGCCTCATGAAGGGCTACCACCACAACAGGTGGGGGACATACCAGATCTGAATGACAGATCAGCTTTTTACTTGTCATTCAGTAGACAGTGATCCCAATAGGCCATAGATAAATCTGTTTAAAAACTATTTAACAGAGAGAGACAGCACGATGGAAAACATTCCTGCAGGCCGGGACATATATATATGTCTGCCTGTTTAGGGAAATGAAAATATAATGTAATAAAAATAAACTTATTCAGAATTGATTCATAGCTCTAGAAGTAAAATATGGAGGTGTTAATGTTAACAGCTCGATTAAATTTTGACAAACAAGAGAGGTCAGTGCATCCATATACATAAATATGGATCTAGTGGGCTGAATCCAGCTGGATACAGAACAGCTAATATTTCCGGCAGGTCGTTGTATCTTTCCGTCTCATTGGAGCTCCTGTCAGGGGATTATTGATCTGTTCCGGGTGTTCAGCTTCTCGTATCCTCAGGTGTGAGGAAATGCACAAGGAACAGCTCCTGTTCAGTTTTCCAAAGATGGATCTGTTGATTTACGATTTAAACTGTCACGTTACGGTTTAATTATGATGGCGTGGATAAATCCAAGTAAATGTAAGTATTGGTGTGCTTAAATTCCACAGACAGACATATATTGATGTAATATATATAAGAATACATATATAACCAGTGTACCACTTACAGCTAAATAATCCCTCAAATTAAATATGAATAACAAAGCATCATGCAAGCATGTGTATGAAAGTATGCTTGTGTCAAATTGAAAACTGCAGAAATGTCAGATTGTAGGATTTTTCCCACTGAGCAAATAGAATGTACAACACAACAATTTAAGTTTTAAATCACCAAATGGCTGAAAGGTCTGTCTGAATTTGGAATGGTTGTTACTACTAAGCCAAAACATACACTCCCAGTCTGTAAGTTAAACGTGATGGTCAGGGAGCTAAAACAGTTGTGGCGAGTACTATCAAAAGATTTCCCCTTATGTTCATTAATTAATGTTTAGCCCTTGCTATATCTAAGTGACTTAACCAAGTGCTCTCCCAGAAGTGGGCTGCTCGGCTCATGTGTTGATCATGTAGCTATAGGCACCAGAGAACAAGTGATATTTTTGCACCTTGCTCCGGGACAGCCTACTTTACCATAGGGGTAGCTTATTAATGAGTCAGTCCACTTAAAGTTAAGAGGGGTGGTAGGTAGCCCTGATATCTTACAGGGTAAAGCAGGCAAGTTATTTATGAAAATTGTGAGGCTAGATTCTATTTAACAGCAGGAGGACATATATTATATACCTAGAGTACAGCATATTATACCTGCTTGTCTGTTTAAAAAATAAAGTCTAGTGGAGAAATGTTGTACTACTGAGACAGATGGGTCTTGGGACAAGGAAGAGTGGACTTGACTAAATATAGGTCTGGATTATCAGATGTTTGGTGGAGGTATGAGTGCTGTCTGAATGAATCTTGTACCAGTTCTTCTGACAAACTTAATCAGTGTTATGTAGTCTACCAAGTTTCTGGATGAGAGGAGTCAATAAATCTGATTACAGTGGATGGGGTAATTCCATTGAACAGGCTTCATCTATCGATAACAGGGGGTTTCAGTAGACTTGATTACAAGTGATGACAGATATGGTGAGACAAAGCCGAAGCACTCAGTAATATTAGGGTCTGTCTGGTACTTGTCTGTCTTGATGATCAACATCCAAAACAGCTTGAGCCTGGAGCCGTGTTAGCCACATAAATGCTGCTGGCTCGGACAAAAAGACGGCTGACTTTTGTTGTAAGCTAAGATTCATGGCTCAACTTGGCTCAAAAAAATGTCAGTGGCTTAAACCCACCTGAAAGCCTATTCATTTGACACTGTTACAAAGTACCCGTTTTATTTAAACAAGTTATCTTTATTACGAGTGACATATTGCCTCCATTTTACATTTAACTAGTTTGTGATTAAATTTAGAGTATAGTTTATCCCTGTGATTTCATAAGTCAACACTTTCATACTTGTACAATCATACAGTTTTCTTTCTGTGACAAGAAACACAAAAATTACAAACCTTAACATATGTTTCAGGCAATTTTAATTGTTAAAAATATATCTTTTTGTATTATTTTTTTTCTCAAGCCAATCTAAGCTGCACAAAATGGGTCACTTCGGCTGAATGAAATATAGGGGATGTCTCCTGATAACACTTGGCTCGGTTTGATCTAAACTCGGCTAGCGGCGGCGAAAAATGGTGGCAGCGCTGGGCTCCAGAAACGGCACAAGTGATGAAAGTGCTGAAATCACTACAGTTTTTTATCAATTTGCAAATTTTAACATATTTACTGTGATGTAACTTGCATGATTTTATATAGATCAGCCTGTTTCTATGAATATTGTAACAGGGAAGTTTTACGTTGCTATGGAGTTGGTGTGTCACATCACTTGGAGATGGTCATCCATCCAGCTAGACTTCTACATCCTTACTTAAAAACATTAAAATTTGACTAAAATCTATCTATCTTTTGCTGGCATATTCTGACCCCAGATGTCAGCATCAGTATCAGTTCCTTGCAAATAGACAGATGTACAACCAAAAAAAAAGAATTCTGTTTCTATATATATATGGGCCAGCTCTTGATCTGTATTTACCAACATTTTAACATGATTTCTCCCCAGAAAATGTTATGAAATCCATCCATGATCATGTGAGATTTATAGTGAGATTTATACTATGCACAGACAAAGAGGCAAATATGCGAGGACAGACATTGGTGAACAATAAAATATAATCTGTATACTCAGTCAAATAAAATACACTCACAATTTAAAGATACATAATATATGTTAACATCGGGGGAAAAGAAAATTGAGACAATTCAGAGGTGTTAACATCTATGAGAAAACAATAAATAATGCAGGTCTGGCTTAAAAATAAAAGAAAACTAAAATGTCTCTCATCTAATCAATATTTTTGGTCCAAATTATTGATTTTTGGTTGTATTTTATTAATTTGTAATTCAGGAATGTGTCTCCACAGGTTCTGTCAAGTGCAGTCCTGTATGCACTTATTGACCCAGTTATTAATTGTTCATTTACCTCCAGGCAACTAATTAATGATTCAAGAACCACAGTCAGTATGTCAGCAGTTCACGGAGAGTGAATGTGTCATTACTATCATGTCTGCATTAAGCGGGAGGGTGACATGGAATTCAGACATGATGTAATCGGTGAAGGCGGGATACTGGTAATTTGTCTGACTGAGTAATTACTGACCCCTGTGACCGAGTAAAAGTGTGACCCGCGGGATGAATGGTGTAACAGACAATGTAGCATTCTGAACATTTAGATTATCCTTAAATTAAACAAAGATATGTCAGAATCAATCAGGATTTTTGCCTGTTGGTAGGACTGTATATATGGGTAGGATGATAAACAGATTGTTGATGCCTGATAAATTAATTATATTGAGCAGTCAGGATTCTAGATTAATAAATTTATGTTTTATTGATGACCAACTGAATCCCTGTTGTCTCCTGAAAGCAGACTAGTTGTCCTAGCTTTCAGGAAAATCTTCATAGCTTTTTAGCCAGTGACCTCTCAAGTTTGGTCACATGGACAGACAAGTGGTAACAAGTTCAGCTCTCTCTGCTGGGGACTCAGGTTTAATTCCAGGCATAGCTGTTACAGTTGGTCATTGAAGCCTGTCAGAGACTGGTGCTTTTATCTTCACTTTAAATGTAAAGAATATCGACACCAATATCTGAGCTGTGGAAAGTATTCTTTTTATTAATTATTTGTATTCTACGATTTACATGTCACTAATTCAGAAGTTTAATAAAATGTCTAAAGTTTAAATTTAAATCACCAGCCTGTGCTCAGTTCTGTGTAAAAATTTATTTTAGACTTCTGAATAAGTTCAGACCAAATTGTTCTGTCATTCACTGTTCTCTCACCTCGCTAATAATCAGAGGAGAGAACTGGTTAATTATTTCTCATAATTCTTCTCATTGAACTGACTTACCATTGGCATTTAATGATTTTTATAAGCCACAAATATAATAAAGGGTGATGTTTAAGCAGAGGTGTTCTTTCAAAGGAAATTGTCGCATACTTCCTGATATGGAGCAATCATGGTTTCAATCCTGTCTATAAGTTTGTACTATGCAAGCATGGTTCCAGGCTTTTCTAAATATTTTACAAAGTACCTTAAAAAAGTCCTAAATTTGGACTGTCAGGAGTGAGAAATAATGATTATTTTGACCTGAGGGCTTGAGTAGTTTCAGTCTAATATTCAGGCAAGAACATTGATGATTAAAATTTGAAAAATTGCCACATTTATGAATTTTGAGCTCAGAATCATGATCATTACATCATATGTGACTCAGCTTTTCCATAAAAACCACTTTCTTTCAAACTCTTGTTATTGACTCCAATATATAAAGGTCAGTTTGACTTTATTGTTGGAAGAATTTTCTGGGGTAAAAAAATTGCCAAACAGATGTATAATGAGTAACTGTGATATTCAGTTGAGCATCATGACCCAGGGGTCACTTTTTGGCGATAAATCTATTGTCTTATATACCATTGATATTGGCACCAATAAACAAAGGCAAGCATCAATATACAAATGCTGACAGGTAAATTTGGTTTGGGCCATCCATCTTGCCGGAAAGTAATATGTGGGTCTCCCAGATTTAGAGGAGGGTCACAAGCACGTGGCACTTCATATCAAGTTTGTCGTAATATAAATAGCCCAGAAGCCCCAGGTGTTATTCGGTAGTGAGCGAATATCTGTACCGGATCATCTGTACTTGACAGTTTTCTCGTTGTTATGTCCTGTCTGGAATCCTGCTCCAGACACAATCTGTAGTGTATAAATGACACAATAATTCCGTCTCCAAAGACTGAATCTGTGCCTTTTACGAACAGTACCCTTAAGTGCGGTTGTTCTGCTCTCCACTTCAAATGCTCACCTGTAGACAATTAATTATATACTAATGAAACCTTGTTCAATTATAGCCTGAGAACAGTGTAAAGGCAACAATAGTCCTTTCTAAAATATATTTGCAGATCTAGGATTCTTAAGTGGTCACAAACTTAAGCCTTATAAGTGGCGAATAAATCACTTTAATATAAAAACGACAGGAAACCAGTAGCCACATGCTCAGCTGATAGTGTGAAGCATAATTGGTAAGCGCACTTGACAGCAGACGGAGTGTTATTTCTTGAAACAGGGTTAATTGAATTGATATGAGGACCATAAGGGCATCCCAGGTTTGTGTTTGATATAACAAGACCAGGGGGCTGACTATATTAGCTTGGGAGTCGGGTCTAGACAGCATGTCAGTTTGTTGGCTTTTCAGTCTAATGATCTTGAGGATCAGATGCATGTAGTTTATTTATATCCTTTATGTTCCAACACCCTGGAGTCATGCTGTACTAGATAGATAACAGTGAAATCCCAGTTCTGTAATTTGAGATTTCTTCACCAGCAGTACACCCATAATTTCGACTTGCAACCTGCTACATACGGGTTTTAGTGTGTAAGCAAAGTGGCAGCCCCCATGAGTGGGTTTGAGAAACTTGGAGAAATCCGAGGACAGTTTGGTGGGAAGAAGACAGGTATCAGCAAAGTTTAGGGTGGAATAATGCTTTTTTTGGACCATGCCCAAATCCTTAAATTATAGTCACTCTCGATCAATACTGTTTCTAATAAAACCTGTAAACCCAACAGCAGACACACCTGTGTTAACATTGTTAATTACCTTTACCAGTAGATGTAGAAAAGAACCTTCATGGTTTCAACATTAAAGAATAGGTGTTAGATTTATTATTTATTGATAGACAGTTCTCAAATATGATAGATTCTCTTTGTGGCTGTATGAAAGGGGTGCTAGTGAAGTGTATCTTAGGGTAGTTTTTTTCATTACATTGTGTCTCTTTTCTCCTTGCTTGTGAATATGAATTTTCTCTTTCAATCAGAATATCTATGGATTATTTGATACTATTTAAATAACAATTGTGGTATTTTATTGTGAAATAAATCTGAGATAAAATCATCAGTTAATTGCTTGTCCAGAACAATAAACACCACAAACAATTCAGACTTGAGATATGGTTCTTCTCAACATTGTTACATTAATTCTGCTGAGTAAGTTCTCTAGCTAATATCCTTTTTGTCTCGTAATGTGGAGTAGAATATAACTCTTTACTCTTGAAGAGCACACAATAAGCTAATGTATAGATCATACAGAAGTATTTCAATAACAATGATAAACAATTCAATTAAAAAAATGAGGTGTGATCTACAATCTATTGTAAGTCCTTGACAATAAACACTACAAACATTTTAAGCTTTCTGTATGGACCATGTGTTTTGTAGTGTGTCACTCTGTTTCACTTTGTATTGTGAAGAAAAAGAAGGTATTTGAAAGTGAAAAGAAGCTTAAGTTATTGGCTCTCTTCAGTTATTCTCTGTCTCCATCACTACGTGATGTCATCGCCTCTCTTTTGTCTTAATGAAAGGTATTGAAACATAACTCTCAGTGTGCCTGGCAGTTATTTGTTGGATAAAACATGAGCGCGAATGGAAGGAGTTTAAACGATAACAAATCACCACTTCCCTTGTCTTACCATAGTTATACCAATTACCATGAATGATCTTCTAAACTAACCATGCTTTATCTTAACATAAGCACTAATTAATCACTAAAAGTTCGACACGTACCATCAGCGGAGGTTGGTGTGTGTTCTGGGGTTTATTAACATGCCGTCATTTGTGATATCATTGGGGCAGGACTATCTCTGTGGGAATATTGATTTATCAGCCAGTGGTTCCATTAGCCCCTGGCTTGGCCCATCTGATCGCTTGGGTGGTTTCCATACGGACCTTAGCGTGAGGCCCAGACAGAGGACGTACACAGAGAGCTGCCTGGATATCTTACATCTGAATTATCCCAAGTGATGACAGTTTAAGGTAAGTGAGCTGAAAAAAAAACTTTTTTAAAGCAACACTGAGTTAATAAAACTTACATGGACAGTCATATCTCTTAAATTTTAACTTTTTAAGTTTTTTCTCCTCTTGCTGATAATTTGCTTCTGAATTACATAACTAGTCAGGAAAATAAATTTTAATGTAAATTTTCACAAGCAAATGTTCCAGAGTTGATGGCTGGACTTTTTAAAGCAACCACCAATGAGCCAACCAGTATGTGAACCACATAGGGTTACTTATCACAATTTTATAGTAAATTGTTTAAAATCTGAATGGTCAAAGTGTTAATACTGTAAGTGAAGTGAGCTGAATATCTGCCTTTTTGAAGCATGCCTCTGCAAGGAACTTCATCAAACATGGCTCCGTCATCTGTTACATATGAAGTTCCTAAGTTTCTGGCATATTACATGCTTTATCAATATTGATGATTGATGGCTTAAACTGTATGAACCAGGTGAGCTGAAATGAAACCTTGTTCAGGCAACCATCAGTCAACTGTAAAGAAGCTTATTGTAGGAACAAATGGACTTCTTTTTATTTTAAGAATTTGCATATATATGAAAGGAATAACAATGTATAATAATAATTATAATAATAATTCTTTGTATTATGATGATGATGATGAAGAACGGTTTACTCGCATTTCAGTGTGTATTCATTGAACACTACAATTTTTTAACTGCATATTATTGTATCACCCAACTTTATGCGCTTAATGCCATGATAATATCAGGGTGCCTCTATTGCTCAAGATTACATGTAATAAGCAGTACAGTAGTGAGTACACTTATGTTAGAGATTTATTAGTACAGCAGACGTATACAAGTACAGGAGGGAAAGCTTTATGTGAGTAATGTTTCTGGGATACCCTGCATGGCCCAGGTGCTAGGCGCCTAATATATAGCCATCAAATTATTGAGTAACCAACTAGAAGGACTACACTTCCTATAAAGGTCCTCGTATGCATGACATAAGTACAGTGCAGGTTAGTTCACCTAAGGTGAATAGATAGTATATATACGTTGTTAAACCTTGGGAAGCCATAAAGGTATGATTGATAAACTAAGATTGCAGGCTTGACTGCTAGCTCCTTTCAGTGCCTGATGTAGGTTTCTAAGTGATTATGTATAGTAATTGTTAATTTGCATGTCGGTGGTAAGACGGTTATATTATGACTGATAACACAGCTCACCCACGTGAAGCATGAAAGAGCACACCACATTAGTTCTGGAGGAGGTAAACCTGATTCCAAACAATCAGTTTAGATGAATGCGTAGGTGGATTGATTTTGTTTTGTAGTTCAGAGGTTTGAAAGAGTTAAGGTAATGGACATTCATCATTTACAGGGGTCTTGATTTGGCTTTCTAACAGAGGTCACATGAACATTAAATTAAAGCATACAGGATTCCTAATCATTATTATTATTATATTTTATTACTATAATAAAATATGTTTTCACAAAATTAGAGATAAATATGAATTCATATTGATGAACTGGTTCATTTAACAATTGCAATAATTTTTACAACAAAATAAAAATATACTAAATTTTTAAAAAGTACTCATGAGGAGAAGCTGATTAAAAAACGTGGTGAGATATGTAATTTGAATTATTTAACCAAAGAGCACGGTATTTAGCAGAACATGTACGCCAAGGAGAAGCTATCCTGATGGCTGTGCCTATATTTATACATATCCACACCAAACTATATATTAACAAACTACTATTATATTCTCATCCAATGCCACACTTTCCATGGAGTGTTGTGAAATTTAGTTGAGTAGAATGTGTTTATACAGCTAACAGACTGAAAAGGTGAACACCGGTGAGAGCATAACCTCCGTCATGAGCATAATAAAGCTGACTCAGCAGAATGCTAGTCCACTTACAGAGCTCAGCCATTCTTATGCACTTAAACTAACACAGGGCTTTAGGAAATTAGTTGATGTGTAAAATCTCTTTGGATGCTTGGACCTTTGGGTCCAAGACTCCAACCGGATGCGTGAGTATTCTAGCAGTTAGACTGAGAGGATCAATTTTGTCTCATGTAGCATTAACAGACCATTGCTGACTAATTAATTGTGTTCACACTGTGCTGACAAGTAACTCTTTGATTTCACTCAAATTAGATATTTTTATGATTAAACAATATCTGATCATCTAATGTAACCAAATGTAAGAAAAATTAAAAGGGATAGAATTTCACAGAACCCTTCAAACTCTTACTGGGTGGAGCCATATTCCCATGTGACACACTAAAATATGGCCTGGGCATCCCAAACTTTTTCTTCCTGTTGAAAGCCCGAGAATGTATTTTTACGTTCATTTTAGACTGCCATGGTAGTATACTCTATAAAAAAATGGAATCTGTGAATTATATCTGTGAGCTGTGTGTGAATTTGCTGACAATTCCAATCTGGGTAGTCAGAGCAGTCCAGTGAGGGAAGCATAAGTGGTTCATTACAACATCAATAAATGTGTCAAACCACTGAGCCCTATAGATATACTGGTTCTTTATTGTCTGGGCATTAAAGTTACAAGTCTTCCCAGAAACCCAAGAATCTTTCATTAGAACAAATCCGTCAGTGTAATTACCAGCATAGCTAGGGAAGATTATGTTGAGGTTGCTGGCACATTTATGGGGAGCATGATGGTGGAGTGTTTAGCACAGGATTTAAGAAAGTCATGGTGACCAGCTTCTGTGGTCTATAGGGCTAGAGCACAGGACTCAAAGCAGACGGTCATGAGTTCGAATGTCAGCTGAGGTAGTGAGATTTTTCACTGTAAGCTTCTGCACAGGGTGAGCGCTCTGCAGGGAGAATGGCAAGGCCGTGCCCCCTGACAATGTTTCACTCCCAAATGAGTGTGCCTTTCAGGGGTTCCCCAGTGTTATGACCCAGCAATAGGTAAGATTACACACCCTGGCCTGCAGGTGCAGTAGTCATCGGGCCTGGTTAATCCTGGGATATAAATAAGAGGGAGCATGTGCTACTTCCCTGTCATGTAGTGTGTAATCGGAGTGAAATTTTGCAGATGTACATACTTAGCTAGCATTTAAAAAAATTGAGGCATTTACCTAAAAAATAAAATAAAATTTATGGGTTTCTGTCCTTTTCAGACTTTTCTCTATTGAGCACATTTACTGTAGAACAAGTGGTGTACGTAGTACGTGATTAGCATTAAACTTATGAATCAAAGTTATGGGCTTACCCTCAGTCAGACGTCCCCTGTCTTTAAGCCCCTGGTCAAGGTCATTGCCCAAAAGTTTGCGCTTCCACCAAGGACTGAATGGGTACTGAAAATGGGCAAAAAAGGCATAATGAACTAAATTGTGATGTTTACTGTGGCTGCTGGGGTTGTATGCTGAGAACACCTTCAAGGATAAACAGGTCCATAAGACCTAGCTGGCAGACAGGGGATCGATATTGTTAGTGACATCAGACTTGTATGTTTAATTTCTTACATTTTTACCTTGAATGTTCTTCTTAATGTCATTTTGTGTACTTTTGGAAAAGCTTACCCGAAGTTGTTGGTATATTTCATTGAAACTTTGTGTAGAGGCTTGCCTTGGCCCTGATAAGATTACATTAAATTAATAAGATGATCTAGATTAAGATGAGGATCAGGATTATTTTGTTGCTACGGGAACATTTGCATGGTTTCCTTCACCAAATGTTCACTTGCAAATAAACCTATTTGTACATCAATAATACAGCAGTGACCTGGAGCAAAGTTCATGACCCTAAGTAATACTGAGTAATTTTAAAGCTTTTATATAAACGTACAGAAAGAGATAATCTAGCAGGAGATAGGATACACCTATAAACCCTAGTATCAGCATCCTTTAGGAGTTTACTTTCAAAGAAACAACCATTTGCTCTGCTATAATTAAGCTCTGAAGAGGCTCAGTGATATGATTTGTTCCTAGCTGTTAAATGCTCAACAGCATTGATACTATATTTATGCCAAGCTGTTAAGTGAACAATGATGTCGGTAGTATTTGCGTGAAAGCAGTCGAGTGACCGCCGGTCATCATGGCCTGGACACCTGTGTGTGCTATTGAGCTCCATTCACGGAACAATAATGCTGAGAAGAATGTCAGTATTACCCCACACAATACGTGCTCACTTACGAGATCAATATGATGAGTTCCGACCTCATTCATGGCCGCATGATCTATACTTAATGTGCTTGTCGTTCAGCAGCTGCCTTTATTTAGTAATCTATGTTGCGCTGAGATGTATGGTAGGAATTTGTTTAATTATTTAATTGCAATAGGAAGCGATGGATATGCCCCAGAGGTGAATAACATATGTAAGGTCAAGACTTATTGATCTAAATCATCAATAAGTAACAATTTGTGATTTATTGCAGTATGTCATGCTAGATTGTGAACTGGTTTTTACCTCAGGTATACCCTATTGATGAAGGAATCATATACTTAGAAAGTTATTTAGCTCATCTTGTTACTCTGACTATAGACTGTTTTCTTAGAAATTCAAGCATTTTGATTTCTCAAATATTTTAGAAGATAAATATTTTGTTCCCTTATTGTTAATCAGGTCCAAGCCTAACTTACTTAATTAACTCAACTATTCATAAATTTATAACTCTCAAGTAAACAGTGTATTTGAAAAGTGTGGACCAATCAGGTTTTATTAATAACATAAATTAAGGAGACTTGTTTGCCTGGTAAAAGAAACATAATATAGAAATTTTCCTTTCACAATTTTATAGAGAAATTGGCCTTCATTACCATAAGGATTACTGTGAAAAAATAATGCTTGTTGATTTATTACCGCTGTAGAAAAATACAATTAATGCTAAAAGAAAAATACAGTGATTTGATTCAGTTTTAGTATCAGTGTTGTTAAAAAGTGTAAACATTCTCATGAAAAGTTTAAATGGATTTCCAGGAAATTAGATTGATGGATGATGCAGTCTGGTTCATCTTGAGCAAATCTTAAAATAATTAACTGAAGCATTAACCGGTTTGATTTTTCATGAATTTCTTAACCAAGAATCACAAGAGAAGCACAGTATTAGCCACAGCTGGCACGAGGAAATTTGCAACCAGTCAACACTTCTAATCTGACAAATACACAATTTTCCAAGTCGTAAGCTGAAATTGATTAATGATAGATTCATTACGATGTCACCCGGAGATGATACGCTTTAATTAAACATTCCTTGATTCTCAAATGATGAGGTCATCACGTTAATGGAACAGGAACAGCGTTCCATGTTTCCTTCACCATTGCTAATTAGGTTGGTATTTTTACGATATAAAAACCTTACTGGTCACAGCAGGAAGACATCATTAGCAGAGATTCTGGCAGGATTAATGTGACTGCCGAGTATACTCTGCTAGAAACCCAATAAGTTTATCATCTGACACCTTTGGACTTAACAAGTGGGATTCTAAGATAAAAAGAGAAGTTACAGGTGTGAACTGAGATAATTCAGACACTAGTATCAGTATATAGTGTAATGACTTAATAGCTGATTTTCTAAGATTGACAAAATCTTTTTGAAACTTATCAACTGAAGGTATCTCCTACCATAATTTGGGTATGGTAAAAAAAAGTGTTATTCCCCTTCTAACTTATTTTGCCTATATGTACGTCCCCTTCTCACCAAACTCTCTATACCTTGATGCTGTATTTGAAGTACTTTCATGTTGCATCCCTGCACCCTTATCAAACCCCTACAGGTTTAATTCTCCCAGTTTCTCGAGATCACTCATGGGCACTGCCATTTTGTATACACAATAAAAGCTGGATGTCACAGGTTGCATGTATAAATTTTGCTAGTTCTTAAAATATGTGCATTTTAATTGAAATATAGTGAGAATAATCCATGCACCTTTTGTAATAAAGTTATAGTCATCTCATTCAGTAAACAACACCACCTACAGACAATAAAAAATGAAACTTGGTCTGTGGTAGCTAGTCCAAGCTTATATTATGCATGAATTTATCTCTGTCTTACAATTAATGATGAGACCTTTTATAACATTTGATATTTTGTGAAAACTGCTCATAAATTAGTCATTTGCCCTTTGCGTTACCAGAGATAATGAACAAAGCTCCAGTGCTAATTAGTTTAGCATCTCGTTTTGTTTTCGAATGACACTCAAGGTTAGCTTGTAATTGAATTTGATCTCGACTCTCAGGGGCCAGTGAACTTCATTCAATGATGGATCCCTGTGAACTCTGTTCAAAGATGAATCCCCAGGCACTGACAAATCCCTGTTTAAGGTTCAGGCATCATAGATCATGCAAACAGAGGTATGTAGCTTGAATCTGAGATGGCAGACAGAGGAAATGGCAGCCTATGAATTGCTGATGAGATGGGTACAAGACTAGTGGCAGATTTGAATTATGGGAAAATTGCAGAGTTGAACTATGGGAACTAGAGTCCACATCTTAGAAATCAAATAAAAAGCATTAACAGGACAAATCTGAAAATGATTTAAATATATTCCTTGGAGAATCTCCTTTAAAAAAACCCTGGTTCAAGGCACGGAATATAAATTGAAATGACATTATTATGTAATAACTTTATATCACAAAGAGAATGACCTTTAAGTTCGCCGTTGAACTTTTGTGTGTGCTCTTGCCATAAGATGTTTTTAGGATGGTGTAGCATAATGCATGTTCTAATGTCAGTGTGTGTGTCAGTGTGAAACGAAAAACGTGTGCTACAACCTTAATTGGTCTAAGCTGGCCCTAGCTGGTGAACCAGGTTTCATTCTGCCTGATTTCACATGAGACAATTAGGATAGAGTGGCCCAGGTAAAATCAAGGTAATAGAACCTCACCAGGAACTTTTTACATTAGAGCTGCAAGTCTGAGGGGAGAAATTTTAGTATCATTTATTGACTCTGGTTTGTTAATCCATTTTATACCGTAAAATCTGTGAAATTTTGTACCTCGATGAATTTTGTACACGGTCTTTCTTCAGTAACCATAATTATTAAAATGACATGTTAAATTTCGAACTGCCGGTGGTCTGGACTGCAGGACTGCCGTGAATGTAACACTGACGTAACCTCACCATGTTATCTGGTTTTTCACAAGCCTACCGGTCCAATCGATGATTGCCATGCTATTTATAATTAATAAGAATTATATCTACATCATATAGAATGTAATTTGACTGAAAACTAAGATTTTTGTTTCAGCGACAATAAAAAAAACTTAAAATATCTCGAATGTGAGTTGCTTAATGGTCCGGGATGCGAGCGACACGCCGTGAATCAGTGACAGATGTCCATGAAGTTTGACGGAGGTTGGAAATTGGATAATCAGGATCAACTCCGTAAATGATCTCAAGACCACTAGCTTTACGTGCACCGTAAAGGGGGATTTCCGTGTGTAAGCCAGGTTCAAATTGGTCTCTTTCAAGCAAGCTCGGCGTTCCAGTGTATGTAATGCCCATGTTAATCAGTTTGAAAATTAATGCTAATTTCCATTAAAACATTTACAATAAATATCTTGAATGTCACACCAGAACAACTTAATTTCGAGTACCCGGGCTCCGTATCACCCAACAAACAAGTCACACGAGATCAAACTGTACATCAAAGCGCTGGCAGACGTTCATGAAGTTTAACGGAGGTTGGATATTTGATATTGGATAATCAGGATCGATTAACTCTTCAAGTGATCTAAAGACCTCTAGCTTTTTGTGCACCATTAGTGGGGATTTCCATGCGTAAGCCACCTGAAGAACGTTCTCTCCGGGCAAAGCCACGGATGTCACGCAAGCATGTATGGGTGTTGAGCTTCATGACAGCATTAAGTTCTTCAGATATACTTTTCAGATTCCTTTTCCAAACTGATTTAATATAAAATAAACAACACAAGTTTAGAAAATAATGTTTTTATTCATGAAACTTCATGGTTCACACGGATGAATGCAAAATCGGCGAATGAATACTTGAGGCTCCTTTTATCGCCCACTGCCGACGAGGCATTTTAACTTGTCAAGACCATAATTTTAAAACTGCTGAAATCGACTGTTAAATTTCGGACTTCCACAAATTTAATTATTTTTTTCTGTACAAAATTTCACAGATTTTACGGTAATATAAATTCTAGGTATCCATGGTAATATTAATATGGATTACAACACCATTGGTTAATTTTCAATATTTTTATGACAAAAGATTCTATAAAACTGTTAACTTCATAATTTTAGAATTGCTTATTAAATATTGGATTAATTTGCATCATTTGAAATGTTACATGATCCGATCAAGTTTTACCAGTTTTCATATAATAATTTTCATTAAATTCGCCCTGTCACATTTCCAAAGATCTTTGTTCTAGGAATGCAAAAAGATACTTGTCCTTTTGAATTGGGCACAGTATTAGGAAATAATAGCATTTAATTTTCAGTTGTCAGGGGCATGGAGAAATTCTATGGACTATTGTTCATTATTTTTAATAGGAAATATAAGAATTAATTGGAAATATATGTGGCAATAATCCATTTGATAAAATTCTAAAGGCCATTGTGATATGGCCCTCCCGAACAGATGACAGTTTGTAGGTGTATTAACCAGGCGTCCAGGTGAGATGCGCAAAGTTCATAACGACTTAACCAAATGGCCAAAGGGGCAGATGGGTGGCTACACAGGTGGTCCCACTATGGTGTAATGAGACGTAAGAATTGGCGGTCATGTTACATATTACAAAGGACAGCCAGGTTACGAGGCGTAATGATGGGTAACAGTTGTGGAGTTTGATACAACAAACATTATCGAGGTGGATTTTTGTTTTCTCAGTGAGTTGCTCTGTTGTTTCTGGCTCAGAATTGAACTCACACCCTGGATGGAGTTTATATTGCCTGTAGGGATCAAGAACTTTGTCTGTGGTATATTTGTTAAGGGAATATTGTTTTAAGGGTTTTGTCTGGAAAACTTGTCTGCAAATTAATCTATGTATAGAAAATACAGGTTTCAAATATTGTTATTCTAGATAGGTGTTAATATTGCCAAGTGTTCAGTGGAATTAAAATGAACAGAAAATACAAATGTATTTGGAGACCAAAATTTTGTTCCCAAAAACTCCAAAACTTGGAAATATGGTCTAAACATTTATAAATCCCAAATTTTTATGTGTTCATGTACATGGCTACATGTCTAGGCTAGCAGGACTGGAGTTGAGAACATTCTGCACCAACAAAAATTTAACAAAGAAGAGAGATCAATTTCGTAGTCTTTTCTTTGCAGTCATGCTAATTTAATCTCTAGAGAAAAAAATAAAGTTGTACTTAATATTTAATACAAAACTGTTTCAACTGTTTGAGACACATGTTAATATATGTGTCATATATGCAGATGTTTAACCTGAACAGGTAAACTGGTACTGTGGTGTTTGATTCATTCTATAGAGCAAAATATAGTTGTACTTAAATTTTCACATTTCAAACTATTATAAATATTGATTCATTGTGTATAAATAAGAAAAAATTAATTGATATTAGATTTATTTTCGATTGCCTAAAATCCATTTGCTCTAAATTCTTTACTTTAATTAGCAAATGCTTTAAAAGCATATGCTTTTGACTTAAAAAGATAAAAGAATAATAATTAAAATATATGAGACAACAATATAAAATTTATAAAGTAATGTATGGTATTTCTTTATCATATGTATGTAATGTCAGCAATATTTCACTGAATATAAGGGTGCCCATTTTATACTGTACCATGTATCTCAAACTGAAAATAAATATATATTTGTTATAACACACACACACACACAAGTTTATCAAAGGTTGGCTTGGTTTATTATTCTGTCATAATGTTGGCAGTCTCTTGCAGCTGTTTAAAAATTCAGCATTGTCAATGAAAGTATTGTCTGGGATGGGATCTCCTGGGTAACAATATGGTGTCATCCTTGGTATCAAGTGCTCATGGGCAGCTGGAACATTTTGGTCTCTGAGCAGGGATTAAAGTGGTGTATGTCATAGGATTTGGTGTGTTTAGTCAGCGCTTACATACATGCATGAAAATAGGGAGGTAAAGTAAGCAGAGCGGATCAGCCGTCACCACCACAGGGGAGATAATTCTTTGCCAACCACAAACCTATTAACACTCTTGTATTAATAAATAAAAATATCACGTGTCATGTTAAGTTTTCAAATATTTATTATTGACTTAGGTAGCTACAACAATATTGTGCAAACAGAGTTGAACTGTTGTTTGCTGATGAACAGTCACTTCGCCACATTTGCGTCACAGATCTAGGTGAATATTACATTCTGCATGGGTAATTTTCTGTTAATTTGTACAAATTAGTGTGTTGTGTTGTTCTTTTGGTTTAGAGGAGATCGGAAAGCTTTTGATCATCTGTGGGTGGATATTTTGATAATGACATTTGTGTTAATTAGTTTTAAAATTTAATAAGGTTTTGATAACTGGAAGGATTTATTTATCATTTAGGGCAAGTTACTATAAATAATGTCAAAAGTTATTTTGAACCATGTTTTAATGTTGTTTGAGAAAATTAGATTTTGAAAACGTTTGCTTAACCTTAAGTCTTGTACAGTTATACGTGATTAGTTGTACGGTAAAGGAATTACAGTGATGGGCACGTGGCCAGTGTCAAAATGCTGACTTTGTGACACTCATTCTGTTGACCAGTCACACCTCATAATTGAACGTAGAGATAGAATATTGTGTGCCACTTGAAGAAGTGAGGCAGGCCACTAGCACGTGACCCTGCTGACCTCTGCAGGGATAGAAGTGAATCGTTTGTATGAGATCAGTTTGCCTTCGTACCTCAGTTACACAACCCATCCCCACTTGAACAAAAAGGATGCAAGTGGTCTAACGTGTGCCAGTCGAGTTTAGTTCTTTTGTCAAGTCACAAACTCTAGTGAAACCAAATCCCGAGGCATAGGGTGTAGCAGTTAAATACACAAAATGACGCATGGCTTTCCCTGCTCATTCAGAAGTGATGAAATATTTGAATACTCTCCAGGCTCTCTCTGCGCAGATGTAATTCTGTGAATGGATATGCCTGGAGGTGTAAGGGGGACCATTGTCTGGCTGTGTATATCCTCACCTCAGGTACTTTATTCTTTCATGCGCCAGTAACGAGAGGACTAGGTGGCCTATGATTGAATCCTATCAATGACATTATTTGTCACTGGGACTGACAGCTCACAACATCTGTAACTGGAGTCATACCTTGATGCGTAAAGAAAACATTGTGTTTGATAGAATTGGATATGTAAAGAAACATTTACTTGACCTGAGAACTTGGATTTTACCTGGTTCCAAGAAGGTAAGATTTAGTTGTAATTGATTTATAATTTTTTTTTTTGCTAGCATACTGAGGGTCCCTTTTATTTGATTTCAAGGGTTGATATACATTTCAGGTTTGGTTGGCATATATTTAAGCTGTAAACAAAATTTCTTCTCACTTGAGAAATGTCATCCTTACCCGAAACATTTTCAGATGCACTTTATATGTATACACAAGAAATATATGTACGTAATTTCATTGGTTTGTACAAATTCTGTCCAGCTATAGGTGAGAAAAAATTTCAGAATTTCCAGTTTGTCCATATAATGCACCAGTTACGAATGAATTATTATTTATAATGTGTGTCTCATGCAGTAACATAACTTCAAGTCCTGGGGTAGGCTTAAATGCTTCTTTTACAATTGTGGGTTGAAGGGTTACCAGAGTGACTTGCAAGTACCTGTGGACTTACCAGCAGTAAGTCCAAAATGTGACTTTAAGCCACTTTGTTGCAACAGAAGCCAGGAGTGTGTTGTGCGTCTTATTTTTTATCACATTTCCAATATGTATTTTCCAAACTAGCCTTGGTGTCCTACTATAATATGAGGATTTAGGTGTGGTTCAGAAAAGGGTTATTGCACTCTAAACTTTGCCAGATCATGTCCTCTTGCCACCAATCTCTCTCCGCAGATTGATTCTTGCCTGGACGCTGTCCATCAAGTACTTCAGTGTAGCATCCCTGTGCCCTCATGTAACCCTGATACGTTTATTTCTCCCAGTTTCTCAAAACACTCATGGGGGCTTCCATTTTGCATAAACTCTAAAACCCAGATGTCACAGGTTGGATGTCAATATTAGTTTTGTACCAGTAGTACGTTCAAAGATGATGTCTTCTCTAGACTGCCCTTGTAACATTTGTTATCTGTGACAGCTGCTGCCGATGCCTTAGACTTCAAACAGAGGCTCAGACAGATTTACACATATTGAAATATTGAGATTTTCATCCCTGTTTAGTAGTGCTTTGATGTTTTAATTAGATGTTTTACTGTGTCAGTCTGTAGACCCTGCATGTCTAGATTATTCTGAGCATCCAATTTTTTAGATTTATCTATTGTGGCTGTTACAGTATTTTTCAGTATACCTACCCAGTGTATGTTAAGAAGTTTATGTAGGAATGATAATATTGAAATTTATATAATGAGGATATGTTTTTGAATAAAGTATGTTTGAATTTAAATTTTGAAATTTAAATTTCTGCTAGAAAGATACATGGTAGATATAAAAATGCTTTCATGATATAATCATGTAGTGTGAAATGCATGAGCCTGGTTGATATCAGAATCATTTTGTGTCACTGCCCCGTCACATAATCTGAAACTGAAATCTAATTCTACTAATGTAATATATGTAAATGCTAAGGAGGCAGTGACCTCCATAAAAAAGCACTTCAGTAAATTAAAATGCACTTAGATAAATTCACATTTTTAAACAATATTAAATCTTTTGGAAAATAATGAAAATTTCACCAATACATGTACTACTTAAAGGAACCCTCAACTATGAATTTGGAAAAAATATATCATGCATCATAACTAAAATAAATAATAATTACTATTGATTGCTTTTAAATAAAATGGTTTTAGCTAGTTATACTCCAGTAAGTGATAAGAAATGTGTACTTTGAATTTTAATCAATTAAGCACTATTAGAGGAGGAGCATTACAGTTTTGTGCAAGATAATAGCATTACCACAAAGCTAGATGTGAATTAACGTATTTTAACTTTAAAATAATTGATTTATCTCAGAGGTGAAGGAGTGGTATGATGGCCAAATGTGAACATAACGAAGTTAAGTCTGTTAATGTACATCATCAAAATTTACCGAGTCAGTATATAAATGGCTGGAACCAGTTCGTTCACACCTCATGTGATATAAAGGTGTTCTCGCTCGTGTGACATTTATTCCCAGTAGGTTTGTCATTTATTTACTTTTCTTCCAGTGACACTTTCAGAATATGCATCAAACTCTTCAGTTATTATTGAAGTTCATCTTGCAGCACAAAATGTTAAATGTGTGCTCAGCTATGGAACTGGATATAATGATTAAAAATTAACATGTTAACCATACTATATTGACATGAATACTACCTTTGATGTTTTTGTTATTTGGGATCCAAAATTTTAAAAGTTAACATGTTTATCTTACTTGACACTGAATGAGGTACTTCAATTTAAATTAACATGTTTACAGCACAAGGACAGGATGTATGTAACATTTTGATCAAACTGTTTGGTATTATTGCAGTTTTTCTTTCAGCCCATGTGTTAACTTTTGTTTTTCAGCCTTGACTATGTAACAGTTGAGATGTTTCTGTTAAAATTTAATATGTTTACAATAACTGGCTGTTAAATGTCATTGGTTGTTAGGAAATTTGCTCATGTTGGTTTTCAACCAATGTTTTGAGAGATATCAAGTATCTTGACAGCCTGAAATGTTTTGTCGCAATGTTTTCCATTTTAAAACAAGATTGACTGCAGGACCTCCCCCCTGTTACCATCTAAGAGAAAAAGAGTGAATTAAATTAAGTATACGTTTTACTTTGTGAATTCTAGAATCTGAATTCTTGATCAGATCTTCTTTGAGGAAGATGGAGATATTTCACCATTTTAAAGATGAAATTAGCAGTACTTTTGAGTTGCTGGTCCAAACAGATACACATACATACATATGTCAGAGACAAGATTGAAATCCAGGCGGATTTTAAATTCGCCTAGACGAGATTGCGATTGTGATCTCGCCTAGGCGAGATTGCAATTGTGATCTCGGCTAGACGGATTTTAAACTCGCCTAGACGAGATCACAATCGCAATCTCGCCTAGGCGAGATTAAAATCCATCATGGAGCAGGCCAGGATTTTAATCTCGCCTAGGCGAGTTTAAAATCTGTCTGGTGTCATCCAGGCGAGTTTAAAATCTGCCTGATATCACTTGGGCGAGTTTAAAATCTGCCTAGGCGAGATTAAAATAGTGATCTGATCTAATTTCCCAATAAATTATGCATTGTAATTGACTTAGGAAAGATGTTTTCAGTCAGATTTTCAATATTTTAACACTGAATGGTTATGTATAGTTCACAAGTTATATATTTATTAATATTTACAGAATATTATATTATTAATGTAATAATTAACATTAATTTTGGAAATGGAATATTTTATATTAAATATTTTTTATTAATATGGTTATGTATAGTTCACAAGTAATATATATTTAATAATATTTACAGAATATTCTAATATTTATGTAATAATTAACATTAATTTTTTTATTTTATATTTTTATTTATAAACTAGGTAATAAGAAACTTACATTGGTATTGTATATGGCATATTCAAATGATATATGATGTGGGCTGCTGCTGATTATTTACATAATAATTTTGTTGTCAATATTAATTTGAAGGGAAACTGGTATAAGTAATATTAGTAATGTAGTATTTTAAAAAGACAAAAGGAACATAGCTCATTTATTTTTTATCAATATAATTCAATGCATGTTCACATGCATAAATGATCTATTACTCTATGAATCTAGAAATCATATTTTTTCTGATATGATATAATACTGTCCAAAAAAAGGCAGTTATCTTGTAACACAGTCTACTTAAATATTGAAGCTTCACAAAATGCCTCACAAAACATTAAAAAAAGATCAGAAGAATATTATATACATTATAAGAAAAGACTAAATAAGACAAAGAAATATTCACATGCATACATCTGTGTATCAACTTTTACCTTTTCTCATATGATGTTTAATTACCAAAAAAAAGGACGGTGTATCAAAGTCCATCATAAATACTGATACCCTGCATATTTTGTACCATAAGTGTACATGTTTTGACTGTTGAGTGTTGAATACCTGGGTGAAAAGAAACATTTGAACTAGATCAACCAACTAATTTGTTCTGTTTGTCCTGTAAGAACTATCAAATAGGATGATTGTTTATGTTAATGTGTAATATACTCATTAAATAGTGAAGTAATAGCTATCTAGACTAATCTATCTATCTGTCTATCTATCTATCTATGATTGATTCAATATGCAAGTGGATGACTTTTTCCCCCAGATCTGCTCTTCATAATATCTCATAAGTATGCTTCAATATACCTCTTGTTACTCTCTAATTGCCATATATTTGAATACAATAACAAATTATTTTTTTGTAAAAATTATTAGTGATATTTACAAACACAAGGTTGTTAAGAAAACTGGAGAAAAAAAAATAAAGATTAATAAATGTTTTGCAAATAATTGGTATGATAAGGATGCTGTAGACCACATGAAACACATCAAAGGTGCAAATAATAATCAAATCTCTATTTCATAATTCTGTTTCCAAAATTAATGTTAATTATCACATGAATAACTATTACATTACTGTAAAAAAGTTAATTATTACATTAATACTATAATATTCTGTAAATATTAATAAATATATTACCTTTTAACTATATATAACCATTCAGTGTTAAAATATTGAAAATCCGACTGAAAACATCTTTTATATGTCAATTACAATGCTTAATATATTAGGAAATTAGATCAGATCACTATTTTAATCTCGCCTAAGCAGATTTTAAACTCGCCTAAGTGATATCAGGCAGATTTTAAACTCGCCTGGATGACACCAGACAGATTTTAAACTCGCCTAGGCGAGATTAAAATCCTGGCCTGCTACATGATGGATTTTAATCTCACTTAGGCGAGATTGCGATTGTGATCTTGTCTAGGCGAGTTTAAAATCTGTCTAGCCGAGATCACAATTGCAATCTTGCCTAGGCGAGATCACAATCGCAATCTCGTCTAGGCGAATTTAAAATCCGCCTGGATTTTAATCTCGTCTCTGACACATACATACCCCTCCTTTTTGAACATAAAAAATCTTGAAAATATAATGATATTTACTTAAAACTGAATAGGAGCATCAGATTTATTCACATGAATAATTTTCTTCCTATTTTGCGAATCATTTTATCTGCTTTGCTAAAGTGTCATATGATTGCTCTAGAACAGTTTGGACCCAGTTTTCAAGCAGCAACTCAATCCTAGCGCAAGCACAAATGCTTGTGTCTGCATGTTGGAACAATGATGGATTATAATCGATGATCAGGCAGCTAATATGGATGATCCAATGATCATTCTTGGATTCCTGTAATCGATTACAGAGTTTTTCACAAAGGTTAGACTTTATAATGATGGAAGGTACAATTTCTTAAAATTTATGCAAACAAACTTCAGAACAATCTGTGTTTATAAATTGATTCACACCTAAGCTTACTATATACAAATGTAGGCTATAGTATTATTAAATATACTAGCCAATAGTAGGCCTATATAAATCATTTGAGAGGATGTACAGGCCTGTATTTGATCAGAAATTTCATACTCCTCGAGGTCAACCAACTTTAACTGATGACTGATCATAAAATCATAAACGATTCCCAAGACTTCTCAAAAGCGACTTATTTATCGATCATTGGTTGCTGATTTGCTGCCAATGATCAATTTTGGTGAAAGAAGCAACTCTTTATGTTACTTGTTGATAAACTGATAACTTGAAATTTGGTAATAACATTAAAGAAGACATTTTGTTGATGTGTGTCTGATTAGAGAAAGGTCATTTTTGCCCATGTTTTTCTCTACTTTTTGTATCAAGATACAATATTTCAAAATATTAATGGTTGATTTCCAAGAAATTTTGTAGAAAGTAACTAAGTTAGGAAGAGAACATGTTTATATTTGGAGCATATATTAATTATTCAAGAGGTGAATGCGGAGTCATTTGTCTGCATTTTTGTACAATAAAAAATGAACCATTGAAAATTGAAGTTTGCAAATTATGTAGTTATAGATATTTGTAAACAGACAGATGAACAGATAGTTATAGATGTATACATGACCAGTATCAGCATAATCATGCATAAAATTTCATTGTAAATATAATGTATTCTTTTTCATCAATACAAAATATGTACAAAACAACAGTTTGTTATCAATATTTCTGTCATTTGTTCTAAATCACCAGCAGCATTATTTGTTCCTAACGTCAGACAGCTGCTATATGATGCTCAGCCTCCTCTCAGCGATACAGTTAATAGTGATCTCCACTCAGTTAAGACTGATTCATTTGAAAGCCCACATGAAGTGATGGTATGCAGATTAGTTTTGCACTCTCCTTGCAGTGGCATTAATTTGGGCTCTCTCTCCTTTCATATAAGGATTGATTTGGGTTATCTCTGCCCAGTATCAACTGTTAATATGTTAATACAGTCCACGGGATATTTTACTGACTTCAGCAAATGTCAGGTTAATTGATCAGATAGAGCTATTTGAGAGGATCCTATCAGTTTCAATTGGCAATAATCAGGGAAGTGAAGGATGGGTGAATTTATAGCAATCTAGGGCCACAATAGGTGGCATAAGGCAATTGCATTTTTACCAGTGCTGATTAAGCTGGTTATAATTTCAGCAGGGTTACAGTTTATTTGTGAGCAGGGATACAGTTTATTTGTGAGCAGGTTTACAGTATAACTACTAGCCCAATTTCCATGAAACTCTAGATGGGTAGAATATAATTAAGCTAGAGAATACTGGTGGAAGGAATTGGTTGTCTTGAAATCATGTTCAGTGATTGAAAGAAATAAATTGAAGAATAATTGATTATATTAATCAGTTGTTTTAGGTACTTTATATATTACCATGAAATCTGCTGTGTAGAATTGTAGCAATAATAATGACAGAGTAAATTCAGTTTTAATTTAACATCATGCTGGAAGGTCACGGCACCTGCGCAGTTGTTGACATTTGTTTGCTGCGTAAGGTTCAGTTTGAATTCTGTTCACTACTTTGTGTCCAACCAGGTGTCTTATATTTCTGACAGGATTCAAATATTTTATTTTCTGGATGAAATGACTTCTAAGTTTGCATGCACATACATAATTGTTTGTCAGAAGCGGTCCAGGGGGGAGGGGAGGGGAGGGTCCTGACACCTGGGTTTCAGACCAATTTTTGCAGCCTAGACCCTCCCACCTCCCCCCCCCCTTTTCCGGAGCTGTGGCCTTTTCTTATGTTTCATGATTAGTCCTCCTGGGTGGGGCCCGTTTTCCTAAATCCTGGATCCGCCACTAATTGTGATAGATTATGCACAATGCAATTTATAAATTTTTTATTATGAAACAACAACAAATCATTGATATAATCTATTTATTCAAATACCAATAGAGAATACCCACATTTTTTTAAAATCAATAATAAAATTATTTCACTAACTCAAGTTGTAAATCTTCCCAGTTTTTCACCACTTTCCTCATTAAATCATATAGTCACAAATATTAAGAAATGTATAATCATAACCTCCATATTTATGTACAATTTCTTTCTCCATGTGTCACAGGTGGCTGTTATGTCAGCGGATTAAAATCCTTAATAAAAGTCTCCAGTCAATAAAAACAAAAAATGACATGATGAATATATTTTGTATGGATACTTTACTTTTATGTCAAATAAAATATTTCACTCTCTCTCTCTCTCTCTTTTTAGCTCAGCTGACTAAGTCATCTGAGCTATAGTCGTGGTCCTTTGTCCGTCGTCCGGCCGTCTGTCGTCCGGCCGTCCGTCTGTTAACAGGGCACATTTTAAAACCGTTGGACCTACGAATCCAAAATTCTGCATACCAATAGATGTCCCCAGAATCTCCTACCATACCGAAAATTGGGTCATTAGGACTTCGTTCCTTCGAGATATTAAGGAAAAACTTCCGTTTTCCATAAAAAAGCCATTTTTACACTTCAAAGCTGCCTAATATCAAAACCACTGATCTGGATCTGTTTTTTATCATATTTAGTATTCATATTTTCCCATACATTTTCTGTGCACATACCAAAAATTAGGTTAGTATTGGGTATTATTTTGGAAGTTATGGGCCCAAATAAAATGCAGTTTCTTAAAAATCAGGAAATGTATTTGCTCACTTAACATGAGAATTGCTGAAGCTGGAGACTTTTTTTTCAGGAATATAACTTTATTTAATCAAGATTCAATTGTTTACCCAAAATTAGATCTGAATTTTGCAAATTTTTCAAGTTATTAGCATAAATAAAAAATCA
The DNA here is from genome assembly GCA_026874595.1 of Sipunculus nudus. Classification (NCBI taxonomy): domain Eukaryota; kingdom Metazoa; phylum Annelida; class Sipuncula; order Golfingiida; family Sipunculidae; genus Sipunculus; species Sipunculus nudus. Next base: position 32,919,397 of record CM049320.1, read on the forward strand.
ATACCTTAAATTTTGTCCAACTTTGGCAATGGCATGTTTTTTCCCTGTAAGCACTGTTGACTTAATTTTCACAGCATATATACATAAGGATTTAATCTTTTAAAATCTGAAATTTCAAAGGAATTGTTTGAAAAGAGTAGCTTTTATTCAAGTTTTCATACACCATGTCAAGTGTTGTTTACATGTGGCCCACCTAGTAATACAGTCTTCACTTGCATTATGTAACCAACCCCAGGCATCTTGCCTTGGCTTAGCTTGGCCACTACTAGCAGGCTTCCCCTCTGCTCTGCACTCCCCCCCCCCCCCCAGCTGGTGCATAAACTAGATGAATGTTATACTTTTCTGTATTTATTTTACTTTTGGCTATGCTACATTTTAGATTTTGTATTGTACCACCAGGGTTACAATGATTAAAGTGCACATTTAATTGTGTCCACAAAGTGATGTATTGCTATGAAAGTGTGGATGTTCATCAGAGTGCTCATTAAAGATTTTAATTTGTTTGACTTATAACTCATGGTTGTATCAGTTGTTACATGATACTTGCTAAATAATCAAAATTTATATTGCTGATCCTTTATTTCAGTTCATAAAATTAAACATTCCCAACTCCAGTTTGCTCCTGGTATAATATATTGGGTGTTTTGATCCTTGGATTAATTTTATCACATGTATTAGTTTCATAGTTGAGAATACTTTTCTTTTTTCCTGATACCATTTAAAAAAATATAAATATTTAAATTTTTCCTGTTAGTTCTGTGGATTTAATTTTCACAGCATGTACACATTAGCATTTCATCTGTTAAAATCTGAAATTTGAAACTAATTGATCAAAAACTGTAGATTTTATTCAAGTTTCCAGGTACCAAGTCTTCATTGTTTACATCAGGTCAGTATAAATGCAGTGTACTGGGCAGTTACATAACACCTTCAGGTCTGACCTACTGCCACTGTGAGTGTCTGGGTCAGGCTGGGTCAGGCAGTAATTACCAGAGAGCCTCTCTTTCTCTCTCTTTCTCTCTCTCTCTCTGGCAATCCAGCTCTCTCTTTCTCTCTCTCTCTCTCTCTCTCTCTCTCCTCTGCTTTTTCTCTTTCTCTCTCCATCTTTCTCTTTCTCTCTCTCTCTCTCTCTCTCTTTCTCTCTCTCTCACCCTTATTGCCTCCCTTCCTCCCTCCATCCCACTCTGTTGACAGGTACTATAAACTAGATACATTAGCTATAAATGTTGATGCAATTTAGAAATGTGAATAAACTGAAATATTCACAATCACATGTATGTTATACTGTAAATTTATAATAACATTCGTAAACCTGGATGAAAAAAAGGAATAAATGCAAATATTGTTAATTTTTTATTGGCTCAGTAGAATGGGGAAAAAATGATTTGCTTTGTTTCTCCATCTTTCTGCCTGTTTTAAATATTTAATGTTCATGAATAAACTTTTTTTTATAAGCACTGTTGAATTAAATTTCTTATCCTGTATGTATATGCAAGGGTGTTGTAATTCTCACCATCCCCTTCTTCATCCCACTGAGGCTTTGTTCCTTGGCACTGTGAACAATAGTTCTATGGCTATGGCATAAAATTTAATAATTAAAGAAAATATCTACAGAGAGACAGAGGTGTTGTAACTCTGATCATAACACAACCCCCCCCCCCCCCCCTATCAAGTCATTGCACCTGTGGAGTGGGGACGTTATGGCAACTGTATACATATCATAAAATTGATAAAAAAGGTTTACCAAATAAATTGGATCTCATCAGACAAATGTGTAAACTGTTGGACTGTCAACAGCTTATCAAAAATGTAACCAATGGAAAGGCATGGTCAGATCTCAAATATTATTTGCAACATTTTCTTCAATCATATAAACCAACCATGGTCCAAATTACCTATTCCTCTCAAACTTTATCTACATTTCATCATATTTTTGATATTTTAACCTTCTAGGTGGTTCAGTACTGTCGACCATTTGTCCATAGGTACCTATGTACATGCCAGAAATTATGTCAATATTGTGTAATATGTAGACGTGAGGGTCATCAAAATAATGTACCTTGTCAAGACCGACCTTGTCAAGATATCATGTCATACAGTCACAAATTCATAAATCCCCTCATCAGCATAGTTTTTCATAACCTTGTACCTGTCAAATTGAAATCTTGCAGTTTTCCATACACTATAGATCCTTCAACAAATAGCCTTATCATCATTATACCACTGCTTAGTATACTGTCATTGAATTCATATTTGCTCAAATAAATTGTTTTTTTTACCCCTCCCAAATAAATAAAAAATAAACCACTATATTTTACTCCATATTAATCCATCAGTCAGATAATTTCATATATCATTTACTCACATATTACATTATATTCCTTTATAAAAGCCCAACATGACCATGATATTCATTAGCTTTTTCTACTCAATATAGTATAACAATGGTGATACATTTATAGTAGAATCATGATCAGCTGAGCGCCGTGACCCATGGGTCCCTTGTTTCTCAAAGCGGTTCTAGTTATGGTTCAGTTTAAGCACACTATCTCAAATCCATATTGCAACCCAGCACAAAGTTTCATAGATTTGGGTTTGGTAGTTTTTGCATAATTTATCCTACAAACAGACAAACCAACACACCAACCAAAAGAAGAAGGAAAAAGATGTGGGCAGAAACATGACTGTTTGGCTGCTTGGTAACTTTATTCCAACTGTGGTAGAAAAAAGCTCGAATTACAAGTAACACAGTATGACTAGTTAGGGATTGTGGGATTAAAAATATGCGGCCCACTGGCTGTGCAGGTATAAATATAGCGAAGAGGGTACGTAATGTAGTTTGTTCAAATATGTTGGACAAGATTTTAATAGTTCACGGCAAATAACAAAAATGGGTGTATTTGTGAAAAGGTCTTCATAGAATATTTGATATTTTGTAAGCATGTGCATGTGAAATGTAAACAGAAGGTGTTTCCTTAAAATGTAACAAATTTTAATTTATAATTGATACAAGTCCTGATGGTCCCATTGTGCCTAACCGGAAGAGGTTTATATTGAGTAGTTCTAAACAACTTCTTGCATAAGGGTAGGTGACTTTCCTTAGATGGCATATGCAGATTAATCCAGTGGTTCAGATCCTTAAGCTGATTAAGATCACCAGCAGAGTGTGGTTGCTTCTCGCTTTTCAAAGGAGACAATATGAAGATTCACACAAACAGCCCCTGAGGGATCTATTCAGTAAGCAGATGCCGGTCCAGAACTCGATACTGACAACTCCTCAGCACTCCATTTTTTTGTGCGTATCCAGATGCAGGTGAAACCCTGATCAGTAATGAACAACGGCATGTGATGTTCTCGATGTTGGATAATTATGGTAATCTTAGAAATGAGGGACTCTGACAAGAATAGTGGTGAATGGATGGTCAGATGGTTTCCAGGATTTCCAGTTTTTGTGCAGGTTTTGATAATTGAAACCCATTCAGTGTTGTCTGAAGACTTTAGTGCAATTTCATGGAATTAATTTTTTTTTTTTGGGGGGGGGGGGGTATGGTTTTCTTGTCACCCAAACTGGAATGAACTACAGACATTAAATCATGGCTGCAGTGGTAAAATCAGACCTGTAATAATCATTGACATTTGATTTAAACTATTTCTATATAATGTGAATCATATATGATACATGGATATGAAAATAACATCTTAATTAAGAAGATGTGTGTGAAAAGAACTGTCACATTTAAGAACCGAGGTGCAGTTGATAGTTACAGTATAGCACTTTGAATCTGTAAAGCTTTTCTTTAAACAGTACTATTCTGATATCTTACATCTATTATATAAAGATAATCCCTTGTAACTTTTAGAAAAAATAGGCTAGAAACACTGATACCACCTCACATTACAGTTTGACTTGTTTATATAAACATGTATATAACATGTGGCAGGCCTGCCTAAATAATTAAAAAAAAAACTTTCAAGGAAAACATCTGGAGGCAAGTCACATGAATCAGAGTTTTGCAAAGGGTGTTTTGCAAATTATGACCACTCACTTTCCACATATATGCAACCAACCACCTAATGTTGCATGATTTTCTTGTGTGTCAACATATACCATGTTAACCAACAGATTGTAGATGAAAAACAGTGACAAATACTTTATAAGAACCTTTCTTAACATAAATTACCTACACTTCATTAATATATACACAGAGTAAGCCAGAAATCAAGTAAATTCTTCTGAAAAGGACGGTGAATATAGCTAGCTTTAATAGAAGAACCTTTACAATTAATTAATTGTTTTCATCAGCCCTCTGAGTGTTATGTCCCTTTTTCTGTTATACCAGTTTGTGAAGATTTGTCAATTTTATTGTATTGATCCCTGTAAGCTTGAGCATCCTTTAATTTCACTGGTCAAGTTGCATGGACTATTTTATTGATAAATCGTGCCACTCCTAACTCTAGGTGCCATTAAAAGTAAAAGCCCCCTGCCTTCACTTTTGTTTGCTCTGAAGTAGCTTTTAACATTTGAAGGGGATAACCTTTGGTCAGTTTCATTGTCTCGACTATAGGTGACATTTGAAGTAAACCTTGAGAAGGCCCACCTGCATTAATCTGGAGGCTGGGGGTGACATTTAGCAAGTTATTACCCTTTACCCTGGGAGTAAACATTGTGTAAATCCAGTAAATCAAAAGTAATGGTTATTTCTTATTCAAACTGCATTTGACATTTATTATGACCTGCCGCTGGCTTAAATCTGTGGGAAATATTTTATTATGATTAGTTTGAAAGGTTTTATTGCCTAGCGTCATTGGTGACATTGGAGTGAAGTGTTTGTATTTGCCTTTTCTTGGAAACTGTGGCTGACATGAACTATTAAACATTAAAAGCATTAAACAGGGGTGGTAATAATCATGCCATTCCACCTGTCTCAGACAGGCAAACATGCACGGAAAGGCATTTATCATTTTGTACTAATCTGTTGGAAAGGTGAACAAGATGAAAAGATGTTTTCACCATGTGTAGCTGACAAGAAGTAACAAACATGACACAAACACAGGTGATGTATTTCCTATGTTTTCTATAAAATTGGTCTATAATTTCTTATACTTTCCAGCATTTAGGCCCTCATCTCTCATATTTTCCTGTTTTTTTTTTTGTCACTCTAGATGGCAGAATCAGGTTTACACTGAGTGAAGTGTGACTGAAAGTTTGATATGATTGAAGTATGCATCTTTTGTGGAAAGGCAATTTTTTTCTGCAGAAAGGAAAAACTGTATCAATAACTTTCCGCTTGAAAGATGAAAATTTCAAAGTATTATGGTCCCAGTTAAAATTACTCATTTGTTCCTCGGAAAGTTAATCTTATGTAGCATGTCTTTGGCTACTAGTTTGAGTATATATACAAAAAGTGTGGGTGGAATTAATCTAATTATAGTGGTAGAGGGATGATTATGGTATGCATTGGCTTTGTAATATTTTTTCATGATAAAAATATTTGAAAAAAATGAAAAAACCTAAAAGATATTTGTAGTATATATAATACATAATACCACATTACAAAGCTTTGAGTTGGGTCTAAATCTTATCAGTATGCTCTTTTCTTTATTGTGTCAAATGTTTCTTTGTAATCTTGAAGAGGTGCTCCCTTTCCCATTTATTCAGTAGAGCACTCAATCTGCAATTAACTGCAATTATACTTTAAAAAACTTCCCATCCTGTATCTGCCAGAAGTAGACAATTTTGCTTTCTTTGTCTAAGAAGTGCCACCCCTAATTACAGGTTGACTTCAAATGTTGATGCAATATGCAGGTATAATTACAAAATTGAACAGTGTTGTAAAAAATGTGGCATGAATCCTTAAGATCTAAAGAAAATCATGATAGATGCAGGGATAATTCAGTGATTCATACAAAATCACGCAACACAATAACCAGAGCAAATTTTGGTCTGGGATAGGGCATAAAAACAAGATAGCCCAGTCTGATAAGGTGATCTCATGGCATGATGTTGCATGTTTTACAGGTGCGGTCGGCAAGTTATATGATAGTTTTGCGATCCTTGTGGGTGAGTTTATGCATTAGGAAGATTATTGAATCACAGGATCAAACACCAACAGAAATGATTGTGCTGTAAGATACTTTATGCTGTGGTTAACGCAAATCCTGTCTTTTGCATTCACCAGTTGATTCTCGTAAAACCTTCCAATACCTTATAAACGCTTCACTTTTATAAGACTGCCGTTTGAATATTGACTTAAGCTGCCGGGATGAAAAGACACAGTGTTCCTCACATGCATGCCTTGCTAGAACTGGGTTACTGTGTGGTATTTGTTAGATAAACGACTTTACGAGGCCCAGAAGTGTCCATGCTATAATTATAGACTGGCTGAATGGAGAGATAATTAAATTATTGGGCGTGACAGGACACCTGGTAGGGGGAGCAGCTCATCGTTTATTGACTGATGTGGAGAGTGACTTGCGGAGGTTATTTACCAGTCGTTATATGCACGTGTGCTTGCGGCAAGATAGCAGCTATATGGCTGGCTCTAGTGCTAAGGAGGTTTCATTGTGCATCGTATAAATTTTGCAATGACTGATTGAACCACTTAGGTTTTGGCATCCAGTGGATTAGAATTGTAATGATATGGGATTGGACATACTTAGTTGGAAGGGATTTTCAGGTACGTAGTTTTAACCATGCATTGTATAGCAATCATAGAGGGTGATTTTGTGATTCAGGTGTGACTTGTGATATAACATTTCATTGTGAAGTCAGATTGGACAGGCACCATTGATAAAAACTGATTCTCAAAAAAAAGTCAATGGAAATGCAGTCACAGGAAATACAGTCACAAATATAGGTGGGAAATAAAGTCATGGAAAAAAGTCACAAATTTGATAGAAAATAAAGTCACTATTTTGTAGGAATGGCAGCTAAATTGTATTTTAAAATATGGTCTATTGAATGATATACTAGTCTCCAATGTTATTTTTAAGAGTATTGTGAGAGAGATGTTATAACCAATTTATTCCTTGTTGGTAAATGTTAGAAAGTGGATATTAGATTTTTGTAATTTTGAATCTCTGTCCAAATGGTTAATTACCTTTAGGTGTAATTAGCAAATACATATTTATTTTACAAGGGTATGTACTTTTACATTTAGTTAAAAGGTTATTTGTCAGTTTTAATTGATTGTACATAAAATATATAATTAAATATACCATATAAACATACACCATACAGGTACCTTTTTTTAATTTTTAATTTAAAGGAAAAATCCAGTTATTTTTACCTGATATTAAGGGTGTCAATTTCTTACAGTGTAAACATATAGACGCTGTCTTAATAAAAAGCTGACCTCTTGGTTAACCTTAATAAACAATAAAGCCAGGATACAGCATAGAATATAATAAGCAAATACTAGTAAACCACTTGGTGTAGAATAACTTAATCTCTTAATTCACATGAGTAAATCATGAGCAAGGAAGGTAAGTGCATCAGAATACAGTTTTCACACCTGTTAACGGGTTTAAGTGGGTCTATTACCTGTGCATACCAGAGTTGTTATTATACTACCGAAAAAAGGTGAGAAATTTCCCAGCAGCTTTGATAAGATAAACTGAATTGGAAGAGATTAATTGGTACCCCGAGTCAAGTGGTCTAACTGACCTGTGAAATCTAATTATACACCAAATTGACTGCGTACTCATATATGTTCATAGCTCAAATGGTCAGGGTAATTAGCGAGTAAGGAACTCTATAACTTGTCGGTTCGATGGGTAAGTGGTCACTGGAGCATGTTTTGTGGTTGATAGCTGATGTGGGGTGGTGGTCCGTGTTGACGGTATAGCATGCGTGCTTTGAATGCTCAGTGGTCTGTGTAATTATATAATTGCCCGTTGATTGGCAGATAGCAGGGGCCCTTATGATTGAACTCCATGAAGTGTGTAATTTGTATACACAGTGTAAATATTTCATAGAGTGATGGAAACTCACACTTTGGGTTCAGAATTTACCAAAAAAAATAATATGATATATATCATGTATTTAGTAATTATTTCTTCACTCATGGGTAAATGTCATTGAAATATTCATGTAAAGATTGTGATAAAATTTAAGTTTGTGATAATTGACATTCATAAGCTAGGTTACTTATTGGATTAAATATATATTCATTTGATGTAAATGAACATAACGTTATGTCAGTACATCAATATGTTACTAAATTCCAGGCATTATTAAATATTTTATGTTAATTATAAATATCAATATCAGTAAACATTTATTAATACAATTAAGATTTTTGTGTAAAGTATATCATTACTTTTCTCAAACAAAAGTTGCTTAAATAATAACATTAATGCACACTTTATTAAAGTCTTTAACAAATTATCATTTCACAAAATGAGCATCAGAAGATATCATTGCTGTTCTTCCATGGATAATCATTCATAATTAGATTAATTGACCTCTCTGTGTTGGAGGTGGCCTATTACTTTGTAACTATTAACCCCTCTCAAGTGACCATTCTTTTGTTATTAACCAGTTTGCCAGCTGGTCACAGGGCAGTAACATGTAGTGTTAAGTGCTCTGTTAACCACCTGTCTCTGTGGTGACCATATGGTTGATGCAGAAGGAGTGGGTTGATTTTATCTTTATTTCACTTTACCTCATTAAAGCAACATTGAGCCTTCATGAATATTGCTTTGTCGAGGATGCAGAAGAGAACTTGAAGGTTAAGTTAGGTAAATGTCTTAGAACAGGTATAATGGCTGACACAAGTTTCACTAAATCACCTTGTTAAGTTATTGAATTAATAGTTACAGAGAGAAATATGAGACAGTGCTTCCAGCAATGTTGTTGGCAGAGATTATCTCTGTATTATAACTGATGATGGTTACACTAGAATTTTGTCATGGAGCTCCACTGTGGCCACAGCTAAGATATCCACATTTTAGGACTTGAACTATCAGGAATGATGTAGAGTGTATGTGTCCTAAGGGGGGCCATTGGCTTTTTTTCTCCATAGATCCAGAGATATTTGACATTATTTTTCGACGTGGCTGTCACAGCAGCCACTATGATCATGTGTCTAGGCAGAAAGCAGTTTGTCACTTGGCAGTTTGTCACTCGTCAGTTTGTCACTCAGCCACCATCAAATGCATGCCTGGATGTCTCTCTTCACTCTACCAAGTCATTGGTAATTAACTGAATAAAACAGATTCGTAAACATGCATGACATCATACTTTAAACAGTACGTACAAAAGTGATGCCGTACCCTAGGGGGTTCACCTCAAGGTTAAAGGGAGCCAGACTGACAGGTAGACTTTCTTAATATAGATAATTTATTCTGTGTCTCTGTTTTTACAGATTGCTTCTTCAGATGTGGATAATAAGGCAGTTGACATGATGATGCCTGCATTTCTATCCACGATGTTCGACTCGCGCTCACAAAACAATAAAGATAACCCAAGGAGCCCTGCAACTAAATCAGGAGGGAAAGGGAAGTCAAATATACAACGTAAAGACAGCGTACTGGATTACAAGAAACAGATGTGGCGCAGTGCATGGAACATGCAAAAACCGGATAACAGAAACCATGACCGTAGGAGTACGGATAACATATATGGAAGTCTAGGTTTTGGTCTCCACAATAATTATAATGAACAACGTTCACAAAGTTATCGTGTTCCAAATGTGAACAACAATGAACAGAGATCTCAGAGTTACAGAGTGCAAAATCATCCCCAAAACCAACAGAGGTCGCAAAGTTACTGTGTAAGAAGCAGTTCCTCTGGATATGGGAGACCTGCTGGGGCGTCTGATGATCCAAGGTCACAGAGGTCACAATTGTCTAATGGAAATAACCACCACATGAGGGCACCACTGTATGTTTGGGAAACACCTGCTGGTGGGCACCTCCGAGAGAACAAGCCAAGTCCAATAGCTGAGTCTACAGAAAATATTTACGGTAAGGAAACACAAACTTTATATATGTTTTGTATCAGCTCATTTTAAAATTCACTATTAAGCTAGTGTTCCATATATGTGTATGTGCTATGTATGCCTATGCAGTATGTATGCATAATGCAGCTAGAAAACGGAATGTGGTATGTATGCAGCGAAATTGGGCCAAAAGTATAGATTGAAGGAGCAGAGAAGTCATCTGCTAGAGGAATACCCTAGCTATCACTGACATCAAAGTGTGGAATTCCCCGTTACCATGGGTATGCGTTTACATTCACTACCCTGAGCAATCGAAACATGTTGCATGCCCAAATGCGTTTATATACGCATACGTGTACTGCCTAGGGGTATACAAAATCACTTCGAGAGAACATAATGTATACGAATCCCAGCTGTATACGCAAACGTAAAGCATATGTACTGCATATGCACATAGAGAATGCCACCTAAAATTGTCAGGAACTGTTTTTTTTTTTTCAGAACTCAATGTGGGAGGGTGAATCATTTTACCTTTGTGTTGTGAACTTTTGAGAAAAATTTCATATGATCAGGAACTATATGATAATAACAGAATGGGAAAAATTCTAATGAAAATAAAATAAAAATTTTGGCATCAGAATTTTAAAATGGATGAAGTGAATGAGTAACCCACTGTTTTTGGTCTTTTTGGGTGCTTATTTGCACAATTCAGTATAGAAACTTTATGTGCATGGTTCAAAGTGCTTTTCCTGTGACCACCACTTTCATTTTCCGTTCAGTGCCATGTCTGTGATATACAGATGTTTGGTATTTCACTTCATACTTTTAAAAACATCACTACATAAGATTTATTATTGATTTAAAATTTATTTTTTCTTAAAAATAAAAAAAATTGTTGCAACAACATAATCTGGACAGTAAATTAAATGGTTTTATGTAGAACTCCTATCACTCAGTCTATAACCGGATCTAATGATCCGGGTTGTAACGGGGGCTGGGGACATCATTCAGTTACGGGAAGAAGCCTCCCCGGGATTCTGTTAGATGTGGTGGATGTTTTGTGAGCGATGGTGCACAATCTGTGTTTGATGCGGAGTGAGGAATCGGCTATTGTGTAACAAATGGACGTTCTCGGCATGGGGCTTTGAACATTAATGTTTCCTCCCGGCAGTTATTTGGAAAAAATATAGCCATCATCAACTGATATGGCTACTGGCAGGGGGAAGAATTTTGTTTAGAACAAAATAATTGGGGAAGAAAAATCCTGTTTTTATCTCGTACATATTGCACTCTCTGTACATTAGCTTTGGTCCGGATCTGTGTCAAAATTCAATGGAGCACTTTCCAGCTCAGGCCTGACAAATCACTCTTTTCTAAAAGAGTCCCCTTTGTGATGAAGATTGACTGGAAATTATACTATAATTACTTTTATTTTACATTTTTTTTTCAGCAGCAAACCTTTACCATATGTTTCGGGCAGTGTTCTGACACCCAGTATTGCTATATATGCTGTTACAGATTTGAGTGAAAACTAGAAAGAGACACCTCCCAGTGTCCTGCAAGTATCCAATGTTATATAAATCCTCTTACCTTTACTAGTGATACACCCATTATCGCCCTAATAAGTAGTCCCAAACCAAAATGGAAACTCTGCAGATGTACATACTTGGGGTAAGAATGAGACGATTAAATCACCATTAAAAAATGGAGGTGATTACCTCCACAAAAAAAGTTTAAAGCAGAATCATACTTGTTTGTACCACACCCAAGTCCTCAAATGATAGTAGGATGCAAAGGCTTGTGGACATATCTTTATATACAGTCTGTAAAAATAATGGGAAAGAGGATCGCAGAATTGTCACTGCCTCTTCTCTCTTTTTCAGTCTATTTCAAAGCACGCTAGTGCTACTCTTTTTGTTCTGAAGCGCCTGGTATATTTTCAGTCATTTACATTTAGCTGGCTTGGAGCTGTTACACATGTGAAAATATACTATTCATGGAATGTAGAATTGAAAAAGTGTATATTGTGAGACTGGTACATTTATATCACTTAAATTTAATATTCTGTCCCATTTAATCAATCAGTTATAACAGTAATTTTTTTATTTTAAAAGTGTCATGTCAGAAACATCGAGAAACATTAGCATTGTGATTGTCAGAAAATATTTTTAACTCTAAGTAGCATAACGTGTTCAGTTCATTTTAAAACGGTTAAAAAATGATCACCATGGAAACAATGGAAAGAATCAAGGAATATCCTAACTCGAGCGCTCTGAGTCTAAGATAATTATTCTTAGAATGCTTTAAAAAGACAATGTAGTTGTTTGTCGCATAAATTTATTTGCTATGGATCGTGTACAATATTGCCATTTTAATTGATGGGCACATTCAGCCAAGGTCATTGTTATGTAAGTTAATCACACGATTGTGTGTGGGAATTGGAATTATTAAAAAATGTGGCCTGATTTCTTTTTGCTGATTATTCGAAGTTCCCAATAATGAAATTACCTTTATTTGGAAGATTGATTGTGCTTTTTGCCAGAACTGCTAATTTAATACAAAAGGAAACAAGAAAACTTCTCAATTTGTAAGAATCCTATAAATTATCGGTTTGGCCATAGGGGGCCTTTCATTTGTACTGTTTCAAAGATATGCGTGATTGAGTGTAACTCCATGTATATACATTGATTATATGTATCATGACCTTAGGTAGCATCTTCAATAGATAATGAGTGTGCAGGAAGGAAGCGTAGAGATGATTGTTGAGATTATTGTGAAGGCATTTGATTATCATGCAACAGGCGAGTAGCAGCGCTGAATGAATCGATGCCATTTGCAGCTGATAAACCGTCATGCGTGACAGTAAGTAGTGACGCTTATGGAGTTACTCATAGAATGAATCTGATTACCTCAGTGGTGTTCATTCATTACACGCTTTGATGTCCTGGAGAAAAAGAGATACAAAGTCTCGATCATAGGTCTGATCGAACATAATAGCAGACGTATACATACTCAATAGTGAACATAGTACTCATGATGCCCCCCAGGGTTGTCCACATGGATGTAGTCGTAAGAAAATTACAGATCTTGATCTACAATTTTCGATTCTGTTTTTGTCAGGCTAGTACGCACCCCCCGGAGTCGAAGCTAATTTGTCCTTTCATCCTCTATGAATGTATTGTGAAAGTTCTCAGTTCAAATTAGCCAAGTCAGTGTCTCTAGTTATTCAGAGAAGCAATATTCTGCTGTACTTAGTGAAGCAGTATCCTGTAGTATTTATTTTTATGTTACTGTTTGTCCCTGACACACACAGATGTGGGTATCCACTCGTATAAAAATCAATATCTTCAATGAAGGTTGAATACTGTGGTTGATTTCATATTCCTGTGGTAAAAATTTTGTGATTTTAACATTTTTCAGTGTTTCTCAAGGGTTTCATTTTCGCAATCTAACAAGTCAAACATCCTATATATATATATATATATATAAATAAATGTATAGTAAATATTTTCTTATCTTTATGGAACTACTTTCTTATTTAGATAGCAGAATCTATTGCTCCTCCTATTTCTTATACAACTATAACATCTTAATTCAGTGCAAGTTTTTATTTTCATTTTGTAATGCAACTATATATGCAAAATGGAATGTTTAATTTGTTCAATTCGGTTCAAAAGAGTGATTGACAGAAATTGTGAAAGATGATTGAGACCACTCTGAGGTCATGCCTATAAAAAAATGAAAATTGTCTTTGTGCTTCAAGTGTTTCAACAGAATAAAATATTGTTTAATCCATCAGCTGTTGAATCACTCTTTTATCAAATATATATTATATATTGTCATAGAATGTATATTAACATGATTGTTGGTAACAGGTGAAATATTTTGCAGTTACATAGATATTTAAATATTTATTTTCAAATATTGTAAATGATCAGTGTAACACCTGGCTTTGGTTTGTCTGTTGAAACCTAGGAAGTGGGATCTTTTGTACTATTTAAGTGTCCAGGCAATCCTTAATTACAGGCTTGTTGTAACACCATGTCCCCTTAGGCAGTAAAATCCTCACTGCATTTTTTATCGGAACAATGTTGGGAAACCTTTCATCCAAATGATTCACCAGTGTGTTAAACCCACCATAACATGGCGTTGCCCATCGTTAAGTGTCTGTGGAAACTGCACCGTTTTTTACCATAGAATAGTTTCTTCCATCCTGTCACTGAATTGGCAAAAAATAAGTTCTTCATAATTGCTTAGTCATCCTACTTGTTGTCATATTAGATTGTAGCAGCTGGCACCGAGATCGTGTCAAAATGGCTGTCCCGCTGTTCATTAACAAGATTTAACAGCATGCAACAAATAAGGAAAGTTCCCACCTGGAAGGAAATTAATTTACCTTGTGTTTGTTATAATTGGACTTTGAGACAGCCTCGCTTTTTTCATGTCATAGTTACCAAGCATTGTCTTGTAATTCACTAATGAGAAAATGGAACTGCTGCTAATTCCCTAACGGGAAAATGGAAAACTGCTTTCTGTTTCATTTTTATGCCTGATTGTGGCAGAAATAGAGAGAAAACACAAATTGTATAGACTACCATTTCAGTATTATTGAATATGCAGGGGTAGTATCTTGTTCAGCTGGTGAAAATTTTTTTATGCTCATATCTATGAATTTTTAGTCTTTGCATATTTTGCAAGATTTGTAAATAATATATAGTGCAAATCTATATCTGTGTGACACTGGAAATTTTATCATAGGAGGTTATCATACCTTCTGTGTTTACAAAGTTTTTCTCTGATCAGTTTTTCAAGTGTGTTTACAGAACAAATGAAAAGATCCATCCAAAACCGTAATGATGATCCAGGTTACCTAAAAAAATTAATATATTTTGTTGTTTTGATGTTAATAGAACCTTTCAGACAATTTCATTAAAAGTAGTTCATAACTTTTTGCATTAAGTTTCCTGACAAACTATCCAATCTATGAACCAAGGGAAATCATTATACTTACAGGAGGCAGATGACTAAAAAAGTATTAGTATGAGACATGGAAAATTAAATTTCAAAGTGGATTAATCATCTGTCGCCTCTTTAGTATGTGTTAAGGGTCTATTCTGATATCTGATTGTCTATAAACTAAAGATAATTAACCCTGTTTTATAAAAGTATGTATATTCAGGCTGTTTTATTTATATATACTTGTTTATTACATAGGGGGAGCCCACCAAAACATTAAATAAAAAAAAGTTGGTCTAATTACAACGAGACATCCCCTCGCGTTGGTCTGATTCTTGGCCCTGTGCCAGAACCCATGCAATCAGACCAACAAGAGGGGGTTTGCATGCTTAAAATTTGGAGCTGGATGCACAATGGGATACTACGCTCTCATTGGTCTGCTTACAATTCTTTGCTCTGTGGTCCACCTGGTGGTATAACCCAGAGAATCTTCTTTTATAAAGCAGCCGTTAGGACTAGGGTGATGTGGGATGACTACGGTGTATAACTGCTGTGTGTGGAGCGTACAGTTCTACAGATAAGACAGGTGAAAAGCTGGCTTTAAACTCAGTCAAGCGTAATGATCTAACAGTTGTTAAACATCCAGTGAAATGACAGTTATTTTTTCTGCCATTGAAGATGTTCAGCTGTTCGCTCATTGATTCTGCGAGAAAAATGTGCCTTCAGCAATTGCTGACTCAGCGATCTTCATTATACTGGGTGTCAGCAGCTGGAGACACATTCATCTCAAAATACTTGACTCTGTGACCTGTAAGGATGTCAAAGCTAGGTGTAAAAAGTTGAGGAAAAATCTTTTTCTGAAAAGGACTTTGTTTTTTTTTTGGGAACAAAGTCAGATAAACCTGATTTCTCCTGATCTTTTTCTGAAATGTCAAATCTCTGTATCCAGTCTGCAGCATTAACATCTGTAACTATAGTGAAGAGTAATTAATAATTTAGTAATGATGATTTAAGTTTCCCCCTTCAATGATAAATGTGCCTCTGTTCATGTGTCCATCATTCTGTTCATCCATAATATAGGCTTGTGGATGCATGTCCAGCCAATTAAGTTTTCATCCAAAACCTTCCATCTGTCACACCTGTAGGGCTCACCTTCTAATAGGTGAAAAATCCTGTTGGTTTTTTAATCACAAGGTCAGAAGTCAAGGTCACAGGACCCACTTCTTGAAAAAGCATGTTGACACATTTTATGCCAAACTTTTCATGCAAAACCTTGCATCTTTCACATATGACTTACCTGCTATTTGGGGAAGAACCCTGTTGAATTTGAGGTCATGAGATCATGGTCACATTATACCCACTTCTTGGTAAAGTTTGTGGATGCATTTCAAGCCATAATGTTCATCCAAAACCTTTCACAAGTGGCCATTAATCAACTGAGGAAGAATCCTTTTAGTTTTGATGTCATATGGGTGAAGGTCAAAGTGACAGGTTTCACTTTTTTGCAAAAGCTTGTGGACTAATTTTAAGCCACATATTTTATGCCAAACATTCTATATTTTTCTCTTGTTATTCATGTACTATGAGTGGAAGATTAATGTTAGTTGTGAAGTAAAAAAGTCCCAAGGTCACAGTGGTTGGGATTTTCTACACTAACCATACTTACAGATTTAGCAAGTCTAATTATACCCCATGTGAGGGGATTCTCTACTGTGCAGCACCCTTGTTTAATTATATTATCAAAAATGTTTCTTTTTTATATTATTTATTAAGTTGAAATAATAACGTAGCTTTTGACCTAATTTTCAACTCCAAGAAAGGCAGCTAGATGCAACCAATGAGAAAAATAACAGTCTGATATAATTTGTAAACACCCAGTTCTAATAACTTTGAGTTTGCTTTATGTAACTAACTTGTAAGGTCACTCAAGAATCCCAGAGGGGGTTCTGGTAACAGGCTGGTCTTTCATGGTTCAAACTTTGCCGAGTAGCTAATCTTATTTGCCATTAGTTTCTCACGAGAGCTACGCCCACTCTTGTCACATGACGGTTCTAGTTCTGTGACGGAGATGCTTCAAGGCTTCGCTTTACATCAGAACGACCTTCGTCATGCCCTTCGTTAGTCGCCTTCTGATCAGTAATATTAGATTTAGTCTGGACAAACAAGATTTTGGCCGATGTCACAAACGTCAGTCTCAGCACGTCTGATGTACCGCTGTGGGGCTACATTCAGGGCCTACAAAGAGGCCTCGGAGTGTCAGGAAACACTCCCAGCAGATGCTCTAAGGTTATCATTGTAACAGAAGTACCCTGTTTTATTGACTGTTACATCTCGGGATGGGAGTATCAGTGCTGTTTTATGACGGCCACAGAGTGATGTCTTCAATGAACCACCTATTTCTCCTAGAGTTGATCTGTAATTCATCGGACTGAACTTTGGCCAGCATACTGATTGTTTCAGTGGAATAAGCACTATAGTACTGTGGGCTAGCATGACACCTCTGTTGAATGAAGATACATGCATGTAATGATCTAAATATTGAATGTTTATATTTAAATCCTGTAGGTTTAGATGATCTGTATTTTGGGTGAGAAATAAATAAATAATAAAGCAGTATTGAATGTTAAAATTGTACTCTTGATGAAAGAGCCGGTCTTTACCTGGCTTTCATTTCTTCATAATTTTAGAGGATGGTTTTGTATTCAACCACATACTGTATTCTATATAACTGTATTCAACTACATACTGTCATAATGACACGGCCAACGTTTCAGAATTATAATTGTTGCACTTGTGGAGAACAGGGTTATAAAAACACACTCAAACACTTGCACACACACACATGCAAAACATTACAGTAAGCCTATAGACTTTAGATTGCGGTATAGCTGTCATTTACATACAGCATGTCTAAGAACATCCTGGATGATCAGTTGGATGTTATATCATATATCAGGAAAATTGGTAGTTTATCCTTATGTATAAACAGAGTTAACTTCTGTTGAATGCTACAAGAAATATGTAAATTCATTCATATAAACCGGTGCCAAGAGAGATCATTACAGTGAACAGATCAATACGGCTCAAGGCAACATCTGTGTCAGACATTCAGGAACCATGTACCACAAATCTTATTACTGATCTGTTATGATGAGAAGCTTATAGCACCCTAAAAATAGCAGGAGTTCTGTCAATTAAATGTGCTGATGGGGTGCAGGATATAGGATTGTTCTTTGGCTCTAAAGTGAATTATTCACTTCCAGGCATGCTTAATAAACAACTGATGTAGTGTTTTCTTCTCAAAATATTATGGTTTCTGCCAATATTTTGTTTTAAACCTGTTTCCTGATTCTTGGACACAAGTTGGAAAAGGCTTGTATCTGCATGACAGGATCAGCGGCACAAAACATAAACAATGCGGGCACGCTACACGGTGGCTGTACCGCGCGACTTCACAAGATTTTCAAGCTCCCAACTGGAGTTTATTCTTTCAGGTATCTTCACTATTGTCTGTCAGTTGTCCCACACTCATAAGATCGGACCTCTTGTCATACAGTATTGTTATGGTAAACAGACAAAAGTTGGCTGTTTACTCACACACAGAACCATAATAACGTTTAAACAGGTGAATTTCTGCTATTTATTTAGTCTGTGCGCTGGAATATTTTTACTGAGAAACCTTTGTGTTCAGCCATTTATGAACTAAGAGCAGGAAATAAAACATTTTATTGCAAATGATTGTATACTAGTATCTTTAACTTGACTTAAATAACTTAAGGTTTCTTGGCTCTAGGGCAGTTTGAATACTAATAGAAGTACAGATATTTGCTCTGTTAAAAGTTCACTAGTAATATACCTTTCAAACATTCATGTGTCTTGCAACATGTGGATTTAGTCTGCAGTGATATTCCTGCAGCTTGTAACATCTAGATTTTAGTCTGTATGAGATGAAATAATGGCAGCTATGGGAAAGGATTTGAAATGCAGTTGCAAATTTCTGCATGAATCTGATCATCGGGGAACCTCATACTTATTGCAAGTCTGTAGAAGACAGGTGTCCATTATAGGGATATGTCTGTAAAAGAAGATCTAACAGTATATATGCTGAAATCAAAGGTTAATAATAACGTCATTCTTAATACTGACCAGTTATTTGAAAACACATTCTATATATGGACACTGTCACCAACATCATGTTTCATTATATGCAGAGTTAACCTCCAAAATAAAAAAAAAACATGATTTTTTACCTGTGGCTGTTTTCATGAAAATCCATCTATATATAGCATGTTGAATATATAAATGGTTGTTTCCCAGCACGGCACATATATAACTTGTATATATAGCATACACACCATACATAAACCGTTGATATATATGGAATGATGGAAAGAGAGACTGTTGAAAATGTTAACACATTATCAAACCTTGGCAAGGTCAGTCAGTTGTCATAAACAGTCAACAGGAATATGCACATGTATCTATCTACGGAGCATTGTATAAAGCAGGATCTGATAAACTGGATGTATGCAATCACCGAGCGATCACTCTGAGCCTCCCCCTGATGCCCAAATCTGATCATGCTATAATCGGGAAGTGGCTGTGGAGTGAACCACCTTGGGAATAAGACGAAGTCAGAAATTAATATTGATCAGGTGCAAATATGTGACCTATGTCTAATATTGTGCCTAAATTTCAGCTTTTGAAAATCAGCCATATTGGAGATGAAGCACAAAAAGAAAATGACAAAGGAGAGAAAAAAAAACTTTAAAAAAAAAACAATTTTTTTTTCTTTTTTCAAAATGATGGTTTTGCACTCAGTAGGTCCACCAACAAAAATTTCTTACCAAATATGGATATAGAAATTAACTCTTCTTCCTATGGAGGAGGTTTAAAAACAGAGGAGATAGTCAGCGGTATTGATAGTTAGAACTGGAAGCTGTCAGGTTACGGCTCTACGACGTCATTCCACGTCATTCCGGTGATGAATGTTTTGGCAGGTGCCCCTCCTCAGGGACTGATGGTTGTGGTAATATCTTATTTGTTCTTTGGAGCAAAACCAGGTCGAGGTGTTATCGGTTTCATGGTCCGATTCCTCAGGAGGATAGCGGGCTACTCAGTATGTCAGCTGTGAGATGGCAGATCCTCAGAATTCATCATGGCACTTGTTTATCACATTGCAGTTATTTAGTTTTAAATTAGATTTTAACCACAGCTTCTATAATGCACTGTCTGCATGCAGTATGAAAAGATACCACTGATTTGATGGAGATGATGATGGCATTGAACATTGATGATGAAGATGATGATGATGATCACCTTGATGATGATGATGATGATGATGAAGATGATGGTGATGATCACACTGAAGATGAAGCCCACTGTCCCAACTAAAAAGAAAATCACCAGGCCTTCTTGACATTTAAATCTTTCCATCAAAATTTCTTTAAATTGTATCAAATCAAACAGAGAAACATCCAAACAGACAGCAATATGAAAAACAGAAATGAACTCCATCATCCTCAACTTGATCTAAACCTACCTTGAAAAAGACATTTCCCTCTTCTTTATTAAACCTCAGTTATCCCTATACTATAATAGAGATTAATTAAAATCTCTATAAATAGTTTGCAATAACTTGTTTACAGGCAAACTAATTTAGAAAAACAAAGAGAATAGTCAGGATGTCATGATCACAAAAACTTTTGGCGGACAAAATAAAAATGGGAGAAGCGTAGGTAGTCAATCTGGGCATTTATGCATTCATTGGTTCACTGGTTTTTCGAGGCAGGGAGGCAGTATGGCTGTATGAATGGCTGGATACTAAATCAAAACAGGAATCAATAGGCTATGATGTTCATGTAATAGTTTAGAATATGGATGACTCCCACTGCTTGGGTTAAACTTACGGAGAGGAGAGCGGGGTTTCTATATTTGGAGAGTGTAAGTAGGAGTTACGATTCAAATTTTCACGGCTGCTTCTTGGAGAGATCAAGACGGAGTTTTGACTGCCATCAATACAACTTGTGGAGCATTATGATTCATGTTTTGCCTTCATTTAAGGTAATATGGAACATCTTCTCAGAGATTAATTTGGCATGAGTACTTGATTAGTTCATGTTTAATTAATCATGGAACGTCCATAAATATTGCTTTCCAGCGGAAGCATTTAGTCTGTTAATTCCATATCAACAACTGCGTGCAGTGTATTAATTAATTCAGTGAAGGTATTTTAATTTAGAAATTCTCAAAAAATCATCAAGGCTGTTGACATTAATTGTGTGGATATGCAGGCATCATTAATAGACATTTTAAATGATCTAGACAGGAGCAGATGAGTTGGACTTCATATGGGATTAATTTTGCTCAGGAAGAGTTTCTTAAATATTGAGACACACTTATCTTAAGGCTGTCTTTACACGAACACAGTTTTTCTGTGGTGCACTAGAGTAGCATTTGAATTGTGTTAGCTGGCACTCACTCTAACATTTTATCCATGTACCCTTTTCATTGAAGTGAGAACCCGCATGGAATTCCACGTAGACTTTTTGTGTATATAGCCATATTTCTGTGGAATGCATTCAACCCTTTGTCAGGTATTGGTGAGCACCCCCCCCCCCCCCCTCCCCCCCATGGACAGGCAGCCTGAGATTGCATGTTGAGATTAAGTTTTTGCTTAAAAAAAACAAATGGATGATTTATAAAAAAATATATTTTGCCACCTTGATACAAACATAAGATAAATTTACTCAAATGTTTAATATGTCAGTTAGAAAAATTTGATTTTTTAACTGTAGTGTGTCAACTATTGAAGAATTTATTAAGAAAAATTCTGAAAGAACATGTGGAATTGTAAAGAACATTCCTTTTATATATTATAATTTGATGCAGTGATAGAAAAAGCACAGATTTCATTTGTTATATGTGTATATACCGAGTGTTTCTGCATAGCAGAAGAAGCTTGAATAGATTTTTTTCAGGAAATTTGAGACTGTAGTAATTAAAAAATCTTTTGCGATATTAATTTTAATAACATATTTATAACATACTCCTATATATAGGAGTTGCATGATGGCAGGATATTAACGATGCCTTATGATAGCACAATTAACAACACATTTCTAACATCTGTGTACCTTAAAAGTATGACAAAATATCTGCAAAGAAGAAAAAGTACTAAGTCTAACTTTTCACAAATTGTACCACTATGCATATTTGGAAAAACAATCAAATGTGTTACAAAGAAAACACAAGAATGTAACACCCTCTAATTGAACAGAGGCGAGTCGTTATGAGGTTTCTGTAGTCATTTCAGCGGTAGATGATCGCTTCATTTTACCTCTGGTAGAAGAAATTTGCTGCATTGATGTTGTTACTGCTTAGTTCAAATCTAATCAGGGAGAGAGCTTTATGTATTTAGAAGTTGGAACGTCTCCGAGGTGCTCGTCTAGACGCACACTGGGGGAGAGCAAATTTGTATGGCATGTAGAATCGTGCTTTTACTGTCGCTGAATCTCTGTTGATGACAGGCCATCAAACTGATGCTGCATCGAGAAAAATTAAGAGGGATTTGAGTTTTGGCCATGAACGGTTGAGAAATTGTATTGCTCTTGCTGTGCGTGAGAAGGTTATAATGTGTATGACAGCTTATAAAAAGAGAAAAAGCAGAATTTTGGGTGAAAAAGTGTATCTGAGTAGGGAAGAGGCCAGGAATTAAGCACTTATTCTATTGGAGAGAAAACCGGTACTGAAGGGAGAAATACAGAATAGCCTGATCTTTTCATCCTATTACAGACAGGTAAGATTTTATTGCCATTATTACATCTTCTAAGGAAAATTATTTTTCACTTATGTTTACTTATTAGCAAGCCTTTGTATAGTGACGGACCTTTGCATTGATTCAGTTTAATCTATTAGATTTTTTTCATTATTTTATTCTTGATTCAATGATTACTTTTATTAGTATAGTCCATTTCACCACCTGCTGTCCACCTGTTTTTTTTTAGATGATTTACTTAAAAGTTTATATTTTCCAATATTTTCCAAGTAAACAACATATGGAAGTGACAACCTAATATGGCAGTTTAGAATCTTACAATAAATCCCCCGTTCATGTTTCACAACATTTTAGTTTCTTTATCATGATCTGGCAGAAATTGTGCGTCCCTCCATAAGTAGCCATCTTTGTTTTAGCTGGTTATATTTTTTAGAGTGTTTACATGAGATTATCCAATCAGCAGCTGTCATTTGAGGCTGTTTTTGCATGTGACCAATGACCTTGACTGCCATAAGTGGGTCTGATATGTTGTAAAATGTAGACTGATTTCTCATATTTTCAGAAAATTCTGTTACTCAAATATGGCATAAGGTTGGAATTTAGTTACCTAGTTGAAAATTAGGTTCTGTAATCCTCTCCTCTACACTATAATTGTTTCCCTTGAAATATACCTAATAAAAATTTTCATAGCAAAAAACAGGTGGACATGAGGGGATGAAATGGACTATAGTAAATTGTATTTAAATAAAATCAAATCTTTTACCACAATGGATAATATTAGTTATTTTTAGGAATTAAGGAACCATTTGCTTGCCATCTGTTTATTGCTGCCAGTTTTGTTTTCTATGCGAATGGAGCGATTTACTGGGGAGCATTGAAGTTAGCTCTTCAGCACATACACAATAGTTTTGATATTACAGCTTGCTCTGTCAAAGTTGACAGTTATGGGAAGGTTTTGATATGATACAAAAATAAAATAATTATCAAAATGAATCAATTTTTAAGGTTAAGAATTGATGACATTTTAATTGAGGGGTTGTAATTCAGTGCATCCATTATTCCATGCATTTTTGCACCCCTGCTTATTACAATTATCACTAAAAGTTTAAGAAAACTTAAAAATATTGCATTAGTTTAGGCTACAAAAGAAAGATTTTCTTTCCGCAGAAGCAAATATGAATTGACAACCAAAATGAATAGAAGTAAAATTGTTCATTACAGTTAATTTACTGGATTTTTAGCGATTATTTCTTGCAAAACTTTAATACTGAACATCAAAATGCAATATGTACCTGTCCACGCAGTATAACAGACTAATCTATCACCCAAATGATAGAGATCATATGGCAGCACCAACGGCTCAACGTTAATTTATGAATTTTCCACTTGAAATGTGTTCCACTTTAGATACAGAGTTAAGAAGTAAAATGTGAATACACTTATACCCTGTGTTTTACAATAGTGTGGTTCCACTGCTTCTAACAGATATATCGTTCTTTAAAAAACAAATCAAACCCAACTAGATATTTCTCTGCTTCTGCAAGAAGAGTTTTTGTATTTATTGACTCTGTCGGGACACAAAGATAATTTTTCAGGCCTTGGAGTAAAGGTTTTATGTAGAACCCACTTGGTTGCCCTACCACCAGTTCTGGAACATTTACTTGCTCTGCATGGGCAAATAGTTAACTGTTAATTTATGACACCAACATAGACCTTATACATAGACCAATGCTGATAAGGATGGTGCTGCCATCTGTGTGTAGCCCTCTTAACTACAATCAGAAATGCTGAGCTATGCTCTTCTCCTCTTGTTACAGGTACAGGAATGCATTGGGCCAAAAAAAAAAATAAATAAAAGGTATGGTTCTCAGGCACTGCCTACATTAATTTTAAACTACCACTTCAAAAATTTTGATTTTTTTAAAAATTCAATAGAAACTTACCAATTTTGAGCTCCAGCAGCTCAGACATTTCTTTCAAGAAGATAAAATCAAACAATTTTGATATGATTTCCTTTGTCATGTGGTGCTTTTGCTTGTTTAGCAAAATAAATATGGTATTATCATGCTTTTCCCTTATCATTTGACATTCTTATCAAAACGTACAAAAAAAAATGAAAAAACAAATGCCCTCCCCCATTGTTTTCTGAAAAAAAGCCCCAGAGTACCGAACCTTATTTTATTGGCCTCAGGTGAGAATGAAATCTCTGTTCCAGGAACCTGAAAGCAAATCAACAACTTAAACCCCACTATTCACCTGCCTTCACTTAAAGTCAGCTAATAAATCTTTAAAAAAAATATTTCTAATAAATCCTGAGAATGTTTACATTTTTTCTCGAAAGGAAATGTGAACTGTGAGAGAATGTTCGAGCAGGTTATACATTAGTAATACATGTATATGATAACTTCACATATAATAAATTCTAATCATGTTTAGAGATCTCATAACACTTTATTATATCCTTTTGGCAGGATGTTTAGAGTTACTCGTTATGTCATGGCATTGATGTGTCTCAGTCCTTCGTTTATTCTCAGAAAATTGATGGCAAGGCCAGATTTCATTAATAATTTACTGAAACTCAAAAATAAACCCATGATTTTATTACAATTCTCAGAAACCTCTTATTTTGTGTCATTACAATTATTAAGATACTTTTGGTCAATGAGTGCACAGGAAGTGAAGTCCAAAATGTCAGCTGAAGTTACATCGTTCAAAACCCCAAACGAAATTAATATAGTGTTTCATGTCTCATGTTCAGGTACTCAGTTACAGGTAACAAGAGATAGTGGAGTCTGGTCTCTTCCTGTTATTTTTGCTGATGCGGCTAATTTATGTCCCCTGTAGCTTCTTATTAGTTTTCACAGGTATTCTTTGGATGTTTGTGGTAATTGTATGATGTTAAAAATAACTTTAACATTGTCATTGTTTCTCAGGTTTAATTAGTTGTTGTGTTTCCTTATTAGAGGTATGTGTTAGTTATTGTATAAGTTATAGTTAAAGTTATAGTATAAGTTATTGTATAAGTTATAGTATAAGTTATAGTTTAAGTTATAGTATAAGTTATAGTGTAAGTTATAGTTTAAATTATAGTATAAGTTATTGTAAAAGTTATAGTATAAGTTATAGTATTAGTAATTGTATATGTTATTGTAAAAGTTATAGTTTAAGTTATTGTATAAGTTATTGTATAAGATATCTCCAGGATGAATATGTAATTTAATAAGTAGGTAATGGACTTTTTTATTCTTAATGGTGTAATATATATTTTCAGATAGAAAGAAAGAGTTACAGAGATACAGGCATATAAATTATAATGATAAATTATTTCTGAAATATGTAACTAATGAGTGAATGTGATCAATTTAATATAACATGTCTTATAACAGATTGTTGACTAGTAGGTTAAATGTTTTAAAAGATGGGTCTTTGACTTTCAAGATTGTAATTTTCTTTTTAATTACCTGTACCAGCAGGTATAATAGAGGTCAGTCTTGCCATTCTAAATTGATTGACATTTACAGGAGATGACAGATAAACTCACAGATGTTCACACACACAGAATCAAGCAAAAACAATAACTTTTGCTTCTCACAGCTTAACAAAAGCATGAATTGAATTCATATTTTCCTAGTATTTTATAATTTGTAAAGAATGGAGGGTCAAATGTGAGGGTCATTTATTGACTTTTAAAGTCAGGCATTCAACATAAAATCATTGAAAAAAAAAAATAAATATTGGTTTACCATTAACAGAACAAAAGTGGGCTTTGAACCACTTTGTTCAGCTGAAAAAAAAGTGAGATTGGTGCAGGTGTTGTTTTAGACCCCCCCCCCCCCACACTTGATCCCCTTATGGTGCACCTTTAATCAAGTACCTGCTCTTAGAGTATTTTAATACATATAATAACCAGCATTTGTGAATGTACCACTGTTGTCCAATGATGTCTCCTATCATTGTTATATGGTTTAAACAAATATATGGAACATGTCACCTGTTAGCTGTCAGTTGGACTGGTCCAATGATTTATATGCTCTGTATATCAGTGGATACAGCTAGCTCACAAGTCAGTTAATATATAACACAGCATTATTGTTTTTATTTCCCATTGAAGATCTGACAAAATGCTTTAAGCCTGGGAAAGTCAGGATCAAAGCAGCGTAGGTGTGAGACTTTACTTAATCTGAGGTGTAACAGTTTAGCGGTTCATTAGAAACAACAACTAGCCCTCACCTGGTGATCCCAGGTAGAAATGCTTAGCTCCGTCACTCAGGGGACATCAAAGCTTATCGTCACCTGCCTGGCTGAGCTAGGCGTTTATTGAACGGATCTCGTCAGTACCTGGTCAATGCATCGGTATTAAATTATTGGTTCCTGTGGAGTGGTTAGACACAAAAACGGTACAATTGATTTGAATATACACTGGATATATCTCAGTAACAGCTGGCCTTCTGCCTGGGTGAAACCATTCTTGTCCCCAGGGGTTTGCAGGATATGTATAAAATCATCGGAAAATATATTGTCTGTAAGTATAAATTTTACTTCTATATATTATATACATTTGTTCATGCATACCAGCACAGGGGGCATATAAGCTCAAGTTTGCATAGATATTATTAAATTAAGTGTCAATATATTTGTTTCTATAAGTATAATTAAATATAAGGGAAACTATGGTAGAAATTCATTATTGATTAGTTTTGATTTTGTTTGATCATTTTAATGTTTCTGAACATCTGTCAGACAGAGAGGTCACTGCATCAAGCTCACTGTGTATATGGCATAAAAAGCCACTCCATCAAGCTCGTTGCGTGTATGGTGTAAAAAGTGACTACCACAGCTCGCAAATCATTTCACCAGCGTTGTTTTGAATATGAGATATTTGCAGCTTCTGGCCTTGGGGACTATTTGATGTTAATGTTATATAGTGTTTGTATTATACCAGAATCTGTGCAGCTTTCGCAACAGCTGCCGGCATTTGAATGGTGTCAGTGATTAAACAAAGACAATCACCATTGGAATACTATGCCTCTATTGAAGTACTTTGGTAAAAGAAATAAACGGCCTTCTGTCAAATGTCGGAGTGGTCAGTCAGAGAACTTATGTTCCTGTTTATCATCAGTAGGTAAGTGTATATTGTATGAAAGAACTAGAAAGCCCTCACAGACAGCAGACCTCCGCCAACATCCTTGATCATCAAATCTGGAATGTTATCAGAATACTGATCAGTCTTTGGTGTGCGGTATTAATTAAGTGCAGGAAATATTGTCTCTAAGCTGAGAGAAACGTGTCATGTACCACTTCTTTGGTTGAATCACAGGTCACCTCTGCATGCCATAACCATTTAGAAATTTCCACTCAAGGCTTTCTTTAATACTGGTGAATGATATGGGCTGGGACAAGCCGATTGCCCATCCTTGCAGTGACAATGAATACCTCAAACAAAAACAAACGTATGGTGATCAGCATTACCTCCAAAATATTCTGATTTGTTACTTGGGTAATTATCATAAGGTAGGGTGAAACCCTATCTTTAAGTACTTAATTAAAGTCTGTTTTAATATTTTGAGTAGTTGCATTGTAACAAAAATATTCACCAACTGTAGCCAAGCAGTAGTTTGTTTTGAATCTGCATAATTACAATAACAAAGAAGCATTGAAGAAAACATAACCTCCTTGTATGAGGTAACCAGATGTCTGCAGAAGATGAAAATTTGCTAGAAGACAGATGTATCAACAAAGAAAAAAAAGTTAACTGTATCCAGGATTTGAGCAAACAAAAAGTTGATCCATGAACTTAATTGCTGCCAGACCTGTGGATCCTCCAATATTTTTGAAAACCACCAATATTTAAACCTTTAGAAGAGTATTTTAAACAGTTAGGAAGGCAGAAAGCTTAATTATGACAACAACATAAGCAATGGTGTATGCATGCAAGCTTCAGTGCAGCTTATTGTCAGTTGCTTGTATCAGCCAATCGAAATTAAGAATTTATGTTATTGGCCATTCATGTGAAGGGACGTTGCTGTTGAGGAAAATCATGCTTGTAGCACATAAGGCAAGGGGCCAATTATGTATAATACTTCCACATTACATAATTAATCAACATCAATGCCACACAGGTATATGATATACAGATATTTATTACAATCAAGGAAATGATATTGAGGTGATGATAAGGTATTGAATGACCTGATGTAATGATATGGTATAAAGAGAGAACACGGTATCATGATGTTATTAATCTGTGTGTTGATATTATTTATTGATTGTCATGACATCAATCTTAAGACAAGGATAGCCGGGTTATTTATAGATTTCCTGTGCACTTTTTATTACAATGTTGGCCCAGGTGATTCGAACCGTAGCAAATAACGTCTAACCGTGGTGAGGCCAGCTGACACAATCTTGAGCAATTACCAGGGGTATATTGAATAGGCACTGTAGGATCTCCATTATTTAGGTATGTTAATTCTGCAGTGTTTCTGAATTAAAAATTTCTGAACTTCACTGTAATTCAAATGTCAAATGTTCTTTATAATTGTTGGTATGTAGGTACAGATGCATGATGGTCCTTTAGGTCTTTTGTCATGGAGACTTGCTGTGTCGGTGCCTCCGATATATGCACATTTTTGGTCTTGAATTGTTGGAAATGATGCAGATTGTGTTATTAAGAGTGGTAATTTCCTTATTTCTGTATGATCCAGAGATATTATTATATGCAGGTTATTTATCGAAAATGGCTGTAGCATTACCATCTGTCAGATGTAGGATGATTTGACTGCTGATCAAATTCCACCCTTCAATGTTCTGACCAAGAATTTTTCAGCAGGCTTGTTATCTTGGCTTGGTCAGCAATACCTTTAATTTGGGTAAACTTTGATCATTCTGTTGATGTTATAAGAGCACGATTTCCTAAATAGAACTAGCTTCATAAGCTCAGTGGTACTACGTACTATATCACAGTGGAACCCCACAATTATATCTACCTTTTTAGGGACTGCCCAAAGTGGTCATTATTTAGGGATGGTAGTATTTGTGAAATTCTAAGTTACCTGGATCATATATTTAGGACTGAGAAAAGTAATAGTAATTGTTGGGTGGTCACATCTGTAGGGTGATGGCAAGGCAGGGTTCCACTATATTATTTTAGTATCATAATAACAACATGGAAGTATTTTATTTTTATGATTTACACCTGTTTCTCAGGAAAGCTTAACCAAAGTCTGTCTGTTTGTTCATTATTTGTATTAGCACTCGTACATGTTTATGATGACCACTGTTATATATGATAGGGTGTCCTCATACACACCATGTATGATGTTGATATTTTGAAAATTTGAAAAAGTACTGGTACTTGCACAAAGTGATCTGAGGCACCTATAATATTTCCAAGGCCACAAATTTTGAATAAAAATCAGCGTAATTAATCACACTGCAGGAAAAATCCCTAAAATTATACAGCGCATTAATTTAAGCACCCAGTAAAGGGTGACAAATGTATTGTGAGCAAATATTAAACAACATCATCCCAAAATTTTTTGTGTTTCTCCTTCATATTTCAATATTTTACATAAAAATTTTTTAATTGTACAAAATTATTTTTTAAGTGCTCAAGTAGGAAACGTGGAAGAGGAAAAACAATGTTACGATTTTGTCATGGGGATGTTTCATATATTAAAATATTAACATATTCATATTATTATAATTTATTAATATTGATATTTAATATTTAAATTTTATTTCATGCAACACAAAGAAGAAATAAAGTAGAGAAAAACAGTTTATTGGATACTGTGATTTGGATTATTAATTAGCCAGGTGTCAGTTCATGCTTGTATATAATTTCTGATTTTGATGTGGCTATACTAGCAACCTCTTTGTACTGATGGTGGACAGTGATGAGGTATCTGATTCTATCCCGCTATAATATGTCCTGTCAGGTCTTACATTATACAGCTCAACCTGACAGTGATGTATTGATCGTCTTATAAACACACAGGTCACAATGTCCACAACCGCTTCGCACTTAGTTGTGCGTATAGTTACAAACACTCCACAGTAAAAGCATCAGTCATGATTATAATTGAAGTTATCTCTTAATAACCTGTAAAATGATAGGATGTAGTTTAATAAATTAACAAAAATTATTTTTATAAGTTACTGGTATCTATTTGTAATTAGAAATTGTAAAATAAGAGCATATATTTTTACATATTTTATCAATAAAAGAAGCTTGTGCCCCCTCTCAATCTGCCCCTGTTGTGAATATCACAGTGGAGATATATTGAGATAAATCGTGAATATCACAAATTTGAAAACACATACACAGATACAGAGTCAATTATGACATATATTTGCATGGTTATATTTTAAATATATACCTTAATTTAATAATCCTCTGCAAATCTAATATTTTAATTAAATACCTGAATTAAATCATTTACTCTCAGTCATGATGTAACATGTTAGAATTTAATATTCACCTGTATTTGTATACATAATAAAGTTATTTCTTTATTATGTATTATTTATAAAAGCCAAATAAAATATGCCTAATACTACCAGGAAAATTGATAATTGTCCAATGGTTGTTTTTGATCTTTCAGTCATTGAATATTAATATAAAACCACTTCCTACGACAAGTATAGATATTTTTTCTAAGAATATCGAATTTGCATGTACAGCCGGTACATAAGATTTCTTTTCCCATGCAGTATCTATATGTGTCAGCATTTCAGTTATCAAATTGAAAATTCAGTAAAGAATTATAAACAGAGATATATATTTACAATTAATGGCTTGCAGTTGTCAGTTCATTTTACAAAACCTATTTTACAAAAAAAAGTCTCTGTCATAGCTCTTGTCATGTCAGAATTATTCGAGGAATGTATTATTTAAAGAATGCATCTATGGACAAAAGTGTGTGTGGTTTTGACAGGTTTTATTGTAGTTATTTGATGCATTCACATATCTAGCCTGTGTATAATGCTCAGTGTTCTTTGCGTTAGCGCCAACATGTTCATTCAAACCCATTATTGTAAGTTTATTACATCTAATTGTGTATCCCATGATATGACAATGAGAAATTGATTCTCGCCATATATATGTCACCATGTCTTCATCCATTTGACACTTAATTAGCTAAGCAACCAAACTCCATAATGAATGCTTCACAGAGTGTGTGTCAATATATTGATTTTCTTTGTGTTTTCATTGACATCTGAATTAGATATTTTATTTTCATTTGTTTTACCAAATTATATTTGTCATTATATTTAAAGGTGCCCATTCACCTGCCTTTTGAAAAAGAATTTATGTGATTTCTGGCTTCCTCAGATGTAAGGGCAATTCTGGTTATGAAAAGTTCTTATAACACCTCTGTGAGGGATGTGTGAACTTGTTTATATACAACATGTTTGTAAACACAGCAATGTTGACAAACGGGAAGAACATATAACCTAAGGTGGTAGGTTGCATAAATGCCGAGGTAGAAAGGTCATTTGTTGCAAACACCATTTGCAAAGCTCTGGCTTATCAGACTTGCCATGTTTTGCTTATTTTGGCAGGCCACATATTATAAACACAATATAAACAAAACAGGCAGCCTGTGTGCAGTGTTATCCATGTTTTCAGGCCTATTTTTATAAAAGCCCCAAGGGATTACCTTTACTTTAGTTCATAAAGGTCAGATAGGTGACTGGACTCCTTTAAGCCAGCTATTATTTAACTTTTCTATAGAATTTATGTGATTTCAGTTTTCACAATCTGACCATAATACAGGGTGTACCCATTCTGAGAATTATTTAATATGCACAAATTCTTGACAATTTGACTTGGAACAACCCAAGGGAACTTCAAACGAGTTAAAATTGTTGTTAATTGTCAGGTTCATTTATAATTCTCATGATATATATGATAATAGTCCATCCAGGATGCATTGTATAATAATTAATCAAATCTTTTTTTGATGCCATAAAGAAACGTTTGCTAAATATTTAAAGAATTTAATTTGTTGAATTCCAGTGGAGATTTTTGAGTCATTAAAGAGAATTTGTGATAAACATTTAAAGAATTTTAAGTTCAGTAGGTGAATTCCAATTTAGATTATAAAGTTCAACAAATCTGTGCTATATCCTCATTTTTGGAATCAAATGAAATCAAATTTCATGCATGTATCAACAAACACGGTATTAGATGTCAAAATTGAATGGCACATTTTATCTCTGGTTATGATGTAAGCACAAGAACAGACCATGTAGCCACTCTGTATTCTGTGCATCCATACAAAAAGCTCACCTACTGTCCAATTGAGGTTTTCAACAGAGGTAACGTGATATGACTTAAGTAGTAACCTGATTATCTTGCACCAGAATGAGGCTACCGTTATAGCTGGAGGCAAAGCACTGGAGTTGAAAAAATCATATGTCAATCAAACCAGAACCTGTGTTTTCAATTTCATTGTTGGTGATGTATAGGTTACGCAAATGAAGGGAGCTGGCTAATCAAAAGCAACGGTACTTCTGTGAATGCGAAACTAAACAAAATATTACCAAATGTACTAATTGCAAGCAGGTGCGAGTGTTCCATAGAATGGGATGGTTTTAAGCAGGAAACGAAAGTGGATGGTCTGATCAGGCCCTAATACCAAATAAGCTGCCCTTTTTAAGACTACCTTCCCTTTCATTGAAGACAGTTTCTTGTATGCATAGGGTCTTATGAAGCTTGCTTATTGCCAAAGGTCAAATAGAGATGCAGTCTTGATTTTTTGCCCAGGGTCTTTCAGCAGAGTGGGAGGGATTGGAGAGAAGTCTTTGAGGA
Source organism: Sipunculus nudus (assembly GCA_026874595.1). Taxonomy (NCBI): domain Eukaryota; kingdom Metazoa; phylum Annelida; class Sipuncula; order Golfingiida; family Sipunculidae; genus Sipunculus; species Sipunculus nudus. Next base: position 32,952,893 of record CM049320.1, read on the forward strand.
GAGAGAATTTGGTTAGTGAGTAAATTAGATGTTCATCCTGCATTTAGAGTCAGGTATTTCATGTAAGTTGTGCTACTCCTACAAGACTTCAGTGAGACTTCCCAGTGTGCTTCATTTTGGAGCTTGTGTCCAGATTGGTCTGAAAGCAGGATAAGACCTCAGAGTCGACAATGTAAAAGAGTTAATAATTGGGATATTTGATTAATTATCTTGAGATAACATCACCTGGAAGTTACCTTGATTTTTCATGATATTTGTGAAATATGAACCATATTACCCTTTTGGAATTTACCTGAGTGTATCATAAAATATGGAAAATATTGTCTTCAAAATGTAAGCTGGATGTAATGTTGATATTTATGCTGGGGCTGGTATTTTGTTCGGCATAATAAGACTTAGAGGTTTCCTTAATTTTTCTTGAGGTTTTATGAAATAATGTTTAACCTGGATTTACCAAAGTCAAAGGGACTTTCAATAAAGCTTTGACTTATCCAAGGAAGACACAAGTGGGCTTTATATGGTAATAATTTAACTTAAAACTAGGAGCATAAAACTTCAAGTGGGTTATTTGATTTAAGTGAGTTCAGCATAACAATGTTTGACTGTATTTACAGTATAATGTTTTCTGCATTTTAATTAAGGATTTTCCTTGTTTTTAAGGTCAGTTTAGCATTACATTGAGCAAGATCATTACATATTAATAATAAAATGATCAATCATTCATTGGTCATATAGCAGTGCTTGTATGATTTAATTACGTCAAATCATGTGAAATTTTGCCTAAGGAAAATAATAGAAAAAAAAAATACTTTATTTTTCAGTATCTGGTTGTTTCAGTTAGGTTTAATGCGGAACACTTGATCAGTAATTGTTTATTTATGTTAACTGGTTTCACATAAAATAACATGTAAATATGTTGTTTGAAAAGTATATTTTGTAAAAAAAATTAGATTTTGAATTAATAGATTTTATTTTAATTGTATTGTTTCATTTAATTTGCAGAAGAAAATCACAGGGGAATTAATTAAAGCATACACAGTCTTATTTATTACAAATAAAATCATTATTAATTTAATGCTTAATAATTGCTTATCAACATCAGCCAGGCTCATGAAATGAATTCAGGAAACTTTTTTTTTTTTAATAAAAAGCTCCAACTTTTAACTAAACACAGATGAATAGCAAATATAGATGGCTATTAAAACGTACTTAAGCTGTCATCAACAGCAATAAAATCCTCACCATAGTTATATGTTACAACTTAAAACATTTAATCTGTCAAAAATTGACACTAGATGGCAGTGGTTAGCATTTGAGGTTATACTGTAAAAAGTAGCTAAGTACTAAGATCTTGAAGTGCCCTGTATATGAACAAACATTCATGAATACACCCTTTATTGCAGATGACATATGTGACTCTGACCTTGAAGATTATGCCCACCATCCAAGTCTGAACACAGGAGCCAAGAGCCGGCGCCCTCTGGTGTGTGGAACTGACAACATGTTTCACCTACACCTGAAGAAGAAAAAGAAATCCAGCCCAGCCACTGTCCAGCCGGAGAGCTGCTTCGGCTGTGGCTTCTCCATCAGCCATGACAGAGTCAGAGTGAAGGGCATGATGTACCACACGGCCTGCTTCAAATGTGTCAGGTCAGTCCAGTGTTCTGTTCTTGTTGTTTAGGGCGATCGCTACAACATATCACAATACGATACACCATGTAATGATATGAGACATGTAGTGATACAAGACATGGTTATGAGCTTCTGTGGCTCAGGGGTAGAGTGCAGGAATCCAAGCCGGGAGATCGTGAGTTCGAATCTCAGCCGAGGTGGTGAGATTTTTCACGGTCGGCCCCCACCCAGGGTGAGCACTCTGCAGGCTTAATGGGAAGGTCGTGCCCAACGGCCGTGTTTCACTCACAAACGAGTGCGCCTTTCGGGGGTCCTCGGTGGTATGATTACCAACCCATACCACCTGGTTAACGCCAGGATATAAAATGAGAGGAAGCGTGTGATACTGCCCTGTCACGTAGTCTGAAACCGGCATGGAAATCTGCAGATGTACATATACTTAGTTAAGCTAGCATTTAAAAAAAAAAAATGGAGGCGGTTACCTCCAACAAAATAATTAAAAAAAAAAAAAGACATGGTTATGATGAGATATCATTACAGGATATGATACATCCACTCACAATACAATTCTTCATCTCATATTAAATAAGTGGCTGTATTTCTAAATCAGCTGTATACATGCATACAAGATCTGTCAGAGACCTTTATTTGCAGATCTAAAACTATAAATTTATTAATATAGGTGATACCCGGTGATATTTGACGTCGTCTCATCATAAATCTGTGCACTGGTATATTGTTATAGCCCAACTATTGTAACTTCTGCTCTTGTGGCAAATCAGTTGATCTCCCTGGTGTTAACCTGGCTATCTATGGCCTCAATATAGAATCAGCTTCAGACACATTCCGTGGTATGATCTGATAAATCCAGGCTGTCCAGACTCTAATTTCCTACTTTTTCCTACCGTTTTTTGTTTCAGTCCTATATTAATTACCTTTTATAAAAATGTTCTTTCCTACTCAAAACAAGTAAACCATTATGGGCTGTTTGTATACCCTGTATATAATATTACTCACAAAACTAGAAAAGCAGTCAGAGAGCGCAGATCTCTGTCAGGGCAGCTCATTATGGCATTATCAAAAATGCAAGATTTTTCCTTAAAAAAAAATCCTGCAGAAGCGGATCCAGGGGGGGGGGGGATTCCAGGGGGTCCGGACCTCTCCTTTTTCATAAGAAACAACTTTTTTTAAGGGCTCCAGACAAAATTTTGCGGCTTGAACCCCCCCCCCCCCCCTTTTCCAGACCTGGGGACCTTTTTTTTAGGGTTTTCATTAGTCCTCCTGGGTTGGACCCCCCCCCCCCCCCCTTTTCCTAAATCCTGAATCCGTCCCTGTCCTGGATCCAGATGGTGATCTGGATCAGCCCCCAAATTTTATCAATAGTTTCTTGTATCATTGCTGAGCTATCCTGAAATTTCTTTAAAATCTGTTAATAACTTTCTGAATAATGTTGCTCAGAGACAGACAAACCAACGCTGGCAAAACCATAACCTCCGCCCCTTGGTGGAGGTTAAAAAGAGCATAAAGAGATTCTCTCATGTATCTTATCTACATCCACCTATTTTATCAAAAGAAATTTCAATCTGCATGAATAAGCGTAAATAAATAATGTAACATGTGCCTTCAATCCTACTTTTGTCCTATTGTTTTCCTCTACTTTCCTACTTTCATCCCGTACTTTTGTAAGGATGTGCTGGGCAGCCTTCAGCACCAGTGCAACATACTGGAGTTAACCAGTAGTAATTATACTCTGTACAAATATCAATGCATGTGTTATGTGTGTATGTGTGCGACTGATGTCGTTTATGTTTGTGATGAAGGAGTTGTTTCTATTAGCATTTGAAAGTGTGTAGAGCCAGTAGTTTATTGTAGTATGTGCATATTGTATAAACATTCATTGATTTTTGTATGCATTAATAATTGACAGATTATATATTATATATATGTGTGTGTGTGAATATATATATATATATATATATATATATATATATATATATATATATATATATATATATATATATATACATTTTAACATAAAACTGCATGTTACCAAGGGGACCCATGTCTTCACTTACTGCTGCTATCAAGGTAAGTCATCATACAGTAGTGTAGCCATGGCAACTGGAAGAGTAAGGTGAGTTTTTTTTTTATTTTAACAGGCATAGTAACTACAAAACAAAGTTAAGAACATATCTTTCATCAAAGACTGTCAAAGAATGCGAAAGACTGACCTTAATAAAAGTTTCCAAGTTAAAACACTACACGTCAGCTGGGGACTATTATAACCCTCAGCCTAGTTCTCAGGGGCGTATATATGTGTCATTATTCACTGTTGAAAAGGAAAAGGAGGGGGGGGGGGGTGGGGGGTGATTAGCTTTCTTCATGTATTGCCATGAGACACATCACAGTGTACACTGCTCTCCACAGGTGGCACCATACACATGCTACAGATTTTAGTCAATAGATTTGACAACAGATGGCACTACAAACTACACACTCGTCCTTTGTTGGTATTGGCTCTGTTTCTGTGCAACACTTTCTCAGAATAGCAAAGTTTAATTTAGGATTTGGTCATCATTGCAACAGAAAGTGTATATTTTTAAGATATGAAATAACTGAAGGAGAATTGATTATTTTGTTTACATATTTAATTCATGTCTTCAGCATAAAATGAATGATGCCTTTTCACAGGCACGTCAAAATGCCTGACATCCCCGATCAGATCAGCAAACCTGGGTAATTAATGTGGTTGCCTTATTATTAGCTAGGGTTTTATTTCACAAAAGTGAAATAATTACTGTATGAAACATTTTGGAATAAAATGCACCACCAACTAAGATGAACAAGATGGGATGATGCACCCGCACAAATGGATTATTTATTACACCTCTGGAAACAGCCAAATCATCAACATAATCTCTGCATGGTATCAAAATTAGCCCGCACATACCAGCATTAATTATTGTAAAACATGCGGTAATCACAGGGGATATATTAAATGTGACATAGATCATAATTTAATGACTGAGCCAGAAATGAGTGAGGTATTGTTAGATTTATTCTAAATTTAAACTAAATACAAATACTGCTGTACTTAAATTTTTAGGTTCTAGTGTAATCTTGAAAATGAAACCCAAGTGAAACATTCAAAAAGAAGAAAATTTCAGCCTTTTATGACTGATATTATGTGGAGTTGTCATAATTCTGTCACTCATCCAAAAAATTTATTAACCATACTATTCATATAAATTATAATAATGTGATATATATATAGGAATTGTTTAAAAAATTTTGCACTGGATATAAGGAACAATCTGCAAACAGATTTGTGGATGGATAAACATTTCCTGGCATGCCATTCAGGTGTTCTCCAGAGCCTGGAATTCTGGGAAATTAGGATAGGCGTGTGACCTATAGGCACCTGGTGTTAAAGTGATCACTAACGAGGTATTCCCCTTGGGAGCACCTGAGTACTGTCCATAATGACCCTACCACAACATATACAAACAGGTAATGTCAAGTTCAACGTGACCCCAACACAAACAAACTTGACATGCTCCCTTAGGGCTTCAGCTGAACTGCCAAGCCGCTGACAGTAAATGGTCTTTTACCTGCTCTACATTAGACATATGTCCGGCATGTTGTATTCACTGGAAAGATAGTAATATGCAGTGATGTAGTCGAGTCTGCACCATCCGAGTCAGAGCGGAAGTCTGAGTTCAAGCTGCTTGAGTTTGAGTGCAAGTCAGAGTCACTGAGAATCGAGTCCAATCTACCTTCTATGAGTCTGCGTCATTTTAAATCTGAGTCCAAGTCCAATATAAATTTCCTTAAAAATTAATAAATTTTTTATAACTTTAATATGGAAATTCGAGATAACCATGTGAATTTTTTTATGTCTGTCATATCATGAGAGTATTATGGTATACCCACCTTCCATCCTGATAGGTCTGTTAACTATGTGTCGCCGCAATAACTTAACGGGGCTTTGATGGGTTTTCTCGAAACTCACCATAACTACTTACCAACTGATTATCTTGCCTGAGTTTAATATGGGCAACATCCACGCATATTTTAAAGGTCATGGGTCACTGGGCTACTTTGTGGTGTCGCTGCGATAACTTATGAAGGATTTTGATAAAACTCATCTGATATGTTCAAGGGGCCCAATCACCTATCTGACCTTAATTAACTAAAGGTAAACCCTTGAGCTTTTATAAAAATAGGCCAGAAAACACGGATATCACCACACACAGGCTGCTTGTTTTGTTTAAATCATCATGTTTATAATATGTTGGTACCAGCCAAAATAATCAAAACAAATTCAACAAGGGCATCTGGCAGCAAGTCAGATTAGCCAGATCTTTGCAAATGGCGTTTTGCAACAAGTGAACTTTCTACCTCCATCTATTTACAACCTACCACCTCAGGTCACATGTTTTTTCTGTTTGTCAACATTGCTGTGTTTACAAACGTGTTGTTGATAAACAAGCTCATACATCCTTCACAGAGGGGTTATAAGAATTTTTCATAATGAGGATTACCCTTCAGGGTTGGGGCCAGGTACTTGTACCTGTACCTGTACCTAGGTACACATTTTAGAATACCTGTACCTGTACCTGTACCTGCCAGTCATGAGTAGGAAGTACCTTGTACCTGTACCTGTACCTGGAACTAAAGTACCTGTACCTGGTACAAGGTACTCCAGGTATATTTTCATTTTTTAAAGTTTTTTACTCTTTTAGTATTAAAAATGGTTAACTGTAGTGTAAAATAATCAGTAAGCCATCAGTGTGATAAACTGCTCATGAATTGTTATCAAACCTTCAGAATGGTCACATGTGTGAAATAAACTGTAACCACTAATTGAACAAATCACCCGAGGTGGTACCCACAACTAGTTTGGTCATAGGGGATATAAAAATTAATTGAACAGAGCTTTATAGCTGTTAATTTGAGTGATATTTAAGGTATGAAATCTGGCACATGTTTATTCTCTCACTTGAACACAGTTCAGTGTCAGCGCAAACAACTAAGTTCTGTAAAGTAGGAATGTATGGTGCCATACAGATAATAAGTTCTAATTAAATATATTTTAGCAAATGTTTCAATATTGTTTGACAGAAAAAAAACATGTCAACTTGCATATATATGTCAATTTATGCCGCTTTTATTATCTTTCAAAACGTCTTTGAAGTGATCCTAAAATAAATGAACCTGTACCTGTACCTGTACCTAGGTACTTTCTAATTTACCTGTACCTGTACCTAGGTACTCTGTGAAAATCAAGTACCTGTACCTGTACCTGTACCTGGCAAATTCACAAGTACCTGTACCTGTACCTAGGTACTTTTACTTGTACCTGGCCCCAACCCTGTTACCCTTAGATTATTAATATAGCAAATCACATAAATTCTTTTTCAAAAGGTAGGTGGATGGGCAGCTTTAAGTTTAAAGTATGACGCTCATAAGAGTTCATACCTTCTTTTTCAAAAGGAAGGTGGATGGGCAGCTTTAAGTTTAAAGTATGACGCTCATAAGAGTTCATATCTGGATTTACTAAGACAAAACATAATACTGGATCAATCTCTTTATCTTGATCCACACCAAGAGAACTTAATGTCCCACTCCTACAATTAGTTTATTGAAAACAGGTGCTGTAGTTTTGTGTAATCCTTCTAGAATTGCCCTGATTAGAATGCATGCCTAAACAAAAGCAAAAGAACGCTATCCTATCCTTTATCTAGATTGGCGCAAGTTTATTGAAAATAGGTGCCATAGTTTTGTGTCAACCTCCTCCAAGACAAACAAACACACTCCACAGGCGAAACATAACCTTGGCAAAGGTAAACTTAATCTGCATCTGGCTGAATTTAAAATGATACAAATAATTGATTATTCTGCCCTGTAAATAAGTAAAACTTGCTGTCTTTTGTAGCAGATTTTAAAATAATGTTGGAATATGTTTAAATATAAGAATAAAATTATATCATACCCATGATCATGATGCTGTCATGGGTGTAGAGAAGACAATTTTTAACCGGAACGTGATTTGCTGATAGTAGCAACTCTCACTTACCCAGAGAGGTTAGTCACTTAAGAAGAGGTTTGACAGATTACCCGGGAAGCAGATGGAAGAAATGTAATTACCCGATGTCCTTGACGGTTTTCCTGTGAAACAAACCATCTGCCTGACATTGACAAATCTGTTTCTAGTGGTGTTGACACTTACTTGTATTGGGGAAATAAAAAGTGAATAAAAGATGCAAGTACAAAAGATAAAATCAGACATAAATCACTTATATCACGCAAACAAAGGAAAATGAAAACGGAAAATGATATGAATCAGACGTGAATGAATGAGACATAAATGAACCAGACAGCTCTGAATTCATTTAATTTTTTTTTTTAATTTAGTTATATATACACCAAATAGAATAAGAAAGTAGAGAGCAGTCAGAAAGCATATCCATCCATCGAATGATAGGTTAAATTAACATAGAGCTGCAGCTGGAGTACCCAAAATTTATTAACTAGCTGTTCCTGTTCTCAGTTGCTTTTTGCGCTAGCAAGGGTTTCATATTAGCACATTCCTCAAACAGATGTCAGCTGCAGTTTCAATTCCTTAGCTGTGAGACAGATGTACAGAAGATATATAACTTAATTTCTATATCTTCAATTTGTCATATCATAAATTTGTCTTCAAACACACGCTGTAGTTTTATTTTAACACAATGTGACCTTTTCAATATAAAAAGGACAATGTCATTGGGAACAGAATAGATTTAAGAAAAGAAGTAGAAACATGGAGACATTCATTTCCATGCATTAATGGAAAACATGCTCGTCAAGTCTGCAAACGAAATTCTGTATACATAAACTGTTCCTCCTGTGATAGTGAGGCCATTCTGTATTCTGACGACAGGACCCTTATTTTCACAAATCATGGAGAACCTACTGATGAAGATGCTATCTACAGGATGGAGATAAAGAAGAACAGATCGAGTCAGTCATAGACTCAAAAACAATACAAGATAGATAGGGCTGACAAATGAAAGGCTAAAACATGGAAGGAATTGGTAATAAATGAGAGAATAAAAAGATATTGAGGATGTAATAAAAAGCAGAGGAAAGAAGTGAGAAATGGGAGTGACATAGAAAGGTTTTTGACCAGTAAATTAAGAGGGAAATTACTAGGTTTCTTGCTGGACACTATTAGATTTGGAACGCTAGCAGGCCTGTTGTATTAGATTATGTATGGGGGTGTATTGCGGCTTCAGGTGCACTCCATAACAAATTGGATGTCTCCAAGTTTTCATGTCTTGCATTACGATTATTGCTTGTGGAGCCAAGAGATGGAACCAGTAGGTAGTCACTCCAAGGCCTTCTGGAAGAAGCTGGATAAAGAAAGATACACTGGTTCTCAGCATTATTATACTGAGTCAGCTTTTAGCCAGGCATTGCAAATTGCAAAACTTGGTAATTTATTAATTATGATTCAAACCTGTTATCTATAATACAGTGGTAGGCTCAATATAAGACTGCACCCATTGAAGTAGATGGTTGGGGTATGATCTTTTGTGATGAAAGATCAAGCCAGTCTATGAATCGTTACAAGGTCAACTCCCACAACTATAAAAAAAATAAGATAGTTAACTAGTTTGGTTTGCTCAGAGATCAGAAGATCTGAAAATCATTGCTTGCGGACTTCTTTACTAGTGTTAAACACTTTGGGTTTTAAAGAAAACAGTCATATCATTGCTGCAATATATATGGTTCATATATTTGCATCATAATTTAAATTTAATACTTGATTGCCTTAAAATACACCTCTTATACTGCTGAATTCCACCACCAGATGTCATGGTAAGGCAGATGTCATGGTATGAAAAATAATCCTGGTAAAACCCCATATTAAATCAACTTCTCCTTTGCTAAAAGGGGAATGTCCCTACAAAAGTTTATTACAATACATCCCGAACTTTTTATATTTTTCCTATATTGACAAATGTATAGACAAACTGACAGTCACTGGTGAAAATACACTCTCTAACCTGCTTCCTTGATGACTGTTGTGGCATACTGCAGAAAGAGAAAGTCGACATGCCTGGACAGACCTTGTGGTGGGGATGTGGTTCACCACTTAATTCTCCCAGCGAAAGTCCCTGTCATAGCTCAGGTCAACAATTTTAATAACAGGAGACTGCACTGATAATTCAAGGGGGATACATCGCTCAGGTCAACTGCTTAAAATAGGCTTATTCTGTTATCTGATTCTGTTTACCAAAGATAATCCTTCTAACCTTTTATAAAAGTGTGCCAAGAAATTCTAATACCCCCCCCCCCCCCCCCCCCCGACCTGCCCACCAAAATAATCCAAACACAGAGGAACCAGAGTTTTGCAGATGGTATTTTACAAATGTAGTGACTTTTCAGCTTCTCCAAGTATGCAACCAACCACCTTCAGTTACATGTTTGTTTTCTGTTTTTTATCAACATCCGAATGTTTACCAGGTTTTCTCACAGCTAGATAAACGAGCTCATACATGTGTCCCAGAGGCATTATAAAGAAACTTCATAGCAGGAATTACATACAATTAATTATTATGTACACAGGGTAAGGAAAAACTCTCAAATTCTACAGATAAGCGGGTGAATAGCTGGCTTCAATATAAAGGAGACTGCACTGATAATTCACGATAACACACAGAAGGATCCTGTGTGTTTGTTTGACACTTGATCATGGTTTAGTCACACTCCGTGCCCTCAGCTGAGTGGTTTACTCTGAGGTAATCCAGGATGTATTCACCGGTTGTTATGATGTGGTTAGTTTATTCTGATGATTTGCTTAAGCGATGATAACATATCGAATTAGGGGAGGATGGTGAGATCAGAAGAATGTTACCAGATAGAAGACAGAAGGAAATATGATAAGGGAAATGGGGGCAAAACAAGAAAATGAAAATAGATAAAACAAAGAAAGGATAAGAAGTGGAATTAAAAGAAGAGAATATAAAATTAAATGGAAGAGAAGGGAAGAGCCAGAAAGGAAACTGGGGAAAGATGTGGGAAAGAAGAAGAGGAAAAGAGTTAAAGGATTAAGAAATGGGAAATGATAGGGATGAAATGGTGATAAAGTGAAGAAGGGAAAAGTGTATAAGGACACACATACAAGAGAAAAAGGGAAATGATATATAGAGACCAGAATGGATAATAATGGGTAAAAGGAAGAAATAAGGGAAAACAGGAAAAAGCAAGGCAAAGAAAAGGAATTTTATAAAAAAAAAGGTAAAGAAATTAAACAGAATAAAAAGGGAAACAAAAAGGATCAGAAAAGGAAAGGAGATAAGCAGAAAGAAAAAGAAAAAAAAAAACAAGAATATTTAGGAGTTTAGGGAAGGAAAAGAAGAAAATCAAAAGAAAATATAAAGAAGGGAATCAGGAAAAGGGAAATAAAGGGGGAAAAAGAGAAAAGAATTGGAAAAAAGAAACTTTAACAGCAGAAAGGGTCAGATAAAGATCAAAATGTTTGTTTCCTTAAGTTTGATGAAATAGAAGCATAATTAGGTTACATGCAGAGACCAAAGAAAAATAGACAGCCAAACATGAAAGGAAGCCATTGAACCTGTGAAATCCAATCATCCAGTGAACACCGAGAAGAAATGTATGGAGAAAGTAAACGATACTGACAGGGCAGTTGGTGGCTGCTGATTGGAAGGTGTGTTAAAAGCTCCAGGAACGTAGAAATAAGGTTTAGTAATTCTGCAGTTAGCAGGAGGTGTTTTTATTGTAGCAAGTGATGCAGGTTGGGGGCTACAAACTCACTGACAGCACAGGCTGCTCCCCGTGGAGGATCAGTAAAGATGAGCTGAAGTGAACAGCGTGTACATGCTGCTTACAGCCTAAACAAGCTGCTGCTTCATGCAGTGCTGGAGCCACCCTGACAGTTGCTTGATAGAGCACTGAAGATAAAGGAGGTCTGCTCATATCAACCGGTGGCATCTGGCAAATTTACACCAGCCTTCATCAGCCGAGGTGTGAGCTGGAATGTTATATACTGGTCTGCTTATTACCCTGTTTGAGATGTATTAATACCCCGGTAGCATCATAAATAACTTTCTGTTATCATAAAACATAGCCCACCCACTAGACATTTCATAAAAGTATAACACCATGGAGTTATTCATGTGGCAGGTAAATAAATAGACCAGTCTTAAACATAAAGCATCTGCTGATATAGGTGGTTGTGGATTTCAGCCCTTTCACATGGCATATGCAAAGCAGTTTCTAATGAGTTTGAATGCGAATTGAAAATTCACACAGCAAAGGAAAATGTTTTTAAAGCGTTTTGACCAAAACATTTTGGATCAAGCTCAGGAGGTGTTTTCAAATGGTTTTGAATGAGAACTGTTTATTTTCTGCTTTGCAAAGTATCATGCAAATGCTCAATTTGCATTCAGAACGGTTTAGACCTAGTTTAGACCTTGTTATGACCAAGCAGAACTTGGTCACAGCTTAGACGTGAATGCTTGTGTCAGCATGTTGTTACATTAATTTTTCCTTATGTGAAATGTTCACATCATGCATTGGTGCCAGATGCCCATGAACGCAGAACATATGGGTTCAAACCGATTTGGTCAAACCAATTTGTCCAAAGCATTTTGAAAATGTTTTTGTGTGTGAAAGGGATATTAGGGCTGTAACAGTTAATTGGGGTAACAATGCATTGTGTCAGATACAAAGTTAAATACTCTGTTGATGTCATCAGATGCACCTCTATTGATACACTGACAATCTTTGGTCATCAAATGAAAAGGGATGTCCAACCTTTAAAACTAGTCTCTCACGGCCATGTCAGGCATATTCACTCTCAAATGAACCTTTTTAGTTTTATATGAGTAGCAATGCAACTAAATGGTTTCAAAATCAATTTTATTTATGATTAATAATTATATTTTATGAGAGCTTATTTATGTTTTTATGTACAAGGGAAAATTTACTTCAGATTAGAATCTAATCTAGCTAGAATGGAATAAGGCTTTTTAGGACCATGTCCAAATATTAAAATTATTTAAGGATGCAGAAAATCATAAAACAACAATTAAGGTAGTATTGCAAAGTTTAAACAAATATGTTTTCTTTGCGGGACATGTTAATTCATGAAGCATTCAAGTCAATTCCAAGAAGCTTATCTTAAGTTCATAGATTTCATTTATCAGAATAGGCCACTTTTTGTTCATTTCCAAGTCTGCCTCTTACACTACATCAATAAGCTCCATGTACTATTAGGTTAAATTTATATTCCTTGCTAAAGCAAATAACTTCTGAAATATCTGCATCAAATTCATGTCCACAGGTTTATAGGACTCCCACAATTTCAGTTGGTCATGCAGTACAGACTCCAGTGTTTACTTCCAAATTTAGTATATTGCTCAGAAATACCAGTGTTCATATTCACATTTAGGGAATTTCTCATTTATCCTTACCTCAGAGTAAGCAAATGCCCACTTTCAGCATGAATCAAGCCATATTATCTGATTAAAACCTTGATCAAAGCATCACCATAGACACACAGAGAGACAACAATCTGAGAGAGTCATTAAATTAAGCAGATTGGACTAATGGCCCTATGATAGGGGACTGTCAGTCCCAGTTGAATAATCATGTTAAAGTGATAGCAGCTGTATAAACCACAAAGGGACAGAACACCACCAAGAACTGATGATAAATAGGGATTCTCCACCAAGCCTGATCAATACAAAGTTGAGTGATGAGGGTAGGATATATGACACCATGGTGGTCTGGGTTTGTAGCAGTCTGTGGACCAGAGCTGTATACTTTTGTTGGTTTTATATTTGGGAGGATGAAATTTCACAATTTTAGCCTTTTCACGGTTTCGCGAGGGTCCAACTTTCAGGATCTCAGAATACATTATGCAAAGTTATATGTTCCCAAAACTGAAAAAAAATGGACAGGGATCCATGTTAGTATCCAATGAGAAGAAACCGCTATTTATTGTTGGCAAATAATTTAAAGATGATTATTAATGTGACTATCTTAGGTTAACTGTAACAAATATATGATCAATTATTATTTAATTATAAAATCAGTCTTAAATTGCCTTTGATGAGGGGTCCTCTTATTCATGAAGGTTTCATTTTCGCAATGAATTCCCTTTCGCGGACATCGCTTATTGAAACCCTCGCGAACAAAAAGGTGACCTTAATATGGAGTCCCAGGCTCTAATTAGTATAAGCTGGGGTGATCCCTCGAATCCTTTATGAAAATAAATGAGAAAATACCAATCCCACTGCAATCAGCCTGTTCCTTCTTGTTTATATCTGTGTGATTATAACATTAAACGTGTGGATAAAATAATCCAAACACATTCAACAAGGACATCTGTCGGCAAGTCAGATGAACTTGAGTTTTGCAAAGAGTGTTTTGCAACTAGTGACCTTTCAGTTTTTGCACATATGCAACCACCCACCTTAGGTTACATTTTATCTTTCCCGTTTGTCAGCATTGCTGTGTTCAACAGCATAGAGCTTGTAGATAACGAGCTCATACATCCATCACAGAGGAAATTACCTAGAGTTGATTAATATTTATGGAGAGTAAGCCAGAAATCTCATAAATTCTATAGAAAAGGTAGGTGCATAGCTGGCTATAAGATCCCTTCCAGTAAAGGGAAAAGTTGTGATTTTGAGAGAACCTCACATATTTGCTTTAATGTCTTTATGACAGCCCTGTGTATAAAAACTTAAAATCAGTAAAGTGCCACCAAAATAAATCAGTTTGATCATAAGGTTACCTTCATAATCATTCAGATTCAATGAACAGTGCAAATAATACAGCACTATAAGTTTGGAACTATCTTTCAAAAAGTAGTTCATTGTTGCTTAGCTGTATGAATTTTTAAAAAATATCATAGATTTTCAGTTGTGGCTGAGTGTGAATATGTTATGTGTGAATATGAGTCTGTGAGAGAGAGAGGGGGGGGGGGGGGGGGGTGGGAGAGTTCAGTCGTTTGTCTATTATACATACCTGTGAGAGACCTATTAGAGATACCTGTTGAGACATACCTGTGAAATACTTCTAATACATAGGTGTTGTAGTATAGCTAATGCCCTGGAAGATGTCAGGCGTCCGTAGCTCAGTGCTTAAGTCCAGTGTATACTAGGTATTAGCATTGCATTTGTGTGTTTATGGTAAATGTTTAGTAGTTAATATCTTTGCACTCAGAGATCAGAAAACATTCATATAAACATGATTCTAAAGTTCATCATCTCTTTAATTATACCTCTAAATATCAGAAAATTACATTCAGGTCAATTATTAGCTCAGCTGACTGAAAGTCATCTGAGCTATAGCGATCACTCTTTGTCCGTCGTCCGTCTGTCCGTCTGTTAACCAGGCACAAATCGTAACCGCTGGACCTAGAACCTTGTAACTTGGGATTCTGAGAGGTCCATAAAAAATCTCCTTGGAAACCAGAAATTAGGTCTCTGTTACCCATATCCTTCGAGCTATGTGGCCCCAAAGTACCCCCCAGAAAAGTAAAAAATTTCATACAAAAACTTCAATATCTCATTAACTACTTGACTGATGGTCATGATTTTTGGCATACATATTGATCATGAGATGTTACATCACTTCCTGCAGACTGGTGGCGTCACCTGTATTTTTCGATTTTTTACGAATTTTTTTCTCTATTTTTCAGACCTTTAAAAATGTGAACATCTGTTAACAAGGCACAAATCATAAAGACTGGACTTAGAATCTTAATTCTTGACACACTGAGAGGTCCATGAAAAATCTCCTTGGAAACCAGAAATTAGGTCTCTGTTACCCATATCCTTTGAGCTATGGCACTCCAAAGTACAGATCAGAATAATGGAAAATATTGAGATTGAGCTAAAGTATCTGAACAACTAATGCAGAGATAACCATAATTGTTTGCATGGATATTGATCATGGAGTGTTTCATAAGTTTCTGCAGACTGGTGGCACCACCTGTATTTGTTCGTTTTTTTTTTACGAAATTTTTCTGTATATTTGAGACCTTTAGAGATATGAACATCTGTTAACAGGGCACAAATCATAAAAACTGGACCAAGAATCTTTATTCTTGACACACAGGGAGACCCATGAAAAGTCTCCATGGAAACTTGAAATTAGGTCTCTGTTACCCATATTCTTTAAGCTGTATGGGTCCAAAATACCCCCCCCCCAGAATAATGGAAAATTTGATACAAAAACTGCAGTATTTCAATAACTACAACACTGATGGTCATGATTTTTGGCATACATATTGATCATGAGCTGTTCCATCAGTTTCTGCAGACTGGGTGTGCCACCTCTATTTTTTTTTCAAATTTTTACGAATTTTTTTCTTTTTTTTGAGACCTTTAAAGATGTGGTTATCTGTCAACAGGGTACAAATCGCAACAACTGGACCTAGAATCTTCATTCTTGTCATGCAAGGAGGCCCATGAAAGGTGCCTGTGGAAACTTGATATTAGGTCTCTGTTACCCATATCCTTCAAGCTATAGGACTCCGAAGTATCCCTCAGAATAATGGACAATTTGATACAAAAACTGAAGTATCTGAACAACTAATGCAGAGATCACCATGATTTTTTGCATGGATATTGACCATTAAGTGTTTTTATTAGTTTCTGCAGACTGGTGGAGCCACCTGTATTTTTGTATCCGCCAAAACGAAGTTTTGCGGATACTATGTTTTTGACCGAGTTCCTCCGCCGTTGCGGCGTTCGTTTCCAGAGAGCTCCTCGGAGACTAATGGACCGATTTTTCCCAAACTTACACCTATTTTCGGGTCACATGTGAACTGGTGCCTAACCAATTTGCATTGACCTCTGACCTTTCCTCTCTATCCAGTGTCCATTTGTGGGTCTGTTTCCACTCATAAACCCTCATATCTCGGGAACCGTTTGACCTATCAGGAAATAAAATTGATACAAATGTAGCCCTTGGATTGCTTTATAACATACACAAAAAATGGTGGCGCCACCTGTTACCATGTTTGCACAGTGTCCATCTGTTCATCTGCCTTGGGTTAAAATCACTCATATCTCTGCAGTGAATTGACAAATTCACCTGAAATTCGTCATGTGTATACATCCAGGAAAGCTTTCTTGATTTTATGACAGGTGGCGCCACCTACGTTCACGTTCACGCTGATGACATCCAAGCTTATATCTCGGGAACCGTTTGACCGATCAGGAAATAAAATTTATACAAATGTAGCCCTTTGATAGCTCTGTAACATACACAAAAAATGGTGGCGCCACCTGTAACAATGTTTGCACAGCGTCTGTCTGTTAGTCTGCCGTGGCCTAAAATTACTCATTTCTCTGTAGTGGTTCGACATAACTGCCTAAAATTTTGCAGGTTTATACATCGTGGACAGCTTTCTTGATTTTATGACAGGTGGCGCCACCTACATTCTAGTTAACGCTGGACACATCCAAGCTCATATCTCAGGAACCATTTGACCGATTGGGCCAAAATTGTGCATGTGTTTAGATCTCACATAGGTCTTTATCATACACAAAACTGGAGGGGTTACCTGCAAAGATTTTTGCACAGTGTTTGTCTGTTTGTCTGCCATGGGCAAAAATCGCTCATATACATGTAATGGTTTGACTTTTCTGCCTAAAATTTTGCAGGTGTATACAACTTGGACAGCTTTCTGGATATGTGGTAAGTGGCACAACCTACATACACATTTAGGCTGCAGACATCCATGCTAATATGCAACATACCTCACTCTATTTCCTCTTGCCACTCAATCCATGCCTCACTATCCGATTTTGGCAGATACATGTAGTCACTTGTCGGTTACCCGTATTCTAGTTTTAAAAGTTTACACATTTTTCTCTATTTTTGAGATATATAAATACAGACTAAATCTTGGCCTGTTGGTTAATCTGTTTGATGCTTCAGTTGAATGGGTATATACTACCATTCTGGTGATAAAATTTCCTTTTGCGAATCTCTTCCCAGTCAGCTGAGCGTCATGACCCATGGGTCACTTGTTAGATTTTGGAGTCAACAAATGATTTTTAGATTAATTAGGACAGAGATTCTGTTAAATTACTAAGAATTTGTTATTAAGTTCTATGACAAATAAATTCATTTCTTTACTATAAGGTGTCTCTAGGTGTGTTCATTGCTATGTAATAAATATGAGTGGGATATCCTAATTAGTTAATGAGTAATAAAAAAGTTTGATACGGAGAAGAAACACACAATTTGGGAACTGACCAGATCAGCCTAGCCAGCCTCTCTCAGCAACTGACCAATGTTGATCAGTGGCTGAAGGGGAAGCTTGGGCTGTTTGAATCAGTCCTACACAGATTCCCCAAATGTCATGTCATTTATATAGCAAACCAAGAATAAAGGACTTAATATATCAACAAGAACTGGATTACTCATTTTTATCAGTACAGCAGGACACCTACAAGAAGCATGTCAACATTTACAACAGTCTCATGCTTGCAGTCAATCAACAACAGCAACCAAACCCTGTTTAATAATAAAATAACTTTTCCTAGTCTGAGCTGATTCTTTGGTACATTCATTAATAAGGCTATTCGTCAAGAAGTCCCTGCAGTTGATGACTTAAATGCAGACCTACAGTAATTAATACAATCAAAATGCTTGTGTGTATGTGTATTTGTGTGAGAGATAAGGAAAATAAAGATAAATATTGTGACTGGAAACATTCAGAAGAGAGATATGCAGACCTACAGTAATTAATACTATCAAAATGCTTGTGTGTATGTGTATTTGTGTGAGAGATAAGGAAAATAAAGATAAATATTGTGACTGGAAACATTCAGAAGAGAGATACAGAATAATAGAAACATTATCTCTGTGGGGGAGGATATTTGTGGCTCACAAAATGAGTTAATAATATAAAAGTAGGTTAACAATTCCCATGCAGACTCCTTGAACACACAATAATATTTAGCCACCCTATCATACTTGGTGGCATATTGGCCAGGGTTGTTTGTCAATAGAGACCCACGTTTTGTGTTGGGTGTCAGTTGTACACACATGCTGTTAGTGGTCAGTCTGGGGCAGTGGTCAGTATAAAGAGACATACTTCTCCTTTAAGCTTATTTAATCTCACTGACCACAACATGAAGGTCGTTCAGACATGGATCCTTGCCCTGAGGTGTCACCAGGTTGCGTGTTGTGATAGATACCGTGACATAGAGCACAGACTTGGTAAAACCTTCGGAAATTAGATATTAAGCAGCATTGGTTTGAGTCTGTCCTGGAAGAAATGCCAAATCAATGGATATATGAACATGCACTGAGTAATCTTGGCTTTGCTGGAAATTAAAAGAGAAGTGTGTTTGTAAGTATGCAAATATACACCTATACACCTGCATATTTTATATACAGTAATATATGTCCTGCATTATTCAGTGAATTCTGTCCTGAATAGGAGATGAATCTGTTGAGGTATGTTCTATCTGAGTGGAGAGAGTATACCAAGTGGTCTCTTTGAAATTTCATATTGTATTATTTAATTCTTATTTAAATTTCTGGTTTTATTCTGGAATATTTATATGAATTTAGGAATAACTTTCAATGATGCATTTTTTAGCGAACCTGTGAGCTTCTGCGATGGTGTGGCGTCGGCCGTCAGCTGTCGTTCGTACGTTAACCCATACTATCTTGAAAACGGCATGAGTTAGCATTACAAAATTTTATGCAGAAAATTAGTCATCCAAAAAACTCTATGGGATTTTGCTTATTTTTTTGGCTAACTGCATTTTCTTAGATTATAGGGAAAAAGTTTAAAAACCTTTAAAAATCTTCTTCTCTGAAACTGTTCAGCCAAATTGTCCAATATTTTACAGAAATGATCCAGCTGGAACAATCTCTCTCAAGTTTGTTCGAATGGTTTAAGTTCGGTAATTTTTGGCCGAGTTACTGGAAGTTAAACTTAGTCATATGTCCAAAAAAGCATACTTAAATTACAATCTCAGAAACGGCTGGAGTTATCATCACCAAATTATATGTGAATGTTTGTCACATGAGTCATATCTGAAATTGAGGTATTGGTGGCGCCACCTGCATCAGCCTTTTTTATATGGGGGTCATCAGTGCCCTTATCAAACTGAGGGCTACAAAAAACTTCTTCTCTGAAACCATATGGCCAAATTGTTTAATATCACACAGAAATGATCTTAGGGTATTGCTTTCTGAATTTTGTTCAAATGATCTGAGTTCAGTGACTTTTGGCTGAGTTATGGGAAGCTGAATTTAGTCATATGCCATGACAGCCCATTTTAGCTCAGTAGCTACAAAGATCTTCTTCTCAAAAACCACCAGGCAGAATTCTTAAATCTCACACATTAATTATCCTCAGATGTTGATAATTCATGTTTGTTCAAATGGTTTTGGTTCAGTGATTTTTGGCCGAGTTATGGGAAGCTTAACTTAGCCATTTTTCTGTATTTTCCTATATGAGTTATAAATCTGCAAAACATTTTTGACTGACACAACTGAGGCTAATTTGTTAAATATTTTACAACGACTGGAGCTAGCATCATGAAATAAATGCCAAAAATTAGCCATCTGAGAAACTCTGCATTTTCTTAGATTTTATAAAGAAAAAGCTAAAAAACTGTTTAAAATCTTCTTCTCTGAAACGGTCAACCCAAATTGTTCAATATTTCACAGAAATAATCTCTTATACCATCTGTCTCAAGTTTATTCAAATGGTTAAATTTGGGTGAATTTTGGCCGAGTTACAGGAAGTTGAACTAAGTCATCTGTCCAAAAAGGCATACTAAAATGACAGTCTCAGAAACAGCCTGAGCTATCATCACCAAATTTAAGGCCAGTGTTGGTCACATGAGTCATATATGAAATTCAGGTATTGGTGGCGCCACTTGCATTGACTTTTTTGTACTTGGGTCATTGGTCATCTGTATATTAACCCATAATTTCTCAGGAATAGCAGGAGCTACCATCCCCAGATATTTGCAATAATTTGTCACATATTATATGTTGTGGATTCAGCTCATTTTTTTGTTATCTGCATTAACTTGAATTTTATAGGGAAAAGGCTGGAAAAACTTCTAAAAAACTTCTTCTTGTAAACAGTCCAGCCAAATTGTTCAATATTTTACAGAAATGATCCCAGAGGCAAGCTTTCTCAAGTTTGTTCAAATGGTTTGCATTTGATGAATTTTAGCGGAGTTACACAAATTTGAACTTAGTCATTTGGCCAAGTAAGCATACTGACATAGTAATCTCAGAAATGACAGAACCAGGCATTACCAAGTATTGTGCAAATGTTGGTCACATGACTCATATTTGAAGTTGCAGATTTCGTGGTGCCACCTACATTGACCTGTTTTTTATGGGCAAAAACGTCATAACTTTAGCCTCTTTCAGCTTATAATGTTTAAGATGAAACTGTCAATTTGAATCGTTCAATTTTTCAAAAGAATTATTCTAGGACATGGTTCTTTCAATCATATAAGAATAGATTGAGTTTGTTGATTTTTGGTTGAGTGGTGAAAAGCTTAAGTTGGTCTTATGGCCATCATTATGTTTATTTCAAACTGAGGACTGCAATAGTGTTCTTCTACAAAATTGTTTAGGTGGCCTTTGTTCAAGTTTACTTGAATGATTTTTGGCAGAATTATTGGACCTTTAACAATGAAAGGACTGCATCTTTTATTATTATAGTTATTTTTGGTAAAAAGTTTATGAATATGTCAGCTTGAAAAAAAAGCATTTAAGCCAAAGTCTTTCAGTATGTGTAAACAGATTTACCAACAGGCAAAGATGGTGTCTGTATCATTAAATAGGTTGAAAAACTGCCGACTGTTTCAGATTTTGCAACAGATCAAGAGTTCATTCAGTGCAGCCAGATATAGGTCAAGAGTTCAATTAGTGCAGCCAAGCACAAGGCGTGATCACCATGTGGGTGTCATGTGAACACCTCATGGGCAGCATGTGATCACCTCATGGGTAGCATGTGATCATCTCATGAGTATCTTGTGATCACCTAATGGGTGTCATGCCCCTCAGGGCTGCATGTGGAGCCAATTTGTGAGCTTATGCAATGATGTGGCTACTATTTCAAATTTGGCAACAGGCCAAAGGTCAGTCTGGATCTATTTATAGCTTTGGCAGATTGCCAACTGTATCAGATTATGCAATAGGTCAAGAGTTCACTCAGTGCAGCCAGGTACAGGTCAAAAATTTACTCAGTCTAGCCAGGTGCAGGTTATGAGTTCACTGAGTGCAGTAGCCTGAGCTAGCAATTGGTCACAGTTCACTTGGGGCAACTGCCTTTCTCACCTAAGCCTGGTCAGCCCCATGCATCAGACTCAAGGTAAGTTTGATGTAGTGGCCTGATATTTTGGCCTGTCTATGTGTCTTTGATGGCTTTCTCGTTCACAAGACAGGTGTTGCCACCTACAATGACTTTTGCACAATGTGTGTGCCTCTTTATTTCTACAGAGGAATTTGATATAATCAGCCTGAAATTGGGCATAGTTATACATATCGAATAGCTTTGTCATATACAAGACTGGTGGTGCCACCCACAATAGTTTTTGCACAGTGTGTGTCCCTGCTTATTTCTCAGGAGGAGTTTGATATATCAGTCTGAAATTGGGCATATGTATATATCTCTGATAGCTTTGTTGTATACAAGACTGGTGGTGCCAACTACAGTCATTTTGTGTTGTGTGCACCCATGCCAGAATTTCAGCAATGATGTTTGTGTAATTGTTTCTTATTCAAAATGTTTAGTACTTGCATTGTTCATACACATGAAAAGTAATGGGCCAGTATTGAAGCATTATACCTAGTGTATTTCCCAATGCACAGGTTCGCATAAGGCCTGTAGGCCTTGTTTTATAATGCATTTTTTTCCTGTGCCAAATATGTCTGTGATTTGAGACCTTTCAGAGAGCTAGAGATTTATTTGGAAGTTTTCTTCTAGTAATGTTAAGATATTTTGTTTGATCTTAAAAAAAATTACTTATTTGCACATATACTCTTAGAATAATCAAGTAAAATGTAAATTTATTTCCTAAGTTACTTTCTTAAATTTTTTCTGAACATTTCATGTGGAATAAATAGTTACCCTTAGATATGAGGTTTCAATTTGAGGTAAGAGCTGTTAGGGCTGAAAGGAGTACTTGAGTACTCGAGTCCGGGAAATACTTACCGAGTACTCGAGTCCAAAATTTGGACTTGAGTACTTGTGTATGTACATACATATTTGAATATTACTGCAAATTTACCGGCAGTCTGTAGGCCTATTTATTCATTATCGTTGCCTGGCATAGGGCTCTAAACATATGCTAGTCAAATTAACAGAGGTCTTGTAATGACATATATCTATTCCTTCATTGGGATAAAGTTAAGCTGCCACAAAGTCAAATTTATGCATATTTTGCCTCCGTAAAGAAATGTCCGTTTTATCTTTACAGCATTGCCATGGTAACGAGTACTCAAGTCCGAGTCGGGTAATGCCTGTTGGGTACTCGAGTCCAAAATTTTGTACCCGTTTCAGCCCTAAGAGCTGTCATTGTAGCTGTTGTGGTGGTTTATCCTGAGGTAGATAATATTCATCTTCAGATCCAGAAGGTGGTTCATCTGGTGCAAGCATCTTATATTTTGAATGTAGTTGGTCTGATGGAGGGAAAGGGATTGATGCTAAACTGGATCCTTGGTTCAATTTTTATATCTTTAAAATTTTAGTTTGGAAAAGAAGAAAATTCAATAGAAGCATATGTGAAAATATCATTGCTTTTTATTGGTAAATTCATAATTTATCGCTGTTTTTATTATTCATAAGCTAATAAGCATCAGAAAAGCTGGTTTTCCTAAGAACACCAAAATTTATTAGATTTGTTCATTTAAATTCACCATCTGTTGTTTGAATACTGCCCTCTCAAACACAACCAACCTGCCCCCCCCCCCCCAAACAAATTATGTTTGACTACACTGGTAAATAATACATGATCAAGTATGTTTTGTCGTGCCGGTCTAGCTGATAGAAGCAGAATTATGTAATATTTATAGCTGAACATATAATGATATACACTTGTGATGTTATATGTGTATCATAAAAGATAAAAGCCAGTATAGTATCACATATTGCCTCAGATGGCTTGTTCAAAGCATCTGT
Source organism: Sipunculus nudus (assembly GCA_026874595.1). Classification (NCBI taxonomy): domain Eukaryota; kingdom Metazoa; phylum Annelida; class Sipuncula; order Golfingiida; family Sipunculidae; genus Sipunculus; species Sipunculus nudus. Next base: position 32,976,732 of record CM049320.1, read on the forward strand.
TTGTCGGTAGGTTATGTCTTATAATCGTTTTGATCAGCCTGCAATAGAGATCTGAAGGTCATGTCCTAGGTCCTGAGTAGATTTTTATTCATTGACCAATCATCTATTAAATACATTTTATGGAGCTATATGTGATGTTAAATGACCTTCATGGCTCGGATACAGGACAAGGTCATGGTGTTGGACAGTGATCTTCGTCATGATTAAAGGAGTACTAATAGACAGGATAGGTTAGCATCACCCTCGATGTATAATATATTACCCTGTGTATTGCGATGTATACTATAATATAATGCCTTGTGAGATCTTTACAAAAAAACGCACAGCAGTTATGACCAGGATGAACACTCGTATCCATGGCGATGATGGGATCATGAAAGGCTGATATCCACAGGATATGACAGGGCATTATTCACGAGTGATCGTCATTTGTCAGATGTAGTGGTAACACAGGTTTTTATGGGGATTGGATACCAGTCTGTCCTTTGTAGCCTAGGTTACTAGGGTTGTGAGGGGCTCAACAAGAAACAGAATTAGGAGGTGAAAATTAGCTCCTCACTTTGCAGGAATTTACCTTTACTGATAAAAAATGATTTAGAAAAATTAATAAAAAGAAATAGATATTGTTTTCAGAATGTGACCACTATCCATCCTTTAAAAGATAACACAAGTGTACATGCTGACATGTTTATAACGTACAGACACACAAGTAATGTGAATCAGATGCCATTTAGGCCACTATATATATATATATTTATATATATATATAACTCTGAAGAAAAACAACACTGTTAATTCACAACAGACTGTTTCACGGGATGCGACCCGATCATCAGGTGAATGTGGTTAGAATGAAGCTAACGTCGTGGTTTGAAAAGCCGAGACTTTACGAGATTACGAGATTATATATAAATATATATATATATATATATTTATATTTATATATATATATTAGGAAGGGACTGCTCATGTATGCTGGCAGGCTATTATATTCCAGGTTTCATTTTCATATTATTTTCCCCCTTCTGGATCATTAGAAATTTCAAACAGATCCTCACGAATTATGTTAAAGTCAAATACAGGTCTCCTTTCATTAATGATCTCACAATATCCACAACATTTTGTGATAATTATTGACAATTAATTCAGTAAAAATCTGACTTAAGATATTTGCTTAATGTTCACATCATTATTTTTTTGCCAGATTTTTACACAGGCTCATGTCAAATAATACATGGTTGAGTTAAACCATTTGTTTGTCCAGTTGTCCAGATTATCATCTTTCATGTTGTGTGCTACGAAATTGTGACAATGATTGACAATTCAGTAAGAACCTCATTTAAGATGCTATTTTATGTTCATATCAGTATGGTTTGCCTGATTTTACATAGTCTCAAGTTGAATAATACATGATTGAGTTCATCCATTTGTTAATTTAGTAGTCCAGACTATCATCTTTCATGTTATATGCTGCAAAATTAAACCCATAATTACATCTTTCCTGACTCATTCCTAAGGTAAATATCAGAGGCCATTGCCCTTTTGTTGATATCTTCTGACATTTTGATTATAAGAATTGTGGTTTGGTCTTTTGATTGTAATGTTTTATAACATCCATAAGGATCAAGTTCACATCCCAGAGAAAATATAACAATTTATCAGTCATGATTGGGTACTTAAATTAATTGGCCATGGGCTCATTCCCCCATTGTTGAGAAGAAAAGGGTTATACAGATTGTCAGGAGAGAGGTTTGTGATTGCAAAAAATAGTGATAGGAATATTGTATTACACATTTAGTGATCAGCCCACTAGGGAGGCCATGTCAAACAAATAAATTAAGTGGCTTGAAATAGATCTTTCTTAGTTTATTTGGATAAATTAAATTGAAAACTTCTTGTAACATGAGATTTGCTATATATACATTTCATAATTGTAACATATTGTATGATTCTCGAATAGTAAATGTCAGAGCCTATATAAAACGTAATAAGAATGGTTGTGATTCTAATATCTTGGCAATGGACCAAAAACTGGAAGATTTATTTATTTTCAGATATCACCAAAATAGCATCTCTCATAGCAGTATTGTCACCTGTACATTGTCTTTAGTGTCACAAGATGCTGGAGTTCCTATGGAAACAGAAATTAATGTCAGTCTCAGCATGCGCATCAAGAGGAAGACCATAAATTATAAATCTGGATATTGTTGTGGGACTCTGGGAAGGGTATGATCTGTTGTTCTTGATGGTTAGGTAGCAGCGCCGTCCACATGGGGACATTTCTCAATGGATGCGTTACCATGGTGTTGATGCTGGCAGATGATGGTCAGAATCTTGGTGCACCATCCACTCACCTGTCTGAAACAAAGTCGTTAGTCTTCGGGGAAAGTGGTTTGACCCTCATTTCATTTATCAGCATTGACTATTCCTCACTTAGCTTGCCAGACATTTTGTGTTTGTAAATCACTCAATATTATAAAGGTTTGTTCCAGGTTTACTAAACAGTCACATTGTTTTTGCACATTAATCTCTTCTTGTAATTTTAACCTGCAAGGAAAATATAAATATTTTGCAGGGGAATAAATAGCTTATTTTACCTGTTGGATAAAGGATGGACATCATTTGAGTACTTGTGATGTATCTCTTTTATTGATGCATTACATATAATTGGCACCTGTATTCTTTATTGACCCCTCCTGACTTCATGACATCTTTCTTGATCTCTCTTGACCTCATGACATCTTTCCTGACTTCTCTCTTGAGGTCATGACATCTTTCATGACTTCTCTTTTGACATCTTGACATCTTTCTTGACTTCTCTCTTTACATCTTGATTCTTTCTTAAGTGACTTCCTCCTTGGCCTCTTGACATCTTTCTTGACTTCTCTCCTTGTCTCTTGACATTTTTCTTGACTTCTCTCTTGAACAGAGCACCTGACAGCTATCTTGATTTCTTTCTTGGATCTTTTGACACATTTCTTGACCTCTCTTGACATCTATTTTGACTACTCTCTTGGCCTCTTTATATCTTATTTACTTCTCTTTTGACCTCTTGAAATTTTTACCGACATCTCATTTGATGTCTTGACTTTGCTCATGACCCCTTGATAATTTTCCTTATTTATTGTATCCGCAAAAACAAAGTTTTGCGGATACTATGTTTTTGACCAGGTTTCGCCGCCGCAGTGTTCGTTTCCAGAGAACTCCTCTGAGACTACTGGACTGATTTTTTCCGAAACTTACACCAATTAGCGGGCCACATGTGATCTGGTGCCTAACCAATTTGCTTTGACCTCTGACCTTTTCTTCCTTGCCCAGCATCCATTTGTGCGTCTGTTTTCACACATAAACGCACAATCTCGGGAACCGTTTGACCAATCAGGAAAAAATTTTTGTACAAATGTAGCCCTTGGATAGCTTTATAACATACACAACAAAAGGTGGTGCCACCTGCAACTATGTTTGCACGGTGTCCATTTGTTCGTCTGCCTTGGGTTGAAATCACTCATATCTCTGCAGTGGTTTGACTAATTCACCTGAAATTCGGCATGTGTATACTTCCTGGATAGCTTTCTTGATTTTGTGACAGGTGGCACCACCTACATTCACATTCACGCTGCAGACATCCATGCTTTTATCTCCGAACTGGTTTGAAGTATCTTCCTGATAATTTGCATGTGTATAGATCTCCCATAGCTCTTTATCATACGCAAAACTGGTGGCGCCACCTGCAACCGTTTTTGCACATTGCCGTCTGTTTGTCTGCCGTGGGATAAAATCACTTATATCTCGGCAGTGGATTGACATATCTGCCTAAAATTCTGCCTAAATCCTTGACAGCTTTCTTGATTTTATGACAGGTGGCGCCACCTACATTCTAGTTTATGCTGCAGACATCCAAGCTTTTATCTCTGGAACCGTTTGACTGATTTGGCCAAAATTTTGCATATGTATTGATATCACATAGCTTTTTATCATAAGCAAACTGGTGGTGCCACCTGCAACCATTTTTGCACAGCGTCTGTCTGTTTGTCTGCCATTGGCTAATATCTCTCATATCTCAGTAGTGGTTTGATTTATCTGCCTAAAATTTTGCGTGTTTATAAATCTTGGATAGCTTTCTTGATTTTTTTTGCAGGTGGCGCTACCTACATATATGTTAATGCTGCAGACATTCAGGCTTATATCTCAGGACTGGTTGGACATATCCCCCTGAAAATTTCCGTGTGTATAGATCTCACATAGCTCTTAATCATACACAAGTTTGGTGGCGCCACCTGCCACAATTTTTGCACAGCATCCTTCTGATTGTCTGCTATGGGATAAAATCACTCTTACACAAGTAGTGGTTCAAATTATCTGCCATAAATTTTGCATATGTGTACAACTTGGATAGCTTTCTGGATTTTGTGGAAGGTGGCACAACCTACATACACATTTCGGCTGCAGACATCCATGCTAATATGCAACACACCTCACTCTATTTCCCCTTGCCACTCAATCCAGGCCTCACTTCACCTGTTCCACTCTGATTTTGGCAGATACACGTAGTCGCTTGTCGACTACCCATATTCTAGTTTTAGACCTATTTATTTACTTTTGTCTCAAATTATGTCTTTATCTCTTGACATCTTCCAAGAAATCTTATTAGATTTATCTTTTTCCAGCTTTTTGTATGACCTCTAAATTGAAATATTTACCTCTCCTTTGTCATATCTTTTTTTACTTCTTTTTTTGACCTCTTGGCACTTTATTGCCATCTCTCTTGACCTGACTTCATGGCATCTTTAAATTCTTTTCTTTTGATTTTTTTCACTTCCTTCTGGCTTCTGTCTCCACTTCATGACACATCACAACTTTACTCCTGAAAATTTGACTTATTTCCTGACTTATCTCTTGGCCTCTTTGTACCAATCTTGGCTCATAACTTCTTTCTGCGCTTCTGGACTTCTTTTTTTAATCCTTTTTGGTTCTTTGAACTTTTTCAATTACTTCTTTAATGTATTTCGCAGGCTTGTATAACTTCAGTTCATTTTATTCATTTACACAACAGCAGCATATGTAGTTCAAATTAAAAAGGGCCCATGGTGTGGACAAGCTGTGAAGAATTACTTTGTAATTCAATCTTGCCAAGAAACTGCCTTTGTTCATATTGGATGATCTGTTTAGGTCCACAGAGACCTGACTTCTGCACCTTTTTTACTCATCTTTATATGAATTAGCTAGGCATGTCAGTGAACATGATTTGGTATTCATGAGGTCTGTTGTGGGAATGTGAGAAGCATTTAGTGGAAGCAGTTTCCCTGATGGCAAAATGTGGCAAAGAAATAAAGCCTGCTGTTAAAGTAAATTATAACACGTTATTTATTTGCTACTATGACTGGCTGAAAGACATAATGATGAGAGTTGATAGAAAAATATGTCATAAAGAGTGTTGTGCTGATAATGGGCTGATGCCACAGCTATAATGAGGGCCCCTCTCTGTTTTAAATCATCTTATTAGTTAATATAGTCCATGTCAGGGAAAGAGATTACATGTGATGGGGTGTCTCGGAGAGTTTAATTTGTCTTGTAAAAACACCTAGGACCAGCAAATGTAGAAGGTCATCGTTAAATTATAAAAATGGGAAAGTTAATTTTGAATATTCCATGTGATTGAAAAGTGACATGATTGAAAATGACAAGACTCCCTTCATGATTAATAAATTTATGGGTTATATGGATTTCAGATTTTACACTGATAAACACATCTGCCAATAAAAAAATACTTTAGTTACGTTATTAATAAGCCCTAATTGGTTGTTCTCATTTTCTCCTACTGTATGCAATAGGGACTCCTGGCTGCTACTCTTCATTCTACTGCAGCATCTGTGAGATACATACTAACCAATCACCCCTATAATCAGTAATGGCCACTTCCAGATTTGACTGAAGGAGGATTCTATTTTACTAAACAGGGGTGGCAGGTCTCACTGAGATGCTGTGTATCAATCTTTGTAAGTTGATTCAGATCAGCTTCTGACAGCCACTGACATCAGGTTACTTCATGTTGGAGGGGATGACAGCCATGCTGTCAGCCTGACAGTGCTGTAAAGTAAACAAACACTGACCTCTCTGTGGGGCAGCCCAGGTCAGTGGTAATCTTGGAAAGTGCACATACCATGTCAGTCACAGAGTAAGCTTCTGAATCAGATGAAACGAAAAAGTTGACTGACTTCCAGAGAATACAGCCCCACCTAGCAGCACTGTTTATTTTGTAACTGCTGAAAGTTTTCAGCGGCTGTGAAGCTCCAAAGTTAACAACAAGCCTTGAGGCTACTTTTCTGTGAGATGGTGTTTGCTAGCATAAGATGCGGTGCCTTGTGTGTAAACAAACACACCATGTAGCCCAGCAGACTCGGGTATCACTTACAAGTATAAAAACTCTGGAAGGAAACTCAACATCGTGTTTTGCTACAGGGCCAGGCCTCTCCTAAGCTGATAACTCATGTGACCCTACTGATATTTTGGATTTTAGAATATATTGAAAAAAAAAATATTTTCAAAAAAGGTAAGCCATTGCCAGTTATCATTTTTTTCTATATTTTTAAATGTATATGATTCAATAATGCATTTAATTTCTTCTCCTGTGATGATTGTTCAGTTCATTTAAAAATAATTTATGTATTAATGTTTCTAAATATAGAGACAAATCTTTGTTGTCGTTCAGAAGTATAATAATAAAATTTATGTTAATTGAACCATACTGAAACTGTATCAAATTTGGAGGCCCATGAGACTTCATTGTCAAGCCAGCAATAGTAAAAATTGTATGACAAGGAGCATATATTACCTAAGATCTGTAAATATATGAATATAGCTCATAATTATAATAGGGAAAGTAACTTTTTAATTTTTTTTTATTTCAAGTATTGTGAGGTATTGCTTGTAAACAAAAAAAATAACAAGTCTGGCTTATATGTCATATATCTTTACTCTGTAAATAGGGAAATTTATGAAAATGAAGCCGCTTGGAAACACCAGAAACACTTCAAAATGTCAACCTCACAAGAAAACAGGCCACAGAATGTTATGATGCAGAGGCATAAATTAAATGTAATGACAGGAAAAATTATAACCCATTAAGATTAGATAACTTTAAGGCATGTGGTATATTTCTGAGAAATAATTTATCTGCATATAGAGGCCTGAAATGTGGCTGTAGCCAGATTATCTTTAAAGAAAAATAGCCTTATCTAATAGGTCTTATGTGTTTGGGCTGTGGTGCTTTGATTATATCACATCTTATGGTAGATCATTATCAAAGAGGTCATAAGGTAATAATTATGTTAAAAAGCAGCAGCCAGATTATTGATTATGTAATTATTCTTTTGTAATAATAGAAGTTGTATATTCTTAAGAGGCCATAGTTCTAAATCAAATGAAGGTATTATTGTATCCGCCAAAACGAAGTTTTGCGGATACTATGTTTTTGACCGGGTTCCGCCGCCGCCGCCGCCGCCGCCGCCGCCGCCGCCGCGTTCGTTTCCGGAGAACTCCTCTGAGACTACTGGACAGATTTTTCCGAAACTTACACAAATTATCGGGTCACATGTGAACTGGTGCCTAACCAAGTGACCTTGACCTCTGACCTTTCGTCTCTGCCCAGCGTCCGTTTGTGCGTCTGTTTCCACACATAAACCCATATATCTCGGGAACCGTTTGACCGATCCGGAAAAAAATTTTACACAAATGTAGCCCTGGGAAAGCTTTATAACATACACAACAAAAGGTGGCGCCACCTGCAACCATGTTTGCACAGTGTCCATCTGTTCATCTGCCTGGGGTTAAAATCACTCATATCTCTGCAGTGATTTGACTAATTCACCTAAAATTCGGCATGCATATACATCCTAGATAGCTTTCTCGATTTTGTGACAGGTGGCGCCACCTACATTCACGTTAACGCTCCACACATAATCCCATATATCTCGGGAACCGTTTGACCGATCCGGAAAAAAATTTTACACAAATGTAGCCCTGGGATAGCTTTATAACATACACAACAAAAGGTGGCGCCACCTGCAACCATGTTTGCACAGTGTCCATCTGTTCATCTGCCTGGGGTTAAAATCACTCATATCTCTGCAGTGGTTTGACTAATTCACCTAAAATTCGGCATGCATATACATCCTAGATAGCTTTCTCGATTTTGTGACAGGTGGCGCCACCTACATTCACGTTAACGCTCCACACATAATCCCATATATCTCGGGAACCGTTTGACCGATCCGGAAAAAAATTTTACACAAATGTAGCCCTGGGATAGCTTTATAACATACACAACAAAAGGTGGCGCCACCTGCAACCATGTTTGCACAGTGTCTATTTGTTCATCTGCCTGGGGTTAAAATCACTCATATCTCTGCAGTGGTTTGACTAATTCACCTAAAATTCGGCATGTGTATACATCCTAGATAGCTTTCTTGATTTTATGACAGGTGGCGCCACCTACATTCACGTTAACACTCCACACATAAATCCATATATCTCAGGAACCGTTTGACCGATCCGGAAAAATTTTTTACACAAATGTAGCCCTGGGATAGCTTTATAACATACACAACAAAAGGTGGCGCCACCTGCAACCATGTTTGCACAGCGTCCATTTGTTAATCTGCCTGGGGTTAAAATCACTCATATCTCTGCAGTGGTTTGACTAATTCACCTAAAATTCGGCATGTGTATATATCTTGGATAGTTTCTCGTTCAAATAACAGGTGGCGCCACCTACAATCATGTTTATGTGGCAGAGATCCATTCTACTATTTAACACATGTAACTCTATATCCCCTTGCCACTCAATCAATGCCTCACTTCACCCGTCCTTCTCTGATTTTGGCGGATACACGTAGTCGCTTGTCGACTACCCGTATTCTAGTTCTGTACTTAGAGGTCATAAGTTTTAATCAAGCTGAGGTGACCGTGACATTTACTATTCAAATCTCAAAAAGGTAAGACATTACTTGCAAATGATTAGGTGTATTATATTATCATGATTGTATTATCATCCAGGAAGAAACCTTTTAGAAGATATAGGATTTTTACTGAATATCATAATTGTTTATGTATAATAATTGAATCGACAATGAAATAAAGAAGCAATAGTTGATAACAGAGACCCCCAGGCATAAAGGAGTATACGTCAATTTACAATAAAGTGACAAGTGATATAGCTCTAGTAACCAGTAACTATGAATAATTTCTACTGGTAGATCTTCTCATTATGTACAGACATATAAAAAACCAGGAAAATAAATGGCCATAAAGAAGACCAGTTTGATAACAATATTTGATAACTAAGAATGGTGGGTCTGTTCAATTGCTGGGATGATCGATGTCATGAAAAAATAAATTGTTTTTTTTTTTGCTGACTAAGCAGATTTGTCTCCTCAGTAAAACCTGTTCAATCATAATATGTCTGCAGATCAAATTGATGCCGTTTTAAAAAAAAAATGCATGATTTTTCATGGAAAGGGCACAAGTCTGCAGAAACCCTTTAAGCAAATACTTCTGTCTGTATCACAGCACCATGATTGGACATTGATTCAACAAGTGGAGGCATGGAAAAACATTGAAAAACCTGAGGCGAATAGGAAGCTCCAGTTAATATCTATAATGTCAAATATGGGTAATCCCTGGTCCATACCTACTCAAGCACCACAAGACTTTGTCTCGGTCTGGCAGACATATTTGGAGCATAGATTTCATATTTCTGTCCCACGGGGCCCACTCGCTTGTGTTCACAGTGATGAAATATTAGGTTTACTGACTGTTTTATCTTGGTTTTTGCCCATTTTCCACCGAAATTGAGTTTGGTTCTTATTTACGACTGCAATTTATGGCAAATGGGAGTGAGATATGTGGAGTGTCTGCTCTCGTTCAATTTTTCACTGGCAAAGGGAAGACAAATATCAAGTCCTGAGACAGCATTTATATCATCCTATTCTGTATATAGAGTCATAGGTATCCCATCTATCTGCTCCAGTGGTGCTCAAAGTTGCCGCTGAAATACACTGCAGTGTGCTTTGCATTATAATGCACCAAGCACTAAATTGAGCAACTATAAGAATTAAATCAGCATTCTGAGGAATGCAAGCCTCCGCAATTGGGAATGCCCAGCAATTGCTGGATGCTGCTGAATCCATTTTAGCATTCACTTATTCGGCCCATGTTCTCAGGTTCATTCATGTGTTTGTGACTGCATGATTGAATATTCCTTGAGAACATTCCTGAATCTGAATCATGTAGTGGATCCACAACAAAATCTTATTGTTTCTTCATTGGTCCATTCCCAAAATGCCCAGAAAATTTTATTAGATTCTGATACTGATTTCATAAAGTAAGTGGCGAACAAACACAAACACACACATGGGGATGAATGCATACCCTCCTGACAGAGGTAATGAGTGCAGTGTTATTTGCTAGGACACTGCATTCAGTCAGTGTAATTATCCTGGACACTGCAGGAGTAGGTGTTGTATAATTTACTGGGACACTGCAGTAATTGATGTGGTTTAATTTAATAGGACACTGCAGTAATTGATGTTGTGTTATTAAATGGGACACTTGCAGTAATTGATGCTGTGTAATTTTCTGAGACACTGCGTTAATTAGAAAAATAATTCAGACACTGCAGTAATTGTATCCCCGGACAAAGTCGGGGGATACTATGTTTTCATACCGGTCCCGCCGCCGCCGCCACCGCCGCCGCCGCATATAAATCTTGTTGGCGTGATAACCCAAAAAATATTTCACGGAACTTTACCAAACTTGGTATATGTATAGATATGGGTAAGAGGACGACACCTATTAAAAATGAGGTCATGACCTTTACTAGGAGAGTGTCCTTGACCTTGAATAGGTCCAATTTTCGGGAAAATCACACAAATTCTTTAATATCTCAAGAAATCTTGCATGGATTTATCCCAAAATCAAGTTGATGGAAGATCATGGATAGGGTTGTCATGTTCCAGAAATTGGTGGCGCCACCTATTATTCTTTACTTGTTTTTGTGCCGTTTAATACCCCCAAAATTGCCACCTTACAGTACTGTGAGCATTATAAATCAAAAACTAATGGACAGATTTCTTTTATATTATGCATATACATAGGTATGGGTTATGGGATTATGTTTATTTAAATTGGGGTCATGACCTTTCCTATGATAGTGGCCTTGACCTTGAATATTGCCATATATGGTGAAAATCACACAACTCTTATGATATCTCCAGTGTTGATAGCCATATGGATTTCAAACATGACTTATGTATGGCCCACCACTAAAGTAAGAACCCTATAGGTTCTAGGGTCATGAGTTCAAAGGTCAAGGTCACTTGACTGGCATTTTAAAAGATACTGTGGATGCATTTTAAGCCAAACTTTCATCCTAGGTCTTCCATCTTGAATATATAGCTCGCTTGCCAATAGTGGATGATCCATATAAATTTTGGGGTCACAAGGTCAAAGGTCAAGGCCACAAGAGCTATCTGTCCAAAAATTAGTTTCTGGATGATAATTCCTGCTTTTATTGATGTATTGATTTCAAACTTGACCTAAATATGTCCCATTGAAAAAGCAAGACTCCAATTTATTTTAGGGGTCATGAGGTCAAAGGTCAAGGTCACAGGACACATCTTAAAAAAGATTGTGGATGCATTTTCAGCCAAACATTTCACCTCAGACCTTTCATCTTGCACACGTAAGTCATCTGCCGATAGAGGAAGACCCCTATCAGTTTTGAGGTCACAAGGTCAAAGGTGAAGGTCACAGGAGCCATCTGTCCAAAAATTAGTTTCTGGATGATAAATCCTGCTTTTATTGATGTATGGATTTCAAACTTGACTTGTATATGTCCCATTGGAAAAGCAAGACCCGAATTGATTTTAGGGGTCATGAGGTCAAAGGTCAAGGTCACAGGACATCTTTAAAAAGATTGTGGATGCATTTTCAGCCAAACATTTCATCTCAGACCTTTCATCTTGCACACGTAAGTTATCTGCCGATAGAGGAAGACCCCTATCAGTTTTGAGGTCACAAGGTCAAAGGTGAAGGTCACAGGAGCCATCTGTCCAAAAATTAGTTTCCGGATGATAATTCCTTCTTTTATTGATGTATTTATTTCAAACTTGACTTGTATTTGACCCATTGGAAAAGCAAGACCTGAATTGATTTTGGGGTCATGAGGTCAAAGGTCAAGGTCACAGGAAACCTCTTTAAAAAGATTGTGGATGCATTTTCAGCCAAACAATTCATCTCAGATCTTTCATCTTGCACATATAGTTCACCTGCCAAGAGTGGAAGAACCCTATCAATTTTGAGGTCACAAGGTCAAAAGTGAAGGTCACAGGAGCCATCTGTCCAAAAATTAGTTTCTGGATGATAATTCCTTCTTTTATTGATGTATGGATTTCAAACTTGACTTGAATTTGACCCATTGGAAAAGCAAGACCTTAATTGATTTTGGGGTCATGAGGTCAAAGGTCAAGGTCACAGGAAACCTCTTTAAAAAGATTGTGGATGCATTTTCAGCTAAACAATTCATCTCAGATCTTTCATCTTGCACATATAGTTCACCTGCCAAGAGTGGAAGACCCCTATCAATTTTGAGGTCACAAGGTCAAAGGTGAAGGTCACAGGAGCCATCTGTCCAAAAATTAGTTTCTGGATGATAATATCTGCTTTTATTGATGTATGGATTTCAAACTTGACTTGTGTATGTCCCATTGGAAAAGCAAGACCAAAATTGATTATGAGGTCAAAGGTCAAGGTCACAGGACACATCTTTAAAAAGATGTGGATGCATTTTCAGCCAAACATTTCATCTCAGATCTTTCATCTTGCACATATACTTCTGCCAAGAGAGGAAGAACACTATCAATTTTGAGGTCACAAGGTCAAAGGTGAAGGTCACAGGAGCCATCTGTCCAAAAATTAGTTTCTGGGTGATAATTCCTGCCTTATTGATGTATAGATTTCAAACTTAACTTGCATATGTCCCATTGGAAAAGCAAGACCAGAATTGATTTTGGGGTCATGAGGTTAAAGGTCAAGGTCACATCTTTAAAAAGATCAAGGTCACAGGACCAACATCTTCAACAAGATTGTGGATTGTTAGATGGAAGAAACAATAAATATGCCAAGTGTCAGTATATGCTGCTAAAAATGGGGGTCTGTTTATAAAGGGGGGGGGGCCTTCTATGTCTGGGGATACTCTGGCACCTGCGGTGCCAAGAAATGTCTAGTTTACTGGGACACTGCAGTAATTGATGTGGTTTAATTTAATAGGACACTTGCAGTAATTGATGCTGTGTAATTTTCTGAGACACTGCGTTAATTAGAAAAATAATTCAGACACTGCAGTAATTAATGAGGTGTAAATTACTGAGACTTCGCTGAGATTGCTGACATTAAATAAAGTGAGACACTGCAGTAATTGATGTGGTTAAGTAACTATAGAGACACTGCATTAATTTATAGAATAATTGACAGAGACACTGCAGTTATTATTGTGTTGTAATTTACTTAGACATTACAGTACTCGTAATTGATGTGGTTTAATTTTACTGAGACACATACTGCAATAATTGACATGGTGTAATTTACTGAGATACTGCAGTAATTGGTTTAGTGCAATTGAATGAGACATTATGGAGCGAGTTAATTGTATTGTATTTAATGGTTTTAACCTCAGAAACTTATTATTTTCTTGAAAAAAAAATTGGTGCTTGAAAGGGAAAGAGTTTTGTCATGGAATGGATAAGAGCTTAGAATTTCTGAATTTGTGAAGAGATCTCATATTATAAACAGCAGTTATTAAGTCAAGGGCCCACCATGAATTGGGCCTATTTTGCCAAAAAGATATTAATCCAACCCTTAATCATTAAGTAGTATTACATTTTATATATCAATAACATGAAAAAAAACAGGAAGTCAACCAAAATTTGGTGAAAGTTCCTTTAATTCATACAGTTGTTTTAATAAGAAGTACTTCTCATTTGCATATTAATATCGAGAATTGTTTATTCATTAATTCACATGCCATTATGAAAAAAAATGAGCTCTGCTGATAACAATTTAAACTAATAGCTGATATTTGGAGGTGATTATTTCAATTTAATGGTAGGCATACAGGAAGAATAAACATTATTACAAACATAATACCTCTGATAATTAATTCCTGTTTGGTATCATAATAATTTGACATAGAACAAAGAAGGTTATGATATTTATTCAGTAATTAAGTGAGATAATTGAATGAATAACCCAACTGTATTCTGGTGAGTGCATGATATTGATACTCCATTTGTTGATCCATGATAGAGCAGACGGAACTTCCTGATTGGTTCCCTGTGGGAAATAAGACAAGTAATTGGCTGGGGAGATATAGCCTGGTCTTGCTATTATAATCATCTTGTGTAAGCCTTCAGAGGTTAAAGTGTGAGGGCTCTCACAAGTACCAGCACGCAAGAAGGTGATGATGACGCCCTTCATTATGACCTGAAGAAGGGTTTGACATTAACACACAACCAACTGGCCAAGGCTAGTAAATTATTGAGTTGTTGACCTGCCTTTGTATATATTGATAAATGAATTTAAGAGTTTGCATACTTTTTAGACTTTTTAGAATATAATAAATAATTATTCAAAGAATAAATTACTTGGAAAATATGAAAAAGTAAGCTGTTTCTTATTAGTTCAAAGGTGCATCTTACAGGTGTTAATTTTACAAATCTGTAATTAACCCTTAGACATTTATAGTATTTATGACAAAATTTACATATTGAAACATTTTATTGCATTTGTATTATTATCTGTATTTTATAAGTAACATCTATGTAAGCCTCAACATTTGTGTTAAATTATAGAAAAAACTATTAATGTGGAAAATAATGTTACTTAAAAAAACAACCTATGAACAAAAGCTATATATATCCCCCAAAATTTTAGCCATAATCTCAGTACGAAAATCTGCAAACTGAAATGTTTGCCGACCATTCATGACAGATATTGGACATTGGAAACTCATAGTCTCTTACTTGTCAGTGCTGCCACAGTTAAATATTGCTGTCAGCTTGTCCCTGGAGCTGGAACAGGATCGCTGAGGCTGCCGTTGAGGCTGCCGCCTCTCTCACCTATCCCACCATGCATAGTGCTTTATGGAATTCTCTTCTTGTGTAACAGTACAGAAATTTAAAGGTCATATTATCTCTCCTTGAATTCATTATATGACTGTAGTCAAACTCTCATTGTCTGACTTTGAGGAGGAAGAAATAATATTTAACAGGATTGAAATATTTATTTTATTTTTCAGACTCTTATGTCTCTCTTTATATATTTATATATATATATTTTAATGTAATTTGTAAAAATAAATGAGATCAATAGTTTCTTCCTGATTTATTTTATTTATTTAAAAAAAAAATAATGTTTGCATGCAGTTGTTACATATATATTTATTATTGGTATACATAAAAATACATACAATAGTATTTTTGATTCAGTAAAATTTATCCTGGTTAATTTTTTGAATATTTTCCTAGCAGTTCTAAGGTCATGTGCACTTCTTCGTTATGGATGTATGGGTTCAGTTTTCATGAACAGTATAGTTATAAAGGTCGATGACCTCTGCAGTATGTGAAACTCAGTTATGGATAAAAGCAGGTCCTGTCAGTGTTTGTAATAGAGAGGATCCACTGTATATATACATATTTTTTATATATTTTTAATACATAAAGAAGATGTATTTTGGTTATCTGACTACACTGAGTCGTATTTTTGAGGTTGTTGTCTAAGCAAGTTCTGATATAAAGAGCAACAAAGAATTAGGACCGCCAAATGGTCATCATTATTCTGAAGTGGTCGCTAAACCATGGTGGTCTTTAGGCGGGGTTTAACTGTATTAGAGTCTTAGGGACAAATCAAAACAATTAATGCACTGATCCTCCATCCCCATAGTGGCTGAACAGACTAAATGTGCTGCATATATAGAGGGCAGGAAAGGTTATTATCTGAGAGGAAGAGACTGTCTGACTGACAATCAGTTAACAGCAGACGGATGATAAACACTGCACGATGATCAATATGCATGGTCTCCACCAGGATATTCCAGGAAGTGATGTTCTGATAGTGCAGGGCTGGCCAGGGCTGAAAGCATGCATAGTCTGTTACTGTTACTGTCACAGCATGTTAGCTACAGTGCCAGGCCTGATACAGACCTGATAATATATCATTAATGTGTTAGTGATCACAAAAAATGTCTAACCTACTGGAAGTTTGTTGTGTTATAATTGTAATTATTAAATATGAGGAGTAGGGATACATTCTGATATGAATCATGAATCAAATAATAATAATAATAATAATAATAATATTAATAACAATGATTATAATTATAATAAGTTAAATTAAAATTCAACAAGCATAATAATAATAATAATGATAATAATAATGACAACAAGAACAACAACAATAATAATAATGACAATAATAATAATGACAACAAGAACAACAACAATAATAATAATGACAATAATAATAATAATAATAATAATAATATAATTTTAATGATAAAGTGTTATTAGAACACATACCATCACAATATAATAATTTTAGTCACGTTTTATATATTTTCAGTGATTATTAGTAATAAATAATTATGTCTGTAAATGGAACAACCTATTCTGTTAATAATACATTAGTTAAATTAAATCCATAATGGAAATCAGTTAAATAATGTATAAATTAAGATTGCTTGACAGTTATGTAAACCAGAAATATGTTTAATTTCAAGCATCAACAAATTCATAGCCTGTGTTGAATTATTAGTTTTGAGTTGAGAAAACCCTAAAATATATGCATATTGTAATACTACAGACCTGGGTGATTTTCGCCCATCACTTTGTGAAGATGGCCATGATGATCAAGGTCTTGTAGTTGATCAAGCCCATTTCTTAGGTGGGAACCTAAAAACTGACATAGAATTCCCAGCCTTTGTATTAATTAAGTCAGGTTAATTATTCAGCATATTAAGCTGGTGGTCATTGATATTTAAATGTCCATTTATTCAGGTTAAGTGAATGTTTTTAGTCTGGAAGACTCCACATAAGAA
The DNA here is from genome assembly GCA_026874595.1 of Sipunculus nudus. Taxonomy (NCBI): domain Eukaryota; kingdom Metazoa; phylum Annelida; class Sipuncula; order Golfingiida; family Sipunculidae; genus Sipunculus; species Sipunculus nudus. The sequence goes on from CM049320.1 coordinate 32,993,881, forward strand.
GTTTGTAAAGCCAAGTACACTGTTGATATTCTATCAGAAACAGTTTATGGTTCCTTTCTGTGATTTAGAATCCCATAGACATCAGCTGACAAAAGTCAAGTGTCACCCACTCTCTTTGATTAAACATGGGGGCTGTCCATGCTCTCTTGTTACAAGGGTCAACAGCCAATCAGAGGACTCATTTAGGGGTCATCAACCAATCAGGAGCAGTTATCTAGTCAGTGAGATGTACTTACCCTGACATTCTTGACATGTCACATTTCAGGGTACAGAGAGAGATTTTTGGGGTCACCCGGTGCACTGATTCTTTACTAGGACACAGATGTAAACACAAGGTCATTGTTTTATGTGACTGCTTTATTCACAGACATGTACAAGCTGCACACAGTTATGTACCTACCCTTGGAGAGGGTATATGTCGGTTCTCCAATATTTTTGATGATATATATTTTGTGAGCACACACCACACTAGGTAATAGGACTTCTTAGTGAATTAAGTGGAAAGATGACTGCTTGGAATATATTACCCATACACCATCTTGGATTTTGTGTGTCCAGGTTTGTATTTAAAAAAGTTTTCATTCTCATTTTATGGTGGCTAGTGAAAGCCTTCAGTTATGGTGCCATCTTGAACAGGTGTATTCAATTAAATGTAAAGACCAAAGTGCTATTAGTAAAAATTGTAAAATCATATTTGATGACAGTAGAGATAAAAAAATTTACATTGATTTGATTATTAAAAAGAGACTTGTGGACTTGAAGTTAACAATCAGATACAGTATTGAACTGGATCAGGGGTATTTGTATAGCCATAATTAAGCTTTAACTGATTAGACAGGAAGTCATTCTCTTTGTTATTAATTGAAGATCTGGATTTAGGCACAACTGAATCACAACGGGAAACTTGTCTAGACAAATATCCGATCTGGCCCTTATAATCTTGGTGTTATAATGACAAATATATATTTCTAGATTTTACTATTATGATGATTAAAGAAATTTCAAGAGAAAATACATGACCAATATGTCTTGTTAAATTTTATCAGTCTTGTGATATACTGTATGATTTTTAAAATAATGATATCATTAGTATATAATATTCACAGTGAAATCCTGCAAACACAACAACCTAAGGGACCAGCCAAAGCAGCCAAGTTAGTGGGGTGGTCATGTTAGTGGGGTGGTAATGTTAGTGTGGTGGTAATGTTAGTGGGTTGGTCATGTAAGTGGGGTGGTCAAGTTAGTTGGGTGGTCAAAATAGTGGGGTGGTCATGTTAGTGTGGTGGTAATGTTAGTGTGGTGGTAATGTTAGTGGGGTGGTCATGTTAGTGGGGTGGTCATGTTAGTGTGGTGGTAATGTTAGCTGGGTGGTCATGTTAGTTGGGTGGTCATGTTAGTGGGGTGGTCATATTAGTGTGGTGGTCATGTTAGTGGGGTGGTCAAGTTAGTGAGGTGGTCATGTTAGTGGGGTGGTCAAGTTAGTGGGGTGGTCATGTTAGTGGGGTGGTCAAGTTATTTTGTGGTCAAAATAGTTTGTTGGTCATGTTAGTCGGGTGGTCAAGTTAGTGGGGTGGTCAAAATAGTGGGGTGGTCAAATAGTGGGATGGTCATGTTAGTGGGGTGGTCAAGTTAGTGGGGTGTTCATGTTAGTGGGGTGGTCATGTTAGTGGGGTGGTCATGTTAGTGGGGTGGTCATGTCAGTGGGAGGTTCGGGACCAAAAAAGTGGTCATCTTAGGGGGGTGGTCTTCATAGTGAGGTGGTCATCAGATGAGAGAATTCACTGAATATGATCTAAATCTACTCCCTTTATATAATGGAGGGTGTCTCTGATATCATTTTTCAGTGATAGTTGCCCTGAGACAGCAGTTGCCACAGAGGTGTTGGAGTGTGCATAGTGTGATGGAGATATTTAATGGTTTATATTTATCTGTCTCGAACATTATTAGTCAGACCTTGTGTAATTTAGCATGATATGAAGAAAAGCAGTAAATGATCTGTCTCTACATGGCCGACTGATCATCATTTATTACTGAACAAAGCTGTCCATGAGAAATAAAAAATAATATATATGAAACATTTAGAGCACACATATTTCTGCTGGTGCATGATGTTTATTCTGACAGAAAGATAGATAATTTAGATGGAAGGAATAATTGATTATAGTGCCAGATGCTTCACTAGATGGCAGTCCCAGAAGTAGTTCCTTGCCAGGGACAGTTGTACAAAATATAATTCTGCATTCACTACTAGATTTGTGATTTTGACCACTTGTTTATAGATCAGGAATTATTTTACTAATTAATATCAAAGGAAGTTTGAAATGGTATTTTGATCAATAGATAATATATAGATAAAGATGTGGAAACCTTAATTATGTTAACGTTACCTGATTGGACAGAATATTTAGGGTTATTCCAAGCTTTGTTCATAGATTTTTTTACTGTTCTTATAATATAATATATAGATAAAGTTGTGGAGACCTTAATTATGTTAACATTGCCTGATTGGATAGAATATTTAGGGTTATTCCCAACCTGGTTCATAGAATATCATAGTGTTCTTATAATATTGTTTATATCTTAATCCCTATTTTACAAACAGTGCCACCTTCCGCCACCTCAACCTACATTAAGAATTACTTTTTTAAATGCAACCTTGGTTTTTATAAAAATAAAGTTGCTTGCTTTATATGTTATATTGAAAGTACAAGATATCATTTTAAATAGTAGACTATTATGCAGATAAGCCAGGTTGCATACTGAGGTGGTGTCTGCCTTTCAGAATTTCCCGCTATCAGATGGATATGTTAAGAGAAAAAGCTAATGATTATTGTTAAACAATTTGTACATACATGAATAAAGTTTTATTATATTACAGGCATGCTACCTTACTGGGCAACCATTGGTAAAATATACTTTAATATGCCCTTTTTTCACGTCTTTGTACTTAATATTATTAGTAACTGAGTGACAGAACATATATAATAATAGTATTAAAACCTGGCATGCAGCATGTACAATCATCAGACAAAAGGTGAATGATAAAAAAGTGTTCAGACTTGTGTAGGACATGCTTTGTATGAAAAAGAATGGGAAATTCAGGTATGCAGACTTGTCATAAAATTGCTGTAAAATAAGTAAAATGAGACGAGCATTTAACAGCATTCAGGATAATTTAACATAAAAGGCTTTTTTATATCCTAACCGCGAATAGCTAGGCGACTGATCTTCAGATGTAAGGTCATGTGCATGATGAACATTTGGATGTATCTAAAAAAGCATAAGGCCAAAAAAATTAAAGATATGGTTGTCATGCACTGCCCGTGTCAATTTTAACCCTCTGCATCAAAAATTTTTATTTTGATTTTCATCTTTCAAGAAGATAAAATAATACAATTGTGATACGTTTTCCTTTGTTATGTAGTGCTTTTACCTGTTAAGAAAAAAAACAATTATGTTATTATCATGCTTTTCCCTGAACATATGACATTTGTATCGAAGCATACAAAGAAAGGTAATAAAAAAACTGCCCACACTGATTTCTGAAAAAGTGCCTGAGAACCATACCTTTTTTTTTTGGCCTAATGTGAATTTTTTTTATATGTATATGTATATTGGCAGTGAATATAGGTCAGCTATATTCATGTTATACCATAGAAAAAAGTATAAATTCCAAAAAGCAAGTAGCAGATAATGCTGGTAGTTTAATTCTGTAGAAGCCAGGCCAGGTTCTAAAATGTGACCATCACTAGTGCAGCAAGCTAGGAGCCAGCCAAGTGCCCATCAGGGAATACTGGTATGCTGTGTTTACATGTACATGTATGCGGGATTATTGTGCACCTAGTAACTCTACAAACCACAGGCGGTGTGGCGGAAAAGTGTTAGATCAGTATCTGGTTGAGTGACTGTACAAAGGGGATAATTACGACAGAATCTGGAAGGTCATAACTCGTTAATAAGGATGTAACCTCTGAAGGCCCTCTATTGTAACAGACACTTGATTGCGAATACAGTATCCATTGTCAGATGATGCTGTATCCGTGGGAGTTACTGAGTAACTGTAGTGTGACAGTCTACTTAGGATAACTACTAGTTATTTTGAGATGGGATTGCTCATGGCATCCACGGGATATATTGTGTCATTTATGGTGTTTCTTTGGTAAGTTTTATGACCTGTTTTATGACCACTGCAAATGTGGTAAAATCCATATTGCAACGTTTTTCAAGGCTGGCTAGGATTTGCTTGTCACATCAGGAACTAAGTGAAAAAGTAAGCAAATTTGGTAATGGAGAAAATGGCAGTCTGTGAGACGGAAAGTCGTAAAATATTGTAATCAGGTAATGGGAGTAGCGTAGACATAGAACAAGCTTTTTGTGTTAGGCCTGCTAACGTAAAATTGGCCGGTCTCCTGTTTAGCAAAGTATAAGATTTACACATACATGTTTTTTCAATGTGGTGACTTTTTGCTATTTATTGAAGTGCTTCTATTTTCATCCTCTTTCACTGAAGATGCTGTCAACACATGACATTTTGGTGATTACAATCTCATAGAAAGATAGGAAAAAATAAATGAACAGTTTAACTTTCTTATAACTGTTCCTGCTTGTATATTTATGCAGAGAATTACAAGACATGATGATCATATTATATAATTTAGGAATAAAACAAAGTAAATTTAATTTTTAATAGAAAACATAAAATGACTATTTTTAAGTACCATTGCCAAGGAGGTTATGTTTTTACTTGTGTCTGTCTTTGTAGAGGTAAGGGCTTTGTGGAGGTGTACAATTTTATGCCATTCTAATTAAAAATTTATTTTTGGTGTGTATGAACATGAGATATTCCATGGCTGATGTTATTTAACCGTACATTTAATAATGAAAACATTCTGGACATGTGGTATATTTGTCATTTATATAAGTATAGACATAGTAACAAGCTGCTGCAAGTTGTTCCCTTTGTATATTATTTTCAGATTAATAATACAGTAAACCTCAACCTTACGACCGTTGGACTTTGATAAAGTGGCTGCAATTTTGAGGTAGTCGTCTAAGCGAGGTTAGATATGAGGAGCAAAAACAAATCAGGACCATAAACAATTATTGTTATTTTGAGTTGGTTGCTAAACAGATCAGATACACTTTAGGCAAGGTTTAACTAATACAGATTTATTTATGTAATATATTTTAAGCTTTCTGCAAAATATATAAGGACCTATGTGAGAAACGTAGCAGTGTTCTTTTGTTTCATTCCATGCGAGTCTTGAATGAGTAAGTTTTACAAATTAAGGCTGTCTGAACAAATTTTGTTCTGCAAACATTCTTCAAACTTCTTCATTTATAAAAACAGGTTTTCCATTAGTTTCTTTGAAGAAACTGGAAATCATTAATTTCCCTTTCTGTTGTTGTATTTAATTGAAATCAAGAGATTCTGGAAAGAAACTAATGTTCAAACAGGATATTTCTGTCCATCCTTCTTGGGTGGTTCTTGGTTTGTTTTGCTTCAGTTTTAATGAGTAAATCTAGGTGACAGCATCAAGGGGTCTCTGTGTAAAGTAGTACATAATGACAATCATGTTTTATTCTGTCATTGTTTTTTTTTTTCGCAGCTTCTAGGACCATCCTGTTTGGTGTAAGTGCTTGATTGTGTTCATTTCATTCATTGTATCACATTTTTGTGGAAACACCCTTCCCTGGTTTATCCTACTGCTTGCCGAGGAGCTGATTAGTTCGCTTTGAATTATATATTACACTTTGTGTATACGAAGGATAGGCGTTTTACCAAGGTTGGCAGACAGCAGTCCCTGAGCTGTGCTTGAGGCTTCTCCAGCAGGAACCAGATCAATTTGCAGTGTTGTAGGAAACTGTAAGGCTTGTATTCAGGAGATGAAGGCTTATACCACCTGTAAGACTAGCATCTTGTTGTGCACGCGGTAATCTATGATGTGCCTGTTGTGATGTCTGCCTCATACATGAATCACACGAATGGCAAAGGATATACAAAACTCAGATCTGCTGGTTATACTTCCTTTTACCTCAAAGTTCCCCAAGAATGGATAGAATTTTTATTATTTGCTAGGATGTCTTTGTATTTCAAAATCTACGCAAGTGATAAAATATTAAAAGACTTGGGTCACAGGTATCTTAGGTCATACATATGCATCAAAGTTGACTAAAACAAGAGGTTTAAGTGTATATGAGTGATATACAAGGCAAAAGTTGAAGAGAAAGATTAGCCAAATTTTAGCAATTGATGTGAGTCATAAACAAGAAAAATAGTAAGACTAAATAAGCCATTGAAGGTTATGTGAGGGATATAAAAAAAGGCAGTTAGAGGACCAAAGACTTAGGACAAATCAGATTGTGAGACTTGTATGAAAAATGATGCAGAAATATAAAAAATTAGCCAGCATGAGTGCTTTATAATGAGTAAAAGTTAGATTTTAAGTCTGTATGGCTGATATTCAAACGAAAATGTCAAGGATCATAATAAATCAGATTAAAAACCAGTATATATGAGTTATGTACAATAAGAGTGGTAGACATGAAAAAAATTAAAGGCTGTATATAAGTGGCATGCAGCAGAAAGTTATGCAAGTAAACGCTGTCCATCAGACAGAAGGCTATATATGTGATGTATAATAGGAAAGCTTATGGTCATAACATGTCAGATTGATGTCTTTATGGGTGATGTACAGGTTACTGAGGAGGGTTGGATTAAGATTTGGCAGAGTTCACATGACTAACTTAGCAAGTGGAGTTGATGGTCGCTGAAGACAGCTCAGTCAGGTGTCGCAGGCTAGGATAACAGTCGACTGAACAGCCAGATGGATGCTGAAGCACCAGGCGAAACTCCTCTGACTGCCAAATCAATCCTGATGACTGCTTCAGTGCTGTTCTGCAGACTGAGATAGACCATTCAGCACTGGTAAAGTGGGCAGAACAGTCAAGCCCTGACACTGTTACCAGCCACTTTTTCTCTTCTTTTCTTGCTGTCTCAGACAATGGAGTCCTCGGCTGTTCTTCTTGCTTTCTTGCTGTTCCCTTCCGCAACAGCATTGAACTTTACTCAGCAAGAAAAACTTGAACAGCAAGATCCAAGGATAGCCAGATGTCAGTGAGTAATTTTTTTTCCAGCCAAGGAGTCAGGGATGATTCTTGATCATTGTTACCATTTCATTAATAATTATCTAAGTACATTGAAGTTTATGCATGTGTATCTGTGTATACAGTAGTTATAAAATAGTGTTTTAGGACTATAAGCAAGAGAAGTTAGGGGGTGAGATATTTTCCTCAATATTAGTCAGGGATCACAGAAATATTTTCAGTTTACTCTGATTAACCAGGATGTTTAGTATGTAATTTGAGTATATGTACATCTTTGACAAAATAATTTGCTTTAGCAAAGAAGTCACTGAGAAGAACTTTTTCGACACATCAGTTAGGGAATACTGCTTGGAATTACTAACAATTCCCTAAAACATATTGGAGTCAACAAAGTTTTGATTTTGCACAAAAGAATAAAAACAGTTCCAATAATACGGTCAGGCTATATTGAAGGCAGAGCAAGTCACTGATTTTTTATATGTAGAACGATAGTGAAAATGTCTATAGAATTTTAATTGATTCTTATGAAGGCAAGAAAAGCTGTTTGATATTTTTTGTGCTTAATTTGCTTGCTCATGGATCAGCTCTTGGAATTATTGTCAGCAAAGTCTCAGGGGGAACTTGAATAGAAGTAGAAAACTAGTTATCAGATGGCCTGCATACCAGTGCAGGAAATAAGTCGATGCTGTCTTTTATGTTTTTTTTTTAAATTTTAAGCAACATGGAAAATTCTTTTCTTCTAGGTACCCTTGGAACGTTTCCTCATCCAGGCTGTCTGGTATATGAATGCTTTGTTCTGGATGCAAGTACATCATAGAAATTGGCAATCTTGTTTCAGCTTAAGATTAAAGTACACCCTGGTGAAGAAATATTTATTCTTCTCAGTCTTTTGCATTGACTGTTTAATCAGGGGTGTGATTAGGTATATCTTTGGACCACATGATATTGAATATATGTATCTTTTGTACACTTTTAAGATGCTAAGAATGTAAATCCAATAAATTTTGGGGCTTTAAATGGTATTGATTCATCTTGAATCAAGGCACAATTCTGTACTTTTCATGTTCATAAATATACAAAAGATTAAAACAGAGTTTATAACCATCCTGGAAATCAAGGAAACTTTGGAAACTAAGATTCCCTTTTAAGCTCAGCTGACTACCTAAGAGTCATCTGAGCTATAGTGATCACTCTGTTGTCCGGCTGTCCATTAAAAGGGCACAAATTATAACGAACTGCTGGACCCGGAACCTTCTGATTAAGATCCAGAGAGGTCCATAAAAAATCCCTGACAGGGTATAAATCTTAACTTTTGGATCTATAAATATCCCTTACCATATATTTCGTAATTTAAAGGGAGTAAGCTAGGTCATTGTAATGTCTCTTTTGACATCCAAAATAAGGGCACTGTGACCTATGCTATGTGAAACAACATGGTTTGAATACCCTTCAAGTCAGATTGACACATATCATAGTGATTTGACATATCAACTTCTGACTTTGCATTTAGGGTTTTCCCCGTTAATATCTCAGAAACCTTAAATAAGGTCAGTGTTACCTATTTTCTAAGGACTATAAAAAAACATGATTTTGCACACTCTGGAAGTCATTCCATCCATTGTTCAAGGTTATGTAACAAATATTTTTCACTAGATTGTAACATCAATAGTTGATAGAATTTCTCAGTGGCAGAGTTCAGCTGAGCATCATGACCCCTTGTTTACTTGTTACTTTTAGGGAAAATTCAGAGGATTTGAGGAAAATCCCTCATATCAGGGAAAAGTCAGGAAGTTGGATCAGACCAAAATACAAAATGACCAGTTGGTACAAGTGTCTCTTGACCAATGGCTTATCCACAGGATGTTCTGTGATTGATTTATAATGTGAAATCACAGAAAAAGGGGAAAAGAATTTTCAGAATTTGTTAGGGATGGGCAGGATGATAGCCTTGCGGTTAAGATGTTGGATTTTGGAGCTGAAGACCCTTCAGTTGAAACCTGCCGGTGCCTTAATGGTACTATGGTGATATCCCGTTAGAACATCAGAAATTAATGTATTTCAGGTTATGAATTCTGGAGTATTCCAAAGTTATTTAAAAATTTATCAGGGAAATATCAGGGAATTTTATTTGCATGAAATGCTAGGAATTAACCTTGTAAAAATGAAATTTGATATAAAATTTTCTTAATTGCAGGATGTTTCGGTAAGCATACTCTCAGGCAGAATTTCAAGTATTAGCTAGGTGCTGTACATATATAGAGACCTGAGTATTTAATTTTAAAGTCAGTATCAGAATTGTTTAAAAATGCTTTATAAGTATTTAAATTCATGAATATTGGTTACCCCTGAAAAGTAAAATGGAAAACTGAAATTTAGTGAGACGTACTAAACTGACCTGAGACTATAGTCTGTCTCACTAAGAGAGGTCAATTGGTTATTGGTGATATTTATTTACAAAGTCAGTTTATTTAAAAAAGTACCTGTCAGCATATCAACCAAGCACTCCAGAAATTATATACAAGGAAACCACAACCAGATTTTGCAGAGAATCTAATTGGCACAATGAATTCAGTATCTAAGAAAACAGTATATTTTTGTCACAACATATTAACTGAAGTGAATGTCAAGAACTTTTTTGTTTGAAGGTGATTAGGTGATGATAGAACTTGGTACCATAAACAAAATATCTCATCAGCTTTAAGATGCCATCCTGCACTGTTACTTCACAATATGGGAGCATCAAGAAAGTTGCAAAGTATACATTTAATATGTTTGACTAAAATATTTCATTCTCTATTGCCGGAGACCACGTACTTTTCTTCCATAGTAACACACTGGACGGAAATATCAGCATTTCATAATTTTCACCAAAAACCAATGGGCACCCTTTAGTGAGACGAACTATAAATTAATACACTGTGATACTTTTTAGCACTAGTGGTTGAGAAGTTCATTGTGTTAAGAGAGAGAATCTTGTCACTTTGCTGAGATATAGCTTCAAACTATAAATACTATGCTTTTCCAGTTTTACTGAATAATAATGTTGTGTATGTCTCAAAAACAAATAATATACATTTCAAAACCATTGGCATAAACATCAAAACTATTCTTGGAAATTCCTCAGGCAAGTCATTTCCCAATTTTTGTTTTTGTTTGTTATCTGATTTATACTGTCAGGCCAATTTTTTTCATTATTTATAACGGTATATCCAATTACAGGAACAAAGACATGTACAACTCCAATATCCATTTTGGATATTGCGGTATCATATCTGGCTTTCTTTATTGATTTTCCATATCAAGGTATTTTCTTGGTAGCCACTTTCATTACCCAATGGGTGAATTTAATTTCATTCTTTTCTCAGAGAAGGACTAAAGCTGGCGTTTTTATTGCAGGCTCAGAACAAGATAAGGAGAAATTGACATAAGGTGGAATTGCATATTATGTGTTGGAGAGATGCCCATGGATATGAATACAAATGAATAGAAATTAACTGATTTTATGAAGAATGATCACAAACAAGTTTTTCTGACACAAACAGTCTTCACAAGTGGAAGACAAAGCAACCATGATTTTCTGAAGATTTTATGAAAGTGCAAAAAAAGAAAATGAATAAATTAGATTTCAACGACCATTAATTCTGGGTAATTCTAAAAGAATGATCATGGCGCAGATTAAATGTGAGCACAACTGCTGTGTTGTTTTTGTTGTAACAGAGTGAACAACAGACTAAAATGATTGGATTAAGGCTCTGGCAGAAAGTTTGTACAGAAACTTTGTCACCGACAGAACAAGTGGGGGAGATAAAACCCAACAATGTGTTTTGTTGATAATGGATTTATACGTCAAAGAAAATAACTGATTTAAACGGAGCCTAATTTGCTGGATCTTTCCTGTCTTGCATAAGTAAGGAAGAGGACAGCTTATTCATAATGTGGCTCCAGCGGTCCAAGTCTTATGACTTGTCGAGTAACTCAGGCAAAACTTCTCCAGTTCCATGGAAGGGTGCATCAAAAGAAAGGTAAGTAAACTGAAATATCTCAGTGAGGCTTATGTATGCATTTATATAATGAACATGAATGGATTGTTCTGCTGTTTTCATTGGATTTAGCATTAAATTTATCTTCTACATTATTCATTGTTTTTTCTCAATTTTTGGGGTACTTATAGTCAAGAGAGTGCTGGTTTACATTGGCCTCTCTTTGTTGATGAACTTAGATAATAAGCTAGTTGCGGAATATATGTTGGATAATACTGGATGATTGAGAAAAAGGTAAGGACACGGGACATTTTTTTTGGTCTGTATATGTGTTAAGACTTCTATATTAACCAGATAACCTTAATATGCACATCAGGCAGATTTTTACTGGAATTTTCTGTTGTTTTGTATATGTTGCATGAAAAATTTTGCATGGAATGATATGAAATGTGTTGTGTGTGTATAATGAAGATGACTTTTTGTGGAGGATTTGAAGGTTCAGATGATATTCGTTATATATCCTGATATTTTATTATTGGCCAAAAGAGTGTTTACAAACAGTATATACAATACATGTGTAACAGGTGAAAATAGAAACAGGGCGGAATGTGGATTCGAACCTGTAACCTGTGAATAAAGCAAGTTTCACAAGCAAGGCCAGTAGGATCGCTTTTGTGTCTGGTTACATTCACCCCCTCTCCATGAACGCCTTGTCCCCAGAACATTGGACCTATCCCGGGGATCATACAAGTGTACCATAGCTAGGTGGGGCATTATGCCAGGACACCAACTCCCCAGATCCCACCACTGCCACCATCAGTCTAATTTCCTGTTGTGTGTTCACACGGGCATCTAGCACCAATGCCTGAGGTGTTCATTTCACATGTTAAACAATGTAACAATATTCTCACAAACTAGGCCCTAACCGTTCTAGAGCGTTCATAATGCACTAAAGCAGAGTGGATAATATGGTTTGAAACCACCTCCTGAGCTTGATCCAAAATGCTTTTGCCAAAACGGTTTCAAAATGCTTTGGATTGCCATGTGGACAGTCTAGTGCACATTCAAAACGGTTTGAAACTGGTTTGCATTTGCTGTATGAAAGAGGTATACTTCATGACCTGGTTTCAGTTCCTGGCATGGTTAGGAGAGTGGCTTGTAGTGGGGTGTCTAAGGTCAGTAGTTTACTCTCGGTCCTCCAGTTTCCTTCACCTTAGAGACTACTGAAAGCCACTTTTAGATCCACAGAAAGTGTCCATTTTAATGCAGATAACTGTTTGAATCATCAATGTTTAAAGTTTTAATCTGTCCATGACATTTTGAGTAAAATTACTCATGGAGAAACCATCCATGATGAAAATGTAATCCCTAATGCCTCCTGGCAAAGGTGTAAAATTAAATGATGAAGTAATGTTTATCATAACTACAGCACTGTCAGTGTGGATTATTGTCCATCAGTTAAGAGGCAGGTCTGGAAAAAAATCAAGACCAGGCACATGTCATGATCCTTCAGATATTTATACACTCTGACTTTTGAAAATAACAGCTAGACACTTTCACTTCAGTTAGCCAGTAGCCTATAATTTAGAAAAAAAATTTTACAAAAAATGAGATCAACCACAGTGATATCATATATTAACCCTCAGTAAATACCATGAAAAAAACAAAATTGTCTGGTAAATCTCTCAACTACTATTCAAGATACTCTTAACGTAATAATGCGAGTCATATTGCAAGCATTATGAAAAGTATAAGAGATATAGTATAATGTACAGATGCAAGCATATAAGTTATTATTTTATAACTGTGAGTCTAAATGTTGTTATGTAATTACAAGAATACCTGTTTAAAGATGGGATATGAACAGCCAAAATGCTATGAAAGTTCAGGTGCCATTATGGTTTAATTAACTTGAATAGTATCTATTATCTCTTATGAAATAAAAACAACCTCTAATATGCTGTTGATTTTAAATGGAAATTCTGGTAATATCAAATCTCACACTGAAAAAATTAACTGAAAAAATAAAGATTAAATATAAAGTATTCTGTACCTGTGTTGAACAGATGGTGTTGATATTTTGAGATTTGTTAACATTTCCTGGGTATTGGTGTTTGAGGCTGAATATGTGTGTGTTTTTCTGCACTAGTCTTTTTTTATTGATTTTTGGACACATAATAGATTTGACTGGGACATAGGGTCACAGCTGACAGACACAACAGGAGGAAAGTGAGATAGAGCTGCTCAGCTTGACACCTATTTTAGCTAATTTTAGAACTGTGTCCATTTTGAAACATAACTGGGGCAGCTGGCACAGGATGGTCCAGTCCTGCAGGGAATGGTATACGATATGTGCCTCTTTTCTGGATGTGACATTATTTTGAACATGCATGAAAACCTGGTTGTGGATGATTTTACATTTATTGTGACCCAAACTTAGCCATGCTGGCAGATTATGCTGCATGATTGTGTTGGTCACATGACTCACAGATTACGAAGTAACATTAATGTCACTGCCGGCATGTATTTGGACATCTCTGTTTTGACAGCGTCACAGTTAAGTGATGATTTACTATATGAATGTTTCGCTGGAGCCATATTCCTTGGAGAACAGTGGCATGCAAAACCAGAACACTTTACCCGGAAAAGCTTCACTAATGCCCATTATTCATGTCCCATGATGCACTGTTGTCTTCTCCAAAATACCACTCTGGGAAGACCCGTGACCCTTGTTCCCTGATGACCCACAGGTCTATAACTTACAGCATCCAACCTGATGCCAAGGAAAATGATACATTTGATCCTATTTCCAGGTCACCTTGAGATGATGGCACATAGAATTACCCTCTCCAGCTTGTCCCATTAATGATTTTCATTTCATTACGATAGAAATTGGTTGACATGACATTGTCTATCTTAGGAATGACTCCAACGACTGCTTTCAAATTTTGTGTGGAATAGTTGGTCTGCCTGATTGTATGTGATGTTAAATGATTACATACCCTGCTTGTGGTGTAACAATATATTACATGGTCCAGCTAGTGACAACCGCATCGGAAATGTTTCTGACATAACTCTGAAAATTATTGGTTGCTGTTGAAATTACTTGATTCCCAAATTTGTTTACCCTGCCCATGAATATATTATTAAAAGGAGGCCTGTGGATTGTGAGTGCCTTTGGTTTGATTCACTTATCAATTCTTTACCTTCAGTTCTATTCTCGATTCAAACATTACTTGCGTAGTAAATTTCAGAATTGTAAAGAAAATAAAATCAGTTTTACCAGAATGGATGTTAGTATATTTTAGAAAATAAAAAAAAAATCTGTAGTTCTATGTCACCCACATTTGTATATCTATGCGAGTGTAGTCCAACTGGGAATGCTTAAAATAGATTAAGGGGACATACAAGATAAAGAGCTTTGACATTGCAAACTGCTTTGTCAAATTTGACAGCTCACAGAGGACTTGGTATTGCTGCATGCGAAAAAAATGATAATCTAAAAGAATCGATCCTGAGGTAAATAATCAATTACAATTTAATTGAGGGCTTGCAATTTAATGCATCTAATCTTCGATGCATTGTTACACCCCTATTTTAAAGTGCTTTTATCAGTGTGTTACTGAAATAAACTGAATCTATTTACTTAATTTCAACCTAGGAATTTAGTTTTCAATTTGATAAACATGGACTGTAAATTTTTATTTAAAACTTTGTAGTTTAGTTGTTTAATGAAAAGACCTAAATGTTAGCCTGAGAAATAAAAAGTTCACCTAAATTGAAAAATGCAAACCTGTACAAAAAAGTTTATGTACCAGGAAAGTTCCAGAATGTTCTCGCTAGATGTTCTGTGATTTGTTGGTAGATGCATATGTTAACCAAGTGTCTTTTGAAAAAATGAAAGAGTTCATTAAAGAGACATTAAGAAAGAAGGCTTGCTGTCAGTTCATTAAATATTAGCCAGAAATTAAAGGAGGGATGATCCTGTTTATTTCATAGCCATGATGGTTTATTGTTTGATTACAGACAATGTTATATTATCAGCAAAGAGAAAGTCATGAAAAAACATGTAGTCCGTATCTGGTATCTGTGACATGTTAACTTGGAAATTTAATTGCCTGTATATGGAGGAACGGTTTGATTTGCTGAGTGGGAGGGGGAGTCTGATAATAATTATCATGTTTAAACTCCCAACAGATGCAAGTTAAGGCAGACTTTATTACGTAAAAAGCTAAGCCCAGGCGGGTGAAGCAGTGTACTTAATTGTCAAACACTGCCACCAGCTGCCATTGTCCAGTAATAAAAGCATAGTGTCAATCTGTTAAATGCAGATTAACATGATCAATTCTGTGGCAGGGAAAAATGTGTGTGGATGATAACCCTTATTTTCTTATTTAGATAATGGATTTATGTAAAGTTGTTTCCTGAAAATCAGTCCTTGGTAAAATCTAGTTTCCTTACAGAGGTAACCTTAAGTGTGATGTGCATTTTATTTTCATCTTGTTATTAAATAGCAAGAGCCAGATTACATTAAAAAGATATTTGATGGTGCCCACAGAAGGAAAGCATTTAAACAATGTCAGATGAAAGAATATAGATAATACTTTGTAATTTCTGCAGAGCAGTTACTCTAAAGACTCCAAACAAATAAATTTAAGTACTATTCAAGACATCTTCCAGATTTTTTATCAACTGTTCCTTAATTGCCTTGCTCTTGACATGTTTATTATAGTACTGAATACCTCCACAGGATGGCATTGCTAGTTGCAGTACATTGCTTGTTGATAGAAGTACAAAAATTATCCAACATGCATATCCAGGACCACATTAGTCTCCAGCTATTAATTTCGTGCCTTGAGGTATTTCAATGAAACCTAATTCCATTGAACTACATTTTTGACATTAAAACCTCAATGTTGTGTATAAAAATGAGAGAACAGGTGAATAAAAATTATTTGTTGAAAAACATTGGTTCCTGACTTGCTTGCAAAATGTCTTCACTATAGGCTTTGACTTATGGATTATTCCCAGCCCTAAATATACAGCATTAAAATCCTTTTGGCCTGGTAAAAACTTACAATATAATGCCCCTGTCTATGAGAGACATATTACGGTCCTTGTCCATCCATCAGTTGTCCTTCTGTTAATTTTTAGTGACAGATTTTTACAAAACTCACCATAACCTCTTACCAAAAGAGTTTCTCATCCTAGTTCAATTATAGGCAAAATCCATGCATATTTAATGACGTCAGTGGTCACAAGACATGACGGGTGGATTATGCACCATTGCGGTGCTCTTGTTGTCATATTACTCCTTCATCTCTTAATACCATTTGCAGGCCATGAACAAATTCTTTGAAAAAATTAAGGGACATAATATTTTTATACAAAAGAGTTCAGCAGAAACTTAGCAGTCCATGCTTGGGTGTGATGTTGTTTGTCAAATTAAGTTATCAAAATGAGTTCACTCAACTTTTAAGTGCAGTTATGACAAACATTGGTATATACATAAAGCTGTTAACTTTTTGTTTCCAAGGCATGTATGTTATTAACAAGAAATTGAAATAGATCTCCATCTTAATGTGTTTACTCTGTTGGGTTGATAGTTTTGTCACGGTTGCCAGCAGGCGGGCATATAACATCTGGATTTAATTCCTCACCCACCCACAATATTTATGTTTTGCTCCCTGTGGGGAGGTGAAGGTCGCTGCTGCAGCTACTTCGGGAGATGATACATTATGGATGAAGCCGTCAGAGTGATGTATACAGGGGAAAGATCAGACTTCATGTCTAACCCACCATGCACCACTGCTGCCCCAACTGATCACATGACTTACAAGCACTTTTCCCATCATGCATCAAAACTCAAGGTCATTAAGTGCAGCACCAGCTGAGCCTGAAATTTGATGTAAATGATGTAGATAATCTCTTCAGTATATCAATTATTATGCTGGAAAACTTACTGAAGATATAGAATTACAGCTGTTTATACAAATGCCATTTAAAAAAAAAATGTTAATCTGAAACTTAAATCCAAATGATGGAAAAATATCCAAAATTTTGGTATAAAAAATGGACTGATTCCAAGTAAAGGTACAGAGGTTGGCAGGGCAAAGGAAACTGGGCTGAGGGCTCTGTAGATAGAGCCCAGTACTCAAAGTGGGGGGTGGGGGTGCAGAGGGGGTGATACTTTCAAGGTTGGCCCCTAGCGAGAGTGAGCATTCTGCAGGGGTGATGGTAAGGCAGTTCCCATCAGGTGTTTTACACAAAAACAAGTGCGCCTTTCAGGGGTGACCTTTCCTTATCAAAAGTGATGAAAATTGAGCCACAACCATAACTGAGTGGTATGTACACAACATACAGATTCTTCCTGCCTCCTTTTTAAAAGAGTACAGGTTATATATGTCGATGCAGCAACATTGGCCACACCCTAACAGGTGTCTTTCCCGGCACCTGAGCTGGGGGGGGGGGGGGGGGGAGTCAAAGGTCAACAGATGAATTCTTTTTATATCACCCTCTGTGAAAAAGGGTAAGAGCTCTGAAAGAAACTTGGCAATAAAAAAATTTTTGTTTGCCCAAGAAAGTTCAAAACTGGCTGTATGATATGAAGAAAAGGTTTGCAAACACTAACTCCCAAGTAGCTGTAATATTGAATTGCTTCCAGATGTCAGGACATGAACTGGTGCCCTTGTATAATCTTTGATCTTGCTGCTTGAATCATTTGGAACCAGGCTGAAGTGAGTGGTTTTGTTGACTGTGAGGCTTGTGTGTGTGGTACAGAGCTGTCTGCTGACTGTACACACAGCTCATGCTGGGAAGGTACAGTGCTGTCTGGTCTTCAAGTTGTACATACAGCTCCTGCTGGTGATCTCAGCATCTTACCTGGTCGCTGTCAGCAGGTGGTGAAGACTGCCAGCGTGACTGTTAGGTTGTACATACTTCAGTAACCCTGCAGCATTCCAGCTGCTGGCTGGCGCAGGTCCAGGAGGTGTACATGGACAAGGCTCTGTATAGGCCTCCCAAACATTTAGATATAATTATTTACAAATATGTGTGTATTAAACTAGAGGTCACATGGAAGAGCACAAATCCTTCACCTCTCCCTATTGGCATCAGTTACCCTGCAGCATTCCAGTTGCTGGCTGGCACAGGTCCAGGAGGTGCACAGTGACAGAGCTCCAAGCCTGCAAACATTTAGATATTTAGATATATGTATGTATGTTTTAAACTAGAGGTCATTTAGTGGAGCACAAATCACTTCCCCCTATTTGCATCAGTAACCTTCAGTAATCAGCATTCCAGCTGCTGGCTGGTACAGTGAGAGAAATCCAGCCTCCTAAAAGTTAGATATTTATGTGTGTATTCAATTAGAAGTCACTCTGTAGAGCACAAATCCTCCACCTCCAACAGCCATTTCCATGTACTTATAGAAATAAATTGGAAAAATCCAAAGTTTTATTATCAGCAGTTATATTATCTCATACCTCTCATATCTCACAATTTGTTGGGAGCCAATCGGTTTTTTAGAGCACCTCCAGGAAAGAAACTCCTGAACAGGCAAATTATTAAGTATAATTACTGCATACCCAGTCCCAGAGCACACATCCAAACTAAGAAATGACTCAAATCTCTGTGTTTGACATTTTAAAAAAGTAGGGAGACATGCTCTCAGTACTGGATTTTGAACCCCAGTCATTTTCAAAGTCGCCTTCCAATATCTCTCTATATTATATCTCAAAGCCACTCAGTATCTCAAAGTGGCCTTTCAGTATCTCTCTATATTATATCTCAAAGCCACTCAATATCTCAAAGTGGCCTTTCAATATCTCTCTATATTATATCTCAAAGCCACTCAATATCTCAAAGTGGGCTTTCAATATCTCTCTTTATTATATCTCAAAGCCACTCAATATCTCAAAGTGGGCTTTCAGTATCGCTCTATATAATCATTGAATCTTGCTGAAGAACCTTTGGATTTCATTTTAATCAGAGACAAAAATCTGCCAAAATAAGTATACACATTTGCCTCTGCCTTAAAGGACATGACCAGCGAAATATACTCCATTTGTGTAGAGTGCATCTTACCCCTATTAAAGTAACATACCGCTGGTGACTTGTGCTGACTGAGCTTTATTAATGAGCAATTAGGCAAATATGTGGCTACTCGTCACAGGGTCAGTGCTACACCGCCGCTCGGGTTCTCAAGTGCAGGCACAGGCTGTGACGTCAGCTCAGGAACTGCAGGCTTACTACGGCAGTCACCCTGTGTATATACAATGGCCACTGGTTTTGTAACGATGTCCTTTCTGAAAGTTTCGAGTCCATCACGGATTCAACAGTCGATTTTGACTCTTCAAGCTAAGACATCTTTAGTGATCATTCAGGTAAAAATACAAGGATACCGGGGAGCGAAAATGTACAGCCGTACAAGTTCGAGCCGACCCTGAGCGGGGATGATGACAATTCGAGTGGCGAGTCAATAATATACAATCACCGTAACGAATCGGGAACAAAAAATGGTTATTTTATAAGGTCTTTTTATTCCAAATAAACATGTAAAATAGGTGAACTTTATGTAAATTAATTGCACATATTATTTGATAAATGCATGTCAATTTTTAATACAAGACATGTCAGCTGTGAATGATAAAATCTCCATGTTAATAATATCGTCCCGCGTGAAAGACAGGTGTGCAAGTCCTTTAAAATGATGCGAATGACTAACAACCGGGTATCCTCATCATATTAATATAATGCTTGATAATTTACTTTTGCATAATATGCGATACATTTAACCAGGTCAGGGCTGACCGCAGTTTTAAGACGTCCTTCGATTTAGGTACATACTTCAAAGGAAGGACGGTCGTCCTTAAATGGAAGTAGGAAACCCACAGCCTTCGTGTTGCCAACTTGCGATTACTTTACCCGTATTTTCTCCATATAAAGTCAATGTTTATTGGTCAGTTTTTGCTCAGAGCCACTGCCAATGAATCGGGCAACCTGATTGGATGCCAGTTGACAAGATCGAATATTGTACATAGTGGCCAACACGAGACTATCTTAAATGTGACGAGGTTCTTTGCACACAACGTTAAAATCGAGCTATTTTGAGCGTATAATAACACGGGCAACATCAACTTTATGTTAGAATGAAGGATTAATTACTATTTTTAACAGAATTCGGATAGTTTATTAAGATTCTATCATCGATTTTAAAGCAATCCACTGTTATCCATTGTTTGTAAGTTGTGTATGTACCAAAATCGAAATACGCAAGCATGCTGTGAAAAACGATTAAAAAATATGTAAAAATATAAATAAAGATATAGCTGTCAGATATTTTATAGAAATTAATTATTTTGTGTATTTAATAAACTTAATAATATAATTAAGTATATAATGTATATATTTTACATGTAGGCCTATACTGTGCATGGTGGAGTGTTTATGTGCAAGACGCACGTGTGTGTTTGCAAAATGTCAGTTCTGTTCTGGTTGTTTATTCAATTTAGTTATAAATGATATATTGTAAAAAATACCTGTATATTTAAAAAAATAAAACTGTACAAATGAATTAATGTACCCACGCAGGAAATTTGTAATTAAAATACATTTATTTTCTACATCTGTTAAAAACTAATTACATGCCATCACAATGTCCATTTTGAACATTCACAAGTTAAAACTAAGGTGTTTTTAACCAAGTCATATGGATATATTCTCTAAAATGTGCAATATTGTTGAGTGACCAAGGCATAATTTTAAGCTTGTGTTTCAACGAAATTGTATGTACCAAAATTCAACAAGGAAATAATTTGATGACCATCTATAATTTACGCTCCCAACTTCTCTGTCATGCGCAAACACATATAAATATATTTATATACTTTTTTTATTTGTAATGGGTTATATTTATCCTGCAGGAACAGATGATAACAGCTATGCATCTTCACAGCTGTGGTCCGGCAGCAAACCTTGATGTGCAATTTTTGCATGCCTCCGGCCTTCCGATGAACTCCAGTTCACACGTCAGATCTTTTAAATCACGGTTATTCATCATACATTAAATCCATTTGTGTTGTGTTTTTCATATTTTTATGTTTCTGATAATAAAATACAACATCATTGTGAAGAGGTTCAATTGATTTTTATTCAACATTTCAGGTGTTTATATATCACATGATAGAAAAATTAAACAAGATGTGTCATCATCTGGCTTTATTAGTTCTAGAATAAAATCTGCAAACAAAGAGACATATAGGAATAATGATTTTTATGAATATATTTTTATAATTTTAGGTCTTCTATGAGTGAACATTGCAAAAAACAAATGTTGCCAATTTTAAACATGTTTTGATTAATTACACAAGTCTAGTAAATTACCGTATATTTTAAAATATACATAAAAATCGCTTTAAGAAAGAATTTAAGAAAGCCCTTTTCCAGTTTAATCTGCCGTGGAGCCTTTGTACCTCACATGATGTACTCATTTTGCTGTAAAAGTTTAATTCTTAAGTCAAATTCTTCAGCGGAACTTGTATAAATACAATGAACTAATCCTTTTATTCATGCAGAATTGAACACAAAGACACGTTTTGTAAAAAAAAAATGCTATGTCAATTCTTGGTATAGTCATACTTGCATTATTTTATAGGCGCACTTCAAAATGAAATATATCCAGATATTTATTCGTTTAATTATGACACGAATGATTTCTATATGAAATCCATATGTTAATATGAGTGTCTGGGAATTTCCTTTCACAAATATTGGAAGGAAGACATACTTTTGGTAAGTTATCTAGAGGCGTACTTCTATTTTAGCACGCGACTGTATACAACTTACAAGCAATGGAGAAACAATGGATTGCTTAAAATCGGCAAAAAACGCTGTACATCACCGGTAGGCCTACATATCAAAGTTATATATTTATAATACTATTGGATTTATTAAACACACAAATAAAGTAATTTCCTCAAAATATACCTGACAACCATATCTTAATATATATAATTTTACATAATTTGTACGAGGGGGTTCAATTTTTATTGATTATTTAAGGAATGCTTGCATGCAGGGTGTTATAGATGTGTACTTGTGTGTTAAGTACACTACTAAAGGCAACTTACAAGCAATGGGAAACAGTGGATTGCTTTTAAATTGGCAATATAATTTTAATTAACTATCCGAATTTCGTTAAGATAATAATCAATTCTTCATTCTAACATAAAGTTGATGTTGCCTGTGTGATAATTCGCTGACAATCGCTCGATTTTAACGTAGTGTGAAGGCTAAGCACAAACCGGAACGAGCCTATGGCCCCTCCCAGCTTGCCCGCCTCACGCAAACAAAGTTGACCCATTTCTTCAAACGTTCTGGCTGGCTCAAAGGAAACCTGCGTAAACTCACACCATCACGGTTTGTGTTACTGCAGCCACCCGCTACACAACTATTTGGTATTATTTTAACTATTAACGATCGAACACAATACAGAAAACGGTACACCTATTGTCATGAATTCACACATGTGGCTTTGTTATGACCGACTGCCGTTCCTGAGCTGACGTCATTCTGAATATTCATGAGGCACGGAACCGATCATTGCCGAACGCGGGCAGGGTGAAACCAAGCATCTCAGTGCTCTTATTAGACGCGGTTTTAATTACTTTAGACCGTTAGTAACGACTACACACAGAGCCAACAGTTACAAATACAATTCATCTACGGTATAATATGATCAAATTGCAGTTTTACTTACGCTGGTCATGTCCTTTAAGGGGTCTATTCTGTTTCTGATGTCTATTAACTAAAGTAATGTATAAAGGTAATCCCTTGATACCCATAGCTTTTAATTATATATCAGTACAGTGATTCCTGTGTTATAAAACCACCTGTGGGACTGTCCGTAAGTGGTCTTAATTCACAGGTGGTCTTATTAGACCAGTCATTTATAACCAATGTGAATGTGTTCGGTTCACTCAAGGGTGGTCATCACAGACAGTTAGTCTTTCAGACAGTTTCCACTGGACATAAATTGTATGGTCAAGCAGAAATGGAGTTGATGGTATGGATTTAAGCTTATTTATGCAGCATTGTCAATAATTATTTTTGTCCCCTGCTTCCCTGAATGGGGGACATTTATTTGGGTTTGTCTGTCACTCTGTCTGTGCATCCATCAGGTTTTCATTTCAGTGCGATAACCTTCCTAAATAAATTTTATGATTTCTTTCAAATTTGGGTCAGTGATTTGCTCTCATGCATACCATGGCTGGGATTGGTTCTTGAGTGTGTGTCTGAAAATTTATTCTCTCTAGCTCAAAAAGAAAAATATTAAATTTTGTTCCTATATTTCACAATGACATGTGGAGACATCTTCAGGCAAACATAAAAACTGAAGCAGGTAAGCATGAAAGACAACAAGAGGCACAAGTCAGGGACATAAATTCCCTGAATTTGCTTGTTAATATATAAAAGGGGCCTGGTCTTTGTGTTTTTCGCCTGTTTCACCTTTATATTTAGTAATTACAGCAATGTATATAAGTATAAAGATAGACACTTATAGCCGTTTTATCATTTATTGGTAAAAACAATGAAATATTTGAGCAGGGAGTTGTGTTTAATGTTGTTTAAGCCTGATATTAGTCACTTAAGCCCTTTTATCATCAGGAAAGGAGGAGTTAGGCTTTGTGTTTTTCACCTCAGCAATGATTATAACATAATATAAAGACGGACGTAGCCATCTGGCTGGTGTTTTATCAGGATACTAGACAGTGTTCTAGCTTTATTGTCTGTTGTTTACGATGACGCCAGGACATTGTTGTGCAGGTGGCTTGGTATGACAGCCATCTCTCCCACAATATACGTGCTCCTCACTGTCATGCGTACCATGCCTGCTTCAGAAGAACGCTGAGTCTGAGCTTATGTTTATAATCCATTTTGCCAGAACGAGGATCAGTGCTATCCCATCAACCCTCATTGCCTACAGGAACGTGCCCAGATAAATCGAGTCCTTTCATGTTACGGAGGATGTCGAGATGAACCTGTCAGCTTCATTCATTCTTTATATATCACCCCTGATTCAATCTAATGCTTTACCATGGTCGTTTCAATTTCCTTTCAGTTTAACATTGTTAGCTCAGCTGTCGTCCCAGTGATAGAATTCTCATACCTCAAACAAAAAATCTGATAGAGTTTTTACCTCCTCCAGCAAAGTAAGAGGAACGTGATCTATTTGTTACTGGCTGTAGGTCTGTTTCCCTGTACATCTTTTTTGTCATTTCAGAAATTTTGAGGAATTTTAATTAAACTGTTATAAACGAAAAACAAGTATTAACATTATTTAATTTGCTTATATATAAATAAGTATATATAAAACAAATAGAAAAAAGTTGCATGAAATAAAATAAATTTTTTTTCCATAAATTGATTTCTTCTGAATTTTGATTTTAGACACTGTGCATTTTCAGTATTTCCTGAGATGGTTTAGGGAGCAATTTATTTTACTAGCACATTTGTTATTATCAGAGAGACCAAGACTTCATTGTGAAAATTTTGAGATTCGCTGAGAGTTTTTGATTTTGTATTGACGCTTTCATTCAAAAAGAGTTATACATCATTATGAAGGCAATTGATTTTTGTGGTAATTTTGTATTTTTCAGATTCCTTCATGTAGCAAAAACAGACAAGAAAAAAAAATCATGTTTGCTTTTTTCCCTACAGCACTTTATTTTCTGTGAAGTTTTCAATTAGATAGACTGGTGCCTAGCTGCAAATAAATGCATGAATTTTTCCCTTTTTTAAGTGCTGGGATTTATTTCCTGTGACATTTTCTTTATGTTCTGCCATGGAGGAGGGTAACTGTGGTGGCCTGCTGTTTCAGACAGCTGTCAGGCAAGACTTGTCTGTTAATCAGCAACTGGAAATCACCAGGATGCAGCTCAATAAGGGCGCTCTTTAAATTTCCCTGGTGACGCAGGTGATTCTCTCCTAGACACCTAGGGGGAGCTGCTGTCATCCAAATGACAGATGAAGATGCAGATCTGTGCATTGATAGCCAAGATTTGAACCCGTTTTGACCTCCCAGTAGGATAACCATGTCTCATTTAATGTTCGGTCAATTGTCAAGTTTTGTTGCACTGGGTTGATAAGATGGCAAGACAGCTGGAAACTAAGAATACTTTTGGGGAATAAACTGTGAACATTTTATTTACAAATTCAGCGGAAAAAATGATACTGGTCAGATAAGAAGGGACGTGCTGTCCTCAAAGTTTGATGCCAGAGTGGCCTCAGCTGACATTCAAACGCTTATATACCCGACTACAGGTGGCGCTTTAACAACTTAAAAGAACAACCAATAAAAAGAGGTCACAGTTCATACAAAACTGTTGGACCTTATGAACCAATAAAATGAAGAGATACAAGAATAACAATGATACCTGACAAGACATAATAAAGGACTTCGAACTGAGGAGTAAAGAGGTTCTGGAATAATGAACGGAAGCAAATATGGGTACAGGCACCCATTACATTATTTATGTGACTTGTTGCAATGTGGTCCACAGGGAAACGTGTTTTGAGACCACCCATGGAACTTCCCAAAAGTCACAAGTGGTCTTATACTAGTCGGATCAGTCATAACTAATATGAATGCTTTTGGTTCACCCAAGGGGTGGTCTTAATAGACAGGTGGTCTTATAAGAGAGGTGGTCTTTAGCAGTTAAACTTGTTTATACAGACTAGTACTTCACTCATAATTGTGTAAATCCTACAAATACCTCATGTGCTGGGGGATGCATATAAAAGATAAAAAAAATAAGATCCTTTCGTTCTGTTTATGTTAAAGTCTTTAGATCACAAACACAGTGATACATAAAAAGATGAATGAAATAATGACCACCTAGCTAAGTCGCATGATCACACGATTCTGATGAATACAAACTCTGGTCTAGGCTACCATCTAGTCTCATGTTGGTGAGGTATAAACAGAATTAGGTAGGCATAGGCCTAGCAAAAAAGTTCCTCAAAGGCAAACTGGAAAAATTTAGATAGATCGTCTCATAGAAAGTTCTTATTCAACATATTTTAACAGACTATATTGTACTCTTCAATACATTACAATCTACGCTGGTGGTTTAATTAGAAGCCCCAGTGCATTGTGGGGAAAGGATTTCTGTACCCATAATCCCTAACCAGCAGAGTAATACTCTTGAGAATACAATTCTGTTCAAAGTGAGATCCTCGCAGATAATCTGTACCGTCTCAGTGACTGCTTATGCGAGATATTCCTTGCCCAAGGCATATAAAATCTGAAACACAGAAGGATTCATTGTAACATATCATTCTTTTTGCATCTAGTTACCTTCTTCAACTTTCAGTAGACGGTGCTGACACCTACAGGCCATGGACCTATCCCTAAAGAAAATTGTATTAGTTTGCTCACTTTGTGGCAGTATTGTTTTGCTGTGATGCACTGGTCATATAAAGCACTGACATAGCTTAGAGTGGGTTGTAGTGGCCTGTCTTAGGTTGATGGTTTTCTCCGGGTTCTCCGGTTTCCTCCACCTTTAGACATCACCAAACGCCACCACCTGAGCCATGGAGAGTGCCTTGATCAATTTGTACAATCCATGTAAAATAAATAAAGTTTATTGTGTATATATTTTTTATACGCCTGTCCATGACAAGACTTATTATGGTATACCCACAGGCCATCCATATGTTAACTGTTAGTGTCTCCTTGCATGATAACTTATCAGGGCTTCAATGGATTTTCACAAAACTCATGGTAACTACTTACCAATTGACTTTCTCCACCAATTTGATTATAGGCAAAATCCTTGCATATTTAATGAGGTCAGATGTCATGAGGCTACTTTGTGGTGTCACCCCAATAACATATCAGGACATAACAGAAATATTAACCAACATAATATCCCACCTAAGTTTGATTTCTGGCAAAATCCATGCACATTTAAAAAGGTCAGAGGTCACCACACTTTGGTGGTGCCGTCATGACCAACCATAAGTCTTATTGATATTCATGAAACTCAAATATTAATCAATACAGTTTTTCACCTGAATTCAATTCTCAGCAAAATTCATGCATATTTATCAAAGTCAGTGGTCACAAGAGATAAGACAGGCATATTGTGCACCATTTGTGGTGCTTTGTTATAGTTTCGTATCATATCCTGATAAAATACATGTGACTGGCCTTATTGAATACAGTTAACAATTCAGGTCAGCTGTGTGACATTGACCCAGGCAGACAGATAAATGACCACTGAGCTGAATGAAGGTCACATGTAACTCACCAGATACTGTAAATTAAAGGTGCCCATTCACCTACCTCTTGAAAAATAATTTGTGTGATTTTTAGCTCAGCTGACTTTCAGTCATGCTGGGCTATAGCGATGGGTCTTTGTCCGTCGTCCTTCCGTCTGTCCGTCCGGCCGTTAGCAGGGCACAAATCGTAACCGTAGGGGCTAGGGCCATGAACCCTATGCAGTCTTAGAAGTTATAAAAAGATCTCCTTGCAAACCTGAAATTAGGTCACTGCGACCTATATTCTCGAAGTTATGGGGTGTGTTTGCACCCCCCAGAAATAACTCTTTGAGACAAAATTTTCATCCCAAACCTTCCATCTTTCACATACAGCTCACCTACCAACAGGGGAAGAACCATAATTTTTTTTAGGTCCAAAGGTCAAGGTCACAGGAGCCTCTTCTTTGAAAAGCTTGTGGATGCATTTTAAGCCAACCCTTTCATCCCAATTCTTTGATTTTTCACATATAGCTCACCTACTAAGTTGGAGAAGAATCCTATAGATTTTGAGGTCACAAGGTCAAAGGTCAGGGTCACAGGATCCACTTCTTTGAAAAGGTTGTGGACACATTTCAAGCTAGACTATTCATTCCAAACCTTCCAGCACTGATATCGCATCTCTGCCAACAGGGGAATAGACCTGTTGATTTTGAGGTCAAAGGTCAAGTTCACAGCACCCACTTCTTGCGTGGAGTCATTTTCAGGCAAACTTTTCAATCTGTACCTTCCATCTGTCATATATGGCTTACCTACCGATAAGGGAAGAAGCCTATTGATGTTGAGGTCAAAAAGTCAAAGGTCAAGGTCACAATATTTAATTGTTCTAAATGCTTGTGAGCATATTTCAAGTGTAACTGTTCAACCCAAACCTTCAGTCTTTCACATATGCCACATCTATGCATCACTCAGTTTGACTCAAACTTCATATTTATGGGTCTTTTTGCTTGAATAAATAATTTATTGATTTTGGGGTCAGCTGGTCAGCAGGTTAAAGGTTGCAGGTCAAAGTTATTCACCCATTGGTTGCCAAGTAATTACACCAGATTTAAGTGGTTAGTAGTTACCCATCATTTAGAAAGAATCCAGTTGATATATGGGCAAAAGGCCAAGGTCATAGGTCAGGGATGTTCACAATTACTTCTTTTATAGACCATCTCTATTTTTCTTGTATATATAACCATCCCACTCCAGCTGGTACATCTCCCTGTGTGGCTGTAATTGTGAGTGACACTGGTGACATATGACTCCCTTTTGTATCAGCCTATTAAGTGATAAGGCTCAGTGATAAGTACCTCGTTACTTCATAACAAAAACACTGTTGTCAGAATGCTTCAGCCAGGCATTAAGACTATGAGAGTATAGTATTAAGGTTTAGCTACTGATTTATAAGATGATGGGAACATTTTGCAGTTTGTTTTATGGAATCCTAGCAATAAACTTAGTTTCCTAGATATCTGAATATTTTAATATATATCACAACATATAAAAGCAAGTGTTTGTTCTCATAATATGTGAATGTGTACCTTGATTTAGGATGGCTTTTTGTTTTATTTCAAGACTCTTAGTCATGCTTTCTGCATTTCTTTTCTTTCAGGTTTGGCAGTTTACCTACCCTGCTGACCCCATTGAAAAGCAGAGTGATAATAAAAATATTGGACTTACACTTTTTACAATTGCATATCTATAAATCTGATATGAGGGCCTGGACATGCCTTTTGAATTATTTTGGGCATTCATTACTGGATAATTTGCCCAAGTTTGGTCTCTTATTGGAGAATATGGGATATCAAATTTCATACTTGTCAGAAATCCATAATGTCTGCCAGTTAGTTAGCCACCTTAGAAATTCTTTCTTCAGTGCAGTTTCAGTAATTTTTCTTTAATGATTGGTCCAATTTAGAAAATGTTTGCTGTCTGATTTCAGACTTGTCAGAAGTCCAATATGGCCACCAGGCAACCATCTTTTAATTCCTTTTGATCATATTATCTCAAGAACAGTTAAAGTGAATGCAGTTGGATGTATATTTATGTAATCTTGTAAAGGATTGGGTCAAATATTTCTGAATAAATATTACCATCATTTATAAAAGTGCAGTACAGTTGGCTTGTATTGAATAAAAATTAATGCAGAAGCACCTGTTTCTCAATAATTCTTGCATGTATTTCCTTGATTTTTGCTATATATTTTGATCTTATATTTTCCCTTTGTGGTGTTCCTTTGAGACTGACAGGTTTCAAGCAAGCTGTTGGAATAGTTCCTGATAGCTTAACAATTATGCATTTTCCTCAGACCATCAATTCACTGTGTTTTAACCAGACATAGGTGATATATATTTCTGTTGTCATAGAAAATTTTCAACAAATTGGCAAATTGGTTCTTCAAAATTTGACTTGAAGTTGTGAATCTCAGTCCATGATGTCACAGGTCATGCTTGGCAGCTGAGCGTCATGACCCATGGGTCACTTTTTTGCTTATTCTGTGTATATATTAATGATTTAAGGGTAATTCTGTTTTTTTTTTCAGTCCTTCACCACCATAACTTATAGTTATATATTTGTTTGTCTCTTTGAATGATTTTATTGATAGAGTGCAATTAGAACGCAGTGATCAAGATGCAAGTACATGCAGTGTATCAAAAGTGTTAGGTGCAAGCCTGAGGGCTTAGATATGCCCCTTCCCATCCAAAACAGAAGAATAATTATATGCAATATGTAGCGGTGTAAATATAGCACATAATGACAATTATTCACACATACATATACAGGCATACATACCAGAGATGTAGTAAAGTCCACACCATCTGGATCAGAGCAAAAGTCCAAATCCAGGCCACACGGATCCAAGTCCAAGTCCTTTAGGTTTGAGTCCAAGTCGACCTGAATTAAGTCCGAGTCATTTGGAAACCAAGTCCAGTACAAATATCCTTAAAAGCAATTTAAAATAGAAATTTCTGATGATCATGAACATTTTTAAGTTAGTTAACACATATTTTTATTGAAATGGTTAACTTCACTTTTAGATCCTGGTGCTGAGCAAAGCTTGGTACATATAGTGCTATTATATTGTAATATTCTAATATTTTTGTAAAATTAGAATTTTGCACATATACAGATCTTCGAAGTTTTATAATATTTGACAGAGACGGGCTGTGTCTGATTTCTCGAACCTTATGTCTGAGTACAAGTCCAAGTCCAGATCCCCCCAAGTCTGAGTCCCTAAAAATCATGGACTCAAGTCCGCACTCAAGTCCATGTCTGGACTCGTCTCTTACATCACTGATCCATACATATACATAGACTACTTCTTTGACTTTTTAGCCCTCAGCCCTTAGGCTGATGGGCTATTGTCGTCACCCAAGCTGTCCGTCCGTCCGTCCGTCCGTTAACTTTTACCTTGTGAGCGGGATATCTTGAAAAGGATTCACTGTCAGAATTTTATTTCCTCGAAAAGATGTATATCAACAAAATCTCGGTCAAGTTCAAAGATGGGTGACCTTGACCTATTTTTCTACATTTTAGAGCTGATTATAGAAAAACACTTAGATGCTTATTACTCAGTAACCATTTGGTGGATTTTCACAAAACCTACTATGATTATTGGGACTGATAGTCTGTACCTGCTACACAAGTTTGGTGGCGCCACCTACAATTTCTGATTTTTATTTAATTTTTATCGGATTTTTCAACTTTGGGCTTGTGAGCGGGATATCTCTAAAAGGATTCACCGTAGGAATATTATTTTTTCGGTGAAGATGTATATTGACAAAATCTCGGTTAAGTTTGAAGATGGGTGACCTTGACCTATTTTTCTACGTTTTAGAGCTGATTATAGAAAAAACATTTTGAAGCTTATTTCTCAGGAACCATTTGGTGGATTTTCACAATACTTACTATGATCATAGGGACTGATGGTCTGTAACTGCTGCACGAGTTTGGAGGCACCACCTACAATTTCTGATTTTTAATGAATTTTTCTTGGATTTTTCAACTTTGTCCTTTGAGCGGGATATCTCTTAAATGATTCACAATAGGAATTTTATTTCTTTGGTGAAGATGTATATGGACAAAATCTCGGACGAGTTCGAAGATGGGTGACCTTGACCTACTTTTCAAGGTCACAGAGCTTATAATAGAATAAAACTTAGAAGCTTATATTTCAGGAAGCATTTGGTGGATCTTTATGAATCATGGTACATACCTCTCCATTTTAAATTTATAACTGAGACATGTACAGATATATATCCATGTGAGAACAGATATTTAGTACTTGTTACTGTTACCACCTCTAAACACTGTTCTTTTGGCTGAGGGGTTTTGTCAGCTTCTGCTGATATTCTAGTTTAATTTTTTTCACACAACGCAGTGTTTCAAAATGTTTCAGACAATGATGATCAAACAAAAGAGTTACAAATCATTTTGTGTTATCATACTGGTGCTTCCAAGCCATAACCAAAATTTATGCTGGAAGTGTTGTAGTTACATGTGTCATTTTTTTTTTAAACTTTATTGTGCATGTATTTATCATAAAAAATCAGATTACGAAAGGACTTCAGTTTAAAAGAAAGTGCACAGGTGTGCCTTAAAGGATCTGGAGATGAAAATACTTTATTCCTCTGTCCTAAGGGTTCTTTGAGGAGGAAATGTTGAAATAGGGATGTATAAAACTCTATACGGCTCACATAAGAGAAAAGTTTCCTTTGTTTCAACTTCACAAGGATGGAATAAAGATCTTTCCATCATTTCCTGTTTTTACTAAAGACAATAAGGAGGGAGAGTGATGTTTTTTTCTTTCACCAGCAGGTGCTTGCTGGTTATGAAGGTACTTAGGTTCCATTAAATTGCTAGGGAGGTATATTAGTTTTTGAGTCCTTCACCAGATGGCCCCACTGTCTGTATTCAAACACTGAACAAGAAGTTTTCTGAGATACCCCACATCTAGATATCTGTGGATGAAACTTGTACTTTTGAATATAAAGAAAGAATTTAACAAATTGAGTGAATTCAGATATTTTTCAGCAGAGGACTTAATAGCTTGTCCCTACCAGGAGAAAAAAGATTTTATGAATTTGAACATCTTCAAACATTACATTTTTATCATCTTGATTTTTGTTGCATAACAAAAATCTTATCCAGCTTTAAAGTATACTTTATGATCCATCTTTAAATGATATCTAATGTTACCCAACTTTAGAATATTTAAAGTATTAAACTTGAAAGGAAATAAGTGGTATGTACCTTGTTCATTCTTTTTTGGGTTAAATGCAGTATGTTTACTTTCAAACAGGGAATTTTCAAGGATTCAATTTTTTGTGAATCGCCCAGGCCTTACTCTGACTGTGCCACAGATTGACTGGGGTTAGACACACATGCTGTTATTTTCAGGATTCTGTTATTTTTCAAATAATGTGAAAGATTTATTGACATTACGATTAATATTTCCTTTTCACAAAGGAATAAACAAAGCAATATCAGTCATAAAAGGTGCATTAAGTGGAGTATTGCCAATATGGTTCTGCATCTTAGCGCCACCTTGTGTTCATTCAGTTAAACACATTCTGTAAGAGAAGATAGATGTTCAGGATTTATATTTTCTTTTATATACAGTAGAACCTGTCTGAAAGAGCACCTGTCTAATAAGACCACCTGTGAATTAAGACCACTTTTGGCCAGTCCCATGGGTGGTCTTATTACACAGGTTTCATTGTATATCAGTGCTACAATTGACTCCCATATTTCCTGTATTTTAATTTTTTAATATTTCCCATTAAAAAAATGATCTCCTATAATTTCCTATATTTTCCAGCATTTAGACTGTAATCTATTGAAATTTTCTCATATTTTTCACTGCACAGTCGTATTCCAAATATTTCTAATTTTATTATTGAATAAATGACATTATATATGCCTGTTATTACTGAGTACAAACCATTAAAACCAATAAATCAGACCTTTACATTCTGCACATAGATCTTGTGGTCATTCAAAGTAATCAAATAAAAAACAAATCTGCATGGAAAACTCCTGTAATTAGGCCAAATAAAATAAAGGTATGGTTCTTTGGCAGCACTTGCGTCGATTTTAACCCCCGCATCAACATTTTTATTTTGATTTTCATCTTTCAAGAAGATAATATAATACAATTTTGGTAAGATTTCCTTTGTTATGTAGTGCTTTATCCTGTTTAGCAAAAGGCTCTGTTATTTTCATGTTTTTCCCTGATCATATGACTTTTTTTATCGAAACATACAAAAAAAAGGTCAAAAATAAAATACTGCCCGCCCGCAGTGATTTCTGAAAAAAAAGTGCCTGAGAAACATACTTTTGAATTATTTTGGCCTTATATAACTTAATTATAGCCAGGACTGTAGTCCACCTTTGTAGGATCATGGACTCAGTCCTAGGGTCTTTGACTGAGAATTGTACTTGTACTCAGAGGTAAGGACTCAAGATATTATGCCAAGTCCATCTCGAGTCCAGAAGAATGGTTGCTCTGTCACATAGTATAAGGGGATTTATATACATATGTGAACTCCTAATGGAATATAACAAGAAAAGACTGCAGGGCACAAAATAAACTGTTATATCCACCTGAAAAGGGTTAAGGCAACAAAAAATATTTGTCAGACCCCACAGAATTCCACCTGACGCTCCCCCCCCCCCCCCCCCACCCATGGAAATTGGTTGTTTGTTCCAAGTTGTTAATCTACTTTTCCAAGGTGGAAAACAAAATGATGGGCCCAGCGGAGTTTGAATGTGCTACCAGTGTATGACTCTGTATGCAAATGACTTTTTGTCATCATAAGTTACCAGTGTTATCTCCATATCTGGAAATATTCTATTAACTGAGGAAGCAATCTAAAGGGGGGTGTATTCTTGGTAAGGTGTATTGTAACATTACAATTGTCATTGACCTTTGGCAGGAAACTGTCACTTGTCTTTTCGTCAGTGTAACATGAATGGTAAAAAAAAAAAAAAAATGAAAAGGAAAAGGGGTCCAGTGCCAGGATGACATTTACCAGACCCCTGAGAATACTACCTGCCATTTCTGGGGGTTAGGTTTAAAATTTTTGCCCTGGACTGTGTATACCAAACTGAAGCTCTGCTTTGGGAGATAAATGTAATGAAACAATCAAGTAAAAAGCAAGTGTAAACTAACATAAAAAATACCTATTATAATCTCAAATTTCAATTTTAAATTTCGTCTAATAAGGAGGTATCATTGGTTTCTGATTTCGACTTTGGTTCAGATGACTTCCAGATGACTTGGAATCAAAGAAGGTGTAATTTGACTCAAACTTGAGGTCTCAGACTTTGACTTGGACTGGAGTAGCCTTGACACAGACTTGCTCTCTGACGTAGATGGTGTGGATTTGACTACATCACTGTTTAACAGTAATTTACAGTAATTAGATTAATAAGGTAAGGCATCATTTAATACAAACACTGTAGTTGGTCATAGATTTTTCAGTCAAGGGACTTAAGTACAGTATAAAATACATTAAATGGAAAACTTAAATTAATTAAAAAACTTGCAGGTAGATTTTTGTTGGAATGTATAATATGTACATCAGACCATGTTTTTTTCAGGCTGTTTCCATAGCAATCTCATTTGTCACACAGTTGACAGATAACAGAGCTGTCTGCTTATGTAACACGAGCTTTATATTTATCCTGGCAGCTCTAACATTATCAGTCGGAGAGATCATGCAGCTCTTCCTCTCTGAACAGATAACGGTAATATACCCAGAAATAAAAGACCACCCAGCGCTCTGTCAACATGTCTCCCAGTAAAAGAAACCTATTCTAAATAATGCAGTCTCTTGTGGCAGACAGGAAATGCATCATTTACGGAAAGATTGTTTGTGCAGGGGTTTGCGTTAAGTGGGTGATGACAGGTGAACTCGGCAGGTGTGAAGCATGTTCAGAAGAGCTGTGACAGCCATTGGCTCCAGGCAGTGCAGTGCAGCTCTCTATGGAAACTTTCCCAGGGTGGTTTACTTTGGGTTTCTCATCTCCTTGTATTATTCAAAGGTCACGATGGTGGTCTACAGATGGCGCTATTTGTAATGAATGAAGATGAAGATGAACCTGATGATGGACTGCCTGTTATATTTATTCCCACTCCAGTGTAGATTGTATAATTACTACTGAGAAAACTCCAGATGTTACTGATATTTTTGTGTTTTATTTTTAGTAGGATTTATTTTTATCTGAGGAAAAAACTCAGATGTAGGGAATAACCATTATGACAAATCTAGTTGGAAATATACCTCCTTATCTTAAGTATGTATTTGTCTGTGTAAAATAAAGATTAGAGAGCACTTAATAAAGAGCAAAGTACTTCCACTAACAATGGGAAAAAAATAATAAAACTCATATTATCTATACTTGGATCAGAGGTGAAGCTGCTGGCTTTTCGAGCCCATGCTCTCACCACTGTACAGTGGAACCCCTGTACAGAAAACCCACCTTTCTTATAAGACCACCCTTAGTGAACCAAAAGCACTCACATTGGTTATAACTGACTGGTCTAATATGACAACCAATGAATAAGGACCACTTTTGACTGGTCCCATGGGTGGTCCCTTAACACAGGTTTCACTGTACCAATGAGTTGACTTTGACCAAAGTTGGACCAGGTTTCAACATTAGATGGGTGGTTTATTGATTTAATGTATGGAAAATGTTTTGTCTTGCAATAGCACTTGACATATATGTTTAAATCATCATATATATGAAAAATGAGTGCAGGCACAATTTGCAAATGTCAATTTTCTTGTCTCTAATATGAGTATACCTTATGAAAGTGGCTATTTCATATAGGTAACAAATTACTATGTAAATTTAATAATATTACCAGTAGCATTTGGGATATTAAGCTTATACCCATTCCTTGTTAATTTTTTTTGCTGTAGAAATGTGACAGGTAGGTCAGATAACATGAAAATTCAAATATAGGTTTCAAATTTTTAAAATTCAAATACCATGGAAGGGGGACACACCATTCTATACCCCCCCCCCCCCCCTCCCTATTTTTAAAATGGTCATACCAAATTTACAAAAGTGACGTATACATCCCCTTGAAAAAATATAAAAATAATACCAAAGTTATTCTAGCCTGTGGAATTAAAGATTTTGGAAAGTCTGAGTCTTCTGTAGAATGGTTAGAAAGGTGGAAAAAATCCCATACATTGATACAGGTGTTCTTGTGTATATGTATCTGCACCTGTAAAATAAACACATCAAGCCCGACACACAAGTCTGTGTATTAAAGGCATATGTTCATTGGCATTAAAATCAACAGGCTCAATACCCATTGTGTCAGTATATGTGCAGACATGTCAAGAATTTCCGATTAAGCATATGATTTATGACAAGTTTTCCCAACAAAAAACACCTGACA
The DNA here is from genome assembly GCA_026874595.1 of Sipunculus nudus. Lineage (NCBI taxonomy): Eukaryota > Metazoa > Annelida > Sipuncula > Golfingiida > Sipunculidae > Sipunculus > Sipunculus nudus. Next base: position 33,030,694 of record CM049320.1, read on the forward strand.
GTCTCCGATGGAATATCATCAGTTTAGAAAATGCACACCTCATGTACATAAAAATAATATGTTTGGTTATTTGCACTCATATATTAATTATGCTCTCTGGACACATGGGCACCAGACCGTTTCAGTTATGTGAAAATTTCTCACAAATTTGCTTATATATATGCATGTGTATATATATATATATATATATATATATATACACACACACACACACATGTTATATATCTATATATATACATGTATATAACTAATACATTAAGTAAACTGTGCTGAAAGCATGCATACCTGTGCGAAAACCAATAAAAGCTCAGTTAAAAAATCTGAAGTTTTGGATCACTCCTATATAACACTTCATGCTCTTACTTGATATGTATTAATTCCTGAAGGTACCAAATCCTTACAATTGATATGCTTTTTCATAAACTGGTCAATTGCAAGACATGTACAAGTTTACAAAAATATATATTGATTATAAGGATCAATATAATATTCACTGGAAAAAATATAATTTATTTATATTTGCCTCAGGTCCACCCAACAAATTTTGTTATTATGAATATGAACTATAAAAATCAATTCACCCCTGTAAGCCTTAAATCCCATCCTATTGGGGGGGGGGGGGGGGGTTATAAAAATTCAGTTATCCTGATCTCTCTAGCTGTGGGTCTACTGCTGAAGTAAATAATCTCTATATAGATCCCCCTCCGGATCCCCACCCCCATAGATGTCTACAGACCCACCCATTATGAAACAGTTATAATCCATCAGTGACCTAGGTAATTAGATAAAGGGTGAAGGTTTTGAACTGGATCTCAGATACAGCAGACATGTCTTTGATCTGTCAGCACTGTCACAGGGCCTGCAGGGTTTGTGTTTACCTGTGTATGGTGTCACATCATAAGAATTGCATTCCCGGCGGTATTTTAATCAGAGAAGTAGCTGATAGCAAGGAAACTGATACCTGACCAGACCTCCTACGTCAACTACAGTTTCATACAACTAGACAAATAAGAATCCAGTTGTACTGCACAGAATCTTTGTACTGCACAGTGGCATCTGTTTGTATTCATATCAAAGATACTACTTTTGATGGTGTGAAAGTGGTTAATTTGGCGTGTCTGAATTTTCTTGCTTTTTTAATTTTACACCATTGGCACAGTATCCATTTTCACATTAATCAGTATGTATAGGAAATTCATTTTGAATCAAATTATTACAATATTTAAATGATTATATATAAAAAATAGGTTTGTAGCGCAACCCGTCTCCAACCAAATATGCTCTGGTTGACTGCATATATGCTACGGCCAACTGAATACTGTGCCCATGAGGTGTAATCAATACTTAACTAAAATTTAAAAAAATAAATACAGAAGAAACACTGGTGAGAAGCTTGAAAAAAATCTTGATGTATGAAGAATGCCACTGTTTACATTTTGGGCCACTGATGGCCCTGGTTCAAGCTTATTTCCACTTGTGTTCAGGAGTAACCAGATGGGTTCAGAATGAAATATTAGCAGATCCCATAATATTTTAAGCAGAAAACACTATTTTGGAATCACAAGGAATAGAGAAGACAAAATAATTATAGAACTTTGGAACTGAAATTGTCCACTTTATGTATCTGTAAACTCCATATACTGATTTTACACATTTATAGTTCGGCTGACTGTAAGTCATCAAGGTTCAACTGTGACCAGTGGCTCCCTCTTGTGTGAGCTGCAGTACCAACTGGCCATCCACAGGGCCATTCATAACTATTTTTATTGTTGATTCCAGACACGTCCCGTGCATGAATGATTTATCATTCTGTCTGGCTCCAATCTTTATCTGTCTCCTTAAACATCAGGAATGAATTCATTCAGTGAAGGTCTAACATGAAATCATGACATTACTTAGCACTTGCTTTTTCCTGTATCATCCTGAAGCGGTTAACTGATCTCTTTTGGTCTGAATGCTGTTATCATTTATAAAAAATAAAAATATTTCTAAACTTTAAAAGAATCATAGTATATCTTATTATCATATCTCTTTTATATATGATAACCATATTCCTGGGTATTATTACTGATGTCATCATTTTAATATTTTTTCTCACAATAAAACATATGTAACAGAAAATGTGTCTGTACATATTCAGGTTATCTTAAGAACATATTGAAGAAATTTGGACTTTACAGTTGTTTATGGTTCTAGGGAAGAGGTCTGATGCAACTGGTTTACTTTTTGAACAAGGGATATTAAATATCATGTAACATGCACAAACAGCATTGCATTTTATATATGAGAGACAGAGATAGAGAGGGAGGGCTAAAAAGAAGAAAGAGAGAACAGGAAAAATTAAAAGGAGACAAAGTAAGAGAAAGAAAAAAAATGAGAGAGACGAGGAAGGAAGACAGAATGAGCAAGAAGGAAAGACAAAAGAAAGAGAGACAGACAGACAGGCAGTTGAAGTGAAAGATTAAAGAAGAAAATGAGAGAGACAAACAGAAAGACAGTGAGAATTAAAGAAAAGAAAGACAAGAGAGAGACAAACATTATTGCATTATATATATGAGAGAGAAACAAGACAGAAGAACAAGAGAGGGAGACAGAAAAACAAAGTGAGAGAGAGAATTAAATGAGAGACAAAAAAGAAGAAAGGCAAAATGTGCTATAAAACAAAAAGACAAATAGATAGAAAGACATCAGACAGACAGACAGAGATAGACGAAGTGAGAGAAAAGAAGAAAATGAGGGAGAGACAAGAAGAATAAAGATAGAGAAAAGGGGGAAGAGGAGAGAAAGAAAAAGAAAGAAAATGATAGATGAAAAAAACAGAGAGATAAAAAGAGTGGAGAGAGAAGACAAGACAAGAGAATATGAGAGAAAAATAGTATTGTGAAAGATGAAGTGAGAGAGAGAGAGAGAGAGAGAGAGAGACATACACAATTAAGACCTCAGGTTATGAAATAATTACAAGACAAACTGTCTGTGTGATACATTATACAGACCATCAGGCCTGGGGGGTATTAATGTTGAAAGTGATGAGCTGACAGGAATGTGAGTGATCAGTTCACTAATTACCTATCTTTGATGGGGTTCTGAGACTATTTGATTGATTAACGGGTGTGGGGCAGGTACTGCAGTATCAGGTAGGGGATTATCTCGCCTTCAGGATTGGATGCCGTTCCCACACGGCATATCCGACTGGAGCTCGATCCGTTGAGGTTGGTAAGCCACGAAGCTCGCCCAATTAATTACACCTCATCTCCCTTAGGTGAGCCTCCTGTGTGTTAGTGTCATGGTCTTGCTTGTTTTTTTTGCTATATATAGATCGTTATCTGTCAATCAGTTTAAACGAGCATTTCTTTTTGTATTGGTTGGTGCCAGTATGCTGTTATGGTATGAAATGTTAAGGGTGGGGAATATTTTCAGGTAATTGCTTGTCTTGATTGAACTTGTGCTGTTAGATGAATCATTATAGAGACTTAATTAATTAAGATAAAAATTCTGATAAAATCGTAGTAATGATTAAAATGGCTTTCTTTTAGGTTTAGATGATATTCTAGATAGATTTGAAAATTAAATGAACTTAATGGAAATTTTTTTTATAAAATGTTCATTTCAGCTCAGACAACAATCATTCTGTTGACTTCTTATTCTTTTATATTGGAATATAATTTAATATAAATAGAATTCTAAATAAATAGATAAGTGTCAACAGTTGACTTGATAAAAGAGATTATTTTAATGTATTAACTTATTTCTATTTATGTTTTATTACCACTAACAGGTTTTATTTTGTTGATATTTTCATATATACCAAATCAATGTTTCAAGCTGTTTCAGACAACATTAATGCTTGTGTCTCTGTATAAATACAAAAATTGCTGGTGTGTATATAGTGACACATTGGCTAAACATACCAGCTGAAAGAAGGGCATTGGCATTATCATTTGGTGGAAGGTGAATTTGGCAAACAAATGAGGGGCAAATGGATGGGGTTATACTGTATATCCTAATGTATATATGATGGTATCCGAACCGAGCAACATAAGCTGTACAAGAACAGCCACAAGTCCTATCCTAACTTGTAGTTGCGGGGAAGAAGAAGCTATCAATAGTACTCTGTTGGACAATTCAAACTGTCCCTAGGCCAGTCAAGGATAATCAGGTATCAGCCAAATAAAAACTGACCTTTGTGTTATAGTGGATAAGTCAGTATTTATCAGCCAAGTGGTCCCTCAGAATGTCTTAAGTTGTCTCAAGTGTAACTGTTGCTGGATAGTATAAATTTGATGGCCATCAGCAGGATTAATGTGAGTGGAAGGGGGCATTTTACTTTGTAGTTCATGCATGGGACTTAATATATTATACCTCAGTGGTTCAAAAAGTTCTTGTAAGGCCACAAAAAAAGGTATGGTTCTCAGGCACCACCCGCATCATTTTTAACCCCCTGCATCAAAAAGTTTTATTTGATTTTCATCTTTCAAGAAGATAAAATAATACAATTTTTATCAGATTTCCTTTAATATGTTATGCTTTTACTTGTTTAGCAAAGAAAATTCTGTTATTATCATGCTTTTCCCTGATCATATGACATTTTTATTAAAACATACAAAAAAAAGGTAAAAAATAAAAATCGCCCACCAGCACTGATTTTTGAAAAAATGCCTGAGAACCATACCTTTTTATTTTTGCCTAAGGCCTTTAACTTTGTTTATATACTGAGCAATTCAGAAGGGCCAGGCTAAAATAATCGCAGCATTTCAGAACAGTCAAGTATAGTACGTTTATAAAATATGTCCACCAGGCAGATTAAATTAAAACAGTCACAATAGGGTAGACTAGACCTGTTACAGTAGTCACATGAAAAGTTACCACTCAAGCTAATATCACAATATTCCCATGGAATATGCTGCAACACAGGGTGATCTCACAGCAGTCACACCGAACACTCCAACACAGGATGATATCACAGCAGTCACACTGAACACTGCAACACTGGGTGATATCACAGCAGTCACACTGAACACTGTAACACAGGGTGATATCACAGCAGTCACACTGAACACTGCAACACTGGGTGATATCACAGCAGTCACACCGAACACTCCAACACAGGATGATATCACAGCAGTCACACTGAACACTGCAACACTGGGTGATATCACAGCAGTCACACTGAACACTGCAACACTGGGTGATATCACAGCAGTCACACCGAACACTCCAACACAGGATGATATCACAGCAGTCACACTGAACACTGCAACACTGGGTGATATCACAGCAGTCACACTGAACACTGTAACACAGGATGATATCACAGCAGTCACACTGAACACTCCAACACAGGGTGATATCACGGCTGTCACACTGAACACTGTAACACTGGCTGATATCACAGCAGTCACAATGAACACTGTAACACAGGGTGATATCACAGCAGTCACACTGAACACAGGGTGATATCACTGATGTCACACTGAACACTAACACACAGTGACCCTGTCACAACAGTCACACTGAACACTAACACACAGTGACATTGTCACAACTGTCATACTGAACATTAACATTCAGTGACACTGTCACAACAGTTACTGGACATTTACACACAATGACACTGTCCAAGCAGTCACCCTGAACCCTAGAACACAGTGACACTGTCACAGCAGTCACATTGAACACTAACACACAGTGACACTGTCACAGCAGTCACACTGAACACTAACACACAGTGACACTGTCACAGCAGTCACACTGAACACTAACACAGTGACCTGTCGCAGCAGTCACACTGAACAATTGCACACAGTAACACTGTCCCAGTAGTCACCACAAACTCTTATGCACAGGTTGACCAGTCACATTGAATACTGCAGCAAGTTTTTAATGGTCAGATTAAGTTAAGATGTTTGAAATATGTTATTTTGTGTAAATGACATTTCACATTTATTTTTTATAAAACAACATAATATGTTCCCAAAATAGCAGATATAACTATATTATAGTTCCATGAAAATATGTTAAATTAATCAGTCTTTCTCTCTCTCTCTCTCTCTCTCTCTCTCTCTCTCTCTCTCAACACACATACATGTATGGCAAGTGTATAAAATTCAGGCTGCAGTTCTGATCTGAAACATAAATCAATATAAACATAATATGTGGTATTCTTATTGGCACAACGGGTTCCAGGAGTGTTTAGAAGTGACCACAATATTATTACAGGCCTGAAGGCCGAGTCCTGAAGAATTCTGGCTGTTGTGTAGGGTGCCTACATTAAATGACCATTAGCGACTGATGAATTCCTAGTATGTGTACTGCAGGCTATATTTATAAGAGGCCCTCCTTGCTTCATGTGAAATAACACAATAAGCCACCACACACCTGTATAACAATACACAGGCCAGCCATGGGGTTTTATGGGTGCAAGCATGCATAGAAAACCTTTACAGAATCAGAGTTCAGCAGAGCCCCGTGCTCAGGTAATAATCAGAGTTTATGTAACTGGGACAAAAGAGACCAATTTGTTCTGTGGTGGTGTTGGGTGACCAGGTACCATTTAACCTCCAACCAGGGCAGTCATTTGCTTGGAGAGTTGTAAAGATATTCTGAGTGTGCCCTGGAGGTTATTTTTTCCATTAATGCCTCACATATATACCCATTTGGGTTCCTGTGTATCACAGTGCAAAGAGACATACTTCATATAAAAAAAGTCACTTTAGGCTGATTTGGAAGCCAAAAGTTATAGTTTCATGTATGGATAATACTTCCTACTGGGATGGATTTATTATTATTACCATGACTTCATTTGCAAGTTGGATGAGTGGAGGAGTTTATCTAAGTTTGAAGATTGAAATTTGACATTAATCCAATTTGAAAGAGTCAGGAATTTCAGCAGAATGGTACACTATTATATTGCATCACTGAGAAAAACATAATTCCACTGAAATGTTTTTCATTTTTAAATTTCAGTTTTAAAAATTATATATTTTTAACACCCTTTACTGATGGGACTAGTGAATGTTTTCGGAGGAGTTGATTGTTATCATGTGTCTGTTATGAAAGACTGCTAGGATCTAAAATAAACTCACTATGGATGGGAATTTATCGGATAGCATGATGGAGATCGTTGCCATAGGAACCCAGCTTGGATTGTGTGTCAGCAAGAGAAAACGGAGATTCTCTTTCAGGAAATCGAAAAGCTTCAAGAAAACCCGCAGGTAAAAGTGAATACAAAAAATATTTAAATGACAGAGCAAGAAAGACCACCATCTTCATGTATACTTCTGTGGTTAAGTTGTAGTAAAACTTTATTTTTTTTTTTAATATCAGGTAGTACTGTCAGTGCTTGCAGCATAAAGACTCACTTACAGAAAATAACACTTAATATATCTTGTGAAGATATTTTAAGATCCTTGAGAGGTAAAACACTTTCCTATCTCAGAGGGAGTAAAGAATCCGGCCTAAATGGATGAGGTTATGGGTGTATACTGAGGGACGTAATGGTGTTTAGGATTCATGTGATGGAGAAGTAAGAGGCATGTAAATGTCATATCATCAGGCATGTCATTGCTTATGTTGATTTCTTTTAAAATGAGACAGTCCAGTCAGTCAGTTTAGACCCATCTTGGAAATGTAGGACAGATTCTATACTCGGGGCCCCTATCTCTGTTAGACACCCTAGTGTAATCCCTGGTGTTGCCATGAGTGGCCCGTCCAAGGTCAGTGATTCTCACCGGGTTCTCTGGCTCCCTCCACCTCTCACACTACATTGCCTAGATAATGTTCAGTAGTGAATGCTGGCAATTATCAGAAGATGAAGACATAATTAAAAAAAAATGAAAAATCAGAATGGTAATTTAGATACCCATGATTAGGATGTCAAAATTGGTCCCTCCAACATGAATCTGTTTTTAAATGATTTTGATAACTCTTAATGGAATATAATAACTTTGAAATATATTAAAATGTATGATCTTCATTTAAGCTGGGTAGGTATTGAAGTGTATTCTTCAGTTCCTTGGAATACTATAATTATGCATTAATATATAATAATTTGCTAATTGCCTGATGTTCTAATGGTATAGGTATTGAATAAAAACATAGCAGCAAGATTATAGTAAACACTAAATGATATTATGTTAGAAAAGATTCTTTTTAACTTTCTTATATAGTATTCTGTGCAATTAACATAATGTAATTTGTTAGTAGTGCATAATATAATATATATACAAGGAAATAAACCATCATGCTATGAGCACTTTAAAATTACAATCCAAATAATTCAGTTTGAGTAAAGTAGGAAATTTGATGAAGTTAATCAAACGTATTTCACAGATTGTCTGATAAAACAAAAATTGACATTTTATTTTATTAAGTATGAACTTGTCTAGCTCCTGATTTCCAGCCCTAAACAATACTAGTACCAATTCATTTTGACAGTGTGGGTACCAGCAGGATTTAGGACATGATGGATGAAAGAAATATACTGACCTTTTATAATGGCCGTTTATAATGACTTTTGTCAACTGCATTAAAAGGCAGGAGGTTGTGTTGTCCCCCACAGTTGTTTTAAGAGAGCTTGGTTGATAATATTTTTGACTAAGATCAAATTGTCTATGGTGTTAAGATGACGCACTGTAATTTTTCTGTTTTGTCAAGTCAGATGACTGGTATACTTTTATCACATTGGTCTCCATGACTTTGCTGATGTTATGTAATATTTCTTTATTTTTAGCCACATACTTATTTCACTAAAAAAAATTAGTAATTCTGAACTGGCATAGGTGTACGTAGTTTTCAGAGCTCCGTTTAGTTTGTCATGCAAGGGGAGTTACATAGAAAATATGTCTAGTACATGTTATATCTATTTTGGCCCCTGGTTTGAACTCGATCATTACCTTGAAATGCAAGTCATGAAACAACCTAAGATATTTGTGCTAATTTCTTAACTTAAGGTTATAACTTACATATTATTTCCAGCCCCGTGCATGTATAACCTTAAATCCAGAATGCTTCACTCTAACATATTTTCATCATATGGTTTCCTTAATGTTCATTCAGTAGAAAATTCTACCAACAAGCTGTGGACGTACTTATATCAATTTACTGAGTGTATATATGTATGGGATACATAAAAATATCATAAGAAGGTGGTTAATAGTAATGTCAGTGTAGGTGACTTTGTGTATGTTATATAAACTTTTTACATATATGTAAAACCACATTTGTGAAACTAATATTTTGAGTGTATATTAACAAGGCACAGATAATAGCAATCATAAAATGAAGTGCAGTATAGCTGCTTAACAGCTACCATTAAACTGTATTGGCTACTGATCAAACGGCTTGTGAATTGGAAACATGTTTGTCGGAATTGTTCCAGAGACAGGGGGATATGAGCCAGGAACTGGGGGATATGAGCCAGGAACTGTCTGTTTCACATAAACTTAGCTTCAACAGAGACGTTTTGTTGGAGACTCAATGAATATCTAAAGAACCTTCCAAAAAGACCACTGATGATAGCAGTTTGTATGGGGAATGCAGGATCGAGACGACCACAATGCGTGACATGATTTGTCTGCAGTAGCTAGGGGTATAATATACAGTCCCGTATCTTGCTAATGTCCCCGTGTTCAATGGGCCATAATAAGGGGATATATTGTGTAAGGTACCAGACTGTGGCATAGGGTGAGGAGATGCGGGTGGTTTTTCTGTCAGCTGCAGTTCAAGTGATTATTTCTAGGCTCTGTATGAAATGCTGTTTGTATGCCACAAATGTGGTGTTTCAATCGTTAGTCTAAGCTGAGTCTTGGAATGCCATAGAGAAATCTGATTAGGTGTCGGGGTCTGTATTACAATCACATACCATATATTCAGAGGGATTCTGTTCGTGACCATCAAAATAATAAACAGGTGAGGCTTCTGACCAAGTTTTTCTGTATCCCTATTTTATTTAGGTGGAGATTCCAAAGATGTTTATATATACATAAATATTTTAAATATAATATTCATAAATCAGTAGAATTCCTAGAATTCAATAGAAACTAATAATTTTTTATATTTTTCCTGGAAGCAAAATGTGTTCATCAGTGCATAAAAGAGACTTTCCTTACCTTAATGCACGCTCTGATTAGCAAGGTATGTGCAGCTGTATATTAACAGACGGCTGAAAATGGAAAACTCGGTATGGTATTAAAAATGGCCAAGTGGTATTATAAGAGGTGAGCATATAACCTTCCAACACCACCAGTGAAGTCTTTTTTTAGCGTGTTATTAATTCTTTGAGGGTAATGCTATATTTAATTAAAACCTGCATCAACAATTTACCACTTTTAGGGTACACAAGTCTTTCATATTCTTTCTACATAGTTTCTGATCCCATACAGTAACTCTACATCATGGGTCTTTTTCTCTAATTGATCATACTTTGATAAATGACAGTTTTACTGTTACTATTTATATGATTGATGAGTCTTTATTGAAATTGGGAGGATGTTAGATGCTTTCTCAATACCCTTGTTTGACTGCCTGTTATTAGTGTATATCACCATTGGTTGATGTGTTGGCATTTAACTTGCAAAAAGTTATGAACAGATTTTTATGAAATTTTGCGGATTGATAGGTTAATAACCTAGCAATAAACCATGACATTTTTACATTAATCTGCATATTTCTAATATCTTAATATTCTTTTTAATAGTTAATTTACCATTGCAAGATAGGATAATTTGTCCCAGCCAAGCTAGGGCACAATTGTTGTCATTCATTGTTTGTGGCACGTTTTCAGTGGGACAAGCCAATGAATGCTTATAACTGTACCATAAGTCTGGTTGTATATAAAGTGAATACTGATAAAATAATTGAATTTTAAGCACCATTTGTTTTTCCCTTAATAATCCAAAAACATTCAACATTTAGCAGCAAACCAACATTTTTCAAAGGGCATTTTTGCAACTGGTAACCTTTTAACTTCAGCACATTTGCAACTGACACCCTCAGGTAACATGTTTTTTATACGCCTGTCATATGACAGGAGTGTTATGGTATACCAACCGTTCATCCGTCTGTCAACGTTCAGTTAAGTTTAATTTCCAGCAAAATCCATGCATATTTATTCATGAGGTCAGAGGTCACCCCACTTAGGAGGCACCACGGTGACTAACCAAAAATCCTAAGGATTTTCATGAAACTCATTTTACATATTTACAAATAGTTTCTCACCTGAATTACCTGCTCATCAAAATTCACATATATTTAATGAGGTCAGAGGTCACCAGATACACAACAGGCATTAAACAGGTTTGCAGTGCTCTTGTTTTTTGTCTATTAACATTGGGACATGTACAGTGTGTACTAAAAGTTCCAGGTAAACACGCTCATACATCCGTCACGGAGGTGTTTTAAGAACTTTATGTAAAATGATTTACTTATAGTTCATTGATATATGCACAGAGTTAGCAAGAAATCACATAAATTCTACAGAAAAAGTTAGGTGTATAGCTGGCTTTAAAAAGGTAGGTGTATAGCTGGCTTTAATCTAGGAAGAGTGAAAAAATTGCATGTTGGCACTGATGCTGATCAGGATGAGGGTGATTGTTGTATCTGTGTTTGTGTTTGTCTGTGTGTTTGTTTATGTGCAAGATGCATCATGGATATGAAGTGAGTGCATGACCATGCAGTTGTCATACAGAAGTGTTCCTGAATTGAGTGTGTAATTATTACTCTAATGATTGATTCCACCTTTATTTTCAGGTGTGACATGCCTCTGACACTGAGAAGTTACAGGTAAGGAAACTTTTACTTTTGAATAGGGTTTTGATAAGTCCTGGAATACCTGGAATGTAATTGGTTCATGGAATCTTATTAATCTTGCATGGATTCAGTCATAATTATATCTGAATCTGAAATAATATGTATACCCGGAATTTCAGTGGAAGATGGAAATTCCAGGAATTAATGGAGTTCCGGGGAATGGTGTTATTTTGATCTGGAATAATCCATGCATGCCTGATCTTTCATCCTCCAGTGTTACACCTGGCACCTAAATGAATTAATATATTAAACCAGCATGTTGTAGTAGTGGTGTTATAAGTTGTACTAGTTATAGTAATAGTACTTGTGTGCCTGTAAAAATATTGAGCAGCTGTCAGTTTTTAGCTCAGCTGACTGAAAGTCATCTGAGCTATAGCGATCACTCTTTGTCCGTCGTCCGTCTGTCCGTCTGTCCGTCTGTTAACCAGGCACAAATCGTAACCGCTGGACCTAGAACCTTGTAACTTGGGATTCTGAGAGGTCCATAAAAAATCTCCTTGGAAACCAGAAATTAGGTCTCTGTTACCCATATCCTTTGAGCTATGTGGCCCCAAAGTACCCCCCAGAATAGTAAAAAATTTCATACAAAAACTTCAATATCTCAATAACTACATCACTGATGGTCTTCATTTTTGGCATACATATTGTTCATGAGATGTTCGATCAGTTCCTGCAGACTGGTGGCGCCACCTGTACTGTTTGATTTTTTACGATTTTTTCCTCTATTTTTGAGACCTTTGAGGATGCTGTTATCTGTTAGCTTGGCACAAATCGTAACGACTGGACCTAGAATCTTCATTTTCGACACACTGAGAGACCTATGAAAAGTCTCCATGGAAACCAGAAATTAGGTCTCTGTTACCCATATCCTTCGAGTTATGGGGCCCAAAATTACCCCCCAGAATAGTCAAAAATTTCATACAAAAACTTCAATATCTCATTAACTACATCACTGATGGTCATGATTTTCGACATACATATTGATCATGAGATGTTTCATCAGTTTGTGCAGACTGGTGGCGCCACCTGTATTTTTCAATGTTCACGAATTGTTTTTTCCATTTTTGAGACCTTTAAGGATGTAGTTATCTGTCAACAGGGTACAAATTGTAACGACTGGACCTAGAATCTTCGTTCTTGACACACAGGGAGACCCATGATAAGTCTCCATGGAAACCAGAAATAAGGTCTCTGTTACCCATATCCTTCGAGCTATGGGGCCCCAAAGTACCCCCCCAGAATAGTAAAAAATTTCATACAAAAACTTCAATATCTCAATAACTACATCACTGATGGTCTTCATTTTTGGCATACATATTGATCATGAGATGTTCGATCAGTTCCTGCAGACTGGTGGTGCCACCTGTACTGTTTGATTTTTTACGATGTTTTCCTCTATTTTTGAGACCTTTGAGGATGCTGTCATCTGTTAGCGTGGCACAAATCGTAACGACTGGACCTAGAATCTTCATTTTCGACACACTGAGAGACCTATGAAAAGTCTCCATGGAAACCAGAAATTAGGTCTCTGTTACCCATATCCTTCGAGCTATGGGGCCCAAAATTACCCCCCAGAATAGTAAAAAATTTCATACAAAAACTTCAATATCTCATTAACTACATCACTGATGGTCATGATTTTCGACATACATATTGATCATGAGATGTTTCATCAGTTTGTGCAGACTGGTGGCGCCACCTGTATTTTTCAATGTTCACGAATTGTTTTTTCCATTTTTGAGATCTTTAAGGATGTAGTTATCTGTCAACAGGGTACAAATTGTAACGACTGGACCTAGAATCTTCGTTCTTGACACACAGGGATACCCATGATAAGTCTCCATGGAAACCAAAAAATTAGGTCTCTGTTACCCATATCCTTTGAGCTATGGGGCCCCAAAGTACCCCCCAGAATAGTAAAAAATTTCATACAAAAACTTCAATATCTCAATAACTACATCACTGATGGTCTTCATTTTTGGCATACATATTGATCATGAGATGTTCGATCAGTTCCTGCAGACTGGTGGCGCCACCTGTACTGTTTGATTTTTTACGATTTTTTCCTCTATTTTTGAGACCTTTGAGGATGCTGTCATCTGTTAGCGTGGCACAAATCGTAACGACTGGACCTAGAATCTTCATTTTCGACACACTGAGAGACCTATGAAAAGTCTCCATGGAAACCAGAAATTAGGTCTCTGTTACCAATATCCTTCGAGCTATGGGGCCCAAAATTACCCTCCAGAATAGTAAAAAATTTCATACAAAAACTTCAATATCTCATTAACTACATCACTGATGGTCATGATTTTCGACATACATATTGATCATGAGATGTTTCATCAGTTTGTGCAGACTGGTGGCGCCACCTGTATTTTTCAATGTTCACGAATTGTTTTTAGCTCAGCTGACTATAAGTCATCTGAGCTATAGTCGTGGTCCATTGTCCGTCGTCCGTCCGTCTGTCCGTCCGTCCGTCCGTCCGTCCGTCCGTCCGTCCGTAGATGTGGCACGTTTTGAAACCGTAAGACCTAGGAATCCAAAATTCAGCATAATGTTAGATGTCCCCAAGATCTCCTACCAAGCCGAAAACTGGGTCTTTGCAACTTCATTCCTTTGAGAAATTAAGGAAAAACCTCAATTTTTTATTAAAAACCTATTTTCACACTTTAGGACTGCCTAATATCAAAACCACTCATCTTTTTTTCCTCATATTTCACATAAATAATCCTCTATATAATTCCTATGTACATGCCAGAAATTAGGTCTGTATTATTTAATTTTAAAAAGTTATGGGCCCAAACATAATGCATTTTGTAAATAATCAGGAAAGAAATTTTATCACTTAACACAAAACTTGTTAAAGCTAAGCACTTTTTTTCCAGTAATATTACTTTTATTAATCAAAATTAAATTGTATACCCAAAATTAGATCAAAATCCTTTAAATTTTTAAAAATATTAGCAAAAATAAAAAATTGGTACCTTAAATTTTGCCCAACTTTGACCATGGCACGTTTTTTTGCTGTAACTGCTGTGGATTTAATTTTCACAGCATGTTTTTGTTAGCATTTCAACTGTTAACACCAAAAATTTGAAACCAGTTGATCAAAAACTGTAGATTTTATTCAAGTTTTCAAGCACCATGTCACATATTGCTAGTGTTATGCAGTTTGCTAGAGCTCAGCTCCCGAGCTTCAGCTCTAAGTTCCTTAAATTTGGCATACAGTTAGATTTCTCCAAAATCCCCTACCATGCCAAGAATTTGGTCACTAGGACTTAATTCCTTCGAGATATCAATGAAAAACTTCATTTTTCCATTAAAAACCCAATGTTACACTTTAAGACTGCCTAATATCAAAACCACTGATCTGACTTTGATCATATATAATATACATATTTTTCTATACATTCACTATGCACATGCCAGAAATGATGTCAGTATTGTGTATTTTTTTTAAGTTATGGGCCCAAACATAATGCACTTTGTAAAAAATCAAGAAATATATTTACTCCCTTAACAAGGGAATTGCTGAAGCTAGAGTTCTTTTTTGTCAGGGATGTAACATTATTTAATCAAGATTCAATTGAATACCCAAAATTAGTTCTGAATTTTTCAAATTTTATAAGTTATTAGTATAAATATAAAATAAGTACCTTAAATTTTGCCCAACTGTGACCATGGCACGTTTGTTTCCTGTGAGCACTGTTGATATAATTTTCATATCATGCACACATAAGGATTTCAGCTTTTTAGTTTAGAAAGCTGAAAGAAATTTGCCAAATATTGTAGCTTTTATTAATGTTTTTTATGAGACCCTGTCAGACTTTGGCTCTCTCGAGCCCCTCTTGAGTCACCTGTATGTTGACCTTGTTGACCTTTCATCAAATTATGCACGCTTGAGGGGAGAATCCAGGCAGCTTATGGCCAGCCACAGTTGATCCAGGTGTTCAACCCAACTCATCTAGTAGTTTTAACCAACAACATAACAATAAACAATAAATTAATAAATTTATATTGGTTTTAAATAACAAATTAAAGAAAAATAGAAAAGGAATTTGTTAGTTTATAATAACAGGAAATTAACTAGCAGTTACTGATGATATAAGAATCTTGTATCGATGGGTAGAATGTAACATATTCCAAATAACACCATGCAGTCACCTATGGCATTTTTCAGTTCATTTTTAATGATAAAGAAGTAAATCATATTATTCATTACTAATCATTAAGGATTATATGAAGGAAATTAATGATAGACAAAGATGCAGTTGATAATATTAATCTAGATTCCTACTGTGTCTAGTGTGTACATTGATGTGAAATTAGTCCAAAATGAATTTTTTACAGTTATTTTTTAATATAAATAAAAGCCATAAAACCAGGTACTTATGATCATTATTTAAATGTGTGAATTTTGTATATTCTGGATTCTCAACATCATTGTTTGGTGAAAACTGAATAAATACCAGACATGGTGCGAATACTTTGTAATTGTATTTAAATACGAATATGATTATGTACTCCATTATAAAATTTCTTGCATAAAGAATGGGAATTCAGGTAAAAATGAAAGTATATGAATACTCGTGCAAATACTTTCAAAATGTATTCATGAATGCATTCATGAATATATTCTTTAATATTATTTTAATAATCATATCAGTTATATTTCATTTTAAAAAATCATATGATTCTCTTATTATTTTTAATAAAAATTATATTTGGGACAATATTTGTAATTTTTTTAATAAATAGTTAAACTCTTATATTATATGTTCTGCTTATAAGTTATATGGCCAAGTCAAAATCTGTGTGACAGTAATACTCCATTTGTTAATAAAATAAATGAAATCAATCCTCTTCCCTGTCTCCAAAGGTACTATCAAAATCATACATAAGCTAAACAACAACAACTCATAATACAGCTTATATTTATTACCACACAAAACCAGCATGTGCCTCATTTCTAAATAATATTTTCTTATCATATATAACAGCTGAGCGTCGTGACCCATAGGTCCCTTGTTTCCATTTTAGAGACCTTTAAGGATGTAGTTATCTGTCAACAGGGTACAAATTGTAACGACTGGACCTAGAATCTTCGTTCTTGACACACAGGGAGACCCATGATAAGTCTCCATGGAAACCAGAAATTAGGTCTCTGTTACCCATATCCTTCGAGCTATGGGGCCCCAAGTACCCCCCAGAATAGTAAAAAATTTCATACAAAAACTTCAATATCTCAATAACTACATCACTGATGGTCTTCATTTTTGGCATACATATTGATCATGAGATGTTCGATCAGTTCCTGCAGACTGGTGGCGCCACCTGTACTGTTTGATTTTTTACGATTTTTTCCTCTATTTTTGAGACCTTTGAGGATGCTGTCATCTGTTAGCGTGGCACAAATCGTAACGACTGGACCTAGAATCTTCATTTTCAACACACTGAGAGACCTATGAAAAGTCTCCATGGAAACCAGAAATTAGGTCTCTGTTACCCATATCCTTCGAGCTATGGGGCCCAAAATTACCCCCCAGAATAGTCAAAAATTTCATACAAAAACTTCAATATCTCATTAACTACATCACTGATGGTCATGATTTTCGACATACATATTGATCATGAGATGTTTCATCAGTTTGTGCAGACTGGTGGCGCCACCTGTATTTTTCAATGTTCACGAATTGTTTTCTCCATTTTTGAGACCTTTAAGGATGTAGTTATCTGTCAACAGGGTACAAATCGTAACGACTGGACCTAGAATCTTCGTTCTTGACACACAGGGAGACCCATGATAAGTCTCCATGGAAACCTGAAATTTGGTCTCTGTTACCCATATTCTTTGAGCTATGGCACTCCAAAGTACAGCACTGAATAATGGAAAATTTGATACAAAAGCTAAAGTAACTGAACAACTAATGCAGAAATAACCATAATTGTTTGCATGGATATTGATCATGGAGTGTTTCATAAGTTTCTGCAGACTGGTGGCACCACCTGTATTTGTTCGGTTTTTTTTACGAAATTTTTCTGTATTTTTGAGACCTTTAAATATATGAACATCTGTTAACAGGGCACAAATCATAAAAACTGGACCAAGAATCTTCATTCTTGACACACAGGGAGACCCATGAAAATCTCCTTGGAAACCAGAAATTAGGTCTCTGTTACCCATATTCTTTAAGCTGTATGGGTCCAAAATACCCCCCCCCCCAGAATAATGGAAAATTTGATACAAAAACTGCAGTATTTCAATAACTACAACACTGATGGTCATGATTTTCGGCATACATATTGATCATGAGCTGTTCCATCAGTTTCTGCAGACTGGGTGTGCCACCTCTATTTTTTTTTCAAATTTTTATGAATTTTTTTCTTTTTTTGAGACCTTTAAAGATGTGGTTATCTGTCAACAGGGTACAAATCGCAACAACTGGACCTAGAATCTTCATTCTTGTCATGCAAGGAGGCCCATGAAAGGTGCCTGTGGAAACTTGAAATTAGGTCTCTGTTACCCATATCCTTCAAGCTATAGGACTCCGAAGTATCCCTCAGAATAATGGACAATTTGATACAAAAACTGAAGTATCTGAACAACTAATGCAGAGATCACCATGATTTTTTGCATGGATATTGACCATTAAGTGTTTTTATTAGTTTCTGCAGACTGGTGGAGCCACCTGTATTTTTGTATCCACCAAAACAAAGTTTTGCGGATACTATGTTTTTGACCGAGTTCCTCCGCCGCGGCAGCGTTCGTTTCCAGAGAGCTCTTTGGAGACTAATGGACCGATTTTTCCCAAACTTACACCTATTATCGGGTCACATGTGAACTGGTGCCTAACCAATTTGCATTGACCTCTGACCTTTCCTCTCTATCCAGTGTCCATTTGTGGGTCTGTTTCCACTCATAAACCCTCATATCTCGAGAACCGTTTGACCATTCAGGAAATAAAATTGATACAAATGTAGCCCTTGGATTGCTTTATAACATACACAAAAAATGGTGGCGCCACCTGTAACCATGTTTGCACAGTGTCCATCTGTTCATCTGCCTTGGGTTAAAATCACTCATATCTCTGCATTGAATTGACTAATTCACCTGAAATTCGTCATGTGTATACATCCAGGATAGCTTTCTTGATTTTATGACAGGTGGCGCCACCTACGTTTACGTTCACGCTGATGACATCCAAGCTTATATCTCGGGAACCGTTTGACCGATCAGGAAATAAAATTTATACAAATGTAGCCCTTTGATAGCTCTGTAACATACACAAAAAATGGTGGCGCCACCTGTAACAATGTTTGCACAGCGTCTGTCTGTTAGTCTGCCGTGGCCTAAAATTACTCATTTCTCTGTAGTGGTTCGACATAACTGCCTAAAATTTTGCAGGTTTATACATCGTGGACAGCTTTCTTGATTTTATGACAGGTGGCGCCACCTACATTCTAGTTAACGCTGGACACATCCAAGCTCATATCTCAGGAACCATTTGACCGATTGGGCCAAAATTGTGCATGTGTTTAGATCTCACATAGGTCTTTATCATACACAAAACTGGAGGGGTTACCTGCAAAGATTTTTGCACAGTGTTTGTCTGTTTGTCTGCCATGGGCAAAAATCGCTCATATACATGTAGTGGTTTGACTTTTCTGCCTAAAATTTTGCAGGTGTATACAACTTGGACAGCTTTCTGGATTTGTGGTAGGTGGCACAACCTACATACACATTTAGGCTGCAGACATCCATGCTAATATGCAACATACCTCACTCTATTTCCCCTTGCCACTCAATCCATGCCTCACTATCCGATTTTGGCAGATACATGTAGTCACTTGTCAGTTACCCGTATTCTAGTTTTAAAAGTTTACACATTTTTCTCTATTTTTGAGATATATAAATACAGACTAAATCCTGGCCTGTTGGTTAATCTGTTTGATGCTTCAGTTGAATGGGTATATACTACCATTCTGATGATAAAATTTCCTTTTGTGAATCTCTTCCCAGTCAGCTGAGCGTCATGACCCATGGGTCACTTGTTTAATATATATATATATATATATATATATATATATAATTGATATAAAGAAATTCTAAAAATAAATATGTAGAATCAAATTAATTAAGAGATTGGCTTGTGGTATTTAATCACCATCGCATAATTAGATAGCATACATTTATCATGGTACCACCCAGACTTGGTGTACCGCATCCAATACTGGATCAGTGTTTGACAAGGATAGTTATAATATTGAAAAGTAAGTCTCATTTAATGGCAACCAAGGGGGCATTGACAGCTGAGTGGTAAAACGCTTGGCCTTCTACACTAGCGACCTGGGTTTGATCCTAGGTGCTGCCATGAGAGAGGGTTGTAGTGGCCGGTCCAAGGTTGGTGGTTCTGTCCGGGTTCTTCAGCTTCCTCCACCTGTCTCACTGATCTTCAGCTCTATCAGTATCTTATATTTTTGCCTTAAATATCTAACATTATACCGACTCAATCTGTCATTGCTGAGGGAGGCAGTGCTGGCCGGATTTTCCAGAGAGCTGTGACTGGTTCAAGCGCTGACTTCACTTTCAGTCAGTCATCATTATGGTATGGCTTTCCAGGTGTTGTCCTCTCCTCATCCTAGCATTAACAGACAAAAACTAGCAAACAGCACAGTCTGACCTGATTTCAGGGGCCTAATCATTTTTAGCTCAGCTAACTATAAGTCGTCTGAGCTATAGTCATAGCATTGTCCGTCGCCGTCCGTCTGTCTGTTCGTCCGTCCGTAAGACTGGCACGTTTCGACACCGTTGGACCTACGAATCTGAATTTCGGCATACAGTTAGATGTCCCCATAATCTCCTACCATGCCAAAAATTGGGTCAATAGGACTTCGTTCCTTTGAGATATTAAGGAAAAACCTCAATTTTTTATTAGAAATCTATTTCACACTTCAGGACTGCCTAATATCAAAACCACTCATCTGGTTTTCTTCATATTTACCATAAATATTCCTCGATATAGTTCCTATGTACATGCCAGATATTAAGTCAGTATTATATAATTTATAAAAGTTATGGGCCCAAACATAATGGACTTTGTAAAAAAATCAGGAAGATATTTGGTCACTTAAGACCAAAAGTGTTAAAGGTAGGGACTTTTTTCCAGTAATACAACTTTAATTAATCAAAATTTAATTTTATACCAAAAATTAGATCAAAATTTGTTAAATTTTTTTAAATATTGGCAAAAATATAAAATTGGTACCTTAAATTTTGCCCAACTTTGGCCATGGCACGTTTTTTTCCTGTAAGTACTGTGGATTTAATTTTCACACCATGTATACATAAGGATTTAATCTGTTAAAATCTGAAATTTAAAAATAAAAGCTGCAAAATTAGGCTAGTTATTGAATTTTTTTGGAGGCTCTTGTTGTATTCCCTTACATTGTCAAGCAGTCCACTTTGATGACTGTAGGTCATTCAGTGCACATCTCTATGCTCCCCAGGCTGTTGACATAATTTTAGATGTCCCCAAAATCTCCTACCATACCGAAAATTGGGTCATTAGGACTTTGTTCCTTCGAGATATTAAGGGAAAAAACTCAGTTTTCCATAAAAAAAAGCCATTGTTACACTTCAAAGCTGCCTAATATCAAAACCACTGATCTGTTTTTGATCGTATTTAGTATTCACATTCTTTTATACATTTTCTATGAACATACCAAAAATTAGGTCAGTATTGGGTATTATTTTGAAGTTATGGGCCAAAACATAATGCAATTTTAAAAAAAATCAGGAAATATATTTACTCACCTAACATGAGAATTGCTGAACCTAGAGACTTTTTTTCAGGAATATAACTTTATTTAATCAAGATTCAATTGTTTACCCAAAATTAGATCTGAATTTTGCAAATTTTTCAAGTTATTAGCATAAATAAAAAATCAATACCTTAAATTTTGTCCAACTTTGGCACTGTTGATTTAATTTTCCCAGCATATATGCATAAGGATTTAATCTTTTAAAATCTGAACTTTCAAAAGAAATTGATTGGAATGAATAGCTTTTATTTATCTTTTCATACACCATGTCAAGTGTTGTTTACATCTAGCCCACCTAGTAGTACAGCCTTCACTTGCATTATGTAACCCACCCCAGGCAGCTTACCTTGGCCCAGCTTGGCCACTACTAGCAGGCTTCCCCTCTGCCCTGCACTCATCCCCCCCCAGCTGGTGCATAAACCAGATGAATGTTATAATTCTTCTGTATTTTATTTTATTCTTGGACATGCTACATTTTAGATTTTGTATTGAACCACCAGGGTTACAATGATTAAAGTGTACTTTTGTGTCCACAAAGTGGTGTATTGCTGTGAAAGTGTGGATGTTCATGAGATAAGTAATTCCTTACTTCAGAAGAGTAAAAACTTCAGCAGGTGTGAAATTGACTATTAATTTCAGTAATTAATTAAAACTGGGATAGTAATTAGCACAATAATATTGTTTGTCCCTCATTCAACCAACAGTGTGTATACTTTATTTGAAAAGATGTTTTATTTTATCAAATTTACTTTTATTTTATTTTGGTGAATAAAATTAAGCATGTCCTGAAAACTCCAATGTGCAAAACTTTTTAATAGTGATTCAAGGAATATTCTTGTAGATGCCATGTTGTGGCATTATTTTCTTTTAAAATCAGTTTAAACATTTGTAATTAAAAATAATAAAATATATGTGTATGCTTAATATGACCAAATGTTTTTTACTCTGTATATATTATGATTGCAACTTTTGCAACAATTCTAATATTTTAACTTATATTTTCAGGTTTTTTAATTAAAAATTTATAAACCTGTAAATAAAAAAATGATTCAGATAAAAACTTCTTAATGGAAAAAGTGGATCTGCTTAAAAAAATAGGATTATATATAAACTTAAATGCATTATTCTCTTGAAAGTGAAATAAAGGTATTAGTCCATTCTGTCCACTTGCCTGTCCATCTGTAAATTTTCGTATGCAACACAGTATCTCAAAACTTTTACTGTTTTTCTTCATGACAGTCTTGTCAGAGTATTAGTTTGCAATCATATATTTAGAACTTTACTATAACCAAGTAGGAGGGCCCCTTTCCTCTTAGCTTTTCATATTCTTATATAAATGAAAAACATTACAATAGAATATTTCTACATCCACCTTCATGCTGCCCTCACTTTTCCCTATCTCCGAACCCCATCCAAAAGTCAGCCGCAGTAAGCAAGAACAAGATGAATCAGATATATTCATACTTTAATATTTTGTATAACTATTCATCCATAGGTACCTATGTACATGCCAGAAATTATGTCAATATTGTGTAATATGCAGACATAGTGGGCATCACAATAATGTACCTTGTCAAGACTAAAGAGATATTGTGTCATACCGTCACATATTCATAAATCACTTCATCAGCATAGTTAATCATAACATCATATCTGTCAAATTGAACGCTTGCAGACTACCATACACTTTAGATCCTTCAACAAATAGCCTTAGAATCATTCTACTACTGCTTATTACTGCTGTCATTGCATTCATATTTGCTGAAATATATCACAATTTTCAACCCCACCTAAATAAATAAAAAATAAACCACTTTATTTGACTCTATTAATCCATCAGTCAGGTAATTTCATTTATCATTTACTCACATATTACATTACATTCCTTTATAATAGCCCAACATGTACATGATATTCATAAGCTTTATCCACTCGATAAAGTATCACAGAGGAGAAACATTTATAGTCCAATCACGATCAGCTGAGCGCTGTGACCCATGGGTCCCATGTTTGATTTCACTCCAGTTTCATGATTGTGACATTTCCCTGACATTAAACTTAACCAGTTTCTTCATAGTGGATTTCTAGTGTCTTGGCTCATCAAGGTCCTTGTTTTGACATGTTACCAGCATCCTGATGACAAGCCCCATTGTTCTGTCAATTTAAAATTTTTACCATCAAGATTGGAATAATTAAAAAATTTCTTAAGAACATCTAAATGTCCCATTCCTTCTGTTTAATTCTTTTTCCCTATTCAGTAACCTGTCAGGGCTTGTAATTGATCTATTGTTACAACTTAAATTGATGCCATCTCTTATTTTTCGTTGTTTCTTTCTCTGTGACAGTTTATAGTGATTGAGTTATTGTTCTCCTGTTGTTTGTTAACATTTGTCATGCTGACACTTGCCAGAGCACAGCTGATTTGGTTAAAGTACTCAGCACCTAGCTTTAAACCCATTATGGGACCTGTTCCGATATCTGAGGTCTGTTAAAGGGGCCTATACCAATAGCTGAGGTCTGTTACAGGGGCCTATACCAATAGCTGAGGTCTGTTACAGGGGCCTATTCTGATATCTGAGGTCTGTTACAGGGGCCCCATTCTGATATCTGAGGTCTGTTACAGGGGCCTATTTCGATATCTGAGGTCTTTAAAAGGGGCCTATTCTGATATTTGAGGTCTATTTAAGTAGCCTATTCCGATATCTGAGGTCTGTGAAAGGGGCTTATTCCAATATCTGAGGTCTGTTACAAGGACCTATTCTGATATCTGAGGTCTGTTAAAGGAGCCTTTTCTGATATCTGAGGTCTGTTACGGGGACCTATTCTGATATCTGAGGTCTGTTACAGGGACCTATTCCGATATCTGAGGTCTGTTACAGGGGCCTATTCTGATATCTGAGTTCTGTTAAAGGAGCCTTTTCCGATATCAGAGGTCTGTTGCAGGGACCTATTCTGATATCTGAGGTCTGTTAAAGGGGCTTATTCCAATATCTGAGGTACAGAGGCCTATTCTTATATCTGAGGTCTGTTACAGGGACCTATTCCGATATCTGAGGTCTGTTAAAGGAGCCTTTTCCAATATCTGAGGTCTATTACAGGGACCTATTCCGATATCTGAGGTCTGTTACAGGGACCTTTTCCTATATCTGAGGTCTGTTACAGGGGCCTATTCTGATATCTGAGGTCTGTTTGAGGAGCCTTTTCCGATATCTGAGGTCTGTTACAGGAACCTATTCCGATATATGAGGTCTGTTAAAGGGGCTTATTCCAATATCTGAGGAACAGGGGCCTATTCTGATATCTGAGGTCTGTTACAGGGACCTATTCCGATATCTGAGGTCTGTTAAAGTAGCCTATTCTGATATCTGAGGTCTGTTAAAGGAGCCTATTCTGATATCTGAGGTACAGGGGCCTATTCTGATATCTGAGGTCTGTTACAGGGACCTATTCCAATATCTGAGGTCTGTTAAAGGAGCCTATTCTGATATCTGAGGTCTGTTAAAGGAGCCTAATCTGATATCTGAGGTCTGTAACAGGGACCTATTCTGATATCTGAGGTCTGTTAAAGGGGCTTATTCCAATATCTGAGGTACAGGGGCCTATTCTGATATCTGAGGTCTGTTACAGGGACCTATTCCGATATCTGAGGTCTGTTAAAGGAGCCTATTCTGATATCTGAGGTTTTACAGGGACCTATTCCGATATCTGAGGTCTGTTACAGGGGCCTATTCTGATATCTGAGGTCTGTTAAAGGAGCCTATTCTGATATCTGAGGTCTGTAACAGGGACCTATTCTGATATCTGAGGTCTGTTAAAGGAGCCTATTCTGATATCTGAGGTCTGTAACAGGGACCTATTCTTATATCTGAGGTCTGTTAAAGGAGCCTATTCTGATATCTAAGGTCTGTAACAGGGACCTATTCTGATATCTGAGGTCTATTAAAGGAGCCTATTCTGATATCTGAGGTCTGTAACAGGGACCTATTCTGATATCTGAGGTCTGTTAAAGGAGCCTATTCTGATATCTGAGGTCTGTAACAGGGAACTATTCTGATATCTGAGGTCTGTTAAAGGAGCCTATTCTGATATCTGAGGTCTGTTAAAGGAGCCTATTCTATTCTATTCCTATTGCCTCTAGATAATCCCTTGAACCTCTTATAATAATAGGTCAGAAAACACCAACCCAACCACACACAGGCTGTTTGTATTGTTTATCTCCATTTGTTCTTAACATGTGTGGGGGGGGGGGGGCTTCTAAAATAATCTAAACACATTCAACAAGGACATCTGGTGGCAAGTCAGATGAACTGGAGTATTCCATGGGTGTTTAGCAACCTGACCGTTCAATTTCTGCGTAAAAGCAATGAACCACCTAAGGTTATTTTTTTTCTGTTTGTCCACATTGTTGCGTTCATAAACAACTGTAGATAAACAAGCTCACACGTCTATCACAGAGCTGGTATAAGAACTTTTCTTAACTGGAATTACCTTGAGTTCATTAATATGTATGCAGAGTAAATTAGAAATCACAAATACCTGAGAAAAGATAGGTGAATAACCAATCCAAAATTTGCACTTTGCATGGTTCAGTTTAATTTATTAATGACTGACTTCATTCCCATAGCTATAAAATAATTCCAGAGGATATAGGAATGGCCAAGTTAATGGATCTGAGAAATCTTAAGCTTAAACTTGTAAGATAAAGTGTTACTGTATCATTTGGCATTTTGTACAGTTTGCATCATAAACATGGTCTGTCATGACTTAGGTGAACCTGATGGTGTTAGATGTGTTTAGTATAGGATTACACAAAGAGATGTGTTTTATATCTAAGAATCACACTTTGCCCAAAGAAAAGAGATCGAGATGATTTTATAATTTTAAATAAACAGAAAATCAAGTTTAGATCCATGGTATTTCTGTGGGACTTTCCTCAGTCCTTACATTCATGACAACAATAACAAAAAATGAAACAAAACATGAAAAATCAATTAATAAAAACAACATATATATATATAAATATTATATATATATATATATATATATTATTTATAAATAAGTAAGCTCCCTCTCTCTCTGTCCTAATGTTCTTTTAAATAAAATATTGTGTTGGCATTATGTATCGCTAGCTTCTTGTATCTGTTCACTGAAGGACCAGGTTTGTTTCATCTCCAGTACAAGGGACAGTGCTTAGATTATTTAAGGAAGACAGGCTAACCTATTTTAATATCAGGTGATAACACAACAATACACCAGTGACAGGTGAATATTTTGTTGCACAGGCCATTGAAATACATAGGAATAACATGCTGCAATCACCCCTTGAAATAATAAAGTGAAATATCTCAGGATTTAGTTGAAAATTTCTTAAATGCCCCTCTTAGGACACACTTGGCATCATCTCTGACAGTTCAAAACATGCATATTATGCCTCAGATCACATGTATGACAGTCTTGTGTGACAGCCATTAGTTCATATCTAGATGTATGGATATTCCATATATATGTGTGAAATGT
Source organism: Sipunculus nudus (assembly GCA_026874595.1). NCBI lineage: Eukaryota > Metazoa > Annelida > Sipuncula > Golfingiida > Sipunculidae > Sipunculus > Sipunculus nudus. The sequence continues at coordinate 33,057,841 of CM049320.1, forward strand.
AAACCAGGTCAGGGTCAGGTTATTAGTGCATATTTTCAGAGCCCGTTTCTGAATGACCCCTTGACAGCCCGATCTGCCACAGTCACCCACTCGCAGTAGCTTCAAACAAGCCAATCAGTGGACGGATGCTGCCAGCACATAAACAGTATTGCATGTCCAGCACTCCTTCTGTTGTCTCAGCACGATGCTGGGATAATCCTGTATTATTAGTGGCTGTAACTCCTAATATAATACCACCAAGGACATATCTTTCCATAGTATTCCTCATAAAGTCACTGACCTGAAAAAGATTGATTAGGGAGATAATCCGGTCCGGCACACCATCACAGAAAATCACTACCAGCAGTCACGCGTGCAGCCTGCATTTTAAGGAACCTGATTCAAGTAGTTTTGATTCAGTACAAGTTGAAACATTCTTTTCCCTGGACTTGTTGTGATGAGTGTTCTTTGATTGACAACCAGCTAGTACAGAATAATCTCATGACAAAAGCCATACGTCCTGATCCACTCATTTAGATCTTATTGATATTTGAATGACTAGCGGTCATTTGATGACCTATACATCACTATTATATAAGCATTAAACCAAATGAAAGGCACCAGCTGACCAGGCGTTCATAATGGTAGATTTGTATAACATTGGAAAGGTCCTTGTCAGAGAACTTAACCAGTACTACCAAGCAGGTGACATTGAAAATTACAATGTTGTCCAGCCAATGTTACATAAACTGTTAGTGGTGTACAAGTGATATTTTGTAATTAAGCTACAAATGATTTTGTATTATATAGTTTAGAATACTTTGTTCATGTTGTACACTTTATCACCTTTTTCTTTTTTTTTTTTTTTTTTTTTTTAATAATTTTTTTGGGGAGGTAGCTGCCTCCATTTTCTAATGCTGACTTATCTAATTCTTAATCTAAGTATGTACATCTGCAGGGTTTCCATTTCGGTTTGGGACTACTAGACAGGACGGTAGCATGCGCTTCCTTTTATTTTTAGCTCAGCTGACTTTCAGTCATGCTGGGCTATAGCGATGGGTCTTTGTCCGGCGTCCTTCCGTCTGTCCGTCCGGCCGGCCGTCCGGCCGTCCGGCCGTCCGTTAGCAGGGCACAAATCGTAACCGTAGGGGCTAGGGCCATGAACCCTATGCAGTCTTAGAGGTTATAAAAAGATCTCCTTGCAAACCTGAAATTAGGTCACTGCGACCTATATTCTCGAAGTTATGGGGTGTGTTTGCACCCCCCAGAAATAACTCTTTGAGACAAAATTTTCATCCCAAACCTTCCATCTTTCACATACAGCTCACCTACCAACACGGGAAGAACCATAATTTTTTTTAGGTCAAAAGGTCAAAGGTCAAGGTCACAGGAGCCTCTTCTTTGAAAAGCCTGTGGATGCATTTTAAGCCAAACCTTTCATCCCAATTCTTTGATCTTTCACATATAGCTCACCTACTAAGTTGGAGAAGAATCCTATAGATTTTGAGGTCACAAGGTCAAAGGTCAGGGTCACAGGATCCACTTCTTTGAAAAGGTAGTGGACACATTTCAAGCTAGACTTTTCATTCCAAACCTTCCAGCACTGATATCGCTTCTCTGCCAACAGGGGAAAAGACCTGTTGATTTTGAGGTCAAAGGTCAAGTTCACAGCACCCACTTCTTGCGTGGAGTCATTTTCAGGCAAACTTTTCAATCTGTACCTTCCATCTGTCATATATGGCTTACCTACCAATAAGGGAAAAAGCCTATAGATGTTGAGGTCAAAAAGTCAAAGGTCAAGGTCACAATATTTAATTGTTCTAAATGCTTGTGAGCATATTTAAAGTGTAACTGTTCAACCCAAACCTTCAGTCTTTCACATATGCCACATCTATGCATCACTCAGTTTGACTCAAACTTCATATTTATGGGTCTTTTTGCTTGAATAAATAACTTATTGATTTTGGGGTCAGCTGGTCAGCAGGTTAAAGGTTGCAGGTCAAAGTTATTCACCCATTGGTTGCCAAGTAATTACACCAGATTTAAGTGGTCAGTAGTTACCCATCATTTAGAAAGAATCCAGTTGATATATGGGCAAAAGGGCAAGGTCATAGGTCAGGGATGTTCACAATTACTTATTTTATAGACAATCTCTATTTTTCTTGTATATATAACCATCCCACTCCAGCTGGTACATCTCCCTGTGTGGCTGTAATTGTGAGTGACACTGGTGACATATGACTCCCTTTTGTATCAGCCTATTAAGTGATAAGGCTCAGTGATAAGTACCTCTTACTTCATAACAAAAACACTGTTGTCAGAATGCTTCAGCCAGGCATTAAGACTATGAGAGTATAGTATTAAGGTTTAGCTACTGATTTATAAGATGATGGGAACATTTTGCAGTTTATTTTATGGAATCCTAGCAATAAACTTAGTTTCCTAGATATCTGAATATTTTAATATATATCACCACATATAAAAGCAAGTGTTTGTTCTCATAATATGTGGATGTGTACCTTGATTTAGGATGGCTTTTTGTTTTATTTCAAGACTCTTAGTCATGCTTTCTGCATTTCTTTTCTTTCAGGTTTGGCAGTTTACTTACCCTGCTGACCCCATTGAAAAGCAGAGTGATAATAAAAAATATTGGACTTACACTTTTTACAATTGCATATCTATAAATCTAATATGAGGGCCTGGACATGCCTTTTGAATTATTTTGGGCATTTATTACTGGATAATTTGCCCCAAGTTTGGTCTCTTATTGGAGATGTGGGATATCAAATGTCATACTTGTCAGAAATCCATTATGTCTGCCAGTTAGCCACCTTAGAAATTCTTTCTTCAGGGCAGTTTCAGTAATTTTTCTTTAATGTTTGGTCCGATTTAGAGAATGTTTGTTGTCTGATTTCAGACTTGTCAGAAGTCCAATATGGCGACCAGGCAACCATCTTTTAATTCCTTAGTTAAAGTGAATGCAGTTGGATGTATATTTATGTAATCTTGTAAAGGATTGGGTCAAATATTTCTGAATAAATATTACCATCATTTATAAAAGTGCAGTACAGTTGGCTTGTATTGAATAAAAATTCATACAGAAGCACCTGTTTCTCAATAATTCTTGCATGTATTTCCTTGATTTTTGCTATATATGTTGATCTTATATTTGCCCTTTGTGGTGTTCCTTTTGAGACTGACAGGTTTCAAGCAAGCTGTTGGAATAGTTCCTGATAGCTTAACAATCATGCATTTTCCTCAGACCATCAATTCACTGTGTTTTAACCAGACATAGGTGATATATATTTCTGTTGTCATAGAAAATTTTCAACAAATTGGCAAATTGGTTCTTCAAAATTTGACTGGAAGTTGTGAATCTCAGTCCATGATGTCACAGGTCATGCTTGGCAGCTGAGCGTCATGACCCATGGGTCACTTGTTATTTTGTATCCTGGTGTCACCCAGGCCCCGTGTCTACCGCACCTGCGGGTCCTGGGCGTGTAATCAACCCCATTGCTGGGTCATAACACCAAGGAACCCCCCAAAGACGCACTCGTATGTGAGTGATACACGGCTGTGGGCCACAGCCTTCCCATTAAGCCTGCAGAGCGCTCACCCTGGGTTGGGGCCGACCGCGAAAAACCTCACCGCCTCGGCTGAGATTCGAACCCACAATCTCCCGGCTTTGAGTCCTGCGCTCTACCCTTGAGCCACAGAAGCCGGTTTTAGATGACTGTACTTGTGTGCTGGATCACTCACAGTGCAACAAAACCTTATGTAAAATCACTTTTGAGTAAAGTAAAAGAGAAATGTGAATAAGGGTTCAATATCCTCATATATATATATATATATATATATATATATATATGTAAATGTTATAAAAAATCATTTTGGAAATTGGTTAATGTGTGGATCTGTTGAATATACGTTTTTCTCTTATTTCCATGACAAGAGCTTATAATTATTCAAAGTGTAAGAAATTTAAAAAGAACACCTGATTGTCAACAAAAACAGTTGAGAACAGTAAAGCTATACCGGGAAAGTGAAAATAATATTTCGAAGCCTTGACTTTTCAAAACATTAATGTCTTTGAAATCAAGAGGACAGTTAAAATTGTGTGTTTACCAGGAGATGCAGAAAAATATGTTAATTAACTGCTTCTGGGAGACAGTGATCTTTGTATCAGTTTCAAACTCCACGTACTGAGCATCAGGTTGCTAACAATGCCCCCTGGTGGTGTGGTTGATCTTGTTACGTTTATATGTTACAGTACGCTTCGTATGTTTAACATCAAGGATATCTCTAGTGGTGGCCTGGGGATCGTGATGACCAATTGAGGGATGTCTTCAGATGAGGGGGGGGGGGGGGGGGGCATCATATTTGTTCTGAATGTCAAGGCTATATCCTATCTGATTTTGAGAATTTTAAATTTGGATTTGGTAAAAAACTATTCTCCTTTATGTTTTGCTGGTACATGTCTCCTTGACAACAAATTCTCTCCACTGATAGGTTCTTACTTGGACACTGTGCCCAGAGTAATTTTGTGTCAAGTTTTTTTTTTCCAGTTTCTTGAAACTACTCATGAGAGCTGCCATTTTGCAGCAGGATTTATTTTAAGGTCTTTGCTAAATTAATGTTTGTGCATTAAACAGATAGGGACAGTAACCATGGTCACACCATTGATGCTTCCGGCTAGGTCAGTTTGAACATGGAAGAAGTTGCCGTTGTCTTCAGGGTCAGAAAGGCATCACTGTTTGTTACTGATATTACACTCATTGGTCATTGAAAGAAGTGACTCTAGAATTTTACTCTGGTTTTCAATTGAGCATATTCCTATTTATTCTTCAATGATAGGCAGAGGGCAAACCATATCAGTTTCACGGATCAGCTTTTCATGTTCTTTATCAATTAATTAATTGGTTTATCACATAAATATTTTCATAATAAATTCAGTTTTAGTGTTTATTTACATAATTTATCGTATATGTATAAAGATAGAATCTAAATTCTCTTTAACAGATACATCCTATTACATAGACTGGCCCAGTCCATGAAATAGTTCTGACGTAATTGTTGCTTCTGACAGAGAAATCAAACATTCATGCATTGTGTCGCATGTAGTATTGGTACCGCCATTTTGCGGCAACTCATATAACTAATTTGCCACTATCTGACCCTCTGATTTCATGGACTGGTAATCTTGGCCGGTTCCCAGACGATCAGCGCCACACATCACCGCCTCGCTGAACTAAGGTCTTTTCCAATGACGTCAGCAGTGGTCTTTCCCAGAATCTTTTTCAAAACCAACATGGTTCATTCAGTAATCGCCTATTCTGGACTTCCAATTGGTTACAAATATTCCCACTTAATTTGTCTTAATAATTTTAGGCTGTCCCTTAAATTGAGTTCGGCAAGACTTTTATAAAACACTATAACCCTCAGCCTCAGTGTTAATGTTTATCAGACCAGCACTCTTGAAAATTGGCCTGTTTAAACATAATGTAGGCTAAACTCTGGCTCAGCCAATCAGCGCGAGATATTCAGGTGCACCACGCAACGAGCGCAGTCAAAATGTACCGGCTGACTGAAACGATCACGATTCGCGAGTCGCAATTTGACAGTTAATACAAGGGTTCAGCAAATGCTGCCAGCTGCTCTTGTCATCTCGGCAGAAGGAATTTTACTGGATCTGTCGGTAAAAAATTGTTGCGCTAGTGTCTACAATATGCACTTACATTTGGCCCATAATATTCGTTCATCAGAGATATATCATAGAACACGAAGGTTCATGTGTGGACTACCGGAACACATGATTTCATGCGAATGTTACCGAACGGGTCGAGCTGTGGGACCGCTGTTGGTGTTCTCATAGCAATGATGCCACTCACATGAGGCATGATGGCCTTATATGCAAATACAGGGGAATCGTCAGGTCCTCAAAGAGCCTTGTGATGCCTTGATATGCAAATATCAGCGATTCACCCTATGGACTTTACAGGGCTTTAGTGATAAGAGCTGGCACTGAGTTAAGTCTATCGGTACATGGAATCACATTTTATTGTAAGCATTTTATTAGTAAACGCAAATACTAGAGCCCTGGCAGGGCTAGCTATTACAGTTTGTCATAGCTTTCATATAAGCATCAGTTTTATCATGTGCATTCATGAATCTTGAATATTTGGAAACAATTAAACCATACACTTATACAACAGATTAGGTTATGGTGGTTGAAATGTATATATGGAACATGTATAAAATCTATACAAGTCCCAAGTAAAGAGAGGACAATAGTTAATATATTAACAGTTATTTATTTTTTAAATTGAACACATTTTGTTTGGTAAATCTTTGCAGTTCTGGAGTATAAAAGTCATGATTAATATAAACTCTAATAAGATGATATTCCCTGGGTTGTCAATTAACTTCCTGATCATTCTCTAATTAATGCGGGGGATATAACAAGTAATGCCATGTCCAGGTATGACAGTAATGTAAAACTAAGGACCTTGGCATTAACAGGAGCTAGTTATGGGTGCATGTCCCCTGGAGGGAGGCATCACTATGCTGATATAACTACAGTTCTGTCCGTCATTCATGTTCAGATTCCTATCTCCTGTCTTGTGTGGCAGCTAGCTCTGCAACAGGAACAGTTCATGTAGATGCCTGATATTATACAACAGAGACTGAGTTAAACAGAAGACAATGTGCAAGGCTGTTGAACAAGCTGGTCCTGTCCTGTTGAAGCACACCGTGTGACTGCCACAGGCCAGGAATTTATATGATCTACAGCCAGAAGTAAACTGGTGACACAGACACTCAAGTCTTTATCAGCAAGTCACAATCTTCTAAACAGTGTTAGGTGATGTATAATGTCTTTTGCTTGTGTGAAGTTGGCACATACAAATGCCAAGGAACAATTGATTCGACAGAAGATGGTGATTACATATAGGTAACAGTGTTACAGTTACAATTGTTGCCTTCAGGGAATTTTTATATTTATGTTTACATAAGTAAATTGGCAACAGTAATGCAAAAAGTTATATTTGAGACGTGGAGGAAAAATGATGTTTTGATCCTGAATGGTACAGAACTTCTGTTATACACTGCAGAACCAGATTTGAAATAGTTTTGTTTGTACTAAATTGAAAGGGTTCCGCCAGTGATGATAATGATGATTATAATCTCAGGCTTGAGAGAGAAGAAAATTTGAAAATATTGGATATTCATGATTTAGCATGCAGTCTTCATTGGAAATGTATCACAAATGATGATACTGATTATGATGATTTTGATATGCTGAATTTGATTTGTGAGGACACTTAGCATTTGTCATCTAACAAGATGAAAATCTGAAAAAGTTGGCCATGCAGGAACTGATGAAATTCTTCAAAATACTGAGGGTACTTTGATACACTGAAGCAATGAATCACACACATGGATTTAATTAGATAATAGAGAGTAGGCAGATATCAATGACAAAGGATAGACTTATCATAGTGGAAATTCGGTGACATACCGGTACATTTCAACAATTTTAACTTTATCACAAAATAATTTGTCATATCTTTTCTTCTGTGATGCTGTTAAATATTACCTTGAACTAGTTGATATTTTGATCACTGAAATAGGAAATATTTCACAAACTAATTCTTTAACTGTTGCACCCAAAAAGTTTCTGTGCTCTTCTTTAAATGATTTGTAAAGGATAACCATCTTAGGATAAAGAAAAATATTTGCTGTATAGTTTCCACTGGATTGGCTTTCAAGGCTGAGTTGTCATTGGCCTGCAGGTGTTAATGACATTGACACACAAGCAGGATCTGCATGGAGAGTGAACGAATTACTGATGAAACCATCGTAATCTTATTACATAAATCGACAAAGAAGGCATGTTAATTGGGTAAGCATTGGATGTGGATGCCAAGTACCATCTCCAAGAAGCCAGTGAATTAAATTTGTTGAAAGTCTATAATAGTGTTGGGGGTTCACAAACGTGACCAGTTATCGAGTAGGAATTAATTTGAACATTTGGCCTTTTCAAATTGCAGCAAGCCAGGAAACCTTTATAAACAGCATAGCATTTATCCAGGTATCCATATGGGTTCTGCAGTCAGCAGATATGTCTCTGGGTGAAAATCTGAATAGCCCAAGGACTGGATTAACCCCAGATCCCATCCAAGCCTTCATTGATTACAAGTCCGGCTTCTTGATCCAATTCTGGGCAGGTTACAGTGGATAATTCCTCCCCACATGCAGCAGAGCCAAAAGGGCCCCAAGCCTTCCCTCTATGCCGCAGAACCTAACAACAAATTCCATTTCTCCCACTTGTTGACCTTATACTACCAACTCTGTAGAACTGTCTAGTGAGACTATTTGAAACTGTCAGCTATCTGACCAAGGTATCTTGAAGAAAATAGATTGTTCCAAAGCCTCTATGTAATGGAAAATTCCCACCAGTGTTTAAATCAGGTTTCTGAACAGGTTGACCACGCGATACTTGAGATGACTTTGGATGTCTCTGAAAGTTCAGACGGCTTTACTGCTCTGTAAAACAGGGGTAATTTTGAAGAAGAACAAACTCGCAAAGTTTAGTGGTGTGACCAAATTAGGTTACTCTAAGGTGCTTTTAATCAGGTTTTCTTGATAATTAGTCTTAATGAAGAAACCCTTTTGGAAACTAGGGCCACCTGAAGAAAATAAGCTACCGGTAAATGTGGCAAATTAGGCCCACTAAAGAAACAGGTGAAGTAATACCACAGGCTTGCATATTTAGGTTTCTGAAGTTTAGACTTGAAAGTATGATAATTTAGTTTTCTGAAAAAAAATTTTGCTAAATGTGGCAAATAAGGCCGAATGAAGAAATAGTTGAAGTAAAACCACAGGCCTCGATATATTTGTTTCAAAAGAAACAAGGGAAAGGAACCGAGAAGTAAGACTTGAAGAGTATGAAAATTGGGCTTTGTAAAGAAAGAAGATTTGAAGAAGAAAACCGTTGAGGAGGATGGTAAATTAAGCTCACTGAAGAAATTAGGCTGAAGAAGAAATCACAACAGAAGTTTGCGAAAATGAAGTGTTTATTCACAAAACAGATCAAATGGATCTGTGACGATGATGTACATGAGACATCAGCATGATTATTTACAGTAATTACAAGTCTAGGTTTTAATGAGAACTTATGTTTTCAGTGCCAGCAAGTGATACAGAAATCATGTGTTGTGAACTAACGGCATGACAGGGGGCACACCTCAATAAGATCAGAAGCTAGCGCGTATCAAAGAGACGTAATATCGATAATTAAAGCCCCTGATCCCATACATGACAACAGCAACATCCTGCCTGGCTAGTCTTGTTGGCTGTAAATAGGACTATGAGCACAATGGAGAAGTTGGACACAAAGCTAGAAGCTGCTTCCGTGGCACGAATTATGTCGCCACATGAATCAAAGCGGAAGAAACATTTACGGCGATGGCACACTGCATTACGCCGTCTATCGGACATGCACCACAGGTAAGCAGTCACCTTGTTCATGTATGTCCTGTCAGTATATGCCTGTTATAATTATTTCATCTCTGGTCTTTACATGGAACTTAAAGGTAGAATAAGCTTTAAATGAGACATTCATACACAACTCTGCATGTTGCATCCCAATACAGTGGAATCAATTTTGCCTACTCAGCAAATTACACAATGGTCAGAGGAATACATATTTGTCAGAGGAAATTTTTTCTTCCAATTTCATGCCATAATATCACTTTTTTACCTGGAGTATTCTTCTTTAAACTTCTATGGCAAGATAACACATTCCATGTTAGCGTAATTTTGGTAATCTTCTTTGCCCTCCTTACAAATTCATTAAAAGGAAGGTTTTTTAAGCCTGTATGATCTTTGAGTGTCTCATTTAGTCTGAAAATTGGCTCTCTTCTTATCTTCAGCTTAAATGCTGTGCGTCTTCTATAATTTGAAGATAATCCTTTTTACAGACTATGCAAAATACACACTTGTAAAAGAGCAGTTTTTTCCTGGAATCATATGTTGTTTTTTAAGGACCTTTTCAGAATAAAGTAAGACATCTCAAACCCTTGTTATTCTTCTCAACAAAACACACCCTAGAGGCAAGAAAAATATTCAAAGCGAGAAATCGCAGAAAAGCAAGACTGACAAAGGTAATAATGATGGATCCCAGAGCACAGACACGAGGGCTCTACATGAAAGGCTCAATTATGGATCAAAACTATGAGCATCATTATCGTGTTCCAGTTGCCCCTGATGCTGTTTTTGTCATCAAAAGGAAACTCGTGCAGCCTGTCTCGGTGAGGGAGAGAAAATATAGTTAACTTAAGAAATGGATCAGAAATAAACCCATCATTATCCAGACAAAGGTCCGTATTAGGTAATAATAGACAATTTCGCTAGAAATACTATATATAATGACTGCAGTATATTAAAATGCTGTATTCCCATATTTTTGTGCTACGCAATTATTTCATAAAACATATATGGCAGCAACTAGTTTTTATTTAAATTGTTCTTATAAGAAATCTTACTTTCCTAGTGGGCTTATTATATTATAAATCAAAATCCCATTTATTTTGTCCTGTGATTATGTCAAGTGATGACTTGTATTTAGGTTTTGTAATATTTTTATACTGCTGTCTTATAGACAGGTCATGTAATATAGTACCGGTAATGCCGGTAATGCTGTCATGACAACCATTGCTATCCCTGCATATAATTACCACCAATTTGATTTAATTAATTAAAAGTTGGTATGATTATATACCAGTCAGGTTTCTCACCTGAGTTTGACTCTGCAAAATCTGCACATATATTTCATGTGTTTGGTGTAACCAAAATTGTGTTTGTGTTAAGTCACCACTATAATTTTTTTAGATATTTTATGTATTTAAATTTAACTCATTATATTGTTCATAAAAAAAGGTTCCTGGCCTGATTTTGATATCTCGTCAAAATTTGCTCAAATTGAGTGAGGTCAGAGGTAGGGCCCTGCGTGGGGTGGGTTCTGACCCGTTGCCCGCGGGGGCCCACAGCCCGTGGGCCCCCACATAGGAATCTTTGCAGGGCGGGCTACATCTAAGAAAGTGCAGGGCGGGGCTGGTCAAAATGTAGTCTGTGCGGGGCAGGGCGGGGCGGGCTGCCGGTTGATGAACTGGCAGTTCAGTGAAACATGAAAATAAAAGTATACTTTTAAAAAACTATCATATGAAAAAATGTTATTTAAAAATGTTTTAAGGTGTTGTAAAAATAGTAATATGAAAAGATAATTTAGAAAAAAAATTAATTTATTCCCTATTGACCTCTTACACTGACTAACAGTTTTAACAACACTATACAAATGTGACTTTTCAAGCTATAACGTCAATTTGTTATACATAATAGATGATGCATCATTAACCTGAAATCTAGACTTAAAACAATTGTCCTTTGCAATGGGAGCTGGTCATAACTTTGTATAAAGTTACCTGGCCTGATGTTGTATATGGACTGTAACCTGGTACTTGTGTCAGATCTCAGATATATATTATATAATATGGCTGGGAGTGAAGCAAGTGCTTGATTACCTTTGATCTTGTAACAGAGTGTGGCTATAGCTTGCTCTGTAGGTGACTCAATTGACCTGGAACTGCACAAAGCCTAAGGTGGACTCCTTATCTAATTGTAACTCCATGTACAGTGGGTAAATGTGCTCTAGCTGTGCTCTTGTTACAATATTGCTTCTGCCAGGAGGGTAAGCATTCATCCCTGTTTGTGTGTGTGTGTTTGTGTTTGTATGTTTGTTGAAAACATAACTCATGCAATCATGAATGCATTCTCATGAAATTTTCAGGGCATTCCATAAATGGGCCAGTAAAGAACCATTTAGATTCTGGTGTGGTTCCAGCTCATGATCTGGATTCAGGACAATCATCAAGGAGTAATCACAAATGTAGAGTCACTTATACATGAATACACTTAATTAGGAATAGGGGCCTAATAAATGAATGTAAACATGGTTTTAAAAGCATCCCACAATAAGCTGGGACTCCCCTTATAGTGGAGGTTTGCATTCTTTAGAATGCAGATTTCTTGTTTTTAGCTCGGTTGACTGTAAGTCATCTGAGCTATAGTACCTGATGGTCCTTTGTCCATCATCCATCCAGCCGGATGTCCGTTAACAGGGCATGTTTTGACCTAGGAATCCAAAATTCAGATTACAGTTAGATGTTCCTGAGTTCTCCTACAAAACCCTAAATACAGTCAACGTGACTTTGTTCTTTCGAGATATTAATGAAAACCTCCCAATATTTATTTAAATCCTGTTGTTACACTTTAAGACTGCCTCATATCAGAACAGTTGGGTGTTGTTTTGGTCGTATTTGGCATAACTATTCCTGTACAAGTTTCCAATTTTAATGCTAGTAAATAGTTCAGTATTGCCTAGTTTGTAGGAGTAATAATGTATATTGTCAAAATATCAAGAAAGGTATTTACCCAATTAACATGGTAACTGTTGAAGGTTGAGAGCCTTTATCATGCATGTGACTGTACTTAATTTAGATTTAATTGTGTAAATGAAAATAAGTCAAAATTTTGTACATTTTCTTTTCTAAAGTTATACGTATAAATGTAAAAACTTTACTTTGAATTTTGCCCAACTTTGATTGTTTGAATTTCAAGTTTGTTGTTCCCTATCACTGGAATGCTCATACTGTTTTGTCATGGCCCAGGGTTCCTTCACCCTGAAAAGTCATGAATTTTTAAAGTTTAAATTTCAATACATAATCTAGAAATCTAAGGATTACAAGCCTCTACTTTGTGGGGATGCTCTCAAAACTGTTTTTCACTCACTTATTTGGCCCATATTCAAAGGTTCATTTGGGCATAAGCGACTATACTTTTGAGAATATTCTTTGATGACATTCCTGAATCTTGATCATATGCCAGATCCACACCAAAATCTATCCAATTCTTCATTGGCCAATTCCTGAAATGCCTTGAGATTTTTTCATGACTGTGTGAGTTATGTTGTGAACAAACACACACACAAATAAGGAGGAACGCATGTCCTCCTGGCGGGGACAAAAAGTCATGATTTTTGGGGAAAATTTTAATGTCATGATGAAGTCGTAAAATTTTATTTACAGGCTGTCTAAAATGTGTCAAGTCAGTGCTGTCCCCATCTGTGTAGGTAAATAAGTAATGATTAAATGAATTGCACCAATGGATAGAATTTTCAGGGAAGAACCCAAAAACATGGGCTAAAAGATCATGAATTTTTGCCTTAGGTCATGAAAAAGTCCTGAAAATCTGAATTTCTGGAAGTGATGGCACTAGATAGGAGCATTTCATGATTATCGCCAAAAATGGTGGGAATTAACCTCTCTGTGGAATGTCTACATTACTTTTTTATGTGCTTCTAGTACGAGATTCAGGTGGAGGCATAATTAATTATTGTGCTCTCTGACTGCTGTCTGACAACATATAATTTTTAGCTCAGCTGACTATAAGTCATCTGAGCTATAGTTGTGGTCCATTGTCCGTCGTCCGTCCGTCTGTCGTGCCGTCCGTCCGTCCGTCCGTAGATGTGGCACGTTTTGAAACCGTAAGACCTAGGATCCAAAATTCAGCATAATGTTAGATGTCCCCAAGATCTCCTACCAAGCCGAAAACTGGGTCTTTGCGACTTTGTTCCTTTTAGAAATTAAGGAAAAACCTCAATTTTTTATTAAAATCCTATTTTCACACTTCAGGACTGCCTAATATCAAAACCACTTATCTGTTTTTCCTCATATTTACCATAAATATTCTTCTATATAGTTCCTATGTACATGCCAGAAATTAAGTCTGTTGAGTATAAATTCTTAAAGTTATGGGCCCAAACATAATGGACTTTGTAAAAAATCAGGAAAAATATTTACTCACTTAACATGAAAAATTTTGAAACTAGAGTCTGTTTTCCCAAGTATATAACTATGTTTAATTAAGATTTAATTGTTTACCCAAAATTAGATCTGAATTTTGTAAATTTTTTAAGTAATTAGCATAAAAATAAAATCAGTACCTTAAATTTTGTTCAACTTGACCATGGCACGTTTTTTTCCTGTAAGTACCATTGATTTAATTTTCACAGCATGTAAACATAAATATTTAATTTGTTTAAATCTGAAATTTGGAAGTAAAAGCTTGAAAATTAAGCTAGTTATTGATTTTTTTCTTGAGGCTCTATTATAGTCATTTGCTTTGTTGACAGATTACAGATGCAGGGTCCCACTCCAGGTCACTGGAAGTCAGCTATGCCAGGGTTTCTGATTTGTTACAGTCACTGGGGGAGATCCCCTGCTGTGACAGGTGTACAGTTATTCCCCCCCCCCCCCCCCCCCCCCCCCCGCAAACCCAACCCACCAAGTGTTATGCAGTATTGTTATTGTTTTCACTGTATCTCCTTAATTGTAATGCTGTTTCCACTCTGATATGCAAAAACTTTCCTTGAAAAAGTAATTCAAGGTGTAATCCAGAAGATGCAATGTTGTGTAATGTAGCATTTTTAAAGAAATCATTTTTCTTTTAAATGATTTTACCAATCATAATGGAACCCATCAGTATGCTTAAATTATGATAAAATATGAAGCACATTATGGATAAAAAAAGACACAATTAAAAATTGTGAAATCTAAATCAAGTATTTTTTTTAGATATTTATTGTTTTGCAGATTTGAAAGATATATTTTTGTGGTAAAAAATAAATAAACATTTGTATGCATGATGTGGTGTTATCTGTCAAGATTGAGATTTATGATGATGCAATTGAGAATTATTAATCAACTTTTATATTCAAATATATATGTTATATTGAAAATGTATAGAAATGTAAACTTAAATTTAAAAAAAATTGATGTGATAAAAAAATGAGGATTTATTACAAACATTTGTTCATTATTTTCCTGCATCAGCAGAATTTGAGATCAGGCTTTGTTTGCCATGTTTTATGTTGTTAATTACCGTATTTACTCGTGTATAGGACGACCCCGTGTATAAGACGACCCCCCAATTTTTAGCCTCAAATTTGGGTACAAATTATTTTTTAGCACCATGGATCTGTCAGCTACTGAATCACTATTTGTCATGATCATGTAAACCGATGATTAAACTGGGCTATTATAACATTTCATTCTTTAAATGTTCAGTGGTATATTTCTTTTTATTAGTAAAAAAGTGAAAATAGGAAAGTTTAAAGGAAATGTATGATGGAACAGACCAAAACAGGATTTTATTAAATATATAAAAAAATGTGCATATACAATTCAAAATGATAACATAAGAAACACCAGATAAAAATAAATTAGGCACTGAATTAAGCACCGATGCATTTCTGTGGTTGCCTAAACTGACAAAACAAAATGATAAAAAATTTAAAAGCTGTGATGCTATGAAAGTATTTTTAATACTATTTATAAACAATTAAATATTGTCAAAGTACTATAAATATTGCAAGCTGTTAACTAAATATGAAAAACAATAAATTATAACTTGCGTGAAGGAATGTTTTTTTTTTTTTGGTTTTCAGTCAAACTTAACATACAAAAAATATGTGTTGATACAAAATTTCAAATTGATGTAGGTAAGAGATTGCATATAGACGACATTAAGCACTGAATTAAGCACTATGGTTTGCAGGCTTTGGGGCTGTAGGAATCGACAATTCAACTTGAAATCATAAATGATGACTTCATCACCTGTGATGATATTAACGTACTTACAAAGCGATTAACTGAAATAATCATCATCAAAGCACTTAACTACCGGAAAATGGCTATAAACACGTCACACTTGAAAACAAAATTACATGCAAATGTTCTTTTATCATAAATGGCTAACACACTGTTAAACTTCAGCCAAACTTCTGACAAACACTGAGTTCAGAAGCCTCCAAAGTCTGACTGATCATTAGCTGCATTAAATGCGGCGGTATCCAGGACCCTGAAAACCGCCACATAAAAGCTTCAGAGTAAACTGGAGAACTTCAAACCCTTGTCGGAAAAAAAATCGTGTAAAATCAATAGTGCGTTTATGACAAGGAAACTTTAAGTAATCTAAGGGAGATATAGTACTTTATTCGAATGACCAAGAAATTCAGCTAATTATTATGTTTTAGTATGTAAACAAGACTCACTTTTGAAACTTTGCAACCCTTGCGCTTGAAACTGTCTCAGAATCTGAAACAATGAACTGCGTGACCTTTGCTCGCTGATCCAACACGGCCCGTTACCACTGGTTACACAGGCGGCTGCCGGCCAGCCGTGGCAGGGGGGAAACCCAGAGCAGACATCGTTCCCCGTGTATCACCGTTTATTAGGATAATACATATTCTTCTAATCAACATTTAAAGTGGACAAACACTGTCTAAGTGGTATGTTATATGCGCATTTGAGAATAACGGCCTGGTGAGTCCGGCATTGCTTGACAGCGGCCTTGATGGCGGGTGTCAGGTGTCCCCGGAACTGGTCCCACACGAGCAGACATCGTTTCTTCAGAAGCGTGACCGTCATCACAAGTTGATCAAAGCTGTCACTGATGAGTTGTTTACTTGTTTAACCAAACATGTGCGCTACATTAATTATATTCTGTGATAATTAATCATACTTTCCTAATGTTGTATGTTTGTCAGCGAGATTTGTTAAATATATTATTTATATTGGAACCAATTTGCTTTGATAATAATTTTTATACAACTGGTATCATGTGGAGAATGAAAATGGAATTTATTAGCTCATCGTTGAACTGGGCGTGACCGGTGTCGTTTAGGTTACCCGTCAGGACGCCTGGCGAAAGCGAAGGACGACCGCAATATTGTATATTCTTTTTCAGTAATACGGAATATTAAACCATGACAAGATAAAAATATGTGAAAAATACGATCGACATACACGATTTAAAATTTGTTATCATTACACTGCGGACGATTTGCATATCAGCGTGCCTTTTTGGGGAATGTTTATAGTTTATTGTTGGGCCAGGGGTATTATCGGGGAGGTTACATGTCGGCCCGCTTGTGAACACAAGTCATGCATGCTACGCCGCTGGTATGACACATTTTGTAAAGTGAGAAGGACAAACATCACACGTTTCTCTTAAAATAAAACATGTGAGTGCTTTATAAACATAATATCAGACAAAATAAAGAAAATAAATACATTTTTTAAATAAACACGCTTGTTTGTTACCAACGCATCAGTGGGCGATACTTACCGGCAAGCTTTCACAGTCAACTGAATAAGGTCTCTTTGATTTAGGCAAGCCGAGAGAAAACAACATATCAAAGGGGATTCTCACACCTGAAACCTCCACTGATCAGGTAATCCGTGCCCTTGTCCTTTTGGTGACCGTCATCACAAGGTGATCAAAGCTGTCACTGATGAGTTGTTTACTCGTTTGTTTAACCAAACATGTGCGCTACATTAATTATATTCCGTGATAATTAATCATACTTTCTTAATGTTGTATGTTTGTCAGCGAGATTTGTTAAATATATTATTTATATTGGAACCAATTTGCTTTGATAACGATTTTTATATAACTGATTTCATGTGGAGAATGAAAATGGAATTTATTAGCTTATCGTTGAACTGGGCGTGACCGGTGTCGTTTAGGTTACCCGTCTGGACGCTTGGCGAAAGCGAAGGACGACTGCAATTTTGTATATTCTTTTTCAATAAAACGGAATATTAAACCATGACAAGATAAAAATATGTAAAAAATACGATCGACATACACGATTTAAAATTTGTAATTATTACACTGCCGACGATATGCATATTAGCGTGCCTTTTTTGGGAATGTTTATAGTTTATGGTTGGGCCGGGGGTATTTGCGAGGAGGTTACATGTCGGCCCACATGTCGGCCCACAAGTCATGCATACTACGCCGCTGATATGACAAATTTAGTAACGTGAGAAGGATAAACATCATACGTTCTTCTTGTAATAAAACATATGATATGCTTTATAAACATTATATCAGACACATAAAAAAAGAAAATAAATACATGTCATTACTATAATCTGTGTACGGACGTTTTAAGGCTTGTGTTCTACCGACGCAGCACTGGTTGATATACTTACCGGTATCTTGTTTATCATTTTCGATGAGCTTCAGGTGACTGAAAAACTTGTACCCGATAATAGGACAACCCCCCCACTAAGCCCTCCAAAATTTGGGAACCAATTTGTCGTCCTATACACGAGTAAATACGGTAGTTATATTTCAACTGTATACATTTCATAAAAAAAAAACATATTTAATAATATATATTATACAAAAAAAAGATTCGATTGAACAAATGTGTAAACTACTGAAATGTCAACAGTTAATCGAAAAGCCAACTAATGATCATGGCAATTGTACAGATCATTTGTTCACAAACTGCTCACATGCTTCAGTTTCAATATTAGGAAACACATGGTCAGGTCACAAAATATTATTTGCAACAATTTCTTGCTCATCAATACAAACCAATCATATAAACCAACCATGGCCTTTATTACCTCTTCCTCTTACACTTTATCTCCATTAGATATTATTTTAGATTTTTACCTTCAAGGTTAACGTCAGCTGAGCACAGTGACCCATAGGTCCCTTGTTAGTGGCAAGTCTTGAAGTCCAATTACGATCAGCCTGGCAGGTCTGTGGGGACTGCAGAAAGCCACTGACGAAATAGTAAGATTATGTTGAAGTGAGACTAATATGAGAGCGAGATATCATTTGATTGATTCTCCGGTTTATAATAGATTGGTTTTGTAATCCTGAAACCTCACAGGTGCCCCATGCCATGTTGAATCACTGAACGGACAAAACACGTCTGGGAGATGTCAAGAACCAGTCAGCAGCAACTGGAACGTGGGTGGCTATATAAATCTAAATAAGGCCCTCGCATAATCGTAAAAGTGATCACTCCATGGGCATGGTCATCAAATGGTCTCACCAATCTTATTTAGATGCAATCTTAAGGTTGTGTCATGCCGCAGCAAGTTTTTTATTTTAAACATGTTTTCTGCCTTTCATCTTTCACCAAATTATACAGCTCCATCTCTGATTTGCTTTTTGGCCACAGTTACAAATGATTACAAAGTTACCATGTTTGAAAAGGATGCATTCTTCTTTAAAAAAAAACTTCTGGTTCTTCACATTGATGTAGGAAAGGTCATTTGCCTTATTAATTTTCCGTTGGTTGTATAAGCTGATCAGATGTGTGTTAACTAATGTTGTTTGTGGAGAAAATAGTTATTTCATTAGAATTTCAGAAGGCTAGATGAAAATATAAAATTCTGAAGCAGTTTAATGCGTAGCTGTGTTCAATAGTGTTAAGGTGTATGCACATGTATGCATCCGAGGCCTTATATCTTCAGGTTATTCATATAGAAATGTGACCTTGATCTGTTAAGCTAAACTTTAAAGGTGCCCAAACAGCTACCTTTTGAAAAAAAAAGAATTTGTGTGATTTCTGGATCCCTCTGTGTATAATATTAATGATCTAAGGGTTATTTTGGTTGTGAAAAGTTCTTATAATGCCTTAATGAAGGAAGTGTGAACTTGTTTATCAACAATATGTTTGTAAACACAGCAATGTTGACAAACAGGAACAACATGTAACCTAAGGTGATAGGTTGCATATTTTGGGATATAGAATTTTTAAGGTCACTTGTTTGCCTAAGCCATAATGCTATATGCAAAGCTCTGGCTTCTCTGACTTGCTGCCAGATGCCTGGCTGAATTTGATTTTTTTGGTGGGCCCCCAAATATTATAAACATGTTGATATAAACAAAACAAGCAGCCTGTGTGTGATGATAATCATGTTTCCTGGCCTATTTTTATGAAAGCTCTAATGGATTATACCTTTATTTTATAAAGGTCAGAAAGGTCATTGGGTGCCTTTAAAAGTTCAGGGTTGGGGGGGGGGGGGGGGAATTTGTTAAAGATTCCTGTGAGTTGGTAAGATGATTTTCATGATGTTATCACAAAAGGGTGTCCTTGTCAGAATTCTTAGGTTCAAATAAAAAAAAAATGCTGTTATGTGTATCATATTTCAAAATTTTTCTAATCATGTATGCTATTTACAGTGACAAAACTACAGTTATGGATCTACTCTCAAAGAAAATTAACTGCCACAAGCTGTTAACATGTGAAACAATTCTGTCCGTCCTTAATGTGAAAGTTAGATTTTGAATTACGTTTCGTTTTTTAGTAGGGAGAGTTGACACAGTGCATCATGATAGCTGTCTTTCTGTCATATGTCCTGTACTGCCAGCTTGAAATGAG
This sequence comes from Sipunculus nudus, assembly GCA_026874595.1. NCBI lineage: Eukaryota > Metazoa > Annelida > Sipuncula > Golfingiida > Sipunculidae > Sipunculus > Sipunculus nudus. The sequence continues at coordinate 33,078,131 of CM049320.1, forward strand.
AAGACTGTTTCTTTTTAGTGATAGTATCTAGGATGGAGTTCTTACTTTCCAAGATTCAGCGGAAAAAGAGGTCTGAACATTAAATGGGCTAAGGGATCTGTGAGTTATCTGGCCAGTTGCATGAAAGACTTAAAACAACTTTTGAAAATTGTAACGAGAACAGAAATATTAGATGTTTATGATGTATCTTTGTTAAATTGCTGAATTTGCTTTAACTCAAATACTCAATAGCTTTTAGTCGAAAAAAAAAGGTTTGGTTCTCAGGCACTTTTTTTTCAGAAATTAGTTGGGGCAGGTTTTTTTTTTACCTTTTATTGTATGTTTTGATAAAAATGTCATATGATCAGGGAAAAGCATGATAATAGCAGAATTTCTTTGCTAAACTTCAGCTCAAGAACTCAAAATCATTACAGCATTTCATGGTTGGATATAAAGTGAAAAAAGTCATAAATTGTGAATATTAAAAAGTCACATTTCTTGTATAGTCCTTTGTGCTGCTCACATACAAGAAGACAGTGTGTCATAATTGCAGTTGCATGTTCCTTAAAAATGTAAAATTATGCCAGTTTGTAATTTGTACCATATCTTGCAATAAGATATGCCTTAATTTTAAAGTCCTTGAAAGGATTATTGAAAAGTTGTGAAATTTTGATATCCGGAAAGTGCATGATCCTATAACAAATGTTTAAAATATGGAGGTGTTGCATAATTTGAACAAAACAGTAGGTATGTGACATGTGGAAATTCATGGAGCCCACTTGAAAGTCTTCAATTTAATCATAACCAGGAAACACAAGTTCAACACTAATGAATTTAATAATCAACGGTGACATGTTAAAAGCTTTTCAACCCTCACATGGAAATCATTATCTGTTTCACTTAAAAAAAATGGTAAGGGAAACCCAGCAAAGCAGACAGACAATTAAAAGTTGAACAGCCATGATTTAAGGGCTTGGGGATTTTAGGGCTTGTCGTTGATGGATTTTAAATTCCTTCACAAGTTTCTCAAATTTTTGTCTGAGTTTGAGTTAAGAGTTTCATCTTAATCCTCTTTTAATGAGATGGATGATCCAGTTTATTAAAGAGACATAATCAGGAGCTAAATTATCCCTATTCTTGGCCCGTATCAGTTCAGTTATGCTTTATACAAATGTTTCCCAGCAAAACCATCCCAGCACAATTTTCTCATTTTCTCTCATACGGCTGTTTAACACCATGTTACAGCTCTGCGTGTCGGTAAACAGTCTGTTCACCATAACAATACCACGTCACCACTGGTCAGATTAAGATGGGCAAAACGCGGTGTTTCAGCCAGATGAAACATGTATTACATTTTTTGGGCCAAGTCAGATTTGGCACCTCCTGATTGACACGTGTTTTGGCTCAGCAATGCACACTACCCAATGCGCTGTGTTTATGTTGACAACCGTCATTGCGCCCAGTCCACTGTTTTTAACATTTGTTTACAAAAGAAAGCAAACAGTTTCAGGGCAATATTTTGTCAGGTACAGATTTATTTTAAAGGGAAGAAACTATTTTTCTCATTAATTCAACATGCTTTATAGGTGATTTGGCCCCTTTGAACATGCATGCTAGAAAAGAAAGGATGTAAAACCCCTCCTGATTGGATGAGGTTTAAGTCATGTGATCATGTTTACAGGCCTACTAGCCTTTCATTTTGTTCAGCTTTGTGACATGCCAATTCAAAACACCGTAAAATTGCTGAGAATGTGTGCTTGAGATAAACTTTTATTGGCAGTTTCAACCACCGCTCTTATGATCTCAACACAGTAAAATTAAGCAAAAAGAACTTTTCTCCTTCTGTGGATGTTATATAAAATAAAATATGTTTGATATAATTTGAGGGATGTGCTATAGATCTGTTGTTTGGTCACATCATGAACTGGTAAGTTTATATTAATTTCTCTCAGTCATCACAGCCCATTATTTTTTATACCTATTGAAACTCAGTTAAGTTGAGATTCAGTTATAAAGATAATCACCTGGCTGGGTTAACCAGTTAGATATTGACAGTGTAAGTACACAGCCCGTCATGGCATACCAAGACATACCTAAGGCAGGCTCCATGCAGACGACAAAAAAAAAATAGAAAATTTACTTTGTCATATGCGCCTGAATGGATATATGCCACATTTATTGTGTGTAACAAGGTGTCAATTTAGGCTGTGTGGTTATTTGCAAGTTATTTATGGAACTGCTGACATGTCAATCAAACAGTAATGTACACACTTTCCCTGCCAGTCATTTATTGTACAACTGGACCTGTTCCTTACATTTTTGAAAGAATTCCCTGTATGGCTCAGTGGTATTTGCAGGTTTGAATTCCTGACTAATAAAGTTTTACAAGAAGCCTTGATGTAATTGATTTTTATAAATTTAAATAAAGATTAAAATTCATATTTTAAAATAACTTTTTATTCTGATCATTTTCAAATGAATCCAGCATCTTTAATGTTCTTACTAAATAGCTAATCATCATATAAATTCAAAACATAATACATCATACAAATTTCATTAAAATATGGCTCAACTGTACTTTTTAGCTCAGCTGACTATAAGTCATCTGAGCTATAGTCGTGGTCCATTGTCCGTCGTCCGTCCGTCTGTCCGTCCGTCCGTCCGTCCGTCCGTCCGTAGATGTGGCACGTTTTGAAACCGTAAGACCTAAGAATCCAAAATTCAGCATAATGTTAAATGTCCCCAAGATCTCCTACCAAGCCAAAAACTGGGTCTTTGCGACTTTATTCCTTTGAGAAATTAAGGAAAAACCTCAATTTTTTATTAAAAACCTATTTTCACACTTTAGGACTGCCTAATATCAAAACCACTCATCTGTTTTTCCTCATATTTCCTATAAATAATCCTCTATATAATTCCTATGTACATGCCAGAAATTAGGTCTGTATTATTTAATTTAAAAAAGTTATGGGCCCAAACATAATGCATTTTGTAAATAATCAGGAAAGAAATTTTATCACTTTACACAAAACTTGTTAAAGCTAAGCACTTTTTTTCCAGTAATATTACTTTTATTAATCAAAATTAAATTGTATACCCAAAATTAGATCAAAATCTTTTAAATTTTTTAAAATATTAGCAAAAATAAAAAATTGGTACCTTAAATTTGGCCCAACTTTGACCATGGCACGTTTTTTTGCTGTAACTGCTGTGGATTTAATTTTCACAGCATGTTTTTGTTAGCATTTCAACTGTTAACACCAAAAATTTGAAACCAGTTGATCAAAAACTGTAGATTTTATTTAAGTTTTCAAGCACCATGTCACATATTGCTAGTGTTATGCAGTTTGCTAGAGCTCAGCTCCCGAGCTTCAGCTCTAAGTTCCTTAAATTTGGCATACAGTTAGATTTCTCCAAAATCCCCTACTATGCCAAGAATTTGGTCACTAGGACTTAATTCCTTCGAGATATCAATGAAAAACTTCATTTTTCCATTAAAAACCCAATGTTACACTTTAAGACTGCCAAATATCAAAACCACTGATTTGACTTTGATCATATATAATATACATATTTTTCTATACATTCACTATGCACATGCCAGAAATGATGTCAGTATTGTGTATTTTTTTAAGTTATGGGCCCAAACATAATGCACTTTGTAAAAAATCAAGAAATATATTTACTCCCTTAACAAGGGCATTGCTGAAGCTAGAGATCTTTTTTGTCAGGGATGTAACATTATTTAATCAAGATTCAATTGAATACCCAAAATTAGTTCTGAATTTTTCAAATTTTATAAGTTATTAGTATAAATATAAAATTAGTACCTTAAATTTTGCCCAACTGTGACCATGGGACGTTTGTTTCCCGTGAGCACTGTTGATATAATTTTCATATCATGCACACATAAGGATTTCAGCTTTTTAGTTTCGAAAGCTGAAAGAAATTTGCCAAATATTGTAGCTTTTATTAATGTTTTTTATGAGACCCTGTCAGACTTTGGCTCTCTCCAGCCCCTCTTGAGTCACCTGTATGTTGACCTTGTTGACCTTTCATCAAATTATGCACGCTTGAGGGGAGAATCCAGGCAGCTTATGGCCAGCCACAGTTGATCCAGGTGTCCAACCCAACTCATCTAGTAGTTTTAACCAACAACATAACAATAAACAATAAATTAATAAATTTTTATTGGTTTTTAATAACAAATTAAAGAAAAATAGAAAAGGAATTTGTTAGTTTATAATAACAGGAAAATAACTTGCAGTTACTGATGATATAAGAATCTTGTATCGATGGGTAGAATGTCACATATTCCAAATAACACCATGCAGTCACCTATGGCATTTTTCAGTTCATTTTTAATGATAAAGAAGTAAATCATATTATTCATTACTAATCATTAAGGATTATATGAAGGAAATTAATGATAGACAAAGATGCAGTTGATAATATTAATCTAGATTCCTACTGTGTCTAGTGTGTACATTGATGTGAAATTAGTCCAAAATGAATTTTTTACAGTTATTTTTTAATAAAAATAAAAGCCATAAAACCAGGTACTTATGATCATTATTTAAATGTGTGAATTTTGTATATTCTGGATTCTCAACACCATTGTTTGGTGAAAACTGAATAAATACCAGACATGGTGCAAATACTTTGTAATTGTATTTAAATACGAATATGATTATGTACTCCATTATAAAATTTCTTGCATAAAGAATGGGAATTCAGGTAAAAATGAAAGTATATGAATACTCGTGCAAATACTTTCAAAATGTATTCATGAATGCATTCATGAATATATTTTTTAATATTATTTTAATAATCATATCAGTTATATTTCATTTTAAAAAATCACATGATTCTCTTATTATTTTTAATAAAAATTATATTTGGGACAATATTTGTAATTTTTTAAAATAAATAGTTAAACTCTTATATTATATGTTCTGCTTATAAGTTATATGGCCAAGTCAAAATCTGTGTGACAGTAGTACTCCATTTGTTAATAAAATAAATGAAATCAATCCTCTTCCCTGTCTCCAAAGGTACTATCAAAATCATACATAAGCTAAACAACAACAACTCATAATACAGCTTATATTTATTACCACACAAAACCAGCATGTGCCTCATTTCTAAATAATATTTTTTTAAACATCTATAACAGCTGAGCGTCGTGACCCATAGGTCCCTTGTTATTTACTTGTATTTTGTTTTGCAAGGCTAACATCATGGTAGACTTCTTATTATCATGGTATTGTCTAGATGTGAAAAAAGCACTTGCAAAGTTATCAGGTGGAAGTCCTTAAAAGGGCCTATTCACATACCAGGCTATTAAAATATACTTCAATTAAAGTGTTTTCTCCTTAAAACTTTATTGATCTGTAAATAATTTGTTCTTAACCCATATGCTAGCTCCTGCACACAAGTGGAGACAAACTTGCAATGGGCGTGAACAGGGGTGCAAAACATAAACATATAGGGCCCATGCCACCTGACAAGTTAAGATTTTGCAAGCTTAAAACTGACGTTTCTTCTGTGTGGGTACTTCTTTCATGTTTTCTTCTCCTCGCTTGTTTGGGATTTGTCGCCCATGGGCTAGATCAGAACTCAGGTCACAAAGTTTTGTTATGGTAAACAGATGTGAACTGTGTTTACTCATGCACAGAACCATAACAACATAAAAAAGATGAATATGAAAGAGTAGTTCCATGGTTTAGGTGGAATCCTTATTATTTAAACAAAATGATTTAATAGCATGAGATAATTGACATGTTATTGCTAACTTTTAATGTTTCAGTAGGCTTATGAAAAAGTTCTGAGAAGAACGTTGGTCTCAAGGATTATATGTAGATAGACTAGACATTATATACATGATTAATCAATTGATTAGATAAAAGCGACATTAAAATATTGAAGTTTCATGTATATGTATTCTTCCAATCAGCCATGAAGACAATTAAGTAGAAAACAAATAAATTATTCAATCATATTGTTAAACCATATGTATACATGAAAATTTTTATTTGGATTTTCACCTTGACTGTAATTGAACATACAAATGTAATTATGTAATTTTAATCATTCAATCTACATAGGAAAAATTGACTTATTTTAATGAACTTTAAATTAAGAAATCAAGATTATAAATGCATGTATGCACATTAACTCATGAGGCTTTGTTACCTTTTTCTTTCATAAGTAAATTATTTATTCCATATAGGGCCCCAAAAAATAAAAGGTTTGGTTATCAGACACTAGCTGCCAACATCAATTTTAAACCCCTGCTTCAATATTTTTATTTTGATTTTCAATAGAAACTTACAAATTTTGTGATCCAGCCCCTCGGACATTTCTTTCAAAAAATTAAAATCATACAATTTTGATAAAATTTCCTTTGTTATGTAGTGCTTTTACTTGTTTGCAAAATAAATATGTTATTATCATGCTTTTCCCTTATCATTTTACATTTTTATCAACACATAAAAAATTATAAAAATTAAAAAAAAACTGCCCACCTGCATTGATTTCTGAAAAAAAGTGCCTGAGAACCTCAGTGAAGTCACAAGACATGACCATTACTTTTTTTTAGATTCAGAAGGAGTGCTGTGTCATATGATATTTAAACATTTACTGTGCAATGTGAAAGGAAAAGAAATTCTGTTACAATTATTAGCAGAAATATATGCGAAGTTTAATTGATATAAAATGTGAGAAGTTTGAATGAAAATGATCAATCTGTCTAGCAATTGTCAAATTTCTTTGATTCCCCTAAGGACTCCTTACTGTCATCACACCAGTAGATAACAGGAAAAATATCAATGAGGAATTAAACTTAAAATTACATAAATCACACAGATTACTTTAGAAATTTAATATACAGAAATGTCTTTCTTAATAATTCTGTCATCTTTATATGTCATGTTGGATAATATCATGATACATGTAATATAACCATCGGTAAAAAAGCAAGAGTTAAAAGCACTTACTTAATTGTTGTATTAGTGACAAGCAAGTAAATTGTTGTGTTAATGACAAGTAATCTTACCATTTTGGAAGAAATAGGGATTAAAATCAGTTCATAAGGTAGACATTTTTTTTCTGTGCATGAATGTGCTCGATATTTTGGTGAGTGGGCATGCATGTAATGCTGAGATGGCAGTTTTCTTATATAATGGCCTTCCTTGTTAATTAGAGAGCTGTCATTACCAAAGGGAGAAGTGCATTATGGGATAAACTTCCTAAGGGATGTGGATAACAATTGTTCCGTTCAGCAGAATGTCTGCTTGGCCAGGTGGAAGTTGCGTGTGGGTGGCTGTATTTGACCAAGCTTACAATTATGCGAGATCTATTTAGCTATTTTAAGCACTGACGTGAAATGAAATATATGATAGGAGGATGCATATTGATACCATTCCTATGAAATATGACTATTCTGTTATCGCTAATTATAGGTAAATGGAATACAACGTACTATTTAGTAAACTCCGAGAATGCTCCAAATGCCACGTGTCTCATATTACAGACTTGTATTACGCACACTATGGGACTTGGATCTACACTGTTTCTTGTAACAGGGATGGCCCTTTATATACTCAGAATTGTTTTGACAGTATCCAAAAGCTTTATATATATATATATATATATATATATATATATATATATATATATATATATATAATACAACAGAATCTGGCTATATTTATAATGGAGCATGTACTTGTTTGGTTTTGGAAAACTTTACTTTTTTATATTTATTTTCCTCAAATGTTTGCTCAGCTGACTGAAAGTCTTAAATAGATTTTTTTTAAAAAGGGTCATTTTTTTAATATGCTTCTTTATTCATTTTCTCTGGTATAATTTTTCTTGTTCCATCATACCTATACTGAACAGATACAGGAGTGCTTCTCCATATGCCCAGACTGCATTAATTGTGATTGGCTACTTTAGATTTCTTTTAGGCAGTAATGCAGGGCTCGACAATAACTTTTCAAAGTACTTGCCCAATGAGGAAATTTACATCTATTGTTAACTTGGTCTCTGTGAATTTTTACTTGCCCTGAAAATATTATTGATTGTATTCAAGAACACAAAGATCCTTTTCTAACCTTTTCTTGGGGAAAGGTGTATGTTGGACCAGCTTGCCCAATATTTTCTAGAAATTTCACTTGCCCCAGGCAAGTGGTAACTATTTAATGTCGAGCCCTGTAATGTTTCTAAATTATCAATGTCGCTGACTGCATGTGTACATTAAAGTTTACGCTTTGTCTTACTGGGATACCCACTATTTTTTATCCCATATCAGCATTTTACATGTGCCATTAATAGCCAATTAAGAGCAAGATGGTAGTGAGACTGAGTTTAAGATATGGAAACCAGGAAAGGACTTTTTATCGAGAGAATATTCTTTTATCACCCTTCAATATGATATGGATAAACATTGATATAAACATTGGAGAGTCTGGTATGCACAGGACAAAATTTGAATATTAACCTTGGATTTTTAGCAACCCAAGGGGAGGGAACGTGTCACTTGTCTAAGTTTGAATTATTATGTAGATTGTACAGTGTACACATCAAGCTTCAGGTGACTTTAAAGTGTATGTTGCACTTACCTGTAGTTTATTAATTTAAAATTAGCCCAATAGAATACATAATTTAATAAAAATAGTTGAAGTTGACAAATTCAGCCTTTTTTCCCACCTGAGTTAATTAGTTGTATTTTAATGGCCTGCTGAACATCCCAGGTGCATACAATAGACTTTTTTCACCATGCTTGCACCACCTGGTGGCAATGAATGACACTGAGTGTTTGGGTCAGTTAAATTGGCAAACATCTATTTTGTTATATTTCAAATAAAAAATGAAACGATTCTACCTTATCATTAACTGTAAGAGCTGCCTGTTTGTCCCTCTTGTATTAAATTTCATTTGAAAAAACATTCACTGACTAATACAACAGACAATAATTAAACAAAGTGTGCATGCTCATGAAAAAAGGTCTATTGAAAATCTTAAAATTTGCTTCCAACAAAAAATTGAAGTCAGTCAATTATCATCTAGAGCAGTGATATATTAGGAATCAGCTTGTACTATGTATTCAGCTTATTATGCACCCAGGAGCCTAAAGCTCAAAGGTTTGTCATTTGGGGGAAAAAAGTAGGATCTCTGCAAATACTGCCGTTGGCCTTCTGTAGCTTGGATCCAAAATAATTGTAGCCTTGCATTTGAGTTTTCTTATCCAACTAATTGGAAGCAAGCAAGATAAATAAAAGGGTCCCTTGCTTGTTATGTTTTCTTTGTTTCCTTTCCTCAGGCTGTTAGATGGTAAACATTCCTGAGTGACTTTTTTTCCATGATTTAAGCTAGTATTCCCCAGATATAGCAGATCTTTAAATAATGTCAATGATCCCTCAGAATTAGACCTGACATTCAACTCATCAGAAGTGTTCATTTAGGTGTTTGACATTTACCTGGGTCTAATTATAACACCTGGAATCACAGAAATAAAAATAATGCTAAAAGCAGATGAGGTTACACACTTTAATCAAAGGGATTTGTATGACTTTCATTGCTCCTGCAGCTGGCAGTGATTTAATGACATGAAAAACATTTAAACAACGCCTATTATAGACCATATTTATACTGGAAAGGCAGCCATTCTGATGACAGCACTAGAAACAGCAGACTTTTGACCTCTGCAACTATGTTGTCTCATATTGCATGAAAAAAAAATTGTAATATTTTACCTTGCATTATTTATTTGATATTTTGAAAGTCTGTTATTGTTATGAATTCATGGTAAATCTCGGACACTATTCTCTGCCAATACAGCCTTCTAGTTTGAAGCATAATGTTTTATTTAAAATATCAGTTGACCCCAAAAAAATAAGATTTGGAATATTTTTCCCCCCAGAAATCAATGTGGGCGGGGTTTTCTTTTTTGTACCTTTTTCTGTATGTTTTGTTAAATGTTAGTAAATCAGAATTCGGGGAAAAGCACTACTTAACAACGGAAACTTTATCAGAATTGTTTTATTTTATCTCCTTGAAAGAAATGACCAGGCGGCTGGAGCTCAAAATTGGTAAGTTTCTATTGCAAATCAAAATAAAAATTGTTGATGCGCGGGATTATAATTGATGAGAACTGTACCTTTTATTTTTTTGGTCTTAACCATTCATTTTCTTTCTTGGAGAAATGAAATCATTTGGTAATAACTCTTGTCTGAAATTACAAATGCTGAAATATGATTAACAAACAAACTTTTTGTCATGTTTTTTGTTGCCAAATAAATCATATGGATAACATTTTTTGTGGCTGTGATCACAGATTGTTGTGGGATAAGTAAACATTCATTTAGGGCAAGTTAAAGCTAAGGTCTTACTTGGCAAGTACTTTTAAAAGCTACTATCAAGCTCTTCATTAAGCTGTGGACAAATTAGCAGGCCAAAAATTCAACATATCTTGAGATTTCTCTTATAATTTAAAATACCACAGTACATAAATAAAACATCTACTTCATCTTAATGACTATATATATATATATATATATATATATATATATATATATATATATATATATATATATATATATATATATATATATATTTCGTGTGGAGTAAGAGACCCACAAATTTTAGCAAAATAAAAAAAAATTGTTCACCTGGCCTGCTACATACCCTTTGGTGTAATTCATATTTATACAGGTATTATTTGATGCCAAATAACTGCAGTGCATATCTTAACCTTAACAGTTTCACATTATAATTAGCATGGCAGCGCTGCACAAATTTTGTAAACAAACATGGATTAATTGGTATTTTATGTAGTTACTATAAGCATGTATACTGTAGTGATACTGAGATAATAGTTACTCAATGGAGTGGTATTATACCTCATCCTCACAGCACATAACATATCAAGGGTTATTTTCCCACTCTTGCTCAGCAATCAAGTAATTACCAGAGTAACTGGTATAATTAATAGTTAATGATGTTTGAATTAAGTGAACTCTCATGGTGGAGGGGGGGGGGCACATTTTCACAGTAATGCAACACAAAGCATTGGCAAACAGGTTTACACAATGGACCATGCATTCATCAAATTTTGATGCTGGAATGATTCCTGATAACTTGTGCTGCTTGGATCGAATAGATGCAGAAGTTTAACAGGGCTTCAGATAAACGTTTTTCATTCCTTAAGTTTACAGGAGGTATAAATTCCACAGAATTTAAATTTTTCTTGTGAATTCAAACCCTGTGCTGCATGCATAATAAATGAAACACCCATGAAGACACAGAGAAAGTGTTTTCCATAAATGAAAATAAGTAACAAATGGTAAAAGAACAACCAGGAGTATATAATCTTTTCAGAATGTATTTAATAATATTTGGCTTGGATAATAATTGATTACAAAATATTAAAAATACTTTTGCAATCACTAAGAAACATAAATTTCTGTGCTATAAACTGGATTTCATATTTGTTTTATGTGAACTGTTATACGCAATATATATTAATCATTTGCAAAGTGAAATATTAGAAGTGTTGGGATTTGTCAGAAAAAACAGAGATTATTATCTGTACTTGCTGTAGAAAATGGTTTGAATATTCTCGGTATTTCCCAAAGAAAAAGATTGTGTATATTATTGTAAAAAGGAAATTTGATTCAGGGAGGTACATGATATTATAAAAAATTTGAATTTTTTTATATAAAAGAAAACCTGAAATCACATTTATACATACAGTAATCAGTAAAAATCGCTGAATTACCTTCTTAGGTATAGTAAAACTTCCTACCTATTAAGTATAACTAAGGTGCATTCCTATGTTGTTAATGTTTTTGCAGGAAAAATCTCCAACATGTAATTCAAAATATAAAGTTTTTTCCTGTTTCACAGATGTTTTTACCATTAATGCATAAAATTATATTTTGATTGTGAAATAAAATGTGGCACAGTTACATATAATGTTTTACCATTGATGCAGAATACGACAACTTAACTGATGTAAAAGAAAGGCATCAGTTCCTGATTTTTATGATGAATTTACCTAAATAACAGGGATGCTTTCATAATTGCCAAAAACTAATAACACAAGTTCTTGCATATTAGTTAAATGATAAAAAATAAATACATGTAAAAGCAAAAAATAGATATGAGATTTCAATATAATATATTATACAGGTGTATACATATATATATATATATATATATATATATATATATATATATATTACATTAGAACTGCTCATGCATGATGTATAATAGGTTGAAAATTTTAAAATATAAAATACAGTTACATATTACCCCTGGAACAATATTAATTAAATTGATGTAAAAAGAAGGTAAAAAAAAGGAAAATGAAAAAATACAAAAAAAACCATAGGTTCTCTCATTCATAATAATACACTTTTGACATTTGAAAAGAAAAACAACCAAGTCCTTGATAAACCAATCTGGGAGAGATTGTTATACGAGATAGCTTGTCCTACTCATCTTGGAAACAGGGACAGTCTATGGTCCTGAGTCACAAGTAATGTTCCTAGACGTGCAAGTTTACTGGAATTTATCATACAGACCTTGGCAGGGATCCTGATCAGATATAAGCTCGCATTGATTTCTCATCATATCTATCCTGGTCACTGATGGAAGACCAAATAATGATCGGTCCCTGATGTGGTCTGAGACCTCTGCTTCAGATCCCATGGAGAATCAAGTCATATGTATAACAAAGGGATCTGAGTGTAAAAATATTTTCTCTCTGGGATACCACTTTCAGCATTCAAAAATCATGTTGCTGAGTTGTGTTAAAGTTTTGTCTAATCAGGGTTTCCACTGACAACTATATTTATATTTTCTCATGAAAAAAAATTGTCTCTTATAATTTCCTATATTTTTCATAATTTAGACCATATTCACCTGTATTTTCCTATATTTTTTCACTGCACATTGTAGTTTCTGATATATAACTGTTACTACTTAATATAAACTGTTATATAAACATTATGATCATTGAAAGCATGCTGCTTTTTTGTTGCACTGTGAGTGATCCAGCACACAATGACAGTCATCTAAAACCAGCTTCTGTGGCTCAGGGGTAGAGCGCAGGACTCAAAGCCGGGAAATCGTGGGTTCAAATCTCAGCCGAGGTGGTGAGGTTTTTCACGGTCAGCCCCTACCCAGGGTGAGCGCACTGCAGGCTTAATGGGAAGGCTGTGCCCTACAGCTGTGTATCACTCAAATACGAGTGCGTCATTGGGGGGTTCCTCAGTGTTATGACCTAGCAATGGGGATGATTACACACCCAGGACCCGCAGGTGCGGTGGACACCAGGCCTGGGTGACACCAGGATATAAAAATTATAGGAAGTGAGTGCTACCGCCCTGTCAAGTAGTCCCAAACCGAAATAGAAACTCTGCAGATGTACATACTTAGTTAAGAATTAGTTAAGTCAGCATTAAAAAATGGAGGCGGTTACCTCCACCAAAAAAAAAAAAGTACAGTCATCTAAGAAATTTAAACAGACCTTTACAAGCTGCTTGAGAAAGATAGTCATACTGTAATTTACCATGTAAACCAATGTTTTGGGTGAAGACTCATATATTTTTGGCTCAAATTTCCTGTAAACTATTGAATTTTAATGAAATTCTTATATTTCTTCAGGAGCTTGTGGGAGCCCTGCTAGTAGCTTTTTTTACTAAACTGATTTAGATTCATACAGACTTGAATAAGCAAAGAAAAACATACTGTGTTTTAACTGTACACTTACATGGTCTTCATTGGGCCAAGTAATCAAGTGAACCTGATGGCTCTTATATTGGTGTCTTAAGTTTACAGTTCAAACAGGACACTTTTTAGAGTGATACTGTAATTCACACTTGCGGTTAAATGTTATGGATACACTTGCCAAGGAACTCCAACAAAAAATGTCAAAATATCCAGTTAGGCTGTGTGAATCTTTTCACACATAGAACAAAAGGAAAATTCAGGAACCTCAGTGCTTATACTTCCAATATCTGTAACATAAGAGATATCTTTAAAATGACAGTTTGGATCCAGAACTGGTTAGTTTTATGATGGAGGATTATTCAAATAAAACATTTATCACAAGTTTAAGAAAATGGCCCGATTAATTTTCATCTAAGTTCCTGTTTCATAAAAGTGCTGTCAGCTGTATCAAAGTTAATGGACTTAAAGGCATTCTTAAGGTTAAGAAGACAATGTGGATTATTAGTGGCTGAAAGTTTCGTAAACTTTATGACTCTCCAATTACCCAAATGATTCACCGGAGCAGAAGGTAGATCCATCTTACGCTTCTGAGTCAGCGGCAGGAATCTAATGAATACCGTTATTGTTGAACAGGCTGATAGGTCTCCGCATGACTCACTGTGCTGAGAATCTAAATGTCATCAAATCTTGAGACTTTGCTTCATTCTACATGCATGGAAGAGTTGGAAAATGTGGTAAAACCATGTGCCTGGCACAAAGCTTCCGGAATTTATTTTCCATAAACTTCTCATAGGGAAGACAAAACAACACTTGCTTCATGATCACATGGGTGAGCACTTAAGAGCTTTTTCTTCCTGTACCTTTTCTCGTTGTGTTGTCCTGATTTTCTGTGGTTTATTTGGAGACAAGTACTAACTTGTTTAGAAGGATGTTAGAAGAACCAAATGCTTTATTAATTCACTGATTGTATAAGTTATAAAAGAAATCCGCATGAAGCGGTACTTCTTCTTCAGCCCAGCTTGTACTTGATATTTTCTTCAGATTTTCCTATTTTGTCAACAGAGAAGGCATATGTATAACACAAAGATCTTGTTAAAGGTGCCCATTCAACTACCTTTGAAAAAGAATTTATGTGATTTCGGGCTTCCTCTGTGATTTCAGGCTTCCTTTGTGTATATATGAATGATCTAAGGGTAATTTTGGATGTGAAAAGTTCTTATAATGCCTTTGTGAAGGATGTATGAACTTGTTTATCAACAACATGTTTGTAAACAGCATTGTTGACAAAATGGGAAAAACATGTAACCTAAGGTGGTATGTTGCATAGAAACCTAGGTCACTTGTTGCAAAATGACATTTGCAAAGCACTGACTTATCTGACTTGCTTCGAGATGCCCTTGTTGAATTTCTTTTGATTATAGTAGCAGGCCCCTACGTATTATAAATACGTGGATAAAAAAAAACAAGCACCTGGTGTGTGGTGATATCCACGTTTTCTGGCCTACTTTTATCAAAGCTCCATGGCATGGTATTACCTTTTAGTTTATACTGATCAGATAGATGATTGGGCCCATTTAAGGATTTTAGCATAATTATAGTTCATATATGTAAAGTCTTTGCAAGTATGATTATTGATATTGAATATGAAGATTTTCTGCCACAGTATCACTTTTTTCTTTTGTAAAAATTTTGTAGCGTGACAAGTGAGATAAATAAACATTACAATGAAGCGCATAATGAGTATCATATATAATGAGTTGATATTATAAATTTTCTTTATCACTGTTAAACAAACAGTGTTCTTTGTAAAATCTTTCTTTTGTAAACTGTAGCACTGTTTGAACCAGGAATCATCTATAAGCTCAATGCCTTTAATATCTTGCATTGTCCAAAATATGTGACGTTAATCTCATAAACAAGAATGATAGTGCAGAGGAGACGGGGGATCAGACAAATCCATAAGCTATGACTTCCGATCTTAAACATGTTTTGCCAACAACACTTAGTGTACAGAGGTGGGACTCAGCTTAGCATTGAAAGTTTTAGGATTCAAAGCTGGAAGGTCTTCCATTGGAACAAATTCTTAAAATCCATGAATATTCGAGAATTAAAAATGACAGAACTTAAGTATACATTTATAATTATCTTACATATTCGGAAATGATGAAAAGTCAATAAAAGTCCTTAAATTTGAATAAAATATCCTTGAATTTCCAATTGAAAGCCTTAAATTTCCATTGCTAGGGTTAGTGCATGGGAGTCCAGAATATAAAAGCCATTGCTGTAAAAGAAATGTAGAAGTAATATTATTTATAGATAATCCTAAATCCTGTTTTGTTTTCCAGTAACAGCTTCAATCTGTCAAAGACTGCTTATATATGTACATGCAAATCCAGTTATTAATAGTTAATATTTAACAAAACATCATAATCGTAAAAGATACTTTTCAGCTGAAACTAAATTGCAGTGGCGCCTACGATGACTTTAAGATATTATGGTGTCAAAGGAATATATATAAATGTGTGTAGGATGATGAAACACATGTGGGTGGAAAATATATACAGTTCTATCTGAAGACCAAAGATTATTTTAGTGTGATATGGATTTTTTTTCTGCACTTTTCTGTCTGAAACATTTCAACCTTTGATGAATTTATGTATCATTTTAACCTCCTGAAAAGGCATTGATGATATTGTAATTTTCACCTGTAGTTTAAGTCTGACACTGTTTATATTTGTTAAAGGGGCCCATGCACTCACCTATCTGACCTTTATAAACTAAAGGTAATACCTTGGAGCTATGTAAAAATAGGCCATTAAAGTGGATATCATGGCACACAGGCTGCTTGATCTGTATAAATCAACTTGTTTACAATATGTGGGGGCCTGCCCAAAATAAAACAAATTCAACAAGGGAATCTGGCAGCAAGTAAGATGAGCCAGTGACCTTTCTACCTCTGTACACATGCAACCTATCGCCTGAGGTTTTATTTTTTACCGCTTGTCAACATTGCTGTGTTTACAAACATGTTGTTGACAAAAAAGTTCATACACCCTTATGAATGCTTTATAAGAACCTTTCACAACCAAATTCCTCTTATATCAATAATATATACACAGAGGAAGCCAGAAATCACCTTAATTCTTTTTCAAAAGGTAGATGAATGGGCACCTTTAATGTCTATAGATGGATTTATGGAATTAATTTGGTATTTTAACCCTGTCAAATCAGAGCAGATACCAACTAGTATGCAGAATATTTTACATGTTTGAACATCTGTCTCCAGCACATTTAAACTACCATTAGCACTGACATCTGTGTGAGTAATTTTGTACTAGCATTGAAGGTCAGGTGTAGCTGATTACAAAGTGTAAGTTCGTCTGGATACAAATTTGGCATTTATGGAGGCGGAAGTTCTCTTGCATGCTCTTTACAATTTATTAACTAATTATGAACCCACTTATAAGGAAACACATGGAATAAATATCAGTGATGTAATGAAGTGGACACCGTCTGAGTACATGTCTGAGTCCAAGTCCAAGTCCATGAAGTCAACTCCCAAGTCCATATCTTCAAGTCCCAAGTCATCTCAAACCAAGTCCAATAAAATCTCCTTACATATGTTAATAGAAATTTAAAACAGAATTTGAGATTACCATAAATATTTTATTTTATGCTTTCTACATGAATATTTAATTACATTAGGGAGCTAACTTGGTATGCATATATACAATTTATTAGTGTACAGCCCATTCCAGAACCCTTGTCCGCATGTTTTTTTGCAATATTTTTAAAAGAATATTCTTGAAAAATTACTTTAACATAACGTAGATATGCAGATATTCCGTCAATTTTGTGTAAAGCAGTAATATATCATATAAAAAGTATTAATTTTGTGGCTGTTTTGCGTTATTTATGGTGATGGACCATGGATATTTCCATGTCTGTGGCTGGGTGTGGTGTTTGTTAGACAACGGTGACGTCTTTGTGACGTCACAATGCTCATTTGTGTATCACCTTCAATTTACTGATGTCATCAGCCTGCCTCACTTGTTTGTGATCAGTTCACTGGCCATGAAAAAGTTGTGAACGCTATAGCCTGTTTTGTCATATTTTGGATTGTTTATCTCATAAGAAATAAAAGCAAGGTGAGGCGTTATTTTTTATGCAGGCAGTCGACGAAATAGATCCTGCAACTTTTGGACCAGAAATGCTTATACTGCTTCACTTGCATGAAAATTTATCCGGGTAAAACACGAGGACATGGGTACTGAGACAGACTATAACATTCTGTAAGAAGTTTGCGTATTTATATAAATGCCTTTATAGTATATAACCGAGCTAACCGTCTAGTGAACTTGTGATGGGCTCGGCCTGATGTCTGAGTACAAGTTAGGTACAGCACCCTTAATAAGTGTATTTGAACTGGGAATCCTCCATAATTGTTAAATACCAAAATCTAAATATATATATATTTAAGTGGGACATGTTGTTAAGTTAATTAAAAAAAAATTTAACTGTATGGATGAAGGTGGTTTTTATTGTTATTAAACTGAAATTCAGATTGAGTATTCATTGATAAATCATTATAGGATGATATGACCAGTATATGCATGTGATATATATCTTATGGCAAACACGGCTGTCTTGCGATAAGGATGATTTTATGTCCTGGGATGTCTATTAAATATTGAGATAAGGGAAGTTCATGTCTCTGGCTTGAATATGGAGTGCTCTCTCTGCTGCTGTTTTTGGATACAATCGTGTAGTGTCCTTTCATTTTTATTATAATGTCACTGGGATCTCTCGCTGTTTAATAGGTCATGCAGCCCATTGTCAGAGCTATAGGAAAGACCTTTGTTGGTTGTCTTAGGCCTCAAAAAACATTCTTTTTAAATCAGTCACCCTTTTTTTTAAGAGAATTTCCTGAAAATTACACATATTACTAATTTTATACACCTGTCATATTGGTATACGCTTTGTCTGTCTGTCTGTTAATTTTAGTGTTGCCGCGATAACTTCCGGGGTTTTGATTTCACCAAACTCGCCATAACTACTTACCACCATAGAAGCTCCCCTGATTTCAATTATTGGCAAAATCCACTCATATTTAATAAGGTCATAGGTCACTGATTTGTACCAGCTAGAGCACTTATTCTGTTTTTTCGGTAATTTTCTTTTGGCAGGATTGTTAAATTGTCTGTTTCTGAGTCTAACCATTAACATTGCCAAATCAGACAAAGGACAAAGGATACATATAATCAGCTGACTTTAGGTGCCTCTGTGGTAATGAAATCAAAATTAGGTCACTTTAACATATTTATGGGTGTAGGGTGAAAAAACAAGTTTCACTTTATAGTAATTTTGTCTTAATCTTTTTCACAATTCAAATTATCAGTACACATTATAAGAATTGATATGGGTAGAATTATACAACTTTGATGACTATGATGAGAATTTTATTAACTGATAGTCTCAATTAAAGAAAGTAAAAAAAGCAGCCAGGGAAGTACATTTCAATTTTTTTTTAATTTCCATAATGAAACCTTTGTATAAAAACTGTACTGGTAATCTTTGGAACAAAATAGACCATTGTGACTGCAGAAAGGATTCAACGTTTCTGGAATGGATCGAGGGTTAAAATTTATATTTAATACCATTTTACTTATATCCTTTAATTTACAAGCCACTAAAGAGCACTTAAAATGGGCAACTAAAAAGCCATGATATGTTTAGATATTTTCAGGACAAAATATTGCATATTATTTTTAAGTTTCAATGATTTTCAATAATCTTTAGCAAACCATCTTAGGAGGAACTGTTGAAAATTTGATAAAGATACTAAAAAAGCTTGAAAAGATATTGCAGTTAGTGTAAATTTAAATAGTGTCTAAAATAAATGTAAAGAAGAAAGGGTTAAAATCCTCTGTGAATGGGTTAAGTTCACAATAAAATATAATTTACAGTGACAGCAGGGAATGTCAGCTTGTAACCATGGCTGTAAGAATGTCAGATGGAAATTTCTATATGTCTAAACTTTCTGACAGTTATGGAAAAAATATGTAGAATAATCAACAGACTGATCTGACAGCTCACATTCTCTAAGTGATCCTATTAGCCGAAGCATGGTGCATCGTTTTCACTTTCAGTTTCATTTCTCCCGTGTGTCATTACCTTGTCTTGTTAGGAGCATAGCCCAGCTGATAGAGATATCCTATTGAATAAAAATCCCCTTCTCTGTCAGTTCTGAATAAAAATAAATGTACTGTCTGTCATTTCTGGATATAAATACATTTCCTGACAGGGAAAATGAATTATAAAAAGCAGACTCTCTGCCGAAAATTAGCGTTCTTGTTGTCGGGGGATGTATCTTCTCTCCAGATGAAAAAATACGATCATCAGGACCCAGACACATGTTTATGGACTAATTTAGCTCGCAGAAGAATTTTGCCTGGCTGCTACAGGTAGGAGGGTGAATCTCCTGTGAAAGTATTCAGGAAAGTCTTTCATTGGCTGACGGATCAAGGGAGGCTTACATGTCATCCTCATTGATCGAACCTCAGTGATACCTGTAAAGCTGACTGAGAGATCTGCCGAGATCTGTCACAGGACAGCGGAGCTGTGCTTTCAACACAATGTGAAGCTAATTTGCCATATGGGATACCAAAACTGATGTTTCCCCTTGAATCACATGACATAATCGTAGGTTCGTCACCTAACCAATAGGACAACGGATCAAGCCCTCCCAGGTAGGGAGCATAGTGAAGTGATGCATGCCATATGCTTTATAAGTTATTAACAGGAAATTCTTAGCACTTAAGACCTGGGTATACTGGCATTGTACAGACCCAATGGGTGGAGTTACCAGGGGTTCTAGTCGCCCTCCCACCATGCTTGTAGAAGTTCAGCACTTCAGACCAGATAATTGTTGAAGTCTTGATGTCAACACTTATAGTGTAATGACTTGCCTGCATATCACACAGGTAAGACAACTTGTATGAATCACTGCTTATCATTCATTTCTCAGTGACTCCCATAGTTTTGAAGTAAATCCCTAACTGATTCACTCTAAATTTCTTAATTATATGATATATATTTTATTGCAACTGTCAAATAATCCTAAATTATTCAGACTAAGTAATTGAAGGTAACTCCATTTAAAAAGTAACATTCTGATGAATTAAAGATGAAAATATTATATATAATATATAGGAAAAAGGATATGGGTTATGTATTTAAAAATTGTAATCAGCAATTTATAAGTCGTAACCACGAATCTGTCTAATGTTAAAGCAAATTAAAAATTATTTTTAACTTAAAATGTCCCATTTTAGATCTAGATATATGCACTTGCAATGGGCTAATTAAATCATGCCCTGTCTTCTCTGTACAACTAAGTTGTTCATGCTCAAATTATACTGAATCCTAGCTGCGTAGTATAAAATATTCACCAGTAATTTTGCTTGGATAAAATAGTTTCTTCTCCTTGCAGAGTGGTACAAAGATATTTTATTGCAAAATTTGATAATAACATCATGGGATGGAAGCATTTATGATTCATTATAAGTCTGGGAGCACCAAAGCTTTATGCCAGTTATTATGGGATGTTTTTTGTGGGTGTTGCATTGTGGGTAGGTGGGCGAGGAGTACATTGGCTCTACTTTACCTGGCAACAGTGCATAAAACAATAGGAATCATGAATAGCACAGTGTATGGAAAACCTCATGCCTTATGAAATATTACATCTTTTACTCCATCTGAATTATCTTTATAATAAAAGCTGAGAACTATACCTGGCCATAAGACACTACAAAGTTCTCTCTTTACTTACGTTTGGCTGGAGTTGGTCTTTTACAGGTGATTTGGTGTTTTTTACTTTAGTACATATATGATTTTATCAGAAAATTTATCATATTGATGAAAATTGTGTGTTTGGCTTTACCTTCAGTATATGGAAAAAAAGAACATTTTATTGGACATCAATTAAAGAGACCTATTCACTTACCAGGTAAATAAGTTATTGGAATAGGACCCTGTAAGAGAAGCACCTAGTACACCCTCCATTCTCTGTATGTTTGCACTTTTGTACAAGCAGGTAATGTCTCATAGTGCTTAATTTCCTCAAAGCTGGCAGCACTAATGAATATACCAAATATAGATGAAAGGTACTGCCCGGAGGGCTGGAAATTTATATTGAGATATTTGATGTGGTCTTCAAAAGATAAAAAAGAAAGAGTTTATTGATTTTTATGGAAGTTGGATTTTTGCAGCACTGGACTGACCCAGGAAAAGACATACAGATCACCTGTAGCACTCTCATCTTCATGTATTTTCTTTAACATATTCTTGTTTATGCCTCATAACCTCCCCTAGATTTTCTTTCTCCATAAGCATCAAGTGCATTGTTTCATGTTTAAGGGACACGGCCAGTGTACATAATCTGGTACTCTTGCTGTATATACAGTAATACCTGTGTGAAAAGACTGACAAAAAGTGGTCCGATATTCATAGGTGAACTTGTTAAACAGGTAGGTTATAATCAATATGAATGCTTTTGGTTCACTCAAGGTTGGTCTTAATAGACAGGTGGTCTTTCAGACAGGTTCCACAGCAGGAGTTGCTGTATTGCACGCACTACCTAAGACAGGCACCTACCAGCAAATATATAACAAATTTATGGTTCAGCTGAACCTCTCTGTACAGACTCCATCAGAAGTCCCAAAGTTCCATTATTAATATTATTTAATGCAGATGTTAAGCATCCCCTGTCTGTTAAGACCACCATGAATAAACCAAAAGTGTTCATATTGGTTATAACTAACTGCATAAAGACCACTTACGGCAGTCCTATTGGTGGTCTTATTACATAGGTATCACTGCAGTTAAAGCATTTTACATTTGACTCTAAGGTTCATGCAGAGATCAGATTGTACTAGAGCCTTCCAGAGAAAATGGTATGTTATACCTCAATATAGTCAACACTGTAGAGTCTATTATAACCTCAGTATTATTCCTATCCCCTTGTATATAAATTCTGAAATCCAGGGGGCTTATAGTATCAGGCCTATTGAGAGAATTACCTTCATCCTAGTCCAGTAGACTGCCAACAAAAAGGGAGTCATGGATCTATCCTGTACTTATAATAAAGTATACAGAGCTGGAAGATTGTGAGTTTGAATCTCAGCCAAGGCAGTTAAATTTCTACAGTCCCCCCCACCCAGGGTGAACACTGCAGGCTAAATCTAGAATGGGAAGGTCCTGCCCCATGGCTGTGTTTCACTCACACCTTTCGGTAGTTGGGAAGAATACACATACTAGGCCCTCAGGTGCAGTATTCACTGAGCCTGATTAACACCAGTATTACTGTATCAAAAAAGAGGAAGCGTTTGCTACTGCTCTGTCACAGTCCGAAACAAAAATGGAATTCAGCAGATGTACATACTCAGTTAAGTTAGCATTAAAAAATTGTGGAAGCAATTATCTTCAACAGAAAAGTCATTTAAAAAAACAAAATATACAAACGAAAAATAATAGAAAAAACTTTAAGAAGTCATTGTGAGAACTATTGTACACGGCTGTTACGGAATCTGAAGACAAGCATGAACTTTGTAACCATGATAATTTTGGTCCACGCTGGATGTTTTGGGAGTGTCATCTTGTTATAGGCAAGTCCTGGTAGAGATTTATTTGTCCTGATTGTTTGAGACCCAGCAAAATTTAAGGACTGGTATAAAACCGTTCTTGTTTGCTCATTTTGTCAGACTGAATGTCAGCCGTGAAAAACGTACCAAAGATTTCATTTCAGATTAAAGCTTTAGCCGTCAAAACCGGCAGGAAAAGTCAAATTATTACGACTGGAAGATGCAGTAGCACTTAGGTGGGACACCCCAATTTGTCCTGAAAATACAATGTTGGTTAAAAAGACAACACAGATGGCTGAAACTATGGTTAGACGTCTTGTGTTTGCTCAGTGTTCTCGGTCTAGTCGGGAGAGGGATTAAATCTTCAGACAAGACTTAATTAATCTTATTTTGACTTACCTTAGTGATTAGCAGTCACATTGACTTTGAAATTAAAGTCACTTTGTTCAAAACCCCGCATCGGAGCATATGGTGAAATTATCTTCAAAACTGTTGATATTTTCCATAGATCAGCTCTTATATCTAATTAAGAGAGCTTCCAATGGCTCGATATTTTCTGTATTTTCCTGTGAAAAAATTGTCTCCTATATTTTGATTCACTGAACAAACATGTTTCTGATAAAACTGTTATTTTATATATATATATAGTCATAATAAGTAACCAAGTAACACATGATATTACAGTGAAATTTATCTATTTTTCCTATATTTTTTCTGCAAATTCCTATATACTCCCTACATTTTTGTCCTAAGTGCTCCCATGAATTTCCTATATTTTTTTCAGGAGAATGGTGGGAGCCTTTAATGATTAATGTCATAGATATAATAAAAATATAATATAAATTACAGTGATAGTTGTTTGCTTCTTCATTCACAAGAAAGATGAAATACTCCAGACAGATGAAACATGAAACAGTTTCTCTCTCTGAGATACCCTTGAGTCCTTGGGAAATCCGAGAAAGAAAACCTAACAGGAACAAATGATGATATCATTTATTAATGAGACTGGATGATTTTAGATACTTTTTCCAGCAGACAATGGAATTGGTCTTTCTGATTTGTCAGCCTTTGTTGCCAGGGTGACACTGACATACTCTCCCCACAGCAGCTGATATGCCAAAGTAATTATGGATGTAACCTGTCCTGCAATCTGCGTTGGAGGTTGGCCTGACAGTGAAGGAACAGTTAGGGGTTATAATATTGGGCAGTTTTTGCACATTTGGTCTTGATTTATGTTTGTGGTGTTCCTCACCAAGTTCCTTATGACTGTATACATTCTGAGAAATGTATGTCCCATATGTGAAAAAAAAATTAAGAAGGTATATATACTAGTGGCTCCATCACAGGCCTATATATAGATTATGCTATCTCCTATAACTGGACAATCTCTCGATATATGTACCAGGAAATGATGTTATTACTTGCCCCCGACACTTGAGTCACTGGTAGATGGGCTTCCTGTCCTGACTTCCCATCATGCAGTGCTGTTGATATCCACGTTGATTCACAATAATTATGTTTAATGGAAACGTGAATTGATGAAAGGTCAAGGAAAGGTTGTTTAAATATATTTTTCTTACAAAAATACTAAGTATGAGTTTGGCCAGCAGTCATATTAGATGTCAGATGTTAGGAATAACTGATTCTCCACAGTCACATTACAGTAAAATATTAACTTTATATTGCAAGCTAAGACTTGCTCCTTTAGACTTTGAAACAAGAGGGGAGTTCGACTTCAGTGAGTAGTTCAAGGTTTTTAGTGTGTAAATTTATATATACATATAAGATCATTTATATCAATAAAAGTATCATTCTGTTATACAGTGGTCTGTTTTTAATGGAAGCAGTTTTCAAGAAAATTTTGCTGTCTGAGAAGTATTTGGAAAATTTGCATTTTTATGCTTTCAAGAGGTGTTTTTGTTCATTACATTTAAAGTATTTGCCTGGAGGTCTTTTTGCCTAATACTTTAACAGCTTGACATTTATCCTTGAATGATATCAGTTGTAAACTTTTCATAGATGCTTTTATAAAACAACAGCAGAGTCACCCTGCTTCTTTTTTTGGTTGGAGGTAACCTTATTTTTTAATGCTAACTTAACTTATAATGTACATCTGCAGATTCCATTCTCTCAGTTAAGCACCTGTCATTCAATATCCATGTGTTAGCCAGGTCTGGTGACTACTGCACCTGCAGGTCCTGGGTGTCACAGACCTGCCATGTCACCCTTTTTTTTAGGATTACCTGAAAATGATGCTATATATAATTACTCTTTTTTTCACTCTCTTTTTAGCAGCACTTTTTTTTCCTCTTTTTTTTCAGTAAAAAATTCTGATATGACTATTTCTTTCATGCTATAAGAATCCAGTTAAGAACAAGAATAGAACATTTCCTGTGTGCCAATGTCCAGCATATGTCACAGCATGTGGAAAATGCTGATATCTTCATGCAAGGGGGATGGGCACCATGTATGTTAATTTCTGACTTTGGGAGTGATATATATATATATACACATACTTAGTATGCAAAGCACATCTTTATATAGTTTGTGATAAAAAGTGGGAAATTGCCACTAATTTTACTCTCTTTTCACTCTTTATTTCAAAGAAGACTACTCTTTTTTTTCCAGAGCACTTATTCTTTATTTTGGTCATTTACCTTTGATAGGCCTAGAGTGAGTCACTCTGCTTTTTTCAAACTGTTCAGTGACAGTTTCAATTTGATTCTCAGACAAATGTGATAATATCCAATCATGAAACTCCTTGACCTTGACCTTGAGAAAGATGACTTTTCAGTAGTTAACATCAGGTATTCATGAGGTGAGGTTCTTTATCTTATTAGTTGATTTACTGTATTACAAAGCAATAGATCAATACAAGTCTTGACACGTCTGAGACAGCGGATATAGTCTAACACTCAGCCAGACCAACAAACAAGCCAGATATTACATTTATGCGACATGAAAGGTCAGAACGTGCAGTGAACACCATCAGGTGTTCAGACTCCTGTCATGACTATCTGATTGAGTTATATATCGGCTGATGTTATTTTCTTTTCTTTTATCCGGAATAAGAAAATTGTGTCAAAGGCAGTCTTTAAAGAAAGATAAGGAAATGGATATGTTGTCCTCACCTGTAGGAAGGGGAGGCATACAGTGGTTGGTGAGTTTATATCTATATTCCTATTTGGGGGAAAATATTCCTATAGGGGGGAATTAGGGGGATGGACCTACTTTGCACAGTTCCATCAGTTTCATAATGTTTGTTCCTTTTCTTCTTTTTTTCCATCTGTCATTTTATGTTATGCAAGATCTCCAATATGGCTGATTTTAAAAAGCTGAAATTTGGGCACAATAATAGTCCTAGGTCACAGATTTTCACCTGATATTTATTTTTGACCTTGACCTTATTTCAAAGGTCATACTCTACTTAGCTGATTCCCCATTTATTTCGCTCATTTGTGGGCTTCATAACTGCATCTGTTTGATCTTGAACAAAAATCTAAATTTGTGAATATATGTGAATATATGTGAAAGGTCTTTTTTAAGACAGCCAGATCGAATTGACTGTGTCAAAGACTTAAATGTGATTTGATCTTTTTTAATTACGCACGATGGATACTATATTATAATTGGATATTGGTTCCATAAATGTGCTAAAAAGCTTTATCTGCTCACAGAAAAAGACACCAATTAGCCCTGAATTATCCAGGAAATGTTTAATTATTTATTTTTAGATAAAATAGTTCCTTTTGTAACAAAACTGCTCATACTTCTACCATTGTCAAATTGAAAGGAAAAGTATAAATAAAATCATACAACTATCAAATTTTGTCCTGTCCTGTATTATGTCATATCAGTATAACAATGTGGTTTCACCACCGTTAAATTTTCAAACCATACATAATATCACAATAAGAATTCAGATACTGCATTCCATTTTCACCAGTTTTAAAAATATTATTGTCTTCATACAGTAACCATGTACCAAAATATGTGAAGTATGAACTTAAATACTGCGTTCCATTTCACCAGATATGGACAAATATTATTCCAATGACTGTCTATCTAGATGTCCATAGATGTTGAGGACTGTGGCTGTATGACCAAGATTTAAGGAACTATTGTCATGGTGCATTTTTGCCTGTAATATTAGTACATGCTTGGCGCATTGACCTGGTAATAATGAATATTTTGGTAGACTTATTATGACATGAATTACATTTCGTCAGTACATGATCTTGGTCCATTGACCTAGTAAAATAGTAATGGGCCATTGACCTAGTTAAATAGTAATGGTCCATTGACCTAGTTAAATAGTAATGGGCCATTGACCTAGTTATATAGTAATGGTCCATTGACCTAGTTAAATAGTAAAGGCCATAAACCTGGCAAAAAAATAATGGTACAGGTTCCTTTCAGGGTCTTATCTTTTTGTTGGTGCTGGCAATGATAGTGTCTGCTGTGGTCAGGGCTGTATTCAGCGCATGGGCAAGCTGTCCCCAGAGACCGATGTGCCTGCTAGCATGCAGCCATCCACATAACAAACAACCCACCTTGTAGGAAATCGAAGGATGGCTTGAATGTCCCCAAGGGTCTCGTAAATCTAGTCCATCCTAAAGAAAGCATTTGTTTCTCGGCCAGACTTGGAGAATTACTCTTTATGTCCCATTTATCACTTTCTCTGCCAGTTTCCTCTTAAATGTAATTAACACATTTTTATTTGCCAAAGGATGATTTTTGTAAGTTCTGTTGAGGGAAAATATTTAAGTAAATTATCATTATCATTCATACTGACAAGTACGATGTAGTCAAGGTGTGATGATGTCACATATAAAAAATTGGAAGGTCTCTGAGCCTTCCTGAAGGTAAATATTCTGAGAGGAAGATGGTGAGATGGCCTTACCTTCACATTAATAGGGCTTGAAATGCTTTGGCTACATTAGATGAATCAAACATATACAAAATTTATTGTGTATGTCTCAGGGGTCCCTGACTTATTTTAGTCTCTGTCTCAGTTTCAGCCTTAAAGAAGAAGGGTCTGGGTCTAAACTTCACTTTTTATACTGAAATATGCAACATAAAGTGCACATAATGTGTAATCTGCTATCTAATCAATGTTTTTCTTACTTTAACAACAGAAATAATAACATATCACATATTCATATATAACACCCAACTGTGTGTGGGGGGGGGATGTGATATTTTGTGGGAATATTGACTTTTTTTGTATAGGAGAAAATGACTAGTGGGATAAATAAAAAAAATTTTAAAATGCATAAGCCTGTAATCCATAAAAGTGCACAGTTAACACAGCCACTAGGATTTTATACATATATTCTCAGAATAAATTTCAGCTGAGCGCCTTGACCCACAGGTCCCGGGGTTTTTTTTACGACCCACATTCCGGTTTTTTACCTCATTTTGAGTTCTTGCAGATAAAAAATTGTCTTTCATGTCAAGTTGTGTTGTTATATCTGCATCACTATTTTACTCATTTGAAATAAACAGAAAATAAGTGGATGCGATGGTACAAAATACATCTGCTCAGAAACATCAATACTTTCATCAACTACCAACTGAGGACATATTATATTGCATGCTATCACGACATGACCGATACCCTGGTGTCAAATCTTGTTTTCACAGCCTCCCGTTTTTCTCTAAACAAGAAGGGCAACTGGGGCAGATGCACATTTATTTGATCTTGTCTCTCCTTTATTGATGCTGCCACAAAGGCTTGTCCTTTCATCGCATACTTGTTTTATGATAGCTGTGAATGACAACCTAGTGATACTCAAAGACTCTTTAATGTATTATTTTTATTTATTTAAGCACCTCTCAACTCTGGCAGAAACAGAGAAGTCTGAGCATAATTTCCTTTAATATGCAATTTCATTTCTACACTTGAATAAGATGTTCAACACAGAATGGTCAAACAAAAATCAGTAGTGTTATATGTTACCGCGATGGTGTTACGTGATATGCCAGAGTAATTTTTGTCCTGTTTAGCGTGTCACATCAACAAACTGAAGTGTTTGGTGAGTGTACTTAGCGTGATCAGTGGTTTTCAAATTATTTGCGATTTTAGTGTCTGATGCATGAGAACTGAATGGGGTAATTTGCTGAATCAGCGACTTCTTTGACATTTCAGGCATATACTATTTACAGTAGAACCCCTTTAATCTGAACATCACAGGAAAAGAGTAGATTTGTTCAGATTAAAGAAAAAATAACTATAGATAAATTAGAACCACCCAGTGATGACACAGTGCCAGCAGGACCTCTCTTTTCCTCAATAGAAGGGTCAGCCTGTATTAGGAAGACTTGGGGTATACCCAATTTCAACATGCGATCTGTATCAAGTGAAACAGTGTATTAAAAATGGAGAGAATCTGGGGAAACTATAGTGGATCATTTTATTGTTTTTACAGGAAACAAGAAATGGACAGTCAGCTGTTCTGTGAAGCCCATTCTCCTGCAGCCAACAAATCATCACCAGGACCCCCACCACTGCCGGCACGATCGTTTTCAACTTCTGACACAGACGATCCGGTAAGATTATGTTTTAAGGTATCATCCATGAGGCAGAGACCAAAAAAAATTTTTCTTCTGAAAAAAATTGATTATCAAGCGAAGTCTTCTGTGCTTTTATTTCCTCTTCCAGCATGTCTGTGTGGAGGTTACATTCTGCACTTATTTCAGTGTACAATGTACATATTTAAAGTTAATGTTAATTAAAGAAGCATTATGTAGCTGCATAAAAATCAACTGTACTCATCACATGCATGGTATTTCAACTCATCTAGCTCATATCCTCTAGTAAACCTTGAATCTGAAATATTAGTCATGACAGATCAACCTGAATGCTATTTTCATAACCAGGTTTGGCAACAGGATAAGTGGCTTCAGTATAATATGTGGTCATTTTCAACGGCTATTTTGTCAGTTTCAAGTGTGTTTGTATGCTGTGTGTGTAAACAACAGATTACTCGCGTCTAACACATAGATATACCACATGCGGGCATTATTTGGCCGGTTGAACACCTGGGGCCCAAAACGGTTGGGCGAAGGGGTTAATTCTTAGATCTCAAGCATTTTATGACAGCTTCATATATAGTAAATCTTTACCAAACTAGATTTATCTTCTTTAAATTGAATGGGACAGATAGGAATAGCTGACAAGAAATAAATTGTAAGTATATTCAGAATAATGAATTTCAAATATGTTCATGCTCTTGCTGTTACCAGGGATTATGTCCTCATACATTTGTTTTAATGCTTAGAATTAATGTGCTTTGAGAGCCAGGTAGAGATTTATTTTTTTCACCAGGAAATATTCTGAACACTCCAGAGTTATTTCACTTAAATTGAGCAGTATCATGTTTCAGCACTGGCTATTGAATATTCATTGGAAACAAAAAAGGTGATCCTATTGGCCAGCTGTCAGAATAACAATGTACAGGGTGGAAAAACAAATGTGTCCTTTAATAATTTATGTATAAAAACATTCTCTTGAAGTATAAGAAAACATAAAACAGATACAGAGACCATTAAAGGAATGTTTTAAAATACTTGCATTGTTTAAAATGCCTCCTTAATTTAACAAACCAAAAAGTACTTTTTGTGTTTAAATCCTGTCGGCTAATATTTTATAACAGGAGTTTTGCCTATTATTACACTTCAAAAGATTAGATAATACACAGGATCTTGTTTTGCTAATTAAGCTTAGCTATTATGGTAAAATTAAATGAAAATCTGTCTGTAGAATATCATCATAAACTGCAGGGTGGTGTCCTTGAAAAAAATGTCATTATCAGAATTTTAGAGTAAAATTATATAATTTCTATCAATTTTTTAGGATTCTTTATTATTCTTCTGTATTTGCAAAATATCCATTTGCACAGTCTTTATTTTGGAATATTCAATGCAGTACTCATTAAGAATAATCTTAAACCTTGTTCACATTGATGTATCAGCTTATGACATCTGTATTTATGTTTTTTAATGAAGCTTGTCAGAGCCCTCGAGAATCCAATAGATTGATATCACAGACAATCACCATATCTATTCTCTTTCACATAGGATTATCAGTTTCATTATGATCCAGCAGCCCTATGATTACATGTATGTATGACTTGATATTAATAAGTAGCTTGTCATCTTTTAAATGTATTAGCTGGTGTGGTTAAAATTAAGGATCATATTACTATACTAGTGTATATAGACAATTAAAACTGGACACCTTCTCTATTGTTCAGTACTTGAAAAATAATTGACACAACATTATGGCTTAAATTATCCCAGAAGAATACATATATATGTCAGTTTGATACGTTCCAGAATTAGATCCATCATCTTCTGGCATCAGTCTTCTCCAGTTCCTCATATATTATGACTCAGCTTTCAGAAGAAGTTTGCTCTTTTTATCGGAAGCTGCTTCCTTGATGGCTCTGGGCTGTCAGGATTTTAACACCATACTCCTGTGACAGATAAATGAGCAGGCATGAATAGGTGAGGTAAATTTAGGACACTGATGTCATTGCCTTGGATAGTCCATGCTTTGTTCTGAAATAATTTAACAGATCATCACATGGGATCTAAAATCTCAAAAATGAAAACATTTTTGTCCCTCACAGCTGTGACCAATTACGCATCCTCCATTGATGTGTAAAAGATGCAGGGAATGTTATTGAGGCCGCAAACCAGATGGAACGGTCCGAGTGTGTGCAGGACAGCCGTAAACCAGCGTAACAGCCTGACAGTTTCTTTTACAAACCTGGTTGCAAATTGATTGATGCCGCCACTTTGCTTGTTTTCAGTGTTTCCCCGGTATCGTTACCCATAATGCTCTGCATTCATACAAGTATAGTCTTTAATGTTAACACGGAGGGCTGTTGAAATTTATAAATGGGTTTTGATGGGTGATTTAATCTGTAGGTTGGAGGGTGTTACAGACTGTCAAGTGATCCTGCTCCTTCCTACTTTTTTGGTGTTAGTCTTATTTTTCGAATTTTTTTCTTTAAAATTCCTACTTTGTCTTACATTTTTCTACTGCGTTTTTGTTTTACACTTTTACATGCAGTGTCCAATTGCTATGTGAAACTGTCCTTTTGGAATTATAAGTAAAATTTATGGGTCATTTCTAATGTCACATCTCAAAGCAGCATGTACAAACTGAGCACCACATAAAGTTTATATATGCTCTCTGAAATACATAAAATTTTCTTACAGAAAAAAATGTGCTTGAATTCTGTTGTTTCATGTGTGGTTTCAGTCTTACTTTGGCCGACTTTTTCCTCATTTTTTTGTACTTTTGTCATGCTTTTCCTATATATTTCCAGTCCTACTTTTTGTCTTATTTTTCCTCATTTTCCTACTTTTGTCCTTCTTTTTAGTCCCCAATCATAAGGAGGAATGACTACTAAAATGGTCTGCTTCTGTCCACCTGTCCTTCCATCTGTCTGTCCCGCCCCATCACTGATGCCACACTTTCTTAGTTAAACAGATAGTGGGGCATTGTTTGTGTCTCCAGGCCCTTATTCCATATTTCCAGTCTTTATTTTTTACTTTTTCCTGGTATTTTCTTACTTTTTCCTGGTGTTTTCTTACTTTTTCCTGGTATTTTCTTACCTTTTTCTGGTATTTTCTTACTTTTTCTTGGTATTTTCTTACTTTTTCCTGGTATTTTCTTACTTTTTCCTGGTATTTTCTTACCTTTTCCTGGTATTTTCTTACTTTTTCCTGGTATTTTCTTACTTTTTCCTGGTATTTTCTTACTTATTCCTGGTATTTTCTTACCTTTTCCTTGTATTTTTTTACTTTTTCCTGGTATTTTCTTAATTTTTCCTGGTATTTTCTTACTTTTTCCTTGTATTTTCTTACTTTTTCCTGGTATTTTCTTACTTTTTCCTGGTATTTTCTTACTTTTTCCTGGTATTTTCTTACCTTTTCCTGGTATTTTCTTACTTTTTCCTGGTATTTTCTTACTTTTTCCTGGTGTTTTCTTACTTTTCCCTGGTATTTTCTTACCTTTTTCTGGTATTTTCTTACTTTTTCCTGGTATTTTTCTGCTTTTGTTCTTCTTATTCTGTATTTCCAAACCTACTTTTGTCCTTCTTTTTTCATGAGTGTGTGCATTGTAGCCTGGGGTAAGACAGGGATGGATTTTGTTCATATACTGGTGTAACTGTACAGGTGACAGTCCTTGTGGTATGTCATTAATGACAGACCATTCAGGCTCTGATGGATTCACATTCAGTTTTGTTTATAGAGGTACCTCCTGTGTTAAGTGGTTTACCGACATACACACTAAGTCACGATGATGAATGGAGCAATGAGTAATGAGATATTGGTTTCTTCCTCTGAAAACTATACATTCGGTGGCCATCAGCCCTACTCTCTGAACAGGGGCGCTATCCAGGCAACTCACTTAGAGAGGGCCAGCTGTAACATAATTCTCTGAGACCGGTGACACTTGCGCAGGAAATTGCTGCAGATTTAGTGTAGGTGGTGCCGAAAAAGCAGTTTCCTCGTCGTCCATCAAGGTAAAGTTGGTAAGATGCTGGTAAGCAACGTGAAACTAACGAGTTCGGCAGGATCTATCTATATTCGTTACAGCTACAGAGTGGTGGTATTTCTCCGGTTAACCAGGTCCATAAAACCAGAAATAAATGGTGCTCACTAGAATACGAAGTAATTCATAATGGTCCCCCTTGTCTGATTTATAGCATATACATGGATTATGTAATGAATCTTAGGTAGACATTTGGGATAAATAATAAATAAACATTGATAGAGTATACGGTTCATTTCCTAGTCTTTTTTCCTGCATCAGTTATAAACAGGAAATATGAGAAATTTTCCTGTAGATCCATATCAGTGTAAGCTTAGTTTATGTTAATTAAGTTCAGTCAGATTTCATATTATCATTCACACTGTATAACAAGTTTTTTAATCCTTAGAAATGTACTATGAATTCATGAAATTGTAACCATGCAAATTGAAGAACAAATCAACCTCAAGAAAATTTTACAAAAAACACATGAAAAAGTCATGAAATTATGACTTTTATGAAAAATTAGCAGCACTGGGGGGGGGGGGGATAAAAACCCTAAATCAACCAAAAAATAATTTAACATTAATATTATCTATTGTGATGTATTATTTTTAACCTGGTATAGTGGAAGTGCTAATTGTATACATATTTTTTTAATTGTCATTTATTTTCATATAATATTTAAACAATTTTTTTTTTGTAAATTTTTAAATAGTACAAAATCCTAGGCACCCAGTAACAGCAAGTCTCTTCTTAGCAGGCTAATATTTTACTACATGACAGTATCTCAAAAGAGTTTTTTTCCTCTATTGTGAATGGAATTTGTGTCTTTCTCAATTTTTCCTCTATTGTGAATGGAATTTGTGTCTTTCTCAATTTTTCCTCTATTGTGAATGGAATTTGTGTCTTTCTCAATTTTTCCTCTATTGTGAATGGAATTTGTGTCTTTCTCAATTTTTCCTCTATTGTGAATGGAATTTGTGTCTTTCTCAATAAAAAATGAAAGTTTAAATTTTAAAATTCAGTTTTAAGTTTGAAGCACTTGAAGCTCTATGTGATCATAAAACTTGTCTTGGCCAGACTGAGAAATGAACCATTAATCATTGCATTTGGACTGGGGTATTTTATAATTAAAGAAGCAATCTCTAGTTGCATAAAAATTAACTGTAACCATCAGGCATCACATGCATGTTATTTTCATCTTATTTAGTTTATATTTTCTAGTAAACCTTGTATCTGAAATATTAGTCATGACAGTTCTTCCTGAACACTATTTTCATAACCTGGTGTGGCAACAGGATAAGTGGCTTCGGAATAATACGTCATCATTTTCAACAGCTTTTTCTTTGTTTTCAAATGTGTATGTATGATTCATTAGGTAGGTGATCCTGTTGTGCTGCTGTAAGTGTAAACAACAGATTACTTGTGTCTGACGCACAGAAATACCAAAAAACGTGCATTAATTTAGAACCTTGGGCCCAAAGAGGTTGGGTTTAGGGATTATTTCTCAGGCATTTTGTGACAGTTTTGTATGTTAGTAAAGCTTTTCCCAACTAGATTTATCTTCTATAAAGAAAAGATACCTGTTACGTCATATTATATATTGTCTAGAATTTGTCAGTACATTCATTTTGCCTTGCATGTTTGTCTAAGAATCTGATGTGGCCATGCTGAGGGTTTCAGTATCTCCTTTTCTATGGATGTAGATATATATAGCTGTCTGTCATTTATGCTTTTGCCCAGCATCAATATTCACAAAATGGTCACAAAATGATTGGGTCTATAAATTTGTCGACTGGGACATGACGGCTGGCAAAGAAAACCTCGTTGCCCTCACCTTCATCCGACCCAGACGGACTTTGGGATCTGTCTAAGCAGCTTATCACAAGATATAAGAGAGCAAGCAATTGGAAGGGGTAACCTCAGAGCAAGCAGTCTGCCATATGTCAGTCAAAGCTAATAGATGTTATTAGAATGCAGCACCGGAAAAAATGCAATTCATACAAGTTTTGTGTCATTGTATGAGGTGTGGGAAATTTACTCTATTAGATTTTGGGTTGTCATGTTTATTTTTTATTTTTTCCTTTGAGTTCACTACTGATGAAAGAATTTTCAGTGCAGCAGTTGTAATTTCTTCTCTGTCTAATGTTGACACCTTTAGACAAGATATACATATACAATTATTACTGACCAAATCTATTTCACTGTCCTGTTTAATTAATCATGTTTTTGATAAAATATGCTTTGCATGACCGACACAGATCAAACTGAATCTATGTCGTCCCTGGCTCTCGCATCCAAATTGCCTTATGTTTATTACCTTACATTGGTGATATTATCACTGATATTGGATGCCTGGGTCGGGATTTACTTTGTGAGATGATCCCTAAAGCCAATCTTGTGATAGAGATCTAGCTACCCAGGCAGGGACTCCTTGAAAGGACTAAGTGTGTAGATCCCAGCACTGGCAAGGCTGGTATCAGAAGACTATTTACTGGCCCATTCAGCCAAAGGGACCGGCTTGTATAAAAATTGTCAAGGGATCAGTCAAAATACCATATGTCACCAGATACCGAAGATTTGGTCTTTGTACTCTGAGGTCTTGCTGGGCCAGTCCCTGGGTCATCCTCAAGCTGATCAGGGTTCAAAATTTGTATGATAAAATACAGGCCAGCATAGCAGCCAGTTTCCCGGAAATTTCATGGTCCATTTATATTTGGCATCAGATAGGACATATTTGCAATGAAAGATAGTAATTGGTATTCTGGTTTATACACTTTTTGAAACATAATTTTATTTAATTTTTCATTTAGACGTCTTTAATTTTCACAAAGGGTTTAATCCTTAGTCTCGTGTAGCTCATGTAGCCATAACTGTGCCATAATCTGATGTCTAATGGGGGATAACTTTTAGTCACATCTTTATTGAAATGGTTTGTTACATAAGAAATAACAATTTTAAAGGCGTTCCATCCTGTTCTTTTGAACCAGCCCATTCATTACTTTTTCTCATCTCGGATAAATAATTCAAAAACTGCGTATAATGCTGCTAGAGAGGAAGAGGAAGTCAGGTGAAAAAGTAGGCTTTGAAGTTGAAGCATATTCCCCTAATTTGTTTATAAAATATAAATAAATGACACATTTTGTATCCTGTACTGAATTTGTTTTAAAGATTTGTTAAGACTTTTACAGACTGTTTGGGGCTACTTCTTGAACACAAATTGGACTGAATAAAAAAGGCTGTCCTCTGGCGTCTAGGCCCCTTAAAATTAAGAACCCTGCTGCACTGTTCTGCTGTTTCTCTCATCTGAGACCTGCATTTGCTGCTGGTCACAGACTGTAGAAGATTTGGAAGAGATGGGTGGGATGGCTTGTTGTTAGTGTCAGTGGTGACCCCTTGTGGCAGGGTTGGTCACTATCAGCTTAAGGTTACATAAGCTACCTTGCTGAAGGTGTTGAATACTCAGTAATACTTAAATGGCTGTCAGCAGCTGGTCTGCTGCTTCAGTCATACACCAGTTTCTCAGATAAAGTCAGTCCTTAAACTTTTGCTGAACACTGACTGACTGTTAGAGTTAGTGATGTATTTACCCTGAAATATATAAATAAATATATATATATATATATATATATATATAAGTGGTGCAAGGAAAAGTGCTGATGCACAAATATCAGAAATCACATGAACTGTTGATACTTTAAACAGCTGTTTGTTCAATATGCCAGCAATTTAAATCAGCAACTCTTGATTAATTTACCAGAAGTAAGGCAGTAACAACCTTCACCTATAGCCAACCCGGGGAAACACTCAGTGTGTGCATACAAAAGTGAATACATTATTGCATGTATGTACTTGTTTTTTAGTAGTTAGTTTGTTTGCTTTCAGCAGGGTTATACAAAACTATTGAACTGATTTCCACGAAAACTCAATGAATTTAGTGGCAAATGGCCAAGGCAGTAAATCATAACAGTTTGTTAAGGAGTTGAATCCAGTGTGACTGTTTGAGCTTTTGCATAATTCTGCTAATTAACAGTCAAGACAGATGCAAGGATTAAAACATAACCCCTAATGCCAGGTAAAAAATATTCAGGAGCTAAGAAAAAAATGTAATTATGATAAAATCTTTGATAATAATGTGTATAACAGACCAGACTACAGTGTACATGCAATCTACAGAGAATTCTGATAATATCATTTAAGCAGTACTGGCCCCTTATCTGATTGTTTTAGGGATAACTTGTGTACAATAATAGTAATAACAGACTCATTTAAAATACTGTATACTGTTAAGTGTACAATAACAGGTTAGTACCCCATAGACTGGGAGGCTGTACTCCCGGGGTTATTATGTGCTATGTAAATCAGGTTTCTACAGCTCTGCTGCCCAGCTGGATTGTTTGGAGCAGGTGTCTGCTGTCTGGCTGCTCCAGCCTGTAAGAGGTAACTGCCAGTCAACCCATACAGTAACACATAGTAGCCTGTGTTAAGGACAGGCAGCAGACTGAAACGCCATATTTCCCCCATAAACCTGATGTTACCCTGTGATGAATGACTGGGGCTGATTTGATAATGTCTAGTTCATCATCTTCATCATCATCATCGTGTTTATGATAATAGATATGTCATTAGGTTAGTCATGCTCAGGTGACTGTGTTATCTCTGAGTTGAGTCACTTTGTTACATCATGCCGTCTTGATTTGTCATTTGATTTACAAAAGAATGATCACTTTGGTCATAAGAGCAATACCAACATATACTTTACATAATAACCTAAACTACACTAGTAAAGTTATAAAATATAAATAATCAGTTCAGTGAAAATACAGACAATAAGTATTTTGATGGATTATTATTCAGGATAAACTGTTGTTTATTTTGTTGATATCAAGTTACTAATTAATTATGTATATACAATATTCTTTCTACTGTACAGTGTTACTTCTGCACGTAGCAGGTTTCACTTAAGATAAATAAATTTACAGAATTTAAATGTAGTAATACATTTATGAAAAAAAAATTAATTTAAAATTAAAAAAAAAATATTTCTATTTTGGAGAGGGTGGGGGGGGGGGGGCTTTTGAATGGAATCTCATGAAATTTTCTGGTCATTTAAAAAATGGGCTTATAAAGAATGGAATAGATTTTGTGGTGGATCCAGCTCATGATCCGGATCCAGGAATGTCATCAAGGAATATTCACAAATGTACAGTCACTTACACACCAATGAACCTGGGAATATGGGCTTAATAAGTGAATGGCAGATGCTTGCTTTCATTTGAATGCAGATTTCTTGTTTATGTTTTACTATTTTGAGTTAAGAAAGTTTCTTTAAGGAAGTTTTACTATTTTCAGTTAAGAAAGTTTCTTTAAGGAAGTTTTAACATGGTGAGGTATGAGAGTTTCTTTAAGGAAGTTTTAACATTGTGAGTTATGACTGTTTCTTTAAGGATGTCTTACCATTGTGAGTTATGACTGTTTCTTTAAGGATGTCTTACCATTGTGAGTTATGACAGTTTCTTTAAGGATGTTTTACCATTATGAGTAATGACAGTTTCTTTAAGGATGAATTACCATTGTGAGTTATGACAGTTTCTTTAAGGATGTTTTACCATTGTGAGTTATGACTGTTTCTTTAAGGATGTCTTACCATTGTGAGTTATGACAGTTTCTATCAGGAAGTTTTACCATTGTGAGTTATGTTTTAACATTGTGATTTATGACAGTTTCTTTATCTTGACTCAGAGCCAGAGCCATTCATTGGTATTAGGGACAGCCTTTTTTCCAACAATTCAGCATATATCAAGTTTAATTGGGATGCTGGCTTAGGTATATATGTGGTCTTTGACTACTTTTCTAGTGAACTCTATGACCCAGTCATGTGACCAAGAACAAGTTAATTGTTTGCAAATTAATTGATTATATTAATAATTGGTCTTTTATTTCATGATCATTCAAATTGATTGCTTCGAATCACAAAAGTTCTATCACAAATGATGATGTATGCACATGTAAAGAAGTTGTATTGTCCAGAATAAAATCTAAGCGTGTGGGACATATATGAAAAATGGGACACAAAGATGTGAATCTTATGCAGTAAACGAGTGTCAACAACCAGGTCGTAAGCTTGACCTTACAGTATTCACTCAGTCAGTATTTTAGATACAGTTCTGTACCAAGAAGATTTCATTGTAAAATTGACAGTATATAAATAATTGATTAATAATCTATCAGTGGTCATCTTATATCTTTCAGTCATTGAACATGATTTTACAGTCAATTCCTACCACTAGAACAAGTCATGGAAAAGCGAATGAGAACGTGGAAAGTGCTCAAATGTGCAAATCAGCTGACTCAGCAAGAATCTCATGTGGAGAATTAAGCTGATGGAGTGTTTTTGCAGCTGTTAAACGCAAATCCTCTGTGTGGTACAGAGTGCATGCAGGCATGGTGGACATATATAAATTAGTTTACTTTG
Organism: Sipunculus nudus; assembly: GCA_026874595.1. NCBI lineage: Eukaryota > Metazoa > Annelida > Sipuncula > Golfingiida > Sipunculidae > Sipunculus > Sipunculus nudus. The sequence goes on from CM049320.1 coordinate 33,118,521, forward strand.
CAAATGTAAATACCACACTGATATCTTAACCATACCGTTATCCACAAATGTTTTATACATCAAACAGCTTGCCAGGCAGTTAACAGCCCAGGCGTGCTGCTGGAGCAGTCAGCACTTCAAAACTCTCTCACATTAGTTATTCAAATTTGTCCTGCAGTAAATAATTTCTCGGCATTGGATTCCTGGATTTAAACCCAGGGATCATGCGGTAAATCTGATTTCTAGGATCTTACAGTGAACCAGTTTTCATGGAATGATAAATCTCCATCACAAACAGCTGCAGACAGCATATATACACAGCGCTGGTTATGGGTGCTGGTCTACTACTGCAGACAGACTGTAACAGGGGCTGGTTACTGGAGTAACCAGCAGCTAGTACCGAAGTTACAGCAGCACTCGTTGTGGTGTTCTGTACTATTCCAGTGAAGGACAGCTTATATATACAGCCAGGCAGAACATGGATTATTATATCTACCTGTACTGCAAGTTCGGCATTTGTTTTTTTTAAGTGCTGTATGTACTTGCAGCATCAATGCTGTAGCATAAAAGCGCTGGGTGCTGTAACAGTTTACACACAGCTACACAGAAGTTTCCCCTCCAAGGAATATGAAGCTTGTTCTGTCACTGGTTCAGGACCCAAAGTGGTTATAAGTACTGAAAAGTACTGGTACATTGACACCGGCATGTTGTCTATGTTGTGGAAACTGGTATCTGGGCTGTGACCTACAGGGATTACAGTAGTTTGCTGCTGAAGTCTTAGTCGAGCACCTTTTGAATTTAGCACTGGGAGGTACATGGGGCAGCTGTGTGATCTAACAACTGACAGGCCGGCAAACCAGTTAATTTTCTTTAAATTAGGGAGCTACTTTTTCTCTCAAGGTCATTCTAGTGGTAATATTTTTCTTCAAGAAGTACAGTGAAACCTGTGTTAAGAGACCACCCGTTGGACTGGACAAAAGTGGTCTTAATTCACAGGTGGTTTGAAAAGACAGGTCAGTTTTTATCTAATGTGAATGCTTTCAGTTCACTCTAGGGTGGTCTGAATAGACAGGTGGTCTGTCAGACCGTTTCTACTGTACACACAAGTTCATCTTTGTTCTGTTAACTTAAACCATGGAGAACAAGTGACCAACCGTGCTTGTAATGGCATCTACTTCTGTTCCATGCAGCTTCAATTGTGATGCAATATAAGCTCTAACAATGAGTAAACAGTGCTGGTTTTGTTGTGATAAGTAACAGTGAGGGAGAAAAATCAACTCATGGGTAATAACATCTGGTTCCTGCTGCTATATCCTTTCCTGGTGTACTGCACTTTACTGTTTACAGTTTCCTTGATGTGGTGAAAGGTATTTACAGTTTGGTTGCAGTGTTTAACAGGGGTGCTATTGTGGTAACTTTAAAGCCAGGCAGAAAGGTAACGTATTTGGATTACAGTAGCCGGGCTCAGGTTCAGTACCTGAACCATAAAGTAGCTACAGTCCTGCAGCAGTGCTAGTGCCTGCTGTTTATGTTGTAAAGCACCCATGTGATTTGGGCTGCCGTGTGTGACAGCACAGCCTGTCATTTAACAGATGCTGGTGTGACCTCTTGAGGTCACCAGGGACAGCCGGAGCAGGACAGCCACCTTCATCAGGTCCAGTGTTTGTCTAGGGTTGAGGCGCCTGAGTATCCATAAGCAAACTTCAGCAGACTGCAGGCCAATGAAACAGTGCTGATGCAGACTCAGGTATTGCCACAGTAACCAAAAATTCAAAGTTTCTCTGATAATGCTCAAACAGGACAATATATATAGACACCTGGAGCTGACAGCATGGATGCTGAGGAAAGCATCTCCCAAGCACTGTAACAGTCATCAGAGATTTAAAAAAGTGCAGACACAAACGCTGGTATATTATACTTTCAGCATAGGTTAATGGGTCAGAAATTTCTGATCATATGCCACTGAAGGATTTTACGGCAAATACTGATTTTGTCAACAGTGACATTGGAGATATCGCAAGGAATTCTCCAGGGGTTTACCAAAACATCATCAACATTGATCCAGTTGGAGTGAAAATAGAGAGCTCTGGAGGATTGGGAATTTATATTTTCCTGACATAGCTGCATTAAGAAATAGAGAAATTTTTAAGATAAGAGAAATTTTTTTTCATTTTAATTAACAAAGCTGAACTGATCAACTTTGTTGTGATCAATGCTTCAGTGACAAACTGACTGCACCAAAGACAAGGAGCTAGACACTTCAGGACTAGCTTCGAATGTGTTTCAGCAAAGGTTAAGGGTATGTACCTTTACAGAGTTACAGGAGAGAATTACTTTACCTGTACAGAATTACAGCAAAGAATTACCGTACCTTTACATAATTACAATGAAGATTACAATATAACGGGTTACAGTACCTCTTCAGAGAGATTTACAGGACAAAACTCTCTGAAACACAATAATTCTATAGGACAAATCACAATCAGACTGTTTGTGTTGCTGACTCAGAGTTTGCTTCTCCCGCTGCAGCATCAGCAGAGACTGCTACAGTCTGACAGTAGCTAACCATTGACTAGTAGGTCATTAAACCACAGGACATCAATAAGGCACAACACACCTAAAGCCCTCTTGCAAACTTTGTCAGAGAACTTGTCAAGGCCAGCCCCAGAAGCAGCATCAGCAGTTATAAAGCAGGTATATATTGGCTGCAGCACTGCAGGTGCTGGGCATCACTCTTCATTCACAGCCAGGGTGGCTGCCAGTCAAGCACTTGCTGCAGACACACCAAGCTACCAAAATAAACAAACTGTAACAGCTGATATGGCCAGGGACATGTTTGTTTACTATGTGGCCTAACAAGTGGTGCTGACCCGTCTACCAGAGTTTGAGGGTTACATGGATATACTTTTCTTAATTAATGATAAGGATTGTTTATCTCACAGGTAAGGGGATTTTCATTACTTGAATATTGATCCTACTATAATCCCCCATTTTTGGCATGCTTCACCCCCCCCCCCCCACCCCTAAAGTGTTCCTCTGGCCACTGCTTCTTAATTAATGTTCAGTTGGTCACCAAGCTCTTTAAGCAGATACATTTATGTCTTATGCCCAGGTAGGTCTGCTCCTCCATACTAATCAGTAGTAATGCATTAAAGTATATTGATAAAAACTTCTGGATATTATTTAGTTTAATTGTTAAGAACAGCAGATCTGACTGAAGGTGAACTAATCAATATTGTCAGCCTCACAGATTTGATCCAATATCTTCATTATAGATCATGCTTCCTTTGTAATTATTAACCATGTTTGTGGAAGAACTTAAATCCAGGAGGCTTAATGGAACATTGTTATTTTTATATCCTTTCTTCATTATTATTTCATAAAAAGTGCTACCAACTGGCCATAGACTTAATATTTTAGGTGAAAAAGGTAAATCATATTTTTGAATATTTTATTTGATAAAAGACACATTTTTTTAAATTGAGCTAGCCAGGAGATTTTGAAAGACACCTATTTACGACCACTTCTAGGTGTAATAGTTCTGAATTGACAAAAGAAATGTGCTCAACATTGTTTCATATCTTCGTAAACCATTCTGGTTAGCAGAGAAACTGTAACAAATTATTGTAAAATATATTCTCATTTTTGGTCTGTGCAATAAATGACATCATTTTGAGTTCTTGAATGGCCCCGAACATTACTAAAAAATATATAATAAATATGGTAGTATTCAGAATTTACTCAACTTAATCTCTGTATAGTATAGGTTATATTTATATAACAATGTTTAAATTAGCCAGATGCTTGAGTAATCATATAAATAATAATTACAACACAACAATGAGGTCACAGGATTTTCCAAATGATACTAATCATGTTGTAATTATCACGTCACAATTTGTATTGCATTCCACAACTGATTATACATCACCCAGCCAATCAGGATTAATTTTGTTCAGTCGTCATGGTGATGTTATCTCCCTAGTTTGCATATAGTAATGAGGGGTCATGGTTATTACAAGCTAGTTCTGCATGCATGTTGACATGTATAATTATGCAGTGGAACTTGACTCCACATGGGTGTGTTTTATACTGTGGAGCAGCAGTTACTACTTGTGTCCGTAGTAAGTGAGTTGATTTTATAAATTTATATATAGAAATATATATATATATATATATATATATACACATATATATATATATTAGAAAATATGAAAAGCATATACAATGGCACCTCCATTTTACAGATACTGGTGTGACCTTGCATGGTGTGTGTCTGTAATAGAGAGATGCCTGTATTTAAAAGGTTACAATCCTTTGGGCCTGAATTTCAGTGTGATTGCAACAGAGAGATGTCTTTTATATAGAAGCGGAGGTTAGCATATGTACTTATGAATATATCTATATGAAGTTTATGTTAATATATGTTTTACACATAATCAAAATAAAATGTTTATTCTTGAGTGAGGCATCTTCAGTTGCCGCAATCTTACTTGTATTATTTCCATGAAGCCTTTATTTTACCAGCATGAGATGGGTAGCACTTGTAGGTCAAAGAGTAATGTATGGAAGTTTACAGTACGGGAGATGTGTGATTAATGACAACTCCATGACCTGGGGGTAGGCAGAGGACACTGGTACAGCTGGGGGTAAAAGCCCTCCCCTGCCCTGCTCTCCTGCCGAGTGGAGTAGGGTTAAGTCTAGGGCAGGTCATTAGTTTGGAAGAGCTTTGTGTGCATTGGGAGTGTGAGAGTTTGTACAACATACAGGCATAAATTATACAGATGTGTGGATCGTTGAGCACTCTCTGTAAGAAGCAGTTAATGCTGATTATAAAATTTAAATATTTTTGAAAATTGGAAATTTCAGTCAGTTGTCACTAGATATATTATATATTTTATTAAAAGGGACATGCCTGTTCATTCAGTGCTGCAAGCCAGTATATGCGTGAAAGCTTTACTTACTTGATAAAATTGTAAGGTTTGGTAATTTGTAGTTTGTTTAAATTTTAAAATCAAATAAAAAATTTGTTTCTTCTTTTTGTGGAGGAAGGTTTCCAAAAAATTGTGTAGGAAGGGTAATATATCAACTGTGATTGTTTGTTGGCAAAATATCCAGATAATAGATATTAGTGAATTTCCTAGAAATTCTTTGGAGTAATAGATATAATGCCATGGGAAAGGGAAGTAATTTTGCAGTTTATCTTGAGTGAGATATAGATGTTGATTCAAATGTTTGTACATCTGTCCTTATATTGATAAGAATGAACTGTCACTAATGTTGACTTTGGTGGGAGAAATTGGGTACTGAACGTACTTTCATAGATTTTTATCTGTTGTTGAGTTCCCCATTACAAGAACTTGGTCTACTCATTATCTTTGTGAGGTGTATATATATATATATATATATATATATATATATATACCTGAAGTTAACATGCTAACCAGCTGTGTTTCCTAGAATTTATTTAATGATCATCATGAATGGTATAGATGGGTGCAAGGTAAACCAATATTGACATTAGAGCAATATAAGTATGGATATGTGATGGGTATGGATGTGCTGGGCATTTTATTAATGCATCAGCCACCAGCATACCACCTCTGGTTGATACATTCACAGTGTGAGGGGCTTGTTAAGGGTCGTGTCTCCCGGCCATGTGGTACAGGTATTTGCTCTGGAGAGACCTGTACAAGTAGATCATATGCACTGAGTTGTACTAGGCTGTACCACAGTCTGCAGAAACTGGCAGAGTATTTAACACATTATGACCAGGCTTACTATTTAGGTAAGGTTTTCTCTCAATCTAAAACGAACATGAAATTGATTTAAATATATTTTTATATGTACATACAGTGGAACCAGTGTTATAAGACCACCCTGTGGGACTGTCCAGAAGTGGTATTAATTCACAGATGGTCTTATTATAGACAAGGCAGTTATAGCCAATGTAAATGATTTTGATTCATTCAAGGGTGGTCTTAATAGACAGGTAGTCTTAGTATACACAGGTGGTCTTTCAAACAGATTCCTCTGTATGTATTACATCAAATTGTAGTGGATACCATAGTTTTGTTTGATATTTTCTGATAGACAGCCTGGTTTATTAATAATCTACAAATGGTACTCCCTTTTCATAGCACACATTTTGTTTTGCAATCTATTAAAAACTCATGACTATTATTAAAAAATTTATTCCCACACATAAAATTTCACTTGATCAAGGTTTAATTTAATTCTTCAAATGCACTGGACTTTTATATCAGAGAAAAAAATCCAGGCCTGCACTTGAAAATTCAATCATTGGGCCTACCATTGGCTGTTTCAATCCATTCCAGAAGAATCAACCCTAAAGGACCTTTTTACACCCCCCCCCCCCCCCCCGATACAAAAATTCTTACTGGTTCCTCCCCCGAAATTAATATGGTCTTGCCTTGTCTATGTCCCTTTCCTTTTGTGAAGTATCTTGGAAATCAGTTAATCAGTTTTGCATTATCCTATTAACAGACAAACCAACAGACAGACACCTGGGCGAGAACATAACCTTAATGTCAGGGATGAATATCAGGCCCACATTTTAGATACAAGTCTGTATGACATGGATCATTAGGTGTCAGTGGTATGATTAAGGGTACATGGTATGATTAATGGTGGTATGACTAGGCCCCCCCAAAAAATAAAAGGTATGGTTCTCAGGCACCGCCCTCATCAATTTTAATTCCACTCATCAAAAATTTTTATTAAATTTACAATAGAAAATTACCAATTTTGAGGTCCAGCCACACTGACATGTATTTCTAGAAGATAAAATAATACAACTTTGATAAACTGACTGTTATTATCATGCTTTTCCCTGATCATATGACATTTTTATCAAAACGTACAAAAAAGGACCAAAAAATTGTCCCCCCACATTGATTTCTGGAAAAAAAAATGCCTGAGAACCAAACCTTATTTTTTTCCCCTTATAACAGTGGTATGAATAACAGTCATGGTATGATTAACAGTGTTGGTATGATTAACGGCAGTATGATTAACGAGGGGAGCTGGTCACATGATGGAGGATCAGCGAGATTTTTTCACATGCCCTCCAAGACTCAGGTGGGATATTTTCCCACTGTTGCTCAACACGTGGTGGCCACATCTTGAATACATAGGCTCTGCCGCAGTCATACAGTAATCATTAATGGTTGTTCCAGCTGTCAGTCAGCCAGCGGAACACATGTTACCAGCACTGGTATAGTCACATCAAATACCTCCTCAGCTTGGGTGGTGACCTTCAAATTACATGCTGACATTGACTAAATAAAGATACCTAATGAGATTAAAACAGGAAGTGATAGGGTCATGGGTATAATGCCAAGCCACATACATCAGATTATATAATCCATTTTTACCTCCACCTCTAGAGAAATTAGATGGTGGTGGTCTTCATACTCTTTGTCTGACTATGTACCACCCATGCATGTCCTAGAAAACTGGGTGGCAATTATTAGTCTGTTGTTTTGTGATCTGTTTTTGTGTGTAAGTGTATATGCAGTCCCAGACAGAGCTACCACAATGCAAAATGTCATTTTCAAATTTAAGGTTAAATGGTTATGTTTTCTTGTTCATGAACTAAAATAGATGTTTATATCTCACTTTGCTTGTCCTCATGTACCAGTACAAGACCAAGAAGTTTGCTCAGATAAAGAAAAATATCAGATATATCAGTAAGGTATCAGAATTCACTTAATAGATAATTTATAAAAATCTGATAGTTTTATGGTGTTTGTGACACATGCAGTCTATTGAATAAGGAACCGGTAAACCCTACAATATTTTGCAGTCTTATTGAATAAGGAATTCTACAATATTTTGCAGTTTATTGAATAAGGAATCCTACAATATTTTTCAGTTTATTGAAAAAGAAATCCTTCAATTTTTGCAGATTTGGGTGTGGTCACCAAAAAGAGTTATTCTGCTTTAAAATCAGTAAAAAAACATTGTCATTGCCATTAAACTCTCTCCACAGATATATTCTCACCTTGATTATTCCTCCAAGTACTTTCATATCACATCCCATCACCCTTAATGTACCCTGATTGGTTAAGCCTCCCAAGTATTCCACATGGCCTTTGGGCCATATGGGGGGGGGGGCACCATTTTCCATACAAACTTAAATCTTGCTGGGTCCTGCAAGCCAAGTGATGGAGTTCAAAGTGGAGATCAAGATTAAAACATGGGTATTGTCTGCTAGTAAGGTAGTATTATATGACAAGCTGGATATATTTGCTATTGAATATGAAAACCCTCTGTCTTTCAGGTTTTATATGCTTGAGCCTAGGTATTATACCTTATTTGTAAAATGGGTGTAACATGGTCCTTTTTATCAGTTTTGCTGTTATCAGATATGTGACTACATAATACAATGATTACTTTATCTAATAGACCTTGGGATGTGCTTCTCTGCTCACTTCCCTATTTCTATATATGCATGCACCTAGACACACAGGGTCATGTTGAGCAGGGCTCATAAATGATGTTACCTAACATTTTATTTTCATGGACATAATTTACAACTTAATAATTCCTTGCAAGACCTGCAGCATGCTTTCTTTTATTGGATTAAGCTTTGTATTAACAGATCTGAAATTCTGGTCATGAGAAAGCGGGGAAATGTAATAATGTACATGATCATGCATGCTATACTTTGAGTCTTTCCACAAGTGTCAGAAGGGCCAACAATCATTTATATTGATGATCAGTTTGGTTAAATTATATATATATTTCAGAGAGAGCTATAAACTCAACTAAGTGGTCTTACTTTATGGTTAAGTAAAGTTTCGGTAATAACATCACAGATAGCCTGAATGTCAAAAGATATCTAAAACCATACAGTATTTTATGCAGGCTTCATGACACTAATAAATTCAAGTAGATCTCAGCCTTATATTTTAGGTTATAACAAGGCTGAAGAAAAAGTCACTGAACCATCAGGGTCCAAATTTAACTGCTAGTTATTGCCTTAATCTCTTTGACATTTGATGTCGTAAACACCCACACCCTCCCTGGTTTGGTTGTTGTACGTGTAGATATTAACAGTATTGGACATGGCAGTATGGACACTGCTCTTAACTCAAGTGCACATAGCCGTTGTGGTTTTATGTTTCAAGCCCACAGGTAGCCACTGACAGAGATAAAACAGAATTCTTAGCGAAAATGAGAAGTGCTTGTTTTTCTAACCCATCTGGCATATCCAGCTTGTTGTAAGTGCGGAGCTTTGTTTCCTCACACCAAAGTTTCATTTAACCTTGAGTGCTTGAGCAGTTGCTGCGTTAGATGAGGTTTCCGTATTAAATGGTGGGCTGGTCCTTGATATAAATACACTCTGTAATCTTAAAATAACACTGGTAGGAAAATGCTGACCAAGGACATGAACACTATCACAGGTTCTTGTATTTCTCAGGGACAAGTTAATGCTCCTTGGATTATATATATAAATAATATACCAGATTTACATTGAGGTATCGTGTGTTCCTAGCTTTGGGCAAGCATTTAATGCCAGATGTGTGCTCAACACTTCAGCTTCATTCTAGTCAATATAGGTTTGAGTAGTTAAGGTAGGATAGTTAAGGATTTTTAATATAATTTGACATAATTTAATTAGCAGAAAATCATTTTCTATTACAGAATATGACTCAATTAGTCTCACATTTTGTGTTACCTAACATGAAGTGGTTGTAAGGTGGCTCAGATATTTGAAAGCAGGGCACGACATTTAATTACTATTGACAGTAACATCTATCTTTACTTGCCCTGCATGAATTTTTACTTGTAATACATAAATAGGCTCAAACACAAAAAATGTGTTCAACCTGATTATTTTGCAACAATTAATAAACATGATTAAATGTTTTTTTGTTAATAATATTTGGCATATATTATATGCCATACATCTGCTAGGTATATCACCAAAAGGTGACATTTGTTTTTAGCTCAGCTGACTATAAGTCATCTGAGCTATAGTCGTGGTCCATTGTCCGTCGTCCGTCCGTCTGTCTGTCCGTCCGGCCGTCCGTCTGTCCGTCTGGATGTCCATCCGTAAGACTGGCACGTTTCGACACTGTTGGACCTACGAATCTGAAATTGGGCATACAGTTAGATGTCCCTAAAATCTCCTACCATGCCGAAAATTGGGTCAATAGGACTTCGTTCCTTCGAGATATTGAGGAAAAACCTCAATTTTTTATTAGAAATCTATTTTCACACTTCAGGACTGCCTTATATCAAAACCACTCATCTGGTTTTCTTCATATTAAACATAAATATTCCTCTATATAGTTTCTATGTACATGCCAGATATTAAGTCAGTATTATATAATTTAAAAAAGTTATGGGCCCAAACATAATGGACTTTGTAAAAAAATCAGGAAGATATTTGGTCACTTAAGACCAAAATTGTTAAAGGTATGGACTTTTTTCCAGTAATACAACTTTAATTAATCGAAATTAAATTGTATACCAAAAATTAGATCAAAATCTGGTAAATTTTTTTAAATATTGGCAAAAATATAAAATTGGTACCTTAAATTTTGCCCAACTTAGGCCACGGCACGTTTTTTTCCTGTAAGTACTGTGGATTTAATTTTCACAGCATGTATACATAAGGATTTAATCTGTTAAAATCTGAAAATTGAAAATAAAAGCTGCAAAATTAGGCTAGTTATTGAATTTTTTTGGAGGCTCTTGTTGTATTCCCTTACATTGTCAAGCAGTCCACTTTGATGACTGTAGGTCATTCAGTGCACATCTCTATGCTCCCCAGGCTGTTGGCATAATTTTAGATGTCCCAAAAATCTCCTACCATACCAAAAATTTGGTCATTAGGACTTCGTTCCTTCGAGATATTAAGGAAAAAAACTCTTGTTTTCCATAAAAAAAGCTATGTTACACTTCAAGGCTGCCTTATATCAAAACCACTGATCTGTTTTTGATTGTATTTAGTATTCACTTTCTTTCATACATTTTCTATGAACATACCAAAAATTAGGTCAGTATTGGGTATTATTTTGAAGTTATGGGGCAAAACATAATGCAATTTTTTAAAAAATCAGGAAATATATTTACTCACCTAACATGAGAATTGCTGAACCTAGAGACTTTTTTCAGGAATATAACTTTATTTAATCAAGATTCAAGTGTTTACCCAAAATTAGATCTGAATTTTGCAAATTTTTCAAGTTATTAGCATAAATAAAAAATCAATACCTTAAATTTTTGTCCAACTTTGGCACTGTTGATTAAATTTTCACAGCATATATACATAAGGATTTAATATTTTAAAATCTAAAATTTCAAAGAAATTGATTGGAAAGAATAGCTTTTATTCATGTTTTCATACACCATGTCAAGTGTTGTTTACATCTAGCCCACCTAGTAGTACAGCCTTCACTTGCATTATGTAACCCACCCCAGGCAGCTTGCCTTGGGTCAGCTTGGCCACTACCAGCAGGCTTCTCCTCTGCCCTGCACTCCCCCCCCCCCCCCCTCCCCCCCAGCAGGTGCATAAACTAGATGAATGTTATTATTTTCTGTATTTGATTCATTCTTATTCTAGGCTATGCTACATTTTAGATTTTGTATTTTACCACCAGGGTTACAGTGATTAAAGTGTACATTTAATTGTGTCCACAAAGTGGTGTATTGCTATGAAAGTGTGGATGTTCATGAGATAAGTAATTCCTTACTTCAGAGGAGTAAAAACTTCACCAGGTGTGAAATGGAGTATTAATTCCAGTAATAAATTAAAACTGGGAAAGTAATTAGCAAAATGATATTGTTTGTCCCTCATTCAACCAAAAGTGTGTGACCTTATTTGAAAAGATGTTTTATTTAATCAAATTTACTGAATCTTTTAATTTATTTTGGTGAATAAAATTAAGCATGAACTGAAAACTCCAATGTGCAAAACTTTTTAATAGTGATTCAAGGAATATTCTTCTAGATGCCATGTTGTGGCATTATTTTCTTTTAAATTCAGTTTAAACATTTATGATTTAAAAATAATAAAATATATGTGTATGCATAATATGACCCAATATGAGCTACACTCTGGATATATGATGATTGCAACTTTTGCAACAATTCTAATATTTTAACTTATAGTTTGTTTTTTACTCTATATATATAATGATTGCAACTTTTGCAACAATTCTAATATTTTAACTTATATTTTCAGGTTTTTTTATTAAAAATCTATAAAACCTTTAAATAAAAGGATGATTCAGATAGAAACTTATTAATGGAAAAAGTGGATATGCTTAAAAAAATAGGATTATATATAAACTTAAATGCATTATTCCCTTGAAAGTGAAATAAAGGTATTAGTCCATTTGTCAACTTGCCTGTCCATCTGTAAATTTTCATATGCATCACAGTATCTCAAAACTGTTACTGTTTTTCTTCATGACAGTCTTGTCAGAGTATTTATTGCAATCATATATTTAGAACTTTACTGTAACCAAGTAGGAGGGCCCCTTTCCTCTTAGCTTTTCATATTCTTATATAAATGAAAAACATTACAATAGAACATTTCTACATCCACCTTCGTGCTGCCCTCACTTTTCCCTTCTCCGAACCCCATCCCAAAGTCAGCCTCAGTAAGCAAGAACAAGATGAATAAGATATATTCATACTTTAATATTTTGTATAACTATTCGTCCATAGGTACCTATGTACATGCCAGAAATTACCGTAAATCCTGTTTTTATCGCCGCGGCCTTAAAAACAAACTCAAAATCGAAAATCTCGACTTTTTTTCTGAACTCGGGATGCGGCCATAAATAGATGGTTAATCAGAAATGAACTGTGAGAAGAACTCTCTCCCGGACATGGCGCTTCTTTGGGCGATAATAGGGGATCAAGCACACCACAGAGGAAATATTCTTTGTAGTCACAGATTTATTGTATAAAATTGTATAGTCTAAATGTTCATATAAAATATAATAATTATTTGCAATCAATTGAACAATAACAATAAACATTGAACAATAACAACACTTATTACAAGATTAAAATGAATGAGATTATTCATGGTGAGGACTAGTGGTGACGTCTGTAAGAAAAAATCGGTATTACCGGTCATACCTTTGACGGAGCCGGATTGCCTTGGAATTTTTGTTGTTTATAAAAAGAATTCAGAAAATCAAAATATGTAATTTAGAACACTATAAAACCTCTATAAAAATTCAAATTTAGCAGGTTACTTACTGACACTTTTAATAATGTCTGATACATGTACCTCAATATTGAATAGCCCATCTTCTCGCCCCATGTCATGTTTCTGGAAAACCTTCATCCTTGAATGCGTATAGCCCGGTCATTTACTTCTGTGTAATCTTTTTTTTTTATACAATCACGAATATATTGTATGAATGGAAATAGTGTTAGAGGGGAAACCCGCTTGTAGATATAAATGGTAGAACATGTCACTACAGCCGATGGAATTTGGTGAATATACAGATTTTACATGCCGTGCCGTATTCTTGTTTGCTACTGATTTTCCAATATATTTGGATAGAAATATTCTGCTGATCCATTTAAAGTCACTGTATATTTAAATTCTAAAAGTAATATTTTGAAATCTTAATCTATGATAAAAATTCCATTTCTTGAATTACTAAGAAGATTCGAATCATTTTCATACCGGTAACTTCGGTATTATCATCGTCACATCGTTCGTTGACATCGCTGCATGTCACAATTTGCCGATGCGTTTGAAAACATCGCTGGCCAACTTAACTAAATATCAAAATAACTGAAGTTACCTTGTCGAGATACGCATGTATAGCAAACATGACGCGTGAAAACGAGTGATTTTAAAGTGAAATTAAAATGGCCGGTCGAGGTAAGCAAGTTTTTTCCTCAAGAAAGTTTCCATGTGGGGAGCCATCTTGTCAAGGTAGCGTTTGCACAAGGCACACTGGGACGGAATAGGTGGCTGTTCTGTTTACTACCCATACCCCCCACATACAGCCGTTCAAAATATTCTTAGCAGAACACCAGGGCGTTTCAGCACATGGCGGCACTCAAACTTGATTTTAAAACGATCGTCAGACATTGTGCGACTCTTTACGATGTCAGCTTTTTATTCATTATACTTTCTAAACAAATAATCGTTGCTTAATAATGCTGCAAATGAGTTTAAAGTAGGCTTTTATTTCAATGTTGCTTGACCATGCCCAACAAAGTGGGCCGCTGTGTTACAGCAGGGGTGTTTTAAACGTATTATTTGGTGACAATTACCAAGTTATATATCGCACGAAAGATATACATGTCAAGGTTCTACATTAAAATTTTTATATGTATACCACGAGCCCTGATTAAGTTCCTGCAGGTTGAAAATCTGACAGTTTCAGCAGTCTTAGCCATCATGTCGCCCCCTGAACGCTACTGCGTGATGGTACATAATATCGGATAGTATTCAGGCTTTTTGCTTCAGTGTTCATACTATGGTCTTTGACAATCGACGTTCATGCAAAGAAGCGTTTTGATGCATACAAGAATCGTTTTGCGTAACCACCATTCAAACGAAACGATCGTTCGGGGAATCTTTCTTTTTCTGATAAATGCCTGCCAATCCATGTGCAAAAGTCGTTAGTAACATACAGATATTTTGTCCCTATCTCGAGCGTTAAATATATTTAATATACGTAATCTGGCAACTTATTTAACCTCTGTAATTAATACTTTTTATTCTAGTCTTCATTAAAGCAGCTATGTCGTGATTTATTTTGCTACGTGCAGCTAATAATCTTACCCTCAGGCCAGAGACAGAGTCTAGGTGCGGCCTTTAAGGGGGGTTTTGGGTATTTTGCCCTCCGTGGGAGCTCCTTTAAGAGACCTTGCAAACTCAGGGTGCGGCTATAAATACACGTGCGGCCATAAAAACAAGATTTACGGTATGTCAGTATTGTGTAATATGTAGACACAGTAGGCATCACAATAATGTACCTTGTCAAGACTAAAGAGATATTGTGTCATACAGTCACAAATTCATGAATTATTTCATCAGCATAGTTAATCATAACATCATATCTGTCAAATTGAAAGCTTGCAGACTACCATACACTTTAGATCCTTCAACAAATAGCCTTTTCATCATTGTACTACTGCTTATTACTGCTGTCATTGCATTCATATTTGCTCAAATATATCACAATTTTCAACCCCTCCTAAATAAATAAAAAATAAACCACTATATTTGACTATTAATCCATCAGTCAGGTAATTTCATTTATCATTTACTCACATATTACATTAAATTCCTTTATAATAGCCCAACATGTCCATGATATTCATAAGCTTTATCGACTTGATATAGTATCACAGTGGAGAAACATTTATAGTCCAATCATGATCAGCTGAGCGCTGTGACCCATGGGTCCCTTGTTTACCTTTGGCTAGCATTTTGTGCCAGATGTATGTGTTTATTATGTTTGCATTTGAAGAATACTTCCAATGGTGAACACCTACTCTGAAATCCAGAGAATGAATTTTACCATACACATGTGCAACCAATATATATATATATATATATATATATATATATATATATATATATATATATATATATATATATATATATATATATATAAAAAGAGAGAGAAAACCATTTTTTACCACTATTCTAAACATTTTTTTTTTCTGTTCACCAGAGTTCTATTAGTAACTGTTGGATAAAATGTATATCTTAAATATATATGAAGTAGTGTGTTTCATTTCTTTTACACATGCCAATCTTATATATGCACATGTTGTATTTTGGTATGTGCAGCATCCATTCTTCTGTTGACCTTTTGTTTTGCAGTGATGATTTGTCAGGAATTCAATGTAATATTTCATGTTTTGAAACTCATTTTGAATGTTTAACAATAGAGTAACTCATTTTATATTGATTCTGTGCAAAATCTTTAATGAGATCCGTTGTCACAAGACTTAGTTAAGTTGGCCATCATTGTTCTTTTGTGACATTCTTGTTAAAAATTAAAGTAAGTGTATTTACCCAGTTTTCTATTGTTACAATAAATTACAATAATTTTCCTGTTGGATAAGAATAGAAAAGACAGGCAGACTTGAAATGGTGAAATTGAAAACAATTTTACAGTGAATAGTACCTTGGACTGCACTAAGTGACCTTGTGATTGACAATTGAATCTATGCTGATATAATCTGATTACGCTAAGGACATCCTGTCAGTTTGACGTAATAAGGGTGTGCTGTGACCATAACTCATAACAAATGTGAAGTGCATCAGCTAAGTGCACCGCTGGGTTCACTGGTGCAACGCTTTGTTTTTGTTGGTACTTGTTAATGGCAATGGTTTTAAAACAATTACAAGAACACTTACACTGTTGTTACAGTATTTCAAGTGCTGCTATGCTTGTAGGTCAAGTAATTTTTTTTTCCTTTTAACACTCCCCAATCTGGATTGTGGTCAGAAAAACCAAAGGAAACTCCTGTGTTATATTAAAGCAACCTATTCACCTGCCTGTGTTATAGAATTAATATGATTTCTTCCTTATATATAAATTAATTCAAAAGCAAAAGTTCTTACATCCCCCTGTGGTGGATTTATGAGCTTGTATACCTACAAACTGTTAGCAAACATAGCAATATTGACAAACATAAAAACCATGTAACTCCAAGGTAGTTATTGGTCGCATATGCACAAAAGCTGAAAAGGGCACTTAGGTTGCCATTTGAAGGCCCCTTGCAAATTCTGGTTTGTCTGACTTGATGCAAGATGTCCTTGTATGAATGTGTTTGGATTATTTTGATGGACCCCCCCCCCCCCTCCAACATGTTATTAACATGTGGATATAAACAAATTGAACAGTTTGTGTGCCATGGGATTGGTGTTCACCAGCCTATTTTTATCAAAGGTTCTCAGGATTATCTTAAGTCAATAGAAGTCAGATATCTCTGGTCACTATAAAGGAAGAGTATTTCTGCCAGTCAGGTAATATGTATTTTTAGAATGAACTTTAAGATCAGTTTTAAATATTGATACATTTATATATGAAAAATGCAATTTCAAATATTTAAAAAATTATCAAATTTTAATGACATAACTTTGAACAAAAAGATGTAAATTGAATCAGGGTTACATGTTTTGATAATATTGTATGTATTCAGTCAGGTATGCATGGCTAAATCTTTGGCATTTGAGGCATACTAAAACATCAACAGTTTTCCCCATAAAGCCTTTATGGATGACTCACATTTATGGTCTACATACATAAAAGCCAAGTCAAGTGTTTTCTTTCACGAATCACAAGTGGTCCCTGAAGCACAGAGACACAACCTTGGACTGAAGTGTGTTTATACAAACCACAAATGCCTTTTAGTTTCCCAATGTGGCGTCTGCTCCAAAAACGGGTCTTGAGGATATTATAATTTCTTCCATAAAGACCTGTTATTGGCATCTAATAAATTTCCCAGCATTCCTGTTTCCAGTCAAATTTTCTTGGTTGGTTGTCATGAGGGTGTTTCTAACACTTAGATCCTAATAAATATCCCAGCATTCTCTTGTTTGCATTTTACCAGACATATCCTAATAAATTTTCCAGTGTTTTCTCTCTTTTTTCCATTTTACCATATATATCTTAATAATATTCCCAGCATTCCCTTCTTTTTTGTTTTCTACCATACAGTTTCTAACAAATTTTCCTGCATTCCTTTGCCTTGTATGAGATCTGTATTGTTTTCTGGGTTGTTATGGCATATTTTGTTTGGTTTATGGGAGTTTTACTTCCTTTTTATATGTGCAAAGTGATCAGCTTCCATGTTTTCTTCAGGTTTGAAATGTTCAGTGGGCAGATTAATGGGTTTTCTCTCAAGTTAGGATGGAAGTAATGGTCAATTCACCATAAATATATAGGATTCATACAAAATCCATGCATATATTTAATTAAGGTCACAGGTCTCTTTGGTACTTTGTGGGTTTTGATAAAACTTAACAGAAATATAAATCTGTATAATATCTTGCCTAAGTTTGATTTCCAGCAAAATCCATGCATATTTAATGAGGTTGGAGGTCACAAGACTTTGTTGGCGCCATGATGCCATACCAAAAATCTGATGGATTTTCATGAAACTCATTAGAAATATTAACCAATACAGTTTCTCACCTGAATTACATTCTCAGGAAAATTCCCACATATTTAATTATGTCAGCGGTTACAAGATATGTGACTGGCATATTATGCACCATTTGCGGTGCTCTTGTTAAATGAGTATAATATTAAACAGGGTCCCTACTAGCTACAATTTTCACCTTCATTAGGGATTTCAGACCTAGCTGTGGCTATGCTACTGCTAAAAAAAGTTTAAATAATAAAAAGAAGAATAAAATCCAACTCAAGTAGAGACTCTTACAAAATAAAAGTTTTGAAGTTTCTGTTTGGTTTGTTGAAGTTCATGCTAGAAACAAAAATTTGATTCAAGCATGAGACTGGTTCAGGGACAAATTTGACTTGATAGATAGGGTTGGCACACAAAGGTGACCAATCAAGATTAAAGTTTGTTGTGTGTATGGTTCAAGTTCTTTAAAGTTAAAAGCTATCACGAAAGTTCTGGAACATCTGATGCTACTTCGGACACTCAGCATGACCTTTGCCCTATAATATGATCCGGAGACATCCAGGTCTGATAATATATATGTATGAAACAAAATCAGAACTGATTGTTCTTTATTGGTTTTGAAAATTTACTCCGTAAATGGACCCCCAGAGAGAAATAGGAAAAATTTACAATTCAAAGTAACATGGATATTGCTTGCTACGAAAGGTAGCCTGTTGTGATTGCTTCTGTGACCTGCTCCGCAGTGATTCTATTGATCCTTGATAAGGATCATATAAGGATCTGACAGGGATCACAGCATTGATTGTTCAGTAAAAAGAGAATTTTGGTGGTGTTTAATTCAGTCTTGCTCGCTCCTATGAGGGTTAAGAGATGAAACGCTCCCAGCTTGAAGAAGACCTTGGTTGTCAATTTGCTCTCCAAGGTTACTGTAGGTTGAGTTTGATCTTGTCAGACAAGTTTCTATGGAGGGTTCTTAGTGACCACAGTGCAGAAAATTAGAAAACGTAAAGGATTTGATTCCCTAACTGATAAGGTGAGAGCTGTAACAGACTGTAATAGGTTGTGACTTGTGAATTTAAAGAACCTAATAAACCTTATGATCTGTACATGTATCTTATATAGGCCATACCTTTGGTTGATAATAACATATTGTTTATTTTTCTTCAACCTACACAGAGAATTGTTTTAAAAATGGTTTATGATCAAAATGTAACTACATTTTCTATATTACATATTTTCCTTTTACTTTGCATATTGATTATCAACTGATATGAATGTTAATTGATTGGTACATATATAAAATGAAGATCACAGCTGTACATGATAATTTATAGGCTGTTGGAAGCACTTGTTATATTTGCCTTGTAGAACACTGGATAACACAGGTGTTGTTGTTGGATCACTCTGGATCAGGCAGATGATTCATACTGTATGGATCACTCTGGATCAGGTAGATGATCCATACTGTATGGATCACTCTGGATCAGGTAGATGATCCATACAGTATGGATCACTCTGGATTAGGTAGATGATCCATACTGTATGGATCACTCTGGATCAGGTATATGATCCATACTGTATGGATCACCCTGGATCAGGTAGATGATCCATGCTGTCTAGATCACTCTGGATCAGGTAGATGATTCATACTGTATAGATCTCTCTGGATCAGGTAGATGATTCATACTGTATAGATCACTCTGGATCAGGCAGATGATTCATACTGTATAGATCTCTCTGGATCAGATTCTGGATCTGATTCATATACTGTATGGATCACTCTGGATCAGGTAGATGATCCATACTGTATGGATCACCCTGGTTCAGGTAGATGATCCATGCTGTCTAGATCACTCTGGATCAGGTAGATGATCCATACTGTATGGATCACCCTGGATCAGGTAGATGATCCATGCTGTCTAGATCACTCTGGATCAGGTAGATGATTCATACTGTATAGATCTCTCTGGATCAGGTAGATGATTCATACTGTATAGATCACTCTGGATCAGGCAGATGATTCATACTGTATAGATCTCTCTGGATCAGATTCTGGATCTGATTCATATACTGTATGGATCACTCTGGATCAGGTAGATGATCAATACTGTATGGATCACCCTGGATCAGGTAGATGATCCATGCTGTCTAGATCACTCTGGATCAGGTAGATGATCCATGCTGTCTACCGGTAGATCACTCTGGATCAGGTAGATGATCCATGCTGTCTAGATCACACTGGATCAGGTAGATGATCCATACAGTATGGATCACTCTGCATAAGGTAGATGATCCATGCTGTCTAGATCACTCTGCATCAGGTAGATGATCCATGCTGTCTAGATCACTCTGCATCAGGTAGATGATCCATGCTGTCTACCGGTAGATCACTCTGGATCAGGTAGATGATCCATGCTGTATAGATCACCCTTTGATCAGGTAGATGGTCCATGCTGTATTAATCACTATGGATCAGGTAAAAGATTCAAACTGTATGGTCACTTTGCATCAGGCAGACGATCCATGCTGTCTAGATCTCTCTGGATCAGGTAGATGATTCATACTGTATGGATCATTCTGGATCAGGTAGATGATTCATACTGTATGGATCACTCTGGATCAGGTAGATGATTGATACTGTATAGATCACTCTGGATCAGGTAGATGATTCATACTGTATGGATCACACTGGATCAGGTAGATGATCCATGCTGTCTAGATCACACTGGATCAGGTAGATGATTTAGCTGTCTAGATCACTCTGGATCAGGTAGATGATCCATGCTGTCTAGATCACTCGGGATCAGGTAGATGATCCATGCTGTCTAGATCACACTGGATCAGGTAGATGATCCATGCTGTCTAGATCACTCTGCATCAGGTAGATGATCCATGCTGTCAAGATCACTCTGCATCAGGTAGATGATCCATGCTGTCTACCGGTAGATCACTCGGGATCAGGTAGATGATCCATGCTGTATATTTCACCCTTTGATCAGGTAGATGGTCCATGCTGTATTAATCACTATGGATCAGGTAAAAGATTCAAACTGTATGGTCACTTTGGATCAGGCAGACGATCCATGCTGTCTAGATCTCTCTGGATCAGGTAGATGATTCATACTGTATGGATCATTCTGGATCAGGTAGATGGTTCATACTGTATGGATCACTCTGGATCAGGTAGATGATCCATGTGGTATTGATCACCCTTTGATCAGGTAGATGGTCCATGCTGTATTAATCACTATGGATCAGGTAAAAGATTCAAACTGTATGGTCACTTTGGATCAGGCAGACGATCCATGCTGTATGGATCACTCTGGATCAGTTAGATTATCCATACTGTATTGATCACCCTTTGATCTGGTAGATGATTCATACTGTATGGATCACTCTGGATCAGGTAGATGATCCATACTGTATTGATCACTCTGGATCAGGTAGATTATTCATACTGTATTGATCACCCTTTGATCAGGTAGATGATTCATACTGTATGGATCATCATAGATTTATTTGAGATGAATACTTCATGGATCATTCCATATTTCTGGATCACCCCTGAATATGTCTGGTGATCCAGGTATGTTTGCACTAATTAGCTGTGATCTAACAATTGAATGTATGCATGCTTAGGTAGGCTTCATGTATAATAGACAATGACCCAACATAACAGAATAAAGGTATTGAAATAAATTTGTTTTATCACCTGAAACCTTCTACCACCATCACTAATTGGCAGAACAATTCATTTAAATGCCTATTGTTTTGGCTCAGCGACACTTACTGAGGTATGCATGTACTGATATTCACTTTCGTTCAGAGGTCATAAGTGACCTAGTACATGTCCCCTGCCTTCCTTGGTGATTTGCAAGCAGGAAATGGGTGGAGAGAGAGAGCTAGGTAATGGGCAGTCACGTCCGGAGCAGATTACCGTGATGATAGACTATCATTTCAGGGAAACTGTATTGTGATAAAGCACAACCCTGCCTTCACCTCTACAATGCACTTTCTTTTAGTCCATACAGTTTCTCTTTCAAATTTGTACCCCATCTCCACCTATTTTAGTAATAAATTCCAATTTTTTTTAATTTTCTAAAATTTTACGGTAATTTGGAATATTGCCAATGCAGTTTCTCGTGTAGATGGAGGAGAAAAAACGACTGGCTGACGCAGCTGAAAGCCTGTTTGTGCAGGCAAGCATCATTCAGTTGGACACTCATTAGCACAGGTGAAACTGACTATCCCAAATTTGTTTACAAATATATACTATGAACTCAAGTAGATTTTATATGATTATTCAATAAGTGCGAGATTACAATGAATTGTATCTACCAGAATGTACCACAAATTCAAGGAAACCTGCAAAATTTGATGTTTATCCATGATTGAAAACCCTGAGCAACTTTCCCTGTCACATCCTGCAAGGATATTGATTCAAGATCAAATCTTAATACAAACTGTAGCAGATGCTTCAATTACTAATGTCTTTTCATGTTTCTGTAATACTTTTTTAAAACCGCATATTAATATAATAAATAATAAATACGATGATCATCGGCAGTTGAAATCAGTATGTCCAGTGCACATACAGCTGTGGTGATTGAATGGGCTGGTCAGGCTGGTTGCTTGTTTTCATGCAGTTTTTCAGGCAGGCAGTCATTTACTGCCACCACACATGAGACTATCGGTATATGTGATATCCCGTATTGACATCTCCGACATAAAATCTAATATGGCATGATAATTTGTTTATTAATCTTCAGTTTAAAACTTAATTTAAATCTTTAAATGACTTTTTTATTAATCTTCAGTTTAAAACTTAATTTAAATCTTTAAATGACTTTTTTATTAATCTTCAGTTTAAAACTTAATTTAAATCTTGACGTTCATCACTAAGTCCAGTGAGGTTGAATGTGACCTGCTGTGATCAGCCTTTATATTCTCATTTGGCTCATTACACGCTTAAAGATATTCACATTTAAATGTTGTACTTAACTTTTTCTCACAGTTCAACCTAATTTAATTTCAAAATTGTATGGGCACGTTTATATTTGCTGCAAAGCTGTATGTCATCTTATTATTATTTTTGTCTAAAAGCTAGGCCACAATTCTGAAATATTTGTTTTTACAAGTTTTACCAAGAGAAAAAAGTTGATCATGCAAATGTTATACATGAACCAGCCTTTCATACATACAGATTAGATGAGTAGGGAGCATCTATTAATTGGATAGCTAATCAACTGACCACAGGATAATGAATATTCATTAGGGCTTGTTATAAATAGGCTAGGGCTGGAATACTATTGAGTCTGTTACATGCATGCTCAGACATGGTTCTTATAGGTTATAGCTCTAATTGGTAAGATACAAGGAAATTAATTTTAGTTATAGTTAAAAAAAATGAGAAAAATAGCTTAAAAATTTGACCTATTCTATTTCATGACATAACTCATTAAATTTTATTACTGCTTAAATCTATTTTAGATTTTGAAAAAATTCTGACACTTTTTAACATGTAATTGTATCTTTACAAAATTTATTACAAATGTTAGCTTGGGTTACTGGGATACAATATGCTGTATGTTTGACATTAGAGAATTTAGCAAAGTGCTCTTTAGTGGTTCTCTTTACAGTTAAAGGGTTAAAATTATTTAGATTTTTATGCCCCCGCCACAAAGTGACCAGGGCATATAGTTTTACCCATGTCCGTCATTCCGTCCTTCCGTCATTCCGAAATCAAACAGTTGTACGGACTTTTTTTCGCAATGCCTGCAGATATTGGCCTGATTTTTGGTGTGAGGGCAGATATAGACCAGTTACAGATCGAGTTCGCGTTTTGTCCCGGTTGACCTACTTTTGACTGTTTTACGGCTCCTAAACTTAGAAATTTTCATGAAAAATATGAAATTTCATGACAAATACACATGTACGGACTTTTTTTCGCAGTGCCTGCAGATGTTAGCCTGATTTTTGGTGTGTGAGCAGATATAGACCAGTTACAGATCAAGTTCGTGTTTCGTCCCGGTTGACCTACTTTTGACCGTTTTACGGCTCCTAAACTTAGAAATTTTCATGAAAAATATGAAATTTCATGACAAATACACATGTACGGACTTTTTTTCGCAGTGCCTGCAGATGTTGGCATGATTTTTGGTGTGTGGACAGATATAGACCAGTTACAGATCGAGTTCACATTTCGTCCCGGTTGACCTTCTTTTGACCGTTTTACGGCTCCTAAACTTAGAAATTTTCATGAAAAATAGAAATATTCATGACAGATACACATGTACAGACTTTTTTTGGCAATGCCTGCAGATATTGGCCTGATTTTTGGTGTGTGGGCAGATATAGGACAGTTACAGATGGAGTTCACATTTCGTCCCGGTTGACCTACTTTTGACCGTTTTACGGCTCCTAAACTTAGAAAATTTCATGAAAAATAGAAATATTCATGACAGATACACATGTACAGACTTTTTTTCGCAATGCCTGCAGATATTGGCCTAATTTTTGGTGGTGGGCAGATATAGACCAGTTACAGATTGAGTTTGTGTTTCGTCCCGGTTGACCTACTTTTGACCGTTTAAAGGCTCCTGAACATAGAAAATTTCATGAAAAATATGAAATTTCATGACAAATACACATGTACGGACCTTTTTTGGCAATGCCTGCAGATATTGACCTGATTTTTGGTGTTGGCAGATATTGACCAGTTACAGATGGAGTTCGCATTTTGTCCCGGTTGACCTACTTTTGACTGTTTTACGGCTCCTGAACATAGAAAATTTCATGTAAAATATATATTTTCATGACAAATACACTTGTACAGACTTTTCTTCACAATACCTGCAGATATTGGCCTGATTTTTGTGTGTGGGCAGATAATGACCAGTTACAGATCAAGTTCACGTTTTGTCCCAGTTGACCTATTTTTGACTGTTTGACGGTGCTCTAACATAGAAAATTTCATAAAAAGGTGCACATGTATGGACTTTTTTTTGCAGTGCCTGCAGATTCAGGCCTGATTTTTTGGTGTTTAGGCAGATAATGACCAGTTACAGATCGAGTTCTTGTTTTGTCTCAGTTGACCTACTTTTGACCATTTGACTGCTCCTGAACATAGAAAGTTTCATGAAAAATATAAATTTTCATAACAAATGCATATGTACTGACTTTTTTGTACTGATAATGACAGTTACAGATTGAGTTTGCGTTTCATCCTGGTTGACCTACTTTTGATTGTTTTACGGCTCCTAAACATAGAAAATTTCATGAAAGACAGAAATTTTTATGGAAAATGCACATGTATGGACTTTTTTTCAAAATGCCTGCATATACTGGCATGATTTTTGGTGTGTTGCTTGATAATGACCCGTTACAGAACGAGTTTGCATTTTGCCCTTGTTGACCTACTTTTGACCATACGACACCTCCTGAACTTAAAAAATTTTCCAAATTTTACAAATGTTTCTAATTTGCCCAAGGCGGGGGCATTCGTGTCGTTCCGACACATCTAGTTACTTTTTAAGATAAGTTATTCAAACAGACACATACAAAACAGATGAAAAAAGAATCATAATATAGATTGCATTAGCATATAAGCCATATATATAAAAATACAAGTCTTGCATCCATTAAGATTTGCGAAGATAAAAGATATCCCTAAATATATCATAAATTTTCTGGAATATCATTTACACTATAGAATCAAGTGGAGGACTTAAGTTGCAAGTTTTTTTTTTTTTTTTTTTTTTTCAGAGATAATACTGGATACTTTGCCCTTGAAACAGAAACCTACTTTTTGCATTCATTTTGTCAGGGTCATGAAAAAAAGTGACTTATTAGGTGTTAAGTGGCTTCATTTTCCGGTAATTGGGACCAAAAAATGCTGCAGATGCCATTATAGGTGTCCAGGGAAATGTGATGGGTTTCTGTAAAGTGTTGCTGAGGGGGAGTATGAATTCGAGAGTGACTTTTAAATGTTTAATACTTAAAGCTGAAGCTGTCTTTATAAAAAAAATTTATACAATTTTTTCAGCAAAAAGAATGCTGCTGTGAAAATAATGTTTCTAAACATGAACCACTGAGCTGATGGAATTCTGGGAGTAAATATCGCCACATGATGGAGGCAGCTAAGACGACGTGAATCTTGGAGTAAATATCACCAATGTCCGGAGGGTATATTCATTCTCTCCCTTCAGAGTCCTATTTTTGCTAAAGATTTCCAGCCGATCTCATCAATAACATCTGCAGGTGATACCATGGCATTTGACTCTCGTTGGAGCTCACATCAGCTCCGTTCCTGCAGGCATTAACGGAGAATGAGCTCATGTGATTGGCCGATAATACCTGACCTTTGTGGCGATAGTTAATCTGGTTCCCAGTTTTATTTTTAGCTGTTTTGCAGTACCCAGTTACTAATTCAATGAAGCTAGTGATCTTGTGTAATAAATCTCAGGATTTTCACCGCTTTGGTATAAAGTGTGCTATTTATTTGGACTTGGCAATTATTATTATATTACTGTGCAGAAGTGATATAGGTTTGCCCACATATAAATGGTATTTATAGATCCATTTACAACACCGAAGATTAGAGGAATGTATAATCAGTTGTTAGAGCTTATAAGATTATCTGAAAAAATGTGCTTAAAACATAAGTTTGCGTGGCCAGTTTGTGCTTTAAATGTGATGGATGCATCCATTTTTTATGTGGTATATAAAACGTTTTTTTTTTTTAAATTATCATCAGAATTAACATTACTGTTATTTTTGTGGTTATTTCCGCCAAAGGTTGGGACTTCTTGTCTCAACTGTCACACTTCAAAAATCTAAATTTTTTACATTACAAGGAAACACCTTCTGTGTACATTTCACATAGGCATGCTTGCAAAATATTACTTACAAAACACCTATGTTTATGTGATTTGCCTTTAAACAATTCTTATCCAGCAAATTTTAACAGACTGCATTAACCTCTTTAACTACATTTATACCAAAGCTGCTGGTGTATTCAGAACTCCCAGTGCTTTGTGGGCATAGGATTTCTATACCTACAATCCCTGACCAAGAGTCATACACTTGTGAGTCTGATTCTTGCAGTTTGCCTGCATAACAGTGCTAGTAAGTTAGCAAAAGGAAGGCATCAGTGGACCAATATTTTCTGTAGAGAAAATACAGGAAAGTTGATCAGCCAACAAACCAACAAACAGGTAAGAGCATAACCTCCTTGTTGGAGGTAAAGACCTGTATCTATAAAATGTCATTGTATATCAATACTACAGGGATGAAATGTTTGCTATCTGACCATCAGGTGCAAAGAGAATGATATTACAATCGGTTATATCTTGTTTCTTCACAGGTTGTTATGCGTGACGTGGGATATTTTTACTCTGTTATGACAATTTTGACCCTAGATGTCTTTGTCAATATCTCAAAAGAGACAAGAAAAGCAAAGCCACACTGGAATCTTATCTGCCACAAAGACCGGCCAAAGTGGGCTGGTCCCACCTCCAAGAACATTTATCTATACGCAGTAATGTTGGCTATTCGGGGAATGCTTTGTTGGAAAAACAAGAAAGAAAAAAAGACCTGTAGTAGAGAATATTTATAGCATGTTATAGCTCATAGCTCAGGTTGAGTTTCAGACTGTATTTTGTGATATAGTCCAGGCATTTTCAATATGGCGGTTTATTGGTGTATTTACCAAATATCCTATTTTAAGGGATGTTTACTGTATCCTATGTTACAGTTTATGTCACTGTCAGATTTATGTTGTGTATGTCATCTAAGGCAGGCCCTACATCTGTTTAATATAAGCCAGGTTTACAATTACATGTACATATGTTTTATTAATAAACTTAATGTAAACTATTTTAATTTATTAACATGTCCGTAAGCTTCAGTACATTATAATGATGTTTATTTAATATGTATCAAAGTTATAGTAGGCTCAGATATAAAAACCTAGTCATAAGATGGTGGACCATGGTAAAAGCTGTGTTTGTGTTGCATATAGGTGATTTTATTTTAAAAATATATTTTGTAAAATTTATTCAGAAGTTAAACTGCCAGAAGAAGGGATATTTATTTATTTCAAGAGCTTCTGTCACATGACCTCCAACTTCCTGTAACAGTTGGTTATGACTACTGCTTTGACCAGGAAGCTTAAAGGGGACAGAAATCTTAAAGGGTCCTATACCCGTATCTTACTTCTGTAAAAAACAGGATGAAATAGCACAGACATGTAACATTTATCATGAGGTTATCTTTATGCTCTGTCAATAGAGGACGCCACCTATTGGTCATAATTCTCTTATTTCAAAAATTAAATTTCAGATTATAATGACTATAATCACAATATGGTAATAATAAAAAAAAAATGTTTTAATAATAATATGTATGATTTGCTGAATCATTTCAGTTAAGATACGTTTATTTTTGCTGAAAGAAAGGTTTTCAGTGGGGCATGTTTATGACCTTGATAATGACCTTGAAATTCCAGACAGTCTCAACTTTTTTTATGTCTATTTCTGTATTTATTAAGATGAAAGATCGTTTATCTTTCAACAAAAGCATGACCCCCTGCAGAGAATTCCTGAGGATCTTCTGTCTGATGTAAAATCAATAAGTGTGTGTGATAGCGATCATTAAGGCTTCAGGGTTTCTATTTCACCAGATCGCTTTCTTTTTTCCCGGCAAGTGTTTTGAAGTGTTATCTTCATGTGTTTTAATGGTTAGTGAATCAGCATTCTATTTGCAGAAACTCTCTCAGCCCTTTAATACCAGTTTAGACATGGGATGTTCTTGCCAGGGTATATTTATTGAAATTCATTGCTCTGAGTAAAGTCTAGAGGACCTGGTAAAAAAACAACTAAAGGATCCCTCAAACTTGCTCCAAGGGTTCCATTAAGCCTCTGTAGAGCTGTATTTATTTGGGAAATATTTCAAACAATATTAATTGAGGCAATATAAAACCCTAGCCAGACAGCATGCAGAATTTTCTTCCAAGTTTTGAAATTTTAATTAGTTATTTTAGACTGTGCACTTTGACACCAATAACTTATTTAGAACTTGTAATCTGCATTCCAAGAAATACAAGTCTTCACGATACCCCCTAAACCATATATTCATTCACTTATTCAGCCCATATTCCCAGGTTCATTCATGCATAAGTGACTGTAAATTTGTGAATATTCAATGATGATGTTCCGGATCATGTGCCTGTTCCACACCAATGTCTAATTGATTCTTCATTTCTGAAATGCCCTGAAAATTTGACTTAACCATTTTTGACACTACAAGGTTTTACTGTATATTTAGAGCTTCAACCTTATTCTGTAATCTCAATGGGTGGTTATAGAATGTATAAAATGTTAAAGCCTTAATTTTTTAAGACATTAACCTTGGCAGTATATGAGGGACTTCTTTCTCCAGAAGCTATAGCTATTAATATTAAACAACTTACCTTTTGAATAATAAAACAATATGAGTGGATGAGAACCCATTAAATGATGAATTTATATTCAGAAAAGCACTTGTACTTTTCTTTGTTCATCATACAAAGTTTCAGCATGTATAAAGATCGCTGAATCAGGACTTTTTGTGTGATGTCTGCACATGGTGAATAATAGAAATTATTTGGCTCTTTGTAAGGAAATCAAAATACAATATACATTTATTATATACTCTAGGGGGTGTATAAACATTAAGCCTGCCTATGTGTTATAAGGTCACTGAATTCATAATTAATTCAGTTTCAACATTTAGGAACTAGGCTTATTATAGGACCTGAGCTCAGCTGGTGAAAAATGACATAAAACCAAGATCAATGTAGTCACATCAAAGTAATGTGAAACTTGCAGTTATTTTTAAGTTTCACTTTATAAGTAATGTATTATGCGTAAAAACATTGACTTCATCATGGTATCTTTCTTTTGATCTGATTTCAAATGAGATCAACAAGCTTAAGGTATATAATCATTTGCATAATATTTCACCATATTAGTATTATCTCACTGTATCAGTGTTATCTCACAGTATTAGTTCTGTTTGGCTGAATACAAAAGTTTCCCAGTAAATCTATCCCAGTATATCAGGGATGTCAGCGGTCAGGGAAAAGTCAGGGGGAAAAATGTTTTTTCAAGGTCAGGGAAAAGTCAGAGAATTTATTCAGATTTGACTGCTTGCAAACTTGTTTAAGGACTTCGGATGGCTACTTCGCCTATTGTAAAGACGTTGTTAATGGTTATATGTGTGAGTAAACACAGTCCTTGTTTGTCTGATTACCATAACAAGACTGTGTGACTAGAAGTCAGACCTAATAGATGCGTGAGAACTCCCAAACAAAAATAAAAGAGACTAGAAAAAATAGTTGGAAGCATGTAATATCTTGAGTTTTGAAGTTGATGGTGTGGCCACCAGGTGGCATGCACACTCTTCATGTGATGGGCCACTGTTCATGCCTGGTGAAAGTTTATTTCCACTTGTGTACAGGAGAAAGCAAAAAGTTTCAGAATGATACATTTTAAAATGTTGTATGGATACCTAAACAGGCAGGCTAATGATGCCTTCAACACACACTTCTGAGATCATATCATTGAAATTCACATCCACACAATAGTTTGTTATGATATCTGTTCTGGTGTAAAAACCACAGGAAACAAATGACAACAGTCTCATGTAGATGATTTATGGGTTGTTGTTGTTATAAATAGCTTACGATTACTGGATAATTAGGGGTGTATTAGTTGAAACTAGGAAAACCTACTATTTAGTATTGCTTGTGTTTTTAGCTCAGCTGACTATAAGTCATCTGAGCTATAGTCGTGGTCCATTGTCCGTCGTCCGTCCGTCTGTCAGTCCGTCCGTCTGTCCGTCCGTCCGTAGATGTGGCACGTTTTGAAACCGTAAGACCTAGGAATCCAAAATTCAGCATAATGTTAGATGTCCCCAAGATCTCCTACCAAGCCGAAAACTGGGTCTTTGCGACTTCATTCCTTTGAGAAATTAAGGAAAAACCTCAATTTTTTATTAAAAACCTATTTTTACACTTCAGGACTGCCTAATATCAAAACCACTCATCTGTTTTTTCTCATATTTCCTATAAATAATCCTCTATATAATTCCTATGTACATGCCAGAAATTAGGTCTGTATTATATAATTTAAAAAAGTTGTGGGCCCAAACATAATGCATTTTGTAAATGATCAGGAAAGAAATTTTATCACTTAACACAAAACTTGTTAAAGCTAAGCACTTTTTTTCCAGAAATATTACTTTTATTAATCAAAAATAAATTGTATACCCAA
The DNA here is from genome assembly GCA_026874595.1 of Sipunculus nudus. Classification (NCBI taxonomy): domain Eukaryota; kingdom Metazoa; phylum Annelida; class Sipuncula; order Golfingiida; family Sipunculidae; genus Sipunculus; species Sipunculus nudus. Next base: position 33,149,939 of record CM049320.1, read on the forward strand.
AATTAGATCAAAATCTTTTAAATTTTTTAAAATATTAGCAAAAATAAAAAATTAATACCTTAAATTTTGCCCAACTTTGACCATGGCACGTTTTTTTGCTGTAACTGCTGTGGATTTAATTTTCACAGCATGTTTTTGTTAGCATTTCAACTGTTAACACCAAAAATTTGAAACCAGTTGATAAAAAACTGTAGATTTTATTCAAGTTTTCAAGCACCATGTCACATATTGCTAGTGTTATGCAGTTTGCTAGAGCTCAGCTCCCGAGCTTCAGCTCTAAGTTCCTTAAATTTGGCATATAAAATATACATATTTTTCTATACATTCGCTATGCACATGCCAGAAATGATGTCAGTATTGTGTATTTTTTTTAAGTTATGGGCCCAAACATAATGCACTTTGTAAAAAATCAAGAAATATATTTACTCCCTTAACAAGGGCATTGCTGAAGCTAGAGATTTTTTTGTCAGGGATGTAACATTATTTAATCAAGATTCAATTGAATACCCAAAATTAGTTCTGAATTTTAAAAATTTCATAAGTTATTAGTATAAATATAAAATTAGTACCTTAAATTTTGCCCAACTGTGACCATGGCACGTTTGTTTCCCGTGAGCACTGTTGATATAATTTTCATATCATGCACACATAAGGATTTCAGCTTTTTAGTTTAGAAAGCTGAAAGAAATTGGCCAAATATTGTAGCTTTTATTAATGTTTTTTATGAGACCCTGTCAGACTTTGGCTCTCTCCAGCCCCTCTTGAGTCACCTGTATGTTGACCTTGTTGACCTTTCATTAAATTATGCACGCTTGAGGCGAGAATCCAGGCAGCTTATGGCCAGCCACAGTTGATCCAGTTGTCCAACCCAACTCATCTAGTAGTTTTAACCAACAACATAACAATAAACAATAAATTAATAAATTTTTATTGGTTTTTAACTAATGATAACAAATTAAAGAAAAATAGAAAAGGAATTTGTTAGTTTATAACAACAGGAAATTAACTTGCAGTAACTGATGATATAAGAATCTTGTATCGATGGGTAGAATGTCACATATTCCAAATAACACCATGCAGTCACCTATGGCATTTTTCAGTTCATTTTTAATGATAAAGAAGTAAATCATATTATTCATTACTAATCATTAGGGATTATATGAAGGAAATTAATGATAGACAAAGATGCAGTTGATAATATTAATCTAGATTCCTACTGTGTCTAGTGTGTACATTGATGTGAAATTAGTCCAAAATGAATTTTTTACAGTTATTTTTTAATATAAATAAAAGCCATAAAACCAGGTACTTATGATTATTATTTAAATGTGTGAATTTTGTATATTCTGGATTCTCAACATCATTGATTGGTGAAAACTGAATAAATACCAGACATGGTGCGAATACTTTGTAATTGTATTTAAATACGAATATGATTATGTACTCCATTATAAAATTTCTTGCATGAAGAATGGGAATTCAGGTAAAAATGAAAGTATATGAATACTCGTGCAAATACTTTCAAAATGTATTCATGAATGCATTCATGAATATATTCATGAATATATTCTTTAATATTATTTTAATAATCATATCAGTTATATTTCATTTTAAAAAATCATATGATTCTCTTATTATTTTTAATAAAAATTATATTTGGGACAATATTTGTAATTTTTTTAATAAATAATTAAACTCTTATATTATATGTTCTGCTTATAAGTTATATGGCCAAGTCAAAATTTGTGTGACAGTAGTACTCCATTTGTTAATAAAATAAATGAAATCAATCCTCTTCCCTGTCTCCAAAGGTACTATCAAAATCATACATAAGCTAAACAACAACAACTCGTAATACAGCTTATATTTATTACCACACAAAACCTGCATGTGCCTCATTTTTAAATAATATTTTTTTATCATATATAACAGCTGAGCGTCGTGACCCATAGGTCCCTTGTTTTCACTTTAAACATGAGATATATAATGCTTTATTATTAGGATAAATAATTAAGTTTTGATGCATTGTTTGTTTTCATGATATCATGATTTTCCTGGTAAATCTATATCAAGGGAAACTATTTCTGTGTATTAAATTCAAGATGAGATGTTTTCTTTTAAGCTTACTTCTACTTTTGGTACTGCATAAACTAATTGTATTTTCTTCCAGACATTAAAACATTACTTTAAATTTAAAAATTAATCTACATGATTTTGTTTCTTTTTCCTTCTGAATTTGTATAAAAAAACAGATGGTAAATGTCTATAGATAGTTAATAGTACCTTTGAAATGTATCATTTTGTTTATATTAATAAAAAATAACAATAATAATAATAATAATAATATATTTAATGATAATTATAATAATGATGATAATAATAAAGTAAATTAAATATATTTAAATATATCATGGTAAGATTTATAATAATTATGATGATTATAACACTTACAGTAATTGCTTTGTACTGTTTTTCTGAGAATGTACACAACATGTCATTGTGATGAGCAAGATGATGATGATTCATGTGGGAAGGATATTTTGAATCCTTCTCTGTTTTGACAACTACTTTACAAACAATAACTGATTATTTGCTCACAAAAACGGTAATCATTAAGATAATGATAATAATGATTAACGTGAGTGCTGACTCTGGCTTTGCCCCTACTTGTTGTAATTATACATTCTGACATCAGTTCGTTTTGTAATTAATCACTTTTGTTTAATCAAGTGTTAAGGGCCATTATCCTCTGACTTTGTCATTGTAACCATCAAGTGTGTATTAATTGATCAGTCAGAAACCCACCTTGACTAATCACACCTGGACAAGTTTGTACCTGAGTGACTCGTTAGCTCACCTGGAGAGGTGTTATATATATTAAGACCTACCTGTACAGGTGCACAGGAACAGTTGGTTTGATTGGCAACACTTTGTGGATAAAGCAAAGTAGATTTTCATGTGGGTCGAGTGTGTATATTTAACCAACGCACACAGGTGGTTTATATCATTACCTGCAATATTGCTGGAAAGTCGTTAACCTGTAGTTCATACCTGAGGATTCTGATTCACAGATACTGATGATTTTTCATCTCTACGAATATCAGTACACTGTTGCAAAGCCTACCTGAGGAGTGATATAATGTTCTAAAGATGTTTAATTACTTGGAGTTCATATAGAATATTATTCATCTAACTGTGAGACCTGTGCATTTCATGTTGAGATGAAGAAGTTTTCTAGGTTGCCAGAAAACTACAAGTAGAAATCAGATGTGTATTACATATATTTGGAGTTAGATTGCGTGAATATCCACTGGGACTAACCGTCATGGATAAAATGGATAGAAAGATGCCAAACAACAAACAAGTTCAATCTAAACACAAGAATTTGCTCAGACAGTTCCGCTCGTGTCGGATTGTACCGGTAGAAAAGATCGTACAGATGGTATGTAGATCAGTGTTTTAAATTATTTGATCAAATATACCCTCTTTACTTAGTTTGGTCTATGGCCTTTTGATGGCACTGCAGTCTACAGCATGATAATGAAGATAGCCATATGTTAGGAATGAAGTATTATTTATGAGTTATCTGCTTTTAGAATATTGTGTTTTGTGGTCAGAGAAATAGGAGTGATAGGGAAGTTAAACTTGTCAACGTCACAAAAATATTAAAGTGAATTTCTCAGTTTCTTTTGATATTTCCCTGTCTTGCCTTGGTTGCTCTGGTAGGAGACATCATAAGAAACCCCTATAAAGTGTCAGTGTTACAATTTTTACAGTACAGATCATTAGAATATAGTCTTATATCATTACAGACCATGTTTAATAGCAAAATGTGGATAATAAAGCAGATTTAGAGCTTTTAGTTTGACATGGTTAATGCCTGCCTCAGCAGTCATATATTTCCTGTTACACCTGAAGATATTGCGGGCATGAACTATGTCAAACTAAAATGAATCAATATTTAAAAAATCTGTGCTGTTAAATTTGTCAAATATAGATGCTTTATAGGTATTTCAAGGTGTTTTGTCTGATGTAACCCAAAACACCAGTGTACACCAACTTGGTAGGTTTTGAAAACAGGGCCTTGTGCTCATTTGTTTAACACCTTTAATAATTTAGCATTGTTTTTATACCCCTCACCATATACTTACATATACCCAGTATAAAGTTAAAGAGATGAATTCTTGTTTATTTGAATTTCATTTTAAAATATTTCACAGTGAACTCAATTCTTTGAAATGTTAATTTGTTGTAAAATTTATGTATAACTTATCAACCACTTACCTGACCAAAATAGCTTTTGGTGTAACCCTACTTTTATGAGCAAAAGGTTTATAATGAAAGACCTTTCTTGTAAAAGCTTTTTTATAGGCTAAGATATGCATGAAATAGTACCAGTCTTTATCATTATCAAGTTTCTATTTTTAGCCAGTCTCTCAAAAATGAAAATGACTGAACTTTAGCACTAGTTATATATTATACAGGTATTTTTAATTATCTCAGGTAATTCATGTTTCACTGAATGTGGATACCAGTTTTCCTTTGTAATATAATATGCACTGAAGTATTAGATACAGGTTGATGTCAACTGATTAGAGATAAGCCTTTCATCTTCATCTCAGCTACACCCATAAAATATGCCAAGTATGCAGGCATTTCGCATGTCACTTTCAGGTAACTATACACAGGTACTTCACACAATCATAAACTGATATTATCAGGTAAAGGTATTGTATACCAAGTGTATTTGTACAACCAGGTATATATCTTAAATATCAGTAGAAGTCTCTTTACAAGTGAATTACCCGGTACTAAGAGACCTGTGTTTGTGTTGGGAAGTGGTCCACAATACACTTGTTAAGTGGACATGGAAATACTTCCTACCTGTAAGTAAATAATTAACTGTTTGTCTGCTAGTCAGGTGTGATAATTTATACTTCCTTTCCCAAATTGGGATATGTTTGCTGTCTTACAATTAGGAAATGACCTCGTTATCGAGTTAATGGTACACTTTTCCAAGTTTTTATATGATTCAGTCTAGACATTATATATGTTGTCAAATGTAAAGGGCATGTATGGTATTCTTGGGAACTATGGAGTTAATTGAAGAGAATTGTGAGATAACCTATAATGCTGTTTTATATATATATATATATATATATATATATATATAATATATATTTGTATATTATGCAATATATATATAAAATATATATTTATATATTATGCTATATATATATTATTATACAGCATAACATGATTTTCAGTGTCAGAAATTTTTTTCAATGTGGTTATACTAATGTGTAGTGTATGACCTGGGTAGAGTTCTGGTTTATAAAAAAATATGTGGTCTGTGTAATTGTTAAAAAAAAGGTGTGTGCTTATAGTGACGTGTGTGATATATGGTGTTCTATAAAGGTAAAAGGTATACAACTTTAAAACAAATTACCAAGGCTTGGGGCACTTGGTTTAAGAAACCAGTTCCAACTCATCCATTTGCCATGTGACCTACCCACAAATTTGTGTGCCACAGATCCTTAACTTTTCAACAATATAACCATTCATGCTGTTGAAGCATGTACTCTCTAACACTATGAATTTAAATTATATATATATATATATATAATCTTGGTGTATATTTTATCATTTAGTGTTCATTTTGTTACATGTCACTCGCAGGTCTACATTATTTGCATTATATGACATATATATTATAGGTATATACTAATGTTAAGGTGATTAATTTGATTATCAGTGAGTCATACTTTATTTTTTAGAGTCACAAAGATTTGATTGACATCCTTGAGAAGATGCAGGGATCACGAATCAACGACCAACGCTGTGACATGCCAACTTACCCCCAGGTAAAGATATTACAATTTATCCTCACAGACACATAACATCTCCCCTAACCTACATGTAAATTTGTTATAGTTAATCATTACACAAACGTGAACTGTCCCTTACCTATAGGTAAATTTATTTCAATCAATCATGACACACCCTTATCCACATGCTTAAAATAATAACAACTGTAATTTATCCTTAAAAATGAAACCCCCCTCAACCCACAGGTAAAAATGATTAGACTTAATCCTTACAGATAATTAACACCCCTGGCGTATCCACAGGTAAAAGTGATTACAGTTATCCAGTTACAGATACTCATTTTACACACAGGGGACATACCCCAAAGCTTACATACAGGTGTTATGATGACAGAGGTGTAATGATTAGACAGGTGTAATAATTACATTATTGTATTGATTACACAGCATGTATCATGTGTAATGGTGACACAAATGTAATGATTACACATATGTTATAATTACATCATTGTATTGATAACACATGTGTAATGAATCCAGCGCACACATGAAATGCTGGCACAAATGAAATGACTACAGTACACAGATGTAATAATTTCACATATGTATTGATAACACGTTTATTGATTACACAGGTGTAATGAATCCAATACATCCCAAGAACATACCCATTTACTCAGATTTACACCACAAAATAACCCTTATACACAATTGATGCATTTATCAACATATATTTTAAAATCAGTTGCTGAAATAAATAAAAAATCTTTGGTTTCCCTGCCTCATTTTGTCAACCCTTGCGTGTATCTGCACACACACACAGGAAAAGATGTAACCTTGTGTTACCCTTAATGTTAGAACTGTGAGTAGGTAATTATGAGCACATTTACCAGCACTGCATTTACATTTGTGTAAAAAGATAGTAGGACACTGATACCATGACAGTCTCTAGTTTTACTCAGTCTAACACTGCAGTTTTGGCACTGATTTGATGGTGTATTTTAGCATGCTTAATTAACCAATGCATGTTCTTAGAATCAGGATAATGACAATAAAAAATACTTAGATTTGTAGTTTTTCACTTACTGGGCATGCTGATTTCATTTTACAGTTTTCTAGTTTTACATCAAGACTAACACCTTGCAGAGAACTGTTCTGTTGCAAGATGTGTGTGACTTTGACCTTTGACCTGTGTGACATGATTAGTTGCTTATTCTTGTTATATATATATATATATATATATATATATATATGTTTGCATTCCAAAATATATTCAGATTAGATAATTTGTTGGAAGTCTGCTATCAGATTCTTTAGATTATTATGACCTTGCCTTACTGTATGAACTTTGACCTTTGACCTCTGAGTAACCTCAGATGACCTTGTTCTGCAGATGTCGGTCAAGTAATATGTTTTCCTTTGACTTGCAGGATGGTTAAAAAAAACCTTTTGTTGAAATGGATAAATAAATAACGATGAAATTTTTTTCATGAAATTATCCAGATTGTGGATTACCACCCTTGTCAGGTACAGCTGCAAAACCAGATGTGTACATTTTATATATCCGTGTTCCTAGCCATCCTAGAAATTGGGGAAAACCTGGTAAATGAGTTTCACTTTTTCATGCTGGGGGGAAAATGCCACAGTTCAGTAAAGGAATAAATCAGATTTTGTACTCAGACTGCTGCACATAGGCTAGATTTTATTGGAGATGGTGAAACCCTTGCAAAACATTCAAAATGAAGAAATCGTAAAATTTCATCCTTGCGAATGTGAAGCCAACCACAGGTTTTTTTCAGGCAGTGGAGCAGATATCCCAGGCTTCTTTGTTCTGTGACTGTTACCAAACCTTTCTGTGTTTTGGACTGTCTGTTTTCAACCCTTTCCGTGTTTTGAGCTTTGTGACAAAGCTGTTCTTACATACACAGTGGTAGTAATAAAGCTATCAAATTGTTTATGTTACTTTAAAGGGCTTTAAGTTTTGTACTTACTTTAGGCGTTAATGGCATAGAAAGAAGTTAAACAGTTCCCAAGCCATCATTAGGCATCAATGTAATTTGTAAGAGTATTGTCAAATTACTCCCTTGAATCACAATTGAGTCAGGTTTGAGTAGAATCTTCATTTTTCTCTGTTAGAACATCCCAGCCTGCATGCAATGTAACTTACAGTGCCTCTATATTTAGAATACATTAAGTTTGATGATCTCTATACAAAGAAGCATCATTGAAGTATCTTTTAAAAAGATGTGGAATAATCAAACACTAAGGATAGGAGCTTACAAAGGAATAATGAAACTTGTCTTTAATAGTTGTATCCGTAAGCTGATTAAGCAACAATAACAAAAATTTTGTTCTCAAAGGTTTCTGTATCTGTTAAATTCTTGATGAATTTTTGTACATCATGAATTCAGAATTTGTTAACTTGCCACTTCAGAGAACTTCAGAGCAGTTATTTTAACATAGAAACCACATTTGTCTGGAGAATATTGTGGTTGCCTTTTTGTTGGCAAGCGTTTTAAAGTCGTGATATTCGCGAAAGGAAAATTAACGCAGAAATGTTATTTCATGAATAAGAGGTCCCATCCTTGAAGTTGAAAAGTAAAAAAGTTGACATTATGAATAAAAATAAATTGTGTATGTTCAAAGATTGATATTTAATGAATGATATCAGATTTTTTACAATTGTCTGCAGTTAACAAACAATTTTTTTTTGTTGATAAGGTTTTGTGCACACAATATATGATACAATTAATTCTCATAACAATAGTCATACTCTGTGTACAATTATTGTGAGATAGCGAAAAATTGAACCCTCGCAAATCACAGATAAAGTGAAAATTGTGAAATTTTAACCCCTTGAATCAAAGTTGGTCCTTGTTCCCAGACATTCTGAAAATCAGGGAAAACCTTGAAAGTGCGGTTACCCTTTTCCAGTCAGGAAAAAGTGAGAGAATTTGAGAAAAAAAAAAAAACATGTAAAACCAGAGAAAAAAGAGACATTTTGGACAATTTGTTATCTTTTGTCTTGATCTTGACAAACACAGCACTTCCACTGGATGTTGAAATTGATGTTAAATCCCCCTCCTCTCCCCCCCCCCCCCAAAAAAAAAAGGATTTCTAAGAATTTATCAGGAAGAAGTAAAAAGATATCTGGGATTTCTTTAATATTAAATGCCAAGAACTGTGTCTTTACTGTTCCTATAGAACTTCAAATAGTGTGCATTAGCTTGACTGAATTTTTTGAGTATGTGACCTCTGAACCTAAATCAGTGACATTGACAGAACATTGTTGACCAAGAATGCATGATCAGACTTTGACCTATTGTGGATGACCTTGACTGAACTACCTTGACCTGGTTTACCTGACTTTGACTGAACTACCTTGAAGGTGGCCTGTGTGCATGACCTTGACTTAACTTTTCTGACCTTGACCTTTGGCTCGGTGTTTCCATTGTAGTACTCTGATCTCATAGAGGCACTGATCAAGTTTCAAAGCAGCCGACTTGAGGACCAACGCTGCTTTCTTCCTCAAACTACTCAGGTGATCACTCATTTCGAGCACGCTTGTATTACAGTATAAGATCCCAGCAGTTCTGCTGTGCTGTTTTGAGGTTGTTTTCCTGCTGTTACTGACTGTCCTAATATTTCTTCTAACCCTTTGAACCTACTCTGTATATACATCTATGATTCTGCTTTGCATCCCTAATTGGTATATGTATATATATATATATGTATGTATGATACATATATAACATATTGTATGCATGCATATAGTATATACCATGTACTTTGTGTATTTGATATTATTTTTATCATTTTTATATAATTAAATATATATATATATATATATATATATATATATATATATGAAAATGCTGACAATACTAATGTCTGTACATTAACAATACTTATGTCTTCATGGATAATGAAAAAGTGTTGATACATATATCCATCATTGGTCATGTATTATCCTCAAAAAGTCATGATTAGCATGTTATACTAAAGATATACACAGAACCCTGCATGTTCAAGCTGTCCCTGCCAAAACCCAGCCCGTGATAACCCTCTGTCATTCATTAAGTGTATCCAGGTGCTTATGACTGAATTAAGAAATTCTCCCACACCAGTCCTCCATACCCCCTGATGTTGTTGTTTATTATATTGGTGCAGTAAGTCATACAGGTATATGTGGAATGCCGTTATGTAACTGAGCAGTGTTCTTTTGTGGTTGAAGCTTAGTCCAGAAAGTGATGCTTGCAGCCTCTGGAAGAGGATAAGGGGCATTGCAGATTCTTTATTTGTCCAATGCTTGTCTGCTACATTTTTTCCAATGTCTAAATGAGACTGGTCAAGTGTTTTACTCCAGATAAACTGAATATGGTATGCCATTCCATCTGGCGGCTATGTGCTTATCCGGTACTGAAATCCTTCTTTAATTGGGGATATGGACTTGGTAAAAAAAAGTGTTATTCCATTTTTTTAACAATACATGTCCCCTCAGTTACAACCAAACTCTGTAGAGCTTGCACTTTACATGTAGATTCTCCCTGGGATGCTAGCTCAAAGTCCATTTGTGTCACATCCTCACAGCCTTAAGGTGAATCCTGATAGGTTAATTTCTCCCAAGTTTCTCATAACTGCTCATGGGGGCTGCCATTTTGCATACACTAAAACCTGGATGTCACAGGTGGCATGTCGAAATTAGGGGCATATACCATGACTACTAAAGTAACAAAAAGTCAGCAGCATGTTTTACTCTAGATTTACTAAATATGGTATGCCCTTATTTCCTTTTTTGCCCTTGCTTTGCAATGATTTCATTTCAGAAACACAGGGAGGGGGAGTGTCTGTAATTATGTGAAGCACTGGCTAACTTCCCTTTCATACATTGAGATGAATTCCAGTCTCATTTGGTGAACAAACCTAACACATCGGTGATGGGTGGTGTAAACTGGAGGAGTCTGCCAAGCCCCATTTCTTTCCCTACTGGAGACTGCAAACATCCAGTCTGGACTAGCTAAGGCTGTAAAATGTATATGCTATAATAATGCCTGTTTGTTGAACACCTGGCTGTGCTTATGCTTCCATTTTAATGCATAAAGTGGACTACTAAATATATGCTTAGTTTTAGTATTGACTTATTTAATGTTATATGTTTATCATAATTTCATAGCTGGGTCATTTCTTTTCTAACAGATTGAATATCTTGGTAAACACATTTTTTTTCTTCAGTAATTCTTTACATCTACTTTTGATCTTTATTCTGTGTTTTACTAACGCAAATTATGAGAAAGGTTATCTCTGTGTTTTACATGTCATGGGTAACTAATGATTATTCATGAGGTCTAATTAATAATCAGGTGGTGTGATGAATATTCATGAGTATTTAATCCTTTCCAGCTGCCAGTAGGGGTTGACAGAGTTGACTCGAAGTTCAGTCCCCTTGTAGAGGTAAGTAAATACCGAGTTTCCATGGTTACTAGATTAAAGTAAAGGTATTGCTGACTCGTGATATACGAGGACTGAGGTTGGATTTCAAATTTGCAAACAATTGCGGTGGAAAATCGTGAAATTGAAACCATCATGAATAAGAAGCTCCATTCACACATCTAAACATTCATTTGTATGATACCCTTATTGGCTTATCCAATGTATATAAATAAGTTATTAATGCATAAAGTGTCAAAAGTTTTATGACAAAATGTGGTTATATATGTATAATGAATTGTAACTAATCTTTTACGTTAACTGAAAATCCAAGGTTGATATTATAAATATAATAGATGTTTAATAATAAATGTAATATCTGTCAATAATGAATGTCCCATCCTTGATACAAGGAGCAATTGATTAAATTTTGGGGGTGATCCCGATCACAATATGGATCCAGGAGTATTTTAAAGGGTAAATGCTGCAGTTCTCACCATGCCATATAGGGGTAATGAACTGCCTTGGCAGAGGTCTGTGCTCAGTGCTCATTTCTAGATTAAAAACTGTTTTGCTGGTATGAACAAGATCAGGAGGGAATTGTGATACCGGTACCATTGATTATGTAGCATTGAAATAAGGAATAGTAAGATAAGATTTCACTTATCCATACCAACAAACAAGCAAGGCCGTATCATAGAGATTGCAATTTCTGAGAACGGATTGATCAAGGTGGTTCAACGACTTAGAATGTTATTTTTTTAACAAATTAAGATTTTCATGCGGCAGTCTTTGGCCATGTATCTTAATTTCATGCACAAAGAGAGTATTATACCATTTTTCTTGTGTTAACCCAGAGTGTATTTATGTTAATCTAAGCATGATTAGGCCCTCACTGTAACAGGAGTCAGTCACAGGTTATTTACTAATGGATTCCCATCATGTACACACAGCAACCTCTTTGGCAGTTACTAAGTGACAACACCTGTAAATGAACACAGGTGTGATAACAAATTATCAGTTCTTATCCAGGTGTGCTTACATTAGATAAAGTAGCAAAAACTTTCATTTACACTCCACTCTTTGTTTAATTACCAGTTACTTCAGTTTAATATTTTTCTAATAATATTTCTTCGGATTAATTATTTGAAACTAATCAACTTATTTGTGTGGGATGACTGGCCAGAGTCTGTTGTTTTTTGTAGCAACCTGAGCCATTATTAAGCAGCTAGAATTAAAAAAAAACACTTTTCAATTATTTCTGGTTCTGAACCAATTTTCCATTTAAATGGAAATTATTTTATACATTTATTTGCCCCATATTATATCCCCCCAAATTTTACATGGATATTTTCATATACCCTGCCAAGACAGGCCTATTATGGCATAAGCAGATTTCGGTAGTTTGTCTGTCTGTCTGTCTGTCTGATAATTTTCAGTGTAGCTGTGATAACAAGCCAGAGATTTGCTGGATTCACTAAAATTATTATTTATCCATAGATTTTACCATAGTTTGATTTCATGCTTATTAAATGAGTTCAGAGGTCACCAAGCTTCTTTGAGGTGTTGCCATGAAAACTTACCAGAAATATGATGGATTATCATAAAAACTCCCTATGAAGTATAAATATTAACCAATACTTTCTAACCTGAATTCAGTTATCTGCAAAAGTTGCGCACATATAATGAGGTCAGAGGTCACAACATATTAGCATTCTTACAGTGCTCTGGTTTCCCGTTTTGTTCCTGCATGTACAGACAGATTTACATACACACAAGGATGAAAAATCATAGACTTATGTATTAACATATCCTCATACATCATAATTGAAAGAAAAATATTCATATTGAGGGCACTATAGTGGTAAACTCATAATTTCAACATGTGACTTCCAGGAAAGGGGACATGTATCAGTAAAGTTTAGAGCAGATTAGTGCTTTTTGTTGACCACACCCAGATCCTCAATTTATTAAAGGATATTACAGAGGACTAAAAAAAATCATTAAAAAAAATAATCCATCCTAATAATAAATAAATTTGTGTTTGAATTATATTATCTGTGTTTACCAGATGTCTGTCAAAGAATAGCACTGTTTTGTACTTCCAGAATTACCCAAATTAAAAGAAAACACTGTTTCTGTATTCCAGTAATAAGTTCCAATTATAATATTATTTTTTTCTATGACTTTAAATCCAATATGTAATTTTATGTATTTTTAAAAATATAACAGAGTCACTGCAAAGTTCAGTTCATAAAAAGTTGTTACAAAATGCATGTGTACAGTTGGAAGAAACTGACCTGCCCTTTTACCTACTAAAAGCTTTGTCTGTCCTGCACGACGTTGGGAAACTAGAGAAAACACTTTTTTATCAATGAATAAAATGAAATTTATTGCAAGGTCAAATAACAGACAACGGACTCCCTGAGGATCAGTCTGAGTTCTGCTCCGGGAGAACTGTTTGGATCTCGCTTTCTCATTAGTCCCTGACATATAGAAGGAGGGTTTTATTGGTCTCGGCAGAATCCATTTCGATTAGAAAATTGAATGCCCTCCTGGATGCCCAGGGCATGACATTGGTTCGGAATAAAACAATTCTCTGAAACCCTTTCATTTTAGGTTATCATTTCGGGTTTTTACTAACAAGTTGAATTTGCTATTTGTAAAAATATGTTAGATTGCCATTTACCTTAAAATGTTCATATATTTGAATATCTGAGAATTTATTTCAAAGTAATAATTAGCAATGAAACATAGGATAAGACTATGGATTAATAGTAACTGATCTAATTAGTAAACCTGAATTTCAGAAGTCTTTAACATAAAACATCTTTCATTAAAATGAGGCTGCATTCATCTGCCTTAAACTACAAGTAAAGACAAGAAAAGTATAGACATTAAATGTTAAACATAACTCACATTTGTTAAATGTTCAGATTTTTTTTTTTTTGTTTCCCTCTGATATACATAGAATCAGGATATATATATATATATATATATATATATATATATATATATATATATATATATATATACACACACACACACACACACAGTGAAACCTCGTTGTGTCAAAATCGCTTAGGTCGAATACCCACACACACACACAGTGAAACCTCGTTGTGTCAAAATCGCTTAGGTCGAATACCCTGCTTATGTCGAAGTTACAGACTCGATATTCCGGACAATCCCTTGATTGAGGGTCCCTTCGACTTTGAATGAGGTTTCACTGTATATATATATATATATTATATATATATATGTATATATATATATATATATATATATATATATATCATAGTATATTTGATAATTTCCAATATAAATGTTATATTGTGTGTGCCTGGTTGGCCAACTGTTATTGTATCTTTGGTAGGTATGATATAGGGTTAAATCAGGTCTATTTCAACATTTACACTTAACCTGGATGCCAGCTGACTGTGCTTCACAATTATCATTGACAGCTGTTAAAAGAACCAGGACCTTACCCCATGGTGGCTCAACCAAGTCTTGGTGGTTACTGGGTGGACAACGGTGACCTTGACAGTCCGACCTCCGAACATGCCAGTATGACCAGCCTCGAATCAGGCACACAGTATAAGCTGGAGATGGACGAAACAGCAAAATGTTATCGAAGGCATTTCATCGGAAAAGTAAGTCTCTCTTACAAATACCTTTCATTGTTTGATCTTGTCAAAAATTTTGAGTCCACAACTGTTATAGTACTTGGATCATAGTTACTGATTATAGTCTAACTGTTGTCATAGTAATGGAGGGTATAGCCTTGATATTACCTTAATTACTGATTATCATCTGACTGTTGTCATAGTAACTTAGGGTATAATCTTGATAAAGCCTTAGTTACTGATCATACTGTGGTTGCTGCCATAGCAACTGAAGGTAGCATTTTGATATATCCTTACAATTACTGATCCGCCAGGTTGCTGTCATAGTAACTAAGGGTATATAGTCTTGATGCACTGTTGCCATAGTTACTGTGGATGCATTTTTGGTCTTGTCATAATAATGAGATTACAACTTGGCTGCTGTTATAGTCAGTGAATTGAAAATCTGGCCCTTGCCAAAATACCAGGTTGCCATAGCAATATTGAGTACCCTTTCACTTTCAAAGTGATAACATGCACTGTTAATGTATGGTCTTAAGGCCAAAAAATGAGGTATGGTTCTCAGGCACTTATTTTCAGAAATCTTTGCGGGTGGGTGGTATTTTATTTCTGACTTTTTTTGTATGTTTCAATTAAAATGTCATATAATCACGGAAAGAATGAAAACAACAAGAGTTTTTTGCTAAACAGGTAAAAGCACTACATAAATTGAAGTAGTTTATGATTGAAAAAGTAAACTATATTAAAAGTTGAGACTGCCAGTCATAAAAATGCATTTATTTCTATGTCCCCTTATATAAATATATTTATTTTCTTTATTTTTTTTTTCAGGAACATTTAAATTTTTACGCACTAGATGACTATCTGGGACCATTGATAATGTCCATGAAGACGGAGGTCATATCATCAAATGAACATGTCAGAGTTGTGCTGCGGTAAGTACCAACCAGGTTGTATATTACTTCAGGTGACACTTGTTGATCTGTAAACACAGTTTAAATCTGGTTAAGTGTGTAATTAAATTCTGAAGTGGTAGTCCATATGTGGAACAGTCACACAAATTTGGATGTTAGCGTTTATGCATGTGCTACCATCTAGGTGTCATTGGTTGAACTAAATTTTTGGATGGCTAGTGCTTCCATCTGCTGTCTGTATAATACACAACTTGTTATCAGCCAACTTCTAAAAAAGAATAAATTTCTCATTCCTTTTGTAATCTACTTATTCTTGCAAGCTTTCATATTTTATATTAAATTATAAAATAATCTATTATAATAATAATAATAATTATTGGTAATGATTATAAAACAAACTTTTTAACTAGAAATAGAGAATTGTTTTTGCAGACTATTTATATAGGCCTTAATACAAGAATACTTCATTATTTAGTTAAAATTACATATAAGGCTTGCACTATAATCTTTAAATATATCATTACATACCAGATTCTATTGATCACAGCAAAATATGTGAAAATGTGAAATTTCAGAATTTGCTGGAAGATTACGAATAATGTGCTGCAAATCTAGAAATGATGCATATGATTAATTACAAAAAGTTTGGTCCATTTTCCATGATACCAATTTGAATTCTTTGAAGATGATATAAGCATTTAAGAATGTACATTACTAAGGACTTCACGCCCAATCACCAAAAATTAATTAATTTGCAAAATTAAGTATCGTTGATTGATGCAGAATATTACTGTGATGTGGCCTTGTTGTGGGATAGAAACCTTAATCGCATATGTATAGGATTATGGTTGTACATTTTCCAGGGATCTGAGATCACCAAACAATAAAAAAAAAGTATCAAGTCATTTTAGACTAAAACCTCATAAGTACTCATCACAGGTTCACTTTTTTACTGACAGACTATTGATTGATGTGTTACAGAACAAGAAATGGAACAAGCCACGAAATCTTGCCCTGTACCTGTTTAGAATCACATAGTCCAGCAAAGATTGCCAAGGTAAATAGTTCAGTATCAGCCCACATGGTGTCATTCCCACAATTATATGTTATGGTATTCACATATGAAATGGTCAAAGTCCATTATATGTCTACTAAAATCCCAAGCAGGCCACGGATTTTACCTCTATTTTTTTTTTTGCACACTGTTTTTAGCTCAGCTGACTATAAGTCATCTGAGCTATAGTCGTGGTCCATTGTCCGTCGTCCGTCCGTCTGTCCGTCCGTCCGTCCGTAGATGTGGCACGTTTTGAAACCGTAAGACCTAGGAATCCAAAATTCAGCTTAATGTTAGATATCCCCAAGATCTCCTACCAAACCGAAAACTGGGTCTTTGCGACTTCGTTCCTTTGAGAAATTAAGGAAAAACCTCATTTTTTTATTAAAATCCTATTTTCACACTTCAGGACTGCCTAATATCAAAACCACTCATCTGTTTTTCCTCATATTTACCATAAATAATCCTCTATATAGTTCCTATGTACATGCCAGAAATTGGGTCTGTATTATATAATTTAAAAAAGTTATGGGCCCAAACATAATGCATTTTGTAAATAATCAGGAAAAAAATTTGATCTCTTAACACAACACTTGTTAAAGCTAAGCACTTTTTTTCTAGTAATATAACTTTTTTTAATCAAAATTAAATTGTATACCCAAAATTTGATCAAAAACTTTTAAATTTTTTAAAATATTAGCAAAAATAAAAAAATGGTACCTTAAACTTTGCCCAACTTTGACCATGGCACGTTTTCTTCCTGTAACTGCTGTGGATTAAATTTTCAAAGCATGTTTTTGTTAGCATTTCAACTGTTAACATTTAAAATTTGAAACCAGTTGATCAAAAACTGTAGATTTTATTCAAGTTTTCAAGCACCATGTCACATATTGTTTACATCAACCTAGTGTTATGCAGTTTGCTAGAGCTCAGCTCCCCAGCTTCAGCTCTAAGTTCCTTAAATTAGGCATACAGTAAGATGTCTCCAAAATCCCCTACCATGCCAAGAATTTGGTCACCAGAACTTAATTCCTTTGAGATATTAATGAAAAACTTCATTTTTTCATTAAAAACCCTTTGTTACACTTCAGGACTGCCTAGTATCAAAACCACTGATCTGACTTTGATCATATATAATATACATATTTTTCTATACATTCGCTATGCACATGCCAGAAATGATGTCAGTATTGCGTAATTGTTTTAAGTTATGTGCACAAACAAAATTGACTTTGTAAAAAATCAGGAAAAATATTTACTCAGGTTACATGAAAATTATTGAAGCTAGAGAATTTTTTTCAAGTATATAACTTTGTTTAATTAAGATTCAATTGTATGCCCAAAATTAGATCTGTATTTTGTAAATTTTATAAGGTATTAGCATAAACATAAAATCAATACCAGAAATTTTACCAAACTTTGACCATGGCAAATTTTTTTCCTGTGAGTACTGTTGATATAGTTTTCTCAGAATGTAAACATAAGTATTTAATGTGTTTAAATCGTAAATTTGAAACTAAAAGGTTGAAATTAGGCTAGTTATTAAATTTTATCTTGAGGCTCTATTGTAGTCACTTGCTTTGTTCCAGATGCAGGTAGGCCACTCCAGGTCACTGGAAGTCAGCTATGCCAGGGTTCCTGATTTGTTTCAGTCACTGGGGGAGATCCCCTGCTGTGACAGGTGTACAATTGTTCTCATATCACACCCCCTCCCCCCCATGAATATATAAATATACATTTGTATGCATGATTTGGTGTTACATGACAAGATTGAGATTTATGATGATGCAATTTAGAATTATGAATCAACGTTTATATTCAGAAATATATGTTATATTGGAAATGTATACAAATTAAACTTAAAATAAAAAAATGAGGATCTAATACAAACATGTGTTCATTATTTTCGAGCCTCAGCAGAATTGGAGATTAGGCTTTGCTTGCCCTGAATGTTTATGCAAAAGTGTTGTTAATCCCATCTCTTCTCCCCCCCCCCCCCCCCCCCCGGCTGTCATTGATCCTTAGCACCTCACCGTCACCTGTGCACTGGGACATTAGTTATTATTGCAAATGTGTACAATTTTTTCAATTTGAAAGATAATTGGATTAAAAAACATTTAGATCTAATATTGAAACATATTCTTGCCCCAGGAGAATGGAACATAAAGTGATCAGCTCTTGTCTGTCCATCATCTCTCAATTATCATTAAATATATATACTAATTATGAAATTTTTCCTTTAAGCACTGTTGAAATAACTTTCATATGCTGTATGTGTATGGATTTAAGCCATTAAAGTCTGAAATTTGAAAGCAATTTATGTATTCAGATGTGTAATATTGCAGATGAAAAACTTTAAAATATTAAAATATATTATCAGCTTTGTTTGTCTAACAGTCTGTCTGTCCTTTTTTAAATATTATGTAATTGTGAATGAACTATTTAATCCTGTAAGTATTGTTGAATTAAGTGGAAATCCTATATGTATATACACTATGTTAATACAGAGATGTTGTAACTCCGATCATTCCAGCCCTCCCCCCCCCCCAACCACCACCACCAGGTCCTTGCATCTGGGAACTGGAGACATCAGTTATATTTCAACTGTATACATTTTATAAAATAAAAATACATATATTTAATAATATATATTATGTAAAATAGATCAAATTGAGCAAATGTGTAAACTACTGAACTGTCAACAAATTATCAAAAAGCCAGCCAATGATCATGGTAATAATATACATCTTATGTTCACAAACTGCTCACATGCTTCAATTTTGACATTAGAGAATGCATGGTTTGGTCACAAAATATAATTTGCAACAATTTCTCACTCATCAATACAAATCAATCATGTCAACCAGCCATGGCATATATTACCTTTTCCTCTTAGACTTGATCTCCATTATTATTTTAGATTTTTACTTTCAAGGTCAACTTCAGCTGAGCACAGTGACCCATATTTATAGCACCATGTCTTGAATGTTTACATCAAGTCATTGGTTAACAGTGTTCCAGGCTGTTACATAACACCTTCACTCCTTGCCGTACTGCTTCTGTGAGTGTCTGGGTCAGGCTGGGTCAGGCAGTAATTACCAGAGAGCCTTTCTCCTCTCTCTCTTTCCCTTTCTCTCTTTCTAGCTCTCTTTTCTCTCTCTCTTTCTCTCTCTCTCACCCCTATGCCTCCCTCCCTCCACCCCATTCTGTTGACAGGTACTATAAACCTAATTTATTAGATATATATGTTGATGCTATTAAGAAATGTGAATCAACTGAAATATTCACATATATATGTTATACTCTAAATGTATAGTTACATTTTCAAACCTGTAAAAAAATGATGTTATAAAAAAAGGAATTTATGTAAAAATTGTTCATAAATTCCTGGCTCAGAAGAATGGGAATTAAAATTATTTGCTTTGTTTCCCTAGCTTTCTTGCCTGTTTTAAATATTTAATAATTATGAATAAACTTTTTTTTCCTGTAAGCTCTGATTAATTAAATTTCATATCCTGTACATATATGCAAGGGTATTGTAACTCCCACCATCCCCTTCCCCCACCCCACTAAGTCCTTGCTCCTTCTCACTGTCAACAATAGTGCTATTGCTATAGCATAAAATTTAATAATTTGAAGAAAATATATACAGAGAGACAGAGGCGTTGTAACTCCCATCGTAACCCCCCCCCCTCCATCAAGTCCTTCTGCCTGTGGAGTGGGGATTTTATAGCAACTGTATACATATCATAAAATAGAAAAAAAAGTTTAATTAAAGTTTAAATTAAAAAAATTGGATCTCATTAGACAAATGTGTAAAATGTTGAACTGTCAACAGCCTGTCAAAAAGGTATCCAATGAAAACGCAAGGTCAGATCTTAAAATATTATTTGCAACAATTTCTTCAATCATATCAACCAACCATAGCCTAGATTACCTCTTTCTCTCAGACTTTATTTACATTTCATAATATTTTAGATTTTAACCGTCCAGGTGTTTAAGTACTGTTGAATGCTCCGTCCCTCTCACTCTATCTCCTTTTCTCTCTACATCCAACCCTCCTTGCTGCCCACACTGTTTCCTTCTCCGAACCCCATCCCAATGTCAGCCTCAGTAAACGAGAACAAGTTGAATCAGATATATTCATATTTTTATATATTGTATAACTGTTTGTTACCTATGTACGTGCCAGAAATTATGTCAATATTGTGTAATATGTAGACGTGGTGGGCATCAATATAATGTACCTTGTCAAGACCTAAGAGATATCATGTCATACAGTCACAATTCATAAATCCACTCTTCAGCATAGTTAATAATAACATTATATATGTCAAATTGAAATCTTGCAGACTTCCATACACTATAGATCCTTCAACAAATAGCCTTATCATCATTCTACCCACTGCTTAGTGTTCTGTCATTGCATTCATATTTGCTCAAATATATTGCTATTTTCAACAGCTCCCAAATAAATAAAAAATAAACCACTATATTTACTCCATATTAATCAATCAGTCAGGTAATTTCATACATGATTTACTCACATATGACATTATATTCCTTTATAATAGCCTAATAGGTCCATGATATTCATAAGGTTTGTCGACTAAATATAGGATCACAATGGTGATACATTAATAGTTCAATCATGATCAGCTGAGCGCCGTGACCCATAGGTCCCTTGTTTTCTACTTGTTCATCAAATTACCTACCCTAATTATGTTTCCCCTTCCATATGGGAGACATAGTGTTTGGTCTGTTGTCTGTGTAATTTCTTGTGGATATGATAACTTTTGAACAACTCAACATTTTTCCATGAAATTTGAAATTTAAATTGTTTCTACCAATATCTTGAACATTTAAAAAAAAATGACCTTGACCTTCATTATCAAGGCCAAATAGGCTGAAATAAAAATTTATTGTGAACCCCATAACTTTTGAACTATCACAATTTTTTTCCTCAAATTTGAAACACTAATTGTTTCAACTAAGTTCTTTGAAAATTTCAAATCTTTATTAAGATTTGTTATGATTTACAATAATTATACATTTATTTTCTTTTGTGTTTCAGATGCTCAAAGAAGAGATTACAACTGAAAAATTTTATCCAGTCCTTTTCCCAAAGGTTTGAACATTTATGTATTTGTCTCTTAGCATTATAAGTAATTTGTCCTAAATAGGAAAAATTACAGTTCTGCTAGAAAAATCAGCTCATCAGTCAGAAGGTTGGCCAAAGAGTATGTAGCACTCCTTTAATAACTTCATCAATGAAGAGTTTATTGTTTTGTTTTCTTTTGAATCTTATGATAAAATCATATTTTGATTCATACTATTTTAAAATGTGTCATTTTTTAACAAATACATTACAGTTATTGCATGCTTAATAGCAAAGTAATTAACACAGGATATGATATCTATATATGATATATATATGATATATCTTATCTTACTGTCACCCTGAATGTAAATAATAGAAAATTCTACAACACACTTTTCTTTTCTTGAAGGGGTCAGAGCTGCTCGTAGCATATGACGAACATGTTCTGTCCAACACATACAAGTTTGGTGTTGTCTGTCAAAAATATGGCCAGGTAAAACATAAAACAGCTTGTAATGCTGATTTTATCAGCGAAACTCAGTACACCTTGTGTTTATCTAGGTCACGATACCTGTATTAAAGAACACATGACAAATTATGTATTCAAGATGATGAGATATTCAGAGAATTCAAGATTAATCTTATGAGAAATATGTATAAAATAAAGATATTATTCTAATATATTTTATTTTGTTTGATTGATTTTGATCTGTAATGTATTATAAATATCAGAGAATCATATAAATAGTAATATCTTTAATTCAACTTTAATTTGTGTGGTACTTTGAAATTGTTTGATTGATTTTTATCTGTAATGTATCATAAATATCAGTGAATCATATAAATATTAATATCTTTAATTCAACCTTAATTTGTGTGGTCCTTGGAAATTAAAAAAATTGCAAGTAGATGTTTAATGCTTTATTAATTGTATCCGCCAAAACGAAGTTTTGCGGATACTATGTTTTTGACCGGGTTCCGCCGCCGCCGCCGCCGCCGCCGCCGCCGCCGCGTTCGTTTCCGGAGAACTCCTCTGAGACTACTGGACAGATTTTTCCGAAACTTACACAAATTATCGGGTCACATGTGAACTGGTGCCTAACCAAGTGACCTTGACCTCTGACCTTTCGTCTCTGCCCAGCGTCCGTTTGTGCGTCTGTTTACACACATAAACCCATATATCTCGGGAACCGTTTGACCGATCCGGAAAATTTTTTTACACAAATGTAGCCCTGGGATAGCTTTATAACATACACAACAAAAGGTGGCGCCACCTGCAACCATGTTTGCACAGTGTCCATCTGTTCATCTGCCTGGGGTTAAAATCACTCATATCTCTGCAGTGGTTTGACTAATTCACCTAAAATTTGGCATGCATATACATCCTAGATAGCTTTCTCAATTTTATGACAGGTGGCGCCACCTACATTCACGTTAACGCTCCACACATAAACCGATATATCTCGGGAACCGTTTGACCGATCCGGAAAAAATTTTTACACAAATGTAGCCCTGGGATAGCTTTATAACATACACAACAAAAGGTGGCGCCACCTGCAACCATGTTTGCACGGTGTCCATTTGTTCATCTGCCTGGGGTTAAAATCACTCATATCTCTGCAGTGGTTTGACTAATTCACCTAAAAATCGGCATACATATACATCCTAGATAGCTTTCTTGATTTTATGACAGGTGGCGCCACCTACATTCACGTTGACGCTCCACACATAAACCCATATATCTCGGGAACCGTTTGACCGATCCGGAAAAAAATTTTACACAAATGTAGCCCTGGGATAGCTTTATAACATACACAACAAAAGATGGCGCCACCTGCAACCATGTTTGCACAGTGTCCATTTGTTCATCTGCCTGGGGTTAAAATCACTCATATCTCTGCAATGGTTTGACTAATTCACCTAAAATTCGGCATGCGTATACATCCTAGATAGCTTCCTTGATTTTATGACAGGTGGCGCCACCTACATTCATGTTAACGCTGCAGACATCCAAGCTCATATCTCGGGAACCGTTTGACCGATCCGGAAAAAAATTTTACACAAATGTAGCCCTGGGATAGCTTTATAACATACACAACAAAAGGTGGCGCCACCTGCAACCATGTTTGCACAGCGTCCATCTGTTTGTCTGCTGTGGGATAAAATCACTCATATCTCTGCAGTGGTTTGACTTTTCCACTTGAAATTTTGCATGTGTATATATCTTGGATAGTTTCAAGTTCAAATAACAGGTGGCGCCACCTACAATCATGTTTATGTGGCAGAGATCCAATACTAATATTTTACATATGTAACTCTATATCCCCTTGCCACTCAATCCATGCCTCACTTCACCCGTCCTTCTCTGATTTTGGCGGATACACGTAGTCGCTTGTCGACTACCCGTATTCTAGTTAAAAATTAATATATGATCAGTTGCATTCATAATGATAATGATAAATCTGAAAATATCATTACTTGCATAATATAGAATTGGAAACCTGCTGTATTTATAAATTCTCTTATCTCCCAATTCATTAAAACATATATAACATTATATTTTTGCCTTCATGTTCTCTATAAACCTTCTGATTCAGTATTAATTTCTTGTATTTTACAGAAATGTGAGGAGGAGCTGTTTAGTAATCGTGACCACAGTAAAACCATGGAGGAATTCCTAGAGTTATTAGGGGACAAGGTCACACTCAAAGATTTTAAAGGGTAAATATTATTAATGCGTGGTAAAATCCTTTACATATAATGCTGTACCATATATAATACTCCTTTTCTCAAAATAACCAATAGGTGCTGAAAACATAAAAATGTTACAAAAGTGTACCTGTATATTGCTACTAATATATTCGAGAGGAACATGGGGAAACAAAATTTTATCACTTGGTAACATTCACAACACACAAATGTTGATGAACAACACACAAATTTGAATATAGGGTTTGACAGTCAGGTTATAATAAGCTAAAATGTATGCATGTGAATGAGTGATCACGTGACTCCACAAAGAAAACATACATATCAGTATACATTTTGTTTGTCTTTTTAATGGTTATTGTTTTAAACTCTTCACTTTTAAACTCTTTTAACATGGAGTAAATATGATATGGTTTTGAATTCTATGTTTTCTTTAATGTAAGGGTTTGTTGACTCGATACAGTTTTGAACTCTGTATGTTTCATCATGGCTTTTTTTCAGGTACACAATACATAATTTTGTACATAACATTTAACATTATTACAGGTTCCGAGGTGGTCTGGATACGCAGTATGGCCAGACAGGTCTGAAATCAATATACACAGAATTCCGGGACAGAGAGGTCATGTTCCACGTGGCCACAATGTTACCTTATGCTGATGGGGACCCACAACAGGTAGGGGACTAGGGTGGATGAGCATGGATTGAGTAAAGTGAGAAGAGCTATGCCATTTACTGTGGTTGCTTTTTGTTCTTAAGGGTTTCAAATTCACAATGTACGCAGGATTTTATCACAATGTTCGCAGAGAATTTATCACAAAAAATAAAACCTTCATGACAGCATCAGACCTGTTCTAAGACAGCTTCACTGGCTGCCTGTCGAAAGGAGAATCACATTTAAAGTCCTCACACAGGTGTATAAAGCGCTGAATGATAGCCTGTATCCACTGTATTTGCGCCAACTGTTTGTGGAATATTCTCCCCACAGGTCTCTTCGTTCTTCTGATGCTCACAGGATAGCCTGTGTACTTCGCTCCCATAATGTATATGGTGACAGACAATTTTCCAAGTACGCTGCCACCGCATGGAATTATTTACCAGACTCTGTTAAAGCGTATACACATATTGAATCATTTAAGCGTGCTCTCAAGACATACTTATTTTCTTAACCCTTTGTATCAGCGCATAGAAATGTATATTATATTTGCGCTTTATAAATGAACTCTATCATATCATATCATATCATGAAAAAGAGGCTCCATTATTGAAGGCAGTTCAAGATTGATATCATGAATAATAATTGATCCTTTATGTTATCGTTAATCTAATATAGCTTTCGTAAATAATCAGATCTTATAAAATTATCTTCCCTTAAAGAACAGCAGTCTCTACTCATTTGTTCCCTGCCTTACTCTGTGTAAGCTATGTATGGTGAGATCACGAAAATTGAACCCTCGTAAAACTGAAATGGTTAAAATTGGGAAATGTTAACCTCGAGAATATGAAGCTATCGACTGGAAAGCTTCTCCTTAATTGAGATGATCATGTGATAGACTGTCATGTGATCTTTTAAACACCCACATAAAGGATCAACCAAGGAGTCTTTTAAAAAGAATATTTGACCCATAAGTTGTATATCATTTTAAACCTGGTATAGTGTTTGTGTTGATGGTATAGTTATTTTTGTTCCATTTTCATTAATTTCATATCATATATTCATTATGAAAATTGTTCAAATAGTACGTTATTTTAAACACCCAAATTTTAACCTGCTTTTTAATGGGCTAATATCAAACTTAATGAATTGACAATATTTCACCATTTGTCTTTCTAAATAACAATATTAAATTATAATTTTTTGTTAATATGTATTTACTTATATTTATATAACATATCTAAAGGATAATAAATTTGAACATTTTTTTTTTTTGCAGCTACAGAAAAAACGTCACATTGGAAACGACATTGTGGCGATCATATTTCAGGAGGAGAACACGCCGTTCATGCCGGACATGATTGCTTCACACTTCCTTCATGCTTACATCCTTGTGCAGCCATTTGAATCTAGTCAAGGGGAAACCTGTTATAAGGTAGACGTCGTAAATGCAAGTCTTCTGCAAGTTTCATGTGTTAAACTAGTAAAAACACGACTAATAAGGTTACACAAAATTAAAAAGAAAATTAGTTTACAGAGCCTTGTCTGGACCATATATATGGAGTCAGCAGACAAATTAATTATGAAATAAATATTTTTTTGAAAATTTACTGGTCTTGACACTATACAAAATGTTGCCTACTTGTAGTAGGTATTCATTAAGATGAGGATTGTGTCAGAATTTGTCATCCCAGAATAAATCCACATTTATGCCTTAATTGTCTGATAGTAGGTTGAATTCCAAGTCAGTGTGTCATTTATTTTATGTTTTATATGTTACAATTAAGTGCAACAACAAATGATGACATTTAGAGAATCTTATATTAGAGTAATTCTATTAAGCTATTAGTTTATATTTATGTGAATTTTTATTCATGGTAAATTTGTGCTTGTTTACCATACATATGCTAATGAGGACCTTACATCACAGGTCTCCGTCACAGCGAGGGATGACGTCCCTTTCTTTGGGCCAACACTTCCTAGTCCTGCCATATTTAAACAGGTAATATACTTAATGATCAATTATCATAAATTTAAAGGATAAATTATTAATCTTCATGGATGGATTTCAGGGTTTATAATCTAAGGCTTGGAATATGACAGAACTAATAACCTGTGATAATGACATAATTAGGCTGAACCTTTATCAAGAATCTTTCAAGATTCACTGCTTGCCTTTAAGGTACTGGCTGGATTGAAATATGGACCTTTTGCAATGTGGACAAGTGATGTAATCATGAGGATACATTTTACCTTATTATATTTTTAAATAGTTTTTTTCTAAAGTATATTTTAATAATGATGAGCACTTGGCCAGTTTGGACTTAGGTTATACTGTGTTATGATAAAAATCTATGTCCAATTCCCGTTGACTGTCAATGACTGTCAGCTCAAAATCATGGCCCATGGGCCATTAGTTATGTTATAATTATTCCTTAAAATTCTTAAATTGGTTCATAAAAGTGCATGAACTTTCTTATGTATATATGAATCCTGAGTAAAATTGGCAACATCAGCAGTGAAAAATGTTCAGTCCTGACATTAACTTAAGCTTTGGTCTCAAAGTAAACATGACTTCTCATTATTTAGTATTATTATCAATATTCTAAATATTCTGATTTTTTTAATAACAGGGTGCTGAGTTTCGAGAGTTCTTGCTGACAAAGCTGATCAATGCTGAGAATGCTTGCTACAAAGCCGACAGATTTGCCAAATTAGGGGTAAGTGAAGGAGGCTCTGACCATAGAGATTTAGTATTTCTTGTTAATCATTATTGTGACATGTATAGGTTCCATGTGATGGTGAATAAAATCCTACTATAACTTGAGGATTTGGATGTGGTAAAAAAAAGTGTTAATCCACTCTAAACTTTGCTGATATATGTTAAATAAAATAAAAACTAAAACATATTCAGAAGGCAAGCATGAAAATCACTGAAAGCAAAAATAACAAGAGGCAGAAGTGG
Source organism: Sipunculus nudus (assembly GCA_026874595.1). Taxonomy (NCBI): domain Eukaryota; kingdom Metazoa; phylum Annelida; class Sipuncula; order Golfingiida; family Sipunculidae; genus Sipunculus; species Sipunculus nudus. Next base: position 33,178,218 of record CM049320.1, read on the forward strand.
GGGACATAAATTCCACAAATTTGCTTGTTTTTTTTCCCTAGTGAAATGTCATGGTACAAACTACTTCATTTAAAGTAGACTAAAAGTTGTCACCAGCTCAGAGCCCAATTTAATTGCTTGTTTCAACCCTGTTTGGGCAACACTAAATAAAGCCATTGGTAAACTTACAGGAGCGTACAAGGACAGCCCTGCTGGATGCCCTGTTTCAGGACCTGCAGCAGCAAAACCTGGAGCTGTTCAGCTACATGCCAGCCCTGGAAAACAAACAGGAAAGCAGTAGTTTCTTTGACAGCTTCAAGAGGGCGCTGACAGGCAAGAACAAAAACAACCAATCAACTGACAGCCCAGCCTCCGCAACAAAGCGAGTCAATGGTCTGGTCTCCCCACTGCCGGTGCTCGGTGAAAATGACAATACGCCAACTCTTGTAAGTATAATATAATCCACTAAAAAACTGTAAAGCTGTGTTTCCATGTGTGTGTATGTGCATGTGAAAAACTCCTGTGTTTCCATAGGAGTTGCACACATTATGTTTTGTTTAGTTAACCAGAGATTATGGTTGCTGAAACTTACTCTCAGAATGCCATCATGCAGAAAAACCTAATATGTAATAATTTTAAAAATATATATAAAATTACACTGCACTGAACTTGTACCTGGTCCTAGAACTTTAGCAGACTTACAACCACTTGTCACATAAGCCAAGTGGTCATGTGACAACCCCTGAGTCATCATTGAGTCTGTTGATGAAGACCATGTGATATGGTCCAAAGCCACAACTATATATGAACAATGCAAGTTGCTGAGAGGAGAGTTTTTACTAATGTTATCAATTGTTCTTGTTTCAGTCAAAGTCTAGCCGATCTCGAAGTTCCCGTAAAGGTTCCTCATCATCTTGTAACACCATAGAACGTAAAGGCAGCGACAAATCAATGAATGGCGAAAAAGGGTAAGTCTTTGGACACTTGTAGTCTACAGGCATGCATATATCTTGGGTTCTGATAATTGTAATATATATATATATATTGTAATATATGCAGTTTAAATTTGCATAATAGAAACATATATATTGGCTTGCGGATATAACTACATATGTACTTTATATTGTCATAATGACTTAAGCATTATTACTTTAATTTGAATAATTTTTAGCTCAGCTGACTATAAGTCATCTGAGCTATAGTCGTGGTCCATTGTCCGTCGTCCGTCCGTCTGTCCGTCCGTCCGTCCGTCCTCAATTTTTTACTAAAAACCAATTTTCACACTTCAGGACTGCCTAATATCAAACATATATCATCTTTTTTTCCTCATATTTGTATCCGCCAAAACGAAGTTTTGCGGATACTATGTTTTTGACCGGGTTCCGCCGCCGCCGCCGCGTTCGTTTCCGGAGAACTCCTCTGAGACTACTGGACAGATTTTTCCGAAACTTACACAAATTATCGGGTCACATGTGAACTGGTGCCTAACCCAATGCGAATTGACCTCTGACCTTTCGTCTCTGCCCAGCGTCCGTTTGTGCGTCTGTTTTCACACATAAACGCACAATCTCGGGGACCGTTTGACCGATCAGGAAAATTTTTTTACACAAATGTAGCCCTGGGATAGCTTTATAACATACACAACAAAAGGTGGCGCCACCTGCAACCATGTTTGCACAGTGTCCATCTGTTCATCTGCCTGGGGTTAAAATCACTCATATCTCTGCAGTGGTTTGACTAATTCACCTAAAATTTGGCATGCATATACATCCTAGATAGCTTTCTCAATTTTATGACAGGTGGCGCCACCTACATTCACGTTAACGCTCCACACATAAACCCATATATCTCGGGAACCGTTTGACCGATCCGGAAAAAAAATTTACACAAATGTAGCCCTGGGATAGCTTTATAACATACACAACAAAAGGTGGCGCCACCTGCAACCATGTTTGCACGGTGTCCATTTGTTCATCTGCCTGGGGTTAAAATCACTCATATCTCTGCAGTGGTTTGACTAATTCACCTAAAAATCGGCATGCATATACATCCTAGATAGCTTTCTTGATTTTATGACAGGTGGCGCCACCTACAATCACGTTAACGCTCCACACATAAACCCATATATCTCGGGAACCGTTTGACCGATCCGGAAAAAATTTTTACACAAATGTAGCCCTGGGATAGCTTTATAACATACACAACAAAAGATGGCCCCACCTGCAACCATGTTTGCACAGTGTCCATTTGTTCATCTGCCTGGGGTTAAAATCACTCATATCTCTGCAATGGTTTGACTAATTCACCTAAAATTCGGCATGCGTATACATCCTAGATAGCTTCCTTGATTTTATGACAGGTGGCGCCACCTACATTCATGTTAACGCTGCAGACATCCAAGCTCATATCTCGGGAACCGTTTGACCGATCCGGAAAAAATTTTTACACAAATGTAGCCCTGGGATAGCTTTATAACATACACAACAAAAGGTGGCGCCACCTGCAACCATGTTTGCACAGCGTCCATCTGTTTGTCTGCTGTGGGATAAAATCACTCATATCTCTGCAGTGGTTTGACTTTTCCACTTGAAATTTTGCATGTGTATATATCTTTGATAGTTTCTCGTTCAAATAACAGGTGGCGCCACCTACAATCATGTTTATGTGGCAGAGATCCAATACTAATATTTTACATATGTAACTCTATATCCCCTTGCCACTCAATCCATGCCTCACTTCACCCGTCCTTCTCTGATTTTGGCGGATACACGTAGTCGCTTGTCGACTACCCGTATTCTAGTTACCATAAATATTCCTCTATATAGTTCCTATGTACATGCCAGAAATTATGTCTGTATTATTTAATTTTAAAAAGTTATGGGCCCAAACATAATGCATTTTGTAAAAAATCAGGAAAGATATTTGATCACTTAACACAAAAAATGTTAAAGCTATCGACCTTTTTTCCAGTAATATAACTTTAATTAATCAAAATTAAATTGTATACCCCAAATTAGATGAAAATCTTTTAAATTTTTTAAAATATTAATAAAAATAAAAAATTGGTACCTTAAATTTTGCCCAACTTTGACCATGGCACGTTTTTTTCCTGTAAGTACTGTGGATTTAATTTTCACAGCATGTTTTTGTTAGCACTTCATCTGTTAACACCAAAAATTTGAAACCAGTTGATCAAAAACTGTAGATTTTAATAAGTTTTCAAGCACCATGTAACATATTGTTTACATCAAGCTAGTGTTATGCAGTTTGCAAGAGCTCAGCTCCCCAGCTTCAGCTCTTAGTTCCTTAAATTCGGCATACAGTTAGATGTCTCAAAAATCCCCTACCATGCCAAGAATTTGGTCACTAGGACTTAATACCTTCGAGATATTAATGAAAAACTTCATTTTTCCATTAAAAACCCATTGTTACACTTCAAGACTGCCTAATATCAAAACCACTGATCTGACTTTAATCATAAATAATATACATATTTTTCATTCTCTATGCACATGCCAGAATGATGTCAGTATTGTGTAATTGTTTAAAGTTATGGGCCCAAACATAATGCACTTTGTAAAAAATCAAGAAATATATTTACTCCCTTAACAAGGGCATTGCTGAAGCTAGAGATTTTTTTGTCAGGGATGTAACATTATTTAATCAAGATTCAATTGAATACCCAAAATTAGTTCTGAATTTTTCAAATTTTATAAGTTATTAGTATAAATATAAAATTAGTACCTTTAATTTTGCCCAACTGTGACCATGGCATGTTTGTGTCCTGTGAGCACTGTTGATATAATTTTCATATCATGCACACATTAGGATTTCAGCTTTTTAGTTTAGAAAGCTGAAAGAAATTGGCCAAAAATTGTAGCTTTTATTAATGTTTTTTATGAGACCCTGTCAGACTTTGGCTCTCTCCAGCCCCTCTTGAGTCACCTGTATGTTGACCTTGTTGACCTTTCAACAAATTATGCATGCTTGAGGCGAGGCATACAGGAATCCAGGCAGCTTATGGCCAGCCACAGTTGATCCAGGTGTCCAACCCAACTCATCTAGTAGTTTTAACCAACAACATAACAATAAACAATAAATTAATAAATTTTTATTGGTTTTTAATAACAAATTAAAGAAAAATAGAAAAGGAATTTGTTAGTTTATAATAACAGGAAATTAACTTGCAGTTACTGATGATATAAGAATCTTGTATCGATGGGTAGAATGTCACATATTCCAAATAACACCATGCAGTCACCTGTGGCATTTTTCAGTTCAATTTTAATGATAAAGAAGTAAATCATATTATTCATTACTAATCATTAGGGATCATATGAAGGAAATTAATGATAGACAAAGATGCAGTTGATAATATTAATCTAGATTCCTACTGTGTCTAGTGTGTACATTGATGTGAAATTAGTCCAAAATGAATTTTTTACAGTTATTTTTTAATATAAATAAAAGCCATAAAACCAGGTACTTATGATCATTATTTAAATGTGTGAATTTTTGTATATTCTGGATTCTCAACATCATTGGTTGGTGAAACTGAATAAATACCAGACATGGTGCGAATACTTTGTAATTGTATTTAAATACGAATATGATTGTGTACTCCATTATAAAATTTCTTGCATAAAGAATAGGAATTCAGGTAAAAATGAAAGTATATGAATACTCGTGCAAATACTTTCAAAATGTATTCATGAATGCATTCATGAATATATTCTTTAATATTATTTTAATAATCATATTAGTTATATTTCATTTTAAAAAATCATATGATTCTCTTATTATTTTTAATAAAAATTATATTTGGGACAATATTTGTAATTTTTTTTAATAAATAGTTAAACTCTTATATTATATGTTCTGCTTATAAGTTATATGGCCAAGTCAAAATCTGTGTGACAATAGTACTCCATTTGTTAATAAAATAAATGAAATCAATCCTCTTCCCTGTCTCAAAAGGTACTATCAAAATCATACATAAGCTAAACAACATCAACTCATAATACAGCTTATATTTATTACCACACAAAACCAGCATGTGCCTCATTTCTAAATAATATTTTTTTATCATATATAACAGCTGAGCGTCGTGACCTATAGGTCCCTTGTTCATGTATATGTTTTTATTTTTATTCACATTTGTTTTTAACTGAAAATTAATATTAGTTAATAAATATAGTATTTCTTCCATATTCCTGATAATACTGCATGCAATATTCTTTCTGAAATCACAGTATTTTTCAGCCACTAAAAATCTTTTGCAACTGCAAAACCAAACCAAATATGCAAATATTACCTTATATGGAAAATAGCTTTGTTTTTGATTAGTTCATCTGAATTTTTCTGCACCCTGATTGGTCTGTTAGCACCACACATGTTTTAACCTATTCACATCCAGTTATTTTTCTACCCCGGATTGTGAATTATTTAAAATTCAGAATATCCTAATCCAAATTTGTCAGCTTTCCACTACAGGTCCTGATGCAAAATTAATCCAATGCAAGACATATAACAGTTACCTGTAATCTACAAAGTAATAAAATACATGTACTTGTTTACCATTGAGCTGAAAATTAGACATTTGAAATTAATTTATTTACCTGTAAGTGTGCTGTAAAAATTGTATTTATGAGAATACAACATTTTGCACTTTTATTTTCATTTATATAGTTAAATTTATTGATCTCACCCTTGATATTTTCAATGAAAGCTTATCTGAGCTGCTTTATTAATCAACGTACAATTGAATTTTATCTCATAGAGAAAACTTGTTGAGCAGTATTTTTAAAAAGATACAAAAGATTAATTGCTAAAACTTGAAGCACATTGTATGACATTATAAATAGTTAGCCAAGGCCTTCAGCTGAGCAACATGACCTAATTATTGCCTTTAATATAATCTTACATAATATTTCCTTCAATATAAATAATTTTTTTAAAATCCTTAAAATAAAAAAACCTTTTCATTGAGGAAATATTACTCTGAGAACTAAAATCCAATCTTTACTTGTATGGATTTGAAATGTGAGTTCAAAATCATTTGATATGGGAATTTTTCTTTTTGTGTAAGTGTCACTTTGGCATTTCTCATGATTTTCCATCTCAATAGTGACCCTGCATGAACCTTTCCTCAGCTGTTTTGTTAAACAACACAGTACACCATAGAATTTACATTAGAAAAACCCTGTGCTTATCTTAGATGTGCAGTAAAACTGTGCCTTATGACAACCTCTAATAGTGACCACCTCAAAGTAACGACCACTTATTCACAGTCCCAATTGCTTTTTGCTCTATATACAAGACCTCTCTTACCCGGAAAATGTGACCACTGTATCATGGTCCCATTGGTGGTCATAATTTCAGGAGTTTTACTGTATGTCACATGACCATGTCACATAACCATAATTATCATCACTTGCGATTTTGTTATTACGTCACTCACAGAGATCACTGCCTGCTGATTGCTTGCTGTTTCTGTGTATTTCAGCATGCCTGTTGTCCTCGAGTGTGCTAGTGTTAGTAGTCACAGTAGCGTAACGCAAGCCTCATTCAAGACCTGTAGTCCTGCACCCTCACCTGATTCTAGTCCCGACCTGGTCTCCACCCCCAAGCATCAAGTCAGGTACTTGCACATAGTCATTAATTATTTGTATAATGCACACTGATACATTTCAGCAGACAAAATGTTTTTGTGACATTTATAAAAATACAGGATAATCAAAAAGGTTCAAAAATATGATATGCATGCAATGATTACTTCTGTAACTAATTACTAATGTCTTCCCATCCCATATTTGTTCTTGAAATTTGAATTATTTCTACTAATTTCTCAGATAATTTTGAAAACTGGTGACATTGAAGTTCACCTCTCAGTATATTCTCATGAAATTTGATAATGAATGTTTTCCATTAAAAATTCAGATGAGTTCAAAAACTGGTGATCTTGACCTTCATTTTGAAGGTCATATCTCCAGAATCCTACTATATTTGTGAAACTCGCAACTTTTGACATTTTTCATATATTTTAACTCCAAATTTTGTTTATATATATTATTGGAGCTAGTATACAGATTTCAAATGATTATATAAGATATATAAGACAGGATAAGATTTAGGTTATAAAATACTATATTTAAATTAAATTGAATACTAATAGGGACATTAATCTATTTCACCACTTTGCATTAGGTGTAGACCAGCTTCTCCGGATCATTGCTTGCTTGCATGTTTGTTTGTACATAATGCATGCTTTATACACAGAATCTTAATATAAGCAAATCATTAATTGAGTGCTTCAGAGTTGTATGCTAAGGAATAAGTATTTAAGTCAAATGGTTAGTTTAGTCACCAGTACTTTTGAGTGTACCAAGTAGTAAAGTTAATATGATTTTGCTCTGAGCACCAGTATGTTAGTCAGGGTCATAATTAACTATATTAATTAATTGCATGAAATTGTAAAACCTTGCTTAACGACCACATTATTTCAGCGACCATCACAAAATAATGGTCACTTGTTCACAGTCCTGATTCTTTTGCTTTTACTTAGACTGGTTCTGTAACGACCTTAAAAATGTGACCACTTTATTGAGGTCCTGTTGGTTGTCGGAATTTTGAAGTTTCACTCTATACAAGCAAGAAAATATAGTTTATTCAGGAAATAATTTCTTTTTTACTCAGAGTGAGGTTGTCACGATCAAGTTCAGGCAGCAGTTTCAACAGCCTTGAAGGTCAGAACGTCATCCACAACTGTTCGCACGAGGATTCCGATACTGGCATGGAGAGCATGTCATCGGCAGAGACGCCAAGTAACAACCGAACATCTCTCACCCACAGCTTCAGCGAAGATCAAGGGTTTCACAGCATTCCAGAACAAGAAGGTACGTAACCATGGTTACCAAGTTAGGGTTGCCATGGTTACCAACTGATGGTAAAAATTGTCTCCAGTTTTTGATTTTATAAAAAATATTGGTGACCTATATTCACTTTGTGTTGTTACAGACTCTCTTTGTGGATTCAGAAATATAGCAGTTTCTGTTGTCATAAAATGTCTGTATAAACTGATTACAAAAAGCTCATATTAAACTCTTAATAAGAATACATTTTCTGCCTGTATTTTTATGCATGTATATATGGAGGAATAAAAATACAAATTTCTCATTTTTTTTTCAGCAAACATCTATAGACTTGATATAAAAGCATGTACACTAACTGTGATTGAAGACTCTAGGTTGACAAAACAAATTATTTTCTGTGTTTTTTTAATGCTATAGATATGACAAAAAAAGAATATGGTGGATTTGGTCACAAACACTTTCTAGAATGAAATGTTTGGTTACAACTGTATACATGATGCGAGTTTTTTTTACATTTATCATTAAACTGTAACTGTGACTGAGACAGCCTGTATTCTGTTGAAATATTACCATAAAGTCATTGAGACTTTGGCATGGGCATTTTGTCTGTTTTGGGGATCTTTAGCATCAAAATTTAATGCTGTATACTTCCTTCCCATTAATAATCTTTACTAGTTTAGAGAAAAAAACACATTTTTAGTCAAGTATTGTATCTAATTATGGTTCTAATATTGCAGAGTGGTTACTGAAACAAGTTGAAGGGTTACGACAGGAGGTAGCTCGGTTAAAGTGTGAGAAGCTCGACTTGTTTAAGCAGTCAGTGGTAAGTGGTCTTGGTGATTGTTGTACTTCATAATTGGGTTTATTCATTTCAGACTTGAGATTAATTCTCAGGGGCATGTAATCCATGAAATGAAAAATTGCTTGGAAACCTTTGTTTAAATTTTTGTGTAAACATTCATTCCTCCCCCACAAATAAAGGACATCAGACATATTTTATTCATTAATCAGTGTTAATAAATATAATTATAAATTTAATATTGTCTTTGGCATTTTAATATATGAGTACTGTATTTATTACCAGAAATAACTTTATTTAGCGTAATCGTTCTGTAAATATGCATTTTTAGTAATATAAGTTGCATATATAAGTACAGAAAATTCAATTTTTGCATGCATAATTATGTTATTGACTGGCATCACTAGTTTTAAACTAAAAATAAACTGCTTTGTTGTAGGCAAGTCATAAGGAAATAAAAAGATTAAAAGATCGTGACAGACATCTAAGGGAGGAGTTAGCTACAGCCAATGAGGAGCTTTCAAAGCTACGGATGGTTGCCCTGGAGATTAGCCCCGAGGCCACAGTTTGAGGAGAGCACCAAGTCGAGCAGATCTACCAAACCAGTGTAGCTCAGTAGTTCCAGGAGCTGCCACCAGGTGTCAGCTGGAAGGGTCACCCCTCACAAGAGAATCAGCCTAACTTGCAGAAGCAACCATTCTTTCTTTGAGGGGGTATCTTCCAGTGTCACCATCCTTCTGCCAGGAAGTGCTGCTGCAAACTGGATCATGTCACCCCTATGACAGAATGAGAGTTGCCCAAGGTCACAACCATTCTTTCCCTAAGGGGTTTTCATGTAGTATGACAGCCCCTGAGTCATTAAACTTTTCCAAAAGATATGACCATATTACCCCTATGATTGAATGAGCATCAACCAAGGTTTCACCCATTCTTTCTTATAGGGGCTCCAAGCATCCAGGGAACAGGGCATGAAGTGAGGGTGGGTTACCATTTATTAACATCCATTTGGATTCAACCACAATGAAAAAATGTTGCTATGAACTCCTGACTCTACGAAAGTCACCATAACAACAAAATTAGATAATGTCGCTGTGGTAACTGCCTCTGGGGATGTAGCTCAGCAAAGCAGAATAGGATCAGTATCATCTCTCTAACTGCTGCAAAAGTAACACACACAACAAAATGTTCCAGCTGGTCATCTGAAGGAAGCCATGAAATCAACCCAAGCTGCATAAATCTGTTGTATCAGCACTGATTTCCCAATCCTCAAATCCAACAGGTTCAATCAAAAACTGGCAAAGGGAGCCACTTTCAAGGGGACTGACCAGAATATAGGGTCTGAAGTCATATAAATATTCATGTCTCTATTGGGATGTGTTTTAAATACTTTTAATGTAATTTGGATTAAATAGACACAGGGCCAACTGGTGAGAATTTGAATTTGTGTATGAGTTTGTCATTATGAGGTGCAGTGTACACTCCTTCCGAACATTATAAATTAATGTCTACTTATCCAGATATCAGTATATTTTGGTAACAAAGCATAACAAGGCTGCCTCGTGGAACACTGGTCGATACATGTGTGTATATATCTTTATATGACATCTAACAGACATAACGCTACTGTGTATAGGATACCATTGTGAACCGTTGGTCGCTTAAGTATGGTCCTCACAATACACTATGTAGTCTCCTTATAGCCTATCCTGCAGATTTAGATGAAGAGAGATAATTTTATAACTGTTAATACCAAAAGGACTCCACTCAGGGAAACATGAGCACTAGCTGGTTTTATTCACGTACAGGATTGTTACACATCTTGGCACCCCCCTTTTAATAAAATGATCATGGCCTATTCTTATATGTGGAAGAAACCATTCAAAGCCAAGGGGTGCCAACATTTCAGTAATTTTATATAAATGTATTTATAATGACAATATCTGCACTTTGTTATTTAAACAAATATGCGAGTGAATTTTTTGTGTTGGTAATATAAGTATTGGTCAACTTTAACTACAGCCATGAAGTCAAGAATTGACTTTGGTATATTGTATTTTAGAATATCTTCTTCTTATGCAAAGAACTTAACATGAGCTTGAAATTTAAACAATTTCTGCAAAAATTAGATTATTGTTCTTGAACATCTTGTGACTGGTTATTTCCTCATTTAATAATTTTTTTTTTTTTTGCTTTTATACATTTCATTTGATCAATCATTATATTCTCAAGATAGCTATGCCAGCTAAACTTTTCAAATATGATGGGATCTTTCAATAAGTGTTTCTTAGATCTCAGACCCACATCAGTTAAAATGGCATTTGTATCTTGAGCATAAAATGTCTATCCAATCACTTCCTGTGGTGATAAACCATATGAAATTTTATCTCCATCATTTCACCTTAGAAAGTTGAGAATTAAATCTTTTTACACCATATGAAATTTTATCTCGGTCATTTAAATTTCACCTTAGAAATTTGGGAATTAAACCTTTTTACACATTTTGCTTGGTATTCATAGTTTCATAAATTAGCACTTGTACCTTTAAAAGGTTGCCTGGGTAATTAATTTTCTGAAAATTAATCTTTTATAATGATCATGCATGTCAAGCTCATCTCTGGAAAATCAATTATTGTGCAATTTTAACTCATATTTTTTTTACTATGGATTTAACTTAAAAATGTCAGTCTTATGTATTTTAAGACAAAAAATGCGTTGCCTTTTATTATTTGAATTTTAAAATTATATTTAAATTTTAAAAACATGGTAAAGAATTTTTAAATATATAATCTAACTTATTTTATACAAAATAGATGTGGAAAAAGTTATATTTTACTGAAAATGTAAATGCTTATATAACTTCATCAGAATTGACATAATTATGTCGTGTACTCAGTATTAGTACTACACATGCTCAAACTTATCAAAGCAGTAAATATAGTTTTATTTATAATTTGCTTACAGAACTGGTTGTAGATGTTCCTTATGTGTTTTAGGACTACAAATATGATAACAGTGGTGATGCTTAGATGGCTACCGAAGTTTCGCCGGTCTACATTAATCTGGCCCAGAACGATGTATAATTTCAATAATTTGGTTTCTGTGAAAAGTATGGATACTATGGATTCAAGGCATGTTACTATGGATACCAAGGGTTACCATAGTGACAATAAGTGAAACAGTTTTCTCTGGTTACCTTGAAGAGTTTATATTTCTATTGTTGTCATTAGTTTTCTAGCCTGCTGTTAAAATTCATGGCTTGTTACCAGTGGATATAGATTACATTACTATTTTTACAGGACTTCACATATTACCGAGATTACAATCATGATTTCCAGGTTATGAGAATGGTTTCCAGAGCATCGAAATTGTTATGGTTACCAGAGAATACTGAAAGCTTTACTGTGGTTACCAAATTATAGTTTGCATCACTATGGATACCAGGGTGTGCTGATTATGTAAAATGGCTGCCAAAGTTTACAGTTTCTGTTTGTGGTTACTATTTCATAGCTCTGTTGCTATGGTAACCAGAGTTAAGAGTTTTAGACATCACACACTGCTTGGTTACAGATTATTATTTCACTGGAGGTTTATTGATCCTCGCATTTTACTAAACAATGGTGCTCTCCTGGTGGATTGTGGGATATGTTATATAAAGGTTATTATAGTTCTGTTGTTTTAGCTTATGTACATATTACTTGTATTTATGTTCCTACCTGGACAACACTGTATGTATCTATGTATGTGCGGTATATATTATTACAGAGTGTAAATAAATAATTATTAATGAACATTTGTTTTATTCATGGAATACTTGAAGTATGACAGTGGTTGTGAAAACAAAAATAATAATAAATATAATAAAAATGTCTCCGCCCCCCCCCCCCCCCTTCTTTCTCTCACTCGGAAGTATTCTCTGTTGTAATCTTCTTTGATGAATAATGCAGGGACATATTCATAACCAAAAGTTTGTCCAGAAAGATACATATTTAATTGGTTTTAATCTGTCCAAAATTTTCTGGGTTAAGTGGGGAGTGAATACAAAACCTTTAGTTATTTAAGATAGTTCAATTTTAACTGGCTGACAGTAAAGCAAGTGAAGCTTTTGAGCCTGTCTGTTTTAAAATTGTTATGTTATACATGCTGCAGTGAGCTGAGCTGTTTCAGATTTGTCTGAGACTGGTATCTCAGGAATGGCTGAAACTGTAAGTGCCAGACTTTATACATATTGATCATGATGTGACCACTGCTGGCAATTCCTGTGTTGATGCCATTTTGTAGAAGTTTCCATTTTCTCTAAGATAACTAAAAAAAATATTAACTCGCCAACTTTCATCATATATCAACATATTAATTGTACCTTAAATTATGGTTTGACTTACATACGCCCTCAATGACGGGACGTATGTTTAACCCATGTCTCTCGTCTGTCCATTAACTTATTGTGTCGCTGCAATTCGAGAGATTTTCATGAAACTCACCATATCTTCTAACCAAGAGATTATCTCACTCTTAGTTTGATAATAGACAATATTCACACATTTAATTGGGTCAGAGGTCACCAAGCAACTAAGGTCGCTAAGGAAAAACCTCCATTTTTTATTTGAAATCTATATTTACACTTCAGGACTGCCTAATATCAAAACCACTCATCTGGTTTTCTTCATATTTACCATAAATATTCCTCTATATAGTTCCTATGTACATGCCAGATATTAAGTCAGTATTGTTTAATTTAAAAAAGTTATGGGCCCAAACATAATGGACTTTGTAAACAAATCAGGAAGATATTTGGTCACTTAAGACCAAAAGTGTTAAAGGTAGGGACTTTTTTCAGTAATACAACTTTAATTAATCAAAATTTAATTGTATACCAAAATTAGATCAAAATTTGTTAAATTTTTTTAAATATTGGCAAAAATATAAAATTGGTACCTTAAATTTTGCCCAACTTTGCCAGCACGTTTTTTTCCTGTAAGTACTGTGGATTTAATTTTTACAGCATGTATACATTAGGATTTAATCTGTTAAAATCTGAAATTTGAAAATAAAAGCTGCAAAATTAGGCTAGTTATTGAATTTTTTTGAGGCTCTTGTATATCCTTACATTGTCAAGCAGTCCACTTTGATGACTGTAGGTCATTCAGTGCACATCTCTTTGCTCCCCAGGCTGTTGGCATAATTTTAGATGTCCCCAAAATCTCCTACCATACCGAAAATTGGGTCATTAGGACTTCGTTCCTTTGAGATATTAAGGAAAAACCTCCGTTTTCCATAAAAAAGCCATTGTAACACTTCAAGGCTGCCTAATATCAAAACCACTGATCTGTTTTTGATCATATTTAGTATTCACATTCTTTCATACATTTTCTATGAACATACCAAAAATTAGGTCAGTATTGGGTATTATTTTGAAGTTATGGGCCAAAATATAATGAAATTTTTAAAAAAATCAGGAAATATATTTACTCACCTAACATGAGAATTGCTGAACCTAGAGACTTTTTTCAGGAATATAACTTTATTTAATCAAGATTCAATTGTTTACCCAAAATTAGATCTGAGTTTTGCAAATTTTTCAAGTTATTAGCATAAATAAAAAATCAATACCTTAAATTTTGTCCAACTTTGGCACTGTTGATTTAATTTTCACAGCATATATACATAAGGGTTTAATCTTTTAAAATCTGAAACTTCAAAGAAATTGATTTTATTCACGTTTTCATACACCATGTCAAGTTTTGTTTGCATCTAGCCCACCTAGTAGTACAGCCTTCACTTGCATTATGTAACCCACCCCAGGCAGCTTGCCTTGGCTCAGCTTGGCCACTACCAGCAGGCTTCCCCTCTGCCCTGCACTCTCCCCCCCCCCCCCCCCCCCGATGGTGCATAAACTAGATGAATGTTATTATTTTCTGTATTTGATTCATTCTTATTCTAGGCTATGCTACATTTTAGATTTTGTATTGTACCACCAGGGTTACAATGATTAAAGTGTACATTTAATTGTGTCCACAAAGTGGTGTATTGCTATGAAAGTGTGGATGTTCATCAGATACGTAATTCCTTACTTCAGAAGAGTAAAAACTTCACCAGGTGTGAAATTGACTATTAATTCCAGTAATAAATTAAAACTGGGATAGTAATTAGCACAATGATACTGTTTGTCCCTCATTCAGCCAACAGTGTGTATACTTTATTTGAAAAGATGTTTTATTTTATCAAATTTACTGAATCTTTTATTTTATTTTGGTGAATAAAATTAAGCATGTACTGAAAACTCCAATGTGCAAAACTTTTTAATAGTGATTCAAGGAATATTCTTGTAGATGCCATGTTGTGGCATTATTTTCTTTTAAATTCAGTTTAAACATTTATGATTTAAAAATAATAAAATATATGTGTATGCATAATATGACCCAATATGAGCTACACTCTGGATATATGATGATTGCAACTTTTGCAACAATTCTATTATTTTAACTTATAGTTTCAGTTTTTTACTCTGTATATATAATGATTGCAATTTTTGCAACAATTCTAATATTTTAACTTATATTTTCAGTTTTTTTTAATTAAAAATTTATAAAACCTGCAAATAAAAAAAAAATGATTCAGATAAAAACTTCTCAATGGAAAAAGTGGATATGCTTAAAAAAAATAGGCTTATATATAAACTTAAATGCATTATTCCCTTGAAAGTGAAATAAAGGCATTAGTCCATTCTGTCCACTTGCCTGTCCATCTGTAAATTTTCATATGCATCATAGTATCTCAAAACTTTTACTGTTTTTCTTCATGACAGTCTTGTCAGAGTATTAGTTTGCAATCATATATTTAGAACTTTACTATAACCAAGTAGGAGGGCCCCGTTCCTCTTAGCTTTTCATATTCTTATATAAATGAAAAACATTACAATAGAATATTTCTACATCCACCTTCGTGCTGCCCTTTCTTTTCCCTTCTCCGAACCCCATCCCAAAGTCAGCCTCAGTAAGCAAGAACAAGATGAATCAGATATATTCATACTTTAATATTTTGTATAACTATTTGTCCATAGGTACCTATGTACATGCCAGAAATTATGTCAATATTGTGTAATATGTAGACATAGTGGGCATCACAATAATGTACCTTGTCAAGACTAAGGAGATATTGTGTCATACAGTCACAAAATCATAAATCACTTCATCAGCATAGTTAATCATAACATCATATCTGCCAAATTGAAAGCTTGCAGACTACCATACACTTTAGATCCTTCAACAAATAGCCTTATCATCATTCTACTACTGCTTATTACTGCTGTCATTGCAATGATTGCATTCATATTTGCTCAAATATATCACAATTTCAACCTCTCCTAAATAAACAAAAAATAAACCACTATATTTTACTCTATTAATCCACCAGTCAGGTAATTTCATTTATCATTTACTCACATATTACATTACATTCCTTTATAATAGCTCAACATGTCCATGATATTCATAAGCTTTATCGACTCGATATATTTCACAGTGGAGAAACATTTATAGTCCAATCACGATCAGCTCAGCGCCGTGACCCATGGGTCCCTTGTTTTGTACGGGGGTCATTGGTCATCTGTACATTAACCCATTATTTCTCAGAAATGGCAGGAGCTACCATCCCCAGATTTTATGCAATAATCTGTCACATATCAAATGTTGTGGGAGTTTATTTATTTGCTATCTGGGTTTACTTAGATTTATAGGGAAAAAGCTGAAAAACCTTTAAAAGTCTTCTTCTTGTAAACAGTCCAGCCAAATTGTTCAATATTTTGCAGAAATGGTCCAAGAGGCAAGCCCTCTCAAGTTTGTTCAAATGGTTTGCATTTGATGAATTTTAGTGGAGTTACATGAATTTGAACAGTCATTTGGCCAAGTAAGCATACTGACATAGTAATCTCAGAAATGACAGAAGCTAGCATTACCAAGTATTGTGCAAATGTTGGTCAAATGACTCATATTTGAAGTTGCAGATTTTGTGGTGCCACCTACATTGACCATTTTTATGGGCAAAAACCTCATAATTTTAGCCTCTTTCAGCTTAAAATGTTTATGATGAAACTGTCAAGTTGAATCGTTCAATTTTTCAAAAGAATTATCCTAGGACATGGTTCTTTCAATCATATCAGAAAAGCTTTTGTTGCTTTTATGGCCATTATTATGTCTATTTCAAACTGAGGACTGCAAAACTGTTTTTCTACAAAATTATTGTTTCAATTATAACTTCTGTAACATTGCACAAAAATTATTCTTAGGTGGCCTTTGTTCAAGTTTACTTGAATGATTTTTGGCAGAAGTATTGGACCTTTAACAATGAAAAAACTGCATCTTTTATTATTCTAGATATTTTGATAAATATTATGAATATGTCAGCATGAAAAAAAGCATTTTAGCCAAAGTCTTTCAGTATGTGTAAACAGATTCACCAACACAAAAATTGTGTCTGTAACTTTAAATAGGTTGATAAACTGCCAACTGTTTCAGATTTGGCAACAGATCAAGTGTTTATTCAGTGCAGCCAGATATAGGTCAAGAGTTCAATCAGTGCAGCCAAGCACAAGGCATGTGATCACCTCATAGGTAACATGTGATCACCTCATGGGCGACATGTGAACACCTCATGGGCACCATGTGATCACCTCATGGGTGTCATGCCCCTCAGGGCAGGGCCCCTGCATGAGCTTATGCAATGGTGTGGCTACTATTTCAGACTTGGCATAGGCTAGAGGTCAGTCTCGATCTATTTATAGCTTTGGCAGACTGCCAACTATATCAGATTAGGCAACAGGTCAAGAGTTCACTCAGTGCAGCCAGGTATGGGTCAGGAGTTCACTTAGTGCAGTGGCTGCATTCTATTTATAGTATTAGCAGACTGCCCACTGCATCAGATTTGGCACCAAAGTTCAGCCTTGATCTATTTATAGTTTTGGCAGACTACCAACTGTGTCAGATTATGCAACAGGTCAAGAGTTCACTCAGTCTAGCCAGGTGCAGGTCATGAGTTCACTCAGTGCAGTAGCCTGAGCTAGCAAATTTGTCACAGTTCACTCGGGGCAACTGCCTTTCTCACCTAAGCCTGGTCAGCCCCATGCATCAGACTCAAGGTAATTTTGATGTATTGGCCTGATATTTTGACCTATGTGTCTTTGATGGCTTTCTCGTTCACAAGACAGGTGTCACAACCTACAATGACTTTTGCACAGTGTATGTGCCTGCTTATTTCTACAGAGGAATTTGATATATCAGCCTGAAATTTGGCATATATATATATACAAATCGAATAACTTTGTCATATACAAGACTGGTGGTGCCACTTATAATAATTTTTGCACAGTGCGTCCCTGCTTATTTTCAGGAGGGGTTTGGTATATCAGTCTGAAATTGGGCATATGTATATATCTCTAATAGCTTTGTTGTATACATGACTGGTGGTGCCAGCTACAATCATTTTTGTGTTGTGTGCACCCATGCCAGAATTTCAGCAGTGATGTTTGTGTAATTGTTTCTTATTCAAAGTGTTTAGTACTTGCATTGTTCATATATACATGAGAAGTAATGGTCCAGCATTGAAGCATTATATATTATTATTATTTCCCAATGCACAGGTTCGCATTAGGCCTGTAGGCCTCTTTAATTATTCATCTTGTAAAACTGATATTTCTAATTGAATTTAAACAGGTGTTTTATATATTTATAAACAGATGCATCAACTGCCTTTGCCAAATATATCAGTTGCCTCTCTTCCCTCAATCATGGCTAAGCCCAAGCATCATTTAAATATCTACTGTATGATGACCATCAACAGCATTTGTCTCCAATGGATAGGAACAACAAGACAGTTGTCTAATATGAAGTTTTATTTACATATTCCAATGAATAGATATATTGCCAGCCTGTAAAAGTATACACGCACATTATCATATCCACATACAGTGCTACTACACATGCATACATCAAGGATGCCACATGAAATGCTGATTTGTGAAGTTCAAACTGTGTATCAGCATATTAGAGTTTGATTCCTGTGGGATTATCTTCACAACCATAACAGATTGATTATGAGTGGCATATTCCATACTTGATGATTATGACCATGAAACACTGGTCTTCTGTGGCTGCGGGGTTTAAAATTTAAAACATTTTTTTTTTATTGAAAAAAGTAAATAGTTAACAATTGAGACACTATTTGATAAGTTTGAAAATCTAATTTTTATATGATAATTCCTGATATTCATTTGATGAATATACCATTCTGACTCATGTCTCTGGTGTCCATATGGTTTCTCTGGCAATGTATAAACATTTTTTTCTTATATTGTCACTTGAATAAATGAAGTTCAATTTTGTGAAGTCTCCTGTATTAACAGCTCTCTTGTTATGTCCCTTGTATCAACAATATTCTCTCTTGTGATGTCCCCTATATATAATGTTCTTTCTAGTAATGTCTCCTGTGTAAACAGAGATCAATGTATCAACTAAAGTTCTCCATGCTAATAGCCCTTTATCAACACAGCTCTCTGTGGCATTACTCCCAGTATAGACTTTTTGTTTCCCTTGCAATGGCCCCTGTGTCAACACAGTTTTCATTAAGTCCTCAAGTGTTGATACAACTTTCCCCCGGTTTATTTCATAGTATCAATATGTAAAAGTTTCCTGGCAGTGTTCCTTGTATCAACACAGGAGATATTCTCACATGGCATAGCCTCCATGCATCAACACATATCATCACTTCAATTTTATATTCCTTGTATCAACAATGTTAAAGTCTTCTTCTTGGTAATGTTAAAGTAAACCTCTCTGAGCATAACACCATATCCTTGACCACTGGTCAGTCCAGTCCATGTGTTTTTGAATGTGTAATCATCCTTGTCCCTCGCTATGCAATCCAATTCTCTCCCAGGGTTTCCTGTCATGTAAATACGATCATCTTCTGTCACCTGTGGCCTCAGTAACCCGGGGGTGGGGGCCTCATGCCCCGGGGCGGGGGTGGTCTCATGCCCCGGGGTGGGGGAGGACCCCTCATATGGCCAGGGGGAGGTAGTCGACCTAAAACAAAACGTGTATGATTGTAAATAATGCTTTATCTTGCCAAAGGGAACCACAGTAACATTTCACTATAAGGCAAAATATGAAATGAAAACAAGGTAAAGTGATCTTAAATGAAGTTCTTTTTGTACAGATATCACTTAATGGTAGTGCTGCATTATAAGGCAAAAAAAAAAAAGAATGGTTCTCAGGCACTTTTTTTTCAGAAATCAGGGTGGGGGACAATAATTTATCTTAATTTATTTATAAGTTTTCAATAAAAATGTAATATGATCAGGGAAAAGCATGAAAATAACAGAATTGTTTTGCTAAACAGGTAAAAGCACTACAAAGCAAAGGAAATCTGATCAAAATTGTATTATTTTATCTTCTCGAAAGATGAAAATCAAAATAAACATTTTTGATTATGGGGGGTTAAAATTGACACGAGAGGTGCCTGAGAACCATACCCTTTATGTTTTTTTTGCCTAAATCTTGTAATAATAATTAACACACTTAATTCAAGACACTCTGAGAATTCCCGATGTAAATTAAGACTTTGGCAATTTTTTTTCTAATCTGAGTGACAGAGGCATTCTGGGATTATTTTTGTTCTTTTGCGTCATGGAACTAAGGTGGTGACCACATCCTGTGATATTTTGGCCAAACAATCGGAACTTTTCTTTAGAGAAGCAAATTACAGCAAAGTACCGTATTCGACGTAATAAGTGCCCCGGGCGCTCTCAAAATTGAAATTTTCAAATCTTTCTTATACCCTAATAAGCGCCCCCCCCCCCCCCCCCCCAACCCACATCTGCCAACTACCAAAGTGCGTTACGATCCTCTGACACTGGCGACTTGTGTACACGTGGTTGACTTCATTCACAGCAATTATAAAAAAAAACTCACGATCTTTAGTGATGGTTGTGTGAAGTTTTGAGAAAATATTAACTAATCCAAGCGACAGTTCATGAATTAAGCAAGTTAATATCAACATATTGCAAGTGTTGGCATGGTTACATGGACAGAACTGAATACTTGAACCTAATCATTTGATCAAAGCTTGGGCGCCACTGATAAATTACAGAAACGGACGTCACAACATTAAAAACAAGGGACCCATGGGTCACGGCGCTCAGCTGATCCTGATTGGACTATAAATGTATCACCATTGTGATACTATATTGAGTAGATAAAGCTTAGAATATCATGGTCATGTTGGGTTTTATCAAGGAATATAATGTAATATGTGAGTAAATGATATATGAAATAACCTGACTGATGGATTAATATGGAGTAAAATATAGTGGTTTATTTTTTATTTATTTGGGAGGGGTCGAAAAAAGCAATTTATTTGAGCAAATATGACTGCAATGACAGTATGCTAAGCAGTGGTATAATGATGATAAGGCTATTTGTTGAAGGATCTATAGTGTATGGAAAACTGCAAGAGTTCAATTCGACAGATAAAAGGTTTTGATTAACTATACTGATGAGGGGATTTATGAATTTGTGACTGTATGACATAATATCTTGACAAGATCGGTCTTGACAAGGTGCATTATTTTGATGCCCCTCACGTCTACATATTACACAATATTGACATAATTTCTGGCATGTACATAGGTACCTATGGACAAATGGTCAACAGTACTGAACCACCTGGAAGGTTAAAATCTTAAAAATATGAAGAAATGTAGATAATGTTTGAGAGGAAGAGGTAATCTGGGCCATGGTTGGTTTATATGATTGAAGAAAATGTTGCAAATAATATTTGAGACCTGACCATGCCTTTCCATTGGTTACCTTTTTGATAAGCTGTTAACAGTTCAACAGTTTACACATTTGTCTGATGAGATCCAATTTATTTGGTAAACCTTTTTTATCAATTTTATGATATGTATACAGTTGCCATAACGTCCTCATTCCACAGGTGCAATGACTTGATGGGGGGGGGGGGGGGGGGGAGGGGTGTTGTGTTATGATCAGAGTTACAATGCCTCTGTCTCTCTGTAGATATTTTCTTTAATTATTAAATTTTATGCTATAGCCATAGAACTATTGTTCACAGTGCCAAGGAGCAAAGCCTCAGTGGGATGAAGAAGGGGATGGTGAGAGTTACAACACCCTTGCATAAACATACAGGATATGAAATTTAATTCAACAGTGCTTATAAAAAAAAGTTTATTCATGAACATTAAATATTTAAAACAGAAAGAAAGATGGAGAAACAAAGCAAATAATTTTTTTCCCCATTCTACTTAGCCAAGAAAAAATTAACAATATTTGCATTTATTCCTTTTTTTTCATTACATAATTTTAATCCAAGTTTCTGAATGTTACTATAAATTTACAGTATAACATACATGTGATTGTGAATATTTCAGTTGATTCACATTTCTAAATTGCATCAACATTTATAGCTAATGTATCTAGTTTATAGTACCTGTCAACAGAATGGGATGGAGGGAGCAAGGGGGGCAATAAGGGAGAGAGAGAGAGAGAGAGAGAGAGAGAGAGAGAGAGAGAGAGGGAAAGAGAGAGAGAAAGAGAGAAAGAAAGATGGAGAAAGAAAGAGAAAAAGCAGAGGAGAGAAAGAGAGAGAAAGAGAGACCTAGACTCCCAGAGAGAGAGGGAAAGAGAGGCTCTCTGGTAATTACTGCCTGACCCAGCCTGACCCAGACACTCACAGTGGCAGTAGGTCAGACCTGAAGGTGTTATATAACTGCCCAGTACACTGCATTTATACTGATCTGATGCAAATAATGAAGACATGGTACCTGGAAACTTGAATAAAATCTACAGTTTTTTATCAATTAATTCAAATTTCAGATTTTAACAGATGAAATGTTAATGTGTACATGCTGTGAAAATTATATCCACAGCACTAACAGGAAAAATTTGAATATTTATATTTTTTTAAATGGTATCAGAAAAAAAAGAAAAGTATTCTCAGCTATAAAACTAATACATGTGTTAAAATTAATCCAAGGATCAAAACACCCAATATATCATACCAGGAGCAAACTGGAGTTGGGAATGTTTAATTTTATGAACTGAAATAAAGGACCAGCAATATAAATTTTGATTATTTAGCCAGTCTCATGTAACAACTGATACAACCATGAGTTATAAGTCAAACAAATTAAAATCTTTAATGAACACTTGTCTGAGTAATATTTTAAATTTTTGACATATTTATTTATTATTTTAATTTTGTAATAAATATAAACCAACAAGTTAAAGACCTGGAAAAGACCTGGAAATTTAGATTAATTTAATATAATCAACTGCATCCTTGTCTATCATTATCTTGCTTCATATAATCCCTTATAGTAAACAACAATTTATTTTAATTATTTATTTTTCATTTTTATGGTTGAAATGAAAAATACCCAATGGTGACTGCATGGTGTTATTTGAAATACAATTTTGGCCATCCATGGAAGATCCATAAATTATCAGTAATTGCAAGGTAATCCCCTGTAACTCATTAACTGTAAAGTCCTTTCCATTTATTTTTTTAAGTTCTTATCATAAACCAAAAATTAAAAAAAAAAGTTTATTGTTATGTTTATGGCCTAAACAAATACTAGTAGAGGGGGTTGGACAGTTAGATCCAGTTGAAGCCACCCAAGAGCTGGCTGGCTGCAGAGTGCCTCGCTTCAAGCATGCATAATTGGCCTGAAAAGTCAATGTGGGGACATAAAAGAGGGGCTTCAGTACAGCCAAGGTGTGATATGGTCTCATAAAAACTTTCATAAAAGCTAGTTTTTGACCAATTCCTTTTATAAATTCAGAATTGAGAAGCTTAAATCCTTACCAGTGCAAGATATGAAAATTAAATCAACAGTGCTTACAGGGAAAAAACATGCCATGGCCAAAGTTGGGCAAAATTTAAGGTACTGATTTTATATTTATGCTAATAACTTATAAAATTTGAAAAATTCAGAACTAATTTTGGGAATACAATTGAATCTTGATTAAATAATGTTATATCCCTGGCAAAAAATGTCTACCTTCAGCAATTTTCATGTTAAGAGAGTAAATATATTTCTTGATTTTTTACAAAGTGCATTATGGTTGGGCCAAGAACTTAAAACAATTACACGATACTGACATCATTTCTGGCATATGCATAGTGAATGTATAGAAAAATATGTATATTATATATTATCAAAGTCAGATCAGTGGTTTTGATATTAGGCAATCTTAAAGTGTAACAATGGGGTTTTAATGGAAAAATGAAGTTTTTTCTTAATATCTCGAAGGAATGCAGTCCTAGTGACCAAACTTTTAGTATGGTAGAGGATTTGGGGGACATCTAACTGTATGCAAAATTTAAGGAACTTAGAGCTGAAGCTCGGGAGCTGAGCTCTAGTAAACTGCATAACACTAGCTTGGTGTAAACAATATATGACATGGTGCTTTTAAAACTTGAATAAAATCTACAGTTTTTGATCAACTGGTTTCAAATTTTTTGTTTTAACAGTTGAAATGGTAACAAAAACATGCTTTGAAAATTAAATCCACAGCAGTTACAGGAAAAAAACGTGCCATGGTCAAACTTGGGCAAAATTTAAGGTACCAATTTTATATTTTTGCCAATATTTAAGAAAATTTAACAGATTTTGATCTAATTTTTGGTATACAATTCAATTTTGATTATTTAAAGTAGTATTACTGAAATAAAATTCCTACCTTTAACACTTTTGGTCTTAAGTGACAAAATATCTTTCCTCATTTTTTTACAAAGTCCATTATATTTGGGCCCATAACTTTTTTAAATTAAATAATACTGCCTTAATTTCTGGCATGTACATAGGAACCATATAGAGGAATATTTATGGTAAAAATGAAGAAAGCCAGATGAGTGGTTTTGATATTAGGCAGTCCTGAAGTGTGAAAATAGATTTCTAATAAAAAATTGAGGTTTTTCCTTAATATCTCGAAGGAACGAAGTCATATTGACCCAATTTTTGGCATGGTAGGAGATTTTGGGGACATCTAACTGTATGCCGCATTTCAGATTCGTAGGTCGAACGGTGTCGAAACGTGCCAGTCTTACGGACAGACATCCAGACGGACGGACAGACGGCACGACAGACGGACGGACGGCGGACAATGGACCACGACTATAGCTCAGATGACTTATGGTCAGCTGAGCTAAAAAACATGTAAATATCACATCCTCAGTACATGCCATATCTGTTAACTATTTTAATGACAAATCGGGAGAATCTAGCTACATGCGAGCTATAATAGCCATGGTGTGCGCAACGTGCCCACGGTGGCAGGGAAAGAATCATTCCAGGCTGACCACATCGGAACCGAAGACATTGGAACAGGTGATATCTGAAGGTAGCCTGTAACAGACGACCTCTGAGCTGACAATTTATTATCCAGATAAATACTGGATAAATACTTTCATGAACAGGAAAAGATAGTTTGTATTATTATTTTCATAATGTGTTGAAAAGGATGGGCTTGATAAAGTAATTTTAAGAAAATAATTTAAAGATAAAAAGGTCTGAACGGCAGTGAGTGAGCAGACCAATGAGGCCCGTTGCCAGAAGGTGTCATGGCTGATTGATCGTACACCTGCGTGCGGCATAAATTTTCTCATTTGTAGTTACATTTAAACTGTAACGCTACTTTGATTAAATTTTTTTTTAAAAATCCAATGTTTTGAGACAACCAGTTGATCACATTGGTACTGAGAAATTGCTTCCCATTCTGTATTAAAAACTGCAAAAGCCCTTTCACAATCTAAGCCGAACAATGTTGGAATAAAGGGCCAAACCAGATTGAATGTGCCAAGGGGCCGTTGTCAAGGGGACCACAGCCAGGGTACCACCGAGAATTTGTGTACGGTACTCCACTTGAAAGACACGAGCTTCTGGCGGGTGTTTCTAAACTAGAAGGCATTAATCAATTATTTTTGACCAAGTTCTAACACTTTCTAGTGCATTTCTGTCTGTATGTTTTAATGAAACAAGTATGCAATGGATTTCCAATCATAGAGATCATAAAAAGAAAATACTGGTCGGCAGAACAGAGATAAGGTCGGTCGGACACCGGAAGCAGAAGATGGGACCTAATTTTATCAGCATATCTTTCCAATGAAAATGGCGGATAATTGAAATTATTTTCTTTTAGAATTGTGAAAAGGGAAAAAGGTGAATTTTGCTTTATACTGTTGGATGTATTTGGTATCAGTGGGAAAGTGACCAGCGCCGCTGATTTCCCGCCATAGACCTGGAATTCTACCGGACAATGTTACATTCCTGGTCGGGAATTGATTCAGGCATTTAGAATTCCCGTCATCAAAATAGAATTAAATATTTCGACCCCTGTTTATTTTTTCTCCACTAATATTTCAGACAGAGTGGGTACCGGTATAAGCACATTCGAACTTGTCCTGGGTATAATCAGTCAATCATTGTTTTTTAAAGAATTATCCATTTCATATGAGTTATTGGGTGTTAACAATAAAAAATGTCATGGCCCGGCGCGGGTATTTTTTCCAACACACAGCGAGGTCACAGGGCTATCTGGAGCGAATGTTCATTGAGGAATTCCTATTCATATTAAATCATGTGAAATCATAGAATTGAGCGTTGTAAATACACAATTTACATCCTGACATTGCTGGGAGCAGGAGTAATACAGATCTTATTTAAGGCTGTTTTGGTTGGTATTACGGTGCAAAGCCAGAGGGATATTTGTTCCATGCCAAAGGATAATAGAGAATCTAATGTTTTAAGAACGTTGATCAAATCAATTGAGAATCGACGATAACTGCCGAGCTCTACGTACTGCGGTGGCGATAAGACCCCAGCTCATTCAGGTCACCCGATTGGCATGGCCACCTGCAGGGTCGGCCTTCACTGACACAGTTAGCCATTGTAATCTATGATACACTTGACCACTGACTCTGTTGTGTGCAACTATTATTATTATTATATATGCTTGGCGGGGAGAAATGAAAGTATAACGTCGCACCACGTTATATTGGCTAGGGAGAAAAGTGAGGTTCATCCCTTAGTTTTTTTTAATGTGATCTCATTCAAAATCCATTAGTGTGTGGGGGGGTGGTGGAGGGAAGGGGGGAGGGGGGGGGGGCGCTTATTACGGGAGGGGCGCTTATTACGTCGAATACGGTATTACTTATACAGCAAAGTACATATTATGCCAAGTACATACACAGCAAAGTACATATACAGCAAAGTACATTTACAGCAAAGGCAACATTGTTATATACACCTGATGTTATGATGGAAATCTAAAATCTGACAATTATCTGATTCTCAGATATTTGGTTAAATGAAAATAGTCAAAGAGAGTGTGAAACAAACATTTTGAGGGGACAATTGTGTATAAATAGAGTAATTGTGAGAAATGATACTTACCAAATGGCGGCGGAGGTCCTCGTGGAGGTGGTCCTCGCCATCCTGGCGGTGGCCTCATCCCTGGTGGCGGAGGACCTGGAGGGGGGCCCATTCCGGGTGGTGGAGGCATTGGGGGTGGCGGGCCTCGGGGTGGTGGGGGGCCCATTGGGGGAGGTGGGCCCCCGGGGGGCATTGGGCCCATCTGGTGTGGGGGTCCAGGTTGTGACATTGAGTTGGTGCCGGATGACACTGGACCTGTGGTAGGAGGGGGGCGGGGCATTGGGGGTGGGGGCATGGGAGGGGGACCCCCAGGGCCTGCAGGGGGAGGTGGTACCCCTGGGGGAGGGAAGGGGGGTGGGGGCATGCCTGGGGGTGGAACTGGTGGGGCTGGCATACCTGGGGGAGGGGGCATGCCGCCTGGAGGGGGAACAGGGGGAGGGGGGACGGCAGGCATTGATGCTGACGTAGACGTGACCATCGCTGAGACTGGGGCTGTAAAATAAAACAACATAATAAACACATGTAATAATCAACATGGCAACAAATCTCTGTTATCTTAATATAATATATGTATTTTAATAATTTGTTCACAATGCAATAAGATTTAGGGCTGTCTAAGTCTAGATCATAAGTTCAATTTTTCTTTCTGTAATAAAACTTAAATACAAAAAAAAAATAAACAATTATTTACAAACAAATGGACTTATGTGGTCCTGACAGACTGTTATTAAATCTTAATATCTTACTTAAAAAAGTTTATATAAGGTGACAATCTATTCAGCATTTACAATTGGACAGTAGGACAGACAGGGACAAAAGAAATAAGCATCACAAAACACCACCATACTAAGATTGTGATTATGGTTAGTGCTGTGTATCGCCAGGCACCTAACCAGACAAACAGAATCATGATACAACATGACAATACTCCAAGCAGTTTGCAAAACCTTTGTACCTTATATAATTCATAGCAAGAGATAACTAAATAACAAAAATGCTTGTTGAGTATTGTGTAAACATAATAGTTTTTGCTTTAAAATTAGTTCAGTACAAAAGTATACATCTTTTACCAAGTATCAATTAGGAAACAATAAATTAATGAATACTGAATATAAAGTAAAGTTCAGTCTATTTTTGTCCCCAACTTTCTCAGAATGGGGGACACTGATTTGGGTTCATCTGTCTGTCCGGTTTCCATTTCCGTGCAATAACTTTCCTAAATTTTATCTGATTTCATTCATATTTGGCTCAGTGATTGCTCTCATGCATACCTTGGACGGTATTGGTTTTGGAGTGTCTGTCTGAAAATTCATGATGAGCAGCTCCAAAACAAAATATTCGCCTTTGGTTCCCAATTCATAAACTGAAAATTCTGACATATGGAGACATCTTCAGGGGACAATAAAACTAAAACATATTGATAGGGCAAGCCGGGGACAACATGAGGCAGATACATAGGATATCAATTCCATGATTTTGCTTGTTATATTTATTCTTTGCTATTTCTATAAGTCTGATAGCATTAAGGTGTCTCAACAGATTAACAAACGAGTGATATTGCCATTGGTGACAAAAATAAGTGCTCAGATTTCTCTCATAGATCATGGGATTTAAGAGTTCAAGTATTTGTTACACCCCTTATTGTGGCTATTATTATTATGTTTAAGGCTGTGTATGAGGTAAACTTACGAGCTGGGGGTGGTGGCATGGAAGAGGGGGGAGGGGGTAGAACTGCTGATCCTGAGGCTGCCCCTCCCACTGAAGGTGGCGGGGGAGGGGGCGCTGCTCCAGCTCCCATTGGTGGCGCTGGCTGACTGGGTGGTGCTGGAGGAGGTGGGGCATCAGCAAACAACTGGTGAGGCCTGTCTGCCTGAGACAGAGGGTTCTGTACTGCCAGTAATCTCTCTGAAAAAAGGTAAAAAAAACACAATTATAAAAAAAAGAGTACAAGTTTAAGTCTTTTTATAATCAAACTACCCTGGTTTGGGTCTGACATCAGACCAAACTTGGGTAAACATTTCTCCCTGAGGGCAAACTGGATCGTCCAAAAGGTCCCTTGCTGGAAGCACTCAACATAAAATAATATTTGTTAAATACTCAAATGTATTTTTCACAAATAATATACGTTGTATTCATATAACACTATTATTTATACATTTAATATATATATTAAAATTTGTAAAGTTAAAATCAATCCAAGCATTGTTTCACATGCATATTAGACCCAAGAAAGTATATATCATTAAAACCTGGTATGGACCACTTTTTATGGTATATGTAATTTTGACATTCACATTCATTTTCATAAGAAATCTGACTATGAAAATTTAAAAATCTTGAATTGTACATGATTTTAAGCAACCAACAAGAGCAAACCACTTTTATGTGGGTAGATATCAAACAACATGACAATTTCTCAAAAATGTTTTTCTGTTTTACCTCTGTCTTGTTTTTCTGTTTTACATCTGTCTTGTTTTTCTGTTTTACCTCTGTCTTGTTTTTCTGTTTTATCCAATCATGGGGCTGGTGAATGATGACCAAGTTGTGATAATGGAAGAGCTCTTTATGTGGTCTTGGACTACTTTTTAGTTCTAAGAACAGCTGAAGCCAGCTTAACTTGGTATGTACATCAACAAAACTCCATTTCAGTATTGGACAATGTGACAGGGCAGTAGTACATAATTATTCTAGTTTCAACTAAGCTCTGTGTACAGCACCTGCAGATCCTAGGTATATGATCATTAGAATCACTGGGTCATAACCCAAGGAATCCCCCAAAGGTGCACCCATTTCAGTTTTGTGAGTGAAACACATATATATGGTATAGCATTCCCATTAAGCCTTGCATAGCACCCAGCATGGGTGAAGGCCAGCCATGAAGAATCTCACTCTCTGAGTCTAAGATTCAAACTGACAATCTCCTAGCTATTATTCCTGTTCTCTACCCAAAGACTACAAAACTGGTAGGGCTAGGGAAAGACAGATTTACGGCATTTAATTCTCACCTGCGGCTGAGCCGTGTCTTTCTCCTTTTGAGTCTTTTTTAAATGCGTATGAGATTGTGATTGCTCTGTTACACAGGTACTGTCCATTCATGGCTTCTATTGCAGCATCTGAGGCGTCAAAGCTGGCGTAATTGATGAATGCGTAACCCTTAGAGTTACCAGTGTCTGGGTCCCTCATAATCTGTAAAACAAAACAATATAATGATAATAAGCACTTTACTATCAGAGAAAACTACAGAAAGGTGTGCGAGGGACTTAGGGTGGGCCCTAATACATCTGTTAATTGACAAGTACTATAGTCTGTTTCATCCCCTCATGTCCACCAGTATATTGTTATTACCATATTCGACATAATAAGCGCCCCAGGTGCTCTGAAAATTGAATTTTTCCAAATATTTTTAACCCTGAATAGCCTCTACCCACCCCCACCCCCCTACCCACTCCACATCTGCCAACTTCCAAAGTGTGTTACTCTAGCACTGCCGCTTGTGTACCCATGTTGGACTTCACAGCACATCCAGGGGAATTCAGAAAACCAACCTTCTTTAGGGATGGTTGTGTGAAGTTTTATAAAAGACATAAAATTGTACTTGGACACAAATCTTTCTACTCAAGAACACTTTTAGCAATAGTACTGTCATACTCATATGAATGCCTTTATGTCTGTATTTTATGATGAGAATCACGACTCAGTGTTTACATTTTACATATTAAAAATAACCATTGCCCTGTCATGTGACATATATACATCTCAACATATATCTAAACTAACCTTTGGTGTTTGTAAGATGACACCGAATGCACTGAATGTGTCATACAGTAGTTTCTCATCAACCTCAGGGTCCAGGTTACCAATAAATATGTTTGCTCCCACGTCCAAGTTCTTCTGGTGTGCTGATGCCTGTAAATAAAACAATCAACAGACTGTTAAAACACCCCTTAAAATATAGAGGTTTCCTATGTATTAAAGCTAACTTTCCAAGTTATTCTTTAAAGCTGAAGAAGGCCAAAGTGAAGTAGGTCAAAGTGTCATAATACAGCGACCTCACCTCCCTTCCTTACACTGACCAGCAATTTCAAGGGGTCTGGCACTTTTTTACCTTTGGCCAAGCAAGATTTCATAAGCAAGTATTCATTGGCAGATCTCAACCCAGTTCTACGACACTTGTCAACTGGTCAGATTCAGGTTTTAAAACAGTAATATTTGGGTTTGAAATGTCTGACTTATACAAAATACGTTAAAATTCAAATAATGCAACTCACCTTGTTAACTCTGATAGGTTTCCCATACAGTTTGATCATGTTCATAATTTTAATGGCATAATCTGCGTCTTCCTCTCCCATAAACTCCACAAAGCCGTAACTCTGGTGAGCCTGGGTGATGCGGTCCTTTGGCATGTGTACATTAACTGTGGAAACAAAAGGTTGAGAATTAAGTAAAATTTCTGAAGTTTTTTTTTTATTTCCAACTGTAAGTGAATGTGACACTAAGAATTAATAGATTGATAATTACAATTTTTTTTACAATGCTGTATTACAATATTTTGATGGGTGTTCAGTCATCTAATTCTTATTCCTTTTGTTTCAACTATAACAATAAATAAATAAAACAATAGCTAATATTTGAAGTAATGTTGGATTATTTCAAAGCATGAGAAAGAACTGATGTTAAATGTAAAATTTGTTTGGCCATAAAATGTTTATACAGTTTTAAGACACCTGGTTTTCATTGAGGACCAGTAATCCTCAATGAAAATAAGTTGTCTTAAAACTTGTGGTAGGCATTGATTGTAAAATCGTGTTTGATGATTGAACGATATAAAATGCCAGGTGATTGACTATTATTCAATTACTGTATGTACCTTCTATATAACCATGAAATCTAGGGTACAGCGTTATACCTAAATAATGACACAGTAAATCCAGCCTGACTTGTACATCACACAAACAGGTAAAGGTTACAGTGTGGTTGCTGACACTTGTTCGCAGCACAAGGTTTAGCTTTCATGCTGTTCATTACTTTTTTTCTCCTCTTCATTTTTTTTGGGCAGAGGTAACTACCTCTAATTTTTAATGCTTGCTTAACTATGTGGCATGTACATCTGCAGTTCCATTCCCGTTTTTGGACTACATGACAGGGGCTTACACTCGATTATCCTGGTGTCAACAAGGTTTGGTGTACCACTCCTCTGGGTCCTGGGTGTGTGTCTTCCCTAGTGCTGGGTCATAACATTGAGGAACCCCTGAAAGGCACACTCGTTTGTGAGTGAAACATGAGTGTTGGGTACAGTCTCCCCATTAAGCCTACAGAGCTACTAACCCTTGGTGGGGGCCAGCCATGAAAAAATTCACGCCTCAGCTGAGATTCGAACTCACAATCTCCTGGCTTTGAGTCCTGTGCTCTACCAGTGAGCCGCAGAAGTCACTTTGCTGTTCATTACTTTGTGTCTTGTCTTTCTTATATCTGACAGTATTATAATATTTTTTTGTATGATACAAATCTCTGCATGTGCGTACGTAATTGTTTGTTACTGATTATGAGAAAGTGCAACCAATTCAATCGATTTTATTGAATTAAATGACCAATCATTGAAAATATATGATTAATTGGCACACATCTTCTATGAAGTGTTCTTATTTCTACTCCCTCCCCCTAAAAAATTCAGGTCCTACACTACTCACCGACAGGTCCAGCTTGTAAGAATAGCTCCCATAAAATGGCTTCAGTGACTTTCTCATCAAGGCCACCCACATAGATGGTGGCATCTGAAAGAAAAATTCACATATAACTATAAATACCCACCTCACATGATGTATTAATGTAAAATAACAAAATAGTTTCCCCTTACTTGGTTGATGGCACTTGGCAACTAGACATTAAGAAAGTTAAATATCCCTGTTCAGTATCTCCTCAGCTGATCTCTTCAGCTGATAGCTTGTGGGACTCCTCCTCATGAGATTGAGGATTTGATTCCAGACAGAGATGACCTGTGACACCCATTGATAATTCGTGTTCAGAAAGTCGTGACATCAGGGGCATGTTTACAGGGTGGCGCAAGAGGTGCATTCCCCCTAAAATTTGTTCAACTATCTGTAGATCAGTTGACTAAGCTATAGCAATGACCTTTTGCCATTTGGCCAGCCATCCTGGAATTAAGCCATGTTGACCTCTATTCTGCATGCAATGGGCCAAAAACATGATTTCTAATTACCAGACAGTCATACTGGGCACCAATTGCATCCATATCCCTACATTCTTCTAACTTATACATTGAGGTTTCGGGCTAATCTTGTAGGAAACCTGAAATTAGGTCATTATTACCTATATTCTGTGAACTACTGGCCAAAAACATGATTTGAGTACCTAGACAGTCAGACAGGACACAAATCTTAACTGATGGACATAGAAACTTCTCAGTCCTGATTAAGTTCTCCTGGAATCCTGAAAATTAGGTCATATCAACCTATATTCTATGGGCTATCAGGAAAAAAACATGATTTTAGAACTGTGAAAGTCAGATGGCCACAAATCACTGTTTGGACCCACAACTTTCTAACATACTATCAAAGGAGGTTGGGGGCAAATCTCCTTTGATGCCTGAGATTAGGTCATGCATACCTGTACTCTGTGAGCTATGAGCCAAAACCCTAATCCTTAGCAACCAGAAAGTCAAACAGGGGTTACAGGGCACAAATCTTAACTGTGGGACCTCAAAACTTCTTACCTAATGTAAAGGGAGGTTATTGTAACGTCTCCTCGGACAACCGAAATATGGTCACTGTGACCTATAATGGGACAGGGAGCAAAATTCAACCTATTATTTAATTCTGGTCTTGGTCACAAGTTGACATTCCTTACACAAGTTACATTCATACAACCTTGTGGACGAGGGAACCGTTGATTTATCTGCAGGTGACCACTCAAAGTACATTCGAATGACCGAAAACAAGTTTTATTTGGTGCACACAAAAGGTCAGTTATAGCTTTATTGAATATCAGGACACTCACTACTTGAGTGTGTACTTCAAAACATCCTTGAATCCTCCATCATTATATATGTGAATGGAGGACCCGTGTACGGGGGATAGCACTAAGTGACAAGATAAAACACTAGATATGTCTTTAAGGTAATGATCATAAATTCTGTGTTATATGTATATGTTATTTAGCCACCATAATGTCATATAACATTTGATCTTTCCATAATAGTAAATAATTAGGTTTAAATGGTTCAGAATTGTTTATCCTTTCATTATGCTCAAACCTAGCTGATGACAGCAACACAACAGGTTTCAGGTTTCTGTTGGGTCAACGGCCCACCAAAGGACTAACTGGGGTTATAGCACGATACAGTCTGTTACTCTTAGAAAGGAAATTGAATAAAAATGTTTCCTTTGGTTTTAACATACCAATTTTACAAAATGTTGTAAGTCAAAGGGCCTATAATAAAAAAAAAACATTCTGGAAAGCTGGAACACATGTAACATCAATAACTGATTTATTTGTCTAGAGAGAATCGAAGCATTAACAGCCCGGTAGTTATCTTGCATTTTGTTGCAGTCCTGTATAATGCTTTAGGTCTGTGTACTATTATGTTCAAATTTTCACTTCCTTGGTGCAAAATAGTGCTGAGAATAGAATAGTAATGTTTTTTTTTTCAGTGTTCAAATAAACAATACACATAGATGTACTGAACATTAATCAAAGGATTTAAGTTAAATCTCACAGCTGTGTATGGAGTGTTATAATCACAGTTAACTGCAGGGGCAATCTATGGACTCCACAATGCGTCAATCACTAAAACAGCAATTCAGGATTCCATTCTTATCGGCAAGCAAGAACCTGGTTGAGGGTTGCACTGAAGATGATTTTCCTTATGTAGCATGCATGACTGAGTCGATTTAATTCTATAATGGCTCCAAAAAATCAACTGATAGGTTTCATTTGCACCCTCTTGTCACATTTACAGAGAAAATTTGGTTGGTACAAAGTGATTTTACATAATGCCCACAAAATGAATGCTTTTTCAATGACTTGCAGCGAGTATAGAATCTGGCCTACATGGATGAGGTTATGGGTGTATATGGATGGACGTTATGATGTTTAGGATTCATGTAATGGAGAAGTAAGAGGTATGTCATATCGTCAGGCATGTCATGGCTCATGTCATTTACTACTAGTATGAGACTGTCCAGTCAGTTTGGACCCATCTTGGAAATGTAGGCTGGAATTTACACTCGTGCCAATGACTTAAGTATACCATATTATAATACATCGGCCACTGATTTTTGTCTTTTGGTCAAGACAAAAACAGTGTCCCTGTCCGGTGTGACTATTTACTGTCCGGGACGTCCAGAACCGTCCGACACCGTCCGGGACTCCCTGAATACCGCCCTGGACCCAGCTGTACCGCCGGGGACACCAGAACTAGATTAAAAATATTACTTAAATGCATACAGACACTTATTGATGTTCAGTACACAATTTTATAGTCCAGATCCAAAAAAATATTGCTTTAATTAACGACTGTACAGTGATTTTGGTTATTTTTAATTACGATTCTATCTGTTTAAAGAGAGATAAAAGATAACTTATAATTTCCATGCGCACCTACAATTGTCCAAACAACTACATACAATATATTAATGATAGAATGAATTTATCACTCTCTCTCTCTCTCTCTCTCTCTCTCTCTCTCTCTCTTTATAAAAATAAGTAACATCATCAATATGGAATATAATTAAATATATCTATGAGGGTCTCATTTTTTACCTTGAGGATGAGGCCTTTATTGATGTGCGTATTGCTGACAGTATTATGTATTGCAAATATAATTAATGACACGTTATGATTACTACAATATGGAATATAATAAAATATATCTATGAGGGTCACCTTTGTTAACCATGAGGATTAGGCCTTTATTGATAAGCATATTGCTGAAAGCATAATGTATTGCAAATATGATTAATGACACGATATGATTACAACAATACGGATAAGCACACAGCATGTATCAGTGACAGCACCATAGACCACAGCCGTCAAACCGGGAAGATGGTAACGGTTCAATGCATTGCATAACAACTCCTAATCACACCACCTGGCTAATTAATTATGTCACACCGACAGGCGTGCAGGGTTTCGGTGGAGCAATTAGTGGCAGGCGGTTAGTGATCAGGTCAGTTTTCCCCCCGACATTCGTCCTCAACTAGGTGAGAATTTTTCAGGGCTAGTTCTGTTGCCCCGGATGGTATATTGGCGGGTATAATCATATTCTGAATACATATGATTACTAGTTATAATAATATTAACATGATCGTTACCATGGCAATATAGGCCTACAAAACAATTTTATTCTTATTAAAAATATAATCGTAGTATCTTTTGAGTGTTAATATTATAATATGTAGTATTGCTTATGGTTGATCTCAGGCCTGTTCGGAGCTGTTTTTTGTTGCCCTGGTATACTGTTATATTCAGAATGCATATGATTAACAATAATAATAATAATAATATCGAAGTGTCTAGAGCTCCGGACCCGTGAATACTGCCGTGCAGCTATTTTTCCGTACTAGTTCCGGTCTACATGCGCAGTGGCGTACTGCGCAGATAACCG
Source organism: Sipunculus nudus (assembly GCA_026874595.1). Classification (NCBI taxonomy): domain Eukaryota; kingdom Metazoa; phylum Annelida; class Sipuncula; order Golfingiida; family Sipunculidae; genus Sipunculus; species Sipunculus nudus. The sequence goes on from CM049320.1 coordinate 33,214,934, forward strand.
GAAACGGGCATTTTGTTTTGACTGGTACAGCCAAACTGAGCCGTGCTGTGCCAGCGCCGGCGTTCTTTCCCGCTAAAATGGCTGTGAATAAGCTGTTAGGCTTCAAAAGGCAGCCTCAATTTCTGCGTACGGCATTGCAAGAACAGCATCCAGCATCGAGAAGGACAAAACGTTTTATACGCTATGGCTGCCGTCGTGGTTGGCGACCTGTTCGCCAGCCTTGCGCAACTGGAGGACAGAATAAGCTCTTACCAAGCTGAAAACCATGTACAATTGACTCTGAGGGATACTCGGACTTTGGAAAACGCCCGCAAAAGAGCACCAAAACGAGTAGAAGGCTCAAATTTGGACTTAAAGTATTATACAATGCACTTTGCTTGTGTTTGTGGGGGAAAACGCTACAAAGCTAGAGGACAGGGTGCACGTCCATGCCAAAGGTGAGTAATCCTGCTACAGTGTAAAACTTGTCAATTAAATTAGTTAAGTCAAAATAAATGTACATATACTTGCCATTTTTATTTATTTAGCAATTTATATTTTAGCAAAAAAAGCATGCCTACTCAATTGTATAGTGTGAAAGTAGGAGAAATTTACTATGGAAGTGGAAAAAAACAGTAAAAGGTTAGGTCCATGAGTTACAGTTATTATTTTGATTAATTAATTAGTGTTACTTAAGAAATGATTCAGGCAAATCTCACTTAGCCACTTCAGTTTACTTCAGAATTAATTCCAAAATAAGGAAACTTGTGAGCTTTAATGATATGTCTGTTTCTTAAAGCAAAAGGATTAATATGCTGTGCATCATCAGTGTAATTTGCTTTGCATCATCAGTGTTATCCTAGCAGTCATTATCCTGGGTAATTTTGGTCAGCCTTAAAAGTCTACCCTGATATTTTTAAAAGGTCACTTCAGACTGCATTTCTGTAAAGATAAGCAATACAGTGAAGGATGAGGATATTCCACCTCACAAATTTATTAATTTTAAATATATATGAACTTGAAAAAGAAATATCTTCGACATTTTTCATGAAAGATGAATATTTTTAACATTTCCTGATCGGACAATATATTTGTTTTAAGAATAAGTATAAAACTTGCCTTGGTAATTAAAAAAATTTTTTAATTTGTATGTCTTCATTTACATGGAGCTGCCCAAAAGCAACACAAGATGCTAAATGTCTGTTGTCAATATACTGGTGGGTATGAATCTGTAAAGGTGCTGTAAATTTACACATATATATTATAAATATATATATATATATATAATATATATAAATATTCTTGTAGAACCATAAAGCAGGAGTGCAAGGCTGGCATCAAATTGACTCTTAGTGCTGACAAACAGTGTCTTATTGTCACAGAGGTGAATGAAGAGCACAATCACCCAGTATCTAAGGTTAGTAAACCACTACATTTCCTGGTTTAGGCATTTGTTAACCTTTTATGTGGTAAGCAGACATAAATAAAGCTTGTTCCCGGAGTAGGGGAGCCAGGGTGGTCAATTTTAATGAATCAGTCTCTATCATGATTAAAGTCAAGCTCCAGGAATGCAAAACTATATATATTTTTGTTTGTGTGTATATGAGCGTTTTATAACTTTTTACGTATTATTCAGTCAGTTTAATTATAGCTTTAGCTTATTGCCTTGCCTGTATCAAATGCAAGTTTTGGCATATCATTATTTTAATAGTGCAGAGGTGCTGTGTACTGACATATAGTACATTTTGCATGTTCTTACAGGTGCCATTGATTGTCTTATCTGCAACTCAGTTTTGAATGTGTCATATGTAATATGAACTCAGTTTCATTTACCAACTTTCATGTTATTGCTGTATTAACATTGCAACAAATGTCTCCTATGCTCTGTTTAACACAGTTAAGGACTGTGAATGGTTTATATAGTAATGATGTGGTTCATTGTTTATACAGTAGTACTGCTCTTTCAGTACGACACTTCCTCCTGTCAAACTTGCTGTTTATACAGACATATTTTAAAGAACAATCAGCAAAATAAACTTGCTAAATATTTATTTTAATACAGATTGTTGTGTCCCAGTTCCAATCGGTATAGCCAAGTTAACCTTGTATTTGGTAATTTATTTTTGTTCAGGAAATCTACTCACACCTTCCCAAACAGCGCAGACTGGATGCTGCTGAAAAGGAAGAAGCACAGACAATGATCAGTCTTGGTGTAAACAAGAAACTGTTGCAGCTGCATGTTCAAGAAGCCACAGGAAAAGCGGTCACATTGAAAGATTTAAGCAATATACATAGCCAGTGGAAAGACCAGTTCACCAAGAATGACCTCAGTGCCGTGGTCAAAGAACTTCAAGAGATTGAAGGTAGATTGAAGAGATTAGACATTCTGTAAATGGGCAATATTCTACCTGTTCAGTGTGCTGGGCTATAACATGTACCCTAAAATATTTATAATTCCCTAATATTTATTAATTACTGTTTTTAAGAACAAAATTATTGTTTTAAAGGAAACTTGGATCCGTCTGACCATGATATGACACTGTGTTGAAATTGTCTTTTCTTTTAGTCTCTTAACAAAAAGGTGCAGTGAGGTATTTGGTAAAATGTGAGCCATTTTTAATTTGATTTTTTTAGGTTCCACAGTGGAAGTGTTTACCAGTGAAGAGCACACATTGACAGGCATATTTTTTCAAGATGCTGAGATGAAGGCTAATTTTCGATCGTTTCCTGAGGTGATACTGGTGGATGCCACATACAAATTGGTAAATCTAAGGATGCCATTGTATCTGATGCTTTGTATAGATGGGAATGGGCAGAGTGAAATCATAGCATCTTGTATCACATCCCTGGAAACAGAAGAAGGGATACGCAGTATGGTTAGGGCATTCAAGAAGTACAACCCTGACTGGTCCAAGGTGAACCTTGTGATGACAGATAAAGATCTCACAGAAAGATTGGTTTTTGCAGATGAATTTCCACAAGCCACACTCCAATTGTGTCTGTTCCATGTACTAAGGAGTTTTAGACGTGAATTAACATGTGAAAAGTTTGGCATTACATCTGGGGAAAGGGACATGGTGTTGCAGCTTCTTCAGAGGATGGCGTATGCCAAGTCCTTAGCAGTTTACGAGAACATTTATGCTGAACTTTCTCAGTGTGGTTTAGATCCTGTGATAAGATATGTCAATAACAATTGGCACCAGTGCAAGGAACAGTGGGTTGAAGGGCTCAAAGGTCAAGTTTTCACCTTGGGCGAGACCACAAATAACCGCCTGGAGAGTATAAACTCGAAAATCAAAAGTGTGTGTACCAAGCATGCAACACTGGAACATTTTTTCCAGAACTTTGTGTCTGTGTTGTCTGTACTCAGGAAGGATAGAACACACAACGTCCTTATGGCAATGATAAAGAAGAGAACGTATAGTGGTCCACGAGCTAGGGAAATCAATGATCTTCTTACGCCATATGCTGCAAAACTTGTATGTCATCAGTTGGAGCTAAGCCACAAAGTAGTCCCTGAGGGGGGCATTGGAAACTGGTTAGTTCAGTCGGGGGAAGGGTGCCACACTGTTACGCCTACATCCTGTGACTGTAGATTTCAGACAACTATGAAGTTGCCATGTCGGCACATGTTTGCTGTCCAGGAAAAGGAGGGACAGTATCTAGACCTGTGCAATCTTGTTGCCCAGCATTGGACCCTTGGTTATCTTTCTGAAGCACATGGACAAAAGAAAAATGCTGGATCTGCTGTATCACTAGATCTAACAACAGTAGATCCACCTAAACAGGCAAAATTGAGTAGCCATCAAAAATATAATAAGGCTGTCAGAATTGCTACCAAACTAGCCTCTTTAGCCTCAGAGGTTGGCATGGACGAGTTTCAGACCAGACTGGCTACACTGCAGAGGTTGCATGACGAATGGGCAGGCAGCATCTCAGGTATTTTCTGTGGATTTTTATTTATTAATTTTTTTTTAACTAGTATATTAAAATTGTTTGTTGTCTACTATTAACTACCATGCTCAGCTTTGTTTGCTCAGTTCTTGGTACGTGTGAGTAAACAACTCCCCAGAATGAAAATTATATATGTTAAGTGATGTTCTGCCTCAATTGTCAAAGATATTATCTGAGTGATTCACATCTGTGTCTGATATTTGGTTCTTATTACTGTTGCATTCTATTTGCAGGTGGAGAGATTGAGTCTCAAGGTCCAAGTGACACATGCATCAATGGTCAAGACCAACATCCTGAGAGTGGTCCCTCAGAAGTTCTTGGTAAGTGTGAGTAAACAACTATGCAGAATGAAAATTATATTTGTTAAGTGAAGCTCAGCCTCATTTGTCATAGATATTATCCGAGTAATTTGCCTTGCATTGATAAATTTTGTGCTGTTACCTGCCTGTTTTAATCAATCAGTTTTAATGTTTAAGTTATATCAGTCATTATTCTACCATTATTGCATGTCTGTCATAGTTCTGTAGTTCACATCTGTGACTGATATTTGGTTCTTATTACTGTTGCATTCTATTTGCAGGTGGAGAGATTGAGTCTCAGGCTCCAAGTGACACATGCATCAATGGTCAAGACCAACATCCTGAGAGTGGTCCCTCAGAAGTTCTTGGTAAGTGTGAGTAAACAACTATGCAGAATGAAAATTATATTTGTTAAGTGATGCTCAGCCGCATTTGTCAAAGATATTATCCGAGTAATTTGCCTTGCATTGATAAATTTTGTGCTGTTACCTGCCTGTTTTAATCAATCAGTTTTAATGTTTAAGTTATATCAGTCATTATTCTACCATTATTGCATGTCTGTCATAGTTCTGTAGTTCACATCTGTGACTGATATTTGGTTCTTATTACTGTTGCATACTATTTGCAGGTGGAGAGATTGAGTCTCAGGCTCCAAGTGACACATGCATCAATGGTCAAGACCAACATCCTGAGAGTGGTCCCTCAGAAGTTCTTGGTAAGTGTGAGTAAACAACTATGCAGAATGAAAATTATATTTGTTAAGTGAAGCTCAGCCTCATTTGTCATAGATATTATCCGAGTAATTTGCCTTGCATTGATAAATTTTGTGCTGTTACCTGCCTGTTTTAATCAATCAGTTTTAATGTTTAAGTTATATCAGTCATTATTCTACCATTATTGCATGTCTGTCATAGTTCTGTAGTTCACATCTGTGACTGATATTTGGTTCTTATTACTGTTGCATTCTATTTGCAGGTGGAGAGATTGAGTCTCAGGCTCCAAGTGACACATGCATCAATGGTCAAGACCAACATCCTGAGAGTGGTCCCTCAGAAGTTCTTGGTAAGTGTGAGTAAACAACTATGCAGAATGAAAATTATATTTGTTAAGTGATGCTCAGCCGCATTTGTCAAAGATATTATCCGAGTAATTTGCCTTGCATTGATAAATTTTGTGTTGATGACTGTTTGTTTTAGTCAATCGGTTTTAATGTTTAAGTTATATCAGTCATTATTCTATACTTATTGTTATAATTAGCCTTAATTGTGAAAGATTATCTCTGATTAAGGAAAATTGATTGCCAATTCCTAAAAAATATATGCGTATAGAAATCATGGCATGTCTTTTGTAGATGACCTGTCCTTTATCGTATCACTCGGTAAACAAATTTTATTATGTTTCAGACTTTTCCAATATAAGAATGCCACCTGTTCTTCGGAAAAGGGGACGGCCAAAAGGAGGTGAAAAAACTGTAATTGGGCTGCCAAAGAAAAAACAGAGAGTGGCTCAGCTTCCATTTGCCCGAAGGCCGATGGATGAAAAGAAAATAAGTAAGTACAATGTATAGGTAATTAGGTTAACATGTCAGTTTTACTTACCGCAAGTTGCAAGAATATGATAAAATATAGACTTTCTAAATTTCCATATGAAATAAAGCGATTGTCTCCTATATTTTCCATTGTTCATACTCTTCTCCTGTGCAATTTTATGTAATCATTTTTGTTGAAAAATTTAAAGTAACTAAGTGACACAATTGTGCTTTCAAATTAAGAAAACTCTTATAATGTTCATAATGAGCTGTAATATTACATAAGCTGGTGCAAGGAATAGGATCCTGTCAATTATTAATGTTATGATTCCTCTGCAGTGACGCTGGCACTTCTTGTCAGTGAAGAGAAGGCAAGGGAAGCACTGGAAGGGTCAGAAAAATTAGAAACCTGTGATGTGAAACCATGGACATCCCCAGCAGTCTTGGAAGAGTGTGTTTCATTGCAGAGTGTAAAAACTTATTTCACACCTGCAGGCTGGAGAGCAGTCACCCAACTGATCTCGAAAGTCAAGCGTAAGCCCATATGGCAATGTAAAACATGCAAGGTTGAGCTTGAGGAACAGTGCGATGAGTGCGTTTTTTGTGACAGATGCCTATGCTGGGTACATTTCAAATGTACAAAACCCAAATTAAAAAAAGCACCATGTTCAAAATATTGGTTTTGTAAAACTTGTAAAGGGACCTAATCTGTTTGGATAGATGTTTAGGGGCTTAAGTGTCTGGAAGAGCCTTAAAACGTCCTCATTACCTTTAATAAATCCATTTGATTGTAGAATTACATCTGCTTGTTTGGTGGTGGTCTTTTACCTGGTACTTACCTGGATCTGATGATTAACTTTGAGTGTTAAATTTGGATTAAGAAATTGCATAAATTTCACACAGTTGCACATGTTAACCTGGTCATGCGTTTGTTTATATGTACCACATTTTTTCCACGCAAGTCATGTGTTAATAAACAGTTTGAAATTACTCGATTTATCTGTCATTCTTTCATCAGTGCGCATGGAGAATTGGTTTACTATAGAACTATATTAATTTTAAATATTTTACTACATTGTAGCGGCTACGGTACAGTAGTTTTACTATATAACTGACGTCAAATCAGACTGCCGGACCTATTGTTGCGGGTCCGGCACCGTCTCTTTTACTAAATAAGTGACATAAAATAAAACTGACGGACCAATAGCTTAGTTGTTGCGGGTCCGGCACCGTCTCTTTTACTATATAAGTGACATAAAATAAAACTGTCGGACCAATAGCTCAGTTGTTGCGGGTCCGGCACCGTCTCTTTTACTATACAAGTGACGTAAAATAAAACTGCCGGACCAATATTTCAATTGTTGAGGGTCCGGCACTATCTTTATTACTATATAAGTGACATAAAATAAAACTGCCGGACCAATAGCTCAGTTGTTGCGGGTCCGGCATCGTCTCTTTTACTATATAAGTGACGTAAAATAAAACTGCCGGACCAATATCTCAATTGTTGCGGGTCCGGCACTATCTTTATTACTATATAAGTGACATAAAATAAAACTGCCGGACCAATAGCTAAGTTGTTGCGGGTCCGGCACTGTCTTTTTTACTATATAAGTGACATAAAATAAAACTGCCGGACCAATAGCTCAGTTGTTGCGGGTCCGGCACTGTCTCTTTTACTATACAAGTGACATAAAATAAAACTGCCGGACCAATAGCTCAGTTGTTGCGGGTCCGGCACCGTCTCTTTTACTATATAAGTGACGTAAAATAAAACTGCCGGACCAATATCTCAATTGTTGCGGGTCCGGCACTATCTTTATTACTATATAAGTGACATAAAATAAAACTGCCGGACCAATAGCTAAGTTGTTGCGGGTCCGGCACCGTCTCTTTTACTATATAAGTGACATAAAATAAAACTGCCGGACCAATAGCTCAGTTGTTGCAGGTCCGGCACTGTCTATTTTACTATATAAGTGACATAAAATAAAACTGCCGGACCAATATCTCAATTGTTGGGGGTCCGGCACTGTCTCTTTTACTATATAAGTGACATAAAATAAAACTGCCGGACCAATAGCTCAATCACTGCCGCGCCGTGCGTATATCATATGAAGGTCCGGTACTGAGCCAAATTCAAAGAGTACCGGACCATTAGCTGTGCGTAGTCTGCGCCCGGCACTTCCGCATTACGGTGCAACTGCTCACTGCGCATGTGCACAGGAAGTGCCGGACGAATAGCCGGCTGCATAATGGGTCCGGGCCCGGACCAATAGCAACAGCCTAATAATATTAATAGATTAATAATAATAATAATAAAATAATCATTAACATGGCATAAAACTGATATATTCAGATTAAAATATAATAATAACTAGCTGTGGAATATAATCCCATGATCTTTGAGTGTTTTGCAATGTAGTATATTTTGTTATTGTGCATTTGTGCGCAACAGCCAGGTCTGTTTAGGTCTGGTTTTGTTGACCCGGACGGTATACTGGAGGCCCGGAAGGTCTGCATGCAATTTAAGTAATACTTTTAAGCTTATTCTGGTGTATAGGACGGTGTCTTGGTGACCCGGGCAGTACAGCATGTCCCGGACGGTATTCAGGGAGTCCCGGACGGTGTCGGACGGTCCCGGACGGTAAATAGTCACACCCTCCCTGTCAGTGGAAACAAAACGTGGAGTGTTGTGGGCGATAATAGAGAATATGTAGAAGTTCCTCTTTATATTCGCACCGAATTATCTCAGAACGACAGTATCTATCACCTTTATTTTACAGCGGTATATTTTTGTTTCAGTAATTCATATTTAGTGTTGCCTGTGGCATATTTTACCTTGATTTCTCTCAGCAATCGGACCGGCAGCCATCCTTGATGGCTTCTTTGGACGTTTCGCTGGTTCCTTAACCGTGTGAAGCGTTTCAGGGACCAGCGCTGTATACGGTGGCGCCCTCTTCACACAAAGTAACAGGTTAGAGGGACATTGAAAGAAATGTCTGAGTCGGGTTCAGCGGCACATACTATAGGCCTACATTTTCCCTCAGGATGCATTTGTAGAGCCAATGTTAGATTAAAGTATTGCGGGACCTGTAGCATATTTAATAAAATGGCCCTAATTAAAAAAGCACAAAAATAATAACCTGAATTCAAATTATAAAAAGGCCCTATTAAACTAAATTATAAGTGAGATGTCTACATGTATTAGTGAAGAGTTCGTTTTTTATTTGCTATATGAGGCCAGATGGTACGCAAAAATGTGTGACATTTTTTTCAGGAGCACTACTGGTACTCCAATGTGCAAGACTAGTACTTGGTTTAAATAAACATAAAACTTGACAAAACTAAACAAAATTAAAAATTAGGCCTACATTTTCTAAAAATGAATAAATTCATTGTCAGACCAAGCCAGGGAATGTAGGCCTATATCTGACTATGTAGTTGAGGATCGGGGGGGGGGGGGGGGGGGATACAGGGGGTCTGAACCTCCTACTTTTAAACCGCAACATTTATTTCAGCCTGAGTGTCAAACCATTTTTTCGGCTTGACCCCTAAATGTCTTGATGAGATGAGCCTTTTTTCAGATTTTATTATTAGTCTTCCTAGATAGGACCCTACCCTTTTCAAAATCCTGGATCCGCCTCTGTTTTTTCATGCTCACATTTATGTTCCGTGCATGTTATTTTGATTGTAAAGTTTATTTTGGCACATCGTGTTCTTCAATCTATTTTAATAATTTATTTACTCTCCTGACAAAAAAAATAAATTTCTACGTTGTAGTTTAGAGAGTTGAATGCATGCGCAAAGCATTTTCTAAATTTGGAAGACAAGACTTAACAAAATGAACTTAACAAAATTTCATTTTATTTATGATGCTCCAAATTTCTACTTTGGACTAGGGGGGGCGGGGGGTGTTACCGGGACCCGATCAGGTCCAACTCCTTTAAATAGGGTTTAAATGCATCCTATAGCGTACCCACTTTACATACCGGTACAATGCCTTAAACTTATAAACTAATCAATTCCAAAATAAAGATCTGCCCATGTGCCTCTTTGGTATGAGGACTCAATTTCCATTATTAATGGAATGTTATTTTCGTGTCTGTGTGTGCGTGAAACATTATTTTAGGCCTAATACAATGTTCTTGTTAAGTTTAAACTTTAGCCACGGGCATAAAAATGACTTTAATTAGAAATTGTCAAGTGTGTGGATGGGTTATTACCTTTAAGTAGCTTAGGCAATATCTGTGAGGACTGATTATTTTTAGGTATAAATGTGATAGGCACTTTATGCACTGAATAAAAGGGAGCGACGTTTACTTCTTGATTTAAAGACATGGCGTGATTATTTACTGGTGATTTATTAGATATAAACACGCTATGAAAATATAAAGTCAACTAGAAACGTGTCTCCGCCATGTTTACATTCACTCACGTAGCTCAGAACTGAGACCACATGTTTCAAAAACGCTCTGCGAACACACTGCACATTGTCATTCTGAGATGCAGGACGTTCTACCGTGACCTGAACAGGTGGCAGGGCCACATTGCGCGGCGCATGAGGCTAGACATTCTGTGCAATCGCTTATCTTTGGCCCATATTCCTAGATTCATTCGTGCAAAAGTGACCGTACATTTGTGAATATTCCTTGATGACTCTCCAGAATCCGAAGAAGATGCTGGATCAACACCAAAATTTAATCGATTCTTCCTTGGCCCATTGTATATATTAATACATGTGTGTGTGTGCGGCGTGCGCGCGCCCGCGTCATCCCCCTATCTGGAGGATAAATTGACACCAAGTGCTGATTTCAGCATATTAGTATAAAAATTTCTTCACATAATCATATTTTTCCCCCCATTTTTTTCAGGTAGCCTTTTGTAGTGGTCCACTATATACTCAATCACATTTCAGATATATTACATTTAAGTATAAGATTATACAAAATGAACTATTATGTTTCCAACCATGTTGATATAATATATATAATATATAATATTTCATAGTAAATTCATAAATGGAACCAAAGTTCCAAAGAACCAAATTATGAACGTACTTCATTTGCAATAAATAAATATTATTCTCTGAATAGCGGGGGAACAAATTACATTGACCATCCCCCCTTAATTGCCAAAAATAGGGAGTTGGGGGGGGGGGATATACCCCCATTCCCCCATATATTGACGCCCCTGACTGAAATTATATCTTGTGTGATTCAGCATGGATGAAAAAGCTTCTGTGTCTGTGACATCGTTGGAGACCAGAAGTCTGTGTGTGTTTTTACCAAATAACGAGTTGCTCGGAGGAAACCAGGTCTGGTTAGTATCATTTACTTAAATACATTTCGCTGGCAATACCGAAGTCACACCGCTAAAGATGTGAACGACCAGGTTCTTTTAGCTGTCAGACCAACAAGCTGAAACACATACAAACGTACACTCCAAAAGATGAAAAGACATGATTTAACAAAAATACAAATCAATATATTTAAGAAAGAAGACACTGACATTTCTCTGGAGAGGCGCTCTGTGTGTGACTCGTAGACACACCAAAACATACAGTGCCATCTAAATAAATAAATTATATATATATATATATATATATATATATATATACCTTTTCAGCATCTGTATATGAAACATTTTAAATATATGAACTTCATCACATTTCGAATATATTACAATTAAGTATAAGGGTTTAGAAAATAAGGTATTATGTTTCCAGAATATGTTTATTCTAAACAAGGTTTAGTTATAATATTTCATATAGTAAACACAGAATTGGAACCAAAGTCTACAATTCTATTTATTACTATGTTTCATTTCCAATATAAATAAGGTTCTCTGAATAGTCGGGGGGGGGGGGGTGATAAAATTGACCATCCCCCTTGCCAAAAAAGATTTAAAAAAATTAATTAAAAAAAAAAAAAATAAAATCGAAAATTCCATAAAAAAATTGCCCGATGTTCCTGATTGCTTGAGTGTACCAGTTATGCATAGCAGGTCCGAGCCAGCTTTAAAAGCAAGAAATGAAATGTAGTCATAACCAATTTGCTAGTTTTATCTGAATATTTTGTTTCAAGAATTTATTTTCAATTAGAAAATCAACCTAGTTGGCAATTCAAGAGAAAACAGATTGAAATCATCTGAACCTATCTGTTCTTATTCCTATAATATATCATTTATCAGATTAAACCTATCAGAATTTACAGCTGAAAACTTTACAGGTTGCAGAACCCGTGCATTTAATGCTAAACACGAAAACTGGAGTCTTAATAAGTATAGGTGGCCTAATACCATTACTGAACTTTAACATGTGTTAACGAGTAATTGTGTTAGACAAATATTTTATCACATTGGATATTTAATATAATGTAATTAATGATTAAAAATGTGCAATATAGAGAGCTTGGAATCCAAGACCTGCAAAACAAACACGAACATGGAGGCTTTTTCCAACTGTTATAGTCACTGCGGATGGCTACCTGAGACCCCGTATTTCAGTTCCCGCTTCATCGACCTATTATGACATTAAGACTATTTTATCATAGCTATATATGTCAACACCACTCATACATAGGTCATAATAGGTCGATGAAGCCAAAACCAAATTGGGAGTGTGATATGACCAATTACTTTATAAGATGTTATTCATAATTAGTGGTAACTCACAGCACAACACTGAGAGAGAGAGAGAGAGAGAGAGAGAGAGAGAGAGAGAGAGAGATAAAAAGGGACATCTAACTTCTATTACAAGTTGACATGAACAAAGTTTTGTAAGCAGCTGAACACCAAAGTGTTTGATAGACCAAATCCTTGACATGCTAAATACTTGACGGCTAAACATGTTTAGATTAGGTGCTCAGCATGTCCTTTCCATGCTATGTGTCATCACCCTTATATGCAGCTAAACATGTTTATATTTAAGTTAAACATGTTTACACGCTATACATTAATAGCATATATGCATAAAAGCTGCTAAGCGGGATATTTTGGTGTTTAAAAGCTGAGCGCTGTTTTTACAGTGCAGTTACAGTGTAATTTAAGGAAATATCACAACTTCAAAAACTTGTAATTAATCATGTCCCTTTAGTATTATGTTGCAATTTCTATTAAAACGATGTTATGTATCTCATATATCAAATATTTGTATTAAATGACTGATACAGCGTGGTCTGTATTAAGATCTACATGATATTTCGATTAATGGAATTTAGGTCGCGTATAAAGCGTGAATCTGCAGTAACTGTTACCAGAAACGTTGGTCTTGTCAAGCAATTCACGATTGAATGACTATAAATATATAACAGGTTATGGTAGTGTGTACATGCATATCATCCAGTGTATATTTTTGATCTTTCATTATAATAAAATAAAAATGTCCGCATGTATCATTTTTATTGATAATATTTATACTTTCAACGAATATTAATGGAAATATGACCAATTAATAAAATTTTCTGGGCCGATCATTTAATGGAGATGGAGGGTATGGTTTTCCTTGTCAGCAAAACACTTTTTGACACAAAAATGTTACTTCAGTGTTAAAATGGCTCAACATTATAAGGAATAATATAAACAGCGTAACAGCAAAACAAAAAAGAATATCAAATCCGTAAAACGCTATACACTAAAGCCATATATATATATATATATATATATATATATATATATATATATATATTTCAAGGCCTTAAATAAACTAGAATACCTCTCGCATGGGTCCCTGATTTCTCACAATAGCCATGATTAAATAAAAGATTTTACATTTGCTTAAAATTCCTGAGTTGCCGAATTCGTAGTTTCAATCTTCGTAGTTTACCTCCGGTTGAAGCCCTGATCATTGGTGTAAAGCTAATGATTTCGATCTATCAATGCTTTTGTGTGCATGTGTGTTTGTCTGTGTCTTTGCTCACAACATAACTCACACAACCATGAACGGGATCTCATTACATTTTTTAGACATTTCGGGAATTAACCAATGAAGAATCGATCAGATTTTGGTGTGGATCCGGCTCATGATCTGGAATGAGGAACGTCATCAAGGAATATTTACAAATGTAGAATTTTAGAACTGCATAAATCTATATTACAACTGTATGTTTTCTATTTTCAAAGACACAAATAGGGGCCAGCTGCACATTAAATTATATGCTGGACTGAAAAGAATCACTCACCATAATTATAAAAGTAGCTTGAACGCATGTCCAAGAAAGCGTCTCATCGGACAAGATTGCGTCCTTCCGAATTAGGTTAATTAGCCGTGGAGTTACCAGTAACTGAGGAACCATAAAGCTAACGCCGAATGGTGAACGTGAGGTGTGGTACTGGATGTATCCTCAACATGTCTAAACATAGACGTTGCAATAAATAATACTACTATACTACTATATATATATTTTTATTTTTGCTTCTAGAATTCTTATACTAAATTAATATAAGCATTTCTTTTTTATGACTTTGCCACATGCGTTTCTGCGAGACATTAACTGCGGTTGATGGTGTTATGTCGCTTTCCATGCATTTATGCCATTGCACATGGTATATGGCATGATATGCCAAGGTGTTATATATATATATATATATATATGACTGTATATCTACATGCGGAGACTTACTTCTGTAAAAAAACCCTTACCCACCCACCAAAACACACATGTAAATATAAATATATAAATTTATATATATATATATACAGTGTATTTACATACGTGAGTATATATATATATATATATATATATATATATATATATATATATATTATATATATATATATATATATATATATATATAAATATATATATATTCTTAATATATATAGGCCTACAATTTTGTATATTATTTTTAAGCCTTTAAGTCTTTATCTTAAAATTCCTATTGTTCATCGTTAAATTTAATATGCCTTTACATTTAAAGTCTGTACTAGCACGTATACAAATTGCAGATGTAATGACAAAACCAGTTTCTTTTGAAAAAAAAACACGCGTCAAATCACAGTATGACCGGTGTATGAACTCATAGGCTATTAAATATGTTCTATTCTCCAAATATCTCAAAGCGACACTTGGTGTTTGAGAGATATTAATGAGATGCTAAAAATACTAGTTAAAATACAATCTTACGCGGACTCATCTGTCAAAAGTACCGAAAATAAATTAAAATAAAAAAAAATCACACGAATATTGGCACTAGGCGTAATGGTCCACCCTTCCGCCAGATGTCGTTTCTGATCCGAATGAACATCTTCCTGGTGGACTCTGTGGGACGGCCGGGACAACTTGTCTCAACTGTCTAACTTTAAAATCAAAATTTGCTAAATTTCAAGGAAACATTTTATGTTAATATTTCAAATGTGTATCCTTGTAAAATATTACTAACTCCGTGAAGCCTTCACCATAAAACACCCATGTAGCGAATCTACAGTTTGTCAATCAGTCAACACCCTGACACCAAATAAAGCAAAATCCATTTAATGTGTCCATAAAGGTATGTTGAAGCAGACTAACTGCAATGAACAGAAATATATAATAAGTACATTGCCCTTGATGGGATTGAATAAAGTAAACACAAACAGATCATAGATTGATTGTTCAAGTAAGACTGACTTAAATACACATTAATGAATCATTAGGTTAATGTTCTTGTATCAAAAGTTATAACCATTATATTGCAGAATGAATAAAAACAAGTGAAGTATTTAAACAGACAAACTCTTAATGCTTTTATATTATCAGTACTGTAAAAATGACAAAATGATTGATCCTTAGTGTTATCAGTAAATATGTGTACATCTATTTAACTCTAAACTATTGAATAACTCACCAAAATTGTTTGATCTCTACCCAATAGCATTGGAACAAAGACTGTGCTGATCCGGATTGTAACAGGCTGTATTGTGGACTGAAGCGCCAAAGAAACGACCCCTCCCTATATCCCCTACACAGGGGTGACAATAAGGCCAAGCAATGAAATATCCGTTTCTCTAAATCTTAAGCAATAATCATTAACTGTGCATGTTCACAAACTAAAGAATACAAGTAATTTTAATCTAATAACTAGTATATACATTAATTCAACCATGCACCACTATATATGTTATTTGGCCATAACATACCGGCTCCCTAATTGTGGATTACTACCAAATACACAATTACCAATAGCTTATGGCTAATATGAGACAAATAAACTTGTAGTGTGATAAAAAGAAACACTACCAGATAAAAGCATAGCAATAATATCATTTCAACTAATATTGACTGTCAATAAAATAAAGATATTAATCTTTCCATTTCAGTCATCAGCTTCTAAAATTAAGCACAATTTGCTGATTGGACGTTCAAGGGTCGCTACCTTTGTTTTGACTTTTGCAGACCTCACAAACCCTTTCTTGTCTTTTACAGTCTCAATGACCCTACCTAACGACCAAGTATTTCTGCATGTGTTATCAATTATTAGTACAATATCATTCACTAAAATATTTCTGGTTGGCTTTTGCCATTTCTGTCTCTGTTGCAAGCTGGTCAAGTACTCTTTAGACCACCTCTTCCAAAACACATCTGCCAGGTATTGCACCTGGCGCCACCTGCGTCTCACATAGTTATCCTGTTTATCAAATACTCCAGGTAGAAAACTTTCTCCAGGGCTCTGATGTAACAAATGGTTAGGAGTCAAGGCATCCAGGTCGTTTAAGCTAGATGGAACATCGGTAATAGGTCTTCCATTCACAATGGCCTCAACTTCACAAAAAAGTGTTTGTAATGATTCGTCATCAAGACGAATGTTTTGCTGATGAAGTAGTGACTGCAGCACTTTTCTAACTGTTCTTATCATACGCTCCCAAACGCCACCGAAGTGTGAAGCCGCAGGTGGATTAAACTCCCACTGTATTCCCTTCTGTTGCAGTTTATTTATAATCCTGTTGTGGTTCAGCTGGTTTAATGCATTCAGAAGTTCATTCCTTGCTCCTACTAGACTGGTGCCATTATCTGATTTAATGAACTTTACTTGCCCTCTTCTTGCAATGAATCTCCTAATTGCATTTAAGCATGAGTCTGTGTCCAGTGACGATGCCATCTCTAAATTGACAGCTCTGATGGCTAAGCAGGTGAAAATAACACCATATCTCTTAACAGTACTTCGACCTCTTTTCACATCAAAGGGACCAAAATAGTCCATTCCAACCCTGGAAAATGGTGGTTCTCCAGTAACGAGGCGTTCTGAAGGCAAGTCTGCCATTTTTTGTTGACCCCCACGGGCACGGACTTTCCTGCAGATGACACACTTTGCTATG
Source organism: Sipunculus nudus (assembly GCA_026874595.1). Lineage (NCBI taxonomy): Eukaryota > Metazoa > Annelida > Sipuncula > Golfingiida > Sipunculidae > Sipunculus > Sipunculus nudus. The sequence goes on from CM049320.1 coordinate 33,231,987, forward strand.
AGTGATTTGATCTTGTTGGCTGCACCAACAATCCAGTACTTTTGTCGTAATGTAGTCAACATTGCATTCTTCCCCAGGTGGCCGACATTAGCATGAATATCTTGTAATATTAATGTGGCTATAGGAGAATCCTTTGGCAGAAGTATCTGGTGTTTTGTCACAAAAGGAAGAGTGGACCTTTCCAGACGCCCACCAACCCTTAGAATTCCATCTTTCAACATGGGGTCCATCTTGTAAATTGGACTAGATCGCTTGATATTTTGAGGCGAATCGCTCTGTAAACATCTGATTTCATCGGCAAACTCCCGGTTTTGAACACAGCGAATCAAAGTCATTTCTGCATTTTCCAGCATCTCATTGCTAAATGAAATAGACTGGACCCTTTCTTTTGCCAGCGACATCTCATTCTGTTTGAAGGTCTTCATTTCAAGATCTTCCTGTACTTGGCAAGTTTTGTTATCAATACCCTGGTTCTGCAGATGTTGTCTAATTTCCTTGCGCTTTCTGACCCATTTCTTTATATTATGGAAAGCAAGTTGCAACCAACATACAGCTTTCTTCAGCTTTGTGAAATCAGAATAATAGGCAAGGAGCCGATCGACAGTCTGATTGGAATTCACAACAGTCATAGCTTCTACAAGAGAAGCATTTACTCTTCCTTTAACATCTGGAATATCAGCTTGAACAGATGCTAACATGTCTTGATCAGGCCATTCGGACCGAGAATCCCACAGAAAGGATGGTCCTGTTAGCCAGCGTTGGTTTTCAAGAAATTTGGCCATTGTTAGGCCTCTTGAAGCATCATCCGCTGGATTGTGCTTTGTATTCACATACTTCCAGTTCTGAACATCTGAAACTTCCCTGATCACAGCAATGCGATTAGCAACAAAGGTTTGGTATCTTGAAGTTTCATTCTTGATATATTTGATTACAGATGTACTATCTGTCCAAAAGTATATATCAGTCACTTTATACTCCAGCTCCTTTACAATCATTTGATTCAGCCTTACTGCAACCATGGCTGCTGTCAGTTCCATACGTGGTATTGTGATTCGTTTCAGTGGAGAAACTCGCGATTTCCCCATAACGAAACTGCAATGAACTCGTCCGTTTTCATTTTGCAGACGAACATAGCTGACCACGCCATAACCAGCATTGCTGGCATCTGAAAAGTTGTGCACTTCACAAGACACAACATTTCCAAAGTCATCTGGCTTGTAACATCTTCTCACAGTGAAGGACTCCAGACCAGGCAAATCTGCTAGCCATTGTTGCCACTTTTGGAGATTAGGTCCTGTGATTTCTTCATCCCATCCTATACCCGACCGGCATAAGTCTTGGAGAATGATTTTAGCTTGAAGGACAAATGGTGCAGCAAATCCTAGGGGATCATACACAGAGCTGACTACTGATAATACACCTCTCCTAGTTAGTGGTTGATTCCGCAGCTGGATCCTAAATCCAAATTCGTCCGACTCCACAGACCAATACACACCCAATGCTCTCTCCCAGGGGAGACTATCTTGTGTTAAATCTAAGGATTTCACATCTTTAGCCCGATCTTGTTCCGGAACTGAGGATATGACTCTTCGACTATTGCTGACCCATTTAGTCAGCCTGAACCCTCCCATCTGACACAGAGAGCTTACATTTCTGATCAAAGCCTCTGCTCTGTCCTCAGAGTTAACAGATTTCAGGTAATCATCCACATAAAAATTTCTGTATATCGCATCAACAACTTCCGATTCAAAGAGATGTTTGTTGTCTTTTGCCGTCTGATGAAGTGCCACATTTGATATACTTGGTGATGATACTGCCCCAAATAAATGGACTGTCATTTGGTGAGGCACAGGCTTGGAAGTCAGATCATTGTTCTTCCACCAATAGAAACGCAGATAATTCCGGTCTGATTCTGGAACTGCAACCTGGTAGATCATTGCCTCTATGTCTCCCATTATAGCAATCTTTTCTTCCCTGAACCTTATTAGGACCCCAATTAAACTGTTTGTCAGGTCTGGACCTGATAAAAGCTGGTTGTTCAGAGATACCCCTTCATAGGTAGCAGCACAATCAAATACAACTCTTATTTTGTCTGGCTTTTTGGGATGATATACACCATGGTGTGGGATGTACCATGCGTCTCTATCTTTGGCTATATCTTGGGCAGGAACCTCTTCTGCAAAGCCCTTTTCTATAAGCGTTGCCATAAAATCCAGGTAGTCTTGTTTGAACTTTTCATTTTTAGCCATTTTACGTTCTAGATATTTCAAACGTTGTAGGGCCTGTCTCTCATTGTTTGGCATCACTGGTGGTTCTGATCCCTTGAATGGAAGCGAGATCTCATAATGGCCATCTTGTTTTAGTTTCATTGATTGGTTTGTCTTTTCCAGAAATTTCTTATCTTGTTGAGATGGTTCCTTACTGTCCTCAATAGCCCTTTCAGGGAAGTCTAGATTAAATGACTGGCGAACTAGACAGTCAAGCTTTTTCAAGTCTTCGATATATTCGACTGCCATAACATCAGCTCTGTTTACAGTTGCAGGGACTGACCTTTGATCCCTTTCACGGAGCACATTCCACACTAACCATCCCAAACGTGTTCTGGCTGCATGAGGGCTACCACGTGGACCTGTAATAACCTCCAAGGGAGCATAAGCATCTGGCACGTTGCCTCCAATGAGAAGCCCTATATCAGAATCGTTTTGTGGCAAACTGATATTTTGTAAATGTGCTCATTTGCTGATGTCTTCATCCGTCGGGATGTGTGCTTTGCTCACAGGCATACGTTTCTTCGAGTAAACGTTAGGTAGCTCTATTTGATTCTCTAGCTGAAGGTCCCAAATTTCCATACCTTGAACTGAGAAGGTGGTCATTGTATGAGGCATGCCCATGGTATCTATTGTAATTTTCATTTCTCTCCCTTTGATACCCAGCTGGTACATTAAATCTTCAGTGCAGAATGACACATTGCTGCCGGGGTCAAGGAATGCATAGGTTTCTACAAACTTGGTACTGTTCTTCATTCTTACCTTCACAGGTATAATAGCCATAGCTGCATCAGCATCCCCGGCTCCCATATCACTTGAACCGACATTACCACAAGAAGATGTCACTGCTGTAGCACCTGCACTCTCAGGACCTGAAGGCTGTGATGTCATACTCTCAGGATTTTCGTCTTTCTTAGAATCAATATGTAATATTGTTGGATGATTACCTTTGCATTTGACACATGTAGCCTTATTTCTACAGAATCTTTTGGGATGGCCTGACCGTAAACACCCAAAGCATAAACCCTTTGTTCTAAGAAAGTCAATCTTCTCTTCGTGAGCAAGATTATCAAACTTTACACAATCAACTAACGCATGCGCAGCATGACGACAATATAGGCATGGCTTTTCATTTCCATTCCTACCCTTTCTTTGCATACTCTCTCTACCTGACTGTTTTTGATCAAGTTCTGATACACCAGAGCTGCTGTTATTTGATAATGATGCAAAGTTCGAAGTTCCCTTTGCCTTTGTTATGCCAGGCTGGCGGTGACTTAGTGTTTTACCTGTGGTGTTTTGTTTGTGTTCCCAGTACAATGTCTCGCGACCATATACAGGATCATTTGCTTTCTTGGCCTCCTGTTTCACAAAGTTAGCCAGAAGACTGAAGGTAATTGCTTCACCGCTCTCACGCCTTCTGTCAATCAAATCACGCCATTTATCATGGAGGAACATAGGTAACTTTCCAATGAGTTTCCTTAGATTATCAGGATACTCCAACACCCTTACCGCATCTATACTTTTCACGGCATTATCACATTCACAGAGAAAAATGGCATATCTGTCTAAAGCTTTGGGTTTATCAGCACTAATGACAGGCCACTCTAAGGCTCTTTTTACAAATGCATGAGCTACCACTTCCTTATTGCCATAGCGCTCTTTCAGCTCATTCATTGCTGCAGGATAGCCCACGTCAGCATTCAAGAAGCTGAACCCCTGTACAATTTTGTTTGCCTCTCCTGTAGTATATTGTTCCAGATATGTCATTAATTCATCTGGGCCGTCACTGTTTACTATAATTTTTGTTTGAAACTGTCTAATAAATTGATGATACTCTAGTGGGTCACCACTAAACCTTTTGATGTCTGTTACTGGTTTACGCATTTGTTTCAACAATGAGCTAATTACATCACCAGACTGCCTGACTGAATCACCCATAGGGGTACTGTACAAGGGACCCTGATTTACTTTCAGTGCTTCTGACCCTACATTACCTGCAGCAGTGTTTGTATCTGTGACATATTTATCATAATCAACTACATCATGCATATGGTTGGTGACAGAACATCTTTGATTGGGGTAAGATCTTACAGAACTTATTCTAGTAACAACAGATTCATCATCATCATTCAATACATTTTGTTTTCTGCTGACGTCACCACTTTCATGCCAATTAAGTTGGCTTGGCCTAAACCTGGGAGCATGCACATTCAACTCAGATCTGACCTGACCTTGAGATCCAGCAACTTCACGTCGGTGTACAGTGTCTCTGTTAATGTCAGCATGCATTAAACCAAAATGTTCCTTGTGTCCAACAATGTGTACACGTGATTCATCAGCCTCCCCTGTGTATGTAGTACCATCCAGTGTATAAGCATTCCCCTGGCTGTCCTGCTGTCTGGTAGCTGAATCTGATACTTGACCCTGGGCTGGGAAACTTGATGACACTCCCGGGGTAGGCTGGGCCTGGCTGCGTGTCTCATGGCTTGTGTGGCTGTCAAGCCCCTGTTCGGTGGGCAGGTCAACAGAGGTCACATGCTTCTCTTTAAACGTCACCTCGGATGTACTGCTTGATGTTTTTACTGGCCCACTGCTATTACTGTCGTATTCTTGCAGTACCTTTACCTGCGCCTCAGATACCTCCAATTCTGTTTGTAATTCCAAGGCATCTTGCTGTTGTTCTAATTTCAGTTTTTCTAACTGTAATGCCTGTTTTTTCTTTAAAGCACGAGCTCTTGCCAAAAGTTCTGCTTTCCTTAGCTTAACAGAAGTAACGCTAGATGTTTTGCTGGAGGTATGACTAGCGCTATCAAACTCTGTAACTGAGTCCATAATCATTAACTGTGCATGTTCACAAACTAAAGAATACAAGTAATTTTAATCTAATAACTAGTATATACATTAATTCAACCATGCACCACTATATATGTTATTTGGCCATAACAACCCATGTTTATGTAATTTTCCTTAAAACAATTCTAAAACAACATATTTGAAATGATAACATTACCCTCTGCGCCTTTGGTTTATGTAGATTGAGTCAGAATGTGACGCCCATTGTGACAGCAGTCTTACTCTTGTGTTTCCGAGTCTGTGCAGTGTGCGTTTTTTTTTTTTTTTGTACTGGTTTACCATTGATTATTCCATGTTATTGTCTAAAGTCAAAATGATAAACCCGCAAATTTGCCTTTTTTCCGCATATAAAATTATCGGAGGACACATAAGAAATGCAGCTAGGTAAGGTTTATGAAATGATGATATAATTCCAGGTTGATTAACGGTGATTAAAGACACCATTGAGGGCAAATCTGAAGATGAATTCACGCTTTTATATCATCATTTAAATCATGTTCATGTGACACGTTTCCGAATTCAACTCGAAATTCAACATATTCTTATATAAAGAAACAAACAGCTCAACTAAAGACGTAAAAAAGTAATTATATACAGACACAGACTTGAATTTTTAGACAACCAGTATCCAATGAGGTTCAGTTTGTTATCCTACGCTCCTCGACCGTTCTGGCATAGGACCGATGAGAGTTTGTGTCCAGGTATAATCAAACCAACGACAGCGGATGCCGCATGTTTAAAATTTGGACTGGATGCACAATGCAATACCACGCTTTCAATGGTCTAATTAAAATTCTGTGCTCTGTGCGCACCCTGGTGTTAATGCCAAGAGAACCTCGCCTTACCAAGCAGTGGCTACACGAAACGATGTCTGGGACGGATGCAGTGTATAACCGCCGCGTGAGGAGGGCATTTATCCGAATATCTAAGAAGTTTCAGAATAATATTGAATCAAAATGAAAACATTGGTGTTCACTAGAAATACTACTTTGATTCTGAATGTAAGACACATTTGTATGTAGCTGATATTCATATAATGCTTGTCATGTGTTGATTGTAAAAAAAAATTGTGTGTGTCACATTTTGTAATTTCATCATGCCTTATCCAGCTCATAGTCATGTGTATTATTTCATCTTATGAATGTTGAGGGATACCTGGGTTAGCATAAATCGCTACTTGTACAGTAAAACTAAAATAAATATGTTTATAGTAAAACAAAAAAAAAACCCATTAAATATCCATCATATGCAGAAAAAATATATAGAATCAGGAAACTGAGACAAATATTCTTTCATATTTTTATTGATATAGATGTACACATTTAAATTTAATGAGTACCATTTAATTAACTAAATATTCTCTTTTTTTTCACATATGTATATATACAAATTATATTTATAAATTATTGGTAATTAAAACAAGCTATATATGGAAATTTGTGCGCTTTACATACATGTAAATACAAAGAGCTACCCGTTCATTCTTTAGTTTTTGTATTAGGACAATGATTTATTATTGTATAATATAATATAATATCATAGTATAATATCACATTGGCCGGTTAACACACATGCGCCATCTGCCGATATTTCAAAACACATTTGTTATTTCATCACATATGACGCCTACACTGTCCCTCAATACTTGGCACATTTACAATGTTTTATAAGACCCGAGAAAAATGGCAGCGTCACATGCAGTCACTTGATATATTTTATGTGCAAGGACTTGACAAGAACACTTGACCCAGTTTTAAGTGTCATGCATACATATTATGTCCTGAATTGTGACTATGTAGTCAGTTTCATCACTTCATGTGCACCTGTTTTTGTCGTTGTTTATTTCTCATTGGTTACATTTCAAGTGGGGGAAATTGTAATGTAGCTAGAAATTTAAGCAGTCTCATTTTCAACAAAGGAAATAAACATCCATACCTGACACATTATTTAAAATACAGAATTATCTGTCACATTTTATAACATATCAGCCCCACTTAACGGCGGTCAAGGAAAACTGCACATGCAAAAACGGCCTCAGTTGGCAGCTCCTGATTGAGCGATGCCATGGAAACACACTAAAAATATGACCAGCTAAAACAAAGAAAGCTGCTCATGCAGGGACACTCTGATCTGGAAGATCAATGGAATAAGTCTAACAAGTTGTGGGACATAAACTGGGGGTTTAATTTAAAACTCTTGAATGCCATATTAGACCATCACTTCCATATACAGTTTCTGGGAAATCATTGAAAAAAATGAAAATTTAAAGTATGTTATCTCTTAAAAACATGTGAACACTAGGTAAAAAAATTGTGCAATTAATCTCTTCTAAATTAACACTGCACCGAGCAGTTAAACGTTATAAAATCATCTTGATATGTATAACCGAAGATTGTCCTTGCCACTTCAAATGTATTTTTAAAGACCAGCCGGAAGTAATTTTATAAGCACCTTTTAAATTAAGCTTGACGTAACATTTCATGCTGTATTAATGCATTTCTTAATTTACATTTCGTACATTCTACAAGTACATTAAATGTCAGAAGATTATGTAAGGTGAATATGTCTTTTATCACAAAACGTACGCTATTCTCATAGAGGATCATCTGCTTGCTACGACTGGTTCCGTGACCTTGAGCGTTATCGTTTCGAGGAGAACACGACAAGGAGAAGAACAGGCCAGGAACCAATCTGCCCTTCGCAGGGCTTTATTTCTTTTCAATTACAGCCTGGTGGTGTCCATTTCTGAATAAAACTCAAGTTTATTATAAGTCGCGAATCAAATAGCGCTAAACTTATAATCTTATAATCCTACTATAACTCGCTATGATTTTCGTGACTCGCTTGGTGAGTTAGGCCTACTTCTGCCTCTTCTTTGCTGCTACGGATCCAATCGCCGCCAAAATCTCTCCGCAAATAGATATGAATACTGCTGTGTCATATTTCCGTGCCCTTATAAAATTAATTCATTCCTCATTTCGAATGCTTTTACGTGCCAACACTTTTTGTAACCACTAAAGCGCGGATGCCGCAAGTCGGAGGTCGGTCTGCATAAATTACAATATATCGATGGTGAGTACTACAGCGCATACAGTTTTCATAAATATATCACGTGTTGTTCACATGAACTAGTGAGTCGAGTTCTCATAATACTTAATTGTTATCCAGTTGGTATATGTGTTCTATTTCACCGGAAATTCTAACAACAGATATCTGTCTTACAAACCAACGTCTCTCCACCAGTACTCTTTGCAGCTACTTTTGTTCTTTACAAATAAAGATGTAAAGGTATTCCAATTCAGTGACTGCAGTCGACATAAAGCACCTTTAATACCGCCACTGTGACGCAGCATTTTTCGGAACAAGTGAGAATATGTGCAGGACTGGATTTATTTTTGCAGGGCTTCTCAATACTGTATCTGTTGTACGCAGAGTCAGGTAATATCTGCTGATAAATATACACTGATATGCTGTAGGGTTTTCTTACGGATGAAACAGTTCTCCGCATAAACTCTCTGCAATATTTTATCGTGCAGACGATATCTCTTGATTAGTCCACATTGTTGCCCCCAGATGTCGCCTGGAGTATAGTGACTTTTCATTTGGTGACTACGCCCAGTTTTTCTTTTATTCACATGCGATTTTGCCTCTGATTGCGTGGTCTTTTATGAGAGGTTTAATAACATGGAAAACGGTAATTTTTATTTTCTGATTGGTCAGCAGTAGTATGTGTCAGCAGCATTCCTTTCGACGAGGTTCTTTGTTGTCGAGTCTGATGGCGTCGTCTGCGCTTTTGCTCGGAGAAAGCGCACCCTGGTGGCTGTGGAGTGTATCGTGGCAAGTTTCCTTCAGAAGATACCTAGCAAAATAAAAAGATATAATTAAGAGAAACAAAATTATTTAGTGCCAGTGTTATTATATGTGCTAATTAGGCTAAAGTTAAATGGACATGCAATTTCAGTAACAAAATTTAATTCCATTTTTCATTTTGCAATGCGTTGGCTGAAGTGTATACGTTCTCTCTCTCTCTCTCTCTCTCTCTCTCTCTCTCTCTCTCTCTCTCTCTCTCTCTCTCTGACACACACACACACACACACACACACGATATGCAGTAGTGAGGTCAGTCTTACGCTCTTTACACAGCGCTTTACCTATAGGGCTACTTCCTATATCGTAAGGCGCTGTTTGTTATGACCTCGTATCCTGCTTTGCAACACCAGAGGGGAGCACTGTATTTTTGTCCAATCAGATTAAACTTTGTGCTGGAAGACAAAGCCAAGCGAGGAATACACGGAGCCAATCATATTCATTTCTTTTTGAGTGACAGCTCATCCCTCAGCGTAACCGTCTAAACAGGCCACAGGCTCAGAGAGAATTGCCCCTGACGTGGTTTGCTTAGGGCCTTGAGCACATAGGATGCTCGGCCGGTGAGCTGTAATTCAAACGAAACGTAACAACAAAGGCTGCGTGCACACCTCGCTGGCTTGTTTCAGTTCTGCAGACAACAGATAGATGGCTACGCTAACACAGTCATAATGTCATAATCGAATCGGTCGATGATGCGAGAATGCAGAGGGAGCAATTTAAATTCGACCGGAAACTCATCAAACGGCGCTTGAAGCGCGGCAATGGGCGGAGCCAGGATGCCTGTCGAGTGTTTGTTTATTGGCATCTGATTGGCTGCTTGTCACATCGTACGCACGTGTAATTCAGTGGACAACAAACCGCCATCTGGTGTCCAAATATATCATAAACGGTCAAAGCTGGCAGCGTGAAAATCAGTTGCTTCTTTAGAAGCGCAAGATTTCCGCTGCCTCGGGAGCGTAGGTCAGTCTAAAATGGCGGTGGCGTTATTTGGCCAATGGTTTGGTAGGGAATAAATCAAAACTTGGTCAATGAATTAAGTATTGAACCAACCACAGTCAGGTAGAATATAATGGGATTTATAATTTTTAGGAGTAAAAAGCTATAACAGCCCTAGGGATCGCGCTCATATTTACATTGTGCAATACGTGAACACTGGCCGCTCTGCTATCATGTACATACACACCTGGCGCTACTTAAAACATTTATCAGTCCCATTAATTACGTACATAAGGTCAGATTACGTGATAACTTTCACATACTCCATGTTATCAGGGGAAAGTAAGGGCAGATAATAGGCGCAATGTAAATTTACAGATACATGAACAGAGCATGCGATCGCACTTGTAAATGATTATATAAAATCAATGGTTGGCAACAACTAATAAGGACTTCAAAGCCATCTTGCGTGATCAGTAGAATACGCCATGTACGCTATATATATACTATTAGTATTCAAATATATACATGTATATGCTATAATGTCAGTCGTACTTTCCGGGTTTATTTTATTGCTTTCACATGGTACTATGATGGTAGGGCACCGTAACATATTTGTACAGGCAATGTTCTTTCATACACACTTTAATACTAATAAACATATCTTTTTTTTTTGTCATCACTGCCTGCAAGTGCACAACTCACTTGACCTACGCACGCTCTACAATTCGAACTTTGACCTCAAGGTTATTTCTCTTTAATATCCGCTGGGTATCATGAATGTCGACTAAGCGGCGATTTTCGGGAAAAAGATTTGTATAGAGTGGCTGTGCTCTAGGTCAAAACTAATTTCTTAACCGTAACACCATTTGTAACGATGGGTATACCGTGGTTGGCCTTTTGTTCTCAGGTGTTAAATTAGCGATATTCACGAGAGGAAACCTATCGCGAAAATAAAATCTGCGTGAATTAGACGCCTCAGGGTATCCTCATCAGTGCCCTCATGTATAGATATGTATGTTATCTATGCATCTATAGCGTCACAAGTCAAAAGCTTGATATTAGAAATAATGTGAGACCCATTTATTTTATCTACCTTAAATGGAGAAGAATTTCCACATGTGCTTTGGTATCCTTCAAATGTTATTAAGACTTTGGGCGTTTATAAAATAATTCATACAATAATGGATAACCTCTGTGTAGGATACTGTATACGGTAAAGAACGTGAAAATGGAAACCTCGCGAATCACTTCATGGACAAGTGAAAATCGCGAAAATTTAACCTCGGGAATATGACGCCAGACCCTGTATATGATAGACAGTAATGTAAATATATCATATAAACCATAATTGCTCGATGTGCTATTTGTGGGGCTATTATGAAAGAAAACAACCTATAAAGCCGTTTTTCTCCAACACACAGGTCTTTATATGTTATAAAAGTTATATTACATATAATATCCTGTGTGTTTTAGAAACGGCGTTATAGGATGTTTTCTTACATAATAACCCCACAAATTGCGATTCGAGCATCTGTGTATAAACATTACATTTGGTATTATTTCTTTTTTATTTTCTCAGTATATCCGTCTATATATATTATAGTGTGGCAGGAGTCTTTACAATGGTTCTTACCTCATGCATTCTTCCACCATTATATCCTCTTTCACCGAGATCTCGCCAAAATTTAGAAAGCTGTATTTTTTACAGAACTCCTTTAGTTCCTCTGTCTCCACTTCCCTGTTTGGCAAGTCACACTGTGTAGGTACAGAAAAATAGTGTTCAACTTTCATGTTTCATGTTAAATCAGTTATGCAAATGTTGAAACATGTAACGATGCATACAAAGAGATTACCATTCATTCATTATTAGATGATTTCTCAAAACATATGATAATACAGTGGAAACTCTCCTAGAAGGCACCTCCATAAAGGGGGCATCTCTATATAGCGGGTAGTTTTTGACAGGCCTCTATTTTTTTCTACTCTTTATAATGTACATCTTATAATGTCATTACCTCTATAAATATAGAAAAGTGAGCAGTTTGTCCCAAGGGTGCATATACGTTATGAGATTTCATTGTTTATCATATTGTTGTAACATGCCATATAGTTTCTACAGGACACATTTAAGGCAGAGCATCAAGTCGTTTTACATGCATATTTGAAATACCCAATAAATTTATAGCCAAATGTAGTGAATGCCACCTCAACGGAAATCATTGGTTAATCAGCCCTTATTTCTTGTGTATATGACAAGCTTTTATCGACAAATCTTCGATCACCCCGTTTTAATTGTAAGACATTATGTCATGCTGATAGACTTATAAAATGAATCATAATAACGAGGCTCGCTAACTCGAAATTACTAAATACATAGTATACATATTCGAATGTTAGACTTTTTCTCATTACCTGAAACATTCTTCTAAAATATTTTCAAGTTATGTTCTTTCGCCCTAAATAACAGAGACATATTCTAACATTCATGTCCTTGCTAATTAATATGAATGAGCAAATAAAGTAATAATTAAGAGAAAAAATAATAAAGAGGGAGACCATATAGTGCGAGAAACGCTAGGAAATGTCAGATAAGTAATAGTTATAAGAAAACAACCCAGAAAAGTAACAAATTTAACCGAAATCTACACTAATAGCAAATCAAACGCCTGTGGAATGAGAAAGTCATTACATCATCAAATTTTCTTTTTGTTAAGAATACTGCATAGCACGCTTTTGATAAAATGCACAGTAATTGTATGAATTAGATTGACCAAATCGTGTTTTGATAAACCACTCACTTTGTTAGCTATAAGTAAGCATGGTATGGGGTTTCCGCAACGTTGAATACATTTCATATCAACCTCCACTCGCCAGAGGGCGCTGTTTAGCCACGTGTCCCTTCTTGTTACGTCACACATTACGATACAAGCATCGGCGTCTCGGTAATAAGCCCTCGTAAGTGACGTGTTGTGCTCTTGGCCTACAAAAAAAAAAAATACAGAAAATTTATAAATATCTAGCCGTGCGGTCATCTCAATCTTAAAGGTCCTGCCAGTTTTAATATTGATTTTTCTTTATTTTTAAATTCGGATAGGTGGCGCTGCCTGGTGTATGAGGATGATCAGGATCATCTGACATAATTATAAGCAGTCAATATTATTAAACCTGTTGCTTTTCATATTTCATATCCAGCGGGTTAGGAATAGCCCAAAAAGTAGTTTGTAGTAAAGATATAAAAGTAATTTATCTGAGGTGGTATCGAGATTTGAAAGTTTTACTGTGGGGGCAATGGGTAGGATCAAACAAGATCGTATGAGTGCAACCTCTTTAAGACAAGACTACAATCCCTAAAACAGTCTTTGCCTGACGCAGGGGTTATATTGTTTAAATTAGTGTTACATCTGACTATCATTTCTTTGAACTGGAAGGTGTTTTTTTTTCTTTTGGTGGTACAGTGAAAAGATGGTTTCTCATACCGGACAAAACCAAACTTTAGTATTGAAATGGGTGACAAATTAATATAGCACACGATAGGTATAACCTGATTTGAATACCCGTTAACTTTGTGATACTTTATAAATGAAACGGGAAATAACCGTCTTATTATTAATATGACATTTAGGTCAAAATGGGAAAGTGATAATTACCTCCGCCAAGCAGCGGGGATTATGTTTTTTTTGCGGCGTTGGTATGTCTCTTTGCTTGTCTGTTAGCACCATTACTAAGAAAACATTAACGGAGTTTGTTTAAATTTCAGGATTTTCGGCAATGATACAAGGAAAAATTGAATAGCTTTTGGGGGTGATCCGGACCACCATCTGGATCCAGTAATTTTTTTAAGCAAAAAGCTGCATATCTGACAAAGCCATATGGGGGTATTGAGCTGCCTTGGCGGAGGTCTGCGCTCTCTGAGTGCTTTTCTAGCTGATACTTTTTATCTGAGACGATGAGAGAATGTTCATTTACCATGTGGGCTTTAAATACACACTTTTGTTAACGTGTTATCAATGTCCGTTAACTGTGTTACATTAGGAACTCGGCGAAATGTCCTGGATATGAGAGTGTTACTTTCTTAACCATTAAGGTCCTGACTTGTAGTATTTCATGTACCGATAACTTCAAGTGCAGTGTCATATACTAGTAATTATCCATACAGTATCCAGGTCACGCTGTCTCGGGGTGTAGTAGGTCACTGGGGTATATGTTTAACCTACCTGCTATGTCCCACAGCTGGACTTGAAGTGTCAGATCATTTGTCAACTTGACTCGTTTCGTGGCAAAGTCCACTGTAATAACAATATTAAAAAATAGAGACTCTTGATAATATTTTTTTACCATGACACAATAACTGTTTCAATTGATTGATTAATTAATCATGTAATAACTTATAATTTTTATTTTTATTATTATTATTATTATTATTTTCATTATTGGATATTTTTTATTTCAAAATGCTATAAACTCGAATACGATAATTGAACCCGTAATGATAAATAGGTTTAATGAATGTGTTTTAGATTTTTTTATAATTTATTTAGTAAGTATTTATGTGCACAAACACCCCCAAATATACATTTATATATACGTGTGTGTATGGGTAAGAGTGATTACAGTTGTTGCCGGAGTAAAAAGGGCCATCATTTTAACAATAGCTTTAGTTGGGCTATGTATGTATTTAACAACCCTAGGCTAAAAAAGAGACGCAAACAAGTAGCCCCAACTGTGGGCGCACATCGCGTGTAATTAAGGGAACAATGTAATTGAGACAATATATAAGGGAGTGGTACATTATTTAACTAATTATAGCAATATAACGAGTTAAGTGGTTATTAATTATCCTTCTTCAAACAAATGAAGATTAGCATACATAACAAGCCGGAATATATTAACGCTGGATTTAGAAATTACCCATACAGTACCCACATAATATGAAGCGCATGCTTGTTGGGATGTAAATATAATATTTTTTCCGGGGGAAGTAACCACCTCCATTTTTAATGCTTGCCTAACAAAGTACTGTATACATCTGCAGACTTCCATTTAGATGTCGGAAAACGTGACAGGGGGCATACACGGGATAATCCTGGAGTCAACTAGGCTCAATGCATCTGTCCTACGGTCCTGGGGTGTGTCACCCCAAATACTTTGTCTTAACACCGAGGAACCCCCCGAAAGGCGCACTCGTTTGTGAGTGAAACCTAAAATCTTGATAATAATCGGTCTTTGGTTCATACTTCCCTGTTACGTTTTCCACCTGAAGTACGCTGTTAACGCGACATAAGTATACTAGTTTGGATAAGGATCTCGGGTTACTGCCTGAAAAGTAAACTTCCTAATTGGCTTCCCGTTGACAACGGCCTGGGCCTCAAATTTCATACGTGAATGGCATAATTTCACAAGTATTTACAACTCCTCTCTTAAGAATATATAATATGCGTTTGTGTACGTTGCTTAATACTATAGAAAATTATTAACTGACTGAAAAACCACTTTATTAACAAAATATAAATAATAAAGGAGAGAGAGAGAAAAGCAACAAGTAGTTAGTAACAGTATTAAAATATGTTTATGTGTAATATTATGGCGTTAGTATTTGTACATAACTTAAATAAAATTCCTTGTATATACATAAGACTATCGTACTTGTTATTTTTATATGTAGAATGGACCTTTGATCTGTAAGTGGCTTATTTGGTATTAAATCAGGATTACACCATGTAATATGTGTTTTCAATAATTAATGATAAGTCTGTTTTATAACATGTGTAATTAATTAGGATGATATGAGCAATTATTTTTTACGAGTATGCTAAAGAAATGCAAACCTGAGCAATCTATGGTCTATGAGCGTTTTGCTTTTCTCAATCAGGGACCTGCTTACCATTACATCTGTAGCTGTTCTTAAAGAGCAAACGTAATTGGTGCGTGTATACTATCTACATGTCTGTTTGTCTACAAAATACAACAAAAACGTAATCCGTGTGACAATAATGGTAATATATGAGCAATATATTTTCAAACTCTTTGCTGAAACTCATGATCTTGTTTTCTTCAAGGTTTGTTAAGGGGGCGTGAGTGTTATGAAAAGGGGCCTTTTTAGTACACATCAATAAGCTGCAAAATAAAAAAAGCAAATATTAAAATTTTAACTAAAATTGTAAATTTGGGACTATAACTGCTCAATAGGCCTAAGATTAATATATCTTATACTCGCCTCCGATAGAACGTCCATAATCTTCTTCGAAGGCATTGTAGGCGTAAAGTCGGATCAGGGACGTTTTTCCTACCTTCGGGGCTCCAACCACCAATATTTTACGGATATGATCCCTTTTTGGCGATCCATTGACCACAATCCCGTTCACGTGGTGACGTGTTTCCATTCTGTCCATTCGCGTAACGGGATCAACGTCACGTGACGTGTGGGTCTGTGACGTCAAATCTTCGTGATCTGACGAAACGTTTTCAGAATCTGGCATTTCCAGATACGATGTAGCTGACAGAGTTTCTATCATTTGAGAAATATCAAAGATATCGAAAATACTCGAGCACACAGTGTCTGAAATTTAGTTCCTTATTCTTAAAATATGGAAAAATAAATGTATCTTTTCCGTCTGCTGGTAAACAAGTGATCCAATTTATGACGTAGGCTACGTCGATCAAAGCGTCAATCTGGTTTCACAGTCCCTTTAATTTGTATTGCCATCATGCAACTGTTACAGTAGGATGTACAGCTGGTTTCCTATTCGTCTTCTTTACTGATCTGGTTTTCACTTTTACATTTTAGTCATTTTATATACACCGGTGGCGTAATATTGCTGACGACATGCTTTAAATTCCCAACAGAACTGCGACGTATATATGTATCTGATATGTTGTAATAAAAGCAAGTCTTAACATACCTTTGTATCATTCAATACAATTCCCCAAGTGCACATGTATATAAACTAACACTGCCGCACGATGTGAAGCGATATTGATCAACATAATCTTCTCACACTGGAAATCCCCTTCACAGATATACCATAGTAAAAAAAAATATCTAACAGCGCTCAACAATCCTAAGTCCATCGATACCGTACAAGCGATGTAATTTATGTTTTCAAACGATCCATTCCAAACACCTGTTCAAAGATTAATTATCAACCACACGATTTGCAGGCAAGCGTATATATAAACATTATAAATATTGCCAGCATTGCCAATTTTCCAACAGTGAATTTTTATGCAGAATTTTTTTACATGTTCACGTGATGTGTGGTTGGGTCACGTGACCTGCAGGTTACCTCACATGTCACAGGGGGTGAGGGTATCCCAGGACGACGTCATCTCATAACCATCATAAAACCAAATGTACATTTCATATCCACTGAAAATGTCGTCTGCTCTCACGGCAAAAACCGTAACGTAAACCTGCGGCCAGTCACGAGCTGTCTATCAACACAAACAACAGCAGCGGGGAGCAGCGGGTTTATTATATATCTCCACACATATGTGGCCAGTGATTTAAGACGTACACAGTGTTGGCGCGCACTTTGCCCTAAGGCTCTTGGGAAGGTATTTATTAGTATACATTGGTTTCCCACAAACAGCTGTACACCACCATACATACCAAAGGCTTTTGAGCGTTCTTAAAACTGAAGGGGGGGGGGGCATGGGCCGCATATATATATATATATATATATATATATATATATATATATATATATATATATATATATATATATATTTATCATAGGTTTATGCAACTATTTTAAATGTGTTGGGAATATTCTGCAAATGTAAGCGCCCGAAAAGGGGTGGGTGTGGGAGGAAGTATAATTACTCATTAAGCAATAAAAAAATGTTTTATTCCAAAGCAGACCTCTCTATACGGTTATCAGTTTAAATATTAAGCATACAAATAGGCCTATGTTTCCAACCGTTCTCCCTAAAATGATTTGCATTATATTTAATTCTCCTACCTATAAAAATTGACATATGGCCTAATGGCCTATATAACTAAACAAACTTAATTAAGAAATGAAGTTATAGTTGATCTCACGTGAGACATGTATAGACTGAGAGGAAATACAATAGATTTTCCATTTAATTCATTAGAATTTACATCATATCACAAAGAGAGCCACACTTACCTCCACACTTTAGCCAAATGTCTGTGTGTGTGTGGGGGGGGGGTGGGGGGGGTGGGGGGGGGGGGGGTGGAAGCAAATCACGCTTTTGTTGTTTGTATATATACTCGTCTTGTAAAAAAGAGTATGCTAATTAAGTGAATTTAAATTGATTTGTTCGAACTGACCAATGTACATTTAGGCAATACACGTTCACGCTAGCGCACACTTAATATGCACACACAGCCTGGGCGTTGCGTGACTGTCATAAGGGGGGGGGGGGGGGGTCGTTATAGTGTAGAATACGGACTGGTTGCAAAGCCGTTATATATGCTTATACATAAAAATTCACTCTCTCTCTCTCTCTCGATCGATCGATCGATCGATCAAACATGGTACATGTATTTGTAAATGGACGGTAAATGAATCGAAATGTTTTTTTTTCCCCGCATGGGAGATGGTTTGCATGTGGGGTGGGGGGGAGGTTGTCCTACAGTCAGAAATTGTTTTAACTCATACTTTCGGACAAACGTTATATATATATATATGTATATATATATAACTTTTAATTATTATTATTATTATTATTATTATTATTATTATTATTATTTTATATATATATATATATATATATATATATATATATATATATATATCTGCCTATTATATTACCCTTATATAATACGATCCATGTGACTGATACAACATTTTTTGTCACAAACTCATTGTGATATTAAAAAGAAAAACAAACTTTATCTTTTGGAATTAACATTTCCTTATATTAATTGATGAGCAGATAAATAAAAAATACTGAATTTAACATTAAAGGTTCATCATTCAAGGTTTGATGCAACAAAATCCAATTATACTTTAGGCTGTAGACTAACTGAATCCAATTGTCCATGACGCTGTGGTGTATCTCAATCCACCAGTCCTTGACCCTGCAGAGAAACTATATCCAACTGTCCTTGCTGCGGTGATGAATCTATCTCTAACTCTCCTTGACGCGGTGATGTATCTAACTCCAACTGTCCTTGCTGCGGTGATGAATCTAACTCCAATTGTCCTTGACGCGGTGATGTATCTATCTCTAACTCTCCTTCGCGCGGTGATGTGTCTTACTTCAACTGTCCTTGACGCGGTGATGTATCTAACTCCAACTGTCCTTGACGCGGTGATGTATCTATCTCTAACTCTCCTTCACGCGGTGATGTATCTAACTCCAACTGTCCTTGCTGCGGTGATGTATCTAACTCCAATTGTCCTTGACGCGGTGATGTATCTATCTCTAACTCTCCTTCGCGCGGTGATGTGTCTTACTTCAACTGTCCTTGACGCGGTGATGTATCTAACTCCAACTGTCCTTGACGCGGTGATGTATCTATCTCTAACTCTCCTTCACGCGGTGATGTATCTAACTCCAACTGTCCTTGCTGCGGTGATGTATCTATCTCCAACTGTCCTTGACGCGGTGATGTATTTATCTCTAACTCTCCTTCACGCGGTGATGTGTCTTACTTCAACTGTCCTTGACGCGGTGATGTATCTAACTCCAACTGTCCTTGCTGCGGTGATGTATCTATCTCTAACTATCCTTGACGCGGTGATGCATCTAAATCAATCAATGCGTACATAAGGGGGGGGGGGGGGGGGGCAGGGGCGGGCCGTCCCAGGCGGCACATTTTTGGGGGCGGCATTTCGGTGAATTAGTTTACTGAAGTGGTGTGAGGAATTCCTAAAAAAAAAACAAAGATGGCCTTTTTCTAGTTTGTTAAAAAAATGAATTAAATGATTACGTTTTTTTTGGCCATCTGTCCCATTTCGAGTATTTCAGGAAGTATAAACTGGGCAGTGGAACCAACCAAATGATTTGCGAACGAATTCTATAGATCTCTATAATATGCTTTTTAATCAGCTTTTATATTCAGATATGTATGTTATATTGAGAATGTATAAAAATTACAAACTTGAGAAAAAAAACTGTAATAAAAAAATGAGGATCTAATGCAAACATTTGTTCATTATTTTTCTGCCTAAGCAGAATGGGATACAAAGTGATCAGCTTTGTCTGTCTACCAGTGTGTCTTTCCATTTTTAAATATTTAGTAATTGTGAATAAACTTTTGTTAATCCTGTAAGCACTGTTGAATTTAGTGATTATCCTGTATGTATATACAGAGATGTTGTAACTCCCAACATTCCATCCCCCCAAACTCACATCCCCACACACATACACCATCCAGTACTTGCACCTGTGGACTGGGGACGTTAGTTATATTATTTAATAATATATTATCAAAAAGCTAACCAATGATCATATTAATAGTACATATTATTTGTTTACAAACTGCTCACATGCTTCAATTTCAACATTAGGAAACACATGGTCAGGTCACAAAATAATATTTACAACAATTTCTTACTCATCAATACAAATCAATCATATCAACCACCCATGGCCTATATTACTTCTTCCCCTCATACATTATCTCCATTTGATATTATTTTAGATTTTTACCTACAAGTTCAATTTCAGCTGAGCACTGTGACCCATGGGTCCCTTGTTTCTAGTAACAAGTTATTATTTTTCTGTGCATCTCATAATGAAATATACTTGTTTGACGTGATAGAGATCTCTTGATTTACATTAGCAAAGAGATGACTGCTCTTTAATGTGTGGCGAAGGAATTCCCTGCTAATTAATTCATCCATATATTTGCTTGGTTGTCAAACAAAAGCCTTTAACAAGGAAATATGTTGTCAAGTTTTGTAATGTTTTGTTAGAGGGGCGGCAATTTCTAAGACGGCCTCGGGCGGACATAACGCCAGGTTCGCCGCTAAAATCAAACTGTCCTTGACCCGGTGATGTATGTAAAAATCCAACTGTCTTTGACGCTGTGATGTATCCAAATCCAACTGTCCTTGACGCTATGGTGTAAAAACTCCAATTGTCATTTAGGCGGTGATATAAATAAATCCTACTGACCTGGATACTGAAAAGTAAGTAAATCCAGGGGTACTTGCTGTTATACAATGAACATACTCTATTCAGTACTTGACTAAATAAAGTCCTATATGTTATCATATTACTAAATCTAGTATTAATTAATCCAGTAGTCATGTTATCCCTCACAGTATAAATAAACTAAACAAAATGCACGGTAATAGATAAGTCCTGTAATCCCTCAACGCTGTCAATAAACAACACACTGTGCATGGTAAAAGATAAGTCCTGTAATCCCTCAACGCTGTCAATAAACATAAAACTGTGCATGGTAATAGATAAGTCCTGTAATCCCTCAACGCTTTCAATAAACTAAACACTGTGCATGGTAAAAGACAAGTCCTGTAATCCAACACGCTGTCAATAAACTAAACAAAATGCACGGTAATAGATAAGTCTTGTAACCTTCCTGCCCTAACTGGTAGGCACACCTTCAAGCCCTAACTGTTAATCACACCTTCCAGTCCTAACTGTTAGGCACACCTTCCTGACCTAACTATCGGGCACACCTTCCAGTCCTAACTGTTAGGCACACATTCCAGCTCTAACTGTTAGACACATCTTCCTGTCCTAGCTGTAAGGCACACCTTCCTGCCCTAACTATTAGTCCCACCTTCCTGACCTAACTGTTAGGCACACCTTCTTGTCCTAACTGTTGGACACACCTTCCTGGTCTCACTGTTAGGCAAACCTTCCCGTCCTAACTGTTAGGCACACCTTCCCGTCCTAACTGTTAGGCACACCTTCCCGTCCCAACTGTTAGACACACCTTCCCGTCTCAACTGTTAGACACACCTTCCTGCCCCAATGTTAGACACACCTTTCCGTCCTAACTGTTAGACACACCTTTCCGTCCTAACTGTTAGACACACCTTTCCGTCCTAACTGTTAGACACACCTTCCCGTCCTAACTGTTAGGCACACCTTCCCGTCCTAACTGTTAGGCACACCTTCCCGTCCCAACTGTTAGACACACCTTTCCGTCCTAACTGTTAAGCCCCTATTTCCTGACCTAAATACTGGGTTAATCGTAAATCACACCTTCCCGTCCTAACTGTCAGGCACACCTTCCTGACCTAAATATGGGGCATACCTTCGAGTCCTAACTGTTAGACACACCTTCCCGTCCTAACTGTTAAGCCCCTATTTCCTGACCTAAATATTGGGTACATCTTCCTGTCCTAACTGTTAGGCACACTTTCCTGCCTTCCCTGTTAGGCACACCTTCCTGCCCTCAATTTGAAACACACTCTCCTACCCTAACTGTTAGGCACATAGTCAGGGTGCTTTACGTCGTCTTTATCCTACGGCAGAATATATTTCATGTTTCCAAGGACATTTGCTTGGACCTCCCTGAATGTTACGGTGGAAGCTTTTAGATTTCTGCCCCGTCTGACTGTCTCGGTGCTTATAATCATGTTTTCGGCTCGTAGCTCGTAAAATATGGGTCACCAAAACTTAAATCAGATTTCCAAGGAGATATGCCTGGGACCTCAATGGATGTACAGTAAGAAGTTTAGTAAGGTCTAAAGCCGGTGGCTCACTATACGATTTTATCGGCCAATTCATAGGATCGCCCGACATTGTACCGACACGCGTACGGTAGTGTAGTGTGACAGCACTGGCGACGCGATTTTGTCTGTGCCGGCGTGAAAAATCGGCGTCGCCAATAGTCCGGGAATGTCAAAGAAAATCGGCCGATTTCATCAGGCCATTTGCGAAATCGTCTAGTGACCCAGTAGGTGCGACAAAGTCGGCCGATTTTATTTATTTTTAATGGGTCAGAAATCACTTTACGCACGTTATTACTTTAATTCTGTCATTATGGTTGTATAATGACATTTTTTTAAAATTTAAGACCGATTCTACTAAACTGAAGAGTAAAGTTTCAAAATTTTATGTATTCTTAAAAGACGACCTTTAATTTATTAATAATTATATATGAACCAAGGAGTAGCCATTCATATACTAATAATTGACACTCTACGAACATTTCTGTTATGACATTTGCAGTTGTTCAAGCATAAGACTGATCGAACAGGGTTAAGTTTGCAAATGCCTTAATTTATGGATCCAACCAAATAGGGCTTCACAAGTTTATTGAGCTATCCTACCGATTGTGTAAAGCCTGCGTCACACATCCAACGGCCTCCGGCTCAATCTGTAGATCGCCAGAAAGACGCCGAATTCCAAGCCCGCCAGGAAGTGAGCGTATTTTACGCTTACAATCTAACCTGTCACATATCGGAGGGGGATCGGGCGGTGCCCATTGAATAATGGTGATAAAAAATCGCCTGGCGGCCTATGGTTGTCGTCATAATGACAGGGGCCGTCCAAGTTGCGGTCGATAATCATTTGGTTTGTCGATGTCCGCCAGCAAAAATGCATCTAAAATCGTAGGATTGCTGCCCGAACATCGATCGCATGTTGGCCGCTGTCCGAGCGATCTACGGGCGACCTGTTTACGAGCTCTGCGACCTTAAAGCCGGGTGCTCACTACCCGATTTTATCAAGCGGCATTGTCGGGCGATTTTTTGGGCAGATTTTCTCAAAATCGGCTGAAAATCGGCTTGGTTTAGTTGGCCGATTTTCGTTGTTACATTTACCGACGCGCTTGTTCCCACCTCCCGATTATCGGCGAAGGAGTCTGTCTCATTATAGCGATCTGATACAGAGCTTTCTATGAGAAAAAATAAAAGGAAATATTTGTTCGCTTTGTGGCTTGTCCAAAGAAAAATATATTGTGGCGGGAGAGTGACCTGTCGGTTAAACCTTGGCTTGAAAGAAGAGATGAACTAGTGGCATGTAAATAATACACTTGTATATGCGAACTGAGACAGGAGGGTTGAACCGTCCATTATCAATTTAATGGTTTTCTCCGCATATCTGCAGGGGCGGGTCCAGGATTTAAGAAAAGAGGGGTCCAACCCAGGAGCACAAATAACAAAACCTTAAGAAAGGTCCCCAGGTCCGGAAAATGTCCGAAAGGATTGGTCTTAAACCCTTTAAACGAATGCTGCGGCTGATCTGCAGGATTTGGTAAAACCGAACATCCACCATCATGATACTACATTCAGAAGGGCTATTTCACCAGACAGGAACTCTAATTTAGAAAATGACATTCTACTTGCATGTTTGTGTGATTTCTAGGATTTCCTGTTTCTAGAATTTCAAAGAAGTGATATGTTTTCTTCATCTATCCTGTATAAACTAGAAACACTTTATCATCCTTTTTCATTTGACTGCTACACACAACAAACGCCAACAGCAGCAGATATGTTGCGTGATTAGGTTTTATTCTATATTATTAATTCCCGTAGCAAGTGATGATCAGTTATATATCTGGCGACTCTCTGTTATGTCAGATAAAATATATTAAAACGTATTAAAGTACAGCATCGCCACCAATGCCGCTGACTCCGTAAAAAGATTAAGTGTACCAGAGATCCGTTCAAGCTTTTGCCTATATATTGGGGTACCTGTAAACATCAGGACTGGTATGCTGCGTGCACTGGACTGGATGTTGTATCACTCAATAGTTTTCGGCTATTCATTCATATCTTCTCTCATTTCCTCTTAATTTGGGCTTATTATTTTATTTAGACACTTTCTTCTCTGGCACCTTTGTTTTTGCTAACTTTAAGGAGAACCTGTGATAGGACAAAACACTGTGATGGGACAAAAAAACTATATTAAGGAAAGAAATTTATAATGATGGTTAGAGTTTACAAGCAGATATACAGTTGATTATTGCCATCCCTGAGATGTAAATATTGAATTGTTTTATTTTTCCCAGGAAACTCTTACATAAGCTTGAGTTTATTATTCAGAGATATCGTCACACAATGGGAAGGATTGCAAAACGGCCCAGCAATAAATAGGCGTTTGCAAACATACACCTTGTTCGTTCAGTCTTATGTTTACAGAAATGTTCGCACATTGTAATTATATGAATGGATACTCCTTTATAATTATTAATAAATTGCAGGTCGTCTTATAGGAATACATGGAATTTGAATCTTTACCAAAATCTGTCTTTATTTCTTTTTAAAATACAGAAATATGTGTTTATACAATATATACTTATTATGACTAATAGTGACAACGTACAAAACGTGAACTCTGACATACAAAAATAAACAAAATCGGCCGACTTTGTCGCAAACATTGGCTCACTACACGATTTCGGTAATCGCCCGACAAAATCGGCCGATTTCTTCGACAGTGCCAGACTCTTGGCGCCGGCGATTTTTCACGCCGACGACGACAAAATCGCGTCGCTTGGGGTGTCACACTACACGACAATGTACCCCCGTCGGTACATAGTCGGCCGATCCTATGAATCGGCCGATAAAATCGGTAAGTTGTCCGCCGGCTTATATTCGCCATTGGAAAATCGCTGATTTAAGAACAGGTTTCGGTGCCCTGCGATTGTCGGCCGACCCTTAAAAATCGCAATGGAGTCCGCAGTGATCGAGCAAACACCGGTCGTATTCCTGACGAAAATGCCCTTTTCAGCTTGCAGAGCAGTCGGACTGGCTCCGTTTTGGATATGTGACACAGACTTTACAAGCTACTCTGAACAAGTAACTCAATTTTATGAAAAAAAAAACACTATTCAGTATTTACAACTCATGAGGTTATTCTGAAAAAGTAAATCAAGCTTATGTAAGAGCATCCTGAAAAAAAAACCTGTTCAATATTTGCTACTCATGAATGACAATAATCAACTGTATATATGCCGTACTCTCTATCCATCATTGTAAATTCATTTCTGAATGGACCTATGGGCTCGATCACTGGCTCTTCTTCAGCAAGAAGAAAGGTAAAAGACAAGATAGTGTATAAATATAAAGCCCAAAGTAACTGGACAAAGACAGGAATGATTAGACCTAAATTATAAATTAAGACTGATGCCATGCATTTCACGCCCAGCGCACTCAGTATTAGTTGATTTTTATAGATAAACCCAATAGGCAATACCGTTCATGGGGCCGGATCGCTGGCACACATTTTTCATTGAGTCATCGGCGTGGCTATACTGACTTTCCGTTTAAATATATTTAACCTGATAGGTTATAGAGAGTTGCCAGACGTAAAACTCATCATCTCACTTCAAAGGGATATAATATAATATAAATTTAAACCTAGCTACTCAAAATAACTGCAGGTGTTGGCTATTGTTGTATGTAGCAGTCAAATGAAAAAGAATGATAAAGTGTAATCTGATCCCCTATTTTCTCTGGTAAATCTTTTTAGATGAATTGCTTAATATTTCCCAGAATTCTTTTTCCAGAAACTTTCTCTCTCAGATTTGTTCGATTGCTTTTGTTACCTTTGTTGGACGAGTTATTTTTTAAGGTAAACTTAGTCATTTAACCAAGTAAGCATACTTAGATAACGATCTCAGAAACGGCTCAGCTATAATTACCAAATCTGTTAAATTTTTAATGGCGCCAACTGTATCGACCTGTTTTAACAAGGGGGGGGGGGGGGAGGGATCAAACAGCAACATAAATTGGAATCTTCAAAACCGAAAGTTAAAATCTAATTTTGTTAGGTTACAAAGGCAGGCCTTCATGCCTTGACTGTTGCATGTACACATTCAGAAACCTCTAGTGAACTGGAATAGCCCTTAATGTAAATTTTTTTTAACAAAAGCATACATTTTCAAATGAAAAATTGTTCAGGGGAATAGTCCTATAAATAAGTATGGCTTACAGTCATTTATTTAATTTTTTAGACAAAAAACCTCACATAATTCAGACCAATCCTCTGCTCATGAGGTGGTCTCTTTGACAAGGGGGGAAATGAGCGTCATTAATCATTTAATAAATTAATTCCCTAATTAAAAATAAATTGGGTATTACAGGTGAAGACGGGATGTTACATATGTTACATGAGATGAACTGATTAAATGTATGTTTTTTGTTGAGATAAAATCATGAAACTATATTACAGAGATACTCTATTTATCTAGCTTTTAAGTTTAGATATAACTTTAGAGAATACCCCAGCCTGTCTATTACTTAAGTCTGCAGCAAAACTTAATTATAAAACAAAATTGACAATAGGAACTTGCCCCTTTGCCCCATCAATAGAATTGAAAGTGTAACATTTATTTGGAAAATTAAGTTTAAAATTGTGCAGTAGTGGGCTAATAGACAGGAAGAGGGCATTGGTAGGACTGGAAGTGTGTTAGGGTAGAAAGTTGTACCTTTATACACTAATAGTTATGGCCGGAAGGGGCGTTGAAAGGGTAGGAAATGTGTTAGGGCAAGAATGTGAACCTTCCTGCCTTAACTGTTAGGGCAGGGGCGGCTCCAGGATTTTGAAAGGGGGAGGCTAGTAGATACTTTGCATAATCAC
This sequence comes from Sipunculus nudus, assembly GCA_026874595.1. Lineage (NCBI taxonomy): Eukaryota > Metazoa > Annelida > Sipuncula > Golfingiida > Sipunculidae > Sipunculus > Sipunculus nudus. The sequence continues at coordinate 33,259,394 of CM049320.1, forward strand.
ACATATATATATATATATATATATATATATATATATATATATATATATATATTGCGCAAACACTTGCCATAGATATTTATCTTATTTTCTATCTATCAATATATATATATATATATATATATATATATATATATATATATATATATATTGCAGTGTTAACTTCTGATGTTCAAAAGGTTATAATAAGTGAAACGTTGGATACGCTAAATGTCTTTAAGTCACTTTATACCTATAAAAAACATAATTCTAAACGTAAAACCCCCCTTTTTTCCTTTCTTGAACAATAATGATGTTACAAAAAAAATCAACTGTTATTGATGAATTAGAGAAAAGGTAATAGATAGCCAGTACCACATTAAATATCTTGTAAAAATGTAGTCTTAGTTTCAGTTTAACATTATATAATTTGCAGACTACAAACTAACAAAACATGACTCCACGGATATGGATATCAAAATACACCTTTTGCATTTTTCCACTTCATATACGATCTGACAATTTGTAAATTGTGAATTTGTATAAATGGGTACAGATGTGCAATTTGTTATATTTTACCGAGACATAGTTTACAACTGGAAACTCATGAACAAAGTTGAGACAAAATCGTGAATGCAGACATTGAAGTCAGACAAATCATATTATGTGTGTTTTTTTTTATTTACAGTTTGTAGCGTGATTTTTAAAATGTTTAAATGTGGAATGTATGACAAGTTCTCCAACTCGATTTTGCATAGCCGGTCTGCTCACCTCTTTCGGAAATTTAAATTCAATTAAAGATTTCCCTAAAACCAAAAAAATAAAGACGGTCTTTTGATCGCCTTTTTTCCACAACAGTAAAGCATCTTTTAAATGAAAATATTATTGGTCTCCTCTCTTTCTTGGGTGTCCTCATAAGTCTGTCTATAACTGTTGAGTACAGCTGCTAACAGACGAGTCAACCAACGTCGATAATTACGTGATAAACCTTGCTTCGCAGAGGATTCATTTACTCAGCAAATCAAGACTCTTCTGGAGCAAGCAGCGGGGCTTGGACAGCTCAGTGGTAAAACTCTTGGCTCTCTCCGCTAGCGACCCGGGTTCGATCCCCGGTGTGGCTATGAGAGTGGGTTGTAGTTGCACGTCCAAGGCCGGTGGTTTTCTCCGGGTACTCCGATTTCCTCCATCTCTGCAGACTACCGAACGCCATCACCGGTGCCATGGTTTAGTTATGATAACTATTTGTAAAATCCATGTAAAATAAATAAGTTTATATTAAGAATTGGGAATTAATAGCAAATAATAAATGATTTGCACATTATTTTTTTCTATCAGCCGATTTAAAAATAAAAATAAGACTTGGGTATATTAATAATCTCTTTTTAATTTGTCGTTTAGGTATGAACATGAGATGTGTGCACAAGTGCCAAACGATGTAAACATTTCATTCATTATTTAATCTAAAATAATTGATCAGTCATAAAATAAAGACACAACTACATATAAACATTAAAGCGCATCAAACATCATTGAAAAAGGCAGACGAATAACTCATGATTGATTGTCATTCTCTTACTACTTTTTAAGATATTAATCACCAGCGTTCATTTTGATTAACTGGTATAGCTTAAATTACTTTTCCATATGTGCAGTTGCTTCTTTAGTCTTTAACTTGCTTTTATACGGTAAAACGTCAGAACTCGTTTATATATACGTCTGAAGTATAAAATGCATTTCTTTCGTTCGTATATTTATGCATTATCATTTCCATATTTATTTGGTAATTTATACATTTGTAATCGATAATAAATCTTCACTAAAAGGATGCTAAAGGCATTAAACATTGTCAGTTTACTAATGTTTCTTGTACCGTTTTGTACATTTTTTTCTTTTGAAAAACGACAAGGACAAATAATTTCAAAACAGATTCCCCATTGAGAATTCCAACTGATATGTACAGCCCCCCATACATGTAATTTATGACGAGGCAGTAAATATCCACTGCCTATCATAAAAATCAAATGCTATGATTTAAGTATATTCAGACATTGTTTATTATTTTTTTTTATTTGAATGTTGATGTTTTGGCGTTTTGTTTAAAAGATAAAATGATTTTTATTTATAGGATAAAGAGAGGTGAAAAAGGCTTGCTTTTTATTTAAACGCTTAATCATGTTCACAAGCAAGATGTTCAAGCCCAAGGACAGCTGGAGCATTGCATAAGAAATGCTTGAGGGAGCCACGGATGATAGATTCAGTAAAACTATAACCAATGTTGGAAAATGCCAAATTAATTACTTAAAAATACAAAAGGACCTAGGGCCATAATGGTCCCCGGCGATATGTTAACCAGGAAAGTGTGGCATCAGTGATGGTGCGGGACGGACGGACGGATTGAAGGACAGACGGACGAAAGGACGGAGGGACTGACAGAAGGGGACCATTTTAGTAGTCCTCTCAGTCAACGGCGGAGGAATAAAAAGATGCCTGATCCTGTCCTATATAACGATTTCTTCGGTTTTCAACTTTTATGTTTCAACTGAAAAGGTGATATTTGTATGACGGCAACTGAAATAATGTAAAGGACACCTTCTCTGATAAAATATGATAAAAATGTTTCCACCCTCGGGGGGGGGGGGGGGGGCTTCAGCCCCCAAAGCTCCCCCTCTGGATCCGCCACTGTAGGGTATGTAGGGACTAAAACTGTATACCTTCCTACCGTAACTGTATACCTTCCTGCCTTAACTTAAATTAGAGATGACAAATCATATGCATGAGCACGAAGAATTTTATTTTATTTTTTTGTGCGTGGAAAATTAGATGGATTCACCGCGGGTGCCTCGAGAGCTGCTGGCACAAACAATAGTAGCGTCAATAATTAGCTGCAGTTTCGCATAAGATGTGTGCCACCCCGTAGTCTGTGTTTACAGTCCCAAACATGCAGTCCTTCTTGACGTTAATTATGGAGCATCTGTTGTATTCATTGACGGGATGTCCGTCCCGCCAGTTGGTATAAGTAAACTCGGCTCCTGTCGACATCCATCGCCACACTCCGTCGTAACATCCCGACGTCCAGTATCTGCTCTTCAGTGCACCTTATTATAAAAAGAACAAAAATGAAAATTATTTAAAAATGGGTAACATTTCAGACTCAGTTTACATGGTTAAAATATAGGTGGTGTTAGGGGGAAAAACTGGCACGTTTTCGGTAGCGGTCTGTGTTGACATGTGCTATAAAGCCTGAGAAATGTGAATTAAGGTTTTTTTTAAACAAAAGGTTTATGCCCTGTTGTTGCTACCATCTATGGAATTAGTTTTTAGCAGACCATACGATAGCGACCATGATTGTAGTCTGTTAAAACACCGGGTTAGAAAAAAAGTAACTTATATAGTGAATCTTCTAGGTCGCTCGAAATTTCTCGCCAAAGAGGCGAGGACTAAAATCGCATCATCTTCATACAACCTACGCACTACCGCAGACATTGTTTAGAATTAATTCGGCAAAACAAAACTTGATGCACATTTCTACTTTGAGAATTAGTTTGTACATATTTTTATCCTCATATCATTTGCGCATTCCAACTTAGTAATTGTATATTCAAAAATATTTTTTTTTTAACTAATTCTATTTAAAAAGAATTTCTGGGAAAACATTTTTATTATTTGCATTGCATACTTATATAAAACCTTTGTATATTATTTCAATTATTGCATTCATTTAGGTATTTAACTTATTTATTCTCATTTACACTTGATCGAAGGTGATATGTGTTAATATTATCAGTGTATTGTTGATATTGAATGTTATTGTTTATTGAACTTTTATTAATTATTTATTAATTTTATTATTTTTTCACTGCCTATTATGTACTATGTTTGTACATATATGGGATCTGTGAGTCTGGGGCCTCAAATTTACAGAATAAAGACATTCATTTATTCATTCATTCATTGGCACATTCCGCTCTCCTGAAAAAAAAAAACAATTCCCTCCTTACTTACTTGTGCCTTTTTTCTTTGTAAAGATGAAAAAAAAATCACCAAAAAGTAATATTTTCAGGTTGGATAGTGAAAGGAACCAAGCAACTTTTAGTAATAGAAACTAAAATAATGGAATATAACACAGCCTGTCGAAACAAACATTTATTGATTTACATTGCCTTTGATCTACCGCTATAAGTGTTCTCTTTATGTTTAACAATAACCAAATTTTTTTAACGGCGGCGTGAAGAAGATTTGATGGTGGTTTACGTCTGGTTTCTAGGCTGGGTCTGGCAACTCGCTGGTAGTGGGGAATGACATTTAACGTTGCGTGATATATAAACCATATCCTGCTTGATTTGAGAAGCGACGTTGATATCCTAACATGTACTACGTAGTTCCTTCCTCTGGAGATATGGATTATTGTTCTTTCCGTTTCGCTGCATATACAGGGGTGTTACCCTTCTCTTGCCTCTATGATGTTGTCTAAAAAAGAGGTACCGCTGACCACTGAAATTTTTTATGTGGTTACCAAACAATAGACTTTTTTTTAAAGTGGTGGAGGGGGACATTCTGTCAGATTATGGGGGGGGGGTCCCCCTATCATGTTAGCGTGTTTTTAGTTTTACTCAAAACCATACGTGCATGGTATGCATCACGAAACAAATACACTAGGAGGCAAAAAATACACAATCTTCAAACCTTCATGACGGTTAAGATGTTATTATCAAACAAATATAAACATGAACAATTTACAAAACTTTGATCTGATATCAGGCATATATAATAATATATATATAGTAATAACACATTCAGCAATACCTCTCTATAAGGTTATCAATATAAATATTAAGCATACAAGATATATTTCCTACCGTTCTCACTGAAATGAGTTGCATTATATTTAATTCATTTACTTCCAATATTGCACAATACTGATCTATATTACTAAGACGCTCATTTGAGAAATTAAGTCCTACACGCCTTAATTAGGCTGCGTACTCATAAAAAAAACTGTTGCTACGCGCAGGATCGGCGTATTCTCAGTGTAGGTTATGCACACAGGCACTCGAATCCAGCACTAAAATGGCCTAGAAACCGAAAACACATTGAGTATGGGCGATATACCCATTATAAAAGAACACGGGCAAGAAAACTTTTTTATCACAAGGCCGAATTCCGGAGAATTATCCGCTTCACAAGCATGATCGCACGCCTTTTTGTTGAAAACATCTTTATTTACAAGATTAAACTTCCAAATATAAAAGTTCCCCACACTAATCGCGAATTCCAGCACGTTTATTTTAGCTGCGACGCCGTCATTTGGCATGTATACATTTACTAGTTGCGGAAGTTGACGTCACCCCGGGCATAATGTATGTTATGGTTATAGAATAGTCTCTCCAAAAGACGCCAGGTGCCGCTACCGCTCTTGCACCAGTACGTCTGTTATTGGACGCCATTTTTCTTAGGAACGGAAGTGTTGTTTGGCATGCGCAAGGAATCCCCCTACTATACCACCCTTACAAATGACAAGCAAAAGTGGATTATTTTTGCCACACAACCAAACAATATTGTTTACTTGGCTTTACTGGGGTCTGCCGGGTCTGTGCAAGGGCGACATCCATTATGGATTCACCTCCAGATGCTAGGGGGGTTTGCTTGCGCATGCCCAACGGCATCTTGTAAATAAAGATGTTTTCAACAAAAAGGCGCGCGATCATGCTTGTGAAGCGGATAATTCTCCGGAATTCGGACTTGTGAAAAAAAGTTGTCTTGCCCGCGTAGCGATGGAGTTCATTACCTTGTTCTTTTATAATGGGCATATCGCCCAAACTCAATGTGTTTTCGGTTTCTAGGCCATTTTAGTGCTGGAAACCAGGGCCTGTGGTTATGCATATGCAGGCATACGATGACGTATTATACGTCGGACTACCGTAGTAGCGTACTCAGGCGTAGGCATGGCGTTCAGTAGCGTAGAGTAGCGTAGTGTTGCTACACAGGTTTAATATTTTGCGTTCATCTCGCGTTCCCATTTGGCGTATTGCCACGTAGGCCAGCGTAGGCATTGCGTAGGGAAGCGAAGGCTCGGCTTATTCGGTATACGCCGCACTACGCAACTCTACGTAGGTCCGGTGTGAAAGGGGCTTTAGCTTAATGAGAAAGAAATGCTGCGCAAAGTAGCAGAGTTCTTTGTGTTGATCTTGCCTGTAGTAGATATAAATAGAGCTTATTCCAGGGAAAGCTTTTAAGTAAAATAAAATAAATGACGTAGATTAGGCGTTGTCGCAGGGCGAGACAATGGAGCTCATGTAATCTCTTTCAGTATTTCACAACAATCCGGCATTATATTTTTTAAAATTTGTCTGGAACAAACAAGAACAATCCAATTCAAAGTTACAGTTGTCAAGATGTTATATATGTATGGATTAATTGTTCTGGTGTAGGGTAGGTCAGTATATCACGTCACCATGCATGTCCGATTTTCCTTATATGTCACGTCAGAATTGTCGGTGAGCTCAAACGTAAGTGAATTTCAGGAGTGGAAATTATTTAATTTTACTGGGAAGTTAAAAGGATTAAAGACTAACTACTAAATTTATGATTTAATTGAATGTCAAGTTAAATAATCTCGGTGACACAGTAATGTGAAACTGATTTCAGATTAGAAGTGCGATTTTAAACCGTCGATTTGTTTGCTGTTTAACTTTTTTATTATAAAAAATGTAGAATAAAAACCCAAACCAGTTTCGTCTAGGGTGAGAAGAGGTACACAGTTCAATACCTGGGGCCACGTTCTCTCTCGTTCTCTTTCAACATTTCAAAGTGAAAGAGGACCCCGCACGACCACCCACGTTTATTCACGTCCCTGAGTCCATGAGCCAGACCTCCCCAAAATGGGGTTGACTACCAATTTGGGGGACTAAATGCCGTCATGATTTTCAGTTGCTACGCATCTAAACTCCGTGAAAACATGTGATGGACGTGGCCATCTTCAAAATATATGCATTTTTTTAAAAACAATTTATTTTTTTGTTAAATTCTGTTAACAAAGTGCTGTTAAAATGGCGAAATATAAATTTCTACATATACATAAATGCATTTTGATGAATTTTATGAGGTAATTATTAAAATATTGATAAGTTTTGTATTCCAAATTTAAAAAAAACTTTTTTCTTTGAGTATAAATATATTTTGCAAATCAAATATTTTACTCAACGTTTTGACCGCCTAACATCTCTTTCAGCAAAATAACACTGGTATGGCATATTTTCGGCGAAATAACTAGCTTTCAAGCTCTTGGAGTGAAACAAGGTGATGAGTAGAGTAAAATCACCTAATATCGCCCACCAATGATCACGTTATTGTAGTTATAGTAGAGGTCAACTTGTATCATCTTATATGATTACCAGAATCATGATTTCATTAAAACAAGGTGTGCTACGGCAAGGACCACGTCCTTAAAAGTCTCCCACGACCTTGAAGAACGTAATGAACCGTAGACAGAAGATGATAAGTAAGACCTTGGCTAAACGTCCTACTCGCAGTTGGGTGCATTTTGCATCTTAAGCGGATTTCAATGGTTTATTTATATTTTCTCCTCGTGACAGCTATCAAATAGCGAGGACAATAAAGTAACGTATGTTCTGTGTGGTATCAGTTTATGAAAATTGTACCTATTAAATGACTCAAATCCTGTGAAAACCTTCGATTATCGTTTAAGTATCGCAGCGTGTGTACCGATATATCGAACAATGTCTATTATTTAATTATTAGATCAATAAATATTCATTAAAATAGCGATGTATTCCCAGCCCATTTTCCCAATATTTGACGTTTCATTATGTTTAATAATTATTGTTATTACTTATATTGGATTAACACTATCAAATCTATGACTTACCGATCAGCTGGTATTCTGGAACAGAATCTATCACGCCCTTTACGTGCAAGTGTTCCTGCTGTGTCTCCAAGGAAACCCGGACACCCCCCAGTGATTGACAGTAGGCCCGAGTGTCTGTGACGCTCAGCTCTTGTATACTGAAGTGATAACAGGAGGCGCTGAACCCTCCGGAGGGGAGAGGTTGACCCTCCTCAAAGGGGTAGTCGAATCCAGTAGGACACCTGGGGAAGGCTGAATCTATAACACATAATTATGAATGTTTAATAATCAGGGTGTAAGTGTGTGTGTGTGTGTGGGGGGGGTGTACATATCCCCCCCCCCCACATTTTGGCAAAGGCGGGATGATAAATGTATTCATCCCCCCTTTTATTCAGAGAATAAGATTTATATATTGGAAATAGAATACATAAATAATTGGAATGGGAGACTTTTGATTACATTTCTGCTTTTCTAATTAACCATATTTAAAACAAAATTATACTTGGTTATATTATATCAAATATGTTAAGGTTCACACACACACACACATATATATGAATGGAACCATGAGATATTTCAATATATTCGTATAGGTTTACAAAAAAGTCGCTCCAACCAACCTTTATGAGTCATACCCCACCCTTGAGGATAAATTGATGCCACTGGCCATAAATATGTATTTGCTAAATCTTTGCTGGACTGGTTTAAATTGTGTTGAATCTGTCATAATATTATACTTATGGGAATCGCGATGTGCTCTGATGGTGCTAAAAAAGTGAGTCTTTGTAATGATACATGTCAAACCGTAACACTGAAACATACATATTAAACCTAGTTCATGGCTATATAGTGTCTGTCGAAAACTTTCTTACTTTCCTGAATCCGGATATAGGTGGCAGCACCCTCGTGTAACGTCATCGACCATCCGTTTTCCCGTTTATCAAACATGGCGTATGATCCGTTTGGGAACCTTGTTACACCGTCGTATTGTTGGTTGTATGCAAGAACTCTCATAATGGACTTTCCTTGAGTGAGGGTTGCGTTAGCGGTCGCGTTGATTCCAAAATTGTGAAATCTTTTGTACTGAGTTGTGCGGACTGGTGGGTTTCCTATCACAAAAGCTAAGATGATATGACAAAAATAATTTATGCCAACCGTAAACAAGATAGCAATGCTTGTTTTTTTATAATTAATTTGATCCTAACTGTGAATGTTTTACATGATAACTTATGCTTTCAAGCTTTAAAACATGGACGTTGAAATTTTTTAAACAACCTCCTAGAAGACTTATTTAATTCTGTTCCCAATTGACCATATAGGAATTTGTTCAACATATTCTAAACTAAATATAAAATAAGGTACGCTCATAATGCTAAGATGTTTATATATATTTTTTAAATGTTAAATTATTGTTAAATGAGACAGAATCAAGAGAATCGGACCAGAAAGTTTGAATTTAGTATTTTGAATTAAATTATATATAAAAAATGTTATAAAAACATTGAAAACTAAACAAAATTGAAGCATATAAATTAAAATCATATTAAAAAGGTAACAAACCTGTATAACAAAGCATAAGGCCGACTTGGTAAAATGCCATGCTGATGACTTCACTGATTACGTCAGAGACCCTGAATATGTTGTTATATCATTTTAAAATATGGCCGAACAGCTAATGTGTGACCGCTTCAGTCTCGCGCTTTCTTTTCCCGGTAACACGTTCTGCACGAGCGTAGTACGTGCAGTTGTTAAACTTAAATTACAGCTGATATCCTAACTGTTGATTTTTAAGTGAAGATATAAGGCATCGTCCCCAGTGCAGCATCTGTCGTTTCAGACATTAAAAGGCCAATCTAAAAAAGGGGTATACAAAGTTCTACCTTTATAAACGTGTGTTGCGAAGACCTTTGGAAGAGGAAATAACGATCGTTTGCTGTTCCAAAAGCGGAGATTACACGATTTAGGTTTGAAATGACACGACGTAATCATAGTTTTTATCAACCCGGTCCTGTTGCCGTTATTACAAAGCTAGATATTGATTCTGCGTCGCTTTTACTACATTCCTGCCAGATATTCTTTTATAAAACATAATGCTGGGATATCCGCTTAAGTATCTGAATAAGTGATCGCACCTTTACGCTGTGCCCTGTTATTATACTAAGTGTAGGTGGCAAACAAAGAACACATAATTGTGTAAAGTTTTCATCTTCCATAATACCGAAAGATCTGACCACAAGAATAAATGACTTCATATATAGTGAATAAATGAAAGGACAGGATGATTCTTTCATATGTCACTATGGTTGTCACCTAACGCGGATCTAGGGGGAGGGTCCAGGGGGTCCGGACCCCCCTTTTTATCCGAAACAACCGTTTTTGAAGGGTTTCAGACATAATTTTGCGGCCTGGACCCCCCCACCCTTTCCGGACCTTGGAACCTTTTTACAGGGTTTTAATTAGTCCTCCTGCGTTGGACCCCCCTTTTCTTAAATCCTGGATCCGCCCCTGACTTTGGTAAAATAAACAAGCGAGGCTTTTGGGAAACGATGAGATTCAGGAACAATTTTTATTATCTCGTCCGCAGGCGATTGTATCTCGTGCACACAAGATAATTATTTCGTTCGCACCCGATGGTATCTAAGTATGCCGTGCTAGCTGAAGGATTAAAACATTAAGAGTATCTGCTGTGTGCACATATCCCAGGCCTTCTATGTCAGACCGTTAATGCAACTTGAATTTTTGTGTGCATTCTTATTGTATACATTTGCATTTATACCGAATACTTTTAGGTACTTTTTAGAGTGTATGGCTTTCATTGCTATGGTTCAGGATTTATCCGGATATATAAAAAAACAACTTGCCTGTTTAAATATGTACATGGAAAACTGTATGCGGTTTGTATGGGGTTAGAGTTTTTAGGGTCAAAGTAAGGGTGAGGATTAAATGAACCCTTGTTTAGTAACAAGCTGAAAACAGGTAGAAAACCTATCGTCTTGTTTTTTTATCTTCCTGGAAAATTTTACACTTGTTAGGGTTAAGGATTAGGACTAGAGGTATATAAGCCTAGGTATACCGAACAGGTAATACAACCCACCACTCTGTATTATGTCTCCTAGGAAATTTTTATATATACAACAAAAGATGTCAGCCATGACACTTCACTTGTAGGCTAACCGGAGGGAGTGGGGGGGGGGGGGGTGATTTAGAGATTTAGAGATGTGCCCCTCACTTTTTATTTAGGAGGTGGTAGGCCACACCAAATACCATTTGGAATATATAAATAAAATATATTAATTATTAAATTATAAACTCCTCTCCATTTCTGAGTTAATTATGAAATATTATATATTTAACCTGGTTTAGATATAACCTATACTTTAAACAAAATACCTTATTTCTTTTAAATCTTATCCTTAATTGTAATACATTTGAAATGTGTCACACATACAATAAAAAGACACACACACACACACACACATATATATATATATATATATATATATATATATATATTTAAAAAAGGTTTCCAAACTTTCATTTCCAACCCCCCCCCCCCCCCCACACACACACACCTGCGAGTTACACCCCCTCCCGCCCCAAGATAAATTGACGCTACTGGTATTATAAGCCCATTTTATATTTCGTTCTAATATCGTTTCCTGAGCCCTGTACAAAAGCGCAAAAAAAAAAATAAATAGCTTGCACCGAACGTGATCAGTGGCAAACACAACATATATATATAGCCACCTGGTGGCCAAAGTCAACATTTTCGAGCTTCCAATTGGTTCCTGTGTTTCTTCTTTCATGTTCCTTGTTCTTATTTGCTCAGGTTCGATCGGACCAGTGGTCATGGTGTCTTGTTATGGTAAACATGCTGTGTTTACTCACATGGAGAACAATGCCAACGCACACAACAGGTGAGACAGTAAGTCCACGTGCCTTGATTGATTTCCGGGAAACTTTTGTTTTCAACCAAAGTTAACTTATAGCCTGAGATAAAACACATCCTATTTCAAGTAGTTATGTACCTTTATCCGAGTAAACAGTACCGTGGTCCAGCCATGTGACCCACAACAAAGACGCTTTCTCTGTTCATCGTCAAGTACAGCCGCGGTGGTCTTCGATCATAAAGTAATCCGATTAGGTTTACAATAATCTGATAATCTCTTCATTCATATCATCTTGTCTCTGTCATGCTTTAATTACATTGACTTCGACCAACCAGGCGCTCTCTCGCACTTCTCCATGCTTTCATGTGACCTCTGAGGTTACCTAGGCAACTCTAGAAAGAACGTGGTTATATATATATATATATATATATATATATATATATATATATATATATATATATATATATATATATTTATATACATGTATATAATATATATGTATATGTATATAATTGTAGATCCTATCATATCATATATAGGGATCATATCACTCCTGTATTGAAAACTCTCCTTTGGCTCCCAGTACGTCAGCGTATAGAGTACAAGGGCTTAGTTATGGTATTCAAGTGTAAACTGGTGAGGCCCTTGGATACATTGGTGAGCTTATCGTTGAACCCACAAGGTCTCTCAGGTCAGCTGATCTGCAAAAATTGGTAGTACTATTCACAAGGTCGCCTTTGGCTTTAGAACGAACTTTAAGTTTTTCAGGGCCTAGATTATGTGTGTGTGTGTGTGTGTGAAGGCCAAGATCCTAAACCCCGATCAGGATCTGAGCTGGACCAGCGCTGGAACAGATCCCTATCGCGCTATCGGGTTTAGGCCGGACTGTTACACAAATGCAATTAACCAGGTCCGTATATGTTAGATGAAAGCCCCATAGAATATCAAGATATGGTCAGGGGAACGTAGTTATGGTATTTAATAATGTTGCGGTTATCTTTATCACCGGCTATGTTGATCAGTAGTCTGTTTTATTAATGTATCTAGGAATGGAACATGGAACTTGCTAGACAACGGTATGTATGATTGGCTGACAAAGCTGCTGGGAGGCCAAGCTGGTAATTTCCATGTAGAAGTCTGTAGGACGTTCGTTCGTTGACCAGAACTTTCCCGATGTTTCTTTGCGGCATGTCTATATGAAGAGGCTGGGTTAAAGGCCGCCAGGGGACAGTCATTCGAGAAGTCTTTGCTGAGGACGTGTCGTGAGAGGAAGATTTGCGCTAGGCGGACTGTTGATCTCTTGTTCTGCGTAGGACGTAGTATTGGTCCTAGTCGAGGAGAGTGTTAGATTTTTTACGGACTTTGTATTTGTGAAGTTAGAAACAGTTAGCGGCGGGCGAAAGCCAACGAGCTATTGAAGGATTGCATTGTGAGACTGGAGCCAGTCGGCGGCGGCCAATTGTTAAACGTTTTCGGAATAAACTTGTGTTTTGTTAAACCCCTAGACAGTGTGGTCATTCTGGACTGTTGCGTGAAAGTTCCTGGGAATATTTGTCCGCTGCGTTTGTGGTGTGACAATCTGGTACAGCCAAAATACTGATTTAGACTGTGAGTTGACATAATACTAAATAACACCGGCAGCATATATTTCTGATTAAATAAAAGAAAATTCACCTTAGTTCAGCGTACTCATAAACGTAAATCTAATTTCATCATGACAAAATTTTATTTTCTCCAAAGTTAACCTTTGAACAAAATTCAAAATATGTTAAACGTGACAAGTAAAACCTTTTCTGGCTTGAATTACTTGTAAGCATCATGTATGTGTGAATAAAATAACTAAAATCTGTATTTGAACTAACCATTCAAAATATAAAACTTTGATTTTATAATTAAAAAGAGCTTTGTGGAGTAGAAATTAGCTAGTAGACTGATACAGGTATGAGCTGGTTCAGAGGTATGGGTTGCCATTACCTTCAAATGATTTAACAGGAAGTCATTCTCTTTGTTTTTAATTGTAGATTGGGATCTGGGCCTTGACATACATACGTACATACATACAGTAAACCCTCGCCTAATGACCGCTTCGGTTTAGCAACCACTTTAAAATAACGACCATTTTTTTTTTATGGTCCAATTTTTTTGCTCATTATATAAGACCACCTAGAAAATGCGACTTCTTTAATGAGGTCAAGTTGGTGGTCGTAATTCGGACTATATATATACATATTCTTACGTAACCATTTTGCAAATACTGATGGCAGAGTGCGCGATGGCTTGACCAGAGCTTTCTAGATTATAAAGAATGGATCAAACTCAGCTCTTTTCAAGCATTCCATTACTAGCCAGTGTCGTACAACAAAATGTGTGTCACTCTTAAGATAAAATTACCTTAATTTGATCCATTCTTCATAATATATATATATATATATATATATATATTTATTTATTTATATATATGTAAATAATTTAAACAGACTTGTCTTTTCCCAAACAACTGTCCGCGATGCCCGACATATACATATACTATCATCCCACGCCCAGGATCCCTCTTGATAAACGTGAGAACCCGATGTTTAGTAAGAACGTCTGTATTGGCCCAAGCCTTACTGAAATATATAACTGTGGTGACCTAATTTGTTAAAGTGGAATAAACCTCCATTTTGTTATGCGGATAGTCTTATTCTTAACCTAGATAATCACATCTGCAGAGTTCCATATCGGTTTGTGACTTCATTAAAGGGCGGAAGCACTCGCTTCTTGGTAATTATTTTATCTCCTGGTATCAACCCAGCCTGGTGTTTACCGTACCTGCAGGTCCTAGTGACCAAGTTATTACTGCGATTCTAGGGATCCTTTGTTCTTATTTGCAAAGCGAGGCTATTTTTTCTTCAAATCCTTTATGGTTAGGTGAGAGGTTCTTTTTAGAGGAAACCAAACACTAAATCAGCCGAATTTGAGATTAAATCAAATTGGTATAATTGAATCTTTATACGCCCGTCTATGACTGGACGTTTTATGGCATACCCACGGTCTGTCCTTCCGTCCTTTAACTTTTTATGTCGCCGCGATAACTTACCAGGATTTTGATGGATTTTCACGAAACCCACCATAACTACTGACAAATAGTTTATCTCACCCGGGTTCGATTATAGGTAAAATCAACGTTTATTATTAAGGTTAGATGTCACCAGTAGGGCCTGGTATCGCTTACAATTTTCGTATTGCAATATAATGCGATATGTGGTAGTGTATTGCGATACGTATCGCTATATATATTTCACTGTATAAATTACAAGAAATAAGTGTATTTCCTGGTATATGCAATACATTAAATATGTTCTTAATAAATATCATATGAAATATAATGACACGTTGAAAGTATATGCAAATCAGTTTATTTCACACAGGAAATATGGCAAAATTACTGTTAATAATTACGTTTAAACACTTGTTTTTGATGTTTTCTTTATGCCTTACATATGAAAGTAAATTGCAAATATAGCTCTGTGGACTGTGGTTTCGCAGGGCGAGGGATACATACTGTGCAACATAATAGTCGTGTACCCGACGTAAGCTACTGTTCTTTATCAATAATTATATTCAATTGACAGGAGCTTCCTGCAGATACAAAGGATGCAAACTCGGAATATTGATATTATATGTGTAATTGTTATTTTGAACACGTTCGGCACTTCTTTCTTTTTCTGTTGCACTAGTTTCCTTTTAGATTACAATAACTCGTAGAGCAGAAAATTCTGTCTCACCTCTCGTCTTACGAGATCACGTGAGATTGCAAGTCCGGAGCTCCCATGAGGCAATGCACTTCCGGTTCCCGTGAGGTTTGTAAGGTAAGTTACTAGCGGGTCATTTAAAATCATATTTTGGCTGAGGTTTCGACCGTACAGAAGTGTTCTCTTGCTCTACAGATCGTGGCTGTATTGTAGAATCAGTTTTTCATTAGTTCCATAGTTGTTTTAGGTTAGTTAGACGTTCAGAGCCTAGTTTAGCTGTTAGTTGTGAACGGACTACTGATTTCACGCTCACGCGCTTGTGGGACCGAATAGAACTGTTTGTAAACAAACATTGAAGGATGGATAACAAGGGCAAGCGGCCTTCAGCTAGCTCTAGGAGCAGCCATGTTCAGCCTAAGTTAAGGAAAATCCAAGAATCGGGACCCCGGGAAGCAATGGCAGACAGACCCAGTGAGCTGGAGTCAAGTTGCCGAGATGCTAGCCCTGAGAAGGGGGATTCCCAGATGCTCGCCCTGCTGGCCGCGTTCAGAGACTTTAAAGAAAGCTCTGAGGCAAATCACGCCGCATTAGCCAACACTATACAAGGCTTGCAACAGGAAATTAGACAACTTAAGCAAAACCAGGGATACAACAGTTCAGACCCAACCCCGGGGACCAGTGGAGCCAGTGCCACTCCAAGTCAAGATGGCGGCCATGCGCTCACCGGGAACACTCCTCATGTTGACAGTGATGAGGAGGACACAGAGGCTTACGATCAAGACACTGAACTTAACCAGCTCTTGGACTCTGTACCTGCTACTCAAGCTAACAGCAATGGTGAGTCTGAATTTTTAGATCAGATAGCTTTGTCATTTAAAAAGAGAGAAGATCTGGGCCCTGAAATTAACCCTTAACTCGCAGAGTTAGTGGACAAAATCATTACAGATAATCCTAGTGATACTGTAAAGGAGAAGATAGACTCTGTACTGACCCCTGCAAATCTGACAAAACTCAAGGGCACAAGAGTTAACAAAGAAGTCTGGAGTAAGCTTAGGCAGGATACAAAGCTAAGAGACAATAGACTTCAGCGGGTCCAAGCAGCCATCTTGAAAGGGGTTACCACATCTATCCAAGTAGCTGATACGCTGTTGCAGCTAAAAATGGGCACGAAGTCCATTAATGATGTTAATCTGGACGGCATGATAAGACAACTGATGGATGGTACTGCTATCATCAGCCATGCCAATCATGAACTTAATTTGCGCAGAAGGGAGCTGTTAAAGGGGGATTACAGGGCCAATTCAAAGAACTCTGTAAGCAGACGTGCCAGTAACAGACTTGTTGTTTGGTGATAATCTGCAGCAATCTATGCAAAGAATCCAGGATTCAAATGCCCTGTCTCAGCGTCTAGTACACCAAGGAAACTACAGGAGTAACAACAATCACTACAAGTCGCAATCGCACACAAGCACAAAGGGCAGAGCACCAGTAACAAAGTCTTTTTTAGGGATGAAAGGACAGTCGTACAGACAAGAGAGGCACAAACAACACAAAACAAGGCCGCGCTGGAGATAAACAAAACGGAAGGAACATCACCAAGTATAGCCCAGGCAAGTGACATTTCATGACATATGTCTAGTAATCGATCAATGCTGGGTAAACCTTGTGAGGCAGTAGGTGGAAAAATAAAATCGCATTATCAAGAGTGGGAAACAATAACAGAAGATGATTTTATTTTGGACATGGTAATGGGTGTTAAACTAAACTTTACCTCAAATTATCCCCCTGTAAGGAACTTCATTCCAAAACCTTTAAAACTAAACACGGCAGAGGAGAAAATTATTCAAACAGAAATTGAGAACTTATTGAACAAACAGGTTATTGAGCAAACAAGCTTTGAGCCGGGCAGTGTTTTTTCAAACATATTTCTCAGAGCAAAAAAGAATGGGAAATACTGTGTTATCCTGAACTTGAAGGCCCTGAATGAGTATATAGAATACCACCACTTTAAAAAGGAGTCACTGGATCATGCAATCAACTTAATCACACCAGGCTGTTATTTAGCATCAGTGGACTTCAAGGACGCCTACTACACGGTGCCTGTGCACAGGGATTTTCAGAAATATCTCTGCTTTGCATGGAAGGGAAAGTTTTTCAAATTTATCTGCATGCCTAACGGACTGTCGCTTGCTCCCCGCTTGTTCACTAAACTGCTTAAACCAGTTTATTCCTCACTAAGACAACAGGGGCATGTAAATGTAGCTTATATTGATGACTCCCTTTTGATTGGTGATGATTATGAAGAGTGTGCAAAAAAATAACAGATACAGTTTCACTGTTTACTAGATTGGGGTTTTTAGTCCACAATGAGAAATCAGCCCCAACTCCTTCCCAAGAGATCAAATTCTTAGGATTCATTCTAAATTCAAAAACAATGACTGTATCATTAACACAAGAGAAGGCAGACAACATAGTATCGTGTTGCAAGAGGCTAAATGCTTCACCCCGTCAAACTATCAGGCAGGTAGCAGAAGTAATAGGTATACTCGTATCAAGCTGTCCAGGAGTCTCGCTTGGACCGCTTAGGACAAAATACATTGGGCTAGATAAATCTGAGGCAGTTAGAATGAGTAAGGGTGACTATGAACATAATATGGTGCTCTCTAATAAAGCAGTTACTGACTTGAAGTGGTGGATTAGAAATGCACATTCTGTAGAAAAACCCATGAGAAGGGGAAAGCCGGACATCACATTGTCAACAGGTGCTAGTGGCGCAGGATGGGGAGGAGTGCTAGGAAATAAAAAAACAGGTGGCAATTGGAATAGTTGTGAATCTAAACATCACATTAACTATTTAGAATTGCTGGCAGCTTTCTAAGCATTACAATCTCTCTGCAATAGTCTTAGCTACACACATATCAGGCTACTTATGGACAATGTCACAGCTGTAACCTATATAAACAAGCAAGGAGGTACAAAACCTCAATTGTATGCTCTTGCTAGGAAGATTTGGGACTGGTGCGTTGAGAGAAACATTTGGCTGTCAGCAGCACATCTACCTGGAAGGGAGAATGTAGAGGCGGATAAATTATCACGCGAGGTAAATCATGATGCAGAATGGCAGCTAAATCCTAAACTGTTTAAAAAATAGACAAGCCTGTGGGGTACTATTGGAATAGACCTCTTTGCATCCAGGCTGAACAATCAGGTAACACCTTATGTTGCCTGGAAACCTGATCCACATGCTCTCGCTGTAGATGCTTTTTCCATAGACTGGTCTATATATTACTTTTATGCTTTTCCTCCTTTCAGCATCCTTGCACAAGTAATCAAGAAAATAATACTAGAACAGGCAACAGGAATTGTAATTTTACCATTTTGGACAGCACAACCGTGGTTCCCGAAAGCAATGCAGCTACTGACAGATCACCCCCGCATACTACCGCACAGCCAAACAACGTTACAACTACCACAGAAACAGGAAACTCACAGACTCACGAAAATGACACTGCTGGCTTGCCTCTTGTTAGGCAAGCCCTTAGAAAACAAGAAATTCTTCAGCAGCAGCAACCGTTATCCTCTGTTCATGGAGGAAAAATACACAAAAACAGTACCAAATTTACCTTTCCCAATGGAATAGGTACTGTAGTGAAAGGTCAGTGGATCCCTTTTCACCATCTCTGGGACAAGCTTTAGAGTTTATGAGCACACTAGTAAAATCAGGACTCAGTTACAGTGCAATAAACACAGTCAGATCAGCTTTGTCTACAATCATCAAGCCATTTGAAGGTTGCACTTTTGGTAGTCATCCGCTTGTCACCAGGTTTTTAAAGGGGTATTTAATATTCGGCCGGCCATCCCTAAAACTTGTGTAATATGGGACACAAACACAGTGTTACAATATTTAAGAACACTCTCACCAGTAAGAGACTTGTCAACAAAATTCTTATCCTATAAACTGCTTACACTCCTAGCCCTGCTTACAGAGCAAAGAGGACAGTTTCTGCATTTATTACGTGTAGACAATATTACATTGACCACTTCAAAGATTAAACTCAGAGTAGGTGATCTAGTTAAACAATCAGCACCAAATAGGCACCAACAGGAAATAACTTTGAAAGCATATGCTCCAGATCGCCGTTTATGTGTGGTTACTGTGTTATCAGAGTACATAAAAAGAACAAGTAGTTACAGACAAGATGAAAATAGGCTCTTCCTAACCCTGCAAAAGCCACACAGAGCGGTATCTAGGGACACAATATCCAGGTGGCTTAAATCAACACTGAAAGAGGCAGGAATTGATATGTCAATCTTTACACCGCATAGCACCAGAGCTGCAGCAACATCTGCCGCAGTACGAGGTAATCTCCCTATTGACACTATATTGAAAACAGCAGGCTGGACAGCAGAGTCCACCTTCACTAAACATTACAATAAACCAGTTATTGGTACTCAGAACTTAACACAAGCCTCACAATAGTCTGACTACACATGAACTCTAAAAATCTCACGTGATCTCGTAAGACGAGAGGTGAGACAGAATTCAAAAATTAAACGAAACTTGCCAAGTTGAAGTTTGATTGGAATTCTGTCGATCCTTGAGTCTGCAGAGATCACGTGCCCACCCTGTTATGCCCAGCCCGATCATGTGTAGTTCTCTGAAACTTGCCTCATGGGAGCTCCGGACTTGCAATCTCACGTGATCTCTGCAGACTCAAGGATCGACAGAATTCCAATCAAACTTCAACTTGGTAAGTTTCGTTTAATTTTTGAATTAAACTCCCTGAGACAGACCTTTAATCACATGGTCGATCAAGCCTACTTAAAAATTTCCTAACAGGCCCTAATCGGGCTAAGTAGTATCTATAGATACGTTGGCGGAACATATGTTCAGCGTTCCACTTACCGGAATCCATTTTTGATGTGAAAATTTGTAATAGAAACCTTATTTTAACAACAATCGATCATTTTCAGTCACGTTTGAAAAATATCGAAAAATATCGATATACAAAACCATATCGCGGTACGCAATATGCTAATTATCATGTCGCGATATACCGATATGTCGATAATATCGCACTGCCCTAGTCACCAGGGTACTTTGTGGTGTTACCGCGTAAACTTATCAGGAATTAAGATATTAACCAAAATATTATCTCTTAAAGCCTGGAACAAACATATGGAGAAAGGGTCCTTTGACCGTGACCAACTTATTCTTGACGTGGAGAAAAAAATGGAAATGATACTTATCATGAAATGCAACGAATTCCGTAACCGTGTTCACGGTTTGTGGTTTTAACACAGATCATCTCGTAACGTCTCGCGAGTGCCGAGACTACATGAAGGGCGTCCAAATTTATGTTTCACATGCATATATTAGCTCCTAAACTACACACTTATAATTTGTACAGTGACGTAAATCCGGTCGTGATCTTTATCACCTGGACAGCTTTGCAAGAGCTGTCTTCATTACATGTTAACAGGCACCTAGCTCTACAGATGCTCCAACAGGATGATCCAACCCCGATGAGCTTCTTCTGACAAATCGCGCATATTAAATGTGAGCGGATGATCAATATATATATATATATAATATATCTATATACATACATATATTGTTACGGGGTGACATAAAAGCGGACCGAACTGTCTCGCTAATGAAGCACGCTTTCATAGCGAAGCGGTTGGTACGCCGGACTTGTACGCCACCGACCTGGGTTCGACTCCGGGATCGGCCCAGCATTTTTCCCCTCACAATTTGGGGGCTCGTCTAACGTGACGGTTCACTTTGTAGCCCAGGGAATAAGCTCACCAAAGTGTGACTCCTGGGATAATTGGTCTTGTTCTGATAGCAGAACGCTCTTAAGAGGGGGTGTTACGGGGTGACATAAAAGCGGACCGAACTGTATCGCTAGTGAAGCTTGCTTTGCTAGCGAAGCGGTTGGAACGCCATACTTGTACGCCACCGACCTGGGTTCGACTCCCGGATTGTTTCAGGGGTTTCCCCTCATTTATTTGTCTTCGTAACAATATATATATCATTTTTTTGCACAATATGTTATGTAAACATTTAGACAAGGATCCATAATGAGCTCTTACACAATCGTAATATTTTATTTTACTATTAATGAAACCCCGTAGGGTTCTTCCGAAAAAGTTGTTCATTATAAACTGAAGAACGTTGTAACCATCAAAAGATAAAGTATGTATAGGTAAAACCCGATGATTGATCCTCGCACAGTCTAAAAGTCCACCTGTGGTTACCTGCGAAACTGCAGATTATCCTTTGTCGAGATCATACCAGCAGAGCAGGTAGCAAAGGGGATAGCTATACTGAAAACAAGGAAGTCAGATGGACTGAATAGATAATATCATATTTGCTTCTAATCGATGGACCGTTCTACTTCTTTCATGTTTACTTCAATGTTGTCCAATCGGTATCCCCCGTGATGTATGAATAACTCGGTTATTGTGCCCATCCCCAAGGACAGGAATGGAAACCTGAACGACAGCGAAAAATACCGCCGTATAGCACTTAGTAGCTCAATCGGTAGGCTCTTTGAGATCAACATATCTCAGGAGTACAGTAATTGTTTCCGCTCATCAGATACAATTTGGAATTAAAGAGACTCACTCTGTACGACAATGTATAAAACAGTGTTACAGGATATTGTATCTTGTTAAAGATCACGGATAGGAAAGTGTATTGCTGTTTCCTGGATGCCAGCAAAGCCTTTGATATATTGAAATTTGGTAAAATGTTTTCCTTACTTATAAAAATGGGGTTCCAGAGGTAAACGTAAAAGACGTCTTTATGATCAATACAAAATTCAATGCATAAATGTTGCATGGAATGAAGAGACATAAGATAGTTTCTTTACATAAAATGGAGTTAAACAGGGTTGGGAGCTTAGTCCACTCATATTCAACCTATACATTGATGAATTGTTATTGAGATCACGGCTGAGCGATATTGGGTGTCACATTGGACACAAATATTCAGGCTGCCTGGCCTACGCTGATGATCTGATACTATTGGCACCACTGGAAAGCGGGTTACAACAGTTAGTGAATATCTTTATAGCAAGTTTAGGGATGGGAACCCAATAATAAACAATAAAAAATCAGAATGTTTAGAATTTGGTAATAAGTCAAATGGATAATTCCACTATTGTTTTAGACAACAACAAGCTAAAATGGGAAAATAGGATCAAATACTTAGGTATATATATTTCCAGTTCTCTCATAGGCAGTGATGACATACTCCGTAAAAGAGCGGATTTCTTTGTGAAAGTAAACTCTGTTATAGGGAACTTTGGTAACCTTCCTAGTAAGTTAGTGAATACATTATTTTCCCAGTATTGCTGTTCGTTTTATGGTTCACAAAGGTGGAAGCTTAGAAGTAAAGATATTGGCTCTATCACCACCGTATATAATAAAAGTTTGAGTTGTATAATGAAACTACCTCCACCAGCTCATTAATATATTTTATTAAATAAAACCGTGAAGAAACCAATAGGAAATTTGCTTTATGAACATGTTTTATTCTATGTATAGTTCAAATAATTTTTTTGTTTCACATATTGCTCGGAATGTTTGTCGAGACCTTGTGACACATCTTGGTAGCATTGTAAGCAACATGGTGGAGCAGTATGGGCTTTTATACGCAAACATGTCCAAATCGTACTACAAACAGATTAGAAAAACAGATTATCAATAGGTTCTCATTTAATTAGGATGAACAGGCTCAGAGTTTGTAAGAGAAATTACTAAATGTCTTGATTGTACCATGTATTTAGATAATGTTGCGTATAAAATGCGCATATTAGAATTTTTTGTAAATACTCACCTTTGTTTTAATGTTTATATATTTCATGATTAATTTTAATAGCTAATTAATCAATGCATTTCCCTGAACGTTTACAAAGCGCACATTGTTTCCAGATAATGAACCTAACAATATTTTCGAGGATTTGCTGGACTTGCAAAGCAGTCGAATTCATGTGGCTTGCTCAAATATTGATCTCTGTCTAGACACCTCCGCCCGACGAACATCACCACTTTCGTCAGCTCCGTTATAGGTTCGATATAAATTTCACACTAGTGATCCATAATTGAGTATAATTTTTATTAATCACAGAGACATGAACGCAGCGTCTTGAATAACATATGTTATGGACAGAGGAATTTCTATTGAACTGACCATTGATTTTTTTCACGTCAATATATGCACCCTCCAACGCTTTCAAAGCGTAGACACAACAGGGTACGTATCAATTGAAGGTGAATTAACTTTTTTGCTGGTGGTTTGTTAATTTGTAAGTATATCCCACATCAGCGTGTGTTTCAGCGCGTTTATCAGAAACACCTTTAGCCAGTTATATAATGAATAAATTGATGTAAAACAGCGCCGCACACCTTAACCAGTACAGGTCAAGAGTGGTCATCTTAACACGTTGGCATTCTTGTATATTATTGTAAGATGGAGAATCAATTAAATAAGTTGATCATTTGCCATTAATTGTTTTCAGTGTAATTAGAAAATGAAATAAAGCACATTAAATATTTTGTTTTAACATATCTGAAATATTACAGTTTATTTTTGTAATAAATACATCTATACATCTGTTAAACTACCTGTATATACTAGTTTGACATTTAAGAACTCTAACATAACTATGTATTTAATGATCCATTGGCATTGATGCTGTTAGTACCTTTTTTCTTAACAGGTGGCAGCACATGCAAATTCGTTGATGGAAGAAACCTGAATGGAGGTCATACAACAAATCAGTTCCTGTATATTCATTCCTGTAGCTCATTCTCCCGTTGGAAAAAAAATAGACATATAAAAATTTGCTATTTCAGTTCGTCAGTCAGAAATAGCATATAGACTGAAGAATGAAGCCTCCAGTGTTGCGTTCTTAACTTGCGTTACGTAACTAGCACAAACTTTGGGGAGGTCAGAACAGCCAAGCTTTAGGCCGCTATACTGACCTTTACCATGTGAGAATAACAAAGATAACCACGACAACGGTTGCGAATTTTCGATCATGCGGCTGGAGCTGCTAATATATATGTGTTAACTGGTTAAGTGCACATAGATTGGAGAGAATTTAGACCATTATTCTATAATTGGCTTGCTAACATTAATTACGTTCGGGAGACAATCAATACAAGCATTATAAAGTGTTAAAAATGGGACCTATAATTACTCTATTGGTTCCTATTCCCTATGTTCAATGTGTAGTGATTAACTGGTGTTAATAAGCTACGATTCTAGACCTCAAACGCACAAAAAGGCCCCTTTCTGTGACCAAAGGCAGGTACCCCAGTCGCTCTAGTGCGCTGAAACGAGACTGGTCACGTGGGGGGGGGGGGGGGGGGGGTAGCAAGAAGAAGGCTTCTTCTTACGACCCCCCCCCCCCCCGTCGTAGAAAGTTAGGCCTTAAAATAATTCTGTTTCTTTATTAATTTGTAAATTAGGTGTTTATTTACCGTCTAATAATTAGGCCCTTTGATCTTCTAACCTACATTACCACTCCCCGATCATAAGGTTAATAAAAAACTTTTCAAAGCAATAACAGGTTGACATGAAGAGATGAAATAGACTATACTCTATATTTCTTTTAAAATTATTAAGGCTTACGATGTGGTTACTAGACACAAAATGTCCAAACGCGATTCAAACTCTTCGTGTAGGTTTTAAATGAATGAAACAAATCTGTGTGAAAATCAATTTTATCTAAATTTTTATATAATTTAATATATTGAAGATATGGTGGCCGATTGTATATCTCCGTGTGACTAAATTTGATACTATTTTACATATAGGAAGCAATGATATTGCTATCAATATAAGTGAACTATTTATATGTATGACTCTACATCAGCTCATGTAAACAAAAGACAGTGTACTCACAGGTTTTATTTTAAATAATGATTAATCATAAGGACAAAGGATGGTAAACCGTGTTTAAAAGCATACTCAGCTTTTATATATCAAGAAGGCAAAAGCAATTTTACTCGTCTTTCGGAAAAAATATAAGCTTATGGACGTTTGATAACATTCCCTTGGGGTCTCTTTTTATGTAGACGTCTGATTGCCAGAGAACATTCATGAACAAAAAGAAAAGCAAGCAAAGAAAAAGTACATGTAATCAAGTTGAAGGAATGTAGTGGAGTTAGCAAACTGTGAATACTTGTGTATATAAAACTGTTTTCATTATTGTTGGTATTATATTATTTTATCATCATTGTGACAGTCAATATATAGTGAAATCTGGCCTACTGACCATCCCGCTACGACGACCACCCCGCCTAAGACCACTACTATGGCTGGTCCCGCAGGTGGTCGAGTAAGCGAGATTTCATTGTATGCAGAAAATGACCATTACATTGCAAATAATTCCCAATTCCAAGGTTTAACACAACCGGCCTGAATTACTCGCCGGCGTAGACGATATATCAATACAGATAGTTTTGGCAAAAATGACCCAATGTATACTTTATAATTTAATCGTACGCTTCAGAATCGAACTGTAGAACTGCTGCTGTGTATCTATTATCAATGTTCTCAGGTATATGTGGAAAGATAACCGTTAGTGAAGCATATCGCGGTTATATTATAATGTTAGTTATTTGATCTAGCCATGGTGTTTTGCAGAAAATTGCATTTCGGCTTTAAAATGTATCTTTTATCTTCATTATGTTTGAAATGTAATGCACTAACGGTTTGTCAGCGGCATAATAATTCTTAACTTAGTCCGACGCTGGCCTACCCAACCACTCCCTGAACGTGCAAACATTGCCAGAGCTCATATTTTCGTGCCGATTAAACTATGAGTTTAATTTACTGCATAGTATTTAACAATCTATTAAGTTTCTATAAATTTATGTGGTAAAGTCATGGTTAGTACAAAATATAAGAAATAGGAATTAATACAGGGTTGGCACAAACCGGCTTTTACTCATATTGTCCGGGCCGGTGGCTTTAGTCGGCTTTTACTGGCTGTAACTGGTCAATACCGGTTAATGTAATGATCATCTGACAAATCATTCATACAAAAATCTTGATTACTCAGGCTTTTAAGTGGTTGTAGTGATATACTGGTCATCTGATAAACCATTCAAAATGTTCCCTTTTTAAATGGGCTTTAAGTAGTGGATGTAATATAATTTACCGGCAGGAAGCCTAACTCTGGACTAGTGTAGTGAACCATGTGGTTTCTAGATGGACAGGTGGAAGCGGGACAGTTCTGTAAACAAATTTAAATAGTCTTTATATGATCTTAGGCACAAAACTGGATCCACCATATGGCTCCCTGATAATCGTTGTTTGTTTTACAATACTGAATTGCATTAAAGGATGTTAAGTTATTTACCCAGAGGCTATGGGGATAAAGATAAATTAAGTGTCGATGATCAGAGTCAGTTTTTAGTCAATTTCAGTCTTGCCTGGACTTTAACTCCATGCTAGCTTATTATTGCTGTATGTTTGATCTTAACTTTTGATTATCAAAGACTTTCTGGTACAAAGTTTTGATATTTGGCCTTGGTGTGAGACATGAACTTTAACATTTAGTGATAGGCTGCCAAGTTGGTGGCCTTAGCTTCTATCAGGCACAGAGAGATTCTTATGAGACTGGCACAGTGAAGCACCTTATTTGTGACATTTATCATTGAACCTATGTCTTTGACAAGTTAAACATTTGTACCAACTGTAGCAATCTTTACAGTTAAAAGCATGCATACTACTGCTCAAAGTTAACCTTGGTTCCGTCTGCAGTATCATTACTATTTTGCTAAATTGGTATATTTGTTTTGTTTGTGTCAAATCCTTGACTTTGTGTCATTTTAAATAATTTACTGCAGTATTTCCTGGCACAATGTACAACGAACAAGCTTGTATTACAATAAACAAATGTTTTTTATTAGGTGTGGGACATTTTTATACATTTGAGGAGTATTAGCCTGTAATAGTCAGTATTTACAACTTTCAAAGCATTGACCGGGCCGGCTAAAGCTGGCTTTTGCTAGCGGTCAAAGCCGGGGTTTGCTCTTACCCTGATTTTTTAATAATAGTTCGTTAACTATAACGCCCTTATCCGGCGTTATCAGGTAATTGTCACTATAGAACATGAGATTTTTCTATCACCTAAAATCGATTATTTATCTAAATAAAGAAAATGAAACGAGTGTTCCCTGTTTTCCTATGTATAATGTTATTATTTCTAGATATAAAATTCTAAAGGACCCCTTTACACTGTAGTATGTACTGATGTTTTGGGCATCTCTTCCCATGTGGGTGGCCGTTAATTGTCAGTTCATAATGGCGAATACGTTCTGCCCAGGTATTATTTCCGACGTGACCGTTAAAGACATCCCAAGAGTTTGTGGTCTTGCCAATCAATGGGTGCTGAACATGTATCCATAGAGACAGAGAAAGAACAGCTCCACTTGGAAAAAGTATTGACTGAATTTCCAAAATACCGCTCTCATGATTAAGGTAGCCTTTCAGAGACATTTACTTAAAGGCACGCTACGTCGGTAAAACGTGTTCTCTTTTAATAGCGCTTTGTAGTTATCTCAGACCAGTTCCCAATTTGATTATCTCAATCATTTCCACATACCAGGAGAAGAGATGAAAACATTCGAAAGCTAAAATGATATTCGCATAGAGAGCTGTTCAGTCGATACCCAATGGTTAAGTAATATGCTGGATCTTACAATGAAATGTCCTTGCACCAGGTCATAAAAAGAAAGTTTGTGTTTATTGTATGATTTGAAAGAGAACGTAATGCATCTAACAAAATTAGACGATTTATGGTAGATTTATACAAAATAGCCGAACAAAAATCTTGTAGCAGTTACTGGAATTACAAATGCTATGTAAATATAATTTTTTTCTTTCCACAAGCTGACTAAACCCGACCTAACTGATGTGGCCTCGAAGCCGGAGAAGGTAAATGGTTTCCCTCTGGCACCAAGTTTAACTACACAAACTTTGTCGGTGGTGCTCCCCAAAGTAATCCAAGCCGCATTGTGCTGCAATTAAGGTTCAGAACGGAAACCACTGGGGTTGTGACCCGGTTGACAAGAAGTGTAATAGTTTATGCGAAGATGTTGCACGGCTGGGCAAGATGTTGACAATCATTACTTCATTTGCCAACTTATAGATGATCCTTGGTCAATACACTAGAACGTCTGCTTATTAAAAAAAAAACATTAGCTTTGTCATATGATGATAGGTTGTATTCCTTTTTATAGTTTCAATCGTGTAGTATTGTTACACAATAAGCCAGATGAATTAGAACAATTACACACGTAATAATCGAGTATGTCTCTTGTATGCAAAATCGAGATAAACTGTTACTCTTACACATGGAATCCTAATGAAGTTGTTCAGTTACACAGTTACACAGCGATGAGTATAATCGGTATGTTCAACTTGAAATCTAGATGAAGTATTACTATTACACATGTAATTTTTATCAATTGCTACTGTAACCGTAACCGCGGTTACGTTGTTCATACAGGGTTCTCATAGGTGTCGCTAGCTCAGAACAACTTTATTGTTTTTTATTGGACAGAGAGTTAAGTAAAACGACCACCCTGAAGAACGTCTAATTCGGAGGCAGCGCTGTGGTCTCACAGCAGCTGTAACAAAGATTCTTACCTAGACAACAGGATCTAGGACCCAATCCCATGTCATAATTTAGTTTGATCACTAGGCATCGCTTCCCGTTGCTGTATATCCACTCACGTGGCCAGTTTGTGTACGTATCAGCAACGACAGTAGTCGTCCATTTTAACCTCTAAGCTATACCGACTTCACAACCGAATTAGCAAAGCGACGTAAATTACCTGAGTAATTAAGGAAAAAAAAATGATCCATATATCATAAAGAATTAAACATATCATTATTGTCAAAAACCTCTTTATCTAAAATCAAATACAAATGTTGTTTTAAATAATTTTAGACTAATATAATATAAAGTGGTACCGTGAAATTTCTGATGGTATACATATTTTTCTTACTTTTAAGTCATTTTAACACGATTTTGATACATAATAAATTGTTTTTACTTTTCAAAATGTACACTTTTTAAACAAACCAATAAGAGGTATATAATTTTAGATGACATAATAACATAACTGACAGGATCTCAAAAAAGTTGTTTAATTATTTATGTAAATTATGTATAAATTATCGGCTCTAATATGTTTAAAACAATTTTTGGATTGATTCTAATATAGTGGTGTTTGACACACACTGGAAAATTGCTGTTGCGGTCCTCTTTATAAACGCAATCATTTTTATGAGGTGTGCGATCTTATCTTTCATTATCGACATTAACATTCATTTCACTGTTTATTTTACAAGGTGCCAATGGCTTGTTTTGATTATGTATAACAAATACTTATTTAATTAAAATACACCTTAGTATTCCAACCTATTTGAATTAAAACCTGAAAAAAAACAGAGCCCATGAAGCACTATGAACCAACCTTTTGTTCCTGAAAATTTAATTGGCAGTAGAATGTATACAAATATGATGGACATAAATTCAATTATATTGAACATATATAAGGATACCTATGATATCGTCTAGCCAGTTTGAAATTTAAATAATCGTTCTGAGTTTCACAACATCACATTAAGAAGATCAAGCAAAGGTGATGAGTCGTTGTTATTTAGAATTTCTGCTCCAAATGCTGAATGTCTTTGCTATAAGGTTGAACCGCATCAATTAACACGTAATAATTATGAGTGGATTTGATATCGGTAATGTAGGAACGGAGAAGAGAAAGGCAATTTCATTCAGCTAAAAGTTACATGGCATTATTTTATTTAAGCTGTGCCTTTCTTTCAAACGATTATTAATACCCACACAAACATCCGATTTAAATTGTTTCCATATAATCTTCTATTATAATCTTAAAGCATTATCTTACGTTAAACACAAAAGAAGTAACCTAACTTGAATTAAGCAGTTGGTATGCAGAGTTGTTGGAGAACCAACACCTGCTGGTGGCTATCTGCCTTCCTGCTACCATTTTTTTTCTGCTGGGATGATCCATTACCAAAACTCAACCTTCAGTTCTGGTCCCTCTCAATTGGCAAGACAAACTTTATGGATGTGAGAGATGATGGTTTATATTGTCTGAAATAAACTGAATGTACCCAGTAAGGTTCACCGTACAATACAGAATGTAAGCTAAATGTATGGTATCTTCAAAACAATACCTTTTAATTTGGGACCCTTAAAACAGGAAATATAATGGTTGCATATATTTTACACTGTGAGCGCTGACGGAAGATATTTATGTAAAGCAGAGAGAGTTCATCAGTTGTAACCATTTGCAATCAGGACAATTGTGGACTATGCTTATTTGTTTTCTTAAAGGAGAAACAATCTACCAGCACACCCCTGAGAATCATTAGGTAGTCATGGATGGATATAAGAGTGCCTATGAAGGCGTAGATTACCGGCATAATAACATTTCTAAATACCTTTATCTGGGCGTCTAGATGATCATTAGGATTGATTCATTGGTGGTGCAATAATTCATTCACATACTTCACAGGTGTAGGTAAACCGTAGTCCATGTAGCAACAGATCATCATCGGGGCACAGTGTATACCTTCGCATTATAATGGTCCGGTTCAGGTTTTGTGAACTCAGTGGTAAGGTTGGCTGAAACAGCCCCATATATTCAAGTTCAATGATTGATCTCTCAGTGTTTGTACATTCAAACTGATAACCACAAGGGTTCTCTTTGAATACCTGAAAAAGGAAATTTAATTTCTCCAAGCTTTTAACTAAAGTTTAGATAAAGGTAATATAATATTGGTATGCAGATAATCAGATATCTTTATAGACCCAGATGTATTATTAATTTCTTTCAATCTTGTTATTATCTGTAAAGAGGTACGGAAATTGGTACCCTTGTTAAAGCCGAAAATCACGTACGAAGCTGGCTCCAGTATTTATGATTGGGAAAAATTCCAAATTGATTATTTGGAGCTGTTATATAAAGAAAAATAAATCACCAGTAGTTCGATTGCAATGTTTTTCTCCTTGCCTGCCTGGCGTTTGAAGACCCACAGGTCAAGTGCACAGTTAACAACATGCTCAAACATGTCGTACATTAAAACCACATTATACGATGGGAAATCGATAACTGGAAGGGAAAACAAGACATTGCTGCACTCCAAGAGACACTAACAAGAGATACAAAGGCCGGAATTGGTAACAACCTCGGCCAGGCTAATCCTGCAATAAGTCAGTGAACTGGAAATTTAACAAATAACGCCGGAAGTTTTCTGGTTTGAAAGAACTAGTTGCAACATCGATATTGGTTTTTAAATCTGAAATCACTGGATTGCATTAATGTGTGATTAGTTCGGTTCTTTTTATGTTAGATCCGGATCAAGTTTGGGTTTCTTTAACAGTTTATGGGGTCAACAATATCATAATATAAATATTGTTAAAATAAAACCATTTGACCATTACTGGGTGTTGCGTGAAACATATTGGATGTATTTAGATGTAATGAAAGCATTTGAATAACAATTACTGTCGGCTATTAGGAAAGTTATACATTCGATAAAGATGTATGCATTTCCCTTAAAATGAGAATTCAAATCAGTATTCTTATACGTTACATCAGCAGTGATGCATTATTTTAATACAGGCCGGTAATGTAAGTTCCAAAAACTTCACAAGGATTTCCTGGTATACATTTGTCCAGCGCATAATGGAAGCCTATTTTACAGACGGGTAAAAACAATGCGTACATTGTTATATAAATGACAAGGTATCATAAGAGGTTAATTATATGACATAAAGAGTAAACAGAAAGCCCACTGTCATTACGGTACATATCTAGTCATATATCATATATCACAGGAATAATTTTCCCTGTCCTTCTGTAATTAGTTGTCATGCATCATGTTTACCCTCTCCTGTTTAAAACCACTTGTAAATAGACTATAATGGTAGACTCGTGTCAAAGATGGGCAACATGTGCTCTGATTGAAGGAAAGTATATTCTATATTGGAGCAGTGGGCTACGTCTTTGTGGGCAACGCTTTTTAGAGATGTTACGTTTATATTCATCGGGCTGTTGCGATAAATTTGTTTCATTTCGTAAGAGGGAAGATAATTTACTAGATATTGTGCAAAGGCAGATAAATACCAGTATACAAATATAATAAAACTTAATTGTAAGGAAGTTTTAAAAGCCGTGTTGTAATATGTTTCGTTACACAAACAACCATCATGTTATTAAAAAGTCATATTTAGGTAGCTGTGCAGTTATTTGGTCACAAGGTGGACTGGATAATATAGCAAGAGGCACCTCATAAAGTAATACTTTTATATATAGAAAGCCACCATTTAAACATTACTGTCGTACATTTTACACAAAGCAGAATTCTGAACCTCAAAATGTGCAGATTTCTTGTGCCACTTAAGGTGACTAAGATCTTACAATTGTTAAGTGTGTTCCCAAAGGACTAAAATATTTCTTTTTATGTATACACTGTCTCTAAAAAAAGGAGAATGCTAGGCTGTTACTCCGATGGCTTCAGCTGCATTGCACCAGACTCCTTAGGTAGGATGAAGAAGTCAAGAGATTCTGATTTTGTTATTTACATGCCCTTTTGATCTGCCGTGCTTCATATACGTCCTCCAGGCAAATAGGATAGGGTCATCAGGTGACAAGTGGATGAACAAACATCTCCAGGGTAATACTAACTCTACAAGTGAGTCTCTTAGTAATACGATACGCTACTGTACTCATATGGTTCCCTTTAGTTGTCAAGCTGTGTAAACCTGTCACTATATCAATATATTAATGTTTGCTAGAAGGGATTGTGTTATACTGACTGTCTTAATTGCTCTCAGCAAGTTACCAAGACTAAGTTTAGCAAGTAACGGTGGAACTTTCGACTGAACGGTCACAAGAGCATTTAATTCACCTTCCCAGAAGCAATTTTGGTATGTTTGGTTTAAAACAGCAAATACTGTTGAAAGGGAACTTTACTTTCATATATTCTTCATTATTTTACCTTTGCAAGCAGGTATAACAATTTTAACGCCGCTGGTTGGTTATCTATTTGGTTTGTTTTTCTTCTTACAAATAAACTATGAAGGTTATTGCGGGAATTGTGGAGGATTATGTTACTCCCAAAAAACAAGCATTTAAATTTGGAGATAATCTGGATAATTTCAATATGGTTTTAAGGATTTGTAACCATTGCGATATCAGCTAAAGGCATCTAGACATTTTCTAGACTTCTATTGATATATTCTCTGACCTTACGTGAAAAAAATACAAAAGACTATTCAGAATCCTGTTAACAATTTGGATAAGGTGATTCCGAGTGTTCCTGGATGTATTTTTACGGACCCTGGCCCCTTTCTATATCCTTTGTGCAAGAGTCGTATTAAGAAGGAATAGGATTAAATTTGATATAACTCGTTACCAAAAGTTCGTAAACATTTTACTTAAATATATCTCCCGTGTTTGACATCATTTATTTTATATATATATGTAAAACTCGTTTCATATTTGATGGTGACAGAGTTTCGCCATTAAAAAAACTACTCATTTCAAACCAAGCCATAAACCTACCTATACGGTGTATGGATGACCGTATCCTACCAACTATCGATGTTCACTTGTCTTTATTTTCATAATGGTTTTATAATAGTTTCTTGGAGGGGTCGTCACATATCCAGAACGGAGCCCGTCCGACTATTTTGCGTGCTGAAAAAGGATATTTTCGGAAGGAATACGGCCGGGCTCCACCGCGATTCTTAGGGGTTGGCCGACGTTCGCTGGGCACCGAAATCTATTCCCAATTGAGCGATTTTTTCAATTGCGCAGAGCTCGTAAACAGGTTGCCCGTAGATTGCTCGAGCATCGGCCAACATTCGATAGATATTCGGGCAGCAATCCGACGATTTTAGACCATATTTTGCCCTATATATAAGCGAGGCGCGGACGTCGGAGGACGTCAGGCAGGACATCGGGCGGAGCCCGGGTGTCGGTCGGGCATCGACAGGCCAATGGGAAACTCGAGGAACTATTTTGCCAGAGGTTGCTGAAGGCGCGCCGGTTCCTCTGGTTTGATTATACCACTGTGTGTTTTAACACTGAAATTTCCATTTGATATCATAATATGGCAAGTAAAAGTATTTATGGATAATACATAATAAAAAAGCTAACGGCGGAATCATGTATGATGAATATAAAAACAATCTGGGAGATACATAGAGCAGGGGATTTGGGTTAGTGGGCGACAATAGGAGAAATTATGAATACCCACAGCACAAGTTGAAGAACGGAGCACGCGTGATGTTTGTTACAGTCATAATATGATCGATCTCTGATTTCACTCTCCTGATACTACAATACCATACTACCATAGCCAAAACAAGAAGATTGTTTATTAAGTTGTCACTTGTTTTTTTCAGTTAGAACTGCGATTCCAATTTATTCAAGGCAAAATCAATAGACATAGAGTACAGCACCACAGATATTCAGGATGACTACAAGTACAAGTGTGTATTCTAACGTGAATATAATTTTAGAACAAAAGGACACATGCAATGGGGCATTTTAGGTGGTTTTCAGGCCTTACAAAGACTATTTTAAATACCAAAGTAAAGGTCCTCAAATTATTAAAGTTTATTACATTTGTGAAAGGAAGTACGTGTCCCCCTCCCACATCCTCCCCCATCCAAGACATTGGTCCTCTCTCTCTCTCTTTCTCTCTCTTTGAATATAAATATATAATAAATATAATATATATATAATACACATGTATATTTTGTATATATATATATATATATATATATATATATATATATATATATATATATACAGTATTCTACTGCATTAATCAGGGTTCCGTTAATGATTTTAAATTAATGATGGGCCTTTTCCTAAATGGGTGGTTTCAGTTGGTAACTAAAAAAAAACCATGCAAATACAAACTAAATACTCTCCTAATATTATCACTGTTATTTTCCAGCATTTTGTTAAAATAAACTCTTTAATTAAGATCAAATTTATATATTTATTAAATATATCTTAATTTCTGTACAAGTTAACAAAATAAAAATACATGTAGTTCTTTAAACCATACTGAACCTGCAATGTTCCTAAACACTAATTTATGTTAAAAATTTTAGAAATCAAGAGGGGATTGCAAAGAGTAAAAATTTGAATTTCTAACGCAAATAAATTAACAGATTTATTTTTCAGAACAAAGGAGGCCTGCTTGGTTTATATTTCGTAACCTTCTAAAACTTTACAAGGAGTCACTTTTTATGGCAAGATAAACCATAATCAAAACGCACATATTATTAATTTTAATGAATTATTGTTTCAGATATTCATGCAAAATATATCAATTGTTGTTACTTTTCAAATTCAATTTTAAATATGTGTGGATGGGTTTTAATTATTTTAGAATTGAACTGAATGTCGGGAGGCTGCCCATCTCCATTTTCTGATTACAAGTTATATTTGATTTGATAATTTTATTTCAGTAGATTGACAATAAAAAATATAAAAACTCTCTAACCTGCTAGCCCCAGCAACGTATTAGTTGAAGACAAAGTGTCTGAATGGCTCTATGTGCATGCTGCAAACGGTTATAATCAGATCAACACAGGTCTTGACACATTTGAAGAAACAATAATTTTCTGTCATTTTATTTTCATTTTTAGAACCATATATATGAAATATTTGCGAAATTCAGTAAAATAAACTCCAGATATGCAAATAATAATCAGAGGATGCAAGGAAAGATCAAAGACTTTGTCACCCTACTTTCATGATTCATGATAACATATTGACACAAAGTGTTAGTAATAAGGGTGACATTTAATTTCAAATTAAATAATTAAAATATATGATGTTTGGCTAGAATTATAAAAGTTATTTGCTATTTAGTGGGCCTTTTGGGCCCATTACAGTACAGTTCAGTAGGAACCCTCTAAATGTTTATAGATAGGCCTATTGCATTATAGTACGTAATACATTTTGTATAGTTTGTCTATTTACTGTTACCGGTTCATTACATATAGACATTCATATTTCATGAATCAACAGTACGCGTTCGTTTTCTCAACTTATGAGACACGTAATATCTTATTATCTTCAATTATTTTTATTTCATGCACACGTTTATGGACTGTCAGATGTTCAAAAATTAAACATTGTTTCATTCAGGTTCTCACAGTCACAGTCCGTCTTCAAGGACGCCACAAACTGTTTAGCCAGGGTCAAAAAGCCAGAGAATTCACGGAGAATTTAGAATAGTTTTTGACAGATGTTTTATGTATTGATAGTTATCACTTTGGAAATTCTACCATATTACTATTCATATGTTTTTCAGTTGTTGAAACAACAATTTTTCAATAATCCCTGCATATTTAAGAGCTATCAATGTTGTCTCACTCCTGATAATACGAAACAATCAACAACAATGTGTTCTAAAATCGGATGACATTAATACCTGTAAAATCATATTAATAATTAAAGCAATATTTATAAAGTTGATAAAACTTTGAAATGATTTTAGTGATGTCTGTCACTGTGCTAATATAATGATATTATTATAGGAAATTAAGATAATAGTTTAATAATACGGTTAATACGGTTAAGATTATTAATCCAATCATATTATTTTTGAATTTTTAACAATTTAATTAATAAAGATTATGATTTTATGAGTTAATACAGTGATGATCAAGATATAAGTATTTTATTATTATTATTATTATTATTAAAATTAAAAAAATAAAGTTGTAAAGAAGAGTGAAAATATATTTGGTCTCACATATTCGGCGAGACCACAATGTTTGATAATTTTACCTCAAAGAATATTAAATATGAACAGTGGATAAACTATGAGAATAATATAGTATTTTTTTTCTGTCAATTTTAATGTTAATGTTAAACTATCAGTGCAAAAAAAAAAATAAAATCTCACCGAAAATTCTCCGGCTCTCCTTGAATTATCTGACTTTTAGACAGACTTGTTTAGCAACCTTCGTTTGGGGATCTCGTTAATGTCAGAGTCTTTAGAAGAACCGGTACTATATAGATTACCTATTTATAATTCATTAGTGTTTTACTATTTATATAAACCTTATATACATTTAAACTGCCTCGCTATATTTACTTGCAACAGACTTAAGTCGTCTCTTGCCTTATGTATGTCGAAAACACGTGGTAAAACACTAAAGAGTAAAGGTATGAAATGAGCATGATAGTGACACTGACAGGCGACGCTGGCCACTGTGTCACAGCCTTCCCGTTCGACAACCTGCTCTTTCCGGTGTTTCTTTCTTCTTGGATGTATGTTTCCCTCTGTTAGAACAGTGGTTGACACAAACACAGGGTCCTAGGCATGATCGACGACACAAGCAAGAAAGAGTTGACATCAGACAAATAAACTGTGCGGCTTGTTGGCAGCGGGCGCTGTTGGACATGTGTGGCTTAACCGGAAGTGCCGAGGGCCTGGCTTGCCAGTGCTGCCGCCCTGGTGGACGTAAAAGAACTAATAATCTTAGAGTTCCCCATTGACCATCGACCAAAACTCGGACGGCGACCGCCAATATGTCAAACGGCTTCGCCCGACTCCCATTTCTTTATTTTATTTTATCACTAGTGTTCAAAGGGCCAAGCCCGGGCCCCGTCCAATATGTGCAAGGTAGATATTACGTGAAAAATACGCTCGACTCCCTGGCGGGCTTGAAACACGGCGACTTTCTGGCGATCCATATATTCGGCCGGAGGCCGTTGGTTATGTGACGCCAGCTAAATGTTTTCATAATGATTTCATAATGGTTTCATAATGTGTAGTATGTGCATCATACGCTTGATGTGAACGTTATAAAATAATGGTTAGAATTAAATGTATATCAAAAGAAAACAGGGATGTAAAACAAGCATACATTTATTTTATATACATAATTGCAGAAGAGGTAAGGGCGGTATTACAATTGTCGTTAAATCTATAATGTCTGTGACTGTAATTTAATGAATGATTTTATCTCCATAGTGTAGGTCCTCCCAAGAACTAGGATCTTATAAATGTCACCAGGTACTGTAGCTGATAAAAAGTGCGTCACCATGGGGATAATACGATAATACGAGAATTTCTCGGTAAT
This sequence comes from Sipunculus nudus, assembly GCA_026874595.1. Taxonomy (NCBI): domain Eukaryota; kingdom Metazoa; phylum Annelida; class Sipuncula; order Golfingiida; family Sipunculidae; genus Sipunculus; species Sipunculus nudus. The sequence continues at coordinate 33,298,059 of CM049320.1, forward strand.
ACGATACGCTGCTATGGCTATATTCTTCCGTTCGCTGCCCAGCTCTCTAAACAAGCTCTTGTCAATATCAACACATCTATGTTTGCCGGAATGGACTGTGCTATGGCTCTCTATCCTAAATGTTCGCATAATAAGGACCCAATACATGTCCCGCAGGCCATAATAGGACTACTGATTGAATGATAGCCAGTTTACTGAACCCGGAAAGACGGAGGATCACACGCCGCGGGGAATCGATCTGCCTGATCTGGCATTGTCTGCGGCCTGTGACTATTGAAAAGGAACTTATTTCATCTATTTCGTCTGTTGGCATATCCCTTTTAAATGATTAATCCTGGTAGATTTATCTGTTTTATAAGTAGTTATCATGGCAAGATTTTGTAAGTCTTTTTGGTACGTTCATCCAAGACGTAGTGGCTTGATTATGATATTAATTTTATCCATTGCTACCCTGAGACATGAAGAGAATAGGACGATTTGTGGTAAACGATGGATGACACTTAGCAGATATCTGAGTTTTCACATAAGCTTATTGTTATATGAACACTATACTATCATTTCATTTACTGCTTTTTATCAATGACTAAAGATAGTATAATTTATTATAATGATATATTATTCACATAGAGCACATTTATACTCTGATATGAGATACTTTTGGTTAATTTCTGTAAACTTACTGTTTCCTGGATTACAGGATCGTATATACCTTAAATAATTGCTGAGCAACAGAGATTTTTCAATGATGATCTTCATTTTCCGGAATACAACACTTTTTATTCTCGCAGGTTTGTATATATTCTGTGTTTTTTTAACTCTTTCATGTTATAATAGAAATATTTTATAGCTGCTGCTGAAAAGTACTACTGGACATTAAAACAGCGTTTATTTACTAGATGATTTGTAAACGGTTCGTTGTTAATCATATAAGTTAAAAATATGGAGAAAGTAGTACCATGTCTTTGAGATCTGTTGCTCTGTTGAAAAATTATTAATATGTTTCATAACGTTTGAAGTAAAAATTTATAAGAAATACTTAATTTGGGGAAACAATGATTTTGTATTACTTGATATAATTTTTCACTTGATATATTTATATCACCTTTCACTTTCAAATTGCATAAGTGTATAACTCGCCAAATGGCTTAACTCGTCACTAGCTTTTGACTCGTCGTGTCGACGCTTAGAACATACTATTTGCTGGGTTCATATGTCCGTTTAGTATTTACAGATCATCATTATTTGAACAGAACACATTCAAAGAGGTGCTTTCACAACCAGATTGTAAGGTGTTTTTACCTCAGTAAACTAACATTTTGCTTACATTTTGTTAACAGTTGGGGCAACGATGGTGTCTTCAGCAGAGAGACAACACATATATAACATTTACCGTGATACGGAAATTGATGGGGAACCAAATGAGATCGTGACAATAAGAAATAACTACCTGGATGTGCTTGCAGTGCTTCCACAATACTCCGGCATAACTGCATATCCGAATGGAACATATTTCATGCATGGAAGAGCAAAAAAGGCTGGGATGAAAGCATCTCTTGTCGGGGCCACATCATATAATTGTCTAACGAGTAAGCATCTTAACATCTTTACATAATGAAGTTATTAAGTGAATTGGGCTTCACACGGGAATGCCACAATCTTCAAAATATTCTCATTAGACAGTTGATATTTCATCAATCCGAAAATATCCGTCGGATTAATAAGAGAAATGTTTTGTATCATCGCAGAATGGGTGAATAGAATATTGTAACATGTATGTTATGGTTGAATGGAATATTGTAATATTTATACCCTACAGTTGCTTTGACAAATATTCATTTGTTGTATAGTAATTTCAAACGAACATAGAAGGAAGAAGTGTATACATTTAAGCTATGAAACCATTGACAAATTAATGGGAAATTACATAACACGACCTGTCAACATTAAACAGGCATTACATTATTTTTTATCCGTTTCCATGATGAAAAGGGAAACATTTCATTTTCATTGAAAAAATATCTAAAATGTAAAATTAATGCTCCTTTTAATCAGCAGCAATCGTCGAAAAATTTCTTGATGCACAACTTTTAGTAAACAATGAAGTTTTGTAAAAACCATGAGTAAGGTGTAAGCAGTAGAATCTCCGTAAAATCGATCAATCGTTAACTGTAAATTTGTACAAGTGACACATTTTTCAAATGACAGTGAGCTGTAAAATTTGAAAGTGTGACTGATCAAATTTGTTTTAAGCGAGAGAATATTAGTTAAATCCCCTTCGCACACTCGAAAGAGGACTTGTTGAATTTATATTTACGATACGCTTTTCTTTATATCAAATGGCTGAGTGAATACTGTCAAATGAACCTTGTGTTAAAGAGCTATTGCTGAGGCGCAATGTCTGTAGACGTACCATCTTTAAAATTTAATACCGGGTACACGTGACCTATCCAATTTAATAATTCACTGTTTAGTATTGATGGCATGTTTTTTACCTTTTCTTTTATAGGAGACATGTCTGATGATCATCCATTAATGATTTAATTTGGCGGAAGGTTATTTATATTTAATCTGGTGTTTCGCTTCTTCATTCAAGGGTGTCCATCAGGTTTTGAGTATATCAAAGATGACATACAGTCGAATCTGACGGAGGGTTATTATTCTACCTGCTACCACGTTGATCTCCAGGAGAGGACACATACACAAAATATGGCTTATTGCAAATCTCTTAAAGCTCTCGCGGTATCCATAGAGACAGAAGATGAACAGACACACTTGCAAGACATAGTGGAATCAAAGCCTGCATATCAGCTGCTCAGTAAGTTTACATAAAAATGAATACTGAATTTTGATTGACAAAGTCTGCATGGGTCATATAACAAAATTTATGCAAATATAAAATAAGTGAATAGACACAAAAAGTAGATACTACAGTGCCCGGTAACATTCAGAGTGTGACTTAAACTAATGGGTGATAAAAATACAGTAAATGTAGGCCTGTGGACACCCTACTGGAGCGTACATCTCGTGTAACGGAGAGTTTTCGGGACGAAAAATATTTTTTTCTTAATTATTTTAAGAACCTCTTCGGGCGGTATTCAGGACAAGGGACACTTGTTGTCCGTCAAATAGTTAAAATCATTCCCGCGAACGGACATTATCGGAATTACCGGTTTTAGTATAAATACGTACGGTGTATCTGCATATATGTTCTTCTTCCGATAGATTATATAAACACTTTAAATACTTACTATTTAGAAAGGTAGCAATTGCAACAAAACACCAATGTTCGCTCTATTTACCCCCGCCAATCTGCAATTTGTGACTTAAATATTAAATTTAAATTATTATTCACCGCAGTGTGCAAAAAGTGACAGTATTTGCGGGGTGTGCATAATGCCTATTTGCGGGGTGTGCATAATGCCGAACTTTCACTTATGCAACATTGTTGCCCTGACTTTGGGCCACGTTTATCTTCCGAAGGCCGGGAACCGAGGATAATAACGTTATTGCGTTGTCAGGTGTTTAAACATATTGACGGTCACGGGTCATGACCTCTCGCCGGGGAACTCGGCTTGGCTTCAGATCAAAGGTGATCAAAAACGTTATTTATTTACCTGTTTGATCACTGATGCGGTAATTAGGTCACGGCTCAGAATAATTAATTCTACTTTCTTCCAAGCTGTTGACGTGTCAGTCCCTTCAAGGAAGCATTTTCATCTATTGACGGAAACTTGACTTATTGCCCCGTTGTGAACCAATCACAAACAAACGCCCCCTGAATATGAGTCACATTGACCAATCATAAGGGGCGTAAAATATCGCATCTTTATTCGTCTTTATTTATTCTTTAACTTCGCGATCGCGAGGCATGTTAACATAACCATGAATAAGAACTTTAAAGGAGATGTCAGAAATCCTTTTATAAAATCTATGATTATTTCAATATCAGGAGAAAAGAGAGTAATTAAAAATTTTGTCAGACATATAGGACATGCGTCAAGACAACAAACGGCATATTTTCGAGTATGTCCTGCCGCTTTCGGTCAATATGAAATATTCCATGTCTTCTCCAACATATAACGATCTGATCGGCTCAAATAAAATTCGCGTGACAGCCTCATAAATTTTAAGAAATGAACAAATGGAAAATGTCGTAATAAAATTTATTCATATATAATATTATACGTTGCACCTAGGGATACAGGAATAAAAATGTTTTTCATGTATGACCCGAAATCCTCTCGGGCGGACACCCCACTTTAACAGACAAATCCTTTGGTCCCCGTGACTATCCGCTCCAGAGGGGTTTCACTGTTTAAGCTTACAGACATCCTCTATCTTACTTCGTACATCCAACGGTTTGCTGTGATAAATTGGTAAAGAATTAAAAAAAAATCATACATACTCTGCATTATCAAAGTAAAACCGTACTCATGTTAGTGGTGCAAAAACATTTATATACCGAACCAAAGGTTCGGGAGAGTAAAGGTTCTCAATTAGGGCCACGCGGTTGCCAGTTCCTCATAAAGGCTACCCTGTGGTCATATCAGATTGGTCTAAAATATTTCTCACAAACAATGTAAAACCATTACATTATCAAATATATTATTGCGAAAGTATTTTAATTATTTGCCTGGCAGCCGAATTCGATTTAACCAGAAGTTAAATTTGACAGCCTGATGGGCGTCAATATTCTGCAATATCCCAGCAAAAGAATCCAATGCACTGTGGCGGCCATAATGTTTTTTTAGTTGTGTCTGCAATCCGACAGGACTGGAGCTCCCAAAGGCACCAATCACCCCTATGAATTTGAGAAAGATCAAACATATTCTCGTTGAGATATTGCGCTTGAAAGAAAATCTCCAATGTGCTCTGGTGTCCATACTAAAATTCGACAGTTTTGTAATTCGACAGGTCTTGAGCTCTCATGGGCACCGATTGTCCCTATTTATTTGAGAAAGATCAAATGTATTCAAATGTTGAGAAATCGTCACTGACATTTGGACGCTGTGACATATGGACGGACGGACGGACGAGCCGATCATTATAGGGCACCGCTTTTCAATAACTTATTTCCATTTGAGACATTTGTTAATATGAAACGAACGGAAAATGTAATTATTATTGCCATGTATAGAATGTGAAAAAGTATAAAATGTGCATTGTCTCTTTTTCGAGATGGGAACTTAGTAGATGTTTCACTGAACCGTTTGGCAAATAAAAGTGATAGGCTTTTAACATGACTCATCAGCTTATTGTATTCCAAATAATTCGAGTGACTGGTCAGTGTGCTACTTGTGATACAGAGAGTCGACTAAAAAGTGGTTGAACAAGTCATTCAGCCTTATTTTAATTGTACTCTGCTTCTGTTCGGGAGATCAAAACAAATGACCACTACGAATCTCTGTGACGAGAAACCAGTCACCTGATGATCACAAAATGGGTAAACACAGTTATACTCTCTGGCGTGAAACTCAGATGGGTAAGACACACTGACGTGTTTTAACTGCAGTATATAGCTCTACGTCAGTCGTATAGAGCACTCTAACGCTTCTACTAGGTCTATCATGATATATATATATATATATATATATATATATATATATATATATATATATATAATAAAACAAATTTGAATGTGTGCATTGGTAAATTGAAGGCACGAGTTTTTACTGAATTACCATATAAAGATACTTCAGTAAACCCAAGGCAGACCAGAGTTTATACTTTGATCCTGACAAGGTAAAACAGAAAATTAAGCTTAAAATTCACTCCGCATAAATCTATCCAATCATTCACTCGATAGATAATTACAATTTGATGCAGGCGAAAGAAACCACAAAAAGACTGTCACTTTGTCACTTCACATTTTTATAGATAAGGCATTCTGGATTTGTTTTGCAGAGCGGTTTCATAAAATATTCGTTTCTCGAGGGATGACATTTACTTATTTTATGTTAACCTCCACTGAAGACATGAAGAACAAATCCTCTCAGTTGTAATAAATATATTGAAGAAAGGTGTTGCTATTCTTTTTATGACTATAGTGTTCAAACTGTTCACAATTAAGCATCAACCATACTATAAAGATGTTCTTGTTAAATGCGATGTGGTACATGCACTGCTAAATATGAAATAGGAGCAGGATATATGCACTTTTATATACTTGAAAATGTCTAATCGTAATGTTTGGATTACATCCATACCTTTATTCCATTAACCTGATTTGGTTAATTATTAAATTAAATTATTTATATACTCATGTCTTTGCAAGCATTCCAGAAAAGGCGGTATTGGTTGTCTGGTAAAGAAGACAAGACGACGAAGTGGAAATGGCTTACAACTGGTGTTGAATTCAGTTACACTCACTGGCGGGACCGCTATCCAAAGAACCGTGGAACGGACTGCGCAGTGTTCACACTGAGGCAGAACTACACTTGGCAGAGTATTCCATGTGATTATCCTGCCCATAGCATATGTGAAATCAAGGCTATGTGCTAATAAAAAAAAAAACATGGCCAAAACACTCTGAAACTAAGGGAAATTGCTAATTGAAAAAGCACTGTATACTAGCATGGCCATAGCTCTGTGAAATAAAGGCAATTTGCTATTTGTAAAAAATAGCGTGAACTAGAAGATTTGCAACCCATACAACATGAACCAAGGCATTAAATTTTCCAGTACAGCTTTCCATGTAATTTTCATACATGTGTCTCCTTTCAAGGCACATATATGACCTGTGACTGAATATTAATCATCAGTGTAACTTGTATTTGTGGTGGATCTAAATGTGTCGGACGAGAGGGTAGTTTTGCAAGTATGAAAAAAATGTTTTTGATTTAATCTCTCCTTGTGAAAACAATTGAAAATTATCAGAAAAGCACAAAAGTGTTCCTTTGTATATTTAGTTGTGAGATCATTTACACATGGATATTCAATGATTATGAAACCGCAGCAGTCCGTGCGCATTGCCGAAATATGGCAGACGAATGAACAGATTCGGGACCTGGAGTGTAATAAATGAGTTGAAAATAAACTAACGGTATTTTGAATGTATCATTTTTAGTAATTGCACTGTGGTAATGATAGTTTGAGAAGTGAATATATTTGTTACGTTTAGACATGGAAATCAAACATACTCTCTGTTAAACATACGTGGCAGTTGTGTCATGGTTGATACACGAATCAGGAACGCAGGCATCAAGAGCTATACTACTTAAAAAAATCATACATCCCTAAAACACTTAAAAAACCGGCAGATTTCTTCCATTTTATTTTTCATGTAACATAATGCATACTTTACAGCAGTAAGAACAACTTGTCAAAAAAAGTTCTATATTATATTCAACAGGTAAGTTCAACTCATTCCATGTTCTAACTATCAACTAAAAATTAAGTGAAATAAAGGCACCTAGAACCTTGAGCAATGTGCAAAAAATATCCTAATATTCGTCGTTATGGCTCTTTTCATTGAACTTTCCACATTTCATAAAGAGTTTGTGTTCTCAGAATGTAACATTGAAAAGAGACCGTTTCCCACTTGGAAGAAAAATTATGAACATTTTATCCCAAATGAACAAGGTTTATACAAGAGTTTGCAATTTGTTTTACACTTGAAAAAATTACAGAAATGTTTATTAACTGCGAGTTTAGGATTTTTGTACCAATGTTAACATATATGTAAAACCTCAGTATTCAGAGTTCCCAATGATTAATAGAATTGAGTAATTAACATATTACTGTTTTCTTGTTGTCAGAAGCCACTAAGCTTAAGCTATGCTACAGAATGACACCAACATCGTTACCAGTTGCTCAGAAGAAACTACCGCGAGTCTGTTTTAGTGTGTCAACAACGATGCCTGTATAATAATTATTGTTAAAATGGAGACATTTCCTCTTTGGCTTTTATAACTGCTTCCATCATTTCAAATGTAATCTTTACTCTTGCCATTTAAGAAAAAAACATCATAGGACTGATGGAATAATACAATTTCATGTGACATATATATCGCCGGTTACACGTTTGAGTGCCAACTGACAGTTGCTATGTGGTAAGCAGGCGTGGGCCACTGGAGGTTTGCAAACACGTAAATTATATTGGTACATTGCAAAATAATTGTAGATGTTTTAAAGTTCTCTATGATAAGTTTTCTATGACATACAGAAATACTTTAATATCTCCTACTGGAGCATTCCCTGCCCGAAGGGATAAGGGTTCCGTATCACGTACATATCATATGACAGCTGTGATTTCCACTCTCCCTTTGCAGATTCCTGCTACGACTACTCTACTGCAACTATACTGCCTACCCCTCGTCATTTGTGTGTGTGTACGGGGGGGGGGGGGGGGGACAAGTAGCTGCTTTATGCGACTACGAATCACAGGGGCTATCTGACCGGCCGCTGTGATCCCCACTCCCTGGTGGCAGATTCACTGGTTTGTAATTTTCTCCTATTCTTTATATCTTCTGTAATTTACAAAACTTTTGATGGTGAAATATTTCCGAAGGGAGAAACTGGAGTGTGTAAACTAATAACTTGGAATATAATAATACTGTATTGCATATCAACTATTAAGATTCGACATAACCCTTTTCTTTATTGAAACCTGATAATCATCTGACTATACTCTGTTCCATTAGCCTCTGCCCACCTGATTATGAGAGATAGTTTTCTTAAAAGTTTACATTTTCCAATAATTTCCTAGAAAGCTACATATGGAAGTGATGGCCTAATATTAGAATTAAGAATTTCACAAAAATCTCAAGTTTATGTTTACCAACTTATATTTACTCTTTACAATGATCTGAAGGGCCTGTTGTGTCTATTCATCTTTCTTATTGCTAGTCATATATTTTTATAGTGTTTATATATTTTTATCATCCAATCAGCAGCTGTCAACTGAATGTTTTTGCATGTCACCAATAACCTTGACCGCCATAAGTGATTTTGATATTTTGAAAAATGTACTGATTTTGACTGATTTCTCATATTCAAACAAAATTCTGTTTCTTTAATAACGTGTAAAGTATATGCTCATTTTCCTTGTTGCCAATCAGTACCTTAGATATTTTACCCTACATTACCATTTTCTCCTCTCAAAATGTAACTTATAAAACTTTAATAGCAGAAAATGTGTATATCAAAGGACGGAACGGACTATTGTGTATTATATTTCCATTAACATTATTAAGGCTTACGACATGATTACTCAAAACAAAATGTCCTAACACGATAAAATAAATGGATCAAATCTGTGCCAAGTATTTATCTATATTATTTTGTGCCTTCAATATTAAATTACTTGAAATGTGGTGGACGAGAAACATATCTGTGTGAATAAATTTGAAAGTATATCACATGTAGGAATATGAATCGAACATTTATATGTATGACTCTATATTAGGTCATGTTAACTTAAAGACAATGTATTCACTGGTCTGGTTTTATTTTATGATTTATCATACGGGTAAATAATGTTAAACGTGACTGTGTTTAAAAGCACAATCGGCTTATATATATCAAACATTCAAAAGGGATTCTACTCGTCTGCAAAAAAGGATAATCTGATGAACGTTTGTTAACACACCTTTGGGGTTTCTTTTTAAATAGACGCCTGATGGTCAGAGAACATTTTGAACAAATAGAAGAACAAGGAAAAGTATTGAAGTTGAAGGAATGTAGTAGTGTTAGCATATACTGAATTAGTTCGTGATTGTGTTTTCATTTATTTGTATTATTATATGGTATAAAATGCACGAGATGAAGTCATTTGGAAATAGTCAACATACTTATATGGTTACTGGATCACCCGTACCCTACTGTGTTGATAGGGACGCAGACAAAGTGCTTAATAAGGCAATGCATAAAATAAATTTATTAATGTACTTGAATACATGAATACATGAAAAGTTATGGCAGATTAAAGGTTAATAGAATAAATCTTATAAACTGGTATAGAAGTGTAAGGTTTAACCATAAGTGTAAACATCGTATTTTAACTGCAACAGCAACCCCCATCCGCCTCATCTACATCGTGCAGGGAACAGAAATCAGGCTTTCGCATTATTATATTTCACTGCTTCCATTTTGATTCTGATATTTTGCTCATCTGAGGGCCTCTGGCTGATGCATCACTTCTTGTTTTGGCTTATAGTGATCACCGTTCTGAAAGTTTGGCACATTTTCAGTGATTGGTGCTAAAACGGTTATCCAGAGAAATGGGAAAACAAGAAGTTATGTAACACCTACATCACCACAGGTAGATTCTGGTGGGTAAATATTAAATGATTCTATATGTTTATATAAGTTTCGTGGGAAACATTCACATTGGCATGAGCCATGCGGTACTGTTAGTTTTGATTATGTATGAACTTGTAACTGGAAGTTATCAAAAGCTGCTCACACAGAACAGGACCCCGTGGTTCCAGAAAACGGCCATCGCTAATATCACACAATAAGATACTGTTGCTTCCACAAGACACAACTTCTCTCAAACAATTCGACACCACTGCTGTCACAAAACGGGACACTGCTGCTGTCACAGAACGAGACACTGCGTATCTCACACATCAGAACACTACCTGTCGCACACAACGAGGTACTGCTGCTCTCAGACAACGGGACACTCTTGCTATCACATATCCCAACGCTTTCACACCAAGGAATATTGTCGCTCTCACTCAAGGAACACTGTTGCTCTCTGACAGACATTACTGGTTTTATTCAAAGTGACACTGTGGCTCTCACACAAAGTGACATTGCTGTTCTCATACGGTGGAATATCACTGTTTTAACACGACGGAATGTCCCTTCTCTCACACAATGTGACGCTTCTGCTTCAACACAAAGGAATAATTTATTTGCTCTTACACAATTGCATCCTGCTGATCTTACAATTATATTTGGCGACATACTACCGGATTATATAGTAATATTATATTATATATTACAATGGTTAATGTTATATTAGATTTTGTCATACTGAATAAATTAAAGGGGATAATTTTCATCATTTCATTATTTTTGTCAACGAAAAAATCTCGTTATCTTCAGACCTTGGTTGATTAGTCTAACTTTAGTGCTGTGTAGGCAAGAGTTTTGTCCTTGTTTTGATCTGCACAAATCAGGTATTCTGCTATTAACAACCATTGGTCCATGCAGTAAACTGAAGACAGCTTTTCCCCACACCAGCGCCATCAGAGCGATTGTATTATCATGCTTAATTTACCTTCACATCGGGTATGTGTTCCTCTTCCCCTTTTGTCATGTGGTAAATATAGGCGAATGGTATTGTTACATACATAACCCAGATGAATAATTTACACGTAATCAAGATGAATAAATTTCACACGTTTTAGTCTAGGTAAATTGGTTCTTTATATGATATTTTTGAGATAAACTGTTTCTTTTGCACTTGAAACAAAGATGAGTTAATCATGTTACATACGTTATCGACATGAAGTAGAACAAATACGCACGTAATACGAATATTTCTAATTTTACACGTGAAATCTAGAATACGTTACTCTCGACATATAGGTAGTGTATTTCTGTGACACATGTAGTTGATAAGAACTGGTACTGTAATCGTGGTTTATACGGGGTTCCCCTGGGTATCAGTAGCTCAGAGCAACTTAATTGTATTATTGGATAGAGAGATAAATGGGGCGACAGCTGGCGCGGACTATAAAACGTTGAAGAACTTCTAATTTGGCGGCAGTGCTCTGGTCTCATATAAGCTGTAACACAGGTTTGTACGTAGGCACGATCCCCATCCCATGTCATAGTTTAGGTTGATCACTAGACATCGCTTCCCGTTGCTGTATGTAAACTCACGTCGCCAGTTGGTGTACGTAACATCACCGCCGGTGCTCATCCATTTTAACGTCTGAGTTTTCCCGACTTCACAACCGGAGGTTGCATAGCGGCGTGGAGTTGCTGGATATTACATAAAAAGATTGAATATAATATCATAAACAGTTTAATTCAAAACACACTAAGATACCAATAGCATGGTAAGATATCTGAAGACATCGTTAAATACATAAACATTTAAAACTGGCCTCCTAAGCCGGCACACAAAAGAAAAGCTGATGCAGTTCTGATTAGGTAATCTTTTTATGAGGAATGTGACCATATTTTTTTTTCAATTTCTATATCTTAAATTCATTTCAAACTTTTGCACAACAATGTTGCAATATCCTGTTCTGATATTATTGAACGAATTCTTCTTGCATCAAATACTCCTTGGTATCCCTACCTTTTATTTTCTTTGTTGTGAGAGTGATCAACATCATGTAACACGTAATTATCATGTGTGGATCTATAATCGTAAATATATGAACGGAAAGAAAAAGGCAAATATTAAAAAATTTCTTTCAACAAAAAAATTACAAGGCGTTATTTCTTTACATTGATGCATTTCATTGATCAAATAAACAAGTAAAATTATTTACATATAATTTTTTCTTATAGCAATATCTTACGTTAAACACAAGAGAAAATATACTTACTTGAATTAGGCAATTGGTATAACATGTTGTTCATGATAACATTTTCCAAATGTTGCTGCTCCTCGGCGGTTTCTATAGCAACTAGCTCTCCCCCTAGTGATTGACAGTATGCTGTACTTTGGTTATGGGTCATTCCAACAGAACCAAATTGATAGCAAGACGGCAGATAGCCATCAGAAGGTGCTGGTTGTCCATTTTCGAATCGATGACGAAACTCGTTAGGGCAAACTGAAGTGATCAAGATCATATTTACGGGTTTTGTAATAATCCTTATATCAGGTTTATGTAAAAAAAATGGTCATCACCATGAGAAAGTGTATCCTTTTCACGTTATATTTCCAATAACCAAATTCTTATTCTAAACATTCTAAAAAGAAACGTTTCAACGTATTTCGAGTGTTAATGAAATGCTTGCATGAATACGTGAAAAAAAACCCTTTTACACAAACAAGAGAATGAGCCGTAACTATCGTCTTCAGTGATCTCGTCAATGAACCAGTATTGAGACCGGAACCCGCCGTGAAAGAATTTTTAATTATTATTAGCTCAGCTGACTGCCAGGCATCTGAGCTTAAGCAATCACTCTTTTCCGTCGTCCGTCCGGTCGTCCGGCCGTCTGTCCCTGTTACCCATATTCTTCCAGCTATGGGGCTCCGAAGTACTCTCAAGAATAATGGAAAATTTGATACAAAAGCTCAACTATCTGAACAACTAATGCATCGATCACCATGATTCTTTGCATAGATATCGATCATGGAATGTTACTTCAGTTTCTGTAGACCGATCGCACCACCTGTATTTTTCCGATTGTTAACGATTTTTTACATTCTATTTTCGAGACCTTTAAAGATGTGGTCATCTGTTTACAGGACACAAAATGTAACCGCTGCTTCTAGAACCTTCTTACTTGAAAATCAGAGAAATCCATAATGAATCGCTTTGGAAATATTGAATTAGGCCTCTGTGACATATATTTTTCCGGCTATGGAGCTCCGAAGTACCCCCCCCCCCAGAATGATGGAAAAGTTGATACGCAAGCTCAAGTACTTGAACAACTAGTGCATTGATCACCAGGATCCTTTGCATGGATATTGTTCATAGAGCGTTTAATCAGTTTCTATGGACAGGTGCACAACCTGTATCTTTTTTTTTACAATTTCCCCCCTCTTGTTAGACCATCAAAGATGCAGTCGTCTGTTAACAGGGCACAAATCCTATTGACTGGACTTAATATCTTTCAACTTGACATCCTGGAAGGTCCATGAAAAGTCTCTAAGGAAACCTGAAATTAGGTCTCTCTTACCCATACCATTTAAGCTAAGGCACTCAAAAGTGCCCTCAAAACAATAAAAAGTTTAAAACAAAAGCAGGGCAAAATCATTACCATTGAGCCTTAAATCTTCTAAATTCATATCGAGGGAGGTCCTTAAAAAGTCTCCTTGTAATTTCGAAATTATAGGTGTCTATATCTCCTATTATCCAACTGATGCGGCATGTTTGAGCACCCCAGAAATAGAGCAAAATACACACTTATTACCAGATTCCTCAGAAATGGATGAATGAATTGTCCTAAAATTTAGTGTGCTTATGCGTCTTAATGAACTGAAGCTTACTTTCATGAATGATGGTGCCACCTTCATTATCTTAATACGTTTCAAATGCAAGGACATACTGTCATTATGTCAGTCGGCTGATCGTCATGACCCATAGGTAATTTGTTTTACAATGTAACAATTTATGATCTTTCCTGTCAAAAGGTCAAGAACACTTGGTGTCTCTTGTCTAAAAGAGGTGTCCCTAGTGTGGTTTAAACGTTTTTGACTGCGATATTTAAAGAAAGAAAAGGTATGGAAAGTGTTATAAATATAGCGCAGAAAACGTAAGTGTAACGTCGACTTTTTTGTCAAATTTGTAAAAAAGGGTGTGTAAAAACTTGAACTAACGAGCCTTCACGTCTGAAGTGTAAATTCTCGCATACGTTGTTGCACCAAGATATGACTTCATCGGCAAACCCGCCTCTAGCCGCTTGAACATGGCGTATGTCCCATTAGGAAAAGCGGTCACTCCTTTGTACTGAGGAAATTCTCCCAGCACCTGAAGCGCACCAGGAGCGTCGATGTAAACTTCATCAGGGACACCTAATATTGTACGGTCGTCGTGCCTTTTATAGGTACATTGTCGCTGATGCGATGCCACCGCAAGAAGAGCTGCAGTAAATAGAAAAAAATATTATAAAAAATTATACCATGCCTTTCGAAACATAAATATATTGAATGCCATATTTGAAAACTAAATTAAACATTCATAAGAGTGGGTAGTAGATATATCGTCGATAATTAGATAAAGTATTAACAATAAATGAAATGCGAAAACTTTAAAAATTATTAAGGCCCTATAATCTTTTTACTCGCGGTCATGAAAATCGACCCGGGAGAATGCTGCAATCATGTGCGTACGGGCATTAATTGAAATTTGAATATACAGTATAGCATTATAGAATTAGATTTCACATGTTTATACAATGGTAACTGAAAAAATCCACGTTAGAAAGCATTCCCCTCCTCAAAAGAGCTTGTGTAATTTCTAAATAAAATGAATTTTGGATAATATATGGATTAGCGACAGAGCTGTAAATATATTTAACGCCAACTCAGGTTCCGCCAACTATACATAGTGTAATGCTTCACAATGAGAGGTGGCATAATCACAGAATACGCCATATATCTAAAGAAAATATCATTTATATTATGATCTCAATTGTCCTCGTCGATCGATTAATGTTTACATTATGATGACATTGTCAACTCAAATTAAAATTATAGTTCTACCCACCAACAGAAAGAATTTGAAATATGTTCCACGGGAGTGAAAAAGTTGCAGCGGCCATGAGCAGGGGTATTTACTAACATCAAAAGAAGTCTGTTCTGTGTCGTCGGGGAGACAGATCGTCGGGTTTTCCCTTCTGAAATCTACAGGTACCGTCGCAACCTTCAGTGCTGGTCCATCTAACTTGGCGAGACAAACTATACGTACTAAAGTATATGAGAGATTTTGATTTATTGTCTATAAGAATCTAAATACATCAAATCAGGCTCACGGTGCAATAAAGAAAGTAAAATAAATATGTGATACCTTCAAATTAATACCATCTAATTTCAGACCCTTCAATCACGAAATACAATGGTTGCATACGTTTATACACTGTAAAGATATTAATGCATAGCAGAGGGAATACATCTTGTAATCACGCTTTCGGTCATGGAGACCTATACTGTAAAACTAAGTCTTTTGTGAGAAACTTTGCATGACCAACCCCTGGGAATTATTTGGTAGTCATGGACGATGTATATGTGCTAATGAAGGCGTGAACTACAGATATTGGCGTAATTCTCAATACATCGTTTGGTCAACTAGATGAAAATAAATAGTGACTCATTAGTGGTGCGATACTAATACCTAACAACAGTAAGTAGATCCATCCATGTGACAATAGATCATTAGGATATACTGTGTTCCTCCGCATCATTATAATCCGTTTTGTGAACTAAGGTGAACAGATTGCTGGAATAGATTGCCAACTGTGTTCGACCAGTTTCCTGCCCTATTGGAAACCGACTACCACGCGGGGCTCTTGGAATACTTGAAATTACAACTCTACATAGTTTTTCATTGGAAAGGAAAGGACAAACACAACTAAATTACAAATTACAAATAATAAATTAAATTATAAAAAAAGGTTGGTGTAATATTTGTTAACTGAAATGAAAATTGTCCTAGCTATTTAACATAAAATCAGAAAACATATAATAATTCAGTTCAATATTTTAATATTGTACGGAAGTAACGGTTATAGGGTTCGTTATTAAATCCGGAAATTATGACCAAAACCTGCTAGCGAATAAATCATCGTATAACCGACTAAACAAATCCAAATCGATTATTGGATGCTATTGTCCATAAACTATATTTTACTTCTGGTACTTTTCTAATGGTTCCCATATGTCTGCCTGGTGATTCAAACTTCTACAGGCCAAGCTCAAGCTTCTGATAACGTTAAACCTACGTTACACTTGGGGAAATCGACAACAGAAAAGGGAAAATTGCACTCGAAGATATATGATGCCAGATGTTGTCAGGTATTATCGAACTAGTTGCGACATGGATATTGGTTTTAGAATCTGAAATCATTAGCTTGCATTAATTTTTGATTACTTCTATTGATATCCTAATTGTTTATATGCTAGTTTTGGATCAGGTTTCAGCGTTATATCAATAACACACATTTTAAAGTTGATGGGACCATGCGATATCAATATATTAACACTTGTGCAAGTAAAAAAGGATGACTACTGCTAAGTGTTGGTCCTTTCCTTTCCTATGAGAAATAAAATTCCTTAAATTTTTAAAAGAACTCCTGGTATATAAGTGCATAAGCCCAGTGCATAATATAAACCCTCTATACAGATGGATTATAAGCAATTATTGCATTATTATATAATGACACACGAACAATAAATTTTGAGCAAGTGACAAAGAATAAATTGAAAGCAAAGTGACATCAAAATACATCTATTTTCAATTCCTTAATTATCATATAAAAACATTTTCCCTATCATCTATTATTGGTTGTGTTATGCATATCTATTTAAATCCCCAGATATATAAGCAGCTTTGATCTTACCATTTTAATTGTCCATAGACACGTCAGCTTTGAGGGGCCGATATTATGCAAAGGCACCAAAATACAAGGAAATCAGAATAAAAAAAATTAACCATAAGGTAAATTCCATAGCCAGGTTAAATATGTAATATCGATTACCAAAACAAACATTTTGTTATAAAAAAAGGCCATATCTCGGTAGCTTTTAAATTATTTGGCCAGAATGTGGTCAGAATAATATAGCTAGATGCACTTTAGAAATGGGTCTTTTCATAAAGAAAGCTACCATTTAAACACCACTGTCGTATATTTTAAATATCGGGCTACAAAATGTGTAATTCTTGTTATGATCTATAGGTGATTCTGACCTCCCAAAGTGTCAGCCTCAGGCAGAAGAATTAACATTTCTTTTAAAATTTTATACTGGCTTTCCAAAACAAATGTAAAAATTACAGGGTATTTTTCTGATGGCTACAACTGTAGTCCAGCAAAGCACTAGAGTTGGCTTAGTCATTATGAAGTTCTGTATTTGTTTTTTACAAAGTACTGTTGATATGCCGTGCTTCATGTATGTCCGCCAGACAATCAGGAAGAGATTACCAGTTGCTATAGCAATGAACACGCACCCCAAATGAATCAAAATCTTTGAGTAATACAATACGTTGTGGTACTCATATGGTGCCCAACAGATGTCAAACTGTGTAAACGTACTTGTCAATATCGACATAACTATGTTTGCCAGTAGGGATAATGTTTTAGTCCATTTAATTAACCTCATCGAAGGATATACACTTAATTTAATGTTAGTTTAAAAACAGTAAAGAAATGATGAAAAGGAAATTTCGATAATAATAGTCACTATCATACATCTGTCAGCATTTTTAGGTATGTGGTTACCTACTTATTTCGTTTGTCTTCCAGTAGCTTTAATCAAAAGGTTACCTTATGCAGGGTTAGCTACGCCAAAGGAACAGTATTTAATCATGGCTATAATCTGGATCCCCAGAATATGTTTTTAAGAATGCTTTACCTTTGAGGCATAAGCTGAAGGCTAGTTATTTACTGCTGTTAGAGAACGCCTTTGTTCTTCTTGACAGAACCGACCGAGAATGGTATCATTTAGTTGGTGAATCGTTATACTCGAGTTTCTTGGCTTGTATTCATATATTATAACTACTGTATTCATTATGTACTACGTAAAACATACGAATGACTCTTCAAAATCCGTATCGGATCCAGTAAACCAGAATGTTTGCAAAGTTATACTTAGTATTTGCGATCCGACTCTTTTCTATATCATTTCTGTAAATGTTAAAACCTTAGTTATATCCGTTACCATTAGTTCGTTTACATTTATAATGGCCGTGTTTTATATTCATTAAGTATATATATATATATATATATATATATATATATATATTGTAATAGAATATTATCTGTAATGGTCGATTTTTCCAATAACAATCTCTTCTATTCCCATGGGTCTATAATGTGTGGTTATAGGTATTTGCATTACAGGGTTAATGCATCGTCTGTACATCTCAAGTGGTAATGATACATTTTTACGAGAATTTCTTAGTAATACAATATGCTGCTGTCTCCATATTCAGCTGCCTAGCTCTGTCAATAATATCAACACATCTTGATTTACCTGAATGGATTTTGATATTGTCGTGTCTCCTTAAAGTTCACATAATTAGGACCTATACATGTTTAGCCGGCCATACTAGGACCTCCGTCAAATTGGCTGGAGGATACACACACCGCTGACAATCGATCTCTTTGCTCTGGCACTGCCCAAGGCGTATGGCAAACGAACAGGCACTTTAATTTCCTTTATACATCCTTATCCGCCTGTTGGTTTCAATTTGGAATAACTACTTCCGGTAAGTTTATCCGTTTTATAATGGAAAAAGAACTTGCACTTTCTTTTCGTACCGTTATCAAGGCCGTACAACCTTTATGCGTTTTGTTAGAAGTCTTATCCATTTCTACTTGGAGACATAACAAAAATAAAATGTCTTTGTGCTCAAAGATGTATGAAACCATAAAAAAACTGTACTGTTGTTCCATTTACTGATCTTGTCAATGATCTTTTTTATCTTTTTCTTTACCATAAATCAGGTATTATTTCCTTAGAAAATATCATGCTCTGACATAGATACTTTATATTTTCTGTAAACTCGCTGATTCCTGAATTACAGATTCATAAGTACCTTTGATAATTACTGAACAACCGGAATATCTCCACCTTTCTCAATGATGATCTGCAGTTTCGGATATTCAACATTGGTTATTCTCGCTGGTTTGTGATATTTTCTTACTTCCCGACCTGCAGATAATATCATCTACAGAATTAACTAAAACAGCCTTGTATTTGTAAATGATTTGCAAAATGCAATGTTGTTCATTTTTAATTTGTAAAAAAAATAGATAGTAATTTGCACCATCCAGCTATCGGTTTCTCCGGGCTTTTGAATAATAATATTAAACCTATTTCATAATAAATGTAGGCAGAAAAGTATTAAAATCTCAATATTGTGGGTAACAATTACTTTGTATCACTCGATATACTTTCTTATTACTTACACATGATTTATATATATATATATATATATATATATATATATATATATATATATATATATATATATATAACTCGGCCCATCTTTGAACCTACCTGAACAGACAGTTATCTCTATATCATATGTATTAATAATTTTTTAGAGATAATCGTTTTGATAAAAAATATATCCAAAGAAGTTCGATCATGCAAGAAACATGATTTTTAAATGTTTATTCCCCAAAAGACTAATATTTTGTTTTTCACAATGTTAAAAGTGTCGGCTGTGATGGTGTCTTCAAATGAGAAACAACAAATGTATTACATTTACCGTGATCAGGAAATCGACGGAGAACAGAGTGAGATCGTAACAGCAACAAGCAACCACCTGGAAGTGCTAGCAGTGCTTCCCCAGTACGCTGGCATAACTGCATATCCCAATGGAACATACTTAATGTATGATAAAGTAAGAATGGCTGGGGTAAAAGCCTCTATGATCGGCGTCACATCATATAAGTGTATACCAGGTGAACATCGTGATATCTTGCATAATAAAGTAATGAAATGTATTGAACACACAATAATGTCGTCATTTTCCAGAAATCATTATTGGGCAGTTGATAGTTCATCAATCGATTAATGTTTATAGAATCCATTAAGGAAAATAATTAACATTACAGTCGAAACCATTCGACAATAAGTGAATGGAATACTGAACATTTATATACAACAGAAGCTTTGAACAATATAAATTTGTTGTATTGCACTAGTAAACCAACATATGATCAACATTTGTGAAGAAGAAACCGGCACCGCACATAAATGTTATTTCTTTGCTGCTGATACATTCCTGGTATTAAAAAAGTTTCTAAAAGCGAAAAATCTGTTGACGTATCGATAGAAATTGCAAATTATTGACCTATCAAACAATTGAACAGGCAGTTTGTTAATTTTTCTAAGTTTCAAAGATACAAAAACGAGATTATTTCATTGTCAGTCGAATATTCTAAGACGAATATTGTATGTTTAATAGTTAAAATACTAGAAGCATAACTATATATTATTCGTTTGGTAAGTATTTTCGTGAAATCCATAGGAAATGTTTCTGCAACAGGATCTTTATAGAAACGCCCCATTAATGACTGTAAATTACAGCTAGTGACACATTATTCATATGCTTAGTAGGTTTTTCTGTATAATTAATAAAAGTGACATATTGTAGAAGAAAATCTGTTTGATTTTTTTTAAGCAAATGATATTATGGATAGCAAATTCGAAAACTTCATAAAGAAATTGTTGAATCTATATAAACGACACCCTTTTCTTTATATCGAGTAATTTACCTTTAATTTATATTAAATTTATTTTCTTTTTATTGTGGCGCCATGTCCGTGGATGTATCAACTTTGAAACTGTAATACAGGGGACTTGTCGATTTTAATTATGCACTGTTTAGGGTATATGACGCGTTGTTTCTTTTTTCTCTTATTAGTGTCCTTATGATAATTTTTAAAATCTTGAGCATGCCATAAACATATCTTGCATTAGGTTTGCAAATGCATCTTTCTTATGCTTGGCTATTTATGAACTAATTTGGGCGGGAGGTTATTTAGGTTTAATCTGGCTTTTCTGTATCTCATTTCAGGGTGTCCATCAGGTTTCGGGTATATCACAGATAACATGCAATCAAATCATGCTACCTGCTACCACGTTGGTTATGGGGCGAAGACCCATGCACAAAATGTTGCTTATTGCCAATCACTGAATGCTCTCGCGGTATCCATAGAGACAGAAGATGAACAGACGCACTTGCAAGCCATAATAGAATCTAAGCCTGCTCATCAGCTGCTTGGTAAGTTTACACACAAATAAATACTAATTTTTTATTTACGAAGTAGATATATTAGTGAGTAAAGTGTGAGTAATACATGTGTTGGTGATGAAATATATGCATACAGGTATACTCTATCTTACTTCATAGAGCCAATGGTGTACTATGATAAAAAGCTTAGGAATACAAACGACCTATAAAATCAAGATAATCAAAGTGAAGCCATATATGTTTTAATGGTATACACTAAATAACCTTGTTTCCATTTAGGGCATTTATGAATATGACATAACTGTAGGGCTAAAAGTGATAGGTTTAAGCGTCACTAAATATCACTTTCCTGTATTGCCAATAAGTGCAGTGACTGGTCCTGCATCAGTTCCATTTTAATAAAACAATTGAAGGTAATTATCAAAAGTGTTGACGATACAGCAAGTCAGCTATATTAATGATTAAACACATCCATCCAACATTTCAATCTGTCTGCTTTGATACAGGAGACAAGAGAATATTGCAAACAGCGCGCTAATATTCCAACTTCAACGTACTTTACCAGATGATAGGACATACTTTGTTTGCACAGATATTGTACACCCACTTCATTAAATCAGGAAAATAACTTTTGTTTTTGTTAAAAGTTTATCCATTTTTTCTCCAACTGTTGCAGCTGTACTTGCCTTCAAATCAATTACCAGGTATTGGAGGGAAAATTCAAAACACGGACCGGTATTCGGGCCAAAAATTTGAATGTCAAGGGAATTATTAGTATTCCCTTGAGAGATTATCATATGTTAGTAAGATAATAACTATAATGGTTTAATTTCATAATGGAGAAAGATAAAAAAAAACGATTTTTTTCTATTTTCGAATTCAACGTTGCAACAGAAACCCAACGGAATGAAAAATAATTGAAAAACAAAGTTAGTTCTCTTTTAAATGATTTTCTCTTTTAAATGCAACTTTTCTAAATCCTTGATTGAAGTAACCACCAACCTAAATAGATTTGTTACCTATAATGTTCAGTTTGCTTTATTTAATGACGCAAAAGCTGCATATATATTGTGTAAACTCAGTTAGGACATCCATTATAAATTATGTAAACTAAGACGAGTCACATCGTTGAATATAGTGTATGTCAATGGTTAAAGATCTACCCTACTTCAACTTAAAAGTTCAATAATATTTTTAATCTACTTCTAAATGACGGAAAGTTTCTAAATGATATATGAAAGTGAAAGCCAAATCTAATCGATCCTTAAATCATTAATATTCTCCTATTATTACAAGCATTACGGAGAAGGCGGTATTGGTTGTCAGGGAAAGAAGACGGGACGACGAAGTGGAAATGGCTTACAACTGGAGTGGAATTCAATTACACTCACTGGCGGGAAAACAATCCAAAGAACCGTAGGGCGGACTGTGCCATGTTCGCACTGAGACAGAATTATACTTGGCTGAGCATTTCATGTGATGATCCTGCCCACAGCCTCTGCGAAATCAAGACAACTTGTTAATTGTAAAGGAGGGTTTACTAGAAAAATTGCATTGGACAAAAAAATACTACTTGATATGAACTGAGAAATGAAATTTTCCATGTACTATCCATGTCTCTCTTTCTAAGTATTTATGTGTCACAGGCTGTAACTGAAAAGTAATTATCTATGGAATTTTTATTTACAATAAACGGGATGGTATGCAACATTTTCTTGATAATATCTCCAAGTGAAAAATATTGTAATTTTAAGTTCGCCCCTGCTTTGAAGACAATATATTAAAATTCACATGGACGGTCATGTCAGTTTCCCTTAGGAATGAGGTACTCAAGATACAATCTTCAAAATACACTAGCTTGATTGAAAATCCACCGATGCACTCTTAAATGACGATAATGTCATAATTAGAATTTATCATTTATCTACATATCCCTGTAGCCTGATCTGATATAGCCCATAGATCGATACCATATGCGTCCCTATGCCATCTGCAGGGGGGGGGGTGATATTTTTGGTTACTGTGTATTTAATTCATTATCGGTTTAAATGTTTCGTTCAGCCCATCCCACAGATTCCATCACCGTCAAAGGGTAATGGTGTTCTTTGAAATGAACTGTCTCATAGTTGAAACTAAAGGGTTTCTGTCGTTTGTAAGCGTTCTGTTTAAAACGCTAGTGCTGACATCTTGCACCTGAAAGTGTTATTATTTCTGTTCAAACTCCCGTGCATGAACAGCTGCCCCAGCTTAATTAAATACTTAAATTGCCGCTGCAGTTTGCATCCAGACTGACATTTACGTAACATATTAGCATTAATTATAGCCTTTATCGAGTTATAAACGACACTAAGATCTTACGACCAAAACTTACCTCCTCGACACCCCGTCGGCACAGAGCCTTTGTGTACGCGGGTTGCCGGCCCGGCGAGCTGTCACTCAAAATGAAAATTAACA
Organism: Sipunculus nudus; assembly: GCA_026874595.1. Taxonomy (NCBI): domain Eukaryota; kingdom Metazoa; phylum Annelida; class Sipuncula; order Golfingiida; family Sipunculidae; genus Sipunculus; species Sipunculus nudus. The sequence goes on from CM049320.1 coordinate 33,322,073, forward strand.
AAATTGGCTCTGTGCACTACCTCTAGCTAGGTTGGTATCAATTTTTGCTTGCAACCGATACATGGCTACGATAACACAGTTTTACTCTCACAAAAGGTCCATGAAGAGGGATTGCAGAAGGAGCAAATTAAATTCGACCTATTATTTAATAAGTGTAAATATATTTACCGGGTGCACCAGAACAAAACAATCAGCGTCACTCCTAACATGACGACATCAAGTCCGCATGGTTTCCTGCAAACACGGCCGAATTCCCGAGTATGATTGCGTAACTGTGTTTTCCAATGGGACGTTTGCAATTTCTACAATGCCGGAGTCAAAATGGATGCTTCGATCAGTTGCTGGAGCTGTAGCTTTTACATGTATGCCAGGTAAGGGGTGTACACACACCAATGCACAAACAAATAACTCGTAACCTTACCTTTTGTGTTTGAGTGGTAAAAATTCCATTTTCTAAAACAAATATAAATGTTGTTTCAAAATGCAGCAACGTGATTATCAGGAAACTATCAATCAGAATAATTTGTTATCTTTAAAAATATTTTCTATTACAACCTGCCATAGAAAGTCCATGGACAAAATAATACAGTCATTTATACCCAGTTACCATTGCCTTGCTACCTGCTTCCAAAGTAGAGTTAAAACGAAAGAGCATTTATACATACATTTCCTTTTCAATGCACTTACTTTTACATATAATATTCATCGCATTAGCATTTTCATGTTATTTGAAATATTACTTATTAAATTCGCTTTGTCGCATTTGAACCCAATCCTTATTTGAAATAAAATTAATTTAGGTAAATGTGAGAGATAATTATATATATATATATATATATATATATATATATATATATATAGACAGATAGATAGATAGAAAGATAGATCAATAGCCATGTGGATTCATTGAATATATACTGAAACGGTATACATAGACCGTTTACTGAAGGTTGGAATCGAACCAACAATCTTCCGATTTCCGGTCGAGTGCCTTAACAACTTGGCTTCGCCAGATTCCCTTCTTCTCTGTGTATTTTTTTACACTTTTATAGGAACCAGCGAAGTGACGTCACGGTAGTGACATTATAGTCTCACCAAATAAATGTATCGGCACGGCGACTATGCATGAAGCAGGGAGAATGGCCTTATATGGTGTTCGGCACATATTATAGTTGTGATAGTATTAGATAATTAATTGTTCTGCATTCTTGATGAATTTCTAACCACATGTAGGCAAGCATAGCTCGCAGGGCTAAGAACCTTGAACCCGATAAAAGACATGACTCGGCAAAATAGAGGCAGATTTTAAGTTTGGCTTTATAAGTTCCTTTTTTTGTGTGCTGATTCATCAATCGCAGCCTAATATAAAAATTGTCAGCAGTTTACCACAATATCACTTCAACAAAATGGATACCGCTGCAGTACATTCCACAGTATGACTTTTATCACGAACTTATGATATACTAGCTCTCTCTCTCTTCATCTCTCTCTCTGTATATATATATATATATATATATATATATATATATATATATATATATATATATATACTAAGGTATGAGATGACTCTGAAAGGCCAAGCAACTGTCGTGACAAATCTGACTGCCCTCTCAATGGGATATGCCTTACATCGTCCGTTTCCACCACGCCGACGTGCACAACAAGGGTACAGTTGAAACGTACATTGGCATGACCGGAGGCCCCTTTCAACAAAAGGTACTATAGCCATAACAAATCGTTCAAGCACAGGACCAATTCAAACGAAACGGAGCTTGCAAAACGCGTATGGGTCCTGAAAGACAAGCAACAAAGTTTCACTATAAACTGGTATATAAACCAGCAGTCAAATACATTTATGACCTCTTCCTATCAGTGCAACCCGTGTTTGGCCGAGAAACTAGCAACCCGAAGCATCAAACAAAAGAACTTTTTGAACAAACGTTCGAAAATTGTTCCACCTGTCGATATGGACCAAGGGCGAAAAAGAGAATAAAAAAAATATTGCAACTAGTTGAACTTTTGTCACCTGATGAGCCCATGAGGCAAAACGAGCGGTAGTGATTCAGAGTCATCACATACCTCATGCTCTGTTGCCAAACATAGAGTGCTGTGTGACCGTGGAGGAGAGACTGCATCCCGCAGATCAATTTTAATAAAAATGCAGCCACCCATTACTGATATTTTCTGAATGACCAATAACTGGATTACCATCAACCTTAAGATGTAAAACAACTGGTATGCTTTCCCTGAAAGATGTTGCTATTTATTTTTTCAGTTATTAAACGGATTGACATTGCAAGAACAAACGTATGAGTAGTGGCTTACTTTCTTGAAACTATGATTCCTATTTGTCTCGGAGCATTATATAAATTTGCTGCAAACGGGAGTATCAGTAAGACCGAGGGCAGAATATTGATCATTTACCATTTTCATTGGTCCCCCATGCTAAGAAAACTCTTGTTTGTATATTTATTTAGAGTTTGATTTCCCTTGAGTATATAATCACACCGATGTTCCTGACAACAGTACTTGCTTTAACGTCATGGTCTCCGATATGTAGAACAGAACAGCTGGGCCTCTTAGAGGTAAACTTAGAAGATATTAAAAGGACCTCTGTTTTAATCATTTATTTTTAAACTTTTGAGGTTCATCCATTGGCGAACTGAGAAATTACAATTCTCAACTTCTTGAATTTTCCCGTTCATGTCCTACGGCTTTAGGGTGACATGGAGCCAAGTGTCATCAGCATAATAATGATAGTTCATCCCATGTATGCGAAGCAGTTCACCAATAGAAGTTATATATATGGTACAAAGAATTGGTCCAAGGACCGAGCTTTGATGTACCCCACACTACAGGGCCCTCTATTGTGACCGCACATTTCCAATAGATACAAACTGTTGACAGGTTGTGAGATATGAAATAAACCATTATGGAGCTGTGCCATTAATACCGAGATTTGCAAGACAGGTAGGAAGCTGAGAATGGTCAATGATGTCAAAGATAACTGAGAGGTCCAGAAGAAAGAGCATCTCTGCTCTCTGGACCCCAACAGCATTTATGATATCATGCAGAACTCGTACTAAAGCCGTCTCCGTGCTGTGGTTTCCCCTATATGCAGACTGCTGTGGCTCTGCGAGATCATTTTCTGCTATGTAAACGTTCCGTTTGCAGCACCTTAGACAAGAAAGGCAAGTTAGATACAGGCCTGTAGTTGCTCAGTACATCACGGTCAAGAGAAGGATTTTCAAGAGTGGTGAGAGTTGGGACTTCTTGAAGGAAGTTGGACAATACCCTTACAAAAGGACTAATAGATGATATTTGTGAACACTGGCAGGAGTGGATCAAGTCATTTTTTACATAGCTTTCAGAATAGGATCAAGTTTACAGTTCTTAGTAGGTGAGAACATTTTGATCTTACAAAGTTCATGAGATGATACTTAAGAAAACAATGTCCTCAATGATTTTGTCGTTGACAGGGAAGTTTCTTCTGAAGATCAGGTACTTGAGCTATTGTTGAAAGCAAAACGGATGTTGTTGATCTTTACCTTGAAATAGCTGCTAAAGGTTTTAACGTGACCAGCAGGTTGATTTAATGGCAGTGTAGCCACTTTATTTCTACCTAACAGTGTATTGACAATACTGAGGAGTTCCTTTTGACCATCATTATTTTCAGAAATTAAAAGTTAAAATTCACTTTCTTAGCTACACATCTGGTGTTTGTAAGCTTATTTTTTCTCTTAAGATATTCCTCTGAACTGTAAAAACCAGTCTTACGCCGTCTCCTGGACTGCTTTTCTTCCCATATGTCCTTATTTATAACAGCTATAATTAACCTTTGCACGGGATTTTGCTTAATATATTTTTTTTAAGTTCAGTGTTGAAAGGAAAATTATCAATGTTATCTTACTTTTGCCCGAAGTTTCCTCATAGCTCAAAGAAGGGGACACGCTTTACAAGTAGACATTCAGTCCTGTTGTTTAGGTACTGAATAGGTTGGCCCTTAGTGTTTTCTTATTGCTCCCAATATTTTAAAGCGTTTACGTTTCTCCTTCATACAACGGTTGTACTTAAGGGTTACGAAGCTTCCAACTAGGCATTAGTTTCCATAGAAATGAGATCTTGAAATCTTGCTTTCACATAAAATTATCCCCTAAATATCTTTTACTTATAAAACGTGAGGAACACGGTACATTTATGTTTCATTTATATTGTTCCCGAGTTTTATTTCGAAACAGGTAATCAGTAAGCTATATCAGTTAGACTTGGAAATAAACACAAACCTGTTTTTCACAATAAATGACTGGCCTTAATGTCTGCAGGACCGTAAAACTAAATGTTGTGCAAAAACTTGAGCAAGAATGCTGCACTGTTTGTTCTAGTTTTTACGGTTCATATCATACCATTACTTGCAGCGGTTGCAACAAACCCGAATCTGTTGAAAGTCATTAGGTCATTTATCACGCATTATTTAACTATCGATGCAGAATATCAAGAATTTAAAATGAAGACACCAGAATACTTACAGCTTCACTTATGACGGACAATAAAAATGATCTCCTAACTTGTTTTCATGAGAAGTTTATGCAAGAACAGTAACTTTCTGTGGACGGTTTTACTAGTTTCATAATAACAAAGATTTTAAAGCGACCGAATTCAACTGCTGTTTTTGTTTTAATATTCAATTCAGCATGCAGTGATCACTGTCCTTCAACAATAAAAGGATTCCTTTTGTTACATATGGTTAATTGTCATTTCTTTGTAAAAAAATGTCAATATTTTTAAAATCTAACACTTATAAAAGGAATTCGGTTCACGTTTGTGCGCAATGTACTCTAAACCCGCGTTGTGTACAATATTGTGCCATACATTATTTTTAAGGTTATTATCCCCGCAGTGACATAAGCGATATGAATATAAATAATTGTTAATATACATATAATTTTGAGTGATTTTTCCGGTTTTTTTTACCGAGAACAGCCCAACTGCCTTCGGCAATCACTGAATGCGTGCATCGTGACTACTTAAAAAAGCCCGGAATACCGGGTTTATCAGCTAGTGATTTATATTAAGTTTTCTGGACAATTATTTCTGGGCTATTTATGTTTCCGGATCTTGCTAAATAACAGTGTCTTTATATTCACGAATAATCCAAAAAACATGTTCAGATATCTTTATTATGAAATAAACAATTTCTGTTATGACCAGGTTTTACATACAAATAACCCCTATATCTATCCATATCAAATATTTATATATATTTGTGCTAAAAAGGCCAAGAAAAAACATGTAATAAAACAAATATATCCTTAAAATATAATCCATCATATTCATTCTTTTAAAACAACTCATTCCTGTAGCACAACATTATAATTTGTTGTCTAGACAACGTTCGTTAGATGCTACTGCTCCATTTTGCATGTATATTTCTCCCTCCTCGACATATTTCATCGCACAAAATTTGCATCGCCCTTCATGACACTGTGGCGGTTCAGTATAGATTAGAATTAGCAGCTTGCCTTAATTTCGCAAAGACTGTTACACTTTTTAGCTTTGGCAAGCGTGCTCCACATGAAGCCGTACCTCAAGCTAATCACGGCACAAACTGTCCCGGTGTTTTGAGTTCCACTTCGCCAGTTGGTGTACTTGAACATGTCACCCGAGGGAAACCATCTCCAAACTCCACTGACTTCACAGCCAGATGTGCAGAAACGTGAGTACCTGTGCACTAAAAAAACTACTTAATAGTGAGAAATCTGTTATTATATGCACATATTTCTCTTACTTGTTTCTATCATTCTTTAATTGAAATCGCTCTTAAATGCACAGGATGTTTCTGTTTTATTTTGAGGTAAAATTTTCAAAGCATACTATTTTGTGATAATTATAATAAAAATAATAAAAGGAAACCGATGTGTCTTTTAAAACGAATTTTCGTTTAACATATGAAGCAATAGAGGCACTTACTGGAATCAATATGGGTGTATTCTGGATTATCGGTCATTATTCTTTCCAAATGCATCTGTTCTTCCGCTGTTTCTATGGAAACCATTTCAGCGCCCAGGGATTGACAATACGCCACACTTTTATCATGGATTTTTCGACATGAACGAAAATGATAGCAGGAAGGAAGGTATTCGCCGTCAACCGAGAGCTGCCCATTAGGAAAGAGATGACGAAATCCCTCAGGACATTCTGTAATATAATTAATGAATTCTGATAAAAATAAAGTTTGAAAATCAGAGATATTACACAAGAAAATATGAGCATTACGCATTTGTGAATATCGTTATTTAAAAAAATACGACGCTTCACGATCAAGGGCCGGCCATGTTAGCATGTTCTTTGTTTTCATATGTTAGTTACTATCATTACTAATTTTTAAAATGTTCTGATCTAATAAGTACTGAAAGGCAATGATGCAAGTCTTTGATTAAGCGGCCTTGTTGCGTATCAAACAAATTTTAATAGTTACCAAAACTATAACTTTTATGTATAAAGCCTACGCATACGTTTACTTTTTTATTTGACGTTAAAGACCAAAGAGCGTAAAGCCAGACGTAAATATGTAAAATTATATTTGAAAAAATTTCTTCGCCCTTTTTTAATATTCTGCCAATATCTGCATACCAACGGTGGAGGAAACAAAAAAAAATTAATTAGGTTTACTCAGTTTAAAAATTTTAGGATATTTCGTAATTTTGCCTATATTTACATTTATTGAAAGATCTATACCAACTGATCTGTCAATGTTATGCCTGTTATGATTGTGAGTTAACTTTTTTCTTTTGTGCTTTCATTTACTGATTATTGTTTTTTTAGTCTTAACAGTAACATATATGTAAATTGATACAATATTCAACACATAAGTGAATCCAATTATTTAATTAAATAAATGTATTTGGAAAAATACCATGAGAAGAATTTTGTAAATGTAATATTTTCTCTCACGTGGCAGACATGTGTATGATGTAGCTCCAAGGTGTAACGTCGTCATCCATTCTGTATTTGGGGAAGAATACATTGCAGCAGTCCCGTTGGGAAACACGGTGAAACCATCATACTGGGGGAATTCTCCGAGAAGTTGCAGATGCCCGTGTAGATCATCTATTGTTTCAATATGTGATCCATTGATTTCTCTGTCGAGGTGAACCTGGTACATATTTTGATGCTGGTGTGACGGTATCGCAAACAGTACTAATGATAAATGAAGGAAAACATGTATATAAGGTAACTAAATGGGAAAGGGTCATAATAGTTTCATTATATACTTCTTTCGACAAAGTATAATTCATATGTAGCGGAATATCTCTTATCCTGATTTAGTTAAAAGGTAAAAGAGCAAGATTTTTTGTCAACCAGATCAAGTCAAAGTATCATGAACAATTAAGAGTAACGTTCCAAAAAGGGAATAGTTGTATTTATGATTTTTACACTACCAAAAAGTCATCTGAATATGATGAAAAATAATGAGAAAATTTAAAGGTGTACAACATTATTTTGAACATACGAATACCTGTCTAAGAATACTAACTTGTAATTATTAAATCCTAAATCCTGATTTTGTAAAAGATTAGCTTACATGTCAGCGCGAAAACATGTACAGGGCATGAAAACCTGCACAGGTTTAAGTTATAGGAAAACTTGATTGTTACCTACGAAGGGAAAGAACCGATGCATAAATTGTCAATACAACATTTTTTTCTGTTTCTAATTTCTCGTCAATACTTCAATCCCATTCAAATCATGCAATTCCATTATTCCTTTTAGAGTTGATATGCATACACAAAATGTATCACTACTCAAAACATATAATAGAAATATGAAAGTTACAAACCAGTATTAAGGACGATATATGCAGTATGAAGAGACATTCTATGCAGGAGAGTCGCACCAACCATTTGGCAAAAGCTGTCTGTTCAGAGCTTCTGTCCTTCGTGCAATGCTAATTCAAAAAGAAATCCTCCATGCAGTGTTTGTCCAGACAGACATCTATTGTCCACCATTACCTAAGTTCGGTCATTTTATTGATCATTCCTCACCTTCAGTTATTCCTCGATCCTTCTTGATTCTTAATGCAAATGTTAAATACATGGTTGCTATGGCAGACTGGGCCGTGGTGATTATTCTAGTCACTGAAGGAAATATTTACTTTCTCTTAACAATAGTGTCTTCCATTGTACACTCTTTAATCCCGGAGGAAACAAAGATAATACCCTATGCTTTTCAGTTCAATGACTTAAACCAACCACAAGACATAAGTAAAGATTTAAGAACTATATAATAACACATTCGCGGTACTTTGACCAGTGATTAAATTCCTCATTAAACGTGCTTTTCTCAGGGCTTCCTTTTACTTTTATCTTGTTACGTGGTGCATATGAAAGCGGACTGAACTGTTTCGCTAGTGAATCTTGATTTTTATCGAAGCAGTCGAAACCCCGAGCTTGGGTTTGAATTCGAGATCGGCCCAAAATTTTTCCCTGAGCAAAATGTTTTCTTAATAATTTGAGGCCCGTAAAAAATAAATGGTAGTTTGAAATAATTGGGTAATTACAAACACCAGTTTACTGGCAGGGTGAATCCTGGGTGAATTTACCTTGTTCTGGTCGCAAAATGCTCATAGAGGGGCGTGTGTTGCGGGTTGTATATAAAAGCTGACCAAACTGTTTCGCTAGAGAAGCTTGCAGGTTCGAATCCAGGATCGGACTTATATTTTCCAAAATGTTTACGTATCAATGTGAAATACATTCATAATACGCATGAAAATGTTTAGAGAATCCATAATTTAGATTGGATTCTGATTTTCGAAAATTCAAAGTAGAAACCTTCTACAGAATTTTCAGATAAAGGCAGACTCATTAATAACGTTCATTTTATAAATAATTACAAACAAAGAATATGTAATAAAATGATTGTTGAACATTGAATCTTGACACTTGCATAGGCATTAAGTAAAATCATCAGATTGTTCGACATGCGATATATTTAAAAAAAATGCATCCACGGTTTCTCGAAACAAAAACTAAGATACGGGCGAGCCATTTTTTTTTCTTGTCTGTTATATTGCTAAATTGCCTAAAAAATCACTTGTATCATGCAGTCCTGTAAAAATGTTTAAACTGAACAAGGGTTCCCACACTTGCTTGAGGAAACGTACTTTTGACTTTCTTTGTTTAAAATTTATTGAGACATGGTTGGAGATTAAAAAATTAAAAAATGCACAATTTCTAATGCCCGATAAATGTAGTCAGATGACGAATCTCGGAACAAGATTGGCAGTTTTTATTCTTGCCTGGATTATTGCCAACGTGCCTATAAAATGAAAAATAAACTGATTCAGTTCTTGATATTACGTATATGATCGACGCGAAATTAAGTACAGTTTCTCTACTTTAAAAAAGAAAATAGGGAATTGTGCCATAGGTCACATGTGCAACATTACCAAGGATCTGGTCTTATTTAAAAAATAAATAAATAAATAAAGTTGATCCACACAAGATTGGAGCGGCAAATCCATAGAACAATAATTCTATGTATAGCCTATATAAATTGCTGAAAAGCATGGCTTACAAAGGTGGCCATTCTACTGTCAAGTCACAACTAGAATATACAGCACTATGCTTATGTCTTCCTTATTTCACTGTAATTAGAGTGTATGTATTTATTACTTGGCTGACCAATCTGTACTTGGTTGACTAATAATATCTTAAAACGTAGAGTGAAAGAAAATCGCACAGGCTTTAAAGATAGATTATATTAATACTATTTGATAGAAATGTTACAAAGATATATATATTTCATAACAATTTATCGTGGTCATGGGTTTCAAGGTCAATCATAAGCAATATATTTGACAATTTTCTGTATTTTTCCAAAATAAATATAATTTTAAAATGTTCTAATTATCAAACAAAATGAACGGCATGCAAGTGATACAGATTTTCAATTTTATAATTCAGAATATCCCCGTGTTAAAAAAACTCCATTTGAACGCATTGAAATTGGAAAGGCGGTTTCTCTAAACTCCCTTATTGTGACGACTTGAAAATCACACACACACACACATTTATATATTTATAGTCCTAAGAAGGTTCCAGTGCTTGCAGTAAAGTGCTCTATACAGCTGAGGTAGAGCAGACTACCTAAATGTTAATGACGTTGGAGCATCGTGTTATTACTCCGAATTTTACGGTGTCGTCACAATTAGGGAGGTTCTCAAATGGTTTTCCAGACTAAGCGATAAGAAACAATTGACATTCGTCATGTTCCATATCATTGATTTCTACGCGGCAATCAAAGACTATGTACATAAAATTATTGGCAGAATGAAATTGTGAGGATTCGTGCTTTTTGTCTTGTCACTTGTGAGAGTTATATATATATATATATTAGTTATATATATATCTTTATTCGTATCACAAAAGAGTAGATTGATTGTATACAATGAAAAACAAACAAACAAACAAAGAAAGTGCAAATCAAAATCAAAATAATGATATAGGACCATCCAGTCCCAAGAGATCACCTCAACAGTAGACAACACATTAATCAGCACGTTAACTTCCTCAGTTGTTAAGTGTGACGTACTTAATCCGTTTTTACATAATTACTTAATTCCGATATTATTTCTCTGTTAACAGACCTTGGTACCTTTTGATAGTGACTCATTATGGTATTTAGATTACCAGTGTCACCCCACTTTCCATATTTATTCATCTCATTTTTAAGATATCTTCGATTGTTTCCTAGTAAGCCGACAGATGTATACTAAGCTCTTTTAGCTAAGAACGTAAAATATTATTTTCAACAGTATACATAGTGCTTAAAATGTGATAAAGCGTGCGATGAATATATTTACCAGGGAAGAAGACCCTGCAAGACCTTGAAAAACACTCCTGTGTGAGTCATATGGCAAATACCAAATATGACGCAAAGCCTTGTTATATGATGTACATAATTTTCTATTGATTTATGCTGTAACATCCAGGACTGACAGCCATAGAAAGAACAACAAAAGAAATGAAATAACTTATTCACAACCCTCGTCGGCAGACATCCAAAATTAGACATTAGAACATTAAAGCTTGAGATAAATTTGTCCCTTTTATTCATTATATCATGATGATCTGATAAGTCTGAGCTTACCATATTTCCTAGGTACTGCAAAGATTCCTCCCATTCTAACGGAACACCATTGAAGCATATGTGTTCTGGTTTAACTGTTGAACCCTTTTTGAACAGAACACATTTTGTTTTCTTTGGATTGAAAACCATATCAAATTCTATTGCAAAACGTTCACATTCTTTCAACATTTCCTGAAGGCCTGACCACATTCATCTTTTTACACCCCTGGTAGCGTTGTCTCCTTTAACATGGCTCTTATTGAGCTTCTCGACGCTACACAATTATTGGTCAGCAATGTCCTTATTATGTTGTTCAACTAATTGATCCTTGTTATGATGTGTCTCCGCTTAGAACGCGTTTGCGCTTGTCCATATTAACGTTTGTGTAAGACAATCAATCTTCTGTTCGATAGAGATTTGGTCTGTCCTTGAGTTTTGCCATGCTAAAACATTTCAAGTGTCATTGTGTAAACTAATTACTTAATAATTGAGGATCGACGGTGTTGGATTGATATCCAGTACTTGCTCAGTGTAAACGCAATGTCAATACTCAGGGGGCACGGGCAGGGCAGATCATCGTTCGACCCACCTCACAGCCAAGGTCTGACTTGCTATTTATATATATTTTTTATTCATATACTTTATGTGCATTCATTAGCCCACAAGGTACTTGTTAGGGTTTGCAACTGATATTAAAGCAGCTGACACTTCTAGAACACGACTAGGGGGTAGTACTGTTAAATTTTGGTATCAGGTATGTGCTACTGACTGTTTTATACCAGACGCTTGACCATCAGAGCTTGAAAAAGATAAGGGGTAGGGGGTAACTTAAATGTGAATATCATAGCTTATACTAAAAGAAAATTTAATAATGAGGATGTCTCTAAAAAGGTCCTTTACGAGTCTATAAGGGTACGTTACATCAATGTATATATAAATTACAAAAACATTTTAAGGGATGAAACTGTCAATCTCCAATTTTAGATTTTTTGTCGCATAAAACTTTTAAATGGTCGCTAAAACTTTCAAATTTTACCATAAAATTGTGCAGGCTGATAGAAAAAATTATAATTTGGATCTATTTCAACTCTATATGATCACTCTTTTGACAAGTTTAAAATAAAATGATATGCGGTGCATTTTGGACATGTTAACTGGTTTGGATACTTTATTTATTTCACATGGATTGTACAACTAGTTACAATAACTTTTACGAGGGATGTAGGCTCTCGGAAGTTGGGAAGCATGGAGGAAACCCGGAGAAATCACTAGTTTTGGACGGGCCACTTAGCCCACTCTCATAACTACGCGGGGATCGAAACGCGTCTGCGCTTTCATATTAACGTTTATGTAAAACAGTCAATCTTCTGTTCGATAGAGATTCGGTCTGTCCTTAGGATCTGTTATGCAAAAACGTTTCAAGTGTCAATCTGTAAACTAATTACTTAATAATTAAGGATCGACAGTGTTGGATTGACATCCAGTACTTACTCAGTGTAAACTCAGTGTCAATACTCAGGGAACACGGGCAGGGCAAAAGGGTCGTCGTTCGACCCACCTCACAGCCGAGCGTTTTACAGCTCAGCTGTCCCGGTCCTGGATAATGTTGTGTGTACTGCAGTTTTTGTCACAGGAGGCATTGATAAGACTTAATCCCTCGGGCCTTCATCCTTGTTTTATCCCTAAGCATGATGTTTGGATTTGAGCATTCTTCAACTTGCCATACTAGTTGGACAGCTGGTGGGCTAAACCTGAACTAGTGTACATAACAACGATTTTTATCATTGATTTGAGTCATTCTGATAACCGTGGGGAAGGAACCAAATTTCCTTACCCTGTCACCCTTGAACATTTTGTGTAACTTGCATGTTAAAATAGGCCCCAGAATACCTGCTTTTACCCAACATATTTTCAAAAAATATTTCGAAGCGGTTAGTGTAAACATTAGAACCTACGTTTCCAAGTCCCTGTGCAATGAAAAATGCATGAGAAAGAAGGAACTATGTTCATTGAACATTTTAATGATAAAATGAATCTTTACTTGAGACGACTGACTGTATATTCGTGTGCTTAAGTGTGCTGCATAATTTTTTTTTTCAATTGAGACTTAATCGTTGAATCAGTATATATATATATATATATATATATATATATATATATATATATATAAAACAAAGGCGTCTTCATCCTGTTATCTATACACTAAGAGACACGGGTACACGCATTCTAAATATATATATATATTTATATATATATTTATATATATTATATATATATTATGTATGCAATGGCCAACAACAGTATATGTATAATAAAGATAATTCAATACATACATAATTATCAATATTTATCAACACACAGATGAGAAAACCATAGCAGTTAATTCTTTGATTGATTGCAAGGTTTGATGAAAGGTGTGTTGAAATTTTAGAAGTAGAAGTATTTTATTATAAATAATATATATTATTATATATAATAATATATATTATATATATATTATATATGCAATGGCAAACAACAGTATATGTATAATAAAGATAATTCAATACATTCATAATTATCAATATTTATCAACACACAGATGAGAAAACCATAGCAGTTAATTCTTTGATTGATTGCAAGGTTTGATGAAAGGTGTGTTGAAATTTTAGAAGTAGTCCCCCCCCCCCCCCGGAAAAGAAATGTCATCCGACTTGTGAATTTATCAGAATTATACGACAAATCTTTGCCTCAGAATACCCTAAAATACACTGTATATCATACTATTTGACATTCTTTGATACAAAGTAAAGCGTATTATAAGTCCAAGTACAGCTAACCCCCGGGACATGAATGTAGTTCATAATCCATTGCGTGCTCGTGATTCACGCCTACCTGTCATTAATAAATGTGTAGTTATCTAATCATATTATTATCTTAAAAGATAATGACTGGGTTTCATAGCACATCCTATGTGTTACTATTTATCTATTAATTTATTTAAATCATGTAAATCGAGTCACGTGTTTTTAATGTTGGCTCAAACAAAGCCGGGAGATTTAGTTTACTGATTTCTATGTTACCCGAAATTTCTGCGGAGAGCTTCAAGACAAAATTAAGTGTATGGCCATATTATATTTATTAATATAATATACTAAAATAGTAAAATGGAGCTGTATCTTCTTTTGTTTTCTTAATTTGCTCTGATACAAAAGATAATAAAACAAAATGCTGCAAAAAAATATGTATAGTTTATATGTAGACTTCAAAATTTTTACCTCACTTGGAAAACCACGTTAGTGAAGGCAAATATACCAACACAATAACATCTTTTCTTTCTGTGATTTTACACAAGATTAACAATAATATCACAAAAAAATAATATTCAGCAACAAGGATATAGTATCAAATGAATTTAGGTCTCCAAACATTTAGTGTAACACGTGCTAAGTATTTCCGAATTAAGAATTGTCAGAGAAACATATTTTATGATAATTACAATGATCAGAGGAAGATTCATTGTTTTCAAAGGTCACTTGACAGTGAAAACTTTGTACAACTCTATACATCAGGGCTTTCACGGACTGCTTTATTTCTTATACTTTTCTATAGATAATTAATTGTCTCCTATAATTTCCTATGTTTTACAGCACTGAGGCTGAATATCTCCTATATTATCATATACATGTTTTGGCAAAAGACATTTTTGGATTTCTAAATTATCTGTTATTATTGAATTTTTATTCTCTTTTTAATTCCCTACTCTTTTGTAGCCCTGTACATGTACGTGTTGCAGTTTTACAAGTAAAACCATCTATAGATCAATTAAAACGATCTTTAGGTGCTACTTGTAGAAGTAATTGTCATGGAGTTATTGAAACAAGTAAAACACAAATGCGCATTGAAAACTCCTATGTTTGTCCTAATTCTGTTAACAACTTATAAACTAATTTAAGACACTAGATGCATATTAATTATCGGACACTCCGTCCTAACTTGCAGACAGTAAATCTTTTTTTTAAGGATGGTAAACTGTCATCAGTTGGAATTTTTATTCAGGAACATATGAAGAACAAAAGCCATGCAAGCGTAAAATGCTTGATATATACCACTTATCTACCTACATGATTACTTATTAGCAAGAGATTTTCCGGAAAATAAACAGTGAATGTTGTATCTAAAAAAGTAGACACTGCAATTATCAGCGTAAATAACGTAAATCACAATGGAAGATATTGCCTGATATTGTTATTACTTTGCCATAAATAATGTGCGTTTTATGATTAAACACACGTGTATCAGCTACAACTCGATCAGTTTCAACTGTTCTAAGTATCCTTAGTTTAGACATGTTATTATCTGAACCATCTCTTTTCAGGTTATACACAGTGTATAATATATAGTAACGTATTCTCCAGCAATTTCATTGATAAACACAAGAAAAGATCTGCTTGCCAAAATACCTCGCAGCCTATTTTAAATCATTAAGCTAAAATTAGGCCTAATCAGTGAACATATACAGCATACATAGGTCCAGAATATATATATATTTTTCTATTCTATCAGCATGTATAATTTTACGGTAAAAGTTGAAAGTTTGACCAACCATTGCAACGTTTAATACAAAAACATATTAAAAATCGAGAATTTTTTGTTGGACTTGATATTTTTATTTCCAAAAATGCGTTTTAATTTTTATATACAGTGTTGTTATATATATCGATAGACTCGTTAAAGACCTTTTTAGAGATATTTTCATTATCAAAATTGGTTGATTAGAAGCCATTATAAACATTTTAGTTACCCCTACCCCAGCTCTGATGGTCAAGCAACGGCTACAAAACGGTCAGTAGCACAAAACTGATACCACAATTTGACAGTACTTTTATACTTCAATAGCAGTGCCCTATAGAGGTGCCAGGCTGAAATATTTATCCGGTTAGACCTTGACTCTGTGGTGGGTTTAACGATTTCATTTGTTTGAGCCCAACAGAAATTAGCTCCCGCACTACAAAGGATGTTGACCAAGATCAATACCAACTGTCCTTCCTCTAGAATTTGTTTCTACTCATAACAAAGCTCTTCCAGTTTAGCACTGTGGGACGGCAGAGACTATACTTGTCTCAACTGTCAACATTTAAAATCAAAATTTACATTTCAAGGAGACCCTTTGTTTACATTCATCATGCGTTTGCTTACAAAATATTACTTCTTCCGTGAAGTCTGTATTACGAAAACACCCATGTTTATGTTGTTAGCCTTGTACATTGGACATTTTCTGTCCACCGTAGCTCTTAGCCTCTTGCACACGCTCTGTACTTGTCTGTAGTGTCCTTAATGTCATTTATTGTAGGGAGAAACAAGCAGGTTGCCATGGCGTAGGCCTACTGGTATACATGCAGAGGGGTCCACAGGCATTGAGGATAAGTGCCATCTGGTTGGCATTTTAAGAAACGTATTCTTTACAAGGCGCTCTACTCTGAGAATAAAATTCAAAGTTTTGATCAAAATTTTATTATTAAATATATATATATATATATATATATATATATATATATATATCCTGTAGATTTATAGAAAAAAATAAGCAATACATATCATATAAGCTACCACATATACCACATAATATATATTACAATACGGAAATTGTAAGCTATACCCAGTTCTATCTTAGCCATTACGGAAGCGAGCTCTTTCTGCTTAGAACAATCGTTAAAACCGTATCTCCGCAATATACATTTTTATAAATTTTATTTTTTAAGGGAAAAGATTTTCCTCCGAGCATGCGCAGTGTGCGTGATGATCGTCTGCCGTGTTTCGGTCAAGTGAAAGTATGCTGGTCTTTCTGGTTTCGTCAAATGAAATGATATACAAACCAGACAGTTACCTGGTCAATAAAGACAAGGCAGAATTTTTGCATTTACCATTTTATATATTTGATATTTGATGACTTTTCTAGGAAACGTAACCGGCCGGAGCGCTTAGTGTTCGTCCTCACTAACAGATGTCAGTAGTGTGGTAAGAAGAAAAGGGTCAGCTGGAAGTCGCGAAGGATAAATGTAAGTGGGCATGTTTGGAAATATTTTGCAAGACACAAAAACGTGTAGACATAGCGGACAGGTCTTACTTTATTATAGAACCTGTTAGTCAGAGTTTTCGGTCATTACATGTTCTTACTGCATCTGATCTTGTTCCGTTTCTATAGCTACCAGCTAAGCGCCAATACCTTGAATCTTATCTTTATCCGCCCTCACAGATCGGAAGTGGTAGCAGGATAAACATCTGCTAATTGGTTGATTAAAATCACGTGATAAATATATCCAAGTGGACATCGTCCTGTATGGTGGAGGATATACAATCGCCAAAAAGAAGTGATTACTATAATTCAAAGCCAGATATAGGATTAACCTATTATATTTTTAATTCAATATTCGATAATCTCTCTTAAGTGTTAAATTTTGTCGGTATCCAATGCTTTAAAAAAGATTCACAAAAAGTATACAGGGAGCGGTGAAACGAAGTAAGTCCAATAGCATTGTCTTCTACAGCCACGGAAGAATTAAATGCATCTTTATTATTTCCTTAATAGTGTGTTGAGAAATATATTCAATAAACACTCTTCATTTTACACTCTACATTGCTACATGTATAAAAAATAGTAAAATGAAGTAGGCAGAGACTACATGTTTACATGCTTCACCAAGATTGATACATCAAAGTCAGCTCTGCGGGCCAGACCAAAGATGTCCTAATCAGGTGAGTTAATACAGGGGGGGATCGGGGGGGGGGGGGGTATTTTTGCAAAGGGGAGGGGCATGATAAATGCACCAAGTAAGCAATCAACCGACCACGGTGAAAACGTTGTACCTCCGCCAACAGGTATAATAAACGACATGTCAATAACAATAATTTGACCAAAATACAATGCAGTACAATGCAGTACAGTAAACATATTTAAGAAAAACAGCAAAAGCAAAATAAATAAAAGAATCAACAAAAATGAAGGTATGCATCTTAGGCACTTTTTTCATAAATTATTATGGGCCGGTGAATCTAACAGGGATGTTTTAAACAGCATAAAAAAGGGTAAGTATATGAATATGTTTTAATTTTATTTACTTGAAAGGACTGTTCATGCAACTGGTAAACTTTAGCTGAAAATTGAAATAATTAATTTTATGCAGGGAGTAAAGTTGGATGCGAACGGTGCCCGAGAACCCAATCTTTTATTATGATTATTATTATGATTATGATCATTTACCCGACTACAGAATCGTTAGTGTGTCTTTCGGTCGGTAGATGGGGCTGTAGGAAGAGATCCACATTTGCCAGCAGAAGGTAGTTATTGCATTAGGGATTAGACCGGATTGTTTGTATCTTCATAGAAAAAGCAGCCAAATATATCGATAAAATTTCGACCACGTTCTCCTTGGCCCATGGCTGAATCGGCACAAGTTTTCATTAATATTAAAGGGACATAATCAAGAGCTAAATAATGCCTATTCTTTCACACCATCAGTTAAGTTTTGCTTTTTACAAATGTTTCCCAGCAAAACCATCCCAGCACACCGTCTCATTTCCTCGCATACAGCTGAATAACACCATTTTATGTTAACACAGTCTGTTTACCATAACAAAGCCGCGTGACCGGAGGTCAGATCAAATTGAGGCAGTAGGTCGGTGTTTCAGTTAGCAGAAACATGTAATACATTTTATGTGCCGGGCGTCTCCTGATTGACACATGTTTTGGCTCAGCGATGCACGCTGCCCCACCTACCGTGTTTATGTTGACACCTGGCATCGCGCCCGGTCCACTGCTTTACATTTGTTTAACACTTGTTTACAGGAGAAAGCAAACGGTTTCAGGGCAATTATTTGGCAGGTACTGATTTATTCTAAAGAGAAGAAGCTACTTTTCGAGTTAACTCAACAAGGTTTATCGGTGATTGGGCCCCTTTAACGAAAACGGTTTGAGATATTTATGGAAAAGCACATTTAGATTATCAGGGGCATCACCACTGCATGAGGAAATGATGTCACAATGTGTGGGTGTACACATTAATCCGGAAAAAAATCATAATCGGAGGCAAAATCGCATGTATTTTGTTCATTTCGATAGACCTCCAAGGCAACGTTTTCCTTCTTTATGTTGCCTTAACCTTTAATTACCGTGCCAACAAGATGAAGAAGTAAAGGGATACACTGGGTCCGGTTTATTAATCAGAGACGAAGACAGAATGGAACGTATTGGAATATATTTCATACACCATATGAAAATTAAAGAGTGATTTAGATTATATTATCCTGTATCCAGACAACAATTCTGTATCTTACTTTTTTTTACGCTCTTAGCAGATATTGTGCCTGTTTTCGGGGCATTTCGGTGGTCTTAAAACTACAGTGCTTGGAAAGGATGGCCGTCCATGGTAGCAGTTATGTCATTTTATGGGATTGCCGCCGCACGGTTATGTTCTGCAACGGCAAAAATCGCTCACATACCGTTTCGAAAGATAGCCGGATAGTCGGACCGCATTGCCGTGCCGTGCGGTGCGCATGTTTACAATTCAATGAATTTGCATACGCCCGGTTTATTTGTCGTTGCCGCATTATAGCTGTCGGGTTGTCGTTGCCGGAAAACGATAAATGTGTACATAGCTCAAACCAAACAATCTTTCATGCCGCACTGCGCAGAATCGGTCTCACAAGAGTACGACTCTGCTGGTTAGGTTTTGTGGGATTGGAATCTACGGCCCACAATGCACCAGTACTTCTACTTAAACCGATGGCACAAATATAGATGTAAGGGAGAGGGTTTTGTAGTCCGTTCAAATATGATGGATAAGAATTGTTTCAAGGCGAATTACATAAACATTGGGGTTTTAATGGTAAGGACTTCGAGGAATATGTAAGGTACTGTAAGCAAGTGCAAGTGCATGTAGCGACGGCCTTGTGGGAAATCAGTTATGCGTGCCATCCACCCCCCCCCCCCCCCCCCCCCCTCCACCATGCCTCATTTCCCGATCTTCCTGCCTCATCTTGGCCTTGCGTCTGGTTCACTCCGCTGCTTTCCGGGTGGACTATAGGTGGCATTTAGATAATTCGAAATTCAACCACCTTTAGGTATATACTGTAATTTCTTAGTTGATGGAGCTGGGTGGACGCCCCTTCCCCCCCCCCCCCCTTTACGTCAACTAAGTTCAACATCAGTCATTCAGGGGATGTGTTCAAGGGTCGCCAAAGACTGATTTTTTTAGTTTTTACGACAAAAAAGTCCTCCAAAGAACTTCATGAATTTCAATCAACATTTTGCGAATTGAAGGACAATAGGCAACATTTGGCCAAGATAATAAAAAAGGAAGTGTACCCGGATGAGTTATTAATATGAGGGCAGGGGCTGATACAGATTTTTAGAATACAGAGGCTCAGACGTATCGAGTCAAATAGGGGTGGGTATGGGACAAGATATGCCCTTACCATGGCGAAGAAACATTTTCAAAACTTAAGATGCTGAGTGGTGCGATCTGGGGTAGTTTCGGCGCCCTTTGCTGTTTCCCAGGTTTTCGACACGATTCGTATGCGCCCCCTTAAATCTGCCCATATAGAGGCCTTGGCAGAGCGCTCTGTGAGTGATCAATATTGATCCAGATGTAGATTCAGATTAATCCTCGATTAACGACATGAACAGTTACATATTTAGAAAACCGAATATATGCGGATTATACCACATTTGGTCGGGTTTGACTGAAACTTCACACAGTAACTGTAATTTCTCAAAATATATACTTGGATTGATTTGAAATGTGTTATGTCTGTTCGTTTTGACGAGGGTATCGGTGGCATGAGACTAGTGGCACCACATACCCTTTTATTTCATGCTCAAGTTTAAAAGAATAGCAAAAATTTACCACTTTTAGCTCTGCGATACCTTATATCTGGGAATTTACCAAAGTAATTCATTTCGAGACATTTCTCTGTCAGTGTGTTAGGTTTAAACAAAATTGCTGCCACCAGTTTTTATTACTAATTTAGAAAGGGACCAGCCGGAGAATATAAACCCCAGTGTCCATCTCATCAACACAAACCATCACTCACCATAATTAAATTTAATAAAAGCAGCGCCAAATGAAATTGTCACGCAAAACATGAAAAAAGGTAAATGTAACGGATCCCACACTAAACTAACATCTGTTGACGATTATCCCAACATGATGACTGAGTCAATGTTAATCATGAAGGCCAAGGACACATTTTAGGAATAAATAAAAGCAGGCTGCAGAGGTTATTGACTTTTTTTTGTAAAAGCTAGGCATAGAGAGGGTAGGTAGTTTTGGTTAAGGAAACGAGCCTGTAGTCTCAGTTAAGTATCTTTGCAGGGCCTCAAAGACCAAAATCAGGAACATTGTGACTTCTTGATATGTACTGTCTAGAGGACTAGATACGGACTATTCGTTTTAATTTAGATAGAAATCTTTAAATCCAGAGGTCAAAGTAGTAGTAGTAGTATCAGCAGTAGTAGTAGTGGTAATACTGATACTACTACTACTACTAATAATAATGATATTAACAACAAGAACAAAAATAAAAAGAATAATAATGACAATATAAATGATGATAATAATTATGAACAACAACAACAACACCGACAACAAAAATAGAACAACAGCAACAATTATAATATAAAATTTATACTTATATTAACAAAAATGCTACTACTAATAATACTAATAATAGTAATATTGATATTATGAAAATAACAACAATATAAAAACGACAATAATAATAATAACA
This sequence comes from Sipunculus nudus, assembly GCA_026874595.1. Classification (NCBI taxonomy): domain Eukaryota; kingdom Metazoa; phylum Annelida; class Sipuncula; order Golfingiida; family Sipunculidae; genus Sipunculus; species Sipunculus nudus. The sequence goes on from CM049320.1 coordinate 33,343,967, forward strand.
ACAACAGCAACAACAAAATAATAATAAAAAAATCATCAGCAGGGTTACGCTCCTGAGGCAGCGGAGATCTTGCGCTTCTAAAGAAGCTACTGATTTTCCGGCTGCCTGCTTTGACCGTTTATGATGCACTTAAACACCAGGTGGCGCACATGGGCCTGTCTGCTTAAAAAAAACTGCTGATGTGTTTAGCAGCAAACCAAATACAAGTCAGCAAACACTCGACAGGCATCAGGCTCCGCCCAGGAACCACGTGAGGGCAATTCTCTCTGAGCCTGTTCAAACGGTCGCCGGGGCGATGAGCTGTCACTCAAAACGAAATGAACTACATTGGCTTCGTGTATTCCTCGCTTGGCTGGTAAATCGTTTTGTCTTCAGCACAGGGTCTCATCTGATTGGACCAAAATACAGTGCTCCTCTTTGGTGTAGAGATTCATGATACAAGGTCATAACAAACAACGCTTATGAAATAGGTAGTTGGTCCATGGGTTAACCGCTGTGTAAAGAGCGTACATCATGGTTATCATGATAATAATCATAATAATCATAAAAATAACAACAACAACAACGATGATAATAATAAATTTATTAGTTATTCGGTGAGAGAAGCCATTTGAACAGGCATTTTTCCCATATTCTTGCGGATAATTATTTTTATCTGTATTTTTTCATGTTTCCCTTGTAAAATTTCCGTATCCGCTCATGGTTTTGTGTCTTACAGTATCAGACGGGACTTTGAAGCGGAGGTTTGTATTATTGAGTGGCCTTAAGAATTTATCGCTAACTTATGGAGAAATAAAACACCAGCCTGCTTCATTTAAGCGTAAAAAGTCTACCCAAAGGATACAGAAAGAAATGAAACGAGTCGTGCATGGTATTATTTTCTGGTATCATTTATCCTCACTCCTATAAAACTGTCGCTCGGTTGCCTCTCGGAAGCCCTCTCATTATGTAAGACACTAAGGTGTATAGTGCGTGGGAATGCACTTTATTAGAGGCATAGTGCTCTACGCATACATGTTAAGCTGAGCATGGTGAGCCTGCAAACAAATAACAAGTGACCCATGGGTCATGACGCTCAGCTGCCAAGCATGACCTGTGACATCATGGACTGAGATTCACAACTTCCAGTCAAATTTTGAAGAACCAATTTGCCAATTTGTTGAAAATTTTCTATGACAACAGAAATATATATCACCTATGTCTGGTCAAAACACAGTGAATTGATGGTCTGAGGAAAATGCATGATTGTTAAGCTATCAGGAACTATTCCAACAGCTTGCTTGAAACCTGTCAGTCTCAAAAGGAACACCACAAAGGGCAAATATAAGATCAAAATATATAGCAAAAATCAAGGAAATACATGCAAGAATTATTGAGAAACATGTATGAATTTTTATTCAATACAAGCCAACTGTACTGCACTTTTATAAATGATGGTAATATTTATTCAGAAATATTTGACCCAATCCTTTACAAGATTACATAAATATACATCCAACTGCATTCACTTTAACTGTTCTTGAGATAATATGATCAAAAGGAATTAAAAGATGGTTGCCTGGTGGCCATATTGGACTTCTGACAAGTCTGAAATCAGACAACAAACATTCTCTAAATCGGACCAAACATTAAGAAAAATTACTGAAACTGCCCTGAAGAAAGAATTTCTAAGGTGGCTAACTGGCAGACATAATGGATTTCTGACAAGTATGACATTTAATATCCCACATTCTCCAATAAGAGACCAAACTTGGGGCAAATTATCCAGTAATAAATGCCCAAAATAATTCAAAAGGCATGTCCAGGCCCTCATATCAGATTTATAGATATGCAATTGTCAAAAGTGTAAGTCCAATATTTTTTATTATCACTCTGCTTTTCAACGGGGTCAGCAGGGTAGGTAAACTGCCAAACCTGAAAGAAAAGAAATGCAGAAAGCATGACTAAGAGTCTTGAAATAAAACAAAAAGCCATCCTAAATCAAGGTACACATCCACATATTATGAGAACAAACACTTGCTTTTATATGTGGTGATATATATTAAAATATTCAGATATCTAGGAAACTAAGTTTATTGCTGGGATTCCATAAAATAAACTGCAAAATGTTCCCATCATCTTATAAATCAGTAGCTAAACCTTAATACTATACTCTCATAGTCTTAATGCCTGGCTGAAGCATTCTGACAAGTGTTTTTGTTATGAAGTAACAAGGAACTTATCACTGAGCCTTATCACTTAATAGGCTGATACAAAAGGGAGTCATATGCCACCAGTGTCACTCACAATTACAGCCACACAGGGAGATGTACCAGCTGGAGTGGGATGGTTATATATATGTCAGAGACGAGATTGAAATCCAGGCGGATTTTAAATTCGCCTAGACGAGATTGCGATTGTGATCTCGCCTAGGCGAGATTGCAATTGTGATCTCGGCTAGACGGATTTTAAACTCGCCTAGACGAGATCACAATCGCAATCTCGCCTAGGCGAGATTAAAATCCATCATGGAGCAGGCCAGGATTTTAATCTCGCCTAGGCGAGTTTAAAATCTGTCTGGTGTCATCCAGGCGAGTTTAAAATCTGCCTGATATCACTTGGGCGAGTTTAAAATCTGCCTAGGCGAGATTAAAATAGTGATCTGATCTAATTTCCCAATAAATTATGCATTGTAATTGACTTAGGAAAGATGTTTTCAGTCAGATTTTCAATATTTTAACACTGAATGGTTATGTATAGTTCACAAGTTATATATTTATTAATATTTACAGAATATTATATTATTAATGTAATAATTAACATTAATTTTAGAAATGGAATATTTTATATTATATATTTTTTTAATATGGTTATGTATAGTTCACAAGTAATATATATTTAATAATATTTACAGAATTTTTTAATATTTATGTAATAATTAACATTGATTTTTTTATTTTATATTTTTATTTATAAACTAGGTAATTAGAAACTTGCATTGGTATTGTATATGGCATATTCAAATGATATATGATGTGGGCTGCTGCTGATTATTTACATAATAATTTTGTTGTCAATATTAATTTGAAGGGAAACTGGTATTAGTAATATTAGTAATGTGGTATTTTAAAAAGACAAAAGGAACATAGCTCATTTATTTTTTATCAATATAATTCAATGCATGTTCACATGCATAAATGATCTATTACTCTATGAATCTAGAAATCATATTTTTTCTGATATGATATGATACTGTACAAAAAAAAGGCAGTTATCTTGTAACACAGTCTACATAAATAGTGAAGCTTCACAAAATGCCTCACAAACATTAAAAAAAGGATCAGAAGAATATTATATACATTATAAGAAAAGACTAAATAAGACAAAGAATTATTCACCTGCATACATCTGTGTATCAACTTTTACCTTTTCTCATATGATGTTTAATTACCAAAAAAAAAACGATTGTGTATCAGAGTCCATCATAAATACTGATACCCTGCATATTTTGTACCATAAGTGTACATGTTTTGACTGTTGAGTGTTGAATACCTGGGTGAAAAGAAACATTTGAACTAGATCAACCAACTAATTTGTTCTGTTTGTCCTGTAAGAACTATCAAATAGGATGATTGTTTATGTTAATGTGTAATATACTCATTAAATAGTGAAGTAATAGCTATCTAGACTAATCTATCTATCTGTCTATCTATCTATCTATGATTGATTCAATATGCAAGTGGATGACTTTTTCCCCCAGATTTGCTCTTCATAATATCTCATAAGTGTGCTTCAGTATACCTCTTGTTACTCCCTAATTGCCATATATTTAAATACAATTACAAATTATTTTTTTGTAAAAATTATTAGTGATATTTACAAACACAAGGTTGTTAAGAAAACTGGAGAAAAAAAATAAAGATTAATAAATGTTTTGCAAATAATTGGTATGATAAGGATGCTGTAGACCACATGAAACAAATCAAAGGTGCAAATAATAATCAAATATCTATTTCATAATTCTGTTTCCAAAATTAATGTTAACTAGACATTTCTTGGCACCGCAGGTGCCAGAGTATCCCCAGACATAGTAGCCCCCCCCCCCCCCTTTAAGAATAGACCCCCATTTTTAGCAGCATGTACTGACACTTGGCATATTTATTGTTTCTTCCATCTAACAATCCACAATCTTGTTGAAGATGTTGGTCCTGTGACCTTGATCTTTTTAAAGATGTGTCCTGTGACCTTGACCTTTGACCTCATGACACCAAAATCAATTTGGGTCATGCTTTTCCAATGGGACATATGCAAGTGAAGTTTGAAATCTATACATCAATAAAACAGGAATTATCATCCAGAAACTAATTTTTTTGGACAGATGGCTCCTGTGACCTTCACCTTTGACCTTGTGACCTCAAAATTGATAGTGTTCTTCCTCTCTTGGCAGGAGAACTATATGTGCAAGATGAAAGATCTGAGATGAAATGTTTGGCTGAAAATGCATCCACATCTTTTTAAAGAGGTTTCCTGTGACCTTGACCTTTGACCTCATGACCCCAAAATCAATTTTGGTCTTGCTTTTCCAATGGGACATATACAAGTCAAGTTTGAAATCCATACATCAACTAGACATTTCTTGGCACCGCAGGTGCCAGAGTATCCCCAGACATAGTAGGCCCCCCTCCTACAAGAACAGACCCCCATTTGTAGCAGCATATACTAACACTTGGCATATTTATTGTTTATTCCATCTAACGATACACAATATCGTTAAAGATGATGGTCCTGTGACCTTGATCTTTTTAAAGATGTGTCCTGTGACCTTGACCTTTGATCTCACAACCCCAAAATCAATTTGGGTCTTGCTTTTCCAATGGGACATATGCAAGTCAAGTTTGAAATCTATACATCAATAAAGCAGGAATTATCATCCAGAAACTTATTTTTAGACAGATGGCTCCTGTGACCTTCACCTTTGACCTTGTGACCTCAAAATTGATAGTGTTCTTCCTCTCTTGGCAGGAGAACTATATGTGCAAGAGGAAAGGTCTGAGATGAATTGTTTGGCTGAAAATGCATCCACAATCTTTTTAAAGAGGTTTCCTGTGACCTTGACCTTTGACCTCATGACCCAAAAATCAATTTGGGTCTTGCTTTTCTAATGGGTCAATAACAAAGCCAAGTTTGAAATCCATACATCAGTAAAAGATGGAATTATCATCCAGAAACTAATTTTTGGACAGATGGCTCCTGTGACCTTCACCTTTGACCTTGTGACCTCAAAATTGATAGGGTTCTTCCTCTCTTGGCAGGTGAACTATATGTGCAAGATGAAAGATCTAAGAAGAAATGTTTGGCTGAAAATGCATCCACATCTTTTTAAAGATGTGACCTTGACCTTTGACCTCATGACCCAAAAATCAATTTGGGTCTTGCTTTTCCAATGGGTCAAATACAAGTCAAGTTTGAAATCCAAACATGAATAAAAGAAGGAATTATCATCCAGAAACTAATTTTTGGACAGATGGCTCCTGTGACCTTCACCTTTGACCTTGTGACCTCAAAATTGACAGGGTTCTTCCTCTCTTGGCAGGTGAACTATATGTGCAAGATGAAAGATCTGAGATGAATTGTTTGGCTGAAAATGCATCCACAATCTTTTTAAAGAGGTTTCCTGTGACCTTGACCTTTGACCTCATGACCCCAAAATCAATTCAGGTCTTGCTTTTCCAATGGGTCAAATACAAGTCAAGTTTGAAATCCATACATCAATAAAAGCAGGAATTATCATCTAGAAACTAATTTTTGGACAGATGGCTCCTGTGACCTTCACCTTTGACCTTGTGACCTCAAATTTGATAGGGTTCTTCCTCTCTTGGCAGGTGAACTATATGTGCAAGATGAAAGATCTGAGATGAAATGTTTGGCTGAAAATGCATCCACATCTTTTTAAAGATGTGTCCTGTGACCTTGACCTTTGACCTCATGACCCCAAAATCAATTCGGGTCTTGCGTTTCCAATGGATCAAATACAAGTCAAGTTTGAAATCCATACATCAATAAAAGAAGGAATTATCACCCAGAAACTAATTTTTGGACAGATGGCTCCTGTGGCCTTCACCTTTGACCTTGTGACCCCAAAATTTATAAGGATCATCCACTATTGGCAAGTGAGCTATATATTCAAGATGGAAGACCTGGGATGAAAGTTTGGCTTAAAATGCATCCACAGTATCTTTTAAAATGCCAGTCCAGTGACCTTGACCTTTGACCTCATGACCCTAGAACCTACAGGGTTCTTATTTAGTGGTGGGCCATACATAAGTCATGTTTGACATCCATATGGCTATCAACACTGGAGATATCATAAGAGGTGTGTGATTTTCACCATATATTGCAATATTCAAGGTCAAGGTTACTATCATAGGAAAGGTCATGACCCCAATTTAAATAAACATCATCTCATAACCCATACCTATGTATATGCATAATATAAAAGAAATCTGTCCATAAGTTTTTGACTTATAATGCTCACAGTACTGTAAGGTGGTAATTTTGGGGGTATTAAAAAGCACGAAAACAAGTAAAGAATAATAGGTGGCGCCACCAGTTTCTGGAACATGACAACCCTATCCATGATCTTCCATCAACTTGATTTTGGGATAAATTCATGCAAGATTTCTTGAGATATTAAAGAATTCAAGGTCAAGGACACTCTCCTAGTAAAGGTCATGACCTCATTTTAAATAGGCGTCGTCCTCTTACCCATATCTATACATATACCAAGTTTGGTAAAGTTCCATGAAATATTTTTTGGGTTATCGCGCCAACAAGATTTATATGCGGCGGCGGCGGCGGCGGCGGGACCGGTATGAAAACATAGTATCCCCCGACTTTGTCTGGGGATACCATTATCACATGAATAACTATTACATAACTGTAAAAAAAGGTAATTATTACATTAATACTATAATATTCTGTAAATATTAATAAATATATTACCTTTTAACAATATATAACCATTCAGTGTTAAAATATTGAAAATCCAACTGAAAACATCTTTCAAATGTCAATTACAATGCTTAATATATTAGAAAATTAGATCAGATCACTATTTTAATCTCGCCTAGGCAGATTTTAAACTCACCTAAGTAATATCAGGCAGATTTTAAACTCGCCTGGATGACACCAGACGGATTTTAAACTCTCCTAAGCGAGATTAAAATCCTGGCCTGCTCCATGATGGATTTTAATCTCGCCTAGGCGAGATTGCGATTGTGATCTTGTCTAGGCGAGTTTAAAATCCGTCTAGCCGAGATCACAATTGCAATCTCGCCTAGGCGAGATCACAATCGCAATCTCGTCTAGGCGAATTTAAAATCCGCCTGGATTTTAATCTCGTCTCTGACATATACAAGAAAAATAAAGATGGTCTATAAAATAAGTAATTGTGAACATCCCTGCCCTATGACCTTGGCCTTTTGCCCATATATCAACTGGATTCTTTCTAAATGATGGGTAACTACTGACCACTTAAATCTGGTGTAATTACTTGGCAACCAATGGGTGAATAACTTTAACCTGCAACCTTTAACCTGCTGACCAGCTGACCCCAAAATCAATAAGTTATTTATTCAAGCAAAAAGACCCATAAATATGAAGTTTGAGTCAAACTGAGTGATGCATAGATGTGGCATATGTGAAAGACTGAAGGTCTGGGTTGATCAGTTACACTTGAAATATGCTCACAAGCATTTAGAACAATTAAATATTGTGACCTTGACCTTTGACTTTTTGACCTCAACATCAATAGGCTTCTTCCCGTATTGGTAGGTAAGCCATATATGACAGATGGAAGGTACAGATTGAAAAATTTTCCTGAAAATGACTCCACGCAAGAAGTGGGTGCTGTGAACTTGACCTTTGACCTCAAAATCAACAGGTCTTTTCCCCTGTTGGCAGAGAAGCGATATCAGTGCTGGAAGGTTTGGAATAAAAAGTCTAGCTTGAAATGTGTCCACTACCTTTTCAAAGAAGTGGATCCTGTGACCCTGACCTTTGACCTTGTGACCTCAAAATCTATAGGATTCTTCTCCAACTTAGTAGGTGAGCTATATGTGAAAGATCAAAGAATTGGGATGAAAGGGTTGGCTTAAAATGCATCCACAGGCTTTTCAAAGAAGAGGCTCCTGTGACCTTGACCTTTGACCTTTTGACCTTAAAAAAATTATGGTTATTCCCCTGTTGGTAGGTGAGCTGTATGTGAAAGATGGAAGGTTTGGGATGAAAATTTTGTCTCAAAGAGTTATTTCTGGGGGGTGCAAACACATCCCGTAACTTCGAGAATATAGGTCGCAGTGACCTAATTTCAGGTTTGCAAGGAGATCTTTTTATAACCCCTGAGACTGCATAGGGTTCATGGCCCTAGCCCCTACAGTTACGATTTGTGCCCTGCTAACGGACGGACGGACGGCCGGACGGACGGCCGGCCGGACGGCCGGACGGACAGACGGAAGGACACCGGACAAAGACCCATCGCTATAGCCCAGCATGACTGAAAGTCAGCTGAGCTAAAAACAAAGACATATAAAGACATGAAATACACGTGCACCAGCTGGAAAAGTACTTTTTTTACTGTACAATCGTGTATCTGATGTAATAGAGCTTCTATTGAAAACATGTAGGATGGCATGTACACTCTAAGAAAAAATGGGTTCTTGATGGTCATTATAAGGACCCGAATGTGATTCTGGATAGAAGCATGGTTCTTTCTGCAACTCTTTTCCCCGTGAATAGGTTTCAGATGGAACCACGAGGTTCGTGTCATGACCATAACTCAAATGAGGTTCTAGCTTGATTCCGGATACCCAGATATAAAGGACGTGTATGCGCAGGTTTATTTGCAATAATGAAGTCAACGGTCGGGTTGTTTTGGTTGATCGATAAATTAGAAGAGGAAACACAGTATATGAGGTAAGACTGATGTTATATATAATTTAATTCCATGTGCAGAACGTCGTAGTTATATGTCTAGAGATAAACTGTCTAGTGAATAAGGCTCTGTCTATGAACGGAGTTACGTTCAGTTAATCTAATCATGGACAAAGTCCCATGATAAACATGCAATTGCGTGCAATAATAGTTGCAGCAAAGTAATAAAAGGTCAAAGTTACACTAGTCACGTAGAAATAGAAACAGTTCCAGTATTATAAAGGAACAGTCACCAAACAAAAGTGTAAATCGGCATGAGTGACTGAAACTGAACAAACTCGATGTTATTTAGTGGACTAAATATTACCAAGCGAAGACTTTACTTAATTCATACATGCATTCCTCTTTGCAGTGACAAGAAACATGCCTTGCTGTTAAAAGATCGAATGAAAAAGAATTTGACAGGATTTTTTCAATGAAAAGGTAAATTTATATAACGTGTTTTAAAAAATATTCCACAGATATACTTAAACTGTCACGTGTCAAGTACCGTTACCGTTATAGTCATTGTATTATCACCTGTATCATAGTCGATGTTTTGACAATTATCATTACGTGTTTGCATGAGAAAGTTGCTATACCACACACAGATTATGTTGTTGGTAAACAAACCCTGTTTTCAGAAGTATGATAAATTTTCCATTTGTGCATATGCATCATACTCTCGATAAAAGGGCAGCTTATTCCCGAGGGTTTCATATTCGCTATAATATCCCATTCGCGAATGTCGCGAAAATAAAACCCTCGCGAACAAAAAGGCAACCACATTATATAAGGAAACTAAAAATAATTTAAAAGCAAGGTAATAAGTGCAATTAAGAAAATTAAGAATAATTAAGCATTCTATGTTAAAATACCTTTGCGAAAAGTACGTGTTACGTGCGAATAGCTATTTTATTCATTAACTGCAGTTCATATGATTTAACAAATTTTTCGTGTCAAAGATATTTCGGTATGCTTGCCAAACATTGTACTGTTAACAACATGAACATATAAAATACAATCCCCACTCAGAGAGAGAGAGAGAGAGAGAGAGAGAGAGAGAGAGAGAGAGCTCCAATTAGCGACTTCACAGACCAGAAACGTGGTATGTTAATTAATTCTCAACTGTTGGTAATATATATTTCATCTTTTATTTTACCAAGAAAATTGAAATTCTTGCAGGCAAAACACAACACTACGCTGAACGATAACAGGGGAATTTATCTAACTTTAAGAAAACGACTCGGCACTTTGTGAGGTGTTCATCGAACTCTGTATAGCAAATGTTAGTTATATCATTTACGTGCATATATTAGCTAATGCTTTTTGTAATTGCTCTTTTTTTTCACAGACTGATCTTTACAACAAAATAAATATGTGTTTTCTTTTTTTAAAAAGTGTTTTCATTTCTCCTCGAAGGTTTCATCATATTTAAAAGGATGGAGGTAAATATATGATTTCATCTTTGATTCTTGCAGTTACCCACATTCTTTGAGAAATGCTTTTATATTATTTGCATATATATAAACGCTATCAAATATGTATGGACATATGACGTAATTAATTTACCCCAAACGTATAATAAGACATCCTAGACTGTTTGCTTAAATAATACTTCTTTGAGGGTTCTATAATGAACCCTACACATGGGTTCTACAAAGAACCTTTTAAGGTTCCCTTCTCAGTCCACTTTGAAGAACCCTTTAGGATTCTAGTTGGAACCCTTTCTTCTTAGAGTGTAAGATGACAGAATCAGATTTATACTGAGCAAAGTGTGACTGAAAGTTTGATATGATGGTAGGATACATCTTTAGCACAAAACAAATCTGCGGAAAGGCAAACCTGTATTAATGCCTTTCCGTTGTTAAGGTGAAAAAATATTCCGATCCCTGGTTCAACAGATTTTAGCGCCTTCTCAAACTTCCAAACACTATGCAATAAAGTATATCAATCATGGAACCAAAGAGTATGTTTAGGCTGATTAAACCTAAACTAATGGTGCCTGCAAAACAGCGAATGAATTTTGTCTGTACAACACACGCGGTTCACAACCCAGTAATTACCGTCATCCATCTGGCGGTTACGCATATCGAATTTTTTCTAAGAAAATACCCTACATCTCATTTCACCTTCTTGCACAATTATTCTTTCTTTCAAACGGGGTACACTTTGGCTACAAGGTAAATAAACCCTTGTCAGTTCTCCGGAATAACTTGTTTTCTATAGGACCAGAACGGCTGATATTCGCTCTCAGATATTTGGCTAATCTTACAAGTATTTCGAGTGCTGACACCTTTTGGTACGTTTATCACCTAAAAAAAGAGGAATTCTGACATTAATGTGACATTTGCTCTTTTCTCTTTGCAAAACATAAATAAACAAAAATAATAATGAAAAATGTTGGAAAATATCCATATTCATTCTGCCCTAGCTCGCATAATAATAAAGTTGAACTTTAATTGAATTTTATATTCATCATAAATCCCCTAATTGTAACCGTTCGATACTGAGTCTACCGTCCAGGCTGATAAGTTAATCCGACCTCACAGTGTCTTTATATATATTGTTACGGGGTGACATAAAAGCGCACCGAACTGTCTCGCTAGAGAAGCTTGCTTTTCCAGCGACGCGGTTGGGCCGCCGAATATGTGCGCCACCGACAGGGGTTCGATTCCCGGATCGGCCAAGAATTTTTCCCCTGAATAATTTGGCTTCGTAACTTTATATATATAGTGCTTATAATGTTGACTAAACAGATGAAACAGATGAACAGTATGTTCACTGTACGCATGAAATTAAGCTGTATGTCACTGTAGATACAGTCCTGGTATACATTATGCCACTGGAGATAAAGTCCGCGTATACATTTTGTAACTTGAAATAAAGCCCCCATATACAGCATGTCACTGGAGATACAGCCCGGGTATACATTATGCGACTGGAGATAAAGTCAGCGTATACAGTATGTCAATGGAGATACAAGCCGGTATGCAGTATGTCTCTGGAAATAAAGTCCGCGTATACAGTATGTCACTTGAGATAATGTCCGCGTATACAGTATGTCACATACATTAATTAAAAAGCCCTTTACAGCCGATAAAAAAATTAATAATACTAATTTAACCTAAAATGATTATGAAAGTATCATTCTTATTTCTTGATTTATAAATGAATAGATGAAGACATTAATTACCAGGCCTTTACAGCCAATAATGATAATAACTTTAATCTCAATAGCAATACTAATTTAACCATCCAAAATATGAAAGTATCATTCTCATTTCTTGCTTTATAAATGAATGTCATTGCACAGCCTGTCAGGTTTCTGCCCAAGCCCAGCAAGGGTACATTTATTAATTGTCCTGGCTGTATCCGCTCAGCCTCCTCAACCGGCATACCTTTCATCAGCTCGTTTATCACTGACCTGTACTAGATGTAGCAAGCCATGCCACCATTCCCATATCACAGAAACACATGCCCGTCTATCGCATTACAGTGCTATGCAGAAACTTTGCTACGTTTACGGGCTTTGTTAGTAATGTTACATACCTGCATTCTTCGTCGCTTTTCTACCAAACTCCTTCTCTTTTCCTTCGTCTCGCCCAAGTATGCAAATATTGTAGGGACAGCGTCCGGTTTTAGCTTTGCCTGGAACTTCACACCCGTACTTTGAACAATTTTCGGATCACGCAGGTAGGCGGATCGTTCAAAATGATCCGAACACAACACAGTTGTGTCTGTTGGAGCAAAGCCTTTACGTTTAACACGTTCAATCCATACACGACGTCGTTTCTTATCCTTGGGAAAGCGGAAAAAACTTCTCCCTGACCCCTCACCGTTGTTACAGTCCACGGCACAGCAATATGGCATGATGATAATGACTTTTGTCTCACATGCGCGGTTCAGACTGACAAGCAGTTAAATGTCCCAGACCATTGTTTCGCTGACATGACGTCACACGGCGAGCTTTGACGGAGATGCCCGATTGGGACTTGCAGCTTTCCGAAGTAGGGTGCGGGCTAATTAGCTCTTTGTTTCTCATTACGTAAGTTACTCCTTAGTGTAAGAGACTGTCTTTGGTCCTTTTAGATGTATGTAATTGCAAAAACGCTGTAAAATAAAGCTTTTTTTATCATCTTTAAGTCCGCGTATACAGTATATCACTGGAGATAAAGTCCGCCTATACAATATATGTCACCTGAGATAAAGTCCGCATATACAGTATGTCACTGGAAACAAAGTCCGCGTATACAGTATGTTACTTGAGATAATGTTCGCATATACAGTATGTCACTGGGGATAAAGTCCCTGTATACAGTGAGTCATGGAGATAAGGTCCGCGTGTACGGTATGTCACTGAGATAAAATCCGGGTGAGCAGTATGTCACTGGAAATAAAGTCCGCGTATACAGTATGTCACTTGAGATAATGTCCGAGTATACAGTATGTCAGTGGAGACAAGGTCCGCGTATACAGTATGTCACTTGAGATAAAGTCCGCCTATACAGAATGTCACTGGAGATAAAGTCCGCCTATACAGTATGTCACTGGAGATAAAGTCCTCGTATACAGTATGTCACTGGAGATAAAGTCTGCGTATACAGTATGTCACTGGAGATAAAGTCCGCCTATACAGTATGTCACTGGAGATAAAGTCCGCGTATACAGTATGTCACTGGAGATAAAGTCCGCGTATACAGTATGTCACTGGAGATAAAGTCCGCGTATACAGAATTTCACTGGAGAAAGTCCGCGTAGACAGTATGTCACTTGAGATAAAGTCCGCCTATACAGAATGTCAATGGAGATAAAGTCCGCATATACAGTATGTCACTGGAGTAAAAGTCCTCGTATACAGTATGTCACTGGAAATAAAGTCCGCGTATACAGTATGTCACTGGAGACAAGGTCCGCGTATACAGTATGTCACTGGAGATAAAGTCCGCGTATACAGTATGTCACTGGAGACAAGGTCCGCGTATACAGTATGTCACTTGAGATAAAGTCCGCGTATACAGTATGTCACTGGAGACAAGGTCCGCGTATACAGTATGTCACTTGAGATAAAGTCCGCCTATACAGAATGTCACTGGAGATAAAGTCCGCGTATACAGTATGTCACTGGAGATAAAGTCCACGTATACAGGATGTCACTGGAGATAAAGTCCTCGTATACAGTATGTCACTGGAAATAAAGTCCGCGTATACAGTATGTCACTGGAGACAAGGTCCGCGTATACAGTATGTCACTGGAGATAAAGTCCGCGTATACAGTATGTCACTGGAGACAAGGTCCGCGTATACAGTATGTCACTTGAGATAAAGTCCGCCTATACAGAATGTCATTGGAGATAAAGTCCGCGTATACAGTATGTCACTGGAGATAAAGTCCGTGTATACAGTATGACACTGGAGATAAAGTCCTCGTATACAGTATGTCACTGGAGATAAAGTCCGCGTATACAGAATTTCACTGGAGAAAGTCCGCGTATACAGTATGTCACTGGAAATAAAGTCCGCGTATACAGTATGTCACTGGAGACAAGGTCCGCATATACAGTATGTCACTTGAGATAAAGTCTGCCTATACAGAATGTCACTGGAGATAAAGTCCACGTATACAGTATGTCACTGGAGATAAAGTCCGCGTATACAGTATGTCACTGGAGATAAAGTCCTCGTATTCAGTATGTCACTGGAAATAAAGTCCGCGTATACAGTATGTCACTGGAGACAAGGTCTGCGTATACAGTATGTCACTTGAGATAAAGTCCGCCTATACAGAATGTCACTGGAGATAAAGTCCGCGTATACAGTATGTCACTGGAGATAAAGTCCGTGTATACAGTATGTCACTGGAGATAAAGTCCTCGTATACAGTATGTCACTGGAGATAAAGTTCGCGTATACAGAATTTCACTGGAGAAAGTCCGCGTATACAGTATGTCACTTGAAATAAAGTCCGCGTATACAGTATGTCACTGGAGACAAGGTCCGCGTATACAGTATGTCACTGGAGATAAAGTCCGCGTATACAGTATGTCACTGGAGACAAGGTCCGCGTATACAGTATGTCACTTGAGATAAAGTCCGCGTAAACAGTTTGTCACTGGAGATAAAGTCCTTGTATATAGTATGTCACTGGAAATAAAGTCCTCGTATACAGTATGTCACTGGAGACAAGGTCCGCGTATACAGTATGTCACTTGAGATAAAGTCCGCGTATACAGTATGTCACTGGAGACAAGGTCCGCGTATACAGTATGTCACTTGAGATAAAGTCCGCCTATACAGAATGTCACTGGAGATAAAGTCCGCGTATACAGTATGTCACTGGAGATAAAGTCCGCGTATACAGTATGTCACTGGAGATAAAGTCCTCGTATACAGTATGTCACTGGAAATAAAGTCCGCGTATACAGTATGTCACTGGAGACAAGGTCATCATATACAGTATGTCACTGGAGATAAAGTCCGCGTATACAGTATGTCACTGGAGACAAGGTGCGCGTATACAGTATGTCACTTGAGATAAAGTCCGCCTATACAGAATGTCACTGGAGATAAAGTCCGCGTATACAGTATGTCACTGGGGATAAAGTCCGCGTATACAGTATGTCACTGGAGATAAAGTCCTAGTATACAGTATGTCACTGGAAATAAAGTCCGCGTATACAGAATTTCACTGGAGAAAGTCCGCGTATACAGTATGTCACTGGAAATAAAGTCCGCGTATACAGTATGTCACTGGAGACAAGGTCCGCGTATACAGTATGTCACTGGAGATTAAGTCCGAGTATACAGTATGTCACTGGAGACAAGGTCCGCGTATACAGTATGTCACTTGAGATAAAGTCCGCGTATACAGTATGTCACTGGAGATAAGGTCCGCGTATACAGTATGTCACTTGAGATAAAGTCCGCCTATACAGATTGTCACTGGAGATAAAGTCCGCGTATACAGTATGTCACTGGAGATAAAGTCCGCGTATACAGTATGTCACTGGAAATAAAGTCCGCGTATACAGTATGTCACTGGAGACAAGGTCCACGTATACAGTATGTCACTGGAGATAAAGTCCGCGTATACAGTATGTCACTGGAGACAAGGTCCGTGTATACAGTATGTCACTTGAGATAAAGTCCGCCTATACAGAATGTCACTGGAGATAAAGTCCGCGTATACAGTATGTCACTGGAGATAAAGTCCGCGTATACAGTATGTCACTGGAGATAAAGTCCTCGTATACAGTATGTCACTGGAGATAAAGTCCGCGTATACAGAATTTCACTGGAGAAAGTCCGCGTATACAGTATGTCACTGGAAATAAAGTCCGCGTATACAGTATGTCACTGGAGACAAGGTCCGCGTATACAGTATGTCACTTGAGATAAAGTCCGCCTATACAGAATGTCACTGGAGATAAAGTCCGCGTATACAGTATGTCACTGGAGATAAAGTCCGCGTATACAGTATGTCACTGGAGATAAAGTCCGCCTATACAGTATGTCACTTGACATAAAGTCCGCCTATACAGAATTTCACTGGAGATAAAAGTCCCTGTATACTGTGTGTCCTGGAGATAAAGTCCTCGTATACAGTATGTCACTTGACATAATGTTCGCGTATACAGTGTGTCACCGGTCATTGAGAGTGATTGAATTTAACACATGAATAAGCAATATAGTTTTCACTTTTACATTCGGCATTGTGATAAACAATCGTAAAGAAATTAAAGTACTTAAGTACACAAGTACAATCATCAATATTTTTCACGATATATATATATATATATATATATATATATATATATATATGTTTATATATGTGTCTGTGTATATACATAAGGTTACCCATTGACGCGGGGGTGTATTTTATGACGTGCTTGATACTGCGTACCATCAACTTGTTCCACATTTAAATGTGAAGCAGACGATAGGCGTGCTGCGGGCACTCCGCAGAAAACAAATGGCGCGACCGTTATTGGTTGTCCTGAGCCTGATAACGACCACAGATTAATAACAGATGATAATCCTCGCTGTCAGGTTAATATGTGACAAACCCACGTCACTGGCGGTTTGTTTCAGGCAAGGTTTATGTTTACACGGCTACGACGTGTCTGTTTATCATATTAGGGCCCGTACCGTGTAGTTGCGGACGCTTTGAACATCAGCGTGACACCGACTCGCAGCAGTAACAATATTGACACACACACCAAGATTGTAGCAGCTGTGCTGGGCCAGCAGGTCCTTAGCAGAGATCAGCACAACATCAACTGCTGCTTGGACGACTGAACCAGCAAGCGACATGTGAGATATCACCATACGTTAGGGTCGCATTAGAGGATCCAACATGGCTGGCCGCTGGGTGTTGGGTGTAAGCCTGGTCATGGCGTGCGGCGCCGTGTGGTCAGTTCGGGGGATGGATACTCTGTTCAGCTTCGATGACCCCATCACTCAGCTGACCAGGAATAACTTCACTCGGATTATCCACGCGTCACCCACGGCCTGGGCGGTGGACTTCTACGCAAGCTGGTGTGGTCACTGTCAGAGGTTCGCCCCTGTGTGGGTCAAACTTGCCTATGACGTACACGGTAAGAATCTGAATTCTCTCACTCTCTCTCTCTCTCTCTCTCTCTCTCTCTCTCTCTCTCTCTCTCTCTCTCTCTCTCTCTCTCCCTTTCTCTCTCTCTCTGAAGTTGTCTGTCTTTCTGTCTGTCACAGATTCCTTCTGTTTCTCTGTCAGGTTGCCCGTCTCTGATTTTTATCTGCCTGTTTATAGCTGTCCGTAGGTTTACCTGTCCGCTGTCTGGCTTGCTCCTCTCTCTCTTTCTCTGTCTCCAAGACTCTGAGTCTTTCTGTGTCTAATTATTATCTGCCATATAGGCGTGGAAATCCCGTGGCAGAGAGGCCACCCCCCTACCCCCCCCCCCCCCAAAAAAAATGGGAGGGGGGGGGGCTAAAGTATAGTCCACCCGCCGTCCACACACACATATACATATTTGTGAGACATAAATTTTAATTATGTATAATTAACTGAAATATTTTTATTTTCTTTTAACATTTTATATGGGCCATTGGTCTAAAAATGTAAGGAAATGTGCCCATTTACAAATGAAATTTTGACATTTTCCACACCGTAGAAGAGGACTGACCCCATCCAACACCCTCTCTCTCTCTCTCTCTCTCTCTCTCTCTCTGTATATATATATATATATATATATATATATATATATATATATATATATATATCGTTTAAATTGTATATAATATACATCAGATCAAGCTACATAGTATCAAATAAGTTCAAGGGAGTATCATATGCGAGCACCATTTCATTTCATGAAAACCGTATATATCTGTATACCTGGTTCAATATCGTCATCAGTCTATAACAGAAACAAGAACAAGTTTTTTTTATTTTTTTTTATTTAAAGTAGGTCTAACACATACGTGTATGCATGTAGGTTTCATGTAAGGTTACAAAGGAGTTTTGTTTTATATATATATATATATATATATATATATATATATATATGTCATGTGTAAGGAATCAAACGATTGTAAGCATCGTGTTGATTCCTTACACATGATATATATATATATATATATATATATATATATATATATATATATATATATATATTTATACGCTCTCGTTATACCATCGAGCACTTTGCCATCAGTGCATTGCAAACAGCCTAGAAAGAACACTTGTATATATATATATATATATATATATATATATATATATATATATATATATGCGTACATTTATATGCGTATATATACGAGATAAAATCTCACAAATAGGATTGCATGCGGGACCAACAAAAGAGGTCGTGTAATAATGCGATGGTCTTTTTAGACTATATTATTGAGAATGCAAAACCAAACCAAGCTGGTATTGTCAAATCATTCGTCAGAAGCATATATATATTTATATTATATTATATATATATATATATATATATATATATATATATATATATATATACATATATATGTAATGTATATGATTTAAAGGTATCTTGGGCCACCGCACCTTGTATCCCCTGTGGCCTTACGCACTTTCCCGCATCTCCTACCCCTTCCGCTGCTTCATATGATGACATCAATTAAATAGGAGGGTTGGTTTATTTATAAATTAATTATAAATCAGAGGTCTTCTGAAGAGAGTATGGTATCTGTCGTCTGTGATGTTTCCAGGTCTGTGCCCGCTTTGAGCTTTCAACATAGCACGTAAACACACTCAGTCAGGTTCACACGGATGAGATTTTTCCGGGACCCCAGTGTCACGTACAAGCCCGAGATCTAAGGTATCATGTTACTGTGGCCCTGAAATGGAAAATAAACGTGTTCTTAACTCCCATGCACTGAAAATAACTACATACTTAACCCAACAACGCTGAGGCTTAAAGCAAGCTATTCACCCATCTTGTATATTCTGTATAATTTATGTTATTTTTTTGCCTTAGATACTCAGCGTACATATTAATAAACTACAGGCGATGCTTTTTAAGTTCTTGTAACGCCTCTGTAACGGTTGTTCATCTACAAGTTCTTAGTAAACACGGTTCTTGCGCCAATGTTGACAAACAGAAAAACCACGTGATCTAAGGTGGTGGCTTACATGTGTGCGAGGCTGGAAGGTCACTAGTTGCAAAAGGCTCTTTCCGCATCACTGGTTCTTCTGACTTGCCTTCAATTGGCCTTGTTGAATCTGTTTGGAATAATTTTTCGGGTCGTCCACATACATGTAATAAACACTTGGATATAAAAAAGCAACCACTAGTCTGTTAACCGTGATATTGATGTCCCTTTTTTTTATTTTTTTTTTATAAAATATTCAAGGGAATAGACTTTAATTAAAAAAAGAATAAAGGTATGGTTATCAGGCACCGCGCGCGTCAATTTTAACCCCATGCATAAAAAAATGTTTATATTGATTTTCATCTTCAAGACGATAAAATGATACAAATTTGCTAAGATTTCCTTAATTTGTTATTTAGTGCTTTTACCTGTTTAGCAAAAAAATCTGTTATTATCATGCTATTCCCTGATCATATGACATTTTTATCGAAACGTAGAAAAGAGGTTAAAAAAAATTCGCTCGCCCGCACTGATCCCACACTGAGAACCATACCTTCATTTGTTTTTGGCCTTAGACATTGGAATATGCCTCTTTAAAAATGAGTGTTATACCATCACAGCAATATAACTATAAATGTAACTTTCATGTCCCTCCAGAAAGTGCAGCATTTCCTCAGTAGATAAGCATAAATGAAAAGGGCCTTTATGAGCACCAAGGTATAGGAAATCCATTTATAATTTATCAAAAATGTGTTTTATCTCCCTGTATGCTCAGTGGAAATGCTGATATACATATTTAGATAAACTGACCGTCGTTAAATGAAATCCTACGCGCGGCCCTTTATTTGTTTTAGAATATACTTAATAAATATTGAACTGTTCTGTTGTTTTGAATGCGTATGTAGAGGTACCATAATATATATATACATACACACACACACACACATATATATATATATATATATATATATATATATATATATAATATGACGTTTAGCGTGGTGGCATGATGGTTGGGCGGTGGACTTGTGACCGCAAGGTTGTGAGTTCGAATCCTGCTGTGACCGCCGTCTACGCAAAGATTCCTAGCCAAAGTTTAGAAATTACCAAAGGATGCACTCTCGCGTATACTTGCCGTGGGCGGCAGGCAAACGATGTAGAACGAATACTGGAATCACAGGCGTCCGTCATATAGCCCGCATTAAGTATACTTACGTACTACAGACGCTTATATGGAGTGCCAGCGTAAACTTTCAGCGCCTGTTGTGGCTGTTTGGGTTGAATGCTCCCAATGCAGGGAGCCGAGGAAAGCTACAAGAAAAAACAAGCCCGAAAGACCAGGAAGGGGACATGTTAAAGTCGGCTGAGACTGACATCGTCGGTGATATCAGACAATAAACTTCTACCTAAACTCTCCTTTAAAATACCTTAGAAACAACATAAGATTGTTCTTTAGCTATTACCCTGACCCTCTCACAGTTTTTTTTAATAATTATCCATGCATAATGCTATGAGTAAATTTGCTAACAGTTAAACCAACCAAATAACCAACCAGCCAAAGAAAGTGAAAAGTGACACACCCTTGGGAAGCACGAATAACGCATACCGGGAGGTATAAACTCATATATTATTATGCGTCATCAACTGACGTTACGTCAACTCCTGACATTAAATCAGCTCACTCAGATATACTATCACCATAAACAAACAAAATATGAAATATACTATTATTTTTTAGAAACAAATAAAATAAGGTATACTATTTTTATGGAGGAACAAAATTGTAAAATAAACTATTATTATTTAGAAAACGAAAACCGACAGATATACCCATGTTACAAAATCGTATGAGCGATTTTTCACGCATGTACAAGTACATGGAAACACAGCTTAAGCCAGCAAACCCTCATCCCAGAAAATGTGCGTTTTGTTTTAGTACTTCCTTCTCTGTTATGTTACCCCTTTCAAGTCATGGAGTATAGACTGGTATTTGCACATAAAGCCAGTTAAGTGTGTGGTCACACTAAATCCGGGAGACTTATCTCCAACAACCTAGAGGGGGCAAAAAAAGAAACATTAACAAGACATGAACCGAGACCATGGTTTAGCATAAACTCCACCAAAATTTACTGTTCTTATCTATAATGTTTAGCTCAGCTGACTGAGAGTCATCACTCTTACTCCGTCCGTCCGTCTGTTTGTCTGTCCGTCCGTCCCTTAACATGGCACAAATCGCAATCTCAATACTATTACTATTCCATCATCTCTTTATTTATAATCCTAATGAAGATGCGAAGTAAGAAAATGTGTATATATAAGAACACTAGTGAATTTTGTCACATGCATATTATATGGTTTCTGCACAAATAAACTCTGGAATCTGGTTTGGTACATTCACTGTGTAACAAAAGTGCGTATGTTAACACACTTTGTCATGTAGATAAAGAAAACCTATATAAAACAAATTATCTAAAATCGCTGAGCCTGAAATTATCAGATTTATTTGAATACGACCTGACAACGAATGTCCTGAAGACCGTCCTTGGTAATATTCCATGTGCATTACCTTCTATCAAATTGGTGATAAATGAAATAAAATGAACACAATTATCACAGTTTCAATTATATTTATAACGATTTTAGAAAGAAAAAGAAAACAAACATTACAAATGAAAACAAACCTTAAGCGTTGATAACGAACAGCACATCAGCTTTTTACGATTGTATCGACCTGAGTTGTAAATACAGTATAAACCTTAATTTACGAGTCAACCACATGTGTTACCGGTACTCTCAGTGAAAACCTAACAAGCCAATGCCCTCCAGTCAAACATGTAACTTTTAAATCATTTGAACAGTGCATGTTATGACACAAAAACCTTCAGTACTGAGAGCACATGCATGCCCCTGACATTGTTTTCTGGATGAAAACTCTGCATATATATATAATATGCGGGTTGCGGAGGGGAGACCGGCCTGCTCGATCAGATGTTTAGAAATGAAGGGTATTTTTTCCATAAATAGCCAGTTTCAGTCATTTAGTTCTGCGTTTTGTCGGAGTAACTGGTTTAAATATCAGAGTATCATGCAAATGTGTAGTGGTTTAATCTAATCGAACTAATGTATCTTATAATTGATGGTGGTGGAACTCAATCGTTGGCACGCAACTCCTCCATGGGTTAGCTAAGATATTGTCCGCTGTTTGGTCTTTTTTTCTAGAACGATGGCGAAGTTTCCTGTAAGAGGGATCATTTTCCATGTTTACCTCAATAAACATTGAGTAATTTGATATTATTTAATAAAAGGGTCTATCGCTCTGCCATCTTTCAGAAACTACGTCAGTGAACTCGGACCATGTGAACTTGGCCCACCAAAAACTCGTCCCACACAACCTCGACCGAGGTCCCGATTACCTGTCACAGTCCACGAACGAGAAGTATGCCAGTAACCATAACCGATGGTTAATTCAAAACCCGCTACCGTCCAGGTAGCGCAGAAATGCTTCTCTATTAGCAATTGAAATAATAAAGGAAACACCAAAAAAGCCATCCCTCTTAAACTGTAGCATTATGAATGATATAATGCATGTATGTTAAAATGGGATACGTACTTCTTCTTTTTTGACTATTCGTCTTTGATAATGCTTTATCAAGGCTTGGTGTTCCGGTTTATTTCATCTACCAGAAGGGTATATGCGGTCAT